>CM042023.1:14247500-15577500 GCA_023525975.1 Smallanthus sonchifolius | reverse complement strand
ACCCACTTTCTACCACCTTAAATTGTCATGTTTTAACCATCACGGGTTGGGTCAATTATCACCTCATTAACAACATGTTCTGGTTCCATAGCTCCAATCCAACATGTTTTGGAAGGCCTAACCTTTTCATGTGCAAAATGTAGGAATCTGGGTCACTTTTTATTATTAAAATAATATTAACGATACTCTCGTTAATCATGAGAAAATAAATAGTACATTGTCATACATAAAACCGAATGAAAAAGATATAAAATACAATTTATATGTGCCAAATTAATTCAACCGATGTTATTAGCGGGTATTTCAACGAACACCTTCTTGAATATATTCTTGACTCGGGTTTTCACCACGTTGGGTCTTCAACTATGCTCCTTGACTGCAACAATACGTTGACGGTTTTGGTTGAGGATTTGTGTTCAACACGGGTCCATTAAAACAGATTTTGCGCCACCCCTTAGACGAACGCGTCTGTCTCCCAGTGTACAATAACCGGAACAGTACGTGTACTGCCGGAGATGTCCACGCACCCGAGGTATCACCGGTAAATTATGTATTTAGAAAAAGATAGGAAAAGGATGAAGTTTGAGATGGTGGAAAATTAGAGAGAACTTATCTCTCAATTTTATGAAACTTTGTAATATCAAGATGTTCTCTCATTTCTCTAAAGTGTAGTCTTTTCTACAATTTTTTTTTCTTTTCCATAAAAATGAACAAAAAAATGTCCATTGTATATCCATATAAATTAAACTAAGAGTTCTAATTAAAAATGATTTTACTCCAAATTAATAGTAATAAACACAAGCTATTAAGAAGAGAAATCAAAAAGACTTTTTAATTATGACATGAGTTAAATCAATTGTTACATTTTTACACAAAAGATGTAACAAATTGTCATTAGAGACACCAAGTTCCACATTTTTCAATCTAACCATTCAACTTGAGGATCGAAATCACATTCATCAAAGTTAGTGAAAAACTCATTTTCAATAAATTTCCAACAATCCCTCACATGAATGAAGATCGATCAAAACACAAAAATACCCAATGACACCTCGACAGTTGAGTCTTGCATAGGATAGGTAGGAGTTTCCCTTTGAACCTTCCCTTGTGAAACATACTTAGCTTACTAGCTGTTGGTAGACGCGATGTCCTTGAACCTACGACTGTTTGTATAAGCGACAATATACTTCACACATGACTCTACTTAGCCGGGCACATCCGCTCACTGTTGTGTCCAATAATGGTCCTGGAACACTTTCCTGGTTCTGCGAGAGCTCTAGGAATTGTGCCCCCAATTCCATTCGAAGCGACCCCACTTCTCTCTAACATAGGTGATTTGTCCTCAAATCATTAAAAGCATTATGGTTACTGAGATTTATCTAAATCATTTACCACATATTATGCTTAGCCTCACAACTTGTCATTGGATGTCATAGGAATGTACTAGGAAGTAATTAAACTTCCTTTACAATTTAGGAGGATATATAAACATATACATTAGCTTATATAGCAACTTAGCTATGCCCCCACAGTGGCCACCATTAGATATGAGCCGGTTATCCTATTGAACTTAGATCAAGGGATCTCCTATTAAACTTAGATCAACGGATCTCCTATTGACTAAGTTAGGTTTCCTTCATATACCGTATCTCATGGGCATTAGACTCATTCGACAACTCCATCTCTCCTCAACCCTCGGGTTGTTGGATCCAAAACCATTATTTATCACTTTGTGAAGTCAATACAGATAATTACAACTGAGATGAGTTGTTAAAATGTGTTCTTAACTAACACGTTAATATAGCGTATTGTCAAGCTCTTGAAGACCACACATCTTGCTATAATGATTGTCTTTGAAGAGTTCAATTCTCATTTCAAGGCAAACACATTTGCACTATGCCTTTGGTATCAGAAATCTAGCAAGATTCTAACCAATTGGCATCGAGTCATGTAACTCGTTACACTAGATAGACTCCTTATGACCTTTTTGTATTCCACTTGGTCAAGCATTTGCAATATCAATTTGGATTATCTATTGCTTATTGCTAAACTTTCCAGATTCAAATGCAAGTCACTCCCACATTTAAGTGTAATTGGATAACATCCACATGGGGTAATGAAAGGTTCTTCCTTTCTACATGTGCTTGAGAAAACTTCTCACACAAGCATATTGGATAACATCCACATAGGGTAATGAAAGGTTCTCCCTCTCTACATGTGCTTGAGAAAACTTCTCACAAAAGCATACCCTAAAGGGTTTAAATATTATAGTACAATCTTAAATCATATACTGTGTTACAAAACGAATGGTTTGATTCAACCGTTTGGTTTTAAAACGATTTTGTAATTGTTTATCTTTTTTTTTTCTAACATGTGTGTTAGATCGGGTTTATTGGTATAAACCATACGTTTCGTGTAAACGTTAAATTTTCTAACATTTGTGTTATACCGAGTTTAACATGCGTGTTAGATAACGGTTTATTGTATAAACCAACGTTTTAAATACGTTTTGTCCAAATGTATTATTTTCTAATGAACGTATTAGAAAAGATTTAATGTATAGACGTTTTTTTGTAAATGTTTAACAATCTAACATGCGTGTTAGAGAGATGGTTTATGTTTTTCTAAGCCATATTTTTTTAAAACGATTTTTGTGATCGTTTATTTTATTACGTGCGTATTAAAAACGGTTTATTGCGATAAACCACGTGGAAAAAATATATAAATAAATTGTAATCGTTTATTTTCTAACAGTCGTGTTAGAACCGGTCTAATTTTCACAAACAAAAGCTTTAAAAAAGGTTTTTGTAACCATTTAAGTCTAACAATCGTGTTAGAAACGGTTTATTTTATATAAACAAATAAAGCTTTAAAAACAATTTTGTAATCGTTCATGTCTAACAATCATGTTGGAATTGGTCTTTTGTGTTAAACCTTACATTTTAAAGCAATTTGGAATCATATTATTTTCTAACGAACGTATTAGAAATTAGAAATGGTTTATTTTATAAATAAACCTTAAAAGATGTTTAAAACGTTTTGCAGAAATGTTCATTATCTAACTTGCGAGTTAGAAATTGTCTTATAAAACCATTTAGAGTTAATGGCTTTTGATTTTGTAATCAAAGCACAAATGAATGGTTTCTTTTGTTAACGGTTTTATTTGCTTGACATTATGGCTATTGATTTCTGTAATCAAAAGCATAAATAATACTTTATTTTAAAACCGTCTTATATATTTGGAATTTCTAGCGATTGATCTATGTAATCAAATTGTAAATAATGCGGTAGACTATTTATGAAAAACACATTTCGTGCTATACTTGAACAAATAAATTGTTCACAATTTAACTACTTGCGGGTAGTTTCATACAATGTATTTTTTTTTCTTTGGACAGATTTGTGACTATTCAAATAAGAGTTTCAAGATGAAAGGAGTACTTTGATATGAGTACATGAAGTCTCTGCAGGGAGTACCTCAAGACATGCCACAAGACGAAATCATTGAGATGATTTCCGTTTGATGATTTTATCATCGACATATCCGTTTATATTATTATTAAAAAAAAATCTTTGTGCAATTTTATTGATTTTATTCAAGATGTTATACTTTTGTTTGTGTTCAATATCTTCGGATAACACATGCTTCGTTAAACAAAGAAATAAATCAATAATGTTTTATACGTGCGCAAAATATTTATTTTGTGGAAAATAAGAGAAAACCTTTCTTTTGAATACAATTTTAAACAGGATAGTGCAAGAAGAGATTTGCACAAAGGAGACATCAAATGTCTAATCACGTCATGAGATAATCAGGAGTGAATGTGGTAAGTGTATTGAGTTGCAACTTGCAATACACAAAAACCAGATATGTCTTGTCATGTTGTGATTTGTGAATAATGATAAGTGACACTTTAACATATGAAAGAAATATATGTTATTGTAAACGACATTAATAAAGTTTGTGACATTTATTATAAGTGATGGAGGGCACGTAGATACGTCTACCACCTTAAATGTTGTTTGAGCTAAAGGATGAGTCAGACTTCATTTGGAAGAGTATTCCAAACTAGCTTACCGTGTAAGCAACACAAAAGGGAATTTAAGCATTATGTAAAGCAAATTTGTTGAATGTGATATTGTTAAGTGTCAACCTAATTGACTTTATCTCAATGTAAAATTGATTTTACACTAGTACTATTCATCCCTTTTGTGGGTGATGAATATGTTCACCAAAATTATCTGGGTTAAACTTATGATTAAGTGCTTATGAATTAATAGTGAAGCCTTGGAGATAAAAAGGTAAACAAGTTATGTTCCTAATTTGAATGAAGAATAAGTTTCATGAGTTGTCTAAACAATGACATGAATGTTGACAAGAAATATTGTGATATCCCTTATGGCTGTGAAGAATCAGAATGATGCATCTTCTGTTCACATGCTTGAGTATTGTAGTCTAAAGCATGCTAGACTAGTACTAGTTAAAAATGATGCTCCGAGGAGACATATTTACTGCAAACATTCCAAATGTACTTTGACACAAGAAAATTTTTTTTGTATGGACAAAAAGATTATCTTCATTCAATATAAGGAGATTGATATAACTTATGAAAAACTTGATTGACTATATCATGGTAAATGATTTTATCTAATTTAATGAGGAATACTGACTTAGAATATTTCTAAGTATGTGACTTATGACAAGGTTAGTTAAAACATTAGATAGTGTTGAAAGCTTAAAGTAAGGCATGTTTTGCTTTGGTTACCTCAGAAGCTCTTGTGAGCTAAGTAATTTAAGTTGAAACAATGATGAACTCATTAATACAAAGATGTAAATCTTTTAATGAGTGTCTAAATGTCATTATAATTGAAGTTTGATCAAATAGCAAGAAATGTAAGGGGAGAAGCCATTTAAGAAACAACCCTTAGAAGCCACTTAAGAAACAATAAATCAAAACACAGCAAAAAGTATTACACATGATATTTCCCAAAAAAAATTATTTATAAGATCATACGAAAATCTCTAAAATATTTTAATTTTTAAACCATTTAGTGAACCCAAAATCCTTATAAAAGGTTTTAAGATTGTCTCAACAATCTCACGAAATTCTGTTTAAGATTGTAGAAATCTGGGTCACTTTTTATTATTAAAATAATAATAAAATAATATTAATGATACTCTCGTTAATCATGGAAAATAAATAGTACATTGACATACACAAAACCAAATGAAAAAGATATAAAATACAATTTATATGTGCCAAATTAATTCAACCGATGTCATTAGCGGGTATTCTAACGAACGCCTTCTTGAATATTCTTGACTCGAGTCTTCACCACGTTGGGTCTTCAACTATGCTCCTTGACTGCAACAATTATCACACTAAAACGTTGACGGTTTTGGTTGAGGATTCGTGTTCAACACGGGTCCCTTAAAACAGATTTCGCGCCACCCCTTAGACGAACGTGTCTGTCTCCCAGGGTACAATAACCGGAACAGTACGTGTACTGCCAGAGATGTCCACGCACCCAAGGTATCACCGGGTAAATTATGTATTTAGAAAAAAGATAGGAAAAAGATGAAGTTTGATATGGTGAAAAAATTATAGATAACTCATCTCTCAATTTTATGAAACTTTGTAATATCAAGATGTTCTCTCATTTCTCTAAAGTTTAGTCTTTTCTATAATTTTTTTCTTTCCATAAAAATGAACAAAAAAATGTTCATTGTATATCCCTAGAAATTAAACCAAGAGTTCTAATTAAAAATGACTTTACTCCAAATTAATAGTAATAAACACAAGCTATTAAAAAGAGAAATCAAAAAGACTTTTTAGTTATGACATTAGTTAAATCAATTGTTACATTTTTACACAAAAGATGTAACAAATTGTCATTAGAGACACCAAGTTCCACATTTTTCAATATAACCACTCAATTTGAGAATCGAAATCACATTTATCAAAGTTAGTGAAAAACTCATTTTCACTAAATTTCCAACACAAAATATGTGAAAGAGTCTATTTGGTGTAAACGTGTTATCCGACACATATCGCTAATGATATCGATAAATGAGTTTTGTTTCGTTCAATTAAATGTATGTTATGACAGATTTAAATTTTGTAGGTTTAATTTTACAAATACCAGATACCAAAGTTACAAAGTACTTGTTCTATTTTCATTTGTGCTAATGTTAGCTAGTCTAGTTACATAGTTGATTAATTTCACGTATTTTCAGGTTTCCTGTTTTTTCTTTTAGGTAGCTGTCATAATGCCCAAAGCTTTGGTTTAATATGCCAATACCTATAATTACCTTATTTATTCAAACTTTTCTTGAACTTTAACTTTTCTCTACTCATCATCATTAACATTCATGGTTTTCTTGCATGGTAGTGCAAAATTTTAATGTAAAACATAAGACTACTAGAAAACTGAAAAATTTTTACCAAAACTTTTGTCGGAAATGATTATTTCCGACAAAAAACTGTTGTCGGTTCAAAGCTGGTTGGAAAACCATTCTGAACATTTTTTTTTTCTTTATTTTTCAACTTTCCGACTGTTTTGAGAAGAAATAATATTTTTAAAATTGTTTTTATCGGAATTTTCATACGAACAATAAAAAAGAAATTTAATTTTTTTATGGAAATTTCTAACAATTTTCCAATGATTTCATTTTTGGTCGGTATGTTGTCAGAATTTCGTCACTAAAATTAGGTTCTTTTATGTTGTAAACTTATCGGAAAATGGTCGGAATTTCTGACCAGCTTTTTTTTCAGAAATTCTTGTCCGAAAATAAGATGTTTTCTAGTAGTGTAATGGCTCAAAGATTTCTTTTAGAATGTCAACTTAAGAAATCTATACTATATAATAAATAAAGGTTTTTCATGTCACGTACCGCCTCCATTTTCATTCTTATCATTTTTTTCACGCCTCTCTCTGTTATTAAATACACCTCTATCTTTTAATAATAATATATTTTTAAAGAAAATACTAATAAAACATATTTATTTTAAATTATATCTTATTATAAGAAACTTTGAAATCTAATTATGTAACTTATATTTTCAATCAAATAATAAATAAAAGTCAAATTACATTAAATAGTAATTAACGTATTTTCGAAACTCAATTATATACTAATTTATACATGTTTGAATTTTGTTTTCTATCATTAATATATGTAATATATTTTTACACCTATAAAATATATATACATAAAAATTTAAGAATTTTATTTATTGATATTTTTCACCTCGTGTTCATTACACCGATTATAAACTAGTATTACAATAAAATAAAATAAAAATTTCCTGTAAAAGAAATGGAGTGTTGTATAGTGCAGTCATTGATGATGATCCACATGCCTGTGGGGCACAAATTTACTGTGTAAATCCTATTCGAAATTAATTGTGTTCTCTGTTGAATGTGAAAAAGTTGAAATTGTATGTTGGGGCTTTATAGACCATGAAAATGGCAGATTCAAAAACTAAAGAACAGGTGATTTAAGAAAGATATTACTAATGGATGCTCCCGAAGTACATTCCTAATATTTCCTTTTGTTTGATGTAATGTAACGTGTTTTTTTTTTTCTATCTTTTCAACCTAACAATGAAATTTTTATTATTGATATATAGTCATAAACAAAAAACTGTTGTACTTCTTTACAACCCCAGGACCAAAAAAATACATATAATAACAAGATAAGGAAATGTGGGACTACTGATCAATATGGATTGTGTACTTCCTTTTTATGTTTTAAATTCAAGCAACAACTGCAAAAAGACTAATAATGAGAAAATATGAGATTAGTGTATATATATATTGGATGTAAAGGTGAAGGGGCACAACCATGACAAAACCAATCAATGAGATTGTGTCATCTTATTTTTACCTAAATGTTACCCTAATACCCTAAAGTGAAGGGGGCACAATTCTAATACCCTCATTTTTTTATTTTTTTTTCATTTTTTAAATTAAAACTAATATATATATATATATATATATATATATATATATATATATATATATATATAGGGTGAGGTTTAAATGCTAACCAATATTTATGTGATAACCATGATAACCACTCTCAAACATAGTGTTACGTATATGTAACAATTATCATTTTGTTAGTATTACACATACGTAAACATTATGTGTCATGTATATGTAACATTATTTGGTACGTATATGTAAGACTCATCATTTCCGTATTTATGTTCAAGATATATGTTCACGATACTTAAATACTCTTTTAAGAATTAAAAGAAAATTTTAATTTATAATTTATGTGATTGTTTGATAGTGCACGGTTATCAAATAAAAAGTTGGTTAGTATTTGAACCCTTCCCTATATATATATATATATATATATATATATATATATATATATATATATATATATAATTAATTTCATTTATTCAATAAAATAAAAATAACAAGAAATAAAAAAAAATTACATAGAATAAAAATAAAATTACATAATATAAAATAAAATAACATAAACTCAAACTACTCTTCGTCCGAATGCATCGTGCTATCAACATGTTCCACAAGATCAAATCGTAGTATAAAATGTGCACTTGTATCGTGCAACTCCGAAAGGACATTATCGTCTATAACTGGATTGGTCGGAGGATCCCTAATGTAGACCGGTAATATTGCTTTTCCGTCATCTTTTATAATCATATTATGGAGTAACATGCACGCATACACCACATTCCTAATTTTTTCCAGCTTACGAGAGTGGGCGGGTCGCCTAAGTATACCCCATTTAGCTTTTAAAACACCGAAAGCTCGCTCGACGTCTTTTCTTGCCGACTCTTGCACCTTTTTAAACTTTTTTTCCTTTGAATCGGTTGGATAGGCAAACGATTTCACAAAGGTAGACCAAGTAGGGTATATACCATCGATAAGATAATATCCACATTTGTATTCTCGCCCGTTGACATGAAATGGACATTTTGGCGTGGTTCCAAGTTGCTCGTAGGTAAATAATGGAGATTGTTGGAGAACATTGACGTCGTTGTTTGAGCCGGGCAAACCACAGAACGCATGCCAAAACCACAAATCATTAGAAGCCACCGCTTCGAGCATGATTGTCGGGTATTGGCGATCACCTCTCATATATTGTCCACGTAGCCTGGTCGGACACATTCTCCAAACAAAATGTGTACAATCGATGCTACCGAGCATACCCGGAATGCCATGTTTTTCTAAATACGCGTTGTACAAAAGTGCAAAATCGTGGCTTGTCCGTTTGCGTAAGAACTCTTTGCCATATAGTTGAACTATGGCATTGAAAAAATATTCTAGGCATTCACGTGAGGTCCTACACGTCATACTTAAATACTCATCGTATTCTTCGGGAGGATTACCGGTTGCAAGTTGTTTGACCGCAGATGTGCAATTTTGTAACGCCACGAAACTCTTTTTCATCCTCCCGTCTACGCCCTCTTGGAACCATTCAAATTTTGATTCTATATCTGTAAGTTTTTTTAAAAATAAACGCTTTTACATCCGAAATCTTTCACGAAACGTACCTTCATCAAATTTTGGATTTTCGTCGACGAAATAATCGTTCATTAGAGTTTCAAGGGCTTGTTCACGATCACGTGCCACATATCTTTTTTTAGAGGTTGTCGTGTCTTCTTGTTCGACTTGAGCGACAATATCCGTGAGAAATTGAAGACTAGACCCGCTATCGTGATGAAATAGGAACTCGAAGTCATCGGATGATTCAGGAGGAATCAACAATTCGCGATCCATTATAGACGGTTTTGAGTAGAAAAAGAGATGAAAGAAAGTTTTTTGGTATGAAACATATTGTATAATTGTATTGTATTTATAATGGTAAAAAAAAGTTTTTTTTTGTTTTAATGCCCAACGGCATTATAGCTGTTAATCCCCACATTTTTCAAACAATGGAACTCGTGTACATATACCCGCAAAAGCTAACCCGTGGACTCGGGTAGTACATCCGCGACGGTGTACCCGCAGCTACTCGCATACCCGATCACGTTACCCGCGTACGCCCCCCTCACCCTAACTGGCTAAACCATTTACAAATAATAAGATTAATAAAGGGAGATTCTAAATAGACACTAAATATTGCTATCTAGACACGCAGCAACCCTATACGTCTCGTATAGAGCAATACGACACGTATAGGGTTTAAGTCTGCTGACACAGAATGCCACGTGTCATTCCTTGTCTGGTAGCTGAGACTATACGTGGCGTATTGTACTATATGCAGCGTATGAATCACAAGTAATATTTTTGCTCCAAATTTGGCAGATTTTGGGATACAGAGTCCCTATACGTGGCATATAGCGCTAAACGCCACGTATATAATTTTTTTAATTTATATAATATTTATCTTTTTAATTTTGAATAATATTATTAACACTGTTTATAAAATTTATTTTTTAACATTTTTAATTTATAACTTTGTTAATAAAATATTTTATACGTAAAAAAAACAAACAAATTAAACATTACAACCAAAAAAATAACCAAAACAATACATATATAACATCAAAATATTTTTACATACATAATAAAAAATACAACTGACTAAAATAAAAACAACTACGCCTGACCCGCGTCGCCCTGATCCTAATCCTGACCTGCGTCGCCCTGATCCTGATCGGTGCCCTCGGATACTGACGTGGCGATGGTAGTGGTGGTGGCTCGATGCCGGCGGCTCGTGACTGATCCACGAGGCGATCAACCGCCCACATCATCAAGTCCTCCATCCGGTCGTTACGACGAGCCTGTCACCGTGACTCGACAGCAAGTCCCTCGAGCAAGGCATGGGTGACCCTATCCAGCCTAACAGGTCGACGTACGTATCGAGGATGATGTGGCGGCCAGTCGTGGGCGGTTGCGTCTGGCTCCATCGCCACCCCCTGCAGCGGAACCGACATATCTAGTGCCGACATCTACGGCAACGGCTGCGGGACCCAAGCCTGGTCTCGGTCGGCCCCTATAAACCGAAGGCCGAGTCGTGGGATTCGACGCGTGATGCGCATGTCGTTCGTCATGCGGCGATATAATCGGACAGGCTGGATGGGCTCGGCCATATGATGCACGTGATCATGCCACAGCGCACGCACACGCATCACACTAGTGATGAAAGCACCGCCAAAACAACAGCCCGCGCTTCTGCCTGTGAAAGGCAGACGCAAAGTACAACGCTAAGCATGTCGTTAGGGCGCACCTGCCTGCCGATAAGCAAGCAAAAGAGAAAGAACAAGCCTCTCTCTATGCACCACTCATGACTTTTTCGACGCGGTGCAATAGACATCGAAATAAGCTGGTGTAAATATCTGTAGAAGGGGTCTCTAATCGCGGAGAACCTCCCCTTGGTCCTCAACGATGGGCCATCAGCAATAAGACCTTAAAAAACAAGGAGACCCTCTCTATCCACCTTTGTCACAGCCTCGGTGTAAAGTGGCGTGACCATCTCGGGCAGGTAATACAAGCCCATCGCGACTGCCCACTAATGGAGCGTCGAACTGTAAGCATGGCAGAACATACGAAACGAGATCTGCTCCGGCTCATCCAACAGCTCATGCTCGTCCCTGTCGGCATCAGCATCATCCTCCGCCGGCACCGTGTAGGTGAACGTCAAAAGAAACTCGACAACCGCCTCTCTATATGTTTATGTGAACGCTAGGTCAAACAAACGATCCCACGGCTTATCCTAACCGATAATGGCCATGGCTCGCTCCTCCTCGTCGACCTCCTGAAGAAGCCCCTAGTCCACGGCTGTCCCCGGGCCCATCGTCACTTGCCGTAACTTCTAGCACCGTCCAAACGCATCCGAGTCGGTCAGGAACTGCAAAAAAACAGATAGTGAGCAATATCGTCCTCATCCACCTCCATATCAATATCCACCTCGATCTCCGAATCCGACATACCTGAAAAAAAAGTCCTATACGCCATGTATAGCACTATACGCAGCGTATAGTGATGTCATAGTTGACTAGTTGCAGAAGGTACCTCGTACCCTAAACCGAAATGTATTGCGTTATACGAGGCGTATAAAGATTAGAAATGACCAGGTGTACGATGTTGTCTGGCGTTGGAAATTGTGAAGCCTATACGCCTCGTATCGGCATATACGAGTCGTATAGCTCCGTGTGTGATTAGCAAATCCCTTAATAAATAAAAAAGAACTACATACAAAATAGATGAATACACCCTTTAGAAATTTATATACTTTTTTAAAGTTAAGATTTTTTATTATTATGAGAAGTGATATTAATGCCACCATTATATAGCATATTAAACACTAACGAGGAGGCATAATTTTTGGCTCCTATTGGTCCTGCTACCACGTGGCAGCAGGGGATTGGTGTTTTTTAAGTGAAACGAAAACAAATTGTGGTTATATAAATGATTTTCAATTCCATTCTTAGACAACAACCCAACGCAGCGATGGGAGCAATGGGCTTCCTAACAATTGGTGTTGGTTCAAGCCGTGTAACGCTCTTTTTTGCGTTCCTTTTTATTGCCAGCGATTTTTTTGTTTTTGCTTTTTTTCTTCAAATTTTTTTAAAAAAAACTTAAACTTTGCCAAGAAAATGGTTGTGGCAGAGAAGCGTATATTGGCGTGTAAAGATTAGATTTCGATGAGCGACCGGGTGATGCGTTAGGGTTTTGATATACGCGTTTTGATATATGAGATGGGATGAAGTTAGCGGCGCAACGCAAGAGGGGAAACCCCCTAGTTGTTATAAAAATGCATGGTATGACTTGATATACTCTTCAGTGACTTGAAGGTATTATTATCATAATCATGCGAAAACTCTAAATAACATCTAAAAACCAACTGAAATAAAGCTGTATAATCCCGATAGAAATTAACCAAGTATATCATTTATTTTATTTTCCAAAGCTCATAAATAAATATATTTTATTGAGGTGGCATATGCATCAGCAATGGCATGCATGCAGCCATACTTGGATGTAATACATGTACCTTTGCTGTTGTGAAGGCTCATGTATAAAGCCTGCTACCCCACCATTTTTAATATTTTTTTTTCTGTCAATAATTTCAGTTATCCCCAAAAATGATTATTTAATTTTTCACAAGTCATTTGTATCTTTGTGTGTGTGTGAGAGAGAAGTACACATTAAATTCAAGAATATATATTAATATTTTGATGTTTATTATTATGAACCCTTTCCAGTTGCAAGATGTATGAGAAATTAAAAAGGGCGGCAAGCACAGCAGAAGTTAGCAGCACAGAATTAATTGAAAAGATGTACAAAGTATAGGGGGTAGGACAGAAAAAGGACAAAACTTGGAGGGTCATAGCTTCAAAAGTCATTTTACATTTTTTAGGTCATCCTTTGGAAAGCAGGACCAAGCTGTTGCTGCATCCGGCATCCTACAATTACTCACTCTTCTTACAAACCAACAAAACACCGTCCTTGGTTCCCATCCACATTACCGTCCATTATTTCGTTATCCCAGCAATATTTCATATTCTTAAAATAAAAAAATAATAAAAAAACATTTATTTTAAAAAATTGCCATAAAAAATAACACGTTGCATGTTGGGGACAAGTTTCAAACCCTAGATCTCTAGTATAGAGGCGTAAGATACAACCACCGTGGGCTAGGAGGTAACTCTGTTAATTATAAGCTAGCAGTTAATAATTAACTAAACGTGTACGAACGATACTTTCTTCCCAAACAAAGTTTTACCGTTGCCAGCAATTTTTTTTAAGAAAACTAAAGTTGAAACTGAAATCACTTTCAAAAACTCATATATTTAAAATAAAAAACCTAAAATATTTCAGTAAACTAACTCAATTTGATAAAATAAAAATCGGTTATCTGACTTGGTAAATTGTGACACTGCTAAAAAGTTTTTTGAATCTGCCACTATTTGACACCTATAATCATGACATGCGCAACAACCCGATCTTGTATCAACTTTTACTCGCCCTAATCGTTTATGTCCCATCCTAGTACATAAACATATGTTACGCGATCATAGTGTGACATCCGACATTTTCAGGTTAACTCCGTTAACTCAAACCTCGTTAGTTCAAACATGTTTCGTTACAAACTCAGTTATCTCAGTTAGTCGCACGTACATTGCATTTAATTAGGATTAATTAAATGTGTCAGTCAGTTCGCACACATCGGATCGCACTCGAGTCTAACCCGGAACGTTGGTGATTAATCGAAATTAACGTTACGAACATTTAATAATTTATATTTAATATAAATTATGAGTTTTTATGATTTTTATGTGATTACGTGAATTATGTGAATATTATCGTTTTCGTACGTGTTTATTGTGTGTAAAGCGTATTTAGTATTTTTATAAAAGTTAGTATTTTTATAAAAATAAAAACCGAATGTTTTAAATTATTAATTAACTAATTAGACATATGGGCCTTAATTAAGACCGCAGGCCAATCTAATTACCCATTAAGTATTAGATAAGGATAAAAGTTTAAAAAAAAATTTAAACATAAACCCTACCCCTTTGAAGCCGTCGCGACTCCCCTCCCCACCCCACCCCTTTGATCAACCGAGAACTCAAGGCAACAAAAAGACCATCAATCGAGCCCCGATCGTGAATCCGGAAGTAGATACGTGCTAGTCTAGGCGTTTCTAACGTCTCTATGTAAGTCGTTTCGTTCAATTTCATCACTTTTTGATTCCTAAATTTTAGATCAAAACCCTAGTTCATCCAAACATGGATTTTTATAATAAAAATGTTAACTTTATTATTGTTTTGCATGTATTGGTTGATTATATGGTTATTTGCAAAACCCTAGCTCCATGTGATTAGTAACTTGTTAAATATTGAAACTTTTTGATTATGTAATGGTGTAGAATCGCATGTTAGAGATGTTTGACACTTGTTATGATTATAATTATGTTAGATAAATCATACGTGATGGATTTGGTACTTTAAATCTCGTTAAACAAGCTTAAAAACCTTAACTTACTTATAATGGAAACTTTTTAAGAATTCTATCTTACATACTAGAAGTGATTTGAATGATATGATGATGTTTATATGCTACTTGATACATGTTTAGATGATTTGTGAAATCAGATTTTGAATACATAACCCGGTTTTGCCAACTTTCCAAATAAGGAAACTTTAATTGTTAAAAGTGACTATAACTTGCTATTTAGACATACGTGACATGGTTGATGATAGATCTATGTTGGATAGGACACAATAACTTGTTGTAACATGTTAGGTGTTTGAAATCACGCATGCTAGTCATAGGTTACTAAAGTTGGAAACTTTGTCTTGAATTATGATTTACATGTTTAAGTTCTAGACAATTGTTATGAGATGTGATGATCTAGAACATGCTAGAGTGATACTACAAACATATCAATGATGATAGTTTCCAGGAAACACGAGTCCCGAACAAACTTACTATTTATAGAAACCTGCTATTTATAGAAACCTGCTATTTTTGAAAACTTTCTATTTTTGGAAATCATGCTTGTTTGTTAGAACAATAAGAAATTGTTGCTAAGTGTTACCTGCATGATCTTATGTGTGTAATATGGAAGTATTATATTAATCAAACACTATTTCATACATCGTGTCACTAACGGGTCGTCGGGTCAAACTTGGTCAAACATGAGTCAAACTTGCAAACTTTTCTAAACCCTTAAAACAATGAGATTGTTTGGATACTTAGGGTTCGTAGCATCTTTCACAAACACACACTTATAAACCGGTGTTTATAGGTGGCAGTTAGTCGTCGAGCATTCTAATTTCGCTTTCTTTCGCTCATACTCTAAGGTGAGTTTCACGGCCCATTTTCCTTATGATTTAAACTTGGGGGAGAAAACATGGGTACGAACATTTAGATCTTACATTTCTTTTATATCACTTGTGTACTAAGCGCAAACATATCATGAAAGTCCTTACTTATCGAACCGTTAGTATATGGGTTAGCGAGGTAATCTTGAGTAGTACTACTGGGCATTGACAAGCCCCACCCGCGTTAGTCGCGCTAACACGACAGGTAGTCGAACGGGTGTAACATTGACCTAAACATTCACCATTGATTATGATAGTCATGGTGGGAGGCAGTATAAACATAAACAGTCAGCTTCGATGTCGAAACGCTTTAGTAACATGTACTAGGTTAGCTACCTATGATATAAATTGTAAATGGTATTATCTAGTAAACTTTACAAACATTGAAACATGTGAATTCATCAACCTAGTGTTGACACGTTTTAGCATGTTTTCTCAGGTCATTAAGGTACAAGCACAAGTAAGGCATGCATGCATTCGAAGTCCATCATTTTTCAAACTCAAAAACTATTTATTTTAATTATTGTTGAATTGTTTATTTTTGGCGCGACTGTTTTGGCGTATGCTTTTCGTTTAACTTTTCGCTTCCGCAAGTCTTACATTAAATCGGTGTTTTCATTACTAGTGTTGCATCGTGACTATGAGCAATACTAGTGGTTTTTATTAAACTCATATAGAGTCGTTCAAAGTAACTAATGACTGAGATCCTGTTAGATCACGCCCCTAACGGTAAAACTCCGTTGGTGGATTTTGGGGGTGTGACAGATTGGTATCAGAGCCATTGGTTATAGAGAACTAGGAAATGCATACTAGACTATAATCATATACATGCATTAGTTACACATCACTTACACTCAAACATGGCACTCACTCATCCCGTTACCGGAAATGTCGACCCCACCAAATTCACCCGCATCCGCAGTCGTCCAGAGCACGATGTTCCTACAGTACCTTTGTTTGAGTTGAGGAGACGTCGACTCAACCCGATCAACACCACATTAGGGCATAACGAGCCTATTCATGTGCGTGTCAGAGGTAACACGCTGGACTGGGATTGGTATCCCGATAGGATCAGGAATTGGATCCGCGAGGAGGAAGTCCCACCTCCACTCACTGCTGACATTGCTTCTTCTTCATCATCTTCTGTGCGAGCTTTGCTACCATTACAGTACCCCTTTGAGCAGGTGTTTGCTGCATTTGTAGCTAGGATGGACCGGGAGATCCGGAACATGAGAGATGCAGCAGGGGAGATTTCTGGCATATTAGAGCGACAGATTCTGATGAATCAGAAAATTGACAAACTGACTTCAGATTTAGCAGTCACTGATAAAGCCCATTAGAATTTGAAGGGGATGTTGGCTTACATCAGCTAGCAGTGGCATTTGAAGGGGCTGCTGGCTTACTCCGCTGGATGGAGAAATCTGAATCCGCATTCGCGATGTGCAATTGTCCACCGAATAATCAGGTGAAATATGCATCTGGCACACTTGAGGGTCCGGCCCTTACTTGGTGGAACTCCCAGGTGCAAATGCTAATTCTTGAGATGGCAAATGCATTGCCATGGGACGAATTTAAGACTATGCTACGGGAGGAGTATTGTCCCCGCGATGAAGTGCAGAAACTTGAGGGCGAGTTCCGGAACCTCAAGATAGAGGGATCTGAAATTGAAGCCTACACTACTCGTTCGCATGAACTGGCGAACTTGTGTCCGCAAATGGTAACACCTCCCTATAAGAGAATCGAGAAATTCATTGATGGTTTGGTTCCGCAAATTCAGAGCATGGTGACATCTTCTAATCCTACTACGATCCAGCAAACTATCACGTTGGCTCACAGGCTAACCGATCAGGCAGTCGCTCAGGGCACCCTACCCCCTAGAGGTGCGTTATCAAAGACAACTGACAACAAGCGGAAGTTTGACAGTTCATTCCCCAAAACCTTCCAGTCAAACCCACCTTCTCAGCAACAACAACAACAACATCGTAAGCTTGAACCTTCAAAGAACAACAATCAGTCTAACTCTTCTCAGCAGAATCAGGGTTCTTATGTTGGCAAGTACCCGAAGTGCAATAAATGTAACTTTCACCATCATGGAGCATGTGACCGGTACCGTTGCCAACGGTGTGGAAAGATGGGTCATTTGGCCAAAGACTGTAGAGTGTATCTGCAGAACAAACAAACACCACCTGGAGACGCACCCAAATGCTGTTTTGAGTGTGGTAAAGAAGGGTATTTCAAGAAAAATTGCTCGCAGTTGAGGAGAAACGGGAACGGGAATGGAAATGGCAACAATCATCAGGGCGGTAATGGAAATGGTAATAACCACCAGGGTGGAAATGGTAATAACAACGAAAATGGTGCAAAGGGCCGAGCATTTGTGATTGGATCGGGAGAAGCTCGGAATGATCGGAACGTGGTGAACGGTATGTTTCTATTAAACGATCATTATGCTTCTGTACTTTTTTATACTGGCGCCGATAGAAGTTTTATATCTAGAGAACTTAGCGGTCAGTTAGGAATAAACCCAACCTTATTAGAACACCATTATACCGTAGAGATAGCAGACGGTAAAGTAATCGAGGCAACCCACATTCTCAAGGGATGTCAATTAGAACTTTCTGGTCACAAACTCGACATCGATCTCATGCCAGTTACACTTGGCAGTTTTGACATAATTGTGGGCATGGATTGGTTGTCTAAAAATCAAGCCGAGATCATCTGTAGTGAGAAGATCGTTCGTATACCCCTTCCTAGTGGAGAGATCCTATCCGTTCAGGGCGAAAGAAGTGGTGCAGTCATGGGCATCATATCTTTCATGAAGGCTCAAAAGTGTCTGCGTAAGGGTCATACCGCAATTCTAGCCCTTGTCGCTGACAAGTCCACCGAGGAGAAAAAGTTAGAAGATATCCCTATCGTCCAGGAATTCCCAGAAGTATTCCCTGAAGACCTACCTGGTCTTCCACCTCATCGTCAGGTCGAATTTCAGATTGACCTAACACCCGGAGCAGCGCCTATTGCTCGAGCACCCTATAGACTGGCACCAAGCGAGTTGCAGGAGCTATCCACACAACTGCAAGAGTTGTTAGATAAAGGTTTTATCCAACCGAGCTCATCGCCATGGGGAGCTCCAGTCCTATTTGTCAAAAGAAAAGATGGAACTTTCCGCATGTTCATTGATTACCGAGAGTTAAACAAAGTAACACTCAAGAACCGCTACCCACTACCCCGCATTGACGATCTATTCGACCAACTTCAAGGTCAAGTTTCTACTCAAAAATCGACTTAAGATCTGGATGTCATCAACTGAGAGTTCGAGATGAGGATATATCTAAGACTGCATTCAGAACCCGGTATGGCCACTTCGAGTTTTTGGTCATGCCATTTGGATTAACCAACGCACCCGAGGTGTTCATGGACCTCATGAACCGTGCGTGTAAACCTTATCTGGACCAATTCGTCATTGTCTTCATTGACGATATCCTCATATACTCTAAGAGTCAGGAAGAGCATGAGGAGCATCTGCGTTTGATCCTTGAACTACTGAAGCATGAACAGTTGTACGCAAAGTTTTCCAAATGCTATTTTTGGATTCGCGAGGTTCAATTTTTAGGACATGTGATCAATGAGAAGGGAATACATGTCGATCCAACCAAAGTGGAAGCTATTAAGAATTGGGCAGCACCATCAACTCCAACCGAAGTTCGGCAATTCCTAGGATTGGCCGGATACTACCGTCGTTTTATCGAAGGATTTTCAAAGATTGCCCAACCTCTCACCGCCTTAACCCAAAAAGATAAACCCTATAATTGGAACGAGACTCAAGAATCAGCATTCCAGCTACTGAAGCAGAAACTATGTAGCGCACCCATCCTATCTCTACCGGAGGGAACGGATGACTTCGTGGTGTATTGCGATGCCTCCATCCAAGGTCTCGGTTGTGTGTTGATGCAACGCGACAAAGTTATTGCATACGCTTCTCGACAGTTAAAAATCCACGAAAAGAATTACACGACTCATGATTTGGAATTAGGAGCCGTGGTGTTTGCACTCAAGATATGGAGACATTACTTGTACGGTACCAAGTGCACCATCTACACCGATCACAAGAGTCTTCAGCATATTTTTGAGCAGAAAGAGTTGAACATGCGTCAACGTCGTTGGATCGAGTTATTAAACGATTATGATTGTGCAATCAAGTAACATCCGGGCAAAGCTAACGTGGTCGCCGATGCCCTAAGCAGAAAAGAAACCAAACCCCGACGAGTTAGAGCATTAAAACTCACTATTCATACAGGATTACCCGAACAAATCCGTAATGCCCAACTCGAAGCCTTAAAAGAGGAGAACTTATCATTGGAATCCACTCGTGGTATGGAGAAACAACTTGATGTTAATACAAATGGTATTCGTTACTTCGCGGAATGAATATGGATACCAGTATATGGAAACCTAAGTGATCTAGTCATGGATGAAGCTCACAAATCCCGATACTCTATCCATCCGGGATCCGACAAGATGTATCACGACCTCAAAGTTTTGTATTGGTGGCCGAACATGAAAACCGACATAGCCACCTACGTGAGCAAGTGCCTGACTTGTTCCAAGGTCAAGGTGGAGTACCAAAAGCCATCCGGATTACTTCAACAACCGGAAATACCAATGTGGAAATGGGAGCAGATTTCCATGGATTTCATAACCAAATTACCCCGAACCCCTACTGGATGTGACACCATCTGGGTGATAGTGGATCGCCTAACCAAATCCGCTCATTTCCTTGCTATCAAAGAGACCGACAAAATGGAAAAGTTAACTCGCCTCTATCTTAAAGAAGTAGTATCCCGACATGGAGTGCCAATCTCCATCATTTCCGATAGAGACGCCCGATTCACCTCACGTTTCTGGCAATCATTACAGAAAGCTCTAGGCAAGCGCCTGGACATGAGTACAACGTACCATCCTCAAACAGATGGCCAGAGTGAGCGTACCATTCAAACCCTAGAAGACATGCTACGAGCTTGTGTGATCGATTTCGGAAACAGTTGGGAGACTCATTTGCCTTCAGTGGAATTCTCTTACAATAACAGCTATCATACTAGCATCAAAGCAGCACCGTTCGAGGCTTTGTACGGGAGAAAGTGTCGATCACCACTTTGTTGGCTGAAGTTAGAGATAGCCAGTCGATCACCACTTTGTTGGCTGAAGTTAGAGATAGCCAACTTACGGGTCCTGAACTTGTGCATGAAACCTCAGAGAAAATCATGCAAATTCGAAACCGTATGGCGGCAGCTCGTGACCGTCAAAAGAGTTATGCAGACAAGCGTAGAAAACCGCTAGAATTTCAAGTGGGTGACAATGTGTTATTAAAGGTTTCACCTTGGAAAGGTGTGATTCGTTTCGGGAAACGAGGAAAGTTAAACCCGCGTTACGTTGGACCATTCGAGATAGTGAAAAGGATCGGTCCAGTAGCATACCAACTTAACCTACCAGATACACTCGATGGAGTGCATAATGTCTTTCATGTCTCAAACCTAAAGAAGTGCCTGTCAGATGAGACACTTGTAGTTCCACTCAAGGAGTTGGAAATTGATGAACAGCTACGTTTCATTGAGGAACCAGTTGAGATCATGGATAGAGAGGTCAAAACCCTCAAGCGCAGTAAGATACCTATTGTCAGAGTTCGCTGGAACTCGAAGCATGGACCGGATTTCACGTGGGAACGAGAGGATCAGATGATGAAAAAGTATCCTCACCTTTTTCAAACAGTCAACGGCAAACACCGAAGATACTAACTAAATTTCGAGACGAAATTTATTTCAACAAGGGGATAATGTGACAAACCTAAACTTTTGTTTCAGACGTTACGGACTTCGTTTAATTTTCGGGACGAAAATTCTTTCAACAAGGGGATGATGTGACATCCGACATTTTCAGGTTAACTCCGTTAACTCAAACCTCGTTAGTTCAAACATGTTTCGTTACAAACTCAGTTATCTCAGTTAGTCGCACGTACATTGCATTTAATTAGGATTAATTAAATGTGTCAGTCAGTTCGCACACATCGGATCGCACTCGAGTCTAACCCGGAACGTTGGTGATTAATCGAAATTAACGTTACGAACATTTAATAATTTATATTTAATATAAATTATGAGTTTTTATGATTTTTATGTGATTACGTGAATTATGTGAATATTATCGTTTTCGTACGTGTTTATTGTGTGTAAAGCGTATTTAGTATTTTTATAAAAGTTAGTATTTTTATAAAAATAAAAACCGAATGTTTTAAATTATTAATTAAGTTATTAATTAACTAATTAGACTTATGGGCCTTAATTAAGCCCGCAGACCAATCTAATTACCCATTAAGTATTAGATAAGGATAAAAGTTTTAAAAAAAATTTAAACATAAACCCTACCCCTTTGAAGTCGTCGCGACTCCCCTTCCCACCCCTTTGATCGACCGAGAACTCAAGGCAACAAAAAGACCATCAATCGAGTCCCGATCGTGAATCCGGAAGTAGATACGTGCTAGTCTAGGCGTTTCTAACGTCTCTACGTAAGTCGTTTCGTTCAATTTCATCACTTTTTGATTCCTAAATTTTAGATCAAAACCCTAGTTCATCCAAACATGGATTTTTATAATAAAAATGTTAACTTTATTATTGTTTTGCATGTATTGGTTGATTATATGGTTATTTGCAAAACCTAGCTCCATATGATTAGTAACTTGTTAAATATTGAAACTTTTTTATTATGTAATGGTATAGAATCGCATGGTAGAGATGTTTGACACTTGTTATGATTATAATTATGTTAGACAAATCATACGTGATGGATTTGGTACTTTAAATCTCGTTAAACAAGCTTAAAAACCCTAAATTACTTATAATAGAAACTTTTTAGGAATTCTATCTTACATACTAGAAGTGATTTGAATGATATGAGGATGTTTATATGCTACTTGATACATGTTTAGATGATTTGTGAAATCAGATTTTGAATACATAACCCGGTTTTGCCAACTTTCCAAATAAGGAAACTTTAATTGTTAAAAGTGGCTATAACTTGCTATTTAGACATACGTGACATGGTTTGATGATAGATCTATGTTGGATAGGACACAATAACTTGTTGTAACATGTTAGGTGTTTGAAATCACGCATGCTAGTCATAGGTTATAGGTTACTAAAGTTGGAAACTTTGTCTTGAATTATGATTTACATGTTTAAGTTCTAGACAATTGTTATGAGATGTGATGATCTAGAACATGCTAGAGTGATACTACAAACATATCAATGATGATAGTTTTCAGGAAACACGAGTCCCGAACAAACTTACTATTTATAGAAACATGCTATTTATAGAAACCTGCTATTTTTGAAAACTTTCTATTTTTGGAAATCATGCTTGTTTGTTAGAACAATAAGGAATTGTTGCTAAGTGTTACCTGCATGATCTTATGTGTGTAATATGGAAGTATTATATTAATCAAACACTATTTCATACATCATGTCACTAACGGGTCGTCGGGTCAAACATGAGTCAAACTTGCAAACTTTTCTAAACCCTTAAAACAATGAGATTGTTTGGATACTTAGGGTTCGTAGCATCTTGCACAAACACATACTTATAAACCGGTGTTTATAGGTGGCAGTTAGTCGTCGAGCATTCTAAGTTCGCTTTCTTTCGCACATACTCTATGGTGAGTTTCACGGCCTCTTTTCCTTATGATTTAAACTTGGGGGAGAAAACATGGGTATGAACATTTAGATCTTACTTTTCTTTTATATCACTTGTGTACTAAGCGCAAACATATCATGAAAGTCCTTACTTATCGAACCGTTAGTATATGGGTTAGCGAGGTAATCTTGAGTAGTACTACTGGGCATTGACAAGCCCCACCCGCGTTAGTCGCGCTAACACGACAGGTAGTCGAACGGGTGTAACATTTACCTAAACATTCACCATTGATTATGATAGTCATGGTGGGAGGCAGTACAAACATAAACAGTCAGCTTCGGTGTCGAAACGCTTTAGTAACATGTACTAGGTTAGCTACCTATGATATAAATTGTAAATGGTATTATCTAGTAAACTTTACAAACATTGAAACTTGTGAACTCACCAACCTAGTGTTGACACGTTTTAGCATGTTTTCTCAGGTCATTAAGGTACAAGCACAAGTAAGGCATGCATGCATTCGAAGTCCATCGTTTTTCAAACTCAAGAACTATTTATTTTAATTATTGTTGAATTGTTTATTTTTGGCGCGACTGTTTTGGCGCATGCTTTTCTTTTAACTTTTCGCTTCCGCAAGTCTTACATTAAATCGGTGTTTTCATTACTAGTGTTGCATCGTGACTTTGAGCAATACTAGTGGTTTTTATTAAACTCATATAGAGTCGTTCAAAGTAACTAATGACTGAGATCCTGTTAGGTCACGCCCCTAACGGTAAAACTCCGTTGGTGAATTTTGGGGGTGTGACAGATTGGTATCAGAGACATTGGTTATAGAGAACTAGGAAATGCATACTAGACTATAATCACATACATGCATTAGTTACACATCACTTACACTCAAACATGGCCATCACTCATCCCGTTACAGGAAATGTCGACCCCACCAAATTCACCCGACCCCACCAGATTGGTGTGACACATAGTACATAAACAAATGTTAAACGATTATCTACTCCATTCACCCTCTCTCACTAGTCGTTCGTTGTCCCTCTCTCACCACTCTTTAGTCACCACCGCTTTGGCACCACCACCCGGTGCCCTAAAACCCATTCGAGCATAACCACTTCGACACCACTCCGAGCCCTAACACGCGGTAAAAGATCCCTAGGAGCATCTCAAGGGTCACATACTCACATGTCATCAAATAATTGACGAAATCTTACGTTGTATCAAATAACTAGCACGCATAACAAGGAAAACCTTATCGATCTGGCATGCAAAATGATGCACTTAAAGAAACTGTCAAATGTATCATACGACATTATTGACAACGTACGAGTCGTATGTGGGACATATCGTACGGCTCGTATGTCACAATACGGGTCGTATCCCCATATGACTTGACTGATGTAACAAGCGTTACAGGTTTGTCTGAAAGTTGCTCATGGTACGGGTCGTATAACTTGATACGGGTCATATTGATGACAGTCACCTGGTGTCCGAAAGAGGGTGGTGTACCAATATAAGGATCCTATATAAATTCGAAATTAACTGATGACATAATTGATGACACCTCGAGAAAATTGTTATCATTATCAAATTATACCCTTTTATTATATAATCTTTGACCATCAATTGGGATTTATATATAATTTGGATTTGTAGTTAAATAAATACATACAAAAATAGTAAAATGATAAATGTAACTAATGAAATTTATCCCATAAAATTTGAAAATATATCATAAAGTTGAAAATAATATATTTCTTATATCTGCATATTTGTTGAAAGGGTAAAATAAAGAAATTAGATTATAAAACTGTTCTAATTTCTATGAATATATTTTATTACGATAAAAAAAACATATGATAAGATATTAAGAAAACCCAACCATAAGTTATTGTAAACATATTAAGTAGTTTTTTTATGTGACCTATAAAATAAATGTACTATCCTTTGTTATTTACTTAGGAAACATAAAATTTATGGTTATCGATTCTTTTTTTACACAATTTAAACCTATAAATTGTGTGTCTATAAAGGTAATGATAGGACAATTCAATAATTTGAATGAAAATAATAAAATGCTACGTCATCAAGTAAAATTGACTCAAGTTAAAGTTCAACTAACCATAAGGAATATGTCATATAATTGTTTGAATGAAAATAATAGAATGTTACGTCATCTAGTAAAATTGACTTAACTTAAAGTTCAAATAATCATATGGAATATTTCATATAATTGATTGTAGAAGATGACAATGTGATGATTACTTTATTTATTAAATATTAACATATATAAAGTAAATATAAATATGTAAATACAAGATATGTATTATCATGGAGTCAATTGACAAGAAAATAGAAGGCATGTATCTTTTGAGACTTGAACAGTGGGTTTAAGCCCAATTTATATTAACCAATTCACTTTGGGCTTATGTCCCATAACCCATCGACTAGAGTATATCTACCATTGTGTCTACTTTAATTTGAATAAATTCATCAATAATATTAACTGTTTTTTGTTACTTATCTTTCTCTCTTAATTTGGTTGGTTCTAAGGGGTGTAAACGAGTTAAGCCGCCTCATTAGCTATTTGAGATCGGATCATTAAAAGCTCGAATCGAACCGAGCTTAAACGAGCTCGAGCGTAAAAATAAGTTTGTTGAATAAACGAGCCCGAGCCCGAGCCCGAGCCCGAACTTCACTAATCGAGCTCGAGTTGGCTCGTGAGCCTAAACGAACCTGTTATTTATATAATTTTTATTTAATATATAAAATATATATTTATATAATAATAAATAATTAGTACATATATAATTGTATTAAAAAATAACTCAATAATGTATATATATAGTGTTATATATAAAAACTATAATAAAAATATATAAAAATAATTATATATAAATTAATTAATAAATAATAAACGAGCCGAGTTCTAGTTCGAGCTTGAAAAAATACTCACGAGCCGAGCTCGAGTTTTAAAAATAGAGCTCGAAACGAGCTGAGCTCGAGCTCTCTGTAAGTTAAATGAGCCCAGCTCAAGCCTAGTCGAGCTCGGGCTCGGCTCATTTACATCCCTATTCGGTTGATATTGTATATATTTCAGATGTAAAAACTTTTTATAAGTAGAGATGATCGACAATTTCGATCTATTTATAAATTAACTTATGAAGAGGTCAATAAGGTTTTCTATTTATTTAACGTGTTAAATAAAAAAAATATTTAAAAGAGAAACATATATAAAGCTATTTTGAGTCGTTTCAAAAAATTATTTAAAAGAGAAACATAAAGCTTTTAGATAGACAATATATAACGAAGATCAAAAAGTGTGATTACATGCCCTGCCTGTTTGTCATTTTGGGTACCAGCAAATCCACTTTCTCAAAGCACAAGCAAAACCAATGGGAGACAGATACCTGCTGCGATGTTTTCACCTCACATTTCCACTTTGCGTTTTCTTATTTGTTTCCCCTCTTTTATAATTTTACTTTTAACGTATTTAAATATAAAAGACAAGTTCTGGTTTTGATTTTAGACTTTTACTTTTGACATATATTTCTTTATTTTTGTAAATAAATTATTGTTTAACAATTTATCTTATATAGTTCGTTACTCCAATCTTAATTTCAGTATCTTAAAAATCAAGACTTTTAAGGTTAATGTGTTTATCACTTAGACTTGAAGTTAGGCAAGCAAGAAAGAGAACTTTGAAGCAAAGGTGGGACAACCCCTATTGTTCAACTTTAAACTGTTAAGCAAGGATTCCTTGCAAACAAATTCTAACGTTGTTGAAAGGATAAATGTGTCATATGTCAATGCAGCTGGAAGTCTAACGTATCTAATGCTCTAATGGTGTGTACAAGGCAAGGCTACATATAGGTTATATTGTTAGTATGGTTAGCAGATTTTTAACAAGTCCAGGCAAGATGCATCAGGATACTGTGAAGTGGATTCTTATATATTTGAATGGTACTAAGGAAGTCAGATTAATGTTTGGTGATGAGGAGAATGGTGAGATGCTTCTTAGTTATGTAGATATAGATTTTGCTAAAGATCTTGTTAAAGGCGGATTTGTTAATGGTTATGCATTTAAAGTGTTGGGGATCGAGCATTATAAGTTGGAAAGCTTCATATTAGATCATATTGTAATTAGATAAAATAGAGGATATATTATGTAAATATGCAAATATATATAAATACCCATGTAATACCCTAACTTGGAATATAATCACAATTTCCAAACATTCCTTTTGTTCTCATTTGGTATCAAAGCCCTTCTTTGGCTCTATCGCCGCATCATAAAACCAACGACATACATCGCCGCAACAACCGGCTATCATCATGACGCACACAAGTCATCAACATCGTAGTTTCAATCGGAGCATACAAATTGCTGCTACGCAGTACCATTATCGCTACAGTCGGTCTTTTATTATTTTCACCCCGTACTGTTGTCGCCATTACCATTTCTTTGATTTCATTGGTTGAGTGCTTGTCGCTGCTCAATGAAGGTTTATTCGTTCTTCTTGCTTGTCGATTATTCTAATGCCATTGCATCATCATCATTAAACATGTGATTGCAAGTTTTCTTCATCTGCAAGTTTGCTATGATTACAAGTCTCGTGTGTGTTCTCACACGAAGGTTACAACTTTCGCACGACAATTACCAGTTACGTACGAAAGTTATAATTCTTGCACAAGGTTACAAGTTTCCTTGAAAGTTACAACTTCCGCATGCAAATTCCCTGTTTCGCACGGAGCTTCACAAGTTTCACACTCAAGCCACTTTCGCACAAAAGTTCCTACACTTTCGTGCACAAGTCTGATTGTATGAAAGTTTCATCCCAATTTAACAATCTCATTCAATTAATTGTCTAGTCATAATACTATGGCTACTGTGACTCCTTTTACATCAGATGAGAAGGCATCACACAGCCTTTACCCTCTCTACAACAAATTATGGCTATTGTAAAACAATGATTGAGCAATTTCTAGTCACAAACAAACTCTTTGGTTATATTGATGGCTCAATTCCTTGTTAAGACCAACTTTTAGCTACTGGATCTGATGCAGCTGTTGCCACAACACTCAATCCAAACTTCTCCACATGGATATCCAATGATGCTCGTGTGCGTATAATTGATATTTCTACAATTTCTGACGCACCTTTCTCTCATGTTCAAGGCACAAGAACCCGTTAGCTTTGGCTATCACTTTAACAGGCATATGCTCCACACACCTCTTCGAGAGAGTACACTCTTAAGACACAACTTATTAAGCTTCAAATGAAGGAGATGAAGAGCCACGTGCTTGCCTCAGTCGTGCACAAGAGTATGCTACTACACTGGCAATCATTGGAGAACTAGTCAAAGACAAATACCTTGTTCTCAATGTCATTTTAGGGTTGCATGAGGAATATAATGGCCTCAAATCCACCCTCCTTGCACCACATCATCCTCTTGTATTCAATGAGTTGTATGGACTTCTCAGTAATCATGATTATATGGTGACTAAGCCTCAACAACCCGCTACAACTACTGTTTTTGCTGTTATTATAACCACTCCTGCTCAGTCATCACAACAACTTTTGGCTCCATCAGCTTGGCTAGCAGCTCATCCAAATTTTTTAACAGCCCATTAGTTCCCTCGGGCCTTCTATAGTGCTCGTCCTCCCAGCAATCAGGTGCAATGGTAGAGGTCGCGGTCGTAGGGATAACTGTGGTCAATTTGCTTGGTCTTTCTACTTAAAATATGGTGTATGGTACCTACAACCGCTTTGGTATTGGTCACATTCCATCTAACTTCCTAAACCATGACCCATCAACTATCTGTGCCCATCTTGTGGCTAACACTTCATATACCCAATCTATTACTAGCACAACGTGGTACCCAGACACGGGAGCTAGTAGCCATGTGACACCAGATTTGGCCAGTCTTGATAATTCAAAGGCATACTATGGTAATAACTCTCTTTATGTTGGTAATAGTAAAGGACTCCATACACTTCATATTGGCTCCTCGACACTCTCTTCTCCTCTCAAATGTTTCTATATATCTGACATTCTACACTTGCCTAAAATCAAAAAGAATTTTTTGTCTATTCAAAAATTTTGTTTAGATAACAATATCATTTTTAAATATCACTCTTCTTTTTTGGTTGTGAAGGACGAGTCTACACACATTATCCTCCTCACGGGTCCCAGAGAGCATGGTCTATGTTCTCTTTGATTCCCTCAGTTTCACAATCTTAGTAAGACAACCTTCTCTGCTACACCAGCCTCCTCTACTGTTTGGCACAGGCGGCTTGGTCATCCACATCATCATCTTTTGAATTTTAAGTTTTCATACAGTTCTGTACCAATTACTACATACTTGTCTTCCATTACATGTGCTTCTTCTAATGTTGGAAAATCTACCAAATTGTCTTTACCTATTTCCAACTTTCATAGTTCAACTTCTTTTACTTAGGGGGTTGTTCGGTAAGTGCTAAACCATTAAGTGTTGAACTATTAAAAGGTCTTAATGGTTCAGCATAGTTTTTCAGCTGAACCACTAAGAGGTAAAATGAACCATTAAGAGGTGAGCTTTTAGTGAAACAAACACCACTTACCTCTGACCGATTCAGAAGTAGCCTCTTAATGATTCATTAAGAGGCTACCAAACAACCCCTTAGTTTATTGTAATGTTTGGATCCCTGCCCCTGTATTTTCTTCCAATGGGTATCGTTATCTTTTGTTATATGTTGATCATTTCTCTCATTACAAGTGGATCTTCCCTTTACAAACTTTGTCACGATGGCTGAATGTCAATTCAATAATAAAATAAAAAATGTTCAAACTAATTGGGGCGGTGAATTTCAACCTTTAGCGAGGTTCTTTAAGTCTCTTGGCATCGTTCATAACTATCTTGTCCTCACCCTAGCGAACAGAACGATTTTGTCGAACGCCGCCATCTCCATATTGTTGAAACTGGCCTCACTCTTCTTACTCAATGCTAAACTATCTATCTAATCAACTGCATGCCTTCTCGCACATCCTCCAATTTATCACCTTTTGAACATCTGTTCCATAGATCTCCCGACTATCATTTTCTTTGAGTCTTTGGTTCTCATTGTTTTCCCAAATGTGACCATATGATCGTCACAACATGGATTTTCGCTCCACACCATGTATCTTCCTTAGCTACAACCCTGCACACCATTGCTATCGATGTCTTGATCCTTAAATTGATCGGATTTATATTGCGAACGATGTGCGCTTCAGTGAGGATCATTTTCCCTTCGTCAATCATGTTGCCTCTCCATCCACACCTTCCTCATCCTATCCCTACACTTAAATCTTAGACAATCACTTCCCTTTTCCTCATCTACTGAACCAACCATACCTCCCTCGCCGACTTCTGACACTCAAACATCCTAACCATCCACACCCTTTTCACCGACAATATCAAATATTCCTCCTTTATCCCAATCATCATATTCACCTCTACCACCTCGTATATGTCCTTCTAATCTCCACCAAAAATCCCAAACCTCGTATCCCTTACAGTCCTTCCGCTAATCATACACCCATGTCCTTTACTCAACTTTCTAAGCCCTCATCCTTTACCATTGCAAATCAACATCCGGAGGGGCGTCAAGCCAAGGCCGATGAACTTAAAGCACTTGTAAAATATGGAACATGGTATTTAGTTCCTTTGTTCCCTAGACTAATGTTATTGATTGTAGGTGGGTTTATAGGTTAAAGAAGGATCAACATGGTGCAATTACTTGCTAAAAAGCTCGTCTTGTGTGCAAAGGGATTTAGACAACAACCGGGGGTTGATTTCAATGAAACTTTTAGTACTGTTATCAAATCTACCACTATAAGAGTGGTCCTATCCCTTGCAGTTACAAAACAATGGTCTCTTCGTCTGCTAGATGTGCAAAATGCCTTTCTACATTCTTACCTTAAAGAGATGGTCTACCTCAAACAACCACAAGGCTTCGTTGATCGCAAACATCTGAACCAAGTCTGCTTACTCTATAAGTCCTTATATAGCCTCAAACAGGCTCCACGGGCTTAGTTTCACTGTCTATCCCAAGCCCATCACAAACTGGGTTTTACGGGCTCAAAGACCGATCTTTCCCTATTTACTTACAAGAATGAGAACACGTTTATTTACAGTCGTGGATCAATTTATGCTTCACCTAGGTAAAGACTTTTCACTTAAGGATCTTGGCTACCCGGACTACTTACTAGGCATTGAAATTGTCCCACGGGGACGTAATGTTCTTCTCTCTTAGAAGAAATACACACTCGAGGTCATTCAGCGAGCCGGTCATTCTTACTGTAAATAGGTCTCATCTCTAATGAGCACATCCAGATCTTATCTCTTAGGGACAGTTCCCTCTTTTCCAAGCCAGTCAAGTATCGTCAGATTGTTAGGGCTCTTCAATATGTCATTCTATTAAGGCTAGATATCACTTTTGCTGTCAACAAAGTATGGCAATACATGCACGCCCCGTCAGAGAACCTCTGGTCTGCTGTCAAACGCATTCTACGCTACTTTAAGAGAACCATTGATCATGGTTTACTAATTCGCCACAACTCTGGGTCCCACCTCCGGGCTCTCACTGATTTTCATTGGCATGGATCTTCATCCATTCGTGCCTTTTCAGATGCTAATTGGGTTGGTTATCCAGATGATGATAAGCCAATGAAATCGGTCCAGAGATGAGACCAAGGCTCTAGTCATTATCATGAGCCGAAGGATCTAGATATGGTATAAGTACAGACTTAATGATGACGTAAAAGGTCATGTTATTCTCAGTACACTACTTATATCATTTTTACAATCTTACTCTCTCTTTCAAAAAGATAGTTGTTTATTCTCACACTCAAGCTTGATCTTTGAGAGTCTGTTCTCTCTGTAGCGAGGTTAACGGATGTTCTATTGTTTGCAGGAGTGTTTCATCAGGCTAGAGGGCATTCGAAACGTCGGAGGTGGTGAATAATTCTAGGTGATTTTCTCTCGTGAAGAACTACTAAGTACATACTACATGCCTAGACACATAGTAGGGACCTTACTACAACAAAAAAAAGGTGATTTTCTCTTGTGAAGACTTTTCCATCTGCAAGTAGATAGGACCTTATTAGTTATTACAAAAGAAATGAAGGCGACGTACGTGACCTAATACGAAATAGGGTCACACGAAATAACCCCAAAGATGTCAAATCTTGTTGTATTTCTTTTGTTTCTATTTTCTGATTTTTCTCCTCCAATATCCCAATTAATATCGAGTAATAATGAATGTATAATGATTGATTTTTTTTTTGAAGAGCCAAATTTTATAACCAACTAGCAAGCTACTAGCAACAAATGCAAAAGAAGCATTACACAAAAAGAAATGGGTTTTGCAAACATCTCACCCAACTAATATTCAACTTCCTATTCCTATTAACAAACCCGAAATAGGAATAATTAAGAATAGAATAAAAAAATGCTTCCTTACCTTCGATCATCATGAGCAAATACCAAATCATTTCGAAATTTCCAAATAACCCACCAAGTCATAAGAATAATGCCATGAATAACTTCTTTCTTCTGTTTAGTAAACGATAAAGTATCCACCCATGAAATTACCTCCATAAGATTACAAGGAGATGGAAACGGAGTTTCTAACCATTTGGAAATAGACTTCCAAGTACTTTTAGCAACATTACAACTACCAAGCAAGTGATCCAACGTCTCCACCTCTACATTGCAAATGGGACAAATAACACTAGGAATATCAATCACCTGATCAACCAAATTAGATCTACTTGGGAGACGATCCAAAAGAATACGCCAACCCAGAATATTGACCTTTATTGGGATAGATCGATTCCACCTAGTAACTGTCAACCCATCCGATAAAGTCATACTATCAATAAGCTTTTGAATACCTTTCATGTTATACGAATCATTCACCTCAAAATCCCATATCTACTTATCACAATCATTACCGAGATGAACTTCACTTATGGCTAGGGGAAGATTAGAAAATTGCTCCATTTCCACCTCAAATACTACGCCTCCACGACCAAAACCAACCAGCTTCATTTCGACGGGACTTAATAGAACACCCTATATCAAATTCTAGACAAAATAATCTAGGAAATCTAACACATAAAGATTCATCACCCAACCATATGTCTGTCCAAAAAAACGTGTCCTCCTGGTTCCCCACTCTTTTCTTTAAGGTAGACCACAAAATAATACCTTTATCATTAAGCATCTTACTAGACAAATCTCCATCTCCACTTTTTTAATAGAGCATGATTAAAGCTCCATAAACTACCAACACCCAAACCACCTTTTTGTTTATCAGCAAGAATCAAAGTCCATTTAACCCTTGAGATTTTTCTAACTCCATCAGGCATGCCCCAAAAAAACTTTGACCGAATATCTTCCAATAACTTAGAAACCCCTTTCGGCAAAAGAAATAATGAGAAATAGTTAACCACTTCATCATAATCTACTCCAACTCCATATAGGTTGGACTTTGCATGATGCATAAATAACATAAAAATACACGTATACATGCATGATGCATTTTTATTATAAACGAGTCTTAAATTTTCAACCGTTTAGTTCAAGAACATTTTTGTTTTAACTTGGATACCGTTGGACAAAATATTTAAATATGTTAATATGGGATGTCTGATTTGATAAATACTTTTGATAAGTACACATAATTTGTTGAAAATATCAACTTAATTAAAACTCAGTTAAAATAAAATTGTTCTTTAATTTAATCCAACTCAATTAAATGGTGTTGTCGAACACTATTGAATATTTGAATGTAGCACTTATATGGTCATCAAGTGAAGTTGGAGGGGCTTACATGGTCAAAATGCATTCTTCTTCTCTATAAAGAAATACATTGTTTCTAGGTCAAATGGTTTAAGAAATTCAGAGTTTTTCTAAGTCTCATCTATGTTCTCATTTCTGATAATAATCCATCAATAACTTATCTTGCATTACATGAAGTCATAGACAATATGGGATGGTCTGGTAAACAAAGGTACCCAGTAAATCCCACTCATAACAAATAGGGTCTGAGGAGGGTGTGATAAGCGCATACTTTTCCTCTGTGCGTTCTATTGAATATGCATCAGTAATGACATCTTATGCGAAGATTTTGAACGGGGAACATTGTACCTTAAAACTATCGAATGTAAAGAACAAATTTCATTGAGATTCATTAGTCAGGTCTTTTTGTTATTTCTTGTTTCCTACTATCAATACTCAATAACTAGCAATTATTAGCAATTCATTATTCTTAATTAATTCAGTGGTTACACATATGTACGTATAGTCTAGTTCATTCATTACTTGTATTTATTTTTGTATTTCTCTCTTTATAAAGACTCATCCACTACTTGTGGAGATCATTGAGACTTTATTTATCTCATGGTATCATAGCATTTGATCTCCCCACCCCTTGTTCTTCTTTTCCTAACCCATCACCATCCTCACCTCACCCGAAGATCAGACACCATCCAAAGTTTAACATCTCTCTAATCACATCATCGTCCACCGCGTGGTATTTTGATTCGGGGCCACCAATCATATGACGACCTCCCCCGTATCTGCCTCTAACCCATCACCAACATCAGGTACAAAATCGGTCACCTTTGGAAATGGGTATTCTCTCCCTACAACCTATACAGGTCATGCCACAATCTCACCATATCTTCAATTACGTGATATTTTGGTTGTCCCTAACCTTACTAAAAATCTTCTCTCCGTAAGCATACTTAAAAAAATAATGCGGTTGATGTCTTATTTTCTTATCCCATATTTTATATCCTGGATAGACACAACAAACAGGTTCTCGCCCAGGGACGATGTGATGACGGCTTATATGTTATTCAAACCAATCATGAAGCTCTTGTTACAATTGCTTCTTGTCCTAAAACATCATATGAAGTTTGGTACTCTCGCTTAGGACATGTTTCATTTGACACTATTTAAACATTACAAAAAATGGGACGTTTATCTCTAAATTCGGTTTTACCTAAACCGAATATTTGCTTTCGGCTACCATTTGATGACAATTGTCAACGTGCTTTGAATCCTTTGGATCTCGTTCATTGTGATCTATGTGGATCGGGTTATATCGGTTAATAATTTTTGATACTATGCGGTGTTTATTGACGACTACTCTCGATTTTGTTGGTTATACCCTCTACAAAACAAGTCTGAGTTCTATAATGTCATCACAATTTTTTTTGAACAACATTGAAACACAATTCCCTAGAAAAGTTAACAGATTTTCAAACTGATGGGGGAACAGAATTTATCAATCATAGAGTTCGAAAATTATTTGATGATAATGACACTCTACATCGCATTTCTTGTCCCTATACCCCCCCAACAAAATGGAAGGATCGAACGTAAACATCGAAATATTGTGGAAATAGGCTTAGCAATGTTGTTTAATGCTAAACTTCCACCATTCTATTGGGTTGAGGCTTTTTCGTCTGCAGTTTACATTATTAACCGGTTACCTACAAAAATTTTAACCAGTAAGTCTCTGTTTGAGCTTTTATATAATAAAATACCCGATTACCATACCTTCAAACCGTTTAGTTGTCGTGTTTTCCCATATCTACGGGACTACTCGGCTTATAAGCTAGCACCTAGAAGTTTACCATGCGTGTTCATAGCCCCAAATATAAGGGCTATCGGTGTCTTGACCCGACTTCATCTCATGTTTATGTCTCACAACATGCTTGGTTTGATGAGGCCTCATTTCCCTTTGATGGTTCTCAATCCAACACACCCATATCCTCACTTCCACTCGTATACTTTTTGGATACCTCTTACCCGGTTACCACTCCAAACAACCCTTCCACACTACCCGAAACCAACCCTACACCTTCTGTCGTTATTTCCCCTCACCCACCTCCATGCAACCTTTGCATGGATCATGCAACCCCTACATCAACTACCACACCTCCACCCACACCAATTACGTCCCCTACCCAACCTCTACCAACTATTACACCCACAACAACATCGAACACCTCACCCTTACCTGCTGCCAACCCCTACCCTAACCGATCAGCACTCCTGTCCTCACCTAGCCCGTCACATCCCAACAACAAATACCTACCCCACCCCCTCCTTCCGGCCCAATCTCACCATATGCAGACTCGAGCCAAGTCGGGCGTTTTCAAACAACGTCATTGTGATGACTTATCCCATGCCTCCAACGATGCCTTTCATCATGCTCTTTTCACCACCTCTGATCTAAAAACCTTTAAAACTGCTTGTAAATATTCCAAATGGGTTGATGCCATGCACCATGAACTAGAAGCATTACACAAAAATAACACATGGACCTTAGTATCTCATCCACCAAATCATAATGTTGTAGGTTCCAAATTGCTTTTTCGTACCAAGTATCACTCGGATGGTAAAATTGATCGTCATAAAGCTAGTCTTGTAGCCCAAGGCTATAGCCAAACTCCGGGTGTTGACTATTCACTTACATTTAGTCCAGTTGTTAAAGCCACCATGGTCCGCATAGTGTTGTCCTTGGATATTATCAATAACCGGAAACTACATCAATTGGACGTAAATAATGCTTTTTTGCATGGTCACCTCATTGAAACTGTGTACATGGAACAAACTTCGGGTACTATAAACCCTAACCTTCATAATCATGTGTGCAAACTAAACAAAGATTTATACGGTCTCAAACAGGCCCCACGTACATGGTTCCATCGCTTAATTACCTTTCTAGTTCAGAATGGGTTCTCATGTAGTAGGGCGGACATGTCCCTCCTGGTGTTTAAGAGATACTCTTGCATCATATACCTATTAGTCTACGTTGAGGACTTGATAATGACCGGTAATCAAGCTCATAGTATTACGGCATCTATCTCCAGATTGAACAAAGAATTTTCCATCAAAGACTTAGGTGAGCTCAGTTATTTTCTTGGACTAGATGTTACATATACTAATAATGGGTTGTTTTTAAACCAGTCTAAATATACGAAAGACATTCTTGATTGGGCTAAAATGTTGGATGCTAAACGGGCCCACACACCTCTAGCTGCCAATGTCTCTTTAACCACTACAGGGGACCTCTTTTCTGATCCTACCCATTATCGATCTATTGTTGGTGCCCTTCAATACCTAACTATTACTCGACCAGACATCTCTTATGCGGTTAATAAAGTTAGTTAATTTTTACATGCACCAACCAATACTCATTATCAAGAAGTCAAACCGATACTATGATATTTGAAAGGCACCTTAGCCTACGGACTTAGCTTCAACAAACCCACCAAAACATCTTTACTTGGGTTCTCGGATGCTGAATGGGCTGCTGTCTTGAGACTCACCGGTCCACGTATGGTTATTCTATTTTCTTGGGTGGCAACCTTGTATCTTGGAGTGTCAAGAAATAACCTACGATATCCCGTTCCAGTTGTGAATCTGAATACAGACCCATGGCAAACACTACTGCTGAAATTGTATGGATAACTCACTTACTTCAAGAATTGTATGCTCTGCCTCTAGATCATCCAACTCTTCTATGTGAAAATCTCAATGCCTTATTTCTTATTCAAAATCGTGTCGCACACAAACGGGCAAAACACATTGATCTAGACTACCACTTTATTAGGGAACTTGTTGGCTCCAGGAAGCTTCACACCATGTTTGTTCCAACCAAGCTCCAAGCGGCAGACATCTTCACTAAAAGTCTTCCTCATCCACAGTTTGAGTTCTTTCGTAACATGCTACGCCTCGGTCCGCCACCATGTCGCTTGAGGGGGAATATCATACTCAATAAGTAGAAATTATTAGCAATTCAATATCCTTCATTAATTTAGTGGTTACACATATGTATAGTCTAGTTCAATCATTACTTGTATTTATTTTTGTATTTCTTTTTTTTAAAATACTCATCCACTACTTGTGCGGATCATTGTGACTTCATTTATCTCACCTACCCTTTTATCATATTGTGACTATTTGATGTGTATGAACAATAGCCCCAATGTTGATTTTATTATTTATTTATTCTTTTTAGAGATTCTTTATATAAATTGAAAGAAGCTTCTTCAAGTTTATATTTATTTTTTTGATGAATTGAATATGAAGTTGTCTGCATAATTCTTAACTAAACTTCAAGTATTTAGTACCTAAATTAACCAAATGAATTCAAATAGTTGTTGATGCAGATTAAAGACGAAAACTTATAAACGATTATAGTTTATAAGGCATACCATATTATGTTAAACTAGTCATTTTATAAACTAGAGGGTTTGGCTCAACTCAGTATAATTGTAACATACCTTATTTCGAAAGTGATATAACAAGCATGGGATTTACATGAAATGGGGGAAAAGAAAGTGAGATGGACCGGGCCTTGGACCAGCTCGCTAAGTGGGCCGAGCAGAAGGTGATGATGGGCCTTAAGACCCTAAACCTCCTTTCACCCACCTCATTTGTCTCACTTCATCTTCCCCACCTTCTAGAGAGAGAAAACATTTAGAGAGAGAGAGATAGTGTGTCGGTTTTGCTCCAAGATCGACCTATTCTTCTACTCCAATGATTTGCTCCAAGCATAGCTGAAGAAACAAGCCGATTAGAGGTAAGAAACTCGTTCAAATGCGAGTTTTTGGTTGAAAATGGGTTTTTAGGGTTTTCATGGTTTTTCTTCAAAAATGTCGGATTTTTACGTGTGTTTATGCTTAAAAACCATGGATCTAGCTTCATGGTTAAGATTAGAACAGTTTGGACGTAAAAAGTTAGAATTTTGAATAAAAAACGAAGAATCTAGCAAAAAATAGTTGAGTCGTCTGAAAACTTTATGAATGGTTCGAAAACGTCGAAGTGGAGATTTCGGACAAATTAGTTTTTGAGCGAAATAGTTTTCGGATGAATTAGTTTTCGGATGAAAGAAATTCGGACTAATTAGTTTTCGGACGAAATGGTTTTCGGATCAAATGGTTTTCGGACGAAATGGTTTTCGGATGAAAGGATTTCAGACGAATTAGTTTTCAGGTGAAATAGTTGTCTGATGAAAGACATTTCGGGCGAAAGAGATTTCGACCGAAATAGATTTCGACCGAAAAAGATTTCGGTCAAAAAGAGATTTCGGACAGTAAAGTTTTCGACCAAGTAGATTTCGGACAGATCGTTTTGTTATAACTTGAAATTAACACGTGTCGTTTATGATGGCTCGAACAGGTCGCCTAGCACCTCGTTAAGCCCTATACTTAGGAAGAGTTAACTAAGGAAGTCAGGTGACTTCTAATCCCCTTTTCTGCCTACTTTTAGGGTGGTGTGCATACTTAGCAAGCATTTATTATATTTTTATACTAATAAACAAAAGTAAATGATACGTTCAAAGATAGCGTTTATAGAAAGATGGCGAAAGTCAAATTATAGAAAGACTTAAAAGAGGCAAAAAAAAGGTTTTATGCAAAGAATGGCGTTTAAGAAATGTTTACAAACGATAAAGATCTTTTCAAAAGAATGGAGGTAAAGTTTTAAAGGAAGTCATTTCATTAACAAATAAAGTAAAGATAAAGTTTTCTTCGGGAATAAGTAACAAGTTAAGTCATTTCATTAACAAATAAAGTAAAGATAAAGTTTCCTTCGGGAATAAGTAACAAGTTAAGTTACGGTTCCTTCGGGGACAGATGTTACTATGTACAGAAAGTCAGTTATGAGCTATGTCCCCCTCTATAAGAACCTTTTCGGTTCGCTAACAGTTCATCAACCGGTTCTCAGTGATAAGGAGTAACGACGGTTATTCACAAGTGCTTTGTGCTACGCTGTCGTCCTAGAGGTAAAGAGCCTTAGGCGGCAAGAGATCATCCTAGAGGTAAAGAGCCTTATGTGACATGTTGTCCTTCTAGAGGTAAAGAGCCTTAGGAGACATAGTGAGTAGTGAATCCTAGAGGTAAAAAGCCTTAGGATACACTGCAGATACGAATGGAATTGATGGTATGGTGATAGTGTCCTGACCCGAGTCAGGACTGTTACAAAAGTTACGGTGATGCATCGTGTAACCTTCCCCTATTCGTCGGCCTTTGGACCTGAGCCATTGGGACGATATGGAAAGGAATGAAAAGTTAAAGATATGTTTTAAGTTAAGATAATGTGTATATGACTTAAAAGATACTATATGTAAAGTTTTTCCATATAGGCAATAAAGATATGTATCAAGCAAAACCTCCTTCTCTTAATATGTGTATTAACGTTTTATGTAAGCGTTGAACTCACTCAGCGTTGCTGATTTTTTGTATGCACGTCAGTTAAGTGTAGGTGGAAGTAAATGGAAGTGGATGCTTGGCTTGATGATGAGAGTTACCCGAAGATCAGAGTCTGACATCCCATTTGTTTTTAAAGTTTATGATGTTTTTAAGACAAGTTTAAATTCGTATGAGACAAGTATGTTTAAGACATGTTATGTATTCCGCTGCATGTGTTAAAGTTTAAATTGTTTCCGATGTGATTGTGACTGTCTTATGTTTTATAAGCTATGTGTTGATTAGTAAATCCAATAACTGAGGACTTCCGGGTTCGTGGCATTACAACAATCATTTAGCTAAACGTGTCACCTATTAAATAACTATCACGGGTTGTTTTAATAAGTGTGTTACACAACACGATTCATTCAACACGATTAAATTTAGCATATCAATAAGAAGCATGACTTGTATTAGATGATTAATGAATGATACAATCTGATTAAAACGTTAAAGTAAAAGTTATCATAGATTATAATACAAAAAAGCTTTAATTTCCTAACAATATTTGAAAATTTACGTAAATTCGATGGAATTTTTTCTTCATCTTTGGATTATTATATATAAGTATATAACCAATATTTTATGTGATAACCACTCTCAAATAATCACATACTTTATAAATTACTTTTTCTTTTAATTGCTAAAAAAATATTTAAGTATCTATTACATATATGTTGAACATAAATACAGAAATGATAAGTGTTACATATACGTAACACATAGTGTTACATATACGTGATACATAATGTTACATATACTTGACACATAGTGAGACGTATGTGTAAGACTATGTCAACAGAAAACAAAATGATAATTGTTACACATACCTAACACTATGTTATGGTTTTCATTTGGTCCCTACCCCTGTATATTTATATTTATATATATATATATATATACACATTATAATTTATATATCACAGTTATCATATAAAATATTAGTTATTATTTGATTTCTACCCTATATATATCACGAATTATAGTTTTATACATAAATAAATACGAGTATTAATGTTTTGACGAATTAATATGATATATTATATTGATAAATTGATAAAAGGTTATAATACTCTCATTAAATATGAGTATGAGAGTATCTACAAAGTGTTTTTAGTTACATTTCTGTGTGTTTATAGAAAATATTTTAATATTAAAAATCAAATGTTCGTTTCTTTTTATTTTAGTTTTAAATGATGTCTCTCATTTGAGTCATATATATCACTTGAACAAGTATTAAGAAGAACAAAAGAGAGAAGAAATACCCTCGAAACTAAATTAAGTTGGAGATTGGTTGACTAAATAGCCGACGTTTTGAAAAGATAACATTCTTACTTATTTTTTTTTGTGGAATCCAAATTAAAGAAAGGTAAAAAAAAAATATAATATCTAAGTTTGGTAGTCAAATGCTATTTCTTAATTTCTTAATAAATAATAAATATAACCAGATAATGAAAACAACAATTAAATTATATATGATTAAAATTTGTCGTATTAGCGTAATAACATATTTTCAATAATATATTGGTCAAAATTGCCGTCGTGTAAGATGCAAATGATATGACTTACGAGCAAACATTTTAGTTGGATAAGATAGACACAATGTTGTCAACAGAAAAAATTAATTAAAATGAAATGATATAGCCATCATCAATTACTTTAGCATTTCATTCCAATAATACAATGCGCTCAAAAGTCAAAATTATACAATTCTCCTTTTTCATTTTTCATCTTGTTGACGGAGGTAGTGTCCGTACCATCATGTACGTATCCGGTAGTCAAGCTCATCATATAAAGTTTGGTTAGTCCCTGCGAGAGCTTTGGATTACCACACAATTAAATCTTGTTTGACTTTAGAACAGAAAACACACATAAATCTAACTGGGCTAATTGACTCTTTTGTTTATTATTATAAACGAAAACATACTTACAAATTGCAAAGATAATAACCTATCTATAACAACCCTTGATCACTAAGGCACGTAAACTATTCTACTCCAACTCGAATTCTAAACTAATTCAAACTTCAAAAAAGTGTCTTGGTTATCCCAAGTCCTTCGTCATGAAACGGTTGTTCAAGTTATCCATTAACTGGTCAATTTCTTCTATAAGATCGTCGGTAATAACCAAGTCGTCCACGTATACAAGAACTACTACACTCTTGTTATCAATTGTCTTTACAAACAGACTAGCATCAGCTAGAGTACTAGTGAAACCATTATACTCAAGAAACTTCGTTATCTTCTCGTACCATGATCTTGGCGACTGTTTAAGTCCATAAAGAGCTTTCTTGAGTTTACACACATAACCCGGTCGCATCTTGTTTTCAAAACAAGCTGGTTGGTCCATGTAGATAGTTGGTTCCAATATTTACTAGAGCGCTACAGCTAATGCTACTCGAAACATAGTTAATTAGCCACTGGGCTGAATGTTTCATCGTAGTCTAGCCCGTATTCTTGCGAGAAACCACGAGCAACTAACCTGGATTTACATCATTCTATCGAACCATCAGACCGTCTCTTGATTTTATACACCCGTCTACATGAAACCGTTTTATATCTTCGGGTCTTGGAATGAGTTCCCACGTCTAATTCTTTGTCAAGGCAGTGATTTCGTTTTGCATTACCTCGACCCATTCTTTAGAATTACAAGCCTCATCTTATGAATTTGGTTCAACAACTACAGTTTCCACCGTGGCCAGGTTTGCATAACAAAGGTTGGGCCTTCTTTCTCTGTTGGATCGTCGAAGCCCACTTGCTGGGCTGTTATGTTGGACCTCAGTCTGATCGTCAGGTTGTTGACCGACCTGTTCTTCGTGGGCTTCACTTTCCAGTTCATCGTCTAGTGTCATCTTGACACATAAAGTCTTGGGTTTTTCTGTTAGCACTTCTGAATCAGGTAGTGCTTCGTTACCCGTGGACCCCCATGACGAGTTCTCGTCAAACACCACGTGTCTAGATACAAAGCCCTTCCCAGTATTTGGATGGCAACATTTCCGACCCTTACGCTCTTCGTCATAACCGATAAAAACACAACGCACCGCCTTTTTATCTAACTTGTCTTAGGTGACTTTGAACGAAGACGTAACATATATACACATCCAAACACCTTAAAGTAGGAAACATTCAGTCTTTTGTTGTGTAACTTTTTGAAAGAAGAGATATACCCGAGTCCCTGTTGAGGGGTTCAGTTAATAATGTAGGTTGCAATCTTTATATATTCCGCCCAAAATCTTTCGCGGATATTTTTGTTGTGAATAAGGCTTCCCAAAACTTCTTGAAAGTGTCGATTTTTATGCTCTGATACGCCGTTTTGTTGAGGCGTATTAGCACAAATCAACTGTCTCCCAATTTTATGGTTTTTGAGGAACATAGAAAACTCTTGACTCTTGTACTCTCCACTACTATTTGACCGGAGATTTTTAATCGATCTTCCGATGGGTCTTCGAGTTTGAATTATTTAAACTTGGATAATGCCTCGCTTTTCTGTTTCATAAACAATATCCAAACCTAACGTGAGAAGTCATCTATAAAGGTGATAAAGTACTGCATAACGCTTAGAGATTTCTGTTTCATTGTTCCACACACATCTGTGTGAACAAGTTCAAGTGGAACGGTTGTCTTGTAAGTGTATCGATTGAAAGGTAATTGATGAGCCTTTCCAAATTGACATCCAGCACAAACTTCATCTTTATCGACCTCAAGTTTAGGCAATCCAACTAGCGACTCCTTTTGCATGATTATACCAATTTTTTCGTACCCAACATGCTCGGGTCGTTGATGCCACAAATCGACAATTTGTGAGTTCTTAGTCTTCTCGACATAAGTTGTTTATGTGGAAAGGACATAAACACTCTCTCCGTTGTCCTTTGAGTATTGGTTTTGATGGGGTTTCAAAGTGCTCAAAGACTCTAACATCTTTTGGACCAAAAACAACGTAGTTTCCGGCATCAGTAATCTGTGGAACGGAGATCAAGTTCTTGGGCATAACATGAACATGCTAAACCTCTTTTAACACATCCAATACTCGAGATGTTGTGTTTAGAATTGTCTGCTATTACAACAATTCTATTCCCGGAGTATTTTATAGGATTAGACAACTTACCTCGCTCCCCCATCATGCGGTTTGATCACCCCGAGTCCATTATCCAGTCATCCAACTTGTTAGATTGTGGTTAAACCGTGACTGTGAGAGCTAGATCTTCTTCGCCATCGTTGATGTGATTCCTCTGCAACTAGGGCATCGACCTTCCAGGTCTCTTCTTCCTCCACCTCGACTAAATTATCTTCCTCTTGGGCTTTCCTTTTACAGTATTTAGCCATGTGGCCTTTACGACCACAGTTGTAGCAATTGTAGGGAAATCGTTTCCAATTTGGCTTCATTTCCGGGTCACCATTTGAATCCTCCTTGTCTTGTGTTTTGTTTTGATCGCTTGTCGAGGGCTTAGACTTATCATTCCGTTTCTTTGAATTCTTGTTGAACCGGTACTTCCCTCGGCTGCTACCAACATATAAAGCCTCACCCTCCTCTTTAATCTTGACAGCCGTGAGTTGCTTAGCCAAGGCCTCTTGACTGGCTAAGAGGTTTTCAAACTCTACCAAAGTTGGTTGAGTTGCCCAGCTTTGTATGGATATATTCACGTCTTAGGTCATGTATAATGACCTGTTTCATCCTAGCTTCGTCGACACGGGATTGTTCATCAAGCTTGCCAATTTGTCGCCGCTTTACAGAAGTACTGGGATCGATAGGTCACCTTGGGATGTTGATGTAGGGTCAAATATCCCGTGTTTAATATGTCAGTTTGTATAGATTTATGCGTTTTACTTTGTACTTTGAGTCGGTTTATGTGGTATTTGTAGTTTTGAGTGTTACAGGGTATTTGTGCTTATTGAGCGGGGAAATACGAGTCATAAATAAGAAGGTATCAAAGCACGGGAAGTCAAAGTCAAAGCTTAAAGTCAAAATCATGAAGTTTAGGGTCTTCGTGGTACGTGAAGACCTGGGTGCAGTTGTTTGCAAGACGCGAGAGAAGGAAAAAAAGCACGCGGCTATAATCGCGAAGGCCGGGCCAGAAATCTTCGCGGTACGCGAAGGAAAGGAATACAGCAAATTTTAACCTAATTCTAATTATATAGCCTTGAGGATCCCATTCTCGAAGGATCTTGTTTTCAGCCATTCCAGAAGTTCCCAGGGGCGATTTTTAGTATTCTTGGCTCAATTGTTCTTAATTCTTCATGCTTGTAAGTTATAGATTGAATATTTCGATGTTTGATACAATCATGAGCGGCTAAGCTCTTTGTGATCCCTCCCGGTGAACGATTTATGCATATACTCGTCTGATTTTAGTTGATTATCAGTGTGGATTGAGTTTTATGAACCCGTTAAGTTCTTTGGACTCAATTGTGTGTTTGATTTATGAACAATTGCATGTTATTAGATTCTTACGCATTTATCATCGTTTCTTGGTTTTCTTGCATCGAGAATAATCTGATTTTGTGTTTGAGTTTTATAATATTTGATTGGGTTGAACAATTTAAACAAGGTTATGTCTATGTAATCTCCTATCTGATTTGAAACTAAAATTGAATGTCTGTTTGCTAAATCTGAAACCCGGAGTGATCGTTTTTCTCTAATAATTTTTATAAACCAAATTAAGTAGCTTTTTATAATTCCAAGTGTTTTAAGTAATAAAGTTTTGAACTTTAGTGGAAATTGAATCGTTTTAGTCTAAATAGCATTCTCCATGAATTCCATGTGGATACGATACCCTACTTCATTATACTACAGTCTAAGGTAGCTAGGTAGTAAGTTTTTATAATTGTTTTGTTTGATCTTGACACCGCGATCTGATGTCATCATCGGTTCACTTTCTAATAGTTGTAATCCAGCATCGTTCTTTTTTGGAAACAACCGTGTAAACGTATCCCAAGCTTGTTTAGGGTACTCAACCCCTTGAAGATGTTCAAACATCTCTTCTTCAACCGTGGTGTTTAGAATAAATATTGCCTTCCCTGCTTTCAGCTTCCATTTATGAATTGCCCCATGCATGTCAACCCTTGGAACCCGAGTTTCCGACCTGCTGATAATTTCCCAGAGATCTTGGCCTTGAAGATATGAGATCATGCATGTTGACTATGTGTTATAGTTGATATTGTTTAACTTTTTAATACGAATGACAACCTGGAAATCTGACATGATCACCGCCAGTTTGTTGTGTTTCTACAATCGGTTTGAGCTTGATTTATGAACAAGACTGATCGGACCTCGATGCTTCTGTTGATCTTCTTCGTCATGCTCTGATACTATATTGTAAACTTGGGAGAGCTTTGGATTACCACACAATTAAATCTCGTTTGGCTTTGGAACAAAAAACACACACAAATCTGACCGGATTAATCGACTCTTTTGTTTTTTTTATTATGAACGAAAACAAACTTACAAATTGCAAAGATAATAACCTATTTATTTATACTCAACAACCCTTGATCTACCAAGGCAACACTACTCCAACTCAAATTCTAAAGTAATTTAAACTTCAAATTAATAAACTAATTAATAATTATATTAATCTCTTCCATCCGTCCATGTAGAGATTACCGTACCGTACTTTATTAAACTGACTTAAGTATTACCAAAATTGGAATTGCTCGTTTCACAGTCCCGGGTGTTAAACAAGGATTGTTTGGTATGGATAAGGTGGACTAGATAGTCAGACACACGACTCGTTAGATTTGACTGGTTGATGGTAGCTCCCAATACCCTCTCGAACAAGGGTTTACCCGACTAATACTGGATAGTTATAGTTGCCAATAATGCAGGACTGTTAAGTCCGTACATAGATAATAAGATATTATCAAGATAGATAATCCCTCCAAACAGTTGAAATTAGAATTCAGATAAGAAACAAGTACAACCATGTTATGAACTTGCAATTAGTGTGCTCCAATTACCTCCAATAACCCTTATAAATATGTTTTCTAACTACAATGTTTGATACCGTTGGCCATTTGGTGCAATGTTAGCCCCAAAATTTCTCATAGTGGAGATCTTGGGTTCGAATCCTGCCAACAGCAAAAAAGAGGTATGTGGCCAGGTCAGGGGGTTTACCCAGTTGGGGGGTTCCTCTTGTGGTGGGCTGCCCTGGATGTTCTAGGTGTTGCCCCGGGAAAACCCAATTATCCTAAAATATCTAGGTGTTGCCGTTAAAAAAAAAACTACAATGTTTGATACATTAACTTCCTCATTAAGTACTCCGTACTACCAATACCTATTTTCATGTCGGATTTAAGTTGAGGGTCAACTTCCCACGGCAAGGCTAACAGTGTGTTTTCTTGTGCAGACCTCAACTCCTCAAGCCCAATCAGTCTCGGTCAACAAATTCAATAGCAGCAAATATCAGAGTTTAATATAATAAAATATTTGTTAACATAATAGATTCAATATCTAAAACTGATTTAATTAAATTTTGATTCAGTTATTCAGTTAACGAATATCACATTACATAAACGATAAAACCAAATAACATAAACAAAAACACTTACAAACATAAGTCAGAATCACAACAGTGTTGTGAACCACAGACCTCTAGTTGGGAGAACATTAGTTTCACCACAAAAAAGTGTTTCAAAATAAAACCATCAAGGCACACGTGCCGATGGTTGACAATTCCCTTTTGTTTTGTTCAATTCTTTTACCGTTTAAATTAATTCCGTTATTCCAAATCTCACCAGACCATCTTACCGACCACTCCCCCTTCTGTCGCCCCACATGCCCATATAAACACACCCACCTCTACACATCTCCAATCGCAATTCTGAAACCAACCCTTTTCAAATAATCAAAATCCCGCAAAACCCTTTGAGTTTCATCAAACATGCACAAAATCAAAGGCCTTAGGATCAGACACAAGCTCGTAAAAATCGTCCAATGGGGACAAAAAGATTTGGGTTACGTGATATTAAACCGACCCAATTACACTGCTAGAGCGATGTCGAAGCTATGCGGGTTTGCTCGAAATTTGAAGAACGGTGCTAAGGATATGTGTTTTCGGAAACCGAGTTCGAGTTACATTCGACTCGGAAAGAAAGAAAAGAAGTCGGTTCCTAAAGGGCATTTGGCGGTGTACGTGGGTGAAAAAGAAGACGATGCGCATAGGGTTTTGGTGCCGGTGATTTATTTTAATCATCCGTTATTTGGGGATTTGTTAAGAGAGGCTGAAAAGGTGTACGGGTTTAATTATGACGGCGGGATTCATGTGCCTTGCCGTATATCTGAATTTGAGAATGTTCAGATTAAAATTAACGGTGGTGGCTGTGAAAGATTCCGTGCACGACGGAGGTGGCGGCTTAGGTTGTGATTGGTGGTGTGGATGTGTGAAAAAGTCTAGTTAGGACCAATGTTGATTATTGAGATGGTGATTTGTGAGGTTGCTAAACTCAACTGTCTTTTTACCTCTTTTTTTTCCTGTTGTATATATTTGAATTTTCTTTTTTTAATCTATTGATTAAAAGATGTATTTTTATGTGGTAAATCCTTATTCTAATAGATCACTAACTATTATGTCATGTTTCCTTTTTTCTATGCACCCAATCTTCTTCTTACAATCAATTCTTTTGATTCGTAAAATTACTCTCATTATTTCATCAATTAATTTCTATTCAATTTTCGTTTTTCTTTTTTTCTATGCATCCAAATGAACTTAAAAAAAGTGTAGGAACCTTATAGTTTTGTAAGAAAATTGATTATTGTCCATATCCATTAATTAGCAGCGTTGTTTGATTATAAATTATGTTTCTAAACTCTCAATAATCACTTTCAAAACACGAATCCAAACACTTGTTAATAATTAGATTTAGCTACAAAATGTGACATTTTTTGAATCAATTTTGAAACATGATACCTTAATATACCAGTAATGAGAAGCATATAAATGTATTATCAATTATATTCTTTTAATAATTTAGCACCTGTAATACACGGGTTTCTAACATAGTATTTTAATATTGAAGTAATACATAAAATAGGGATTCTAGTTATCGTCTAAGAACATGATGGAGTAACAAGTTTTACGATGGCTGATTCGATCTTGCAAGAAACCGATGGAAGCAAGATATGTATCTGAGACTTCTGTTAAAGAGGAATCAGATGTTTTCCACTGCGTCTACCTTTTGAAGATTGAGTGGTGTGTGTTTGTGATTTTTATGATTTTATCGCTTTAATATAGAAAAAGATGGTTTGAATTCTAATACCTCCGACTGAATAACCTCCACTAAAGTCTAATCACAAGGATAAGGACTCCATGAACCTCATAGTGGACGATAACTCGACCCGTAAAGTTTTCATGAACATGAAATTCTTAGAAGTAAAGTGAACTTAAGCGTGTTGTTACTACTGATAGGGTATATATTTTTAATCCTTAAAATGTGCGCATATATGATTGGCTAAAGTTTTCCATATTTATTAAAAAATAATTGTTTCACAATGAATTATTAAATTTTGTTTGAACAGCTATTGAAAATATAATTTCATCACTTTGAAAACAAACATATATAATAGATGGTTAGAGATTCAAGCCAAAACCTGTGAAGGGTGAGTTCGAAAGTGGCATGGAAGACCCGAGTGATTTAAGAGGTATAAATCAAGATTAAGGGGGAGAATGAAGGATTAATCTTGATTAAAGATAATTATTAATATTAATTTATTAATTGGTTGAGTTCGTATTAGATTAGGAGTGAGTTTTTATTTATTTGATTAGTTAATTGAGTTTGAGTTGTGTTAGGATTAGTATATGATTTATTATAAATAGATGTTTACAAATTAATTGTAATGTGTGATTTGAGTTTTATTAATAAAGAGTCGATCTTTGAGATCAAAATTCGTGTGTTTGGGGCCTGATTTCCAACAATTGGTATCAGAGCTTTGTGTCTACGTTTTTTAGAGTCGTTTTTTGAGAAAAGGAAGCAGCCCCTGTGGCTGCAGGGCTGCAAACGAAAGAAGACAGAAGGAAAAGCAAATAATCGATCGGGAATAGTTTTGGTTGGTGTTGGTGGAATAACACACAACAAAGGAAAAGTAGAATAAAAAATTTTCTTTGGTGGAATAAAATAAAAAAATTAAAAAGAGGTTTGAAGATTGCAACAGATGTAAATACATCAAAGCAAACATTGCAGTTTATTTTGGGAAGTTAAAGATCTCAGAAGGCGAAAACTTTTTGGGTTGCATGTCATTGAATTTTAATTTCGTATATGGCGGTGAAGTAAAATTCCATACAAGCACAACAGTGGATCGGTATAATCATGTCGGATAATGGATGTAAATTTTAAAGGAAGTCATTTCTTTAACAAATAAAGTAAAGATAAAGTTTCCTTCGAGAATAAGTACCAAGTTAAGTTACGGTTCTTTCGGGGACAGATGTTACTATGTACAGAAAGTCAGTTATGAGCTATGTCCCCCTCTATAAGAACCTTTTCGGTTCGCTAACGGTTCATCAACCGGTTCTCAGTGATAAGGAGTAACGACGGTTATTCACAAGTGCTTTGTGCTACGCTGTCGTCCTAGAGGTAAAGAGCCTTAGGCGGCAAGAGATCATCCTAGAGGTAAAGAGCCTTAGGTGACATGTTGTCCTTCTATATGTAAAGAGCCTTAGGAGACATAGTGAGTAGTGAATCCTAAAGGTAAAAAGCCTTAGGATACACTGCAGATACGAATGGAATTGATAGTATGGTGACAGTGTCCTGACCCGAGTCGGGACTGTTACAAAAGTTACGGTGATGCATCGTGTAACCTTCCCCTATTCGTCGGCCTTTGGACCTGAGCCATTGGGGCGATATGGAAAGGAATGGAAAGTTAAAGATATGTTTTAAGTTAAGATAATGTGTATATGACTTAAAAGATACTATATGTAAAGTTTTGCCATATAGGCAATAAAGATATGTTTCAAGCAAAACCTCCTTCTTTTAATATATGTATTAACGTTTTATGTAAGCGCTGAACTCACTTAGCGTTACTGATTTTTTGTATGCACATCAGTTAAGTGTAGGTGGCAGTAAATGGAAGTGGATGCTTGGCTTGACGAGGAAGTTACCCGAAGATCAGAGTCTGGCATCCCATTTGTTTTTAAAGTTTATGATGTTTCTAAGACAAGTTTAAATTCGTATGAGACAAGTATGTTTAAGACATGTTATGTGTAACATTTCTGATTTTTAGTATTCCTATTTTAATTCAATGTAATGCAATTTCAATTCAATGTAATGCAATTTCAAACTCAATACTCGTGAAATGTCTCATTATTTTCTCGCCGTAAATTAAATGCAATGATTCTATACAAATTCGCAAGTCTTACTCGATTATATACATTTAAACACTATACAAGAAACTATTTTATTCAAACTCATCAAACCTGAAAAGTCAAGGACTAAAGTGGAAAAATGTCAAGAAACCCTAGTCTAGCACGGTCGTGATTCGTCCTAGCACGGTCGCGCCAAGTGCTTTGGCACGGTCGCGCGACCTGCTTTGGAACGATCGCGCCCGGTGCCTAGGCACGGTCGCGCCTGTGAAACAGCTGAAACGTAACTGCAAATTTAATTACCCGATCGTTCGAATCCGTAACATCCATCCGTTTCTTTTCCCTTAACAAACGTATTATTGCTTTCCAAATTATTCAAACGCCTTAGTTTCATATTACCAATCTTGAAATTTCTCTCTCAAAGCTTTTCAAGAAAACCAAGAAATTCTCTCATGCAATCCGTATTCTCTCAAGCAAGCAAGATATTCGTGTCACTCGTCCCTCCCGAGAAGTTCTGGACTGACTGGATTGGCCGGAGTGCAACAAGGATCACCGGGAACTCAATCTCGCCGTCGCCGGAATTTCCTCTCTACCAATATCCATCGATTCGCTACTGTTCAGGGTAACTTAAACCTTTAATTCATTCATTTCAGTATCAGTATCAAAAGCCCCTATTCAATTTGGGCTTCCATTATAGAAATCGATCTGAATCAGAACTCATGTTTTATAAAAAAAAAAGATTTAATCGAATCCCTGCTTAAACACGATGTACATGCAATTAAGTTATATGAAAAGACTCGTAATAACCCATTAATCAAAAGCCCTATCAATTCCAGCGTTTAAAATACAAGAATTTGTCAATTCGTGTCTGATTTGGAAGAGACACGGTCGCGCTAATCATCTAGCGCGGCCGTGCCTCATGTAGCGCGCGGTCGTGTCCTCCTGTCCAGACCCTGTCATGCCCTCTGGGTTAGTCTCTGTTGTGTCTAAAGATCATAGACACGACCGTGCCGGGCCAAAGCACGGTCGTGCATGTTGACTTGTCTAGTTTGTGCTCCTGTTGATCAACCCGGTCGCGCCCCGACTAGCGCGGTCGCGCCCCTGGCTTGAGCACGATCGTGTCCTTCCGAGGCACGGTCGTGTGAGACTCAGAACTTTTAACAGAATTATAATTTTATCAGTAAATGTTTCAGATTTTATAAAAAATATGTTTTCTGTATTTAAAAATGGATTAAAAGTTTAATCTTGGCATAAATATAATTTATTTAAAAGTTTATAAAAATTAAATTTATATTTATTATCTTACACTTAAATGATATTTTAAATAATTAAGTTACAAAATTTATAAATAAATAAGATAATAATTATTTATTTAATTTACATTTTAAATCAAAATCATTTATTTATTTATACTTAATTACAATTAATATTTACATTATTTCATAAACTATAATTATATATTTATTCAATTATTCAATTCAAACCTAATCAAATTGTTTCAAAAATATTTTACTTCAAACTCTATATATTTTATTCAATACTTTTAAAATACAAATCAATAGTTTTATACACAAATTCAACTTTCATTTTAGACTTAAACTTTATGCATCTATTTGATTCAATACACATTACTCTTTAGGTTAAATTGTGCATTTCGAGGATCATATTTGCTATCTATAATCTTTGTTAGCTACACTTCCATACCAAGTTAGTATTCATAACCCCTTTTTACTCTTTTACAATTTTGGGGTGGAACATGAACTCTATATGCATTACACATTACACATTTACATTTACGCAGACAACACAAGTGCAAAAATCCTATTTACATACATGTGTGCAAAATTTGAGCTTTGTGTCCGAGTGCTAGTTGTGCTAACCTTTGTATGCGATTATGTGCAATCATTAACTATACAAGCCGACGGTTTTCAATGATAGATCTATTGAGTCTGACAAACCCACCCATGGTGCGCGGTGATTGAAACCGACAACACAATTTTTGCATGCTAGTTACAAGGTTTTGTTGTACATGGTTACACAATAGCTGCTCCCCATAAATGCCTTATTTTATCATGTTTTGTAAAGGATTTGTTTTTAACTATATGCTATCTATATACAACTGTGTTATACTCACCAACTTTTTAGTTGACTTTATTTTATTCATGTTTCAGGCCCCAATATGTGAGAATGACTCAAGATGTGCTCGATATAGGATTTGGACTTAGCAAAACAAATCAAGAATTTTATGAATTGTTTATTGTTCTTTGTTTGAATTTGGTTTGTACTTGGATTATTTGTAATGAAAATTTAACTTTAATATATTTCAATTTAGTCAACCATGTGCTATGAACAGTCTTACATGTCCCGCCCCGATGATTCCGCCATCGGTCGGGGTGTGACATTATGTGTTCCGCTGCATGTGTTAAAGTTTAAATCGTTTCCGCTGTGATTGTGACTGTCTTATGTTTTATAAGCTATTTGTTGATAAGTAAATCCAATAAGTGATGACTTTCGGGTTCGTGGCCTTACAATAATCATTTAGCTAAACGTGTCACCTATTAAATAACTATCACGGGTAGTTTTAATAAGTGTGTTACACAACACGGTTCATTCAACAAGATTAAATTTAGCATATCAATAAGAAGCATGACTTGTATTAGATGATTAATGAATGATACAATCTGATTAAAACGTTAAAGTAAAAGTTATCATAAATTATAATACAAAAAAGCTTTAATTTCCTAACAATATTTGAAAATTTACGTAAATTCGATGGAATTTTTTCTTCAATTTTGGATTATTATATATATAAGTATATAACCAATATTTTATGTGATAACCACTCTTAAATAATCACATAATTTATAAATTACTTTTTCTTTTAATTGCTAAAAAAATATTTAAGTATCTATTACATATATGTTAAACATAAATACGGAAATGATTAGTGTTACATATACGTAACACATAGTGTTACATATACGTGATACATAATGTTACATATACTTGACACATAGTGAGACGTATGTGTAAGACTATGTCAACAAAAAACAAAATGATAATTGTTACATATACCTAATACTATGTTATGTTTTCATTTGGTCTCTACCCCTGTATATTTATATTTATATATATATATATACACACACACATTATAATTTATATATTATGTGATTTGTTGAAAGTGGTTATCACATAAAATATTAGTTATCATTTGATTTCTACCCTATATATATCACGAATTATAGTTTTATACATAAATAAATAAATACGAGTATTAATGTTTTGACGAATTAATATGATATATTATATATAAGTTCAAATTTCGTTGTTTTAATAAACTAGTAGTGTCAATTTATTGGCTTATTTAGCACAATTTAAACATTTTGAGTGTCTCACAAATGAGTTACGCAAGTTTAGCCCATTTCGCATGTTTTTAATCGGTTAACTCGTAATCATGACTCAGTTTCGTTTATTTTAAGCTCAAACTCGCTTAACTTCGTGTCATATCATGTTGTGTTATCGAATCATATCATAAATTTCCTTGCCTATCAAAAATGTTGATTTTGATATATTGATAAAGGTTATAATACTCTCATTAAATATGAGTATGAGAGTATCTACAAAGTGTTTTTAGTTACATTTCTGTGTGTTTATAGAAAATATTTTAATATTAAAAATCAAATGTTCGTTTCTTTTTATTTTAGTTTTAAATGATGTCTCTCATTTGAGTCATATATATCACTTGAACAAGTATTAAGAAGAACAAAAGAGAGAAGAAATACCCTCGAAACTAAATTAAGTTGGAGATTGGTTGACTAAATAGCCGACGTTTTGAAAAGATAACATTCTTACTTATTTTTTTTTGTGGAATCCAAATTAAAGAAAGGTAAAAAAAAATATAATATCTAAGTTTGGTAGTCAAATGCTATTTCTTAATTTCTTAATAAATAATAAATATAACCAGATAATGAAAACAACAATTAAATTATATATGATTAAAATTTGTCGTATTAGCGTAATAACATATTTTCAATAATATATTGGTCAAAATTGCCGTCGTGTAAGATGCAAATGATATGACTTACGAGCAGGGGCGGATGTAGTGAAGCGAGGGGGGGTGCACAGGAACCCCCCGAGTTTTGAAATTTTAGTGTAACGGTAGGTAAAAAAACTAGGGTGAACCCCCTAAAATATTATAGGGTGAACCCCCTTACGACGGCGCCCACTGCTGCTCGGTTGATCCGGTTGTGAAGCTATAAAACTAAGAACTCTTTCTTGAACTAAATGTGTGTTCTTGAGCATTCATATGATTAGAGGTAAAAAATTGATAGAAACAAATGAGTAGATGACTCTTAAATACAAATTAGTTGATTTTGTGAACATTTGAAGCATAATTTTCATGTTTTTTTCTTTGCTTTAGACCTCCAAAAATGGTTGAGCCGCCCCTGCCCGACCCGACCCGACCCGACCAATCGAACCGAACCGAAAATTTTTATGTCCGGCCCTATAAAATTGGATCATCTAAAAACAGTGAACCCCTGAAAAAAAATTCTGGATCCGCCACTGCTTACGAGCAAACATTTTAGTTGGATAAGATAGACACAATGTTGTCAACAGAAAAAATTAATTAAAATGAAATGATATAGCCATCATCAATTACTTTAGCATTTCATTCCAATAATACAATGCGCTCAAAAGTCAAAATTATACAATTCTCCTTTTTCATTTTTCATCTTGTTGACGGAGGTAGTGTCCGTACCATCATGTACGTATCCGGTAGTCAAGCTCATCATATAAAGTTTGGTTAGTCCCTGCGAGAGCTTTGGATTACCACACAATTAAATCTTGTTACTTTAGAACAGAAAACACACATAAATCTAACTGGGCTAATTGACTCTTTTGTTTATTATTATAAACGAAAACATACTTACAAATTGCAAAGATAATAACCTATCTATAACAACCCTTGATCACTAAGGCACGTAAACTATTCTACTCCAACTCGAATTCTAAACTAATTCAAACTTCAAAAAAGTGTCTTGGTTATCCCAAGTCCTTCGTCATGAAACGGGTGTTCAAGTTATCCATTAACTGGTCAATTTCTTCTATAAGATCGTCGGTAATAACCAAGTCGTCCACGTATACAAGAACTACTACACTCTTGTTATCAATTGTCTTTACAAACAGACTAGCATCAGCTAGAGTACTAGTGAAACCATTATACTCAAGAAACTTCGTTATCTTCTCGTACCATGATCTTGGCGACTGTTTAAGTCCATAAAGAGCTTTCTTGAGTTTACACACATAACCCGGTCATATCTTGTTTTCAAAACAAGCTGGTTGGTCCATGTAGATAGTTGGTTCCAATATTTACTAGAGCGCTACAGCTAATACTACTCGAAACATAGTTAATTAGCCACTGGGCTGAATGTTTCATCGTAGTCTAGCCCGTATTCTTGCGAGAAACCACGAGCAACTAACCTGGATTTACATCATTCTATCGAACCATCAGACCGTCTCTTGATTTTATACACCCGTCTACATGAAACCGTTTTATATCTTCGGGTCTTGGAATGAGTTCCCACGTCTAATTCTTTGTCAAGGCAGTGATTTCGTTTTGCATTACCTCGACCCATTCTTTAGAATTACAAGCCTCATCTTATGAATTTGGTTCAACAACTACAGTTTCCACCGTGGCCAGGTTTGCATAACAAAGGTTGGGCCTTCTTTCTCTGTTGGATCGTCGAAGCCCACTTGCTGGGCTGTTATGTTGGACCTCAGTCTGATCGTCAGGTTGTTGACCGACCTGTTCTTCGTGGGCTTCACTTTCCAGTTCATCGTCTAGTGTCATCTTGACACATAAAGTCTTGGGTTTTTCTGTTAGCACTTCTGAATCAGGTAGTGCTTCGTTACCCGTGGACCCCCATGACGAGTTCTCGTCAAACACCACGTGTCAGATACAAAGCACTTCCCAGTATTTGGATGGCAACATTTCCGACCCTTACGCTCTTCGTCATAACCGATAAAAACACAACGCACCGCCTTTTTATCTAACTTGTCTTAGGTGACTTTGAACGAAGACGTAACATATATACACATCCAAACACCTTAAAGTAGGAAACATTCAGTCTTTTGTTGTGTAACTTTTTGAAAGAAGAGATATACCCGAGTCCCTGTTGAGGGGTTCAGTTAATAATGTAGGTTGCAATCTTTATATATTCCGCCCAAAATCTTTCGCGGATATTTTTGTTGTGAATAAGGCTTCCCAAAACTTCTTGAAAGTGTCGATTTTTATGCTCTGATACGCCGTTTTGTTGAGGCGTATTAGCACAAATCAACTGTCTCCCAATTTTATGGTTTTTGAGGAACATAGAAAACTCTTGACTCTTGTACTCTCCACCACTATTTGACCGGAGATTTTTAATCGATCTTCCGATGGGTCTTCGAGTTTGAATTATTTAAACTTGGATAATGCCTCGCTTTTCTGTTTCATAAACAATATCCAAACCTAACGTGAGAAGTCATCTATAAAGGTGATAAAGTACTGCATAACGCTTAGAGATTTCTGTTTCATTGTTCCACACACATCTGTGTGAACAAGTTCAAGTGGAACGGTTGTCTTGTAAGTGTATCGATTGAAAGGTAATTGATGAGCCTTTCCAAATTGACATCCAGCACATACTTCATCTTTATCGACCTCAAGTTTAGGCAATCCAACTAGCGACTCCTTTTGCATGATTATACCAATTTTTTCGTACCCAACATGCTCGGGTCGTTGATGCCACAAATCGACAATTTGTGAGTTCTTAGTCTTCTCGACATAAGTTGGTTAAGTGGAAAGGACATAAACACTCTCTCCGTTGTCCTTTGAGTATTGGTTTTGATGGGGTTTCAAAGTGCTCAAAGACTCTAACATCTTTTGGACCAAAAACAACGTAGTTTCCGGCATCAGTAATCTGTGGAACGGAGATCAAGTTCTTGGGCATAACATGAACATGCTAAACCTCTTTTAACACATCCAATACTCGAGATGTTGTGTTTTGAATTGTCTGCTATTACAACAATTCTATTCCCGGAGTATTTTATAGGATTAGACAACTTACCTCGCTCCCCCATCATGCGGTTTGATCACCCCGAGTCCATTATCCAGTCATCCAACTTGTTAGATTGTGGTTAAACCGTGACTGTGAGAGCTAGATCTTCTTCGCCATCGTTGATGTGATTCCTCTGCAACTAGGGCATCGACCTTCCAGGTCTCTTCTTCCTCCACCTCGACTAAATTATCTTCCTCTTGGGCTTTCCTTTTACAGTATTTAGCCATGTGGCCTTTACGACCACAGTTGTAGCAATTGTAGGGAAATCGTTTCCAATTTGGCTTCATTTCCGGGTCACCATTTGAATCCTCCTTGTCTTGTGTTTTGTTTTGATCGCTTGTCGAGGGCTTAGACTTATCATTCCGTTTCTTTGAATTCTTGTTGAACCGGTACTTCCCTCGGCTGCTACCAACATATAAAGCCTCACCCTCCTCTTTAATCTTGACAGCCGTGAGTTGCTTAGCCAAGGCCTCTTGACTGGCTAAGAGGTTTTCAAACTCTACCAAAGTTGGTTGAGTTGCCCAGCTTTGTATGGATATATTCACGTCTTAGGTCATGTATAATGACCTGTTTCATCCTAGCTTCGTCGACACGGGATTGTTCATCAAGCTTGCCAATTTGTCGCCGCTTTACAGAAGTACTGGGATCGATAGGTCACCTTGGGATGTTGATGTAGGGTCAAATATCCCGTGTTTAATATGTCAGTTTGTATAGATTTATGCGTTTTACTTTGTACTTTGAGTCGGTTTATGTGGTATTTGTAGTTTTGAGTGTTACAGGGTATTTGTGCTTATTGAGCGGGGAAATACGAGTCATAAATAAGAAGGTATCAAAGCACGGGAAGTCAAAGTCAAAGCTTAAAGTCAAAATCATGAAGTTTAGGGTCTTCGCGGTACGTGAAGACCTAGGTGCAGTTGTTTGCAAGACGCGAGAGAAGGAAAAAAAGCACGCGGCTATTATCGCGAAGGCCGGGCCAGAAATCTTCGCGGTACGCGAAGGAAAGGAATACAGCAAATTTTAACCTAATTCTAATTATATAGCCTTGAGGATCCCATTCTCGAAGGATCTTGTTTTCAGCCATTCCAGAAGTTCCCAGGGGCGATTTTTAGTATTCTTGGCTCAATTGTTCTTAATTCTTCATGCTTGTAAGTTATAGATTGAATATTTCGATGTTTGATACAATCATGAGCGGCTAAGCTCTTTGTGATCCCTCCCGGTGAACGATTTATGCATATGCTCGTCTGATTTTAGTTGATTATCAGTGTGGATTGAGTTTTATGAACCCGTTAAGTTCTTTGGACTCAATTGTGTGTTTGATTTATGAACAATTGCATGTTATTAGATTCTTACGCATTTATCATCGTTTCTTGGTTTTCTTGCATCGAGAATAATCTGATTTTGTGTTTGAGTTTTATAATATTTGATTGGGTTGAACAATTTAAACAAGGTTATGTCTATGTAATCTCCTATCTGATATGAAACTAAAATTGAATGTCTGTTTTGCTAAATCTGAAACCCGGAGTGGTCGTTTTTCTCTAATAATTTTTATAAACCAAATTAAGTAGCTTTTTATAATTCCAAGTGTTTTAAGTAATAAAGTTTTAAACTTTAGTGGAAATTGAATCGTTTTAGTCTAAATAGCATTCTCCATGAATTCCCTGTGGATACGATACCTTACTTCATTATACTACAGTCTAAGGTAGCTAGGTAGTAAGTTTTTATAATTGTTTTGTTTGATCTTGACACCGCGATCTGATGTCATCATCGGTTCACTTTCTAATAGTTGTAATCCAGCATCGTTCTTTTTTGGAAACAACCGTGTAAACGTATCCCAAGCTTGTTTAGGGTACTCAACCCCTTGAAGATGTTCAAGCATCTCTTCTTCAACCGTGGTGTTTAGAATAAATATTGCCTTCCCTGCTTTCAGCTTCCATTTATGAATTGCCCCATTCATGTCAACCCTTGGAACCCGAGTTTCCGACCTGCTGATAATTTCCCAGAGATCTTGGCCTTGAAGATACGAGATCATGCATGTTGACTATGTGTTATAGTTGGTATTGTTTAACTTTTTAATACGAATGACAACCTGGAAATCTGACATGATCACCGCCAGTTTGTTGTGTTTCTACAATCGGTTTGAGCTTGATTTATGAACAAGACTGATCGGACCTCGATGCTTCTGTTGATCTTCTTCGTCATGCTCTGATACTATATTGTAAACTTGGGAGAGCTTTGGATTACCACACAATTAAATCTCGTTTGGCTTTGGAACAAAAAACACACACAAATCTGACCGGATTAATCGACTCTTTTGTTTTTTTTATTATGAACGAAAACAAACTTACAAATTGCAAAGATAATAACCTATTTATTTATACTCAACAACCCTTGATCTACCAAGGCAACACTACTCCAACTCAAATTCTAAAGTAATTTAAACTTCAAATTAATAAACTAATTAATAATTATATTAATCTCTTCCATCCGTCCATGTAGAGATTACCGTACCGTACTTTATTAAACTGACTTAAGTATTACCAAAATTGGAATTGCTCGTTTCACAGTCCCGGGTGTTAAACAAGGATTGTTTGGTATGGATAAGGTGGACTAGATAGTCAGACACACGACTCGTTAGATTTGACTGGTTGATGGTAGCTCCCAATACCCTCTCGAACAAGGGTTTACCCGACTAATACTGGATAGTTATAGTTGCCAATAATGCAGGACTGTTAAGTCCGTACATAGATAATAAGATATTATCAAGATAGATAATCCCTCCAAACAGTTGAAATTAGAATTCAGATAAGAAACAAGTACAACCATGTTATGAACTTGCAATTAGTGTGCTCCAATTACCTCCAATAACCCTTATAAATATGTTTTCTAACTACAATGTTTGATACCGTTGGCCATTTGGTGCAATGTTAGCCCCAAAATTTCTCATAGTGGAGAACTTGGGTTCGAATCCTGCCAACAGCAAAAAAGGGGTCTGTGGCCAGGTCAGGGGGTTTACCCAGTTGGGGGGTTCCTCTTGTGGTGGGCTGCCCTGGATGTTCTAGGTGTTGCCCCGGAGAAACTCAATTATCCTATAATATCTAGGTGTTGTCATTCAAAAAAAAACTACAATGTTTGATACATTAACTTCCTCATTAAGTACTCCGTACTACCAATACCTATTTTCATATCAGATTTAAGTTGAGGGTCAACTTCCCACGGCAAGGCTAACATTGTGTTTTATTGTGTAGACCTCAACTCCTCAAGCCCGATCAGTCTCGGTCAACAAATTCAATAGCAACAAATATCAGAGTTTAATATAATAAAATATTTGTTAACATAATAGATTCAATATCTAAAACTGATTTAATTAAATTTTGATTCAGTTATTCAGTTAACGAATATCACATTACATAAACGATAAAACCAAATAACATAAACAAAAACACTTATAAACATAAGTCAGAATCACAACAGTGTTGTGAACCACAGACCTCTAGTTGGGAGAACATTAGTTTCACCACAAAAAAGTGTTTCAAAATAAAACCATCAAGGCACACGTGCCGATGGTTGACAATTCCCTTTTGTTTTGTTCAATTCTTTTACCGTTTAAATTAATTCCGTTATTCCAAATCCCACCAGACCGTCTTACCGACCACTCCCCCTTCTGTCGCCCCACATGCCCATATAAACACACCCACCTCTACACATCTCCAATCGCAATTCCGAAACAAACCCTTTTCAAATAATCAAAATCCCACAAAACCCTTTGAGTTTCATCAAACATGCACAAAATCAAAGGCTTTAGGATCAGACACAAGCTCGTAAAAATCGTCCAATGGGGACGAAAAGATTCGGGTTACGTGATATTAAACCGACCCAATTACACTGCTAGAGCGATGTCGAAGCTATGCGGGTTTGCTCGATATTTGAAGAACGGTGCAAAGGATATGTGTTTTCGGAAACCGAGTTCGAGTTACATTCGACTCGGTAAGAAAGAAAAGAAGTCGGTTCCAAAAGGGCATTTGGCGGTGTACGTGGGTGAAAAAGAAGACGATGCGCATAGGGTTTTGGTGCCGGTGATTTATTTTAATCATCCGTTATTTGGGGATTTGTTAAGAGAGGCTGAAAAGGTGTACGGGTTTAATTATGACGGCGGGATTCATGTGCCTTGCCGTATATCTGAATTTGAGAATGTTCAGATTAAAATTAACAGTGGCGGCTGTGAAAGGTTCCGTGCACGACGGAGGTGGCGGCTTAGGTTGTGATTGGTGGTGTGGATGTATGAAAAAGTCTAGTTAGGACCAATGTTGATTATTGAGATGGTGATTTGTGAGGTTGCTAAACTCAACTGTCTTTTTACCTTGTTTTTTCCTGTTGTATATATTTGAATTTTCTTTTTTTAATCTACGGATTAAAAGATGTATTTTTATGAGGTAAATCCTTATTCTAATAGATCACTAACTATTATGTCATATTTCCTTTTTTCTGTACATCTAATTTTGGGTTTTCCCGCCTCTCTCTCCTTCTTACAATCAATTCTTTTGATTCGTAAAATTACTCTCATTATTTCATCAATTATTTTCTATTCAATTTTCGTTTTCCTTCTTTTTCTATGCATCCAAATGAACTTAAAAAAGTGTAGGAACTTTATAGTTTTGTAAGAAAATTAATTACTGTCCATATCCATTAGTTAGCAGCGTTGTTTGATTCTAAATTATGTTTCTAAACTCACAATAAGCACTTTCAAAACACGAATCCAAACACTTGTTAATAATTAATTTTAGTTACAAAATGTGATATATTTTTTGAATTAGTCTTGAAACATGATACCTTAATATAACAGTAATGAAAAGTATATAAGTGTATTATCAATTGTATTCTTTTAATAATTTAGCAACTGCAATACACGGGTTTCTAACATAGTATTTTAATATTGAAGTAATACAGAAAATAAGGATTCTAGTTATCGTCTAAGAACATGGAGTAACAAGTTTTACGATGGCTGATTCGATCTTGTGAGAAACCGATGGAAGCAAGATTTGTATATGTGACCTATGTTAGAGAGGAATCAGATGTTTTTCACTGCGTCTACCTTTTGAAGATTGAGTGGTGTGTGTTTGTGATTTTTATGATTTTATCGCTTTAATATAGAAAAAGATGGTTTGAATTCTAATACCTCCGACTGAATAACATCCACTAAAGTCTAATCACAAGGATAAGGACTCCATGAACCTCATAGTGGACGATAACTCGACCCGTAAAGTTTTCATGAACATGAAATTCTTAGAAGTAAAGTGAACTTAAGCGTGTTGTTACTACTGATAGGGTATATATTTTTAATCCTTAAAAGGTGCGCATATATGATTGGCTAAAGTTTTCCATATTGTTCCTAAACTCATATTTATTAAAAAAATAATTGTTTCACAATGAATTATTAAATTTTTTTTTAACAAACTATTGAAAATATAATTTCATCACTTTGAAAACAAACATATATAATAGATGGTTAGAGATTCCAGCCGAAACCTGTGAAGGGTGAGTTTGGAAGTGGCATGGAAGACCCGAGTGAGTTAGAAGGTACAAATCAAGATTAAGGGTGAGAATGAAGGATTAATCTTGATTAAAGATAATTATTAATATTAATTTATTAATTGGTTGAATTCGTATTAGACTAGAAGTGAGTTTTTATTTATTTGATTAGTTAATTGAGTTTGAGTTGTGTTAGGATTAGTATATGGTTTATTATAATAGATGTTTATAGATTAATTGTAAAGTGTGAGTTGAGTTTTATCAATAAAGAGTCGATCTTTGAGATCAAAATTCGTGTGTTTGGGGCCTGATTTCCAATAATTGGTATCAAAGCTTTGTGTCTGCGATTTTGAAAGTCGTTTTTCTTGAAAAAGGAAGCAGCCTCTGTGGCTGCAGGGCTGCAAACGAAAGTAGATAGAAGGAGAAGCAAATAATCGATCTAAGGAAGAAAAAGAAGGCAGAGAATAGTTTTGGTTGGTGTTGGTGGAATAACACACAACAAAGGAAAAGTAGAATAAAAAATTTTCTTTGGTGGAATAAAATAAAAAAATTAAAAAGAGGTTTGAAGATTGCAACAGATGTAAATACATCAAAGCAAACATTGCAGTTTATTTTGGGAAGTTAAAGATCGCAGAAGGCGAAAACTTTTTGGGTTGCATGTCATTGAATTTTAATTTCGTATATGGCGGTGAAGTAAAATTCCATACAAGCACAACAGTGGATCGGTATAATCATGTTGGATAATGGGTCGATGGAATTTTCTTGGTTAGAGGAGGTTTATGTGAAGAGAACCGACACTGGTGGTAGTCTGCAACAGTGAAACCGACGGCTCGGGCGGTGTCTTGCGGCCTTCCATAGCAGCAGCGACAAGCCAACAAGAGGCTGCCAGCGACGCGATCAGAGCTGGAACAGCCAACTCTCGGTTGTTGGGTAGTGTTCGAGCAGCAGTTATCAACACGAGCAAGCGGTGGCGGTGTTCGCTGGATGTCCGATGGTGACGGCTGATTAGTGGTGGTGAGTAGCGGCTGTGGCAGCCAAGCAACAAAAGGTTGTTCGAATCAACCAAGGAAGATATCGATCTGAGCGATTCAGATTGAGTGAAAGGTCAATCATCTGCGAATGGTGTAGGGATCTGCAAATTGTTTACCTGTGAAGGGTGAGTTCGGAAGTGACATGGAAGACCCGAGTGATTTAGGAGGTACAAATCAAGATTAAGTGGGAGAATGAACGATTAATCTTGATTAAAAATAATTATTAATATTAATTTATTAATTGATTGAGTTCGTATTAGACTAGGAGTGAGTTTTTATTTTATTTGATTAGTTAATTGAGTTTGAGTTGTGTTAGGATTAGTATAGGGTTTATTATAAATAGATAGTTAGAGATTAATTGTAAAGTGTGAGTTGAGTTTTATCAATAAATAAATAATCGATTTTTGAGATCAAAATTCGTGTGTTTGGGACCTGATTTTCAACATTTACCACCACACCCAACCCGTATATGTAAATAGGAAATTTTAAGTTCTTTTAAATAAGTGATCACGTGTAAAATTGACACAAAGGTACCTTGGCCGGATGGTTGTTGGGTTTGTATGGGCGGAGGAGCAACTTAGAATCCCATCAGCCCGTCACTTTTTCCCCTATTTTAAGTTGCCAAAACTACAGAGAGCATGCGGCCTTTAGTTTTCGGTAATATTTAAAACATGTTTTAAGTTTAACTCTTTTCACATTCTTTTAAGTTCAAAAGTTATTAATATTATTATATTATATTATACTCAATATGATTTACAAACTTCATAGAAACAGTGTCACATGCGTGGCTACAGGCGTTTGATCCACATGTCATCTGCTGAACATCAAAATTTTGGACTGCCACGTTTTTCCACTATCTTGACACATCTCGACCCTAAACCCACGACACAAGCCTAGGACCTGGGGATGTCGATTACCATTTAAATAGCCTCACTAAGAGCATTCACAACCTGGTTGTTATAATTATTTGAGTGAGTTTTGTATATTTTATGGAGTGGTTGTGAGTGAAGGAGAGAGAAAAGATATAAGGTTTTTGTAAATATAATTATAAAAGTAGTGATTTTTAGTATAATTATAAGGATAAGGATAAGGGGAGAGAAAAGTAGAGATAAAAGATAAAAAAAAGTAGTGTTTTTTAATATAATTATAAGGATAAGAATATGAAATATAAAGAACGGGCTGAGAATGCTCCAATCTTTATCTTTATCCATATAAGAGCATTCTCAGTCCGCTCTTTATATTCCGTATATTTATCCTTATAATTACACTAAAAAACACTATTTTTTCTACCTTTTATCTCTACTTTTCTCTTTCCTTATCCTTATAATTATACTAAAAACCACTACTTTTATCCTTATATTTACAAAAACCTTATATATTTTCTCTCTTCTCTACTCACAACCACTTTAAACCACTCCATAAAATATACAAAACTCACTCACATAATTATATCAAACGGGTTGTGAATGCTCTAATTTAACTAAAAACCACCATCCCTTATATTTATATTTCATTTTTTAAAAACACCTCACATCTCATTCTTTATCCTTATCTCTATATTATTTTTTTATTATTTTTTTCTCTTTCTTTCATCTAAAATCTTAACTATAAACTATTGTCTTATTATCATTTCTTATTATCAAGAAAAAATTGTATACAAAAAGGTTCCTCGTTAATGCAATTAAAAATAAAATGTTACCTTTCAAAGATTCTTGACCTCTTTTTAAGATCCGCTTCGAAGCCGACGCTTAATATCACAATGAAATCCAAATGAATAGAATATTTATGATCGCAAGCTTGCTATCATACAAGACTCGAAACATTTTAATCACACAATAGTTAATATCATAATTTTTCCTTGGCTTCAACCAAGTTTAGTTCCAACACCAGGTTTAACAAAAAGTAAAAACACCAAGTCATATATATTATACTAAGAGACCATAACAAATTACCTAATGAGTCACATAGGCAAACAAATTACAATGAAGTGCAAACCTTGAACCTAGTTCTATGTTGAATAATATCTTCTATTGTTGATAATAGAGTAGCCATTAATGTTCAATTAGATTTTCTTGAAGCTGATGATGTGCCGAGCTATCTCTAATATGAATATGACGTTGGATGAAGTCCATAAGCTCAGTTGTATTATTGCGCGACAATTCGGAGGGATTATTATCAAGTTGATCATACTCAATCTCAAGATCGCCACTATTATATTGCTCATCTTCAATGATCATATTATTTAGAATAATACATGCTTTCATTATATATGTTAGTACCTTCACTTTGAACATGCGGCAAGGTCCTCGAATGATTGAAAATCTTTGTTGAACCAAATGCTCGTTCGACATCTTTTCTTGCAGATTCTTGTGCTTTAGCAAAATATTTATTCTTATTCCCTCTTGGTTGTGGAATTGTCTTCACAAAAGTTCGCCACTTTGGATAAATACCGTCAGAAAGGTAATACCCAATAGCATAGTCGTGGCCATTAATTGTGTAATTGACTGGAGGAGCACGCCCTTGCGCAAGTTCCGTGAAAATAAAAGACGTTTCTAGCACATTAATGTCTTTATGTGAACCGGGCATACCAAAAAATGCATGCCATATCCAAAGATCATACGAAGCAACCGCCTCCAAAATAATAGTAGGTTCACGAATGTGGCTAGAGTACATACCTTTCCAGGTCGAGGGACAATTTTTCCACTTCCAGTGCATGCACGTCTCATCCGAAATCTCCTTCGAAATTGTTTCGGGGTATATTGTGGATTTTTAGCAAAATAATCACGAAATAGTCGCTCATGCCCCTCAATACGATCACGCCGAATAAATATGCGGGGTTGGCAATCCTCATCCTCATTAAGAGCATCATCACTATCATCTTCAGATGATACGTATGTCAATAATTTGCGAAAGAAGGTGCGAGCCATGTGGTGTAGGAAGTGAACTGTACAAAAAACACCTTTAAATACAAATGAATTTAGTAACTATAATCAACTAATTGAGCAACTATAAAGCATAAAATTGTTTGAACTATCTATGATTACATTAACTATGTTAAAAGAATTTTTACTATAATCAACTAATTCCATCTTGCCCCTGCACCAAAATGTGTTTAGAAAAGAAAAAGAATGCATAACTCTGTAGTTCCATGACCCTAACAATTGGTTCAGATCCAGAATCATTATTAACCTAAAGTTCCATGACTGTCACACCCCCAAATTTATTCACTTAATAAATAAATAAATAAATTAAGGTTGCAACGATTGGTAACATTACACAACAGCGGAAGCTAAAATAAAGACTTCTAAGGTGTTGAACATCATTACAAATATTAAATTGAAGTAGTGCATTGACCTAGAACTATATAGGTCAGAACCTACTTGAGGTTTGACAATTATGCTTCTTCGGCTTCTAGGGTTTTAATCCGAGTAGTTAACCTATTCCAACCGTGCCATAGCTATTTGTTTCCTGAAAAACATACTTAAAAATGTCAACACAAAGGTTGGTGAGTTCACAGGTTTGATTGTTGCAATGTAAAGTGATTTTCCTTGAAAACATTGATATTGTGTACATGGCCATGATACGAAACTGTTCTCCTTGAAAACATTGAAAATATGTACACGGGTTTAATGTAAGGTTGTTTTCCTCGAAAACATGTGATGACTTCATAGTCATAAAACGAGTAGTTTTCCCAATGAAAACATGTGATAACGTCATAGTCATAAAATAAGTTATTTTTCCTGAAAACATTGATACTGTGTGCATGTCTATAATATGAAACTGTTTTACTTGAAAACATTAATAAAAACATTTCCACGTAAACGAATGGTAAAACCATTGGGGTATAAGTGATTGGCAGATCCATCTGCACGAAAACGTTTCAATGAATATGATAAACAAAACAAGTAATGTTGACCCATTTATAGACTAGCTAGGAATACAAATAATATGTACATACATGAGGCAATACCAAATCATGACACAGGTGTTTTGCCCCTCGCTCATACCTCACGAGCAATGTTTGAACACTATGCGGTCATTTGGCCAGAGGGACCCATGGTTAGCGCGACTAACCATGACCGGGGGTGTCAATCCCAATAGTACTATCCATAGAATCCCAGGCTAACCTATAGCTAATGGTTATAAATATGATGGTCAGGGGACTTCCAGCGCTCTATATGTGTTAACTCATGCAAACATAAAGGTCGGGTCTTGTTTTCTTGCTACCATATGAAAATGTTTGTAAGTACGTTTTATGTTTTCCCGAATGTATCAGGCAATGATGTTCCCAACTGTAGTAAACAATGATGTCTCATGTTTTTAAACTTGTAAGCAAGTATGTTTTCCCCCGGTGTTTCTAAAACATTTAAAAGTTAAAAGTGGGCTGTGAAACTCACCTAATAACGTATTATGAACGATGACGTCCCTTATGTATCAACGAAAACCAAAGTCCACGTAATACGATAGTAGCGGGTCTATGTCCTACTCGAGTCATACAATCCCTGTACGTACTTAATGAGAATTACGGACTAACCCTGATATTATAAGGCGAGTCTAAACTCGTGTTGAGCTATCATGTGTGCGGTTGAGCTTGACTTCTTCTTTTTTTTTGTTAAATTGTCGTGGTTGTTTGATAGCCACTCTTGTGTTGTAGTTATACCTTGTGGAGTATCGGTTTGTCTTTGTATATTTGGATACGTATAAAAGAAATACTTATACACATTTATCTATGCCTAACCATATCATAGTTTAACTAGTCTTAGGAGAATACATAATGTACGTGTTGCGTGTGTAAACACGCTTTTATAAAATTAGGTTTAGTAAGTTTATACATAAATACGCCCTACCCCGCACAATGGTATTAAATGTATTTGGACACACATACGAATGTATATTATATATGCCTATATATCTTTTCAAAAACTAATAATAATATATTATACAAGTATTCTATTTTGCAATAAACGTTTGGGTTTATGTAAAATATACATTTATGTATGAATATGATTACCTGTTTATGTAACATAATATTTGTTCAAGTTTATAAAAATCTAAGTTTTCATATTCGTTCGAAACGTATTCGTTAGATTTCCAATTGTTTGTGTCATTTATCCAAAACTTCTTAATGATACGTATATTTACTTTACATATAAGTATATGAATATACATGTATATATTTGAGAATAAATGTCGTGCTTCAACATAATCATTTGATCTCATAAACATGATAATATTTACTTTCATGTATGTATTTATAGGTGTATATATATAATATATAATATAAGTAAATATATCTATACGGTATGTTTTAATTTATGAAAATATAGTTGTATCAACGTTTGTTAATTGACAAATCCTAGTTTAGCCATTCGGTTTATGAACTTAAATACCACCTAATGACAAGTCAAATTGATATTTATATATATGCACACGTTTATACGAAATAATTGAGGTTAAAGTCGTCCTATTTGTATTTATTTTGTATAAACCGTTTGATACCACAAACATAATATATTTTCCTTCGTGTTCACGTACTAATATTTACAATTCGTATGTGTCGTTCGTTGATCGTGTTTAAGATTCTCGTTTAATCGATTACCCATTTACGAATATACCTACTTGCTTAATAATAATTATAACGAACTCTCTAGGCTTAATATACGCGTTTACGGTCTGTTACTATTAATTGTTATGTTAATATTTATTTTTAGCGTTAACGAATCGTTTAGGCTCAACGTAATTCAACCGCACACACGTTTAATTTACGCGTAATCAAATATAATCACACTAGCGTGTATTTTATACCTTTCGGGAGTTTCGTTTACGAGCCGATGCGTTCTAACGCTCACGGTTCACGCATTGACCAGCGTTTACCGGGTTTGACCATGGCTCAGGATTTCGTTATCTGTCCAAAACACACATTTCTTTACTCGGGAATGAAACCCGGCCACCAAAATACAAATCTAATATGTAAAAACGACTAATCATCCAAAATGAACCTCATACCTCAAAACAAACCTTGAAATTGTAGATCGGGATGATCGAGTACCATAAGAAACGAAATCTGGTGGTTTAGAATTCACCGGAAGGTCGGGTGTCATCGGATCAGTTTAAACAAGAAACAAAAGAACCAATGTTTAGAAAAACACGTAGATCTACTCACGGGAACAACACAGAGACGGAAAAATAACTCACCGGTGTTCGTCGGAACCCTAAAGAGGCTGCCGGAAAAACGTTGGTTGCCGGAGAGACAGTTTAGAAACCCTAGTCGGCTGCTACTACACCGATCTGAGCCGCCGGCTAGCCCTGCCTCCATCTTCCTCCGCCACCGTGACTTCACCGCAGCCACCACCATCGACGACGTCCTCTTTGTGTTGCTTGAACGCCACCTGATGCGGCAGTTCAAGGTCGTCGGAAGAACGTGTTCGGCCACCACCTGTCTCCGCCGCCGTCAGAACTCACAGAGCCACCGCCGCCGCCTGGAAAACGAAGCTAAAGGAGAGAGGTTTAGTCGGTGGTCGTTGGCGGCTAGATCTACCGCTGCCGCCGCTGATTTGAGGATAACCACCACCATATTCGTGTTTAGGACCATGAGACTCGTCAGATTCACCACTCCACTCGCCGTTACTTACCGGGAATTTAACGCTGCCGTGTGCGGTGCGGCTGAGCCGCCGTAGGGCCGCCGGATTCCGACAGTTGCTCCCATCTCTCTCTATTTTTCACCTTTTCTGTGTGTTAGGGTTTTTGAAAAAATGAGGATAATGAGAGGTGACCTACTATTTATAGGTGGGGTTTTTAACGAGTTTAAATCACGTAACGAACCCGTCTCCGTCATGTTCTTGTATTAATCCGTCCCGTGTTCCCGAGAAATCATTTTAGAGTACTTTGCTAATTATGAAACGTTAATAATAGTTTTATTTAAGTATTTTAAAGCTTGAAATTTACGTTTCATTCGATGTACGAACCAGTACACGTCGGTACCGCGTTTTAACAATTTCGTTCTTTTTAATCGTAACTATTATCATTTTAATAATAGTATTAAAATAAGCATTTATAATATCTGTCATACCAGCATACGTATCGGTAATAACCGTACCGCTTATTGTTAATCTCCCGAGCATCTAACGCAGTTTAAAGTTTGCATATACGTGCTACGCGTGTATTTAATGAAACAGTCTTTTCAAACGAATATATAAACTTGATATTAATAGTTCGTTATCTTACTTAATCGGTTTACTTGAATATTCGATAATAAACCGATATTTGACGCGTTAAACGTTTAAAAATACTGAATCACGTATGCACTTCTATCACTTTGTAAGCTCTTAGATTTACGTATCAAGTTGTTAAACGGAATCGAGTGACTAGTTTGATGTTCGGGTTATGTAATTGGGCCTCTAATGGGCTTGGATTTCCACTGGGCCTTATTGGGCCTAGTTTGGCTTAACCCAACAATTAGGTTTTAGGTTCCGAAGTTTTGCTGGTGTCACATTCTCCCCTCCTTAAGGAAATTTCGTCCTCAAAATTTCTTATACGTACATGGATTAGGGTTTTGTATCCTTGGTTCATTTTTGGATTCTTAGGGTGGATATTGACTCATTCCAAAGAGTAGTCGGTAATGTAGATGAAGTGGATATCCCATCAACTAACGATGTCGGATGTGTAAAGGTTTAAGATGTCAACGTATCAGGTAACAGTGTAACGTTACTGTTTAGCAGATATTATATTAAAAAGTAGATTTAGAACAAATCCTCTGATTATGTCGCCATACGAATGAAGTTAGCTATACCACGAGGTGATAATGTCATTACTAGGGTCCTATAAGCAAAAGAGATTACAACCAGTGAGTTCCTTTTCGTATAATGAGTAAGTCATTAAAAGAATGTTTACTCGGTGTGAATTAAAATAGCGAGTTTGCACGAATCAAGTCAACAACTCACACACCAGAGTAAACCACCAAGGTTTAAATGTCAAAGAATTTCTTTACGTGATCCTTCTCATCATAGTGTAACTGTATGATCCTGATCATTAGTAATGAATGAAGAAAATACATTCATGCACGCGGATTTTCAAAAGTGTATGAGCGCATACTATTTATTCATATATGTGTTTTAACGCACGTAGACTAAATCATGATAGAATCTAACATAAATCATCAGAAGTCCCGATAGACATGTCATATAGTTTAATGAAATGTTCATGTGTCAGTTTGTAATCCGGAAATTGATCGTCCATTTCAACGTGTCAATGTCTGGTGATTTTGATCTTTCTAGAACAAGGATTCTAATTGACATTTCATCTGACTAATCAGTATGAAGGTTAAATTGGTTCACTTGAGTTTCCAAGAAATAACGTCCTTATATGCTTTTTCTCTTAAACAAGCCGGAATGGTTTAAAAGAACCATTCGTAGTTGTCTAAGTAGCGAATCAGACAACTATTGTATGGAATAAAATTTTATGGAGATATGATCTCCTGAGATCGACCTTGGTTTTGTCAATTCTCATTACAGGAAATTCTATCACGAATGTTATTCGTGGCTTGGTGTAGATTACTCTCTTAATGAAGTAGATGTTGAATTATAACTTGAAATAATAAACATTCTCGTGGTAACATTGAATCATCAAGATTTTCGTGGTTCATCTATAGATGCGGGTGAATCTAGATGAAGAAGGAAGAAATGCTAAAGTATTTGAGAATCATCGAATTGATTTTCCTTAACAGTTACAAAGGCTAAATGAATTTCGTGGGGTTCAAAGAAAAGTAAGGATGGACTTTTAACCATTATTTGCACTACACTTCTACTGTAGTCTAACATTTAGGTTGTAACGTCATGATTTGTGGGTTCATGACTTGATTATCATGTCAGCAAGGTAGATAAGTCTTAGGAAATTTTAGACTGTAGTTCGTCTAGATGAGAAGGTAAACAGTCATATCCTGGAAATAGTCTCATAGAAGTAGTGTATCCTGAAATCGATTCCAAGTATGCCAACCATTAAATCGGTAGGCATTGATATAATATAATTTTCAATTTAGTCTGATGCTTGACTCTCTTTTGGTAGATGTTAGAAAATAGACTAGAATCAAGTATAACTTCAGGAATTTGTCGAACGCGAGAACGTCATGTTCTTAGGTTCCTTAGAGAAGATGCCTAGATATCTCGGAAAGATCTTGAAAAAGGGGCGAATATAATATTAAAAGGAGTTTGAGGAATCGAAATAGATGCAAGGGAGTAAACCCTTGAGGGAGCATAGTCAGCTATGATTCGTCATTTGTTCGTCTTCCTCGTGGCGTACAACTTTGATCGGTCAACAATTATAGAACATAGAAATGAATTCTTAGAGTTCGACGTAGGTCCTTGATTTCGCATTAAAGTTGGTTGAAATGGATCATAGGGTTTTCAGAATTTGTCTCGTGAATTAGCGATGAAGAGGTCAATTTGGCTGAGAATAGATATCCTTGTGTTTCGGTCAAAATTGTCTTGCCAATGAAGTCTCGATAAGAGTTTTAGATTCGTTCAGATTCAAAGATGAAAGAGACGATGTATATTCTCATGCTGAGGTAGCACATCGCCTCATTTGATGTCCTTGGCTCAATCTTAAGTTTACGAGGGGTTCGATCAATATTTGAATGAATGTGAATCGGGATTAGGAATACAGGATATTGACTCGGACAGTAAGACTCACTAGAGTTCTCATGCACTGTAAATTATGATTACGTGTGCACCCGCAATGATAATTTACTTTGCATGGTCCTTATAGTGTTTCTCCTATCCCAAGCTTTCAGTTAAAAGGGATATGAAATGTTCATTAGATCGTGTGGCGCTCCCGCGCAGGAGTGTGTATGTTCTATTCGATTACTCTTAATCGTGTGTACCAATATTCTTGAATTAGCCAACTAAGGCTATTTTTGGATGGAGTTAATGGTAAAGAGAGACACAATCGGTGTCTTCTAATAACAGGATGTGTGTGATGGAAGTCAAGTACTATGTTTAGGGTAGAGATCCTCAAATTAGTATCGAGCAACTCATGCTCCAAGTTTGTATGTACGTGTGGATCCACATAACCCCGGTGAGTCTTTGGGTCTCCTGACCAGTGGAGTTCTCTCTCGTTTAGTCCAGCTTATCCACTTCAGGTTCCCTTCTGCTTGGGCAGTCCCGTCTGCCATATCTCTTGGCGAAAGTTCTAGACATCTAACCCGACAATTCATGAAGGGTAGTATATATATACCACACCGAACGAAGACAACATATTTCAAAAAAATAAAACTGACTCCTCAGATTTAGTAGATGCAGGTGTGGTGTAGATACATGTACAAGTTCATGTACGGGTTCAACATGTTGTGATACCAAGATCGGTAACCTACGATTACTGCTGGTGTCACCAAAGCTCAACTAGTAACTCGAGCTTCTAGGGTTACAGTGTGCTGAGTACCCATCATCCTTGATTCGTAATCCGAACAATGACACTTTGTTAAGTAATGTTGTAGATGTGTATTTTTCCATATTGGTGTACGTGTTAAGTGTTTGTTACGTGTGTCATGTAATTGTATTAAGTATTAGTGTAGCTAATGATATCCTAGTGTAACTACGTACACTAACGGTCTACTCAAATTGTTCGGCAACGGTTGGAATTTCTATGCTCATATCTTGGGTATTCTTAGTGTGATGTAAGTCTTAGAAATCTTGGTCCCTATAGGAGTCTGGTTAGAGCCTAGGTGACACTAAGGGAAACCTAATTCGCTAAAACCATTGGCTCTTATACCAATCTGTCACACCCCCAAATTTATTCACTTAATAAATAAATAAATAAATCAAGGTTGCAACGATTGGTAACATTACACAACAGCGAAAGCTAAAATAAAGACTTCTAAGGTGTTGAACACTATTACAAATATTAAATTGAAGTAGTGCATTAACCTAGAACTATATAGGTCAGAACCTACTTGAGGTTTGACAATTATGCTTCTTCGGCTTCTAGGGTTTTAATCCGAGTAGTTAACCTATTCCAACCGTGCCATAGCTATTTGTTTCCTGAAAAACATACTTAAAAATGTCAACACAAAGGTTGGTGAGTTCACAGGTTTGATTGTTGCAATGTAAAGTGATTTTCCTTGAAAACATTGATATTGTGTACATGGCCATGATACGAAACTGTTCTCCTTGAAAACATTGAAAATATGTACACGGGTTTAATGTAAGGTTGTTTTCCTCGAAAACATGTGATGACTTCATAGTCATAAAACGAGTAGTTTTCCAAATGAAAACATGTGATAACGTCATAGTCATAAAATAAGTCATTTTTACTGAAAACATTGATACTGTGTTCATGTCCATAATATGAAACTGTTTTCCTTGAAAATATTAATAAAAAACATTTCCACGTAAACGAATGGTAAAACCATTGGTGTATAAGTGATTGGCAGATCCATCTGAACGAAAATGTTTCAATGAATATGATAAACAAAACAAGTAATGTTGACCCATTTGTAGACTAGCTAGGAATACAAATAATATGTACATACATGAGGCATAACCAAACCATGACACAGGTGTTTTGCCCCTCGCTCATACTTCACGAGCAATGTTTGAACACTATGCGGTCATTTGGCTAGAGGGACCCATGGTTAGCGCGACTAACCATGACCGGGGGTGTCAATCTCAATAGTACTATCCATAGAATCCCAGGCTAACCTATAGCTAATGGTTATAAATATGATGGTCAGGGGACTTCCAGCGCTCTATATGTGTTAACTCATGCAAACATAAAGGTCGGGTCTTGTTTTCTTGCTACCATATGAAAATGTTTCTAAGTACGTTTTATGTTTTCCCGAATGTATCAGGCAATGATGTTCCCAACTGTAGTAAACAATGATGTCTCATGTTTTTAAACTTGTAAGCAAGTATGTTTCCCCCCCGTTGTTTCTAAAACATTTAAAAGTTAAAAGGGGGCTGTGAAACTCACCTGGTAACGTATTATGAATGATGACGTCCCTTATGTATCAACGAAAACCAAAGTCCACGTAATACGATAGTAGTGGGTCTATGTCCTACTCGAGTCATACAATCCCTGTACGTACTTAATGAGAATTACGGACTAACCCTGATATTATAAGGCGCGTCTAAACTCGTGTTGAGCTATCATGTGTGCGGTTGAGCTTGACTTCTTTTTTTTTTTGTTAAATTGTCGTGGTTGTTTGATAGCCACTCTTGTGTTGTAGTTATACCTTGGGGAGTATCGGTTTGTCTTTGTATATTTGGATACGTATAAAAGAAATACTTATACACATTTATCTATGCCTAACCATATCATAGTTTAACTAGTCTTAGGAGAATACATAATGTACGTGTTGCGTGTGTAAACACGCTTTTATAAAATTAGGTTTAGTAAGTTTATACATAAATACGCCCTACCCGGCACAATGGTATTAAATGTATTTGGACACACATACGAATGTATATTATATATACCTATATATCTTTTCAAAAACTAATAATAATATATTATACAAGTATTCTATTTTGCAATAAACGTTTGGGTTTATGTAAAATATACATTTATGTATGAATATGATTACATGTTTATGTAACATAATATTTGTTCAAGTTTATAAAAATCTAAGTTTTCATATTCGTTCGAAACGTATTCATTAGATTTCCAATTGTTTGTGTCATTTATCCAAAACTTCTTAATGATACGTATATTTACTTTACATATAAGTATATGAATATACATGTATATATTTGAGAATAAATGTCGTGCTTCAACATAATCATTTGATCTCATAAACATGATAATATTTACTTTCATGTATGTATTTATAGGTGTATATATATAATATATAATATAAGTAAATATATCTATACGGTATGTTTTCATTTATGAAAATATAGTTGTATCAACGTTTGTTAATTGACAAATCCTAGTTTAGCCATTCGGTTTATGAACTTAAATACCACCTAATGACAAGTCAAATTGATACTTATATATATGCACACGTTTATACGAACTAATTGAGGTTAAAGTCGTCCTATTTGTATTTATTTTGTATAAACCGTTTGATACCACAAACATAATATATTTTCCTTCGCGTTCACGTACTAATATTTACAATTCGTATGTGTCGTTCGTTGATCGTGTTTAAGATTCTCGTTTAATCGATTACCCATTTACGAATATACCTACTTGCTTAATAATAATTATAACGAACTCTCTAGGCTTAATATACGCGTTTACGGTCTGTTACTATTAATTGTTATGTTAATATTTATTTTTAGCGTTAACGAATCGTTTAGGCTCAACGTAATTCAACCGCACACACGTTTAACTTACGCGTAATCAAATATAATCACACTAGCGTGTATTTTATACCTTTCGGGAGTTTCGTTTACGAGCCGATGCGTTCTAACGCTCACGGTTCACGAATTGACCATGTTGACCGGCGTTTACCGGGTTTGACCATGGCTCAGGATTTCGTTATCTGTCCAAAACACACATTTCTTTACTCGGGAATGAAACCCGGCCACCAAATTACAAATCTAATATGTAAAAACGACTAATCATCCAAAATGAACCTCATACCTCAAAACAAACCTTGAAATTGTAGATCGGGATGATCGAGTACCATAAGAAACGAAATCTGGTGGTTTAGAATTCACCGGAAGGTCGGGTGTCATCGGATCAGTTTAAACAAGAAACAAAAGAACCAATGTTTAGAAAAACACGTAGATCTACTCACGGGAACAACACAGAGACGGAAAAATAACTCACCGGTGTTCGACGGAACCCTAAAGAGGCTGCCGGAAAAACGTTGGTTGTCGGAGAGACAGTTTAGAAACCCTAGTCGGCTGCTACTACACCGATCTAAGCCGCCGGCTAGCCTTGCCTCCATCTTCCTCCGCCACCGTGACTTCACCGCAGCCACCACCATCGACGACGTCCTCTTTGTGTTGCTTGAACGCCGCCTGATGCGGCAGTTCAAGGTCGTCGAAAGAACGTGTTCGGCCACCACCTGTCTCCGCCGCCGTCAGAACTCACAGAGCCACCGCCGCCGCCAGGAAAACGAAGCTAAAGGAGAGGGGAAGAGTCGGTGGTCGTTGGCGGTTAGATCTACCGCTGCCGTCGCTGATTTGAGGATAACCACCACCATATTCGTGTTTAGGACCATGAGACTCGTCAGATTCACCACTCCACTCGCCGTTACTCACCGGGAATTTAACGCCGCCGGCGCCGGATTCCGACAGTTGCTCCCATCTCTCTCTATTTTTCACCTTTTGTGTGTGTTAGGGTTTTTGAAAAAATGAGGATAATTAGAGGTGACCTACTATTTATAGGTGGGGTTTATAACGAGTTTAAATCACGTAACGAACCCGTCTCCGTCATGTTATTGTGTTAATCCGTCCCGTGTTCCCGAGAAATCATTTTAGAGTACTTTGCTAATTATGAAACGTTAATAATAGTTTTATTTAAGTATTTTAAAGCTTGAAATTTACGTTTCATTCGATGTACGAACCAGTACACGTCGGTACCGCTTTTTTAACAATTTCGTTCTTTTTAATCGTAACTATTATCATTTTAATAATAGTATTAAAATAAGCATTTATAATATCTGTCATACCAACATACGTATCGGTAATAACCGTACCGCTTATTGTTAATCTCCCGAGCATCTAACGCAGTTTAAAGTTTGCATATATGTGCTACGCGTGTATTTAATAAAACAGTCTTTTCAAATGAATATATAAACTTGATATTAATAGTTCGTTATCTTACTTAATCGGTTTACTTGAATATTCGATAATAAACCGATATTTGACAAGTTAAACGTTTAAAAATACTGAATCGCGTATGCACTTCTATCACTTTGTAAGTTCTTAGATTTACGTATCAAGTTGTTAAACGGAATCGAGTGACTAGTTTGATGTTCGGGTTATGTAATTGAGCCTCTAATGGGCTTGGATTTCCACTGAGCCTTATTGGGCCTAGTTTGGCTTAGCCCAACAATTAGGTTTTAGGTTCTAATTAACTGATCTAATTACTATCCATATGCTCATCTACAAGTCTGCACCCTCAAATTGTTCTAATTGAACCCACAAACTTTTCCAATTGAAACCTTTAATACTGTTTAAACAAGCCAGTTAGGGGACTCTAATCTAGTAGGTAGCAAACATTCATAGACAAGAACATTGCATTCAACTTTGCTTGAATATGCCATTGCACTATGTAAAAAACCAAATGGACTATATTCTAAAATAAAGACAGCAAACATTGCATACAACTTGCCAATTCATAACCCACATTCAAACAAAAAATTATTTACTATATAATGTTTCTTCAAAAATATATAAATGAATTTAAGATACGAACTATATAAATAAGTTTATGATACAAGATTTATAATTAAAATTGGGTTTTAAAGTTTACAAAAAACCTAATTTTGTACCCATTAAATTAACCACCCAGATTACAAAAAAACCCAATCAATTTAAACATAAACAATCGATATACATGAAATTAAACAAAGAAACCTAATTAAGGCAAATGGGTTTCACAATCTTTTACAGAAAAGAACCAAATTCAGCGATGAAAATGAGAAGCTTTACCAAGAGGGTTTGTTGATGGCAGAAGAAATCGATCGTCTTCTTTGATTCTTTCACTCACTGATTCACTTACAAAAAATAATGTGGTTGATGTCTTATTTTCTTATCCCATATTTTATATCCCGGATAGACACAACAAACAGGTTCTCTCCCAGGGACGATGTGATGACGGTCTATATGTTCTTCAAACCAACCATGAAGCTCTTGTTACAACTGCTTCTTGTCCTAAAACATCATATGAAGTTTGGCACTCCCGCTTAGGACATGTTTCATTTGACACTATTAGAACATTACAAAAAAGGGGACGTTTATCTCTAACTTCGGTTTTACCTAAACCGAATCTTTGCTTTCGGCTACCATTTGATGACAATTGTCAACGTGCTTTGAATCCTTTGGATCTCGTTCATTGTGATCTATGTGGATCGTCACCGGTTATATCGGTTAATAATTTTTGATGCTATGCGGTGTTTATTGACGACTACTCTCGGTTTTGTAGGTTATACCCTCTACAAAAAAAGTCCGAGTTCTATAATGTCATCACAATTTTTTTGAACTTTGTTCAAACACAATTCTCAAGAAAAGTTAACAAATTTTCAAAGTGATGGGGGAAAAGAATTTATCAATCATAGAGTTCGAAAATTATTTGATGATAATGACACTCTACATCGCATTTCTTGTCCCTATACCCCCCAACAAAATGGAAGGGTCGAACGTAAACTTCAAAATATTGTGGAAATAGGCTTGGCAATGTTGTTTAATGCTAAACTTCCACCATTCTATTGGGTTGAGGCCTTTTTGTCTGCAGTTTACATTATTAACCGGTTACCTACAAAAATTTTAACCGGGAAGTCTCCGTTTGAGCTTTTATATAATAAAATACCCGATTACCATACCTTCAAACCGTTTAGTTGTCGTGTTTTCCCATATCTACGGGACTACTCGACTTATAAGCTAGCACCTAGAAGTTTACCATGCGTGTTCATAGCCCCAAGTATAAGGGCTATCGGTGTCTTGACCCGACTTCATCTCGTGTTTATGTCTCACAACATGCTTGGTTTGATGAGGCCTCATTTCCCTTTGATGGTTATCAATCCAACACACCCATATCCTCACTTCCCCTCGTATACTTTTTGGATACCTCTTACCCGGTTACCACTCCAAACAACCCTTCCACACTACCCAAAACCAACCCACACCTTCTGTCGTTATTTCCCCTCACCCACCTCCATGCAACCTTTGCATGGATCATGCAACCCCTACATCAACTACCACACCTCCACCCACACCAATTACGTCCCCTACCCAACCTCTACCAACTATTACACCCACAACAACACCGAACACCTCACCCTTACCTGCTGCCAACCCCTACCCTAACCAATCAGCACTCCTGTCCTCACCTAGCCCGTCACATCCCAACAACAAATACCTACCCCACCCCCTCCTTCCAGCCCAATCTCACCATATGCAGACTCGAGCCAAATCTGGCGTTTTCAAACAACGTCATTGTGATAACTTATCCCATGCCTCCAACGATGCCTTTCATCATGCTCTTTTCACCACCTCATATCTAAAAACCTTTAAAACTGCTTGTAAATATTCCAAATGGGTTGATGCCATGCACCATTAACTAGAAGCATTACACAAAAATAACACATGGACCTTAGTACCTCGTCCACCAAATCAGAATGTTGTAGGTTCCAAATTGCTTTTTCGTACCAAGTATCACTCGGATGGTAAAATTGATCGTCATAGAGCTAGTCTTGTAGCCCAAGGCTATAGCCAAACTCCGGGTGTTGACTATTCACTTACGTTTAGTCCAGTTGTTAAAGCCACCACGGTCCGCATAGTGTTGTCCTTGGCTATTATCAATAACTGGAAACTACATCAATTAGACGTAAATAATGTTTTTTTCGCATGGTCACCTCATTGAAACCGTGTACATGGAACAAACTTCAGGTACTATAAACCCTAACATTCACAATCATGTGTGCAAACTAAACAAAGATTTATACGGTCTCAAACAGGCCCCACGTACATGGTTCCATAGCTTAATTACCTTTCTAGTTCAGAATGGGTTCTTATGTAGTAGGGCGGACATGTCCCTCTTGGTGTTTAAGAGATACTCTTGCATCATATACCTATTAGTCTACGTTGAGGACTTGATAATGACCGGTAATCAAGCTCATAGTATTACGACATCTATCTCCAGATTGAACAAAGAATTTTCCATCAAAGACTTAGGTGAGCTGAGTTATTTTCTTGGACTAGATGTTACATATACTAAGAATGGGTTGTTTTTAAACCAGTCTAAATATACGAAACACATTCTTGATTGGGCCAAAATGTTGGATGCTAAACAGACCCACACACCTCTAGCTGACAATGGCTTTTTAACCACTATAGGGGACCTCTTTTCTAATCCTACCCATTATCGATCTATTGTTGGTGCCCTTCAATACTTAACCATTACTCGACCAGAAATCTCTTATGCGGTTAATAAAGTTAGTTAATTTTTACATGCACCAACCAATACTCATTATCAAGAAATCAAACGGACACTATGATATTTGAAAGGCACCTTAGCCTACGGACTTAGGTTTAACAAACCCACCAAAACATCTTTACTTGGGTTCTCGGATGCTGAATGGGCTGCTGTCTCGAGACTCGCCGGTCCACGTATGGTTATTCTATTTTCTTGGGTGGCAACCTTGTATCTTGGAGTGTCAAGAAACAACCTACGATATCCCGTTCCAGTTGTGAATCTAAATACATAGACATGGCAAACACTACTGCTGAAATTGTATAGATAACTCACTTACTTCAAGAACTGTATGCTCTGCCTCTGGATCATCCAACTCTTCTATGTGAAAATCTCAGTGCCTTATTTCTTATTCAAAATCATGTCGCACATAAACGGGCAAAACACATTGATCTAGACTACCACTTTATTCGGGAACTTGTTGGCTCAAGGAAGCTTCACACCATGTTTGTTCCAACCAAGCTCCAAGCGGCAGACATCTTCACTAAAAGTCTTCCTCGTCCACAGTTTGAGTTCTTTCGGAACATGCTACGCCTCGGTCCGCCACCATGTCGCTTGAGGGAGAATATCATACTCAATAAGTAGAAATTATTAGCAATTCAATATCCTTCATTAATTTAGTGGTTACACATATGTATAGTCTAGTTCAATCATTACTTGTATTTATTTTTGTATTTCTCTTTTTAAAAAGACTCATCCACTACTAGTGTGGATCATTGAGACTTCATTTATCTCACCTACCCTTTTATCATATTGTGACTATTTGATGTGTATGAACAATAGCCCCAATGTTGATTTTATTATTTATTTATTCTTTTTAGAGATTCTTTATATAAATTGAAAGAAGCTTCTTCAAGTTTATATTTATTGTTTTGATGAATTGAATATGAAGTTGTCTACATAATTCTTAACTAAACTTCAAGTATTTAGTACCTAAATTAACCAAATGAATTCAAATAGTTGTTGATGCAGATTAAAGACGAAAAGTTATAAACGATTATAGTTTATAAGGCATACCATATTATGTTAAACTAGTCATTTTATAAACTAGAGGGTTTGGCTCAACTCAGTATAATTGTAACATCCCGTATTTCGAAAGTGATAGAACAAGCATGGGATTTACATGAAATGGGGGAAAAGAAAGTGAGATGGACCGGGCCTTAGATCGACTCGCTAAGTGGGCCGGTTAGAAGGTGATGATGGGCCTTAAGACCCTAAACCTCCTTTCACCCACCTCATTTGTCTCACTTCATCTTCCCTACCTTCTAGAGAGAGAAAACATTTAGAGAGAGAGAGAGATAGTGTGTTGGTTTTGCTCCAAGATCGACCTATTCTTCTTCTCCAATGTTTTCACAAAGCATAGCTGAAGAAACAAGCCGATTGGAGGTAAGAAACTCGTTCAAATCTGAGTTTTTGGTTGAAAATGAGTTTTTAGGGTTTTCATGGTTTTTCTTCAAAAATGTCGGATTTTTACGTGTGTTTATGATTAAAAACCATGGATCTAGCTTCATTGTTAAGATTAGAATAGTTTGGACGTAAAAAGTTGGGATTTTGGATCAAAAACGAAGAATCTAGCCAAAAATAGTTGAATCATCTGAAAACTTTATGAATGGTCCGAAAACGCAGAAGTGGAGATTTCGGACAAAGGATTTCGGGCAAATTAGTTTTCGAGCGAAATAGTTTTCGGATGAATTAGTTTTCGGGCGAAATAGTTTTCGGATGAAAGAAATTTCGGATAAATTAGTTTTCGGACGAAATGGTTTTCGGACGAAAGGATTTCAGACGAATTAGTTTTCAGGTGAAAAAGTTTTCTGATGAAAGACATTTCTGGCGAAAGGGATTTCGACCGAAATAGATTTCGACCGAAAAAGATTTCGGTCGAAAAGAGATTTCGGATAGCAAAGTTTTCAACAAAGTAGATTTCAGACGGATTGTTTTGTTATAATTTGAAATTAACACGTGTCGTTTTTTATCGCTCGAACAGGTCGCCTAGCACCCCGTAAAGCCCTATACTTGGGAAGAGTTAACTATGGAAGTCATGTGAGTTCTAATCCCCTTTACTGCCTACTTTTGGGGTGGTGTGCATACTTAGCAAGCATTTATTATATTTTTATACTAATAAACAAAAGTAAATGATACGTTCAAAGAAAGTGTTTATAGAAAGATGGCGAAAATCATGAATTATAGAAAGACTTAAAAGAGGCAAAAAAAAAGGTTTTATGCAAAGAATGATGTTTACGAACGGTAAAGATCTTTTCAAAAAATGGAGGTAAAGTTTTAAAGGAAGTCATTTCATTAACAAATAAAGTAAAGATAAAGTTTCTTTCGGGAATAAGTACCAAGTTAAGTTATGGTTCCTTCAAGGATAGATATTACTATGTACAGAAAGTCAGTTATGAGCTATGTCCCACTTTATAAGAACCTTTTTCGTTCGCTAACGGTTCATCAACCGGTTCTCAGTGATAAGGAGTAACGACGGTTATTCACAAGTGCTTTGTGCTACGTTGTCGTCCTAGAGGTAAAGAGCCTTAGGCGGCAAGAGATCATCCTAGAGGTAAAGAGCCATAGGTGACATGTTGTCCTTCTAGAGGTAAGGAGCCTTAGGAGACATAGTGAGTAGTGAATCGTAGAGGTAAAAAGCCTTAAGATACACTGCAGATACGAATGGAATTGATGGTATGGTGACAGCATCCTGACCCGAGTCAGGACTGTTACAAAAGTTACGGTGATGCATCGTGTAACCTTCCCCTATTCGTCGGCCTTTGGACCTGAGCCATTGGGGCGATATGGAAAGGAATGGAAAGTTAAAGATATGTTTTAAGTTAAGATAATGTGTATATGACTTAAAAGATACTATATGTAAAGTTTTGCCATATAGGCAATAAAGATATGTTTCAAGCAAAACCTCCTTCTTTTAATATATGTATTAACGTTTTATTTAAGCGTTGAACTCACTCAGCGTTGCTGATTTTTTGTATGCACATCAGTTAAGTGTAGGTGGCAGTAAATAGAAGTGGATGCTTGGCTTGACGAGGAGAGTTACCCGAAGATCAGGGTTTGGCATCCCATTTGTTTTTAAAGTTTATGATGTTTTTAAGACAAGTTTAAATTCGTATGAGACAAGTATGTTTAAGACATGTTATGTATTCCGCTGCATGTGTTAAAGTTTAAATCGTTTCCGTTGTGATTGTGACTGTCTTATGTTTTATAAGCTATGTGTTGATAAGTAAATCCAATAAGTAAGTACTTCCGGGTTCGTGGCCTTACAATAATCATTTAGCTAAACGTGTCACCTATTAAATAACTATCACGGGTTGTTTTAATAAGTGTGTTACACAACACGGTTCATTCAACACGATTAAATTTAGCATATCAGTAAGAAGCATGACTTGTATTAGATGATTAATGAATGATACAATCTGATTAAAATGATAAAGTAAAAGTTATCATAAATTATAATACAAAAAATCTTTAATTTCCTAACAATATTTGAAGTTTTACGTAAATTCGATGGAATTTTTTCTTAAACTTTGGATTATTATATATATAAGTATATAACCAATATTTTATGTGATAACCACTCTCAAATAATTACATAATTTATAAATTATTTTTTGTTTTAATTGCTAAAAAGGTATTTAAGTATCTATTACATATATGTTGAATATAAATACGGAAATGATTAGTGTTACATATATGTAATATATAGTGTTACATATACGTGATACATAATGTTACATATACTTGACACATAGTGAGACATATGTGTAAGACTATGTCAACAGAAAACAAAATGATAATTGTTACATATACCTAACAATATGTTACGGTTTTCATTTGGTCCCTCTCCTTGTATATTTATATTTATATATATATACACACATTATAATTTATATATTATGTGATTTGTTGAAAGTGATTATCACGGTTATCATATAAAAATATTAGTTATCATTTGATTTCTACCCTATATATATCACGAATTATAGTTTTATACATAAATAAATAAATACGAGTATTAATGTTTTGACGAATTAATATGATATATTATATTGATATATTGATAAAGGTTATAATACTCTCATTAAATATGAGTATGAGAGTATCTACAAAGTGTTTTTAGTTGCATTTCTGTGTGTTTATAGAAAATATTTTAATATTAAAAATCAAATGTTTGTTTCTTTTTATTTTAGTTTTAAATGATGTCTCTCATTTTTTTTTTTTGAAAGGCGACTTTCATTTTTTGAGTGGCAGTCGCATCTCTGACAAGTCGGAGACCCGTTACCCCTTAACCTGACCACTACGTTGTCTGAACCGGGCCCGCGGGTTCAGAGCGAGAGGCTAGGCTTTCACCGGGAAACCATGGAGCCTGCTGTCACTTGACAGTAGTTGCGTCGCTACACGGGCCAAACCCCGCTAGCGTAACGCACTCCGGACTAAAACCCGGTTCGGCTCGGATTCGAACCTGCGTTGGCAGGTTGAATCTTCATCGCCTTATAACACTGGACCAAATATATCACTTGAACAAGTATTAAGAACAAAAGAGAGAAGAAATACCCTCGAAACTAAATTAAGTTGGAGATTGGTTGACTAAATAGCCGACGTTTTGAAAAGATAACATTCTTACTTATTTTTTTTGTGGAATCCAAATTAAAGAAAAGTAAAAAAAAAATATAATATCTAAGTTTGGTAGTCAAGTGCTATTTCTTAATTTCTTAATAAATAATAAATATAACCAGATAATGAAAACAACAATTAAATTATATATGATTAAAATTTGTCGTATTAGCTTAATAACATATTTTCAATAATATATTGGTCAAAATTGCCGTCGTGTAAGATGCAAATGATATGACTTACGAGCAAACATTTTACTTGGATAAGATACACATAATGATGTCAACAGAAAAAATTAATTAAAATATTTTTTCATTTTTCATCTTGTTGACGGAGGTAGTGTCCCTGCGAGAGCTTTGGATTACCACACAATTAAATCTTGTTTGACTTTAGAACAGAAAACACACATAAATCTAACTGGGCTAATTGACTCTTTTGTTTATTATTATAAACGAAAACATACTTACAAATTGCAAAGATAATAACCTATCTATAACAACCCTTGATCACTAAGGCACGTAAACTATTCTACTCCAACTCGAATTCTAAACTAATTCAAACTTCAAATTAATAAACTAATTATTAATTATATTAGGCTCCTCCATGCGCCAATGTATAGATTACCATACCACCCTTTATTAAACCGACTCAAGTATTACCAAAACTGGAATTGCTCGTTTCACACTCTCTCTGAATTCCAATCTCATTCATTCCCATACTTGAACACAATTTCTTCAACCTTGCTTCAGACAACCCCTTTGTTAACACATCAGCTAGCTGATGTTCAGTTTCAACATACATCAAATCAACTTCTCATTTAAGAACCTTTTCTCAAACAAAGTGGTAGCGTATCTCGACATGCTTCGTGCGTGCATGAAACGTCGGGTTTTATGCTAACTGAATAGCAGACATGTAGTTTCACTTTGTAGTCAACTTTTTTATTCATGTTCTCTAAAAGACGCACTAGCCACACCAACTCCTGAGTAGCTACGGCTGAGGCCTTGTACTCAACTTCTGTAGTCGACAACGAAACAGTGGGTTGTCGTTTACTATGCCACGAGACTGCTCCACTTCTAATTTCAAAAACATAACCCGTAGTAGATCGTCTATGAACCGGATCAGCAGCAAAAAATTCCAAATCACAAAACCTAACGAGTTCATTCCCAAACTCCCTCTTGAACATTATTCCAAATCCAAGTGTTCCTTTAATATATTGTAAAACCCTTCTTGCTGCAAACATGTGTGGTAGTGTATTCCCAAACTACTACACTCTTGTTATCAATTGTCTTTACAAACAGACTAGCATCAGCTGGAGTACTAGTGAAACCATTATACTCAAGAAACTTCGTTATCTTCTCGTACCATGCTCTTGGCGACTGTTTAAGTCCATAAAGAGCTTTCTTGAGTTTACACACATAACCCGGTCGCATCTTGTTTTCAAAACAAGTTGGTTGGTCCATGTAGATAGTTCGTTCCAATATTTACTAGAGCGCTACAGCTAATACTACTCGAACCATAGTTAATTAGCCACTGGGCTGAATGTTTCATCGTAGTCTAGCCCATATTCTTGCGAGAAACCACGAGCAACTAACCTGGCTTTACATCATTCTATCGAACCATCAAACCGTCTCTTGATTTTATACACCCGTCGACATGAAACCGTTTTATATCTTTGGGTCTTGCAATGAGTTCCCACGTCTAATTCTTTGTCAAGGCAGTGATTTCGTTTTGCATTACCTCGACCCATTCTTTAGAATTACAAGCGTCATCGTATGAATTTGGTTCAACAACTACAGTTTCCACCGTGGCCAGGTTTGCATAACAAAGGTTGGGCCTTCTTTCTCTGTTGGATCGTCGAAGCCCACTTTCTGGGCTGTTATGTTGGACCTCAGTCTGATCGTCAGGTTGTTGACCGACCTGTTCTTCGTGGGCTTCACTTTCCAGTTCATCGTCTAGTGTCATCTTGACACATAAAGTCTTGGGTTTTTCTGTTAGCACTTCTGAATCAGGTAGTGCTTCGTTACCCGTGGACAACCATGATGAGTTCTCGTCAAACACCACGTGTCTAGATACAAAGCACTTCCCAGTATTTGGATCGCAACATTTCCGACCCTTACGTCGTCATAACCGATAAAAACACAACGCACCGCCTTTTTATCTAACTTTTGTCTTAGGTGACTTTGAACGAAGACGTAACATATATACACATCCAAACACCTTAAAGTAGGAAACATTCAGTTTTTTGTTGTGTAACTTTTTGAAAGAAGAGATATACCCAAGTCCCTGTTGAGGGGTTCAGTTAATAATGTAGGTTGCAATCTTTATAGATTCCGCCGAGACGTATTAGCGCAATTCAACTGTCTCCCAATTTTATGGTTTTTGAGGAACATAGAAAATCTTGACCCTTGTACTCTCCACCACTATTTGACCGGAGATTTTTAATCGATCTTCCGATGGGTCTTCGAGTTTGAATTATTTAAACTTGGATAATGCCTCGCTTTTCTGTTTCATAAACAATATCCAAACCTAACGTGAGAAGTCATCTATAAAGGTGATAAAGTACTGCATAACGCTTAGAGATTTCTGTTTCACTGTTCCACACACATCTGTGTGAACAAGTTCAAGTGGAACGGTTGTCTTGTAAGTGTATCGATTGAAAGGTAATTGATGAGCCTTTCCAAATTGACATCCAGCACATACTTCATCTTTATCGACCACAAGTTTAGGCAATCCAACTAGCGACTCCTTTTGCATGATTATACACCCAACATGCTCCGGTCGTTGATGCCACAAATCGACAATTTGTGAGTTCTTAGTCTTCTCGACATAAGTTGTTTATGCGGAAAGGACATAAACACTCTCTCCGTTGTCCTTTGAGTATATATTTTGATGGGGTTTCAAAGTGCTCAAAGACTCTAACATCTTTTGGACCAAAAACAACGTAGTTTCCGGCATCAGTAAAGCGTGTGGAACGGAGATCAAGTTCTTTGGACTCAATTGTGTGTTTGATTTATGAACAATTACATGTTATTAGATTCTTACGCATTTATCATCGTTTCTTGGTTTTCTTGCATCGAGAATAATTTGATTTTGTGTTTGAGTTTTATAATATTTGATTGGGTTGAACAATTTAAACAAGGTTATGTCTATGTAATCTCCTATCTGACTTGAAACTAAAATTGAATGTGTGTTTTGTTGAATCTGAAACCCGGAGTGGTCGTTTTTCTCTAATAGTTTTTATAAACCAAATTAAGTTGCTTTTTATAATTCCAAGTGTTTTAAGTAATAAAGTTTTAAACTTTAGTGGCAATTGAATCGTTTTAGTCTAAATAGCATTCTCCATGAATTCTCTGTGGATACGATACCCTACTTCATTATATTACAGTCTAAGGTAGCTAGGTAGTAGGTTTTTATAATTGTTTTTGATTGACCTTGACACCGCGATCAGATGTCATCATCGGTTCACTTTCTAATAGTTGTAATCCAACATTGTTCTTTTTCAGAAACAACCGTGTAAACGTATCCCAAGCTTGTTTAGGGTACTCAACCCCTTGAAGATGTTCAAGCATCTCTTCTTTAACCGTGGTATTTAGAATAAACATTGCCTTCCCTGCTTTCAGCTTCCATTTATGAATTGCCCCATTCTTGTCAACCCTTGGAACCCGAGTTTCCGACCCGCTGATAATTTCCCAGAGATCTTGGCATTGAAGATACCAGATCATGCATGTTGACTATGTGTTATAGTTGGTATTGTTTAACTTTTTAATACCAACGACAACCTGGAAATCTGACATGATCACCGCCAGTTTGTTGTGTTTCTACAATCGGTTTGAGCCTGATTTATGAACAAGACTGATCGGACCTCGATGCTTCTGTTGAACTTCTTCGTCATGCTCTGATACTATATTGTAAACTTGGGAGAGCTTTGGATTACCACACAATTAAATCTCCTTTGGCTTTGGAACAAAAAACACACACAAATCTGACCGGATTAATCGACTCTTTTGTTTTTTTTTTATTATGAACAGAAAAAAACTTACAAATTGCAAAGATAATAACCTATTTATTTATACTCAACAACCCTTGATCTACCAAGGCAACATAAACTATTATACTAACTCAAATTCTAAAGTAATTTAAACTTCAAATTAATAAACTAATTAATAATTATATTAATCTCTTCCATCCGTCCATGTAGAGATTACCGTACTTTATTAAACTGACTTAAGTATTACCAAAATTGGAATTGCTCGTTTCACAGTCCCGGGTGTTAAACAAGGATTGTTTGGTATGGATAAGGTGGACTAGATAGTCAGACACACGACTCGTTAGATTTGACTGGTTGATGATAGCTCCCAATACCCTCTCGAACAAGGGTTTACCCGACTAATACTGAATAGTTATAGTTGCCAACAATGCAGGACGGTTAAGTCCGTACATAGATAAAAAGATATTATCAAGATAGATAATCCCTCCAAACAGTTGAAATTAGAATTTAGATAAGAAACAAGTACAACCATGTTATGAACTTGCAATTAGTGTGTCCAATTACCTCCAATAACCCTTATAAATATGTTTTCTAACTACAATGTTTGATACCGTTGGCCATTTGGTGCAATGGTAGCCTCAATATTTCTCATAGTAGAGGTCTTGGGTTCGAATCCTGGCAACAGTAAAAAAAGGGTATGTGGTCAGGTCAGGGGGTTTACTCAGTTGGGGGGTTCCTCCTGTGGTGGGCTGCCCAGGATGTTCTAGGTGTTGCCCCGGGGAAACCCAATTATCCTACAATATCTAGGTGTTGCCGTTCAAAAAAAAACTACAATGTTTGATACATTAACTTCCTCATTAAGTACTCCGTACTACCAATACCTATTTTCATTTCGGATTTAAGTTGAGGGTCAACTTCCCACGGCAAGGCTAACAGTGTGTTTTCTTGTGCAGACCTCAACTCCTCAAGCCCAATCAGTCTCGGTCAACAAATTCAATAGCAGCAAATATCAGAGTTTAATATAATAAAATATTTGTTAACATAATAGATTCAATATCTAAAACTGATTTAATTAAATTTTGATTCAGTTATTCAGTTAACGAATATCACATTACATAAACGATAAAACCAAATAACATAAACAAAAACACTTACAAACATAAGTCAGAATCACAACAGTGTTGTGAACCACAGACCTCTAGTTGGGAGAACATTAGTTTCACCACAAAAAAGTGTTTCAAAATAAAACCATAAAGGCACACGTGCCGATGGTTGACAATTCCCTTTTGTTTTGTTCAATTCTTTTACCGTTTAAATTAATTCCGTTATTCCAAATCTCACCAGACCATCTTACCGACCACTCCCCCTTCTGTCGCCCCACATGCCCCATATAAACACACCCACCTCTACACATCTCCAATCGCAATTCTGAAACCAACCCTTTTCAAATAATCAAAATCCCGCAAAACCCTTTGAGTTTCATCAAACATGCACAAAATCAAAGGCCTTAGGATCAGACACAAGCTCGTAAAAATCGTCCAATGGGGACAAAAAGATTTGGGTTACGTGATATTAAACCGACCCAATTACACTGCTAGAGCGATGTCGAAGCTATGCGGGTTTGCTCGAAATTTGAAGAACGGTGCTAAGGATATGTGTTTTCGGAAACCGAGTTCGAGTTACATTCGACTCGGAAAGAAAGAAAAGAAGTCGGTTCCTAAAGGGCATTTGGCGGTGTACGTGGGTGAAAAAGAAGACGATGCGCATAGGGTTTTGGTGCCGGTGATTTATTTTAATCATCCGTTATTTGGGGATTTGTTAAGAGAGGCTGAAAAGGTGTACGGGTTTAATTATGACGGCGGGATTCATGTGCCTTGCCGTATATCTGAATTTGAGAATGTTCAGATTAAAATTAACGGTGGTGGCTGTGAAAGATTCCGTGCACGACGGAGGTGGCGGCTTAGGTTGTGATTGGTGGTGTGGATGTGTGAAAAAGTCTAGTTAGGACCAATGTTGATTATTGAGATGGTGATTTGTGAGGTTGCTAAACTCAACTGTCTTTTTACCTCTTTTTTTTCCAGTTGTATATATTTGAATTTTCTTTTTTTAATCTATTGATTAAAAGATGTATTTTTATGAGGTAAATCCTTATTCTAATAGATCACTAACTATTATGTCATGTTTCCTTTTTTCTATGCACCCAATCTTCTTCTTACAATCAATTCTTTTGATTCGTAAAATTACTCTCATTATTTCATCAATTAATTTCTATTCAATTTTCGTTTTTCTTTTTTTCTATGCATCCAAATGAACTTAAAAAAAGTGTAGGAACTTTATAGTTTTGTAAGAAAATTGATTATTGTCCATATCCATTAATTAGCAGCGTTGTTTGATTATAAATTATGTTTCTAAACTCTCAATAATCACTTTCAAAACACGAATCCAAACACTTGTTAATAATTAGATTTAGCTACAAAATGTGACATTTTTTGAATCAATTTTGAAACATGATACCTTAATATACCAGTAATGAGAAGCATATAAATGTATTATCAATTATATTCTTTTAATAATTTAGCACCTGTAATACACGGGTTTCTAACATAGTATTTTAATATTGAAGTAATACATAAAATAGGGATTCTAGTTATCGTCTAAGAACATGATGGAGTAACAAGTTTTACGATGGCTGATTCGATCTTGCAAGAAACCGATGGAAGCAAGATATGTATCTGAGACCTCTGTTAAAGAGGAATCATATGTTTTCCACTGCGTCTACCTTTTGAAGATTGAGTGGTGTGTGTTTGTGATTTTTATGATTTTATCGCTTTAATATAGAAAAAGATGGTTTGAATTCTAATACCTCCGACTGAATAACCTCCACTAAAGTCTAATCACAAGGATAAGGACTCCATGAACCTCATAGTGGACGATAACTCGACCCGTAAAGTTTTCATGAACATGAAATTCTTAGAAGTAAAGTGAACTTAAGCGTGTTGTTACTACTGATAGGGTATATATTTTTAATCCTTAAAATGTGCGCATATATGATTGGCTAAAGTTTTCCATATTTATTAAAAAATAATTGTTTCACAATGAATTATTAAATTTTGTTTGAACAGCTATTGAAAATATAATTTCATCACTTTGAAAACAAACATATATAATAGATGGTTAGAGATTCAAGCCAAAACCTGTGAAGGGTGAGTTCGAAAGTGGCATGGAAGACCCGAGTGATTTAGGAGGTATAAATCAAGATTAAGGGGGAGAATGAAGGATTAATCTTGATTAAAGATAATTATTAATATTAATTTATTAATTGGTTGAGTTCGTATTAGATTAGGAGTGAGTTTTTATTTATTTGATTAGTTAATTGAGTTTGAGTTGTGTTAGGATTAGTATATGATTTATTATAAATAGATGTTTACAAATTAATTGTAATGTGTGATTTGAGTTTTATTAATAAAGAGTCGATCTTTGAGATCAAAATTCGTGTGTTTGGGGCCTGATTTCCAACAATTGGTATCAGAGCTTTGTGTCTACGTTTTTTAGAGTCGTTTTTTTGAGAAAAGGAAGCAGCCCCTGTGGCTGCAGGGCTGCAAACGAAAGAAGACAGAAGGAAAAGCAAATAATCGATCGGGAATAGTTTTGGTTGGTGTTGGTGGAATAACACACAACAAAGGAAAAGTAGAATAAAAAATTTTCTTTGGTGGAATAAAATAAAAAAATTAAAAAGAGGTTTGAAGATTGCAACAGATGTAAATACATCAAAGCAAACATTGCAGTTTATTTTGGGAAGTTAAAGATCTCAGAAGGCGAAAACTTTTTGGGTTGCATGTCATTGAATTTTAATTTCGTATATGGCGGTGAAGTAAAATTCCATACAAGCACAACAGTGGATCGGTATAATCATGTTGGATAATGGATGTAAATTTTAAAGGAAGTCATTTCATTAACAAATAAAGTAAAGATAAAGTTTCCTTCGAGAATAAGTACCAAGTTAAGTTACGGTTCTTTCGGGGACAGATGTTACTATGTACAGAAAGTCAGTTATGAGCTATGTCCCCCTCTATAAGAACCTTTTCGGTTCGCTAACGGTTCATCAACCGGTTCTCAGTGATAAGGAGTAACGACGGTTATTCACAAGTGCTTTGTGCTACGCTGTCGTCCTAGAGGTAAAGAGCCTTAGGCGGCAAGAGATCATCCTAGAGGTAAAGAGCCTTAGGTGACATGTTGTCCTTCTATATGTAAAGAGCCTTAGGAGACATAGTGAGTAGTGAATCCTAAAGGTAAAAAGCCTTAGGATACACTGCAGATACGAATGGAATTGATGGTATGGTGACAGTGTCCTGACCCGAGTCGGGACTGTTACAAAAGTTACGGTGATGCATCGTGTAATCTTCCCCTATTCGTCGGCCTTTGGACCTGAGCCATTGGGGCGATATGGAAAGGAATGGAAAGTTAAAGATATGTTTTAAGTTAAGATAATGTGTATATGACTTAAAAGATACTATATGTAAAGTTTTGCCATATAGGCAATAAAGATATGTTTCAAGCAAAACCTCCTTCTTTTAATATATGTATTAACGTTTTATGTAAGCGTTGAACTCACTCAGCGTTACTGATTTTTTGTATGCACATCAGTTAAGTGTAGGTGGCAGTAAATGGAAGTGGATGCTTGGCTTGACGAGGAAGTTACCCGAAGATCAGAGTCTGGCATCCCATTTGTTTTTAAAGTTTATGATGTTTCTAAGACAAGTTTAAATTCGCATGAGACAAGTATGTTTAAGACATGTTATGTGTAACATTTCTGATTTTTAGTATTCCTATTTCAATTCAATGTAATGCAATTTCAATTCAATGTAATGCAATTTCAAACTCAATACTCGTGAAATGTCTCATTATTTTCTCGCTGTAAATTAAATGTAATGATTCTATACAAATTCGCAAGTCTTACTCGATTATATACATTTAAACACTATACAAGAAACTATTTTATTCAAACTCATCAAACCTGAAAAGTCAAGGACTAAAGTGGAAAAATGTCAAGAAACCCTAGTCTAGCACGGTCGTGCTTCGTCCTAGCACGGTCGCGCCAAGTGCTTTGGCACGGTCGCGCGACCTGCTTTGGAACGATCGCGCCCGGTGCCTAGGCACGGTCGTGCCATATTTAGGCACGGTCGCGCCTGTGAAACAGCTGAAACGTAACTGCAAATTTAATTACCCGATCGTTCGAATCCGTAACATCCATCCGTTTCTTTTCCCTTAACAAACGTATTATTGCTTTCCAAATTATTCAAACGCCTCAGTTTCATATTACCAATCTTGAAATTTCTCTCTCAAAGCTTTTCAAGAAAACCAAGAAATTCTCTCATGCAATCCGTATTCTCTCAAGCAAGCAAGATATTCGTGTCACTCGTCCCTCTCGAGAAGTTCTGGACTGACTGGATTGGCCGGAGTGCAACAAGGATCACCGGGAACTCAATCTCGCCGTCGCCGGAATTTCCTCTCTACCAATATCCATCGATTCGCTACTGTTCAGGGTAACTTAAACCTTTAATTCATTCATTTCAGTATCAGTATCAAAAGCCCCTATTCAATTTGGGCTTCCATTATAGAAATCAAACTGAATCAGAACTCATGTTTTATAAAAAAAAAGATTTAATCGAATCCCTGCTTAAACACGATGTACATGCAATTAAGTTATATGAAAAGACTCGTAATAACCCATTAATCAAAAGCCCTAACAATTCCAGCGTTTAAAATACAAGAATTTGTCAATTCGTGTCTGATTTGGAAGAGACACGGTCGCGCTAATCATCTAGCGCGGCCGTGCCTCATGTAGCGCACGGTCGTGTCCTCCTGTCCAGACCTTGTCATGCCCTCTGGGCTAGTCTCTGTTGTGTCTAAAGATCATAGACACGACCGTGCCGGGCCAAAGCACGGTCGTGCATGTTGACTTGTCTAGTTTGTGCTCCTGTTGATCAACCCGGTCGCGCCCCGACTAGCGCGGTCGCGCCCCTGGCTTGAGCACGATCGTGTCCTTCCGAGGCACGGTCGTGTGAGACTCAGAACTTTTAACAGAATTATAATTTTATCAGTAAATGTTTCAGATTTTATAAAAAATATGTTTTCTGTATTTAAAAATGGATTAAAAGTTTAATCTTGGCATAAATATAATTTATTTAAAAGTTTATAAAAATTAAATTTATATTTATTATCTTACACTTAAATGATATTTTAAATAATTAAGTTACAAAATTTATAAATAAATAAGATAATAATTATTTATTTAATTTACATTTTAAATCAAAATCATTTATTTTTTTATACTTAATTACAATTAATATTTACATTATTTCATAAACTATAATTATATATTTATTCAATTATTCAATTCAAACCTAATCAAATTGTTTCAAAAATATTTTACTTCAAACTCTATATATTTTATTCAATACTTTTAAAATACAAATCAATAGTTTTATACACAAATTCAACTTTCATTTTAGACTTAAACTTTATGCATCTATTTGATTCAATACACATTACTCTTTAGGTTAAATTGTGCATTTCGAGGATCATATTTGCTATCTATAATCTTTGTTAGCTACACTTCCATACCAAGTTAGTATTCATAACCCATTTTTACTCTTTTACACTTTTGGGGTGGAACATGAACTCTATATGCATTACACATTACACATTACACATTTATATTTACGCAAACAACACAAGTGCAAAAATCCTATTTACATACATGTGTGCAAAATTTGAGCTTTGTGCCCGAGTGCTAGTTGTGCTAACCTTTGTATGCAATTATGTGCAATCATTAACTATACAAGCCGACGGTTTTCAATGATAGATCTATTGAGTCTGACAAACCCACCCATGGTGCGCGGTGATTGAAACCGACAACACAATTTTTGCATGCTAGTTACAAGGTTTTGTTGTACATGGTTACACAATAGCTGCTCCCCATAAATGCCTTATTTTATCATGTTTTGTAAAGGATTTGTTTTTAACTATATGCTATCTATATACAACTGTGTTATACTCACCAACTTTTTAGTTGACTTTATTTTATTCATGTTTCAGGCCCCAATATGTGAGAATGACTCAAGATGTGCTCGATATAGGATTTGGACTTAGCAAAACAAATCAAGAATTTTATGAATTGTTTATTGTTCTTTGTTTGAATTTGGTTTGTACTTGGATTATTTGTAATGAAAATTTAACTTTAATATATTTCAATTTAGTCAACCATGTGCTATGAACAGTCTTACATCTCCCGCCCCGATGATTCCGCCATCGGTCGGGGTGTGACATTATGTGTTCCGCTGCATGTGTTAAAGTTTAAATCGTTTCCGCTGTGATTGTGACTGTCTTATGTTTTATAAGCTATTTGTTGAGAAGTAAATCCAATAAGTGAGGACTTTCGGGTTCGTGGCCTTACAATAATCATTTAGCTAAACGTGTCACCTATTAAATAACTATCACGGGTAGTTTTAATAAGTGTGTTACACAACACGGTTCATTCAACAAGATTAAATTTAGCATATCAATAAGAAGCATGACTTGTATTAGATGATTAATGAATGATACAATCTGATTAAAATGTTAAAGTAAAAGTTATCATAAATTATAATACAAAAAAGCTTTAATTTCCTAACAATATTTGAAAATTTACGTAAATTCGATGGAATTTTTTCTTCAATTTTGGATTATTATATATATAAGTATATAACCAATATTTTATGTGATAACCACTCTTAAATAATCACATAATTTATAAATTACTTTTTCTTTTAATTGCTAAAAAAGTATTTAAGTATCTATTACATATATGTTGAACATAAATACGGAAATGATTAGTGTTACATATACGTAACACATAGTGTTACATATACGTGATACATAATGTTACATATACTTGACACATAGTGAGACGTATGTGTAAGACTATGTCAACAGAAAACAAAATGATAATTGTTACATATACCTAATACTATGTTATGATTTTCATTTGGTCCCTACCCCTGTATATTTATATTTATATATATATATATACACACACACATTATAATTTATATATTATGTGATTTGTTGAAAGTGGTTATCACATAAAATATTAGTTATCATTTGATTTCTACCCTATATATATCACGAATTATAGTTTTATACATAAATAAATAAATACGAGTATTAATGTTTTGACGAATTAATATGATATATTATATATAAGTTCAAATTTCGTTGTTTTAATAAACTAGTAGTGTCAATTTATTGGCTTATTTAGCACAATTTAAACATGTTGAGTGTCTCACAAATGAGTTACGCAAGTTTAGCCCATTTAGCATGTTTTTAATCGGTTAACTCGTAATCATGACTCAGTTTCGTTTATTTTAAGCTCAAACTCGCTTAACTTCGTGTCATATCATGTTGTGTTATCGAATCATATCATAAATTTCCTTGCCTATCAAAAATGTTGATTTTGATATATTGATAAAGGTTATAATACTCTCATTAAATATGAGTATGAGAGTATCTACAAAGTGTTTTTAGTTACATTTCTGTGTGTTTATAGAAAATATTTTAATATTAAAAATCAAATGTTCGTTTCTTTTTATTTTAGTTTTAAATGATGTCTCTCATTTGAGTCATATATATCACTTGAACAAGTATTAAGAAGAACAAAAGAGAGAAGAAATACCCTCGAAACTAAATTAAGTTGGAGATTGGTTGACTAAATAGCCGACGTTTTGAAAAGATAACATTCTTACTTATTTTTTTTTGTGGAATCCAAATTAAAGAAAGGTAAAAAAAAATATAATATCTAAGTTTGGTACTCAAATGCTATTTCTTAATTTCTTAATAAATAATAAATATAACCAGATAATGAAAACAACAATTAAATTATATATTATTAAAATTTGTCATATTAGCTTAATAACATATTTTCAATAATATATTGGTCAAAATTAATTAAAATGAAATGATATAGCCATCATCAATTACTTTAGCATTTCATTCCAATAATACAATGCGCTCAAAAGTCAAAATTATACAATTCTCCTTTTTCATTTTTCATCTTGTTGACGGAGGTAGTGTCCGTACCATCATGTACGTATCCGGTAGTCAAGCTCATCATATAAAGTTTGGTTAGTCCCTGCGAGAGCTTTGGATTACCACACAATTAAATCTTGTTACTTTAGAACAGAAAACACACATAAATCTAACTGGGCTAATTGACTCTTTTGTTTATTATTATAAACGAAAACATACTTACAAATTATGATAAGATTAAATTACGTAACCAATTTTCTTCTTTATCAAATATACTTATTCAAAATGCTTAAACTTTAATATTTATTTCTTTCATTAATACAATTATGATAAGATCTGTATACTTTTCTCTTTCTCGTCACTTAAAACTCTTATATCCTAATACAAGTTTAGGAAAATGTATAAATGTAACAAAGTTTAAAATAGGAAAATATTAAATATTATGACACTATACAAAGTTTTGAGGGTATATATGAAAGGGAGAGGATCATAATAAAATCATTGTTAATGAGAAAACTAGAAAACTATTTCCCTTTAATTTTAAAATCTTAATAACTTTTTCATACGTTATCATTTAAAAAAATTACACTATAAAATCTAGGCATTTATAAATTAGGTTCTTTTTGTTTTTCTTTCCTTTTACGGTCACAATAACAGTAATGGAGATCAATGACAACTCTGATTCAGTGGCAACTGAACATCAGTGAAAACTTAATAAGCATGCAGTAGCAACTTGGTCAGTAGTGGCAATGAGCAAGCAGTGATAAATTGGTCATCATCAGTAACTTAATGTTGATAGAGTTTTTTACCGATGGACTTACCCACTGATATAACTAGTTAACTGCCGATAGTTATAACCGCTAATTGTTAGCCTTCAACTGTAACGTTGTGATGATATCGATTCAACTATATAAAGGAATTCATTAGGTCTATTTATACAACGAAAATTACAACTTCATTTTCACTGTAAAGAACATGTCATTTTTTTAAGAACAACCATTGAAACCTATCTTTACAACCATTGATTCAAATCAAAAGGAAACAATCGATTTTTTAAACCACCCTTCATGTTCAAATTGCAAGTTTAGACACTAATATGCACAATTTGTTTTCTTTAAAGAACATTCGTCATGATCAAGCACTATATCCTATCTTCAAAGGACTCCATTGGCCAACGTCATGCTCGCCACAAACATCCATCGTGGCAGCCACCATGTCTTCCTCGGTGACCTTTTGGTTACAAATGTTGGCGAATGCACGCATATGTTTCATCCCATATTGCGTCAACGCCCCACAATGAGTCTCGTACACTCGAACCTAAAGATATAAAACCAACATCATAACTTCAAACTTTGTAACAATTCTTAGATATTAACAAAAGAGATGGATGGTGCTCAAGTACCATGGATTTTAGGCATCCCCAATCATCTACAATTGGCTTCCCTTGAGCCCGAAGAGAGTTGAGGATCAGAAAACCATTTCCAGAGCCAAATAGTTGCGCCCCGATCGCATCCACACTACTATCCAAGTGTGAACGATGACTCTTTATGTCATTGATCTGCTTCAACATGTCTGTCTTTTCTTGTGATCCTTCGATCATTTTTTCATACTATACACCATCACAAAACTTACTTTCCATTACATAATAAGCTTAGACACTATCGATCGTGATGTGTTGGCAGGTTGAATCGTTGAAATTGAACTCATATATTTATTTGTGAAAAAGATATTAATCCTAACCCGGACACACTTAAAATCATGTAACCCGAAACAACCTATTTAATCCATTTATATAAACGAGTCAAACGGGTTGACGGGTTGCTGGATTGTAAACGTGTTTATGGGGTTGGAGGGTTTTAATAATTGGGTTAAACATGTCAGTGGGTTGATCAGTTAATTAAACAGGTTAAACAAGTCAACCAAAACACGCCCATATAATAAAATGAATTACACATGACGACACAAAACCTAATCTTCATATGTTTTTTGGGTCGTGCTTCAAGTCGTGTATTGTCACTTCTACACAAACTGTTACAACATTACCTTCCGTTTGAAGAACACAAGATCCGCATCTCTTTGATCTATGACACCTATAGGGGCGTCATTAATAAGCGTGTCATAAGCGACATTAGATGCATCGAAACCTTGATAGAGGGAAATGCTCTCGGACCTAATGTCCTTAGTACCATACTCCATAACATGGGATCCTTGGGAGCTATTGTGATTGTAAGTCCTCACTTTTACCTAAATATTTTTATAAAAAAATCTCAAAGTTAACAAAAACCTGTTACTTGACAATCAAAATTTTCTATCAGAAATTGTCACTAACCTTTTTGTATTGTTGACCTAATGTTTCTCCATCATTATCTTGTTGGTCACTAGGAGCAAATAAAACCAAAAATTAATTAATCTAACACATGAAATTTAAAAATTTTATAAAGAACAAGATGAATAAGCATGCATATATACCTATCTTCCATCCAAGAGATACTATACAAATCACCCAAGCAAGTATCGTACTCGGGTGGAGGAGGAGGTTCCATACCGGGGCAATAAGTTCCCCAACTATTTTCATCCGCGTTTGAAGCTGTCGTGACATAAATGTTCATATTCTCTTTTAACAAGCCTTCAAAGATACTCCCACTCTCACAAGATTCAACATATATAACCTAGTAGAATCTAAATTAGATTGTATGTTCTTTATAAACATCAAAATTGTTTTGTGAAAATTAATGTAAATAAAAGCTCACCATTTCTTTGTATGTCCCAGAAGCATGCTTCTTTTCCAAAACCTCTATGAAGTCCTTTGCATAAACATTGGGCAAGTTTGGCATCCCTATGTTAAATATTTATAAGAATCTTAATAAGTCATCTTAATATTTCATAAAACAAGGACTAAAAAGTGAACTGAAAAGAATTAGGATGAAAAATATAGAGACCAAGTGTTCCGGGCCCGCCATGATCAGTGTAATATATGAAGATCCTGTCATTCGGTTTACTATCAACGACCTTCCCGCTTCCACCTTTCACCGATTCTTTGTCACCAAGAAGGACGGCATAGAGATTGGCTGATGTCACGCTATCCCCAGTGTAATCCTGTAAAAAAGTTACTTGAACTACTATTGTATGATAGAGCCGACTCTAAGAAGGGGAAATCGAGCCGGGTAGCATGAGATAATAGTTAATTTCATCGCAAAGTATACAAAAAGTTTGAAAATTTGTTGACTTGTAACTGCTAGATGCTACTATTTAAACAAGTTAGAATAACCAAGTGTCTTTGACTTACAAACTTGTAACTATTTTAACATGTGACTAACTAACTAAAGTTCGAAAATTCTTTACTAATGCTAATATTGGTCCTATAATAAGAAACTAGTATTACGACCCCCGCGTTGCGCGGGGTATAAAACCGTGAAAAAATTTATCTTTGAGACGTTGACACGAACCCACGCTTTGATAACATACGTAACTTTATATAAGAAAAACGAAATCTGGACGTCGAAACCGTCGCAAAACCGTGCGTTACAACGAAACTGTTAATATTTGAAACTTTATATTAAAAAACAAAACTGTTATAAAATTAACGTCGGAACATTAATAAAAAAAGCACGTCGCAAGAGGAAAAAATCAAACAGTTAAAAGTATTAACGTACCATAATTTAAAAGTTATAAGAAGAAAAAGGAAAATAAACTATAAAAATAAATTGAAACATTCAATCAACTTTGACGGCTTGTATATTTTTGCATCGATGACTTGTACACCATGATGCACAACTCCGTTTTGAGTGAAATTTACATCGAAACGTAGATAAAAATAAGCACGTCGTAACGATATATTCGGAATTTTATAAAACGTTAAATTTTAAAAGTTAAATAGAGAAAAAACAAAAAATAAATAAAAATTGTGAATGGACAAAAAAAACAAATATATAAACATAGGGTATAAAGTGTAGAGTTGGCTAAACTTAAGATGGGAAAAAGTAAAAACTTTCATGAGAAGAAATGGATAAATGTGTGTAGTGGGACCCATCATATTTAATATTTGTTATTTATGCATAAAAGTTTTGTAATCAATGCTTGAAAGGTATACTATATGACTTTTGTAACTAATGGAATATAAGTTATACATGTATACAAGTTATAAATGTGCAGAAGAAATTGGTCTAGATCTTTCTCATAAAGTGGGTTTTAAAAAGACCTATGATAGTATAAATTGGGCTTTCTTGATGATATAATGATGCAAATTGGTTCTTTTTGCTTTGGTGGGCCTGTTATGGTGCTCAATCTTGTAGCCTACTTTGGTTTGTAAACTTTGGTGTTATTAATAAAGTTTTTTTATATATTTTCCCTTATACATATATCCCTGACCATTAACTTTAATTACATATTTTTTAATTAACTTAAATTACCTAATTTTTTCTCATAAATATTTAGAAAGGGGGTATATGTAAATAGTAATTTAATTGGTTCATTAATGGTAAAATGGTAATATAAGTTATTTTAAATTAATTTTATAAATCTATACTAATAAATAAAGGTTTAAGGTGGACACTTGTCACTTCCTCATGCCTCCTCACATTGATTTTCCCGCCTCTCTCTCCTAATAAATGCGCATCTATCTTATTAAATATTAATTATATTATAAATATATTATTAAAGAAGAATATTAATTATAATAAATATATATCTATACTACTTAATAAACAAGTAAATTATGTGACACATGTCACTTTCTGATGCATCCTTAATATGTTTTTTTCTCGTTTCTCTCTCCTATTAAATATTAATTTAATTATGGATACTTATTATTAGTTATGAATAATTATTATATCATTAACTAAATAAATTTAATATGAACTAATATTTATCAATTATATAAAAAAATTAATACCCGACTGAAAAAAAATGTATTAAAGAGTTTATAACTGTCATGTCAAAATACATTTTTTAAAAAACATATTTTGACGCGCGTATGTGTTAATAGATTACATTATATGTGTAATACACGGGTTTATTCAACGGGTGTAATACATAGGTTATAAAAATAAAAACATATTTTTTTATTACTTAGTATATACCATTACATTTATTTAACCCGTGTAATACACGGGATTCTAACCTAGTATGTAATATATAGGCTTTAGGAAGGGGAAATATGTAATTAAATTTTAGGGTTGGATAAATATGTAATAAAGAAACTTAGGAAGTGGATATATGTAAATGCCCCTATTAATAATATCTTAGTAGATATGAAAAAAAAGCCCAGTTTGGATTTCCGGACCGGTTTATAACCTGATCCGGACCCGGTACCCCCAAAAAAACCGGTTTGGCCCAAACGGTTAGAACCCGACCCTGACCGCCTAACCGTATACCAGTTCGTGTCTTCGCGCTCCCAAACCAGTTGCAACCAGGTCCAAACCGGTTTCAACCCGGTCCAAACCGGTTTCAACCCGCCCAAACCAGTTTGTATAGGGTTCGATGTTTTCCAACCCAAACCGGGTTGTGTCCCGAACCGGTTTTCACACAAACCGGTTGTGTAATTCTAAAAAAAACTCGAATCGGTTTATAACCCGAACATGTTTGGTGAAAAACCCCGGTTTCTTCACCTATATATATCTTAGTGTACAAATAAACTTTGAAAGGTATTCTGGTCATGGTGCATATCAATGTAAGACCAGTTTTGACTGCAGTTATTATTTGAAAGCAAATATATTTATTATAACGTAAATATTCTTTTATTACAAGAATAAAATTCATATATGTGCAACTTGTCCCTGAACCAAAACCCTTTCATATGACGCTACGAAGCTTATATTTAAAAAATTTTAACGACTTCAGTTTTGGCGTTTTTATATTATTTTTATTGGTTAATCTGTAAATTTAGTTTTTTACCAATTTTATAGTCTCTTGATTATAAAAATGCTTTCTTAGGAGGAAGATGACCTTTAAAAAAACTATTTAAATGATTATTTTATAGTAATCAGATCTTAAGATAACTAAGTGAAAGATGTGAATATCATTAAAATAAATAAGAGATATGACTGTTAAATACTAAAATTTCAATAACAAAAGACCTAAATAACTAAGGGGCTGTTTGGTAGTCTATTAATGATTCCATTAACAGGCTTACCTCTGAATCGGTCAGAGGTAAGAGTGTTTATTTATACTCCACCTATTGAAAATACGTATGTTTTAACAATCTGAAATCAATTTGTAATATTTATCGAGGAAAAAGAAGAAAATATACACACATATATCTTAATTTAATAAATTGTAATGCCAAAATACTTTATACATACGGAAGGTAGGAGTATATGGCGGAACTAGGGGAGGGTCAAGACGGTCTATTGATCTTGTAATCACCAGAATTTGTCCTGTTTTTATATATAAAATTTGAATTTAGAAAAAAGAAAAATAAATTAAACCCTTTAATTGTAGTCAGTATAAAATAGAAACTTATGATAATCCTTCGACTATAATCTTGTGATTCCGCCACTATATCGGCTATTTGTAAAGGTTTGTGAGCAGTGGACTTATAGGTCCAAATTGGGCCACTACGAGAGTACGAGTTTCCCACTTAAATAAATTTGGAATCTTTTTATAAAATAATGATTATTGAAACGTAAGAAAAAAGAAAGAGAGAAAATAGATCCTATTATTTAATCATGCTATTTACAATAATTCTTTATATAGTGGTTATATGTATTTTAATTAATAAAAATTTATGAGATTTAAGTTATATCTAAAAAAACTGTAACATCATCAATCGATAAATAAACATTTGTAAGGTAAAATTTCAATTTATAACATTTCATATATCTTATGTTCATTCGATTTAATTGAGATTAGATTCTTTGAGTAATTTAAATTAATATCTTAAATATTCTTAAAAATGCTAAAAATTGTCAAACTTTTAAAAATTTCTGAAAGGTGACTTCTGTTGTGACTTCTTCAACATTAACCAACAAACTTTAAGCAACAAACATTAAAAACGAAATAATCTATAGCCCATCCATTAAATAATACATTACCCAACAAGTTAGGCTTGTGTTTATTAAACCATAATAATATTGGTAACAGTTAGAAAAAGAAAGTAAAATAGTACCTTAGGCACCCCGGCGTACACATCATGACCTTTAGGGTTGTTGATTATAACGCCAGGCTTCGGGTTACTTTTGTGATTTGCAATATCATCGTACATGAACACTATGATGTTCTTGTCTTTTAATCCTCCTCTTTTTAATATTTGATACGCATGACAAACATCAGCCTACGCAGTATGCCAAAACAATAAATAAAGTATAAAATAAATATGACATAACATGCATATAGAAGGACGTGTTAACCTGATGCCTATAGTTATAGTAACCGTTTGAACCAGCAACAAGAACCGCCCATGTTATACCATCCTTTTCTCCTTGAGCTACTTCAAGCGAGCACGACCCTTTTAGCTGGCACGACAATCGGGCACCTTCCAATGATGATGGAGTCAAGATTAGCATCAAAAGGTTGAGTTTGAGAACTAAATGCCAAGACACCATTATGAAATGAGTGAATGGAACAAGAGGGATGGAGAAAAGAGGGGGAACACTTTGAGCTTTTATAGTGACAAATTTTGTCATAAACCTCCCACTAAATTGTTAACAACACGTTAAGATATAAACATACAAGGTTTAGCTTTCGGATTTCTTTTTGTATAAAAATAGATGTGAAAGGCAACAAAAGGAGATAGAATATGAAAATGGGCAATTGAGGTCGGCTCCAAATATGAATTGTCATCCATGATGTAGAAATTGATTGCTCCATAATGCTTCAAAATTTGCAATCATTGCTCCAAATAATTTAACTTTGTATGAGATAAGTGCATGTTTCAACTTTTTTAGTGCTCATATATTGATATGATTTTTTATCCATGAAAGTCAAACTTGAATCTTATTATTTATGTTGTTTCTCGTAAATAGGTATTTGAAAACTTTAATCCAATCTAGAGTCAAGATATATTCATCTAGAATAGAGTTTAACATAATATTAGTAAATACGACATGATGGATGGGGTTTGTGTCAAATGATAAAGCCATTTTACACTAAAGTGGTGAAACTCCTCTTGAGGTTAAGACTTCGAGTCTCATCTATGCCGGATTGATGTAAATTATTAGGAGTAGTTTAAATATCCCCAAAATGAGGTATTTCTGTTAAAAAAAATTAGATGCGACATAATATATTAAATTTAGTAATATTATGATAGGTTGTAAGTTTTAATTTATTACATTTAGTGGTACCTTGAAAAAAATAAATAGGATTCAATTCTATTGTCCATGTTCCGGACCATGTATGTAGCATGTCCTTATCTTTGCCACTTAGATGGTCAAGCCGTCAAAGAGGTTGTGGTGTAGTGCTTTTCAATATAAAAGTTTTATCAAGTTTAAAGATATTAATTTTGATTAAATAATAATATACTCCTTTTATTGTTTTAAAGAAACAAATATTATAATTTGCATGAATGTACAAGAAATGTGGGGTATTGGATTAGGTCATGTTTGTGCTTGATTGCGTTCACCACAAGTTGGAAAATGATAGCCAAGGGAGTTCACATCACACAATTTGTGGACTAAAAATGCCAAAAGTGGTAGCATTTTATATCTTAAGAAAATGACATTCATCAATACAAAGGTGTGCTTGACGTGTATCTTGGAATGTAATCTCACTATTCTCCTATATATTAATTTTTAAAGAAAGTAAATAATAAATAGTAACTTCTAAAATAATCTATACTATATAATAAATAAAGGTTTTTGAATGTCACGTGTCGCCTCCATATTCATTATCATCATTTTTTTCCCGTCTCTCTCTCATATTTAATGCACTTCTATATTTTAATAATAATATATATTTAAATAAAAAATACTAATTATAAAAATAAAACACATTTATTTTAAATTATCTCTTATCATAAGAAACTTTAAAATTTAATTATATAACTTTTATTTTTAATCAGATAGTAAATAAAAGTAAAATTATATTAAAAAATAGTAATTAACGTATATTATATATTAATTTTTACATATTTTGAATTTGTTTTCTATTCTTACTATATGTAATAAATTTTTACACATATAAATATATATACATAAAGATTTAAAATTTATATGTATTAATATATTTCACCCCGTGTGTAGACACGGGATCTAAACTAGCATATATATATAGGGTTAGGTTATAGTAAAAAGAGTTTTAAAAATAAGAAGAGTAAGAAGGATTTTATGCTTGACATGTGTCATTTTATTGTTTTTAAAGAGAGGGCATAATGGTCAATGTGTAATATACCAGGTCAATGTGTAATACACCAGGTCAATGTGTAATACAAGGTCTGATATTACACAATGATCAGATCTGATATTACACAATGAACTGATATTACACAATGAGCATATTACACAATGACCTGACATATTTGAGCGAATTACATAATGAGCTGGAAAACGTAAAACACACTGATGAAAACATATAACACAATGATGAAAAATATTTGACACAATGAACTTGTATCACACAATGACCTGACTAATTACACAATGATTTGATTAATTACACAATGAACTTGTATTACACAATGACCAGATGTGGTATTACACAATGAACTTGTATTACACGATGAACTTGTATTACACAATAACCTGACTAACTACACAATAAGCTGAAAAACGTAAAACACAATGATAATAACATATAACACAGTGAACTTGTATTACACAATGACCAGACGTGGTATTACACAATGAACTTGTATTACACAATAACTTGACTAATTACATAATGAACTTGTATTACACAATGACCAGACGTGGTATTACACAATGAACTTGTATCACACAATGAACTCGTATTACCCAATGAACTTGTAATACACAATGAACTTGTAATACACAATGAGCTGGAAAACATAAAACACAATGATAAATACATATAACACAGTGAACTTGTATTACACATTGAACTTGTATAACACAATGAACTTGTATAACACAATGAACTTGTATAACACAATGAACTTGTATTACACAATGAACTTGTATTACACAGTGACCTGACTAATTACACAATGACCTGACTAACAATGAACTTGTATTACACAATGACCAGACGTGGTATTACACAATGAACTTGTATTACATGATGAACTTGTATTACAAAATGACCTGACTAACTACACAATGAGCTGGAAAATGTAAAACACAATGATAAATACATATAACACAATGAAATTGTATTACACAATGACCAGATGTGATATTACACAATGAACTTGTATTACACAATGAACTTGTATTACACATTGAACTTGTATTACACAATGAACTTGTATTACACAATGAACTTGTATTACACATTGATCTGACTAATTACATAATGAGCTGAAAAACGTAAAAAAAATTCGTTTTTGTTTATAACGACACTATACTCGTTTTAAAGATAAAAAAACGCTCGGCTTTATGGTGTAATTTTTTTGAAAAATAATGTCGTATGTAAAAGTTATGAACCTTTAAAAATGAGGGGGGGAACTTGATAAAAGTCAACAAAAGTGGCCAAGACTAAAATACTCTTTCAACAACTTTTTTTCCTACAATTTAATCTCAACTATTAAATATTTTCTACAATTTGATCTAATGCCCCTAAATCCTTCTCACCCTTCTTACAATTAAAATCTTTTTTACCTGAACCTAATCCTATATATATATAGGATATGGAACCTATCAAAATCCACTTTTCATATCAAAATTTAAAACTCATTTCCACCAATCACCTTTTGCCACCTCACTACCTCCACTTGAACCCACGAAAGGTATTTTCGTCTTTTGGGTGTCAGCCCCCATTTGATGCCTGTCACCTCATTTCCACGGATCATGACCACCACCAGCCTCATTTCTTTAGATGTCAGACACACACACACACATACTTTTTTTTCTGAACGGTGAACATTGAATGTTGTGACGTCACACCCTCCCGTTATATGGGAGAGCCTCGTCCAACTCCGGCTAATATGTTGTCTTAACCGGGCCCACTTGACGTCAGAGTTGGAGAGCATCCAAGAAAAAATCTAACCCAATACGGCCCCTTCCGGGCTTGAGGGAGAGCCAAGGCTCGAACCCTGGATCGGTGTGGGTAAAACCCTGGTGCATTAGCCTAAGAACTAGACATCATTTGCATGCCTCAAAAATTAATGGTGATGGTAGGGATTTAAAGTTCAGTGATTAAATTTGTAATAAATGTTCTATATTTATTATATACTAATAATTTGTCATCATAATAATATTATTTATATTCCCTAAATATTAGCTTAGGTGATAGAATACCTCAAAACATCTTTAGTGTGTAAGAGTACATATATATAACCCCATTTAATTATTTTATAATATTGTATATTAATTAATCTTGTAATTTTAATGCATGTCCTACTTTTTTTACTTTAAAAATAAATAAATTAATTATAATTTTTTCAATTTCAACGTCAATTTATTCGTTCGTTTTGGAGAAAATTAAGGTTTCTTTGAAAGTAACTGTTGTGTTTTTCATACTATGAATTTTATCCACATAAGGTGTTTTTTTGATGAAATGCCTGTGTGGTTCTTTTTTTATTGTATTTTTTCTTGAGGAAGATGATTGTGATATTTATTTACTTTTTTTTGTTTATAAATATGAAACATGTTGGTGTCCAAATGCAAATGGAGGGTGTGAAAACAAGCTCATATACAAGCATAAGCACTAGCAGAAGAGGTGGGTATGCTGTTATGGGGGTCAATTACTTTGATTATCAAATGGCTTATACTTGTGTTAAGCATACTTACACTGATGTAATCTAATACTTTGTACCCATATTTTTTAATTACACTGGTGTATCAAATGGCTTACACCTAATTAACAGGTGAGTAAGTTCCGTCAAGACGAAGAAATGTTGATGTAAGAAACGTTACATTGATGTAAGAAGTTGGCATTACAGGGATGTAAGAGTGGGTATTACATTTATGTATCATGTAGAGTAAAATTAAAATAAGGAATTGTAGATGTAAGAATTGTTACATTGGTGTAAGAAGTTTGTATTATAGGGATGAATCGGATATTTTACTTTGTGAAAATATATTACAATGATTTTTTTTTACTTGGTTGCAAGTTACAAGAAATTGTCAGGAGGTGTGCACTGACAAAGTGGCAGAGATTGAAAAGATGGGGAAGGTCTTGGTGATTTTACTGAATTACCCTTCAAGGCATTTATTTAGTCCTTTTCATGAATAAAAAAAATAAAAATAACAGAGAAAAGAGAGATATAGAAAGATAACTCATCGATGGACCAAGCCGACGAACACTACAGATCGGCGACCGACGGGACGAAGATCGAACCCAGAAACCATCGTCTCCCTGATCCTCCACTCTCTCTCTCTATCTTTGTGAAGGCGACCTCAAAAGCAAGAGAATGAAATGAACAGATTCCAAAGAGGAAGGCGACCATACCCATATGGGTTCCCAAACACGCCTTGTAGGAGGTGGCCCAATAAGCAGGATCCAACAATATGAACGCATCAAACTTGAAAATGATGCATTGTATTTTGTACCAGGAACTTTTCCCTCCCATGGGTTTTAAATAGAGTTGATAATATACTTAATCCACGACCATTGGATCTTATTTACAAATAGATGATCAACCATTTAGAGTGAGTTTTAGGGTTTTCACATGGAGTGTGGGTTTTCATTGGATCCACACCCTATATATATATATATATATATATATTGAAAGTAACGTTTTAAACAAGATGAGATTGTTCTTGTTGAAAATTGATCGACCTTGCCGCAGGTAAGTGTTCTAGTATCTTCTTCCATTTTTTACTGGTTGATCAAATCTTAAACAATATAATGGAAAACAATAATGTAAATCACACATGATAAGCTAACCGATGAGAGGGAAGACGACATAATCTCTGAAAAGGACCGGGTTCCCGTTTAGGGTGTACGGTTTGTATGGCTAAGGTGGGTTCGTAAGAACTCACGATTTTGGGAGAGAGAGGGGGACGAATTTCTTAGTGATGATAGAATGATTGATTAGTCAATTCACTCTAATTATCTCTCTTTATATATGTACACCCAAAGGGAAACCCACTAAGGGCCCATTAAGAGTAACTAGGTCCATAAACTAATTACTAAACATAGGTTAATAATAAATAAATCAATTGATCAATTTAATAATTAGATAAATGATTATAAGAGGCACATAATAAAACCGTGTCTTACATTCTCCCACTTGGCTGAGTATTCATTTATTATGAGCATTAGTAAGTCTGCGCAGATTTAATACTCATTTTAGTTTTAAACCAAAACTGTAGCAGAGAAATACAGTCACTGAATTAGTATCCAACTCAAGACCTCCATTAATCATACTACAATCCCAATTTAAGACTTAAGTAAACTTAGGATCAAATTGACAAATAAGCCCTTTAACGTTGATTTGTATAGTTACTGTCTATACGTCTTTAGGCATGTATAAACGTATTTAGAGACAAACAAAAATTCAAATAAGTGAGGAAACTTCATTATTAAACTTAAGTAAGTTCAATATGAAGCTAAATAAGGTCTTTAGAAAAGCCCATCTTCGAAACATGTTCTTCGAATACTTTAGGTGTGAAACCTTTAGTCATCGGATCCGCAAGCATATTCTTAGTCCTTATATACTCAATACAAAAGCTATTTTCCTCAACTCGCTTACGTACGAACAAGTACTTTGTATCAAGATATAATCCAGCTCCGGTCGAACTGTTACTGTTCGAGAAACTAACGACAGCTGAGTTATCACAGTAAAACTTCAATGGTCTAGAAATGGAATTAACTACTTTGAGTCCAGTGATCAGGTTCTTTAGCAACATTCCATGACAGGTCGCGTTATACACAACAATGTATTCTGCCATAAAAGTGGATGTTGTTGTCAACTGTTGCTTATGACTCTTCCATGAGATAGGTCTGCCGACTAACATAAAGATATACCCCGAAGTGGATTTCTTGTCATCTTTGCATTTAGCAAAGTCGGAATCAGAATAACCAACCACTTCTAAATTATCACTTCTTTTATAAGTCAGTTTATAGTCTTTCGTCCCTTGCAGATATCAAAGTACTTTCTTAGCTGCTTTCCAGTGATCAAGGCCATGATTAGTCTGATAACGGCCTAGCATTCCAGCAATATAAGCAATATTCGGATGAGTACAGACTTAAGCATACATAAGAATCCCAACTACTAATGCATAAGGTATCATTCTTATTTGCTCCTTTTCAACCTCTGTTTTCGGGCATTGGAAAGAACCAAAAACATCTCCCTTAACTACTGGAGCTATAGAAGGAGAGCAGTGTTACATGTTGTAACGTGTGAGGACCCATTCAATGTAGGCCCTTTGAGATAATCAAAATGCCCTTAGATCTATCTCGGTGTATTGCAATGCCTATAACATAAGAAGCCTCTCCGAGATCCTTCATGTCGAAATTATGCGAGAGTAAATGCTTCGACTCATGCAACATGTCTAAACTATTACTTGCCAGTAGAATGTCATCTACGTAAAGGACAAGTATAATAAAGTTGCTCCCACTCATCTTGAGGTAGGTGCATTGATCCACTTGATTCTTAAGGAAACCTTGTTTCTTCATGACTTCTTCAAACTTTAGGTACCATTGACGTGAGGCCTGCTTCAACCCCTATATGGATTTATTCAACTTACGGACTAAATGTTCTTGACCTTTAGGTTCAAAGCCTTCAGGCTGTTTCATGAACACGTCTTCATACAAGTCACCATTGAAGAAAGCGGTTTTGACGTCCATCTGATGTAGCTCAAGATTAAAGTGAGCTACTAGGGCTATCACGATTCTTAAAGAATCCTTTCGAGAAACAGGAGAAAAGATCTCTTGATAGCCTATTCCTTCTTTCTAAGTGAAGCCCTTTGCAACCAATCTCACTTTGTAGCGTTCAATGTTTCCATTCGGATCTAGTTTAGTTTTGAAGACCCATTTACATCATACGGGTTTAACACCGTTGGGTAATTCAACAAAATCCCAAACATCATTTTTCTTCATGGAGTTAAGCACGTCAATCATAGCTTTATTCCATTCAAAAGACTGATCACTGCTAATGGCTTCATGATAAGAAGTAGGATCGGTAAAATTTATGGCATCCATTTCAGCTTCAGTCAAGTAGGTAACATAATCATCAAAGTTAGTAGGCCTTTTGCACCTAGACGACCACCTGAGTAGATTATCGGGTTCGGCATTGTCTTGATGTTGGTCGTTTAATGTGCCTTCATTCTCTAGTATAAAAGAAGTAGCATTAAGATCTGAGTGTGGAGGAGGTGGTGCAGTGGCATGTGGTGCAGCGTTGTGTACAAGAGGAGTAATCAGAGGTAAAGTAAGCGACGAATCCCCCCCCCCCGGCGTCTTGTACTTATTTTAAATCTGGATAAGGATTTTCACTGCTCCCACTGACCTTAAAATCCTCAAGGAATTTAGCATGCTTGGTTTCTACAATTCGAGTGACGTGAGAATGACATTATAATCTATAACCCTTTGAGTGATCGGGATAACCGATGAAGTAACAAGTGACAGTTTTCATGTCAAGTTTCTATAAGAAAGGATTATAGAGTTTAGCTTCGGCAAGGCAGCCCCATACTTTCATATATCTTAGACTCGGTTTCCTTCTTGTCCAGAGTTCATAAGGAGTTTTAGGGATAGATTTTGAAGGAACGCTATTGAGTATATGAACAGCTGCTTTTAAGGCCTCGGTCCAAAAGAATGAGGGTAAACTTGAGTCGGCTAACATACTGCGTACCATATCCATTAGGGTCATGTTTCTTCTCTCAGCAACACCATTCTGCTAAGGAGTATCGGGCATATTGTACTGGTTCACGATCCCCTGCCCTTTACAAAACTCATAAAATGGACCAGGAGCCTAACCCACATCAGTATGTCTACCATAATATTCACCTCCTCTATCTGATCTCACAACTTTTATTTGATGATCAAGTTGTTTTTCAACTTCAGTTTTATAATCTTTAAAAGTTGCAAGTGATTCATATTTTTCTTTAATAAGATACAAGTACATATAACGAGAATAATCATCGATAAAAGTGATAAATAAAGTATGTCCGGTTATTCCAGCGATGGGGTAAGGGTCACTAATATCAGTGTGAATGAGTTCTAATAAATTAGAGCTCCTAGTGGCACCTTTCTTATTCACTGATGTCATTTTACCTTTAAGGCATTTGACACATGTTCCAAAATCATTGAAATCGAGAAAGTGTAACACTTCATCCTTCACGAGTCTCGATAAACGTTCTCGTGAAATGTGGCCTAAACGTTGATGCCACAACATGGATGAAGTTTCTAAATCTCATTTTCGTTTAGTCTTTGTTAAGTTCTCATTGATATTATATGATAACAAAGACTTGGAAAATTCATCATCTAACTCTAATTTATAGAGACCACCATACAGATAACCACATCCAAACACTTGAGAATTTAACATAATAGAAAATTTGTCATGACCATGAGAACAAACAAAACCGTTCATGTCTAACTTTGGTCCTGATACAAGATTCCTTGTAATTTTAGGAATATATAAGGTATCATAAAATTTAATACATAAACCAGTTTTCATAAGTAATTCTAAGGTTCTCACGACTTCGACAACTAGTTCTTCTCCATTTCCCATTTTAAGTGTTCTTCGGTTTCTTTCCAGTTTCTAGATTGTAAGGAATCACTGTAATGAGTTGGTTACATGAACCATAGAACCAGAATCAAACCACCATGTATTAGTTGGAACATTTAAGTTATAGGACTCAAGTATCATATAAAGATTATTACCTCTCTTAGTCAGCCACTCCTTAAAGTCTGGACAGTCTTTCTGTCTATGTCCTGCCTTACGACAGAACTTACAGTGAGACTTCCATTTGGAGTACTTAGAGCTGAAAGCAGCACTTGCATCTTGTTTCTAGACCTTAGAAAATTCATTCTTGCGGAAATTGCCCTTCATCTTCTTTGAATCAGCAGTCATGAGATAAGCAACATCTGATTTCTCCAGCTACATACGTTCTTCTTCTTGGACGCACATTGCAATCAACTCACTCATCTTCCACTTATCTTTCTATGTGTTATAGTTGATCTTGAAAGCTTCAAAATATTGGGAATAGAGGTCATGATAAAATGCACTAGGAAACCGTCACTGATCTCCATGTCTAATCCCTTGATCATCATGATGTGCTCACGAATACCGCTAATCCCGTCATATTTTGTAGTCATCGGCTTCAGAATTAGGGTGATAGCATGCGTCCTAGATGTCCCCTTGAACTGATCCTCCACATAAGCCAGATAAGTCTTAGCATCTTTAAAAATCTGGTATAGCTCCTCTGATGATCGGACTGATGGAGTTCTTCATTAAGATAAGAGCCATGCGGTTACTCCTGGTCCACTTCTTATGCACTATAATTTCTTGAGAAATACTTTTGTCAGTGAGATTTGGAGGTGCAGGCTTGTCGAGTGCATGATCGAATTCCATCAAGCCGAGAGACATCATCAGTGAATCTTTCCAAGAAGAAAAGTTCGCACCAGTCAAAGTTTCAATTCCCAAATTAGGAGCTGCAGTGGATTTTTTATGAGAAAAAGAAGATACTAATAGCTAAAGAAGAACTTAGAGTGTCTATGAGATTACTTAGAATTAGGCAGGCGGAAATAAGGACCATTATATTAATGAAGTTGTGATAAAAGTATATTATAACACCAAAATAATAGATTAATTAGGTTCTACTTAAACAACGTGCATTCACTTTGGTTAATGACCAATTTTTTAAGCATTAGGAACAATTTAAGTTTAAATAGTAAGTATGTGCAATAAGAATGTAACACATCACCTTTGGGCAGAAGTAGAACCATTTAGGTATTTTAGACGAACTAGTGCTTAATTAGACTTCAATAACTTTACGAGTGTGACACATTACCTTTGGGCAGAAGTGAAACTTTAGATGTTATTTAAGTTAAGCATGTTTTCTAATTTAGGGTTTTGTAAATATAAGATTTTAACAAAACAATTAGTTAATATTAGGATATGCACTAAGTGACAATGCTTAATTAGGCTTGAATAAATTTACACATGCATCACATTACCTTTGGGCAGAAGTGAAACTTTTAGGTGTTATTCAAGTAAGTTTTAAGGTTTTGTAAAACATTTAAATTTAAGGTTTAACAAAACAAAAGCATTAATTAATAGCAAATCTCTATGTTAGCGCAGATTGAACTTATAAGGCTAGGTTTACGACTTCAAGTATGTTCTTGGGAAAAGTTAGGTTCACGGATTCAAGTATGTTCTCGGGAAAAGGTTGGTTCACGGATTCAAGTATGTTCTCGGGAAAAGTTAGGTTCACGGGAAAATTGAGTTCTCGGGAAAAGTTAAGTTCACGGGAAAATTGAATTCTCGCAAAACCCATACCCGCGAACTTAAACCCATGAACTAAGTCCCGTGAAACTAAGACCCGTGAACTAAGTCGTGATCTTTACACCTGATAAGGCATGTGCGAAAACTAAGGGATTTGTTTATATTCTGATTTCGAAAATCTTTTAGATGTTTAGTATATCCAAGTTTTATCGGTTCGCAAAATTTAAAATAATAAAAAATTAATATTTTAATGTAAAAACTTGGAGATAAATTTACACGATTTTAGAAACAGAATCAGAATCCTTAACATATCATAAAATAAGGTAATTTCATCGAATTTTATGATGAACACGAAGAACAGTTTTATGAACATTAGATAAAATTGTTCTTTAATATTATCATATTTAAGCTTGGAATATAAATCTTAGAACTTATTTATGTAACAGATTTCAAAAATTAAGATCTCGAAATTTATGAGATCATAAATGTGTAATATTGAAACGTGGTACTGAGACCAGATCCGAAAACATCAAAATAAAACGTTTTTCTTAGGGTTTTAACAAAACCTTTTGTTCTCCGACTTTAATTCTAGTTTACGGAATGAAACAAGAACTGATTAATCAACATATGCTCTGATACCACATGTTGATCAAATTCTTAAACATGATAATGGAAAACAATAATGTAAATCATACCTGATAAGCTAACTGATGAGAGGGAAGACGACATAATCTTTGATAAGGATCGGGTTACCGTTTAGGGTGTACGGTTAGGATGACTAAGGTGAGTTCGTAAGAACTCACGGTTATAAGAGAGAGAGAGAGGAATTTCTTAGTGGTGATAGAATGACTGATTAGTCAATTGTTTATAATTATCTCTATATATATATATACACCTAAAGAGAAACTCACTAATGGCCTATTAAAAGTAATTAGACTCATCAATTAATTACTAGATATAGGTTAATAATAAATAAATAAATCAATTGATCAATTTAATAATTAAATAAATAATTATAAGAGACAAATAATAAAATTCGTGTCTTACATTACTTGTTAATTTTATTTTTTCAAGTTCCTTAAAACGACTACACAAGATAAAAGATTCTTTATGTCAGCAGTGATCTTCGTGTCCTTGTGGAGCCATTCTTCATCTTCTAAAACCATAACTAGAGCTGTGAACATCAAAGTAATCGTTAGAAGGGTTCTTGGGAGCAGAAGCCTCTAGGACCACCCTCCGCCAATTAAGTTAGCTATGATTTTTTTGTGGATCTAAATGTATATAAGTGTATATGTATAACTATCATTTATCTGGTATATAAGAAATTATTAAAGAGTATATGATATGAGGGAAAGATGTCTAGGAAAAAGCAAGGAGGTAAAAAAGAACTTTTAACAAAATAGGTTAATAAATTCCGTTTTATAAATAATAAATAGGGCAACCCTAGTGGGCTAACCTTATTTAAGCCTAAACCCTGTAGCCTTATCAGAAACTTACGAATAGGAAAAGAGATGAAAAATATAACGTTTCGGACTTTAACAAAGAAACATAATATAATAATTGTTTACGTGAAATCCATAACTTTATTCATATATCTTGCAACCTGTGATTCTTCTTAAAAAACCAGTGTTTTGAAAACCGGTGATCTGACCGGTCCGTTTACGTATATTGAAACGGTCCTGTAGTGACCCGGTGGTCGGACCGGAAAACCGGGTGGTCGGACCGGTTGGCTAATGTTTTTTTTATTTTTTTATTTTTTTTAAGTCTCTTGTATTCGTATTTCATAGCTAATTATTAGTTTAAGATTATTGGAATTGATTTGTTGGTGGTTTTTGAAGTATTAATGGTTGTTTGGATTGATATAATTTTATAATATTTATGACGTCGTCCGGTTCTTAAATCCGGTCCGACCAGTGGATCGGTAAAGAGAACGGTTCGACGTCCGATCCGGTTCAAAAAACATTGTAAAAACCCAGTAAAAAACAAACCTAAAAAACCTAAAATAAATCAAACACCTAAATAATTATCTCTAACTTGATGATAAATAGCAAACTAATAAAAACTAGTTAAAGACTCCAACAAACTTGAAACTATGGCATACTAAAAGGACTCCAAAACCCATTCACACTAAAAACCAATGTTTTAAATACCGGTTGAAACCGTCCGGTAATATCGGTTGAATCGGGTTTCGGTCACTGGCCCGGTAAGTTTGAGCCCGGTAAATTGAAAAAACGGTTTGTAAGTTGTACCGCCGGTATTACCGGTAATACCGGGTTATACCGTTGTACCGGTTTTAAGTTTGAAGTTTAAAACAAAAAAAAATGTTCAGTTCCTTTTAAAAAAAGTTAGCGGCCCGGTTTAGAAAAAAAAATTGTGTAACCATCATCCTTCTGTTTGCGGTTAAAATTAATTGCTCAGTTACCTAAGGCCCGTTTAAAAAAAAATTGCAAGCTTTTATTTAAAAAAACTTTGTTGGAAAATTGAGTGCTCTTAGATTATTTTTTGGTTATGGATTAACTTTTAGATTATTTTTTATTATGGAATCATGTACTTTTGGATTATTTTTTGAGTTGAAATTGTATTTTTATGTAATTATAGGGTTAACTAGTCAACCCGGTATAACCGGTTGAACCATTTCTGAGCTCAACCCGGTAAGGTTTAAAAACCGGTTTTTAAACCATTGCTCAAAACCCACTTTAATCCAAATACTTCAAATTAAACACAACTCGATTAAGGACGTACAACAAACCCGACCCAAATGAGGGTATGAAATGGAATATTGAACTCTTAAGCAACAATAATTGGTGCATGTTCATCATCTTGGTTCTTTCCCCCAAAACAAAACCATACTAAAACAAAACAGAAAAGTTGATGTTAAATTTATTCTCAAAATGTGTAATTAAGTATGTATTATATACTTAACGAGTATGTTTGCTACACACGGCAACATGTTGAAAACAAAATTTTTTTTATAAATAAACATTTAAGGGATGACATAATATATAAGCTAACATCTTAACATGTATACGATAAAAGAAAGAAAATGAAAATTAAGCGAGATGAAATTTGTAGTCAGGTCTAGTTAGAATTACAGATAAAAACATAATATATTTAACTTTGTGTTGAGTCATGTCTCTCATATTAACCGATTGCGTCCTAAATCCTCAAACTGTATTAAATTGTATATACTTCATTGCATTATAGTTTCAAAATAAAAAAGGTTAGGAGGATAACATTATAATGCTACAAATATCTTTTATAAGAATTAATCTGAAAAAATAATAACCACCACCACAACGACGATGACAATGACAAATCTCATTCTTAGGGATGGTAGAAAACCCGTGCTCGGAGTGAGAAAACCTGAAACCCAGAACATCTGAGACGGTTATTCGGGGTATGAGAGTAATGAAAGAAAATTTCATGGGTTTGAGTACGGGTAGGGTATTACTTATATTCGACCCGCTTACCCGAAACTAGGGGATGAACAGATAGCGGTAATTTAACCCGAGAAAAAGATGATGACCAACCCCTCGAGCAATTGACTTCATTAACCGCTAGCAATCACGAACCAGACGGAACGGGTCACGTATATCAATATAGTTCAAGCTGATCCCATGAAGGCATGAGACCCACATGCATGCAGACATAAACTCCACGTTTGTTCAAACCATTTGCCATTTTGTTCTTTTTTTTACTTAATTAATTAGTTCTCTAGCTAGTTGGTTATTTTCATTCCCTAAAGATGTGCTACGTGGGGTTGTGTTTCGGTTTCCCTCTATGTATTATATATTGTCAAGATTGAATGAAAAAGATACAGAGTTTATGTTGAAAATTTTGTGTGTTGATTTTATCTCAATGGATTTTTGAGTTAAGGTTGATTCGTCTATGCTAGCTCAACCGTGGCGCGTTGGATGGTGTTCTTAGACACGATTTTCTATCCGGAGTGGTGAATCAGTATCTTCGGTTTGAGATCGAAGACCGACTGTTTGTTTCGGTGGTAAATCTGTATCCGAAACGAGCCATTGATCTATCCGTTTCTGTTTGAATTCAGGTTTCTATCAGTTACCGTAACCGGATTCCTATCATGAACATTTGGTACCGAGTACCGGCACCGTACCGAACCGGTATCGTACCGATAAATTCGGTACCGGTACCCACTTTTCCACAAGTTCGGTACCGGTATTTTCGGTACCGGTACGGTACCGATACCATCTAGAGATTGAACATTTTGTAACGAGTACCCGTACCGTACCGGTACAGTACTAATAAATTCGGTACCGGTACCCATTTTTTCATAAATTCGGTACCGGTATTTTCGGTATCGGTACCTGTTCGGTACCGATCTCATCCATACCCGAAACATTCATACTCATTTATTGTAAACCATACCCGAAAACATGTTCTTTTTCTTTTTATATTTCTTTGTCCTTGGGTAATAAAGCAATCCACCAATCCGTTGAGTTTTTAGTTTTTATATTTCTAATTCCCTAAGATAATAAAACTATATAAAAATTAGAAAAATAAAAAAAAAATGTGTGGAAATCCCAACAGATAATTTTTAATAAACTAACAGACAACCCAATACACACGGATATATATACCCAATACCCTACGAGTAATAATTAGTCAGGTACAGGTACCTGACGGTATGAGACCAACTATGGTTTTCCAGTTTGGTATGATATTAGAATTACCATTTGCCAGTACTGGTCTCATTGTCTTCACTACTCATTCTTGTCTTTTAAGGACTCCGACAGTCATAAGAACAAACAATTCTCATATCTGGGCTTCAATTTTAATCAACACAACGAAAGTGATGGGATAACTAATTATTCTTCCAAGATCCGAAACTCAGCCTCTTATCAATCCAACAACAAACGTATGTATTTCCCCCTTAATATCTTCTCATGGCTAGTCTTTCTCCCCTTATAATTTTCATTTCCCACGTTAATTAGCCAAGCAAATTAACCCGACGTTAATTAATTTCGAATCTAAGGTTAAACGTCTAATAACACCATTTTTACCTTTTCAGTAATAATATTAATATGAGTTTTATAGCTCCAAAAGGTAGTGTTTTTCCAACAACCCAACATGGACTAAATTTACACAAACCAATTAACATCTTAAGAAGAAAACAACGTGAAAATGCTACAATTTTATGAATAAATTAACTATAAAAACCAATATCATAACAAGGAAAAATAACTAATAAAAAAAGTAACATGAAGAAATTCATATCGTACGTATTTAAACATTTCTATCAATTAGAAGCTTTAAGCACGACAGGATATTTATAGCAATTTCTTGAGTTGAAGCAATGTGTATACCGGCACGTAAATTTGATGTTAATGTGTAAATCATGTGAAGTGTTTTTTTTCTTACATTGTGTAATTTCAAAAATGGGTATCAAATTGGTGGAATGATTGCAATTGATTATAATGTATTGAAAATATGTCAAATTGAATTATAATATAAAAAAATTGAAACTTAAATCAATTAAATGAGTTGGAGATTGAGGAATTAGAATCTGTAAAAAAATAAAAACAAAAATAAAAAAAACTAGAGTTTATGAGATACACAATTGATAAAATAATCATGTTTGGTTTATAAATTTGTTAAAAAAATATTGGAATGTAAATGATGTGGTGGTGCCCGTGGTGATGAGGTCAGCGACCACGGTGGTAAGAGAGGAAGATATTTTAATTCTTTTGATTGAATTTCTTTAATACACGGAGAAAATTCATTTCACTGTGGGACTTTTCTCCCTTTTTATTCCTTTTTTTTCTGTCATTTTTCTTATTTTTTTCTTTTCTTTTTTTTATATTATTCTAACCAGTTTTATTAAGGTGAAGGTGTCATAAAAATGGAAGCATGACGTGTGTGAAAAGAAATATACTCTCAACATGTGTTTGTCGGGACTACGTTTTTAATCTACGAATATCGGGATGGGAAACTAAATGCATCTCAATTAACTATCAAATTGCACATAAATAATGTTTTAAAGTTCAAGTTGAGCCTATCAACATATCACAAGCTAGATGCATTATCCGCCCCTAGAGATCTATTCTGTGTATAAGCATTTTTTTAGAACGGCCTGTGTATAAGCATTAAGGGGGAAGGGGGCACATTCGGGTAGGGTGCTGGTTCATCGGGTATGGCGGGTACACCACCGCCAATGGCTCGGGTACTTCTACGGGTAGCCTTCTTCGGGTATAAGTACCCGCTTGATTTGGTGTCTGTTCCCTCCCTGCAACCAACTTTCTTTGCAACAAATCAACTTTCTTTTAATATTGGTCCATTTAATAGAAGTGATAAATCAATTTTCTTTTCAACTTTCTGTTCCCAAACCTGCACAAAGTGAAAATATATTAGTTTTAATTTATTTATTTTATGTAATTTTTTTTTAATTTTTTTATTGTTATTTTTATTTTATTGAATAAATAAAATTAGTTTTAAATATATATTAGTTTTAATTTAAAAAATGAAATAAAAAAAGTTCTTTTAAGGTATTAGGGTTGTTCAAAGGAGATTACTCGGTTTCATTATAATTGACCACATGGTTTATTTTATTAACTAAATGCAAAAAGTAGACACACATGATCTAACTAAACTATATGCAGAACAATAAAATTAATTATTTCTACCTAAATTCATAAATGGAACGAATTTACTATTAGCCAACAGAGATTCCAGCCACAGTTAACCGTGATTGTGGTCACATTTATTGTATTCATTCAAAGCATATTATTTGTATTTATTGTAGTTTATTTCTTTCCTAGTATAGAAGATAATCAGTTCTATTTTATATATATATATATATATATATATATATATATTTGAAAGGCGAAAATTGAATGTTGTGACGTTATTTTGAAAGTGGAATGGGAGGCATCGATTGATTCTCCTAAATTACATGGTATCAGAGCCCTAATCAATGCTCGATCTTTATTGTCGCCACCTACAACTGGCCTACGGTCCTCTTCTTTTCTTTTTTCCAATCAGCCCTCACAAGGACTACGTCCTTGTTCTGTTCCCCTGGTTCATTTATTTATTTTTTTTACTTCCTCCTGATCTGTTCAGTACATCAATGGCAGACAAAGGAAAATCCACAGAGAAGTCCGAGTCTCTTCATCCCGTCTACACAGTCACAAATATCCAAAATAAAGTACGAATTTTGGATGGCACAAAAGTCACGTACTCATCGTGGGTGAAGCTCTCAGACGAGCTGTTGGTTCGAGTCCTCGAACCAGAATCCACAGCATTCGAGGCATGGACCCGCATCAAAAACATTTTCCTGAACAACAAGGGTTCTAAAGCCGCAGCACTAGAACACGAGTTCACGAACTTGTCACTCCGTTCCATGCCCTCGCTTGATGCTTATGGCCGACCAATTGACGGACGTTGATAGCCTGGTCACATAACAGAGACTTGTTCTTCAATTGGTTCGTAGTTTGCCTCGAGAATTTGACACGATAGCCTCCTACATCAATCAAACAATCCCACTTTGGGACACTGCTTGCTCTATGTTGCAGTTAGAACATCGTCAAAATGCTTGGGAGTCACTCGCCTCGCCAGAACCAGCTTCGCCGGAACTAGCCGCGGCTACATTCTCTCAGCCTCCAAGCAGATTCCCCCGAAACAGGTCAGGTCAAAGGCCCACCAACAGAGACCACCGAAACATGCCTGCTAAATATAGTGGCCCAAATACAAACATGCCCAACAATCGTAACCCATTTGCTCCCTCTTTCGGCTGACCTGGACATGCTGCAAACCCAAGACAGTTTCGACCCAACTGGCCCATACAACCTTCACCATATTGGGCCCCATGGTGGCCTACTCGTCCATGCCGATATCCAACTCAAAATAGCTAGGTTGATCCTTGGAACATGCTTCAGCAACCTCGGGCCAACAACAACAACAAGCCCGCCACAATGCAGGCTCAGGCCCATCTCACTGACATTAATCCAGTGGATCCATCAGCCCTTACAGAAGCATTTCAGGCTAAAACTTTAGAACCAGGAGACATTCAATGCTATATGGACACTGGCTTCACATCTCACTGCAGAAAAAAGGTACGATCACTACACCTAGTGTTAATAGTATAAATTATGTATTTGTTGTAAATGGGAACAGGGTACCAGTACTTGGATCGGGTCACACGACCCTTCCTTAGTCACCACTCCAAACCTATCCATTTGAAAAACATCCTTTACACTACCCACATCATTAAAAATCATTATTTCGTTTCACCTTACCATACGAATGCATACACACCAAACCGAGTAATATCGCTCTCAAGTCAAGATACGTCGCCACCTGAACTCACCTGCAAAACAGTTTAACGTACATACAAAGTCAGCTACGCTGAGTGAGTTCTAACAATTTATTATAAATAGAAAACCTATCCGTTACAAACGTCATTTATTTAAAACTCGGGGACTTCACCTCAATTCGAAAACCATTTTTCCTGTATGAACATATTGGTAACCCATGTTACCCAACACCTCCTAACTTCCTAAAGGTTCAAAAGACTCCGACTCTTCCCATAAACCAAAACCCGTAAGTTTCACCGATATGGATCAAACTTACCAAAACCAAAATCCCGTGACCTATCACCCATAGCAACCCGAGGACCGGTTAACACAACCGACTCCTAGACATAGACCTGACAAGCTGCCCTAAACAAGACTCTCCCAAGGTCTACTAACATCATCGTTAGTGACATTTTAATCGTCCTCGGAAATGGGTCGGAAGTTTCAACCCTTTCTAGAGAAAAAAAAAAGTTCTTTTTATTTAGGGTTATTGGATTTTAATAATCTCCCATTTTACCAATTGACCAATAATAATCATAACTGAGAATATTCTTACCATCAGTCCCTACTTTCAAACTATTTTCTTACATTGGACCCCCCGTTAAAAAAACTTAAAGCCGTTAGATTTTATATGACGTGGACATGTGCAAACCGCCGGAAAGTCGAGGCAAGCTAGCAGTGATCTCGTGGTGGGTTTTGAAATTGGCTCTGGTGGTGTTTAACTGGTCTCGTTAAACACCACATTTGTCTTTGTTTGGACTTGCCGGGAAAACGAGACCAGTTAAACACCACTAGACCAATTTCAAAACCCACCACGAGAACACTGCTAGCTTGGATCGACTTTCCGGCGGTTTGCAGATGTCCACGTCATATAAAATCTAACGGCGTTAAGTTTTTTTAACAGGGGTCCAATATAAGAAAATAGTTTGAAACTAGGGACTGGTGGTAAGAATATTCTCAGTTGGGATTATTATTGACCAATTGATAAAATATGTGATTATTAAAATCCAATAATCCTTTTATTTATTTTAGAAGTCCTCAAAATGAGTCAGGAGTTTCAACTCTTTCTGAAAAAAATATGATTTTTTTTATATTTTAACTATTAACTTTATTATTATTAGTGTATCTATTATTATTATAAAGATTATAATAATAATAAATATAAATAAAATAATAATCATAATAAAAACAACAATAATTAAAATCATAGTTAAAAGGGTTAAATATGGTTTTAGTCCATGTGGCTTGACCAAAATAACCATTTTAGTCCAAAAGTTTAAAATTGTCTTTTTTGGTTCAATAGTTTTAATTTTTTCTCAATTTAAACCAGACAACTAACACCATCCATTTTTTTCTGTTAAGTTTATATAAAAAGACTATATATAATACCCCTCTTAATGAAAAATATAAATATTTATCTCTATCCTTTTCTTTACAACCAAGGCTTCTTCTCACTCTCTCATCCTCTTCTTTAGGATTATTGGATTTTAATTATCTCATCTTTTACCAATTGGCCAATAATAATCTCAACTGAGAATATTCTTACCATCGATCCCTAGTTTCAAACTATTTTCTTACATTGGACCCCTCGTTAAAAAAACTTAACGCCGTTAGATTTTATATGGCGTGGACATCTACAAACCGCCGGAAAGCCGAGCCAAGCTAGCAGTGGTCTCGTGGTGGGTTTTGAAATTGGTCTGGTGGTGTTTAACCGTTTTTCCGGCAAGTCCAAACAGAGATTATAATAATAATAAATATAAATAAAATAATAATCATAATAAAAACAACAGTAATTAAAATCATAGTTTTTTTTTTTAACGGCAACACCTGGATATTCTATGATAATTGGGTTTCCCGGGGGCAAAACCTAGAACATCCAGGGCAGCCCACCACAGGAGAAACCCCCTAACTGGGTAAACCCCCTGATCTTGCCACAGACCCATTTTTTGCTGTTGCCAGTATTCGAACCCAAGACCTCCACTATGTGAAGTCTTGGGGCTACCATTACACCAAATGGCCAACGGTATTAAAATCATAGTTAAAAGAGTTAAATATGGTTTTAGTGCATGTGGCTTGACCAAAATAACCATTTTAATCCAAAAGTTTAAAATTGTCTTTTTTATTCCAATAGTTTTAATTTTTTTTCAATTTAAACTAGACAACTAACACCATCCATATTTTTCTGTTAAGTTTATATAAAAAGACTATATATAATACCCCTCTTAATGAAAAATATAAATATTTATCTCTATCCTTTTCTTTAAAACCATGGCTTCTTCTCACTCTCTCATCCTCTTCTTCCCTAGTTCAACATTCACATCTACTTCCTCCCTCTGGCCGCCACGGCGCCACCTCCACCTCCACTTCCACCTTCCTTCCTTGACAAACGACTGCAACCCCACCCCTTTCACCCCCATAAACTTGCATCCACCCCGCCGACGATCACTTCACCTTTTACCTTCACCACCACCATCGCAACAGCCAAGTTCATGGGCACCACCATCATCGTTACACCAGAAACCAACGAGAAAACACCACCGTCTGGACACCTGCTCGTTTTTTCGACAATGGAACCCCTAACTGGTCAACCCTTTTTTCCCGCATTTCCCGCCAACAACCACCTTTATCAGGAATCTCCTGCTTCTAATCAATTTTGTTTCAGATACGATTATACCAACAGCCCAAATCCTCGCCGACCACCACCACTACTCCATGATTTTCCAACACCATCCCCAATCTTTTTCTCTCTACTCTCCACGATTAGCGCTTCGATTGGTGATTACGGTTAATTGAAAACGACCTCTGCTTTTGATTTAAACGGGAAGCCAAGGGCGAAGGATAGTGACCCCCCTCCGATTTTTCGCTCAGTAGTGTTAATTTATATGTATTCGGCCGATTTTTCACTCAGTAGTGTTAATTTATACGTTTTCGGCCGAAAATTTTATAGTTATGGCTCCCCTTGACAGGAAAAAAAATCTCGCCCCCATGCGTTTTTTTTTCAAGCTCTGCCACTACGGGGAACTATCTTATGTTTTTTTTTTCTTGAAGCCCTAGAAATGTGTTCTGATGCAGAAGAAAAGGTTGTGAAGTTGGCCATATCAGTAACTTCTCAATTGGCTCCAGTCCCTTTCTTTTGTTGTGAATGGATTCAGACAAAAAATGGGGTTCAAGTTGAGTTTTTTTTTGGGTTTTGGTTGTGGTGTTGAGATGGTTGTGGTTGTTGGCAGACGATTTTCAGGTGGTTGGCCTTGACCGGATATTGGTCGTCGGCGACGGGGATCTCGTTGGTAGTGGTGATGGAGGTTGATCTAGGGTTTGGGATAGGGGGTGTGGGAGACTGGAGAGCAAGGTGATTGAGAGGGTGTGTTTAATTATATATATAGGGGTGGGTCACAGAGAAAACCAATAGTTAGGCGAAAACCGAGAAAACCACTAAAAAAACCGATTTTAACCAATAATATAATAATATTTATTTTTTATTGTATTTTATTTTTATTTTTTTATAAGAGTATCAATGTAATATTACAAATTTTTACTAAAAAATCATTTAAATATTGGCTTACGTATACGTAACCCATAGTGTTACGTATACGTAAACAGAAAACAAAAAAATTCAAAAAAATGCGGTTACGTATATTACACATTGTTTTAGTAGTTTTCTCGGTTTTCGCCTAACTTTGTGGTTTTCTCTTGATCCCTCCCCTATATATATATATATATATATATATATATATATATATAGGGAATGGATCATTTGATAACTCTTAAATATTTTGAGAACTCGTCAAAAAACCAATCAAAACCATTTTTTTTTGTTTTTACTATCTTTATTACTATAATACAACATAAAAAAATGAATTTATATGTTACACCCCGGCCGGTGACTGATTATACGCCGGGGCTGACGCGGTTGTTAATAAGCACATGACCATCTATTAAATATGATAGTATTTATTATTCAAATTAAAAGCATTCATTACAATTGTAAATAAGAAAACAAGTATTCAAACATAACATAATAAGATTAAATTGAAACTAGGTCCATGTCCTATGTGATCAAGTAGTGTACTCAACTGTTGCACCTGAAACATGTGAGTAAATGTCAACTACAAGTAGTTGGTGAGTAACATAGGTTTTGACACCAAACAAAATTAAGTTTATAATTCAATATGTTCAAAGCATGTCTAAAGCATATATGTGTAAACATACAAGGTTCCAAGCGTACAATTCAATCCTGATAATGGAAAACTATATGCGCAATCCCATTGATTGCAATTCTGAAAAAGGAGCAAGTGGATACTCAAGTTGTAAGTTGATACCCAACAAAAATCCGCCAAGGTTTTGTGGTAGTTATAGTTTTGGATTCCTGTATAAATGATCATAAAAGGTACTACCTTAGGCTTGGGCTGCAAGTTAATGAATGTACTGACATGAACACATGTAATGGAATTGTGTAAGTAAAACGTTTGTAAACATGTTTCACCCCAAAAGTAAAAATGATAAAAAGGGGCTATGTAAACTCACCTTGGTGAGTTTTGCAAGATAGTGTACTAGAATGATTGTTGATGCTCATAAGTTTGGATAATCACACAACTTGCAACCTAAGAATATTAAACGATACGAGGATGCTATAATTGGTTTTGCTAATGATTTGAATGTGTTTGGGAATCAATGGGGATTTAAGGATTCGTTGGACTCGGGGTTGTTCGAGGTTTTGTTTAGTTTAAATATGATACCAGTGGGTTGTTCGAGGTTTTGTTTAGTTTAAATATGATACTAGTGATTAAATAAACATATTTTAGAATAACTATTGTTTACCAAAACAATAGTATTTTCACAAACAATATAACTTTTAATATAACTTGTGAAAATGTATAGTTGTAAGTCTTTATTTTTAAAACATTTTATAATTAAATTTGTTGCAAATGAATACTTAATATTAGATAGTTAACTCCATAATCAACTTAAAAGAATTATGACAAAATAATCATTTTGGGTTACAAGAATACTAATTTGGTTATTAAAAGAAAGTTATATAACTATTTGCTTAAAATAACTATATAGATTAATTTCTAAATGTATAGTTTAAAAAAAATAACTCTAAACAAAATAATCTATTTAGATTCAAAAAGGATAAAAAAAACGAGAACTAAAACCTGAAAAGAATATATGAAAATATTCAGGTTTTATAATCAAAGCTTTTTATATAATTATTTTGTCAAGATAATTATATAACTAGTTCTAGTTTTTATTGGTTTTATAAAATGATTCATATGAAACAACATCCATACTGAAAAATGGTCTAAAAAAAGAAAAAGGGGTACCGGGACCCGAACCCGCGACATGGGTGAAGATGTTTAACAAGTAGATCTGGGCCTAAGCCTTGTTAAGGTGGTGAAGTGTTTAGTTTTTATAAAACAGCCCCCAGTGCCCTTCTTCCCCAATCATGAATCCGAAACCCTAGCCCCCAATTTCACCAAATTAGTCACAGATCGAAGACAATACATCAGGGCTTTGGTATAGACAATTGAATCGAGTAAGAGGGATTGCCTATTACCTGGATTTCGTTCCTAATTCGTCGAAGACGGGGGTGTTTGAGCTGGTACTGCTGTCGCGAACAAGATGGGGTACGGGGTATGGATCCGACATTTTTTTTTGTTCCAAACGATTGCAAATGATTAAGGGGTGTTAGGAGGATAGATAACAAGCGTGCAACAGTCGTTTAGGAGTGGAATCTCCGTGTTTTGAATTCAATTCGTGGCTTGAATACACAAAACCGAAAATCACATTAATGTGCTTTAAGACCTTGATTATGATGAAATTGAATCGTTTTGATCATTGGTAGTTGGTCGAGTAACGCTCCTACACGATCAACAATCATTAAATGCATCGATTTTGGGTGGATTGAAGTGGGTTTGACTTTCCCGAAGTCAAAATCAACATGTTCATGTTCCAGGGTCCAAAACCAAAGGGAGGGGGTTCAAGTGAGAGTCCAAGACAATTGTAGGGGGTTCAAGACAAAAAAAAAGTTCATTGCCATAGTAAAGGGTTTATAGTTTAATTTAAGTAGATTAAAACCTTTTTTATATGTTTTAAAATCTTTTTAATAATTTATAAAACTTGAACAGTATATGTTTAATAATTATAGATATTTTGAAAAAGGTAAATCTTTAATTTCTATAATTTTACTAATTGTATAAATGTCCATTTAATATGATTAAATGTATACTTATTTATATATATTTATAACCAAAGATATAAATACATCATTAAAGCTCATACGTATTTTTTTATAAAATGAACAGTTGTATGATTTATTCATTTTGTATGACCATATATATATATATATATATATATATATATATATATATATATATATATATATATATATATAACAAAAGAATTGAAAATTGTGGTTACGTGTTTAAATATATTTATTTACATATATAGTTGTAATAAAACACACATATAAATGTAGAAAGATGAAAACATAATATTTAAGTTTGTGACTTTTATTTCTAAGAAACCGAACATTGGATACTTGTTTAATCAAATATATATCTATACACATAAATATATATGCGTATACATAAACATAAACATACTTACATATGTTATAAAAAAAGGTAATATGGATACTTGTATATATGCGTATACATAAACATACTTACATATGTTATAAAAAAAGGTAATATGAAAAGCGAGGCTTGAAAATTTGAATTGATATCTGTTTAAAATAATAATTAATGCGACATAATGAGTTTGAACAAACACTGGATTTAAATGTTGTATTATTATTGTATATAATAAATAAAAAAATATGGCGGGAAAAATCATTGATGTTATATTACATATGTAAATTTACATGTATTCATATATTAAAAAAATATACACATTTGTAAGTTTACCACTTACACATGTGTAAGTGTAACATCCCGGAAATCCAGAAGCTATTGGTTCAGGTTGGTGGATGACCCGAATCCATATTTAACATAATTATAAGCGGAGTTGATCTAACATGGTGTGTTTAACTACGGAAATAGAAGCAGTTGGCAATTTAAAGATAACTCGAGATCAAAATGCGCGGAAATTGAACTAGAGGGACCCGGAGGGGACTTTATGGAGTTTAAATACAACTTAGTGGGAAAACCCTAGGACCATTTGATCCTAGGCGTGCGACGGCTAGAAGAGACCCACGAGAGAGACAGAGACCGGACGAGGAGAGGACGACGACGACGACGACAACGGTGGGTTCCGTGGTGGCGGTGCGATCACACGACTCCGTTATGGTAAATCCGTTTGCTCCTATCGCATTCTTTTATTGTCTCATGTTTTCAGTTATCGGGATGAGGGTGGTAATTGGTGGTGGCTACGACTGCTAAGTTCATGGCAGGGGTTACGAAGGTTGCTGGTGGTCGGCGACGGCTTGGTGGGACGCACAGTAGGGACGAGGGCGACAGGCTATGGTGGACCAGTGGTGGTCACAGAGGAAAGATGGAGACGACCCGACGATGGTTAGGCGGCGTGCGTCGGCCAGCGACGGCGTGCGATGGTGTACGGCAGGAAGATGAGAGGATGAAGGTGGCGGCTGCCGGCGTGGGTAGTGGTGGTTAGGGGTGTTCATTTTATCCGAAACCCGAATACCGAACCCGACCCAAATTAACCCAAACCCGATTAAGATGGAACCCGAACAACCCGAACTCGTTTAAGATGGAACCCGAACCCGAAGGTAGTATTCGGTTTGGTATTTGGGTTAAAAAAAGGTTAATCGGGTTAACCCGATTAACCCGAATAATAATAAAAAGGTATTTTATTATTAATATTTATTTGTAATCTTAGCTCAGTATACATCTAACCATTTTTAATGCTTATTTTACTTCACTTTTTTTTTAATTTATGATTGAAAATGTACGAGCGGACATGAATGTAAGAATTTGAAGAGTGAACATTGTTAACGAGTTTGTTGATTGATACGATTTGTCATTTTTTTTAGTTTATAGGATTGGTTGATACAATTTAGTTTTTTGATTATTTTATTTGGTGTTTTTTTAGTTAATATGTGTTTAGTGCATGAGTTTGAATGAAAAATCATATTGAGAAGGTTTTTATTTGACATTTTGTGATTATTATTTAATAAATATAATGTTAAGTTAAATAATAAAGTATGCGTTGCAACTGGTATTTAAAAACCCGAATACCGATTAACCCGACCCGAATAAACCCGAAACCGAATAACCCAAAACCGATTAACCCGAATCTTATTTGGGTCGGTAAACGGGTAGGATTCTTATAACAAAAAACCCGAATAACCGGACCGAATAACCCGAAACCCGATTAAAAAACCCGATGAACACCCCTAGTGGTGGTGCTTCACGACGGTAGGCGGCGGGGAACGAGACATGATGGCTCGGTGATGGTGGCGCTTGGCCGGCTAGAGTTATTGCTAGACGTGGAGGAAGACTATAGCGCGTAATGGTGGTGCTCGGTGGCAACCGGCTATGGTGGCCGACGGGGGAAACGAAGACAATGGAGTACGGGATGGTCGCACGCGTGAGCAGCGGTGGCTCGGCCAGAGATTGTCGGGGCATGAATGCATGGTAAACTAACGCATGTCATACGTTCACGTGGTAGGGTTTCACCGTGCATGGCATGCAGGCGGTTAGGGAACCTGATTCGAGTACACGCGTATTCAAGGACTAAGGTCTGGTATGGATACGTGCGTGCATGCACGTGAAACTAGGGTTTCACGGGAATGTGTTTATGAGGAGACGAGGCGAATGTTGAGGATTTATTTACGAGGCATTCGATGTAAAATTTAGAACGTGCCTGATCATGTGATCATTCATTGACAGGTTCGGGGTTGGAGCTAGTACGCGCGGTGCAAAACTAGGATTTGGATGCGGATTAACTGGTGAGTTTCTAATCCCCTCTTTTAAATATTTTTAATGTTTTTGGAGCTATCGTACATACTTACCAGAAATGTTTAACGTATTAAACGTGTTAAGAGTTTTGGGTTTTAACCCGAGGTGTTTATGAACTAAAACATTCAGTAATGAGTCGGAGGGCCTACGAGGGTGTTTATGAGATCATGTGATCTAGGTCTAAAGGTGGTTATATGGTCACGTGTCGTATAGTGACCTAACAGGGTTGAGTCGGGATTGTAGTAAATGGGTCATACAGGTACGACTAGGAAGTGTCACAGGCTGTGCTTGTACGTGGTATGTTCTTAAATAATAAGATATAGTATTTGTATGTGTGTTGCTATATTAGCAGTGTATTGTGTTACGAGTTAGTCGGGGTGAGTCGGGATATAAGCTAAACGCTTATGAATACACGTAAGATATCTTATCCTAGTACTATGTGTGAAGTGCAGGTGCAGTTAATGAATCATGTATATAGAGTATATTGTTATGTGATTATACATGTGTTGTGTGCATTGTGTCGTTGTCCTTGTGACACGGCGGGTATTGTGTTTGCATTGTTGTCATTATGACACGACAAAAGGGATTGTGGAGGACTATGTCCTTCTGGAGGTCACCAAAGGTGATGATGTCCAACAGGACAGTGATGAGCTCGGGTGTGTCGAACACCCTGACGAGGGTGCAGTAATGAGGTATGTGTTTGTGTGCTTATATATTTGTGTTAAATTACATACAAGCATTGAGTTATATTCATTGTGCATGGGATGGTATTAATGTGGTTAGTAGAGTTAGATTGACCGTTGTGTCAGGATTGTTATGTAGTGTTTATGACTGTTATGTCAGTTGATTTGTAAGAGCCATGATCAAGGCTGAGTAATTTGATGTTTAGGGATTTGTTGTGTTAACCAAGTGTTGAGTTAATACGTGTACATGAGCATGAGTTATTAGTGTAGTTAGTTTGACCTATGTCGATGAGACTGCGGGATTTTTATTATTATGGGATGAGTTATGGGTAATGAGCTATTATGGGATATCGGGTGATAACAGGGATTATCTAATAGTTAACGAATTGTGGATCTAATTTATAAGGACTGCGGGTCCTGGGTAAAGTTTAAATAACTTTTGAGACGAGTTGGCTTTTAATTAAACTAAACTATTAGAACTCACTCAGCGTAGCTGACTTTGTGTGTACGATAGATTGTTTTGCAGGTAAACGTTGCGTTAACGTATCTTGGCTTGGGAGCGGTGCTACTCGGTTTGGTGTGCAAGCATTCGTGAGGTAACTTAATAACATTAAATTTAATTAATGTTTTTAGGAATACTTCCGTTGTAGTTTAATATATCTAAAATGAGTACTTTCGAGGGAATAACCCGTTGTGAAAACCAACTGTAGGGTGCCCGGTTTGGGACCTTACAGTAAGTGTTTACCATTTACACATGTGTATAAAATTTTTTAAGAATAATTTAAACAGAAGAGATGTATTAATTGGAGAGATAAATTATTTTTATGTTGTATTTTAATAATAAATGTAGTGAAAACAAAAAAATGGTTTTAATTGGTTTTTTGACGAGTTCTCAAAATATTTAGAGTTCTCATTTGAATCTAACCCTATATAGGGGGTGAGGGGGGTGGGTTTAGGTTTTTGGGTGGGGGTGGGGTGGGGGGTTTAGGTTTTTTGGTGTATTACACATATGCAACACCTTTAATTAGAAGTTTTTTGGTTTTCTCATGACAATGAGTTTTTTAGTGAACTCACCCATATATATATATATATATATATATATATATATATATATACATATATATATATAGGGTGGTTGTAATAAAAACCCACTTGAGTTGAAAAAACCTTGTAAACATTGTTTACATGAGTAAAAAAAAACTTTTTATTTTTAGAATGGATTGTACATTCAATTTTATCACTTTTGGTGAAAAAATTATAAAAAAACGTCGAGCGGCTTTTAAATTTTTTTTTTCATCTAACGTTTATTGCATATGTAAACTCGAAGATCTGACTTTTTTTACATATTTAAATGCTGACGTATTGCATACGTAAGCAAAAAAAAACGTTGATTTTTGTTATTTTTTACATGTTTTTTATTTCTTTTTTTATTCGGCGTTTTTTCATTTTTTTTGCGATCAAGCTTTTTTTTTATATAAATAACCAATCCCAAATTTTTTAAGAAAACAAATCTAATTTTTTCTAATTTTTTTCAAAGGGTTTAGTGGGTTTTTTCAACTCAAGGGGGTTTTTATTTTACTCTTCCCATATATATATATATACATATATATATATATATATATATATATATGCCTATATATATAATTATATATATAATTTCAGGCTCAAGGTGGAGGTCACATGTTCAATCCTCACAAGGTGAACTTCATAATTCTAGGAACACCCTATGTGACAGGACATGAACTCTGGGATAGGTGGGGTTAGCGATATCCTAACCGACATGTCGTTCTAATATATATATATATATATATATATATATATATATATATATATATTTGTTTATTTATTGGTTTTAGATTAAAGTTGTGATTTTTATTGATAAGGGTATTATGGTCTTTTTACATAAAGTTAACAGAAAATTTATAACGGTGTTTGTGGGATGTACTTTAATCACTACAAGAAATGTTGGTATTAGCGGCGACAGCAATAGCGGCGACAAGGGGTATTAGCGGCGCCACATCTAGAAATCCGTGTGCTACTCCGGTCGATGAATCTGACCGTTGATAAGGTATGGATCTAATGGCTAGGGTTTAATAGGTATTAGCGACAACACCATTAGCGGGGACATGTCGTCGCTAAAACCCATAAAAACATTGGCGGGGTATTTCCCCCATCTGACCTCACTTTTGCCTCACACTTCACAGATCTTGCTTTCCAACGCTGCCGTGCGCCACCACCTGCGATCACCACAACCTCGCTGCGCCACCAGCTGCAACCACCACTACCTCGCCGCACCACCACCACCTCGCCGCACCACCACCACCTCTAGCTGTTGTTCGCCGCTCTTCCTCCGCCGCATCTTGCCCTCCCGCCCTCACATCACATTTCCTTAAGGTATTATTCTAGCCTCAAATCTTTTACTTTTATCCATTTAGGCTTCAATTTCAACATTTGGGATAAGAATTTGACTTGTTGTATGGTTGTTGGTTTCGTATGTAGCATTGTACTGCAGAGTTTATTGAATATATTCTAGATCCAGTGACCAAATAACAAGAACAAAGCCTTTGTATGTTCTTTCCCTTAACATATTGCTCATTTTCTTATTTATCATTTTGTTTAATTTGTTTTCCTTTATGACAATATGTATGCTATACAATTGAGTTATTGTTTGTTTGGTGTTTTCTCTATCAATCTAAGATAAGTTAGATCTATGATCAATTTGATAGGAGTAACACATTTGGGGCTATTTAGTGTCGGCAACAATGGGTGCACATTTTGTTATGTATACATCAAATATTGAAGGTGAATTTTTATTTTTATTTAACTAGTGAAAGTAATTTAAGTAAACTTTCTTCGTTAGTTGGATTTGTATTTGAATCATAGATAGATTCGTTTGCTTACCTACCTTCCAACTCAAAACATATGTGCTGAATATGCTACATTTGTATTTGAAAGAAGGTATATCATTCATTCTCTTTACTTGCAACACATTGCAGGAAACGTACTCAAGGGTGCTGAGAGTGATTTAAAAATGGAAGAAATTAGGCTGCAAAAATACAACGAAGTGGTTGGAAAAGGTTTTGCAACGGAAATGGATTCCAATCGAGTAAGTCATGAATGCCATGCTTTTAAATTCCAATAGTGTGTGTACTAGTCTAACTGTTAGTTTAATGAATTTGCAGGATTATATAGGCAATAAACGGCTGAAGCTTTCAGGGCCAGTGGCGGAGCTTGAAAATCTAAGAAGCGTGGGCCGAAAAAAATAAGCAGGGGCCGGCTCTATACGTAAAAAAAATTTCGGACGAAAACGAAAAAATTAACACTACTAACGGAAAAAAACGGTAGGGGCCGGGGCCCTCCCTGACCCCTTCATAGCTTCGCCCTTGTTCAGGGCAACTCATAGCTATTTTGCTTGCTAGTATTAGTATTCATTATATAAATCATGCCATTGCTATGATACTTGCATACTATTTTAATTGACTTTGTAGGTGTTTGTTGGTGGAATGAGAAAGCTGCGAAGGGTGAGTAAACTACGTGATTTTGTAAGCAACTATGTTAATAAGAAACAAGTAAGCTCTTTGAACTTGCAACACATTGCATTTAGTGATTATATATAAATATTTATTTACATAAGTGTTTATTAATGTATAATATAATTTTTAATGATAAACAGAATAACACCAGACTCTCAATAGGTGTTAGGTTTTCGGCAACGAGAATAATACGGACGAGGGGGCGAAAATGATGATATGGACTATCTAGTTTATGTATTAAGTATTTTTATATGTTTATGACTTGGTATATTTATGTCAATGTGTATGAATACAAGATATTTGGAATGTTATGTAGTTTTTTTATGTTTTTCTCAATGTGTATGGATATAAGATATTTGGAATATTATGTAGTTTTTTTGTTTGATATATATTTATGTTTTTTGGGAAAAAACTGAAAATATTGAAAATACTAGAAAAAACCGTAAAAATAATAAAAGAGCATTAGCGGCGACTTATTTGGTCTTTATCGGCGACTTATTTGGTCTTTACCGGCGACAAATAAGTAATAGCAACAAAGCAATAGTGGCGACCTTTTAGCGGCAACTTGTCGCCGCTAATACTTTTAGCGGCGACAATAGTGGTCTTTAGCGGCGACATGTCGCCACTATTCCTATGAATTCTTGTAGAGAATTGATGCGAAAATGAAACTATGACTAAAAAAGTCAAATTTAAACTTTTAAACTAAAATGATTATTTTGGTCAAATCACAGGGACTAAAACCGTATTTAACTCTAGTTAAAACTTAATATATATATATATATTTTATTGCATTCAATTATTTTTTAACAATAATATTTTATCTCTAAAACCATCTAAACCAGCATAGAGGAGGATGCCACTAGGCTGCAAAACCATAACCTATTAGATTCAATTATCGTAGTCCATTTGATGTAATGGTAGCCCTAAGGCTTCTCATAGTGGAGGTCTTGGGTTCGAATCCAGGCCATTGCAAAAAAGGGGCTTGTGCCCAGATCAGTGGGTTTATCCAGTTAGGTGTTCCTCCTGGGGTGGGCTGCATGGATGTTTTAGATGTTGCCCCGAAGAACCCAATTATAATACAATATCTAGGTGTTACCGTTAAAAAAAAATTAGATTCAATTAATGAATTTATTTTATTGGATTCACTTAATGACTTGAGCCTTAGCCAAACGAAAGACCTAAATTATTAAAGCTTCTGTATTGGTATGAGAGGTTACGATTTTAACCCTATCTCCCCCGTGTTTTTGCGTGAGAAGATGCGTCGGCTTCCCCTGTTTTATTTTTATGTAAACCGCTTTAAGTCGGAAATGTGTTCTGTTTTTCTATTAACCGTTTTTGGTCGGAAATGTGTAGGAGCATTTCAGAATACCTCGAAACGTGTCGGATATGTCTCGGGAATACATGAAAATAGGATGTGTTGGCTCGGAAATGTGTAGGAGCATGTCAGAAATACGTCGAACAATATGTTTGGGATAAGTTTTGGGAATACATGAAAATGGGATGTTAATATGTGTGGGATAAATGGGATGTTAATATGTGTCGGATAAGTTTTGGGAATACATGAAAATGGGATGTTGGAAATATGTCGTTACCTCCGACGAATGGTTTGTCTAAGCTGTCAAAAAAAGATTTCACCAGACAGTTTATGGACTAAACAGTTTTGATGGAAAACCGTCGCTAAAAGAGTTTCCTAGCATGGAAACCTTTGCCACAAGAAACAACCCAGTTTTCTAGACTAGCTCTTGGGACCAAGACACCACTTCCTTACGTACGTAAGCACACAACAAATAAGCTAACGACCTTAAAACACAGACTTTATGTTACAACTTTTTAGGATATTCACATCATACATTTATTCTCATCGGAAACATGCTAACATATACTAGAAATTAAACACATCAAGTACCCTGATACTATAAATAAACATGACCTGAGAACACGTATATGAAATCAGACACTATAAGCACCAATGGTACCATATGGTACTGCGATGTTTTTCCCACCACAGGTAGCCATGAACACTTCCTCAACCGTTGTCTTCTCAACCAAGTTATTGCAAATGTTTGCAAAGGCTCGCATGTGCTTCATGCCGTATTGAGTTAGCAACCCACAATGTTTCTCAAATAACCGAGCCTGCAATACCAATCTCATTTAGCAAAATGGTCATATATAATAATATAAAAAAGTGTGAAAGTTTGTAGCTTAAGCTTAAAATAAAACATACCGTAGATTTAAAACATTCCCAGTCATCCACAAGAGGTAACCCGCGTCCTCTATCCGAATGGATGATCGAACGACCATTTTGTGGTCCAAAAAGAAGCACCCCAATCATGTCAATGCTACTATCCAAATGCCCCCTGTGTGTCAACGTCTCAGTAATCTCTTTGAGAACTTCAGCTCTTTTTGATTCTGATGATTTCTTGTACTACACGTATTAGTTCAAATAAAGAGAAAGTTACTAAATAATGTACAAAAAGCTTACTTTTGTTCCTAGAAACTAGAAAGCAACAAAATGAACACAAATGCTTACTCTTTGCCACAAGAATATAAGATCAGCATCTCTTTGATTTACACCATCCATCTTATCAAAGTGAATATGATTCGCGGGGAGGTTTACGGTTTCTGGATCAAATCCTAGATACAAATAGACCTGCTCAGGTTTAATGTCTTTGGTGCCATATTCCATCACATGTGAACCTGAATTGTAAGTATTGGAATTAGATGTCCTCTTCTTCACCTGTACATGAAAATGTACTAATTAACGCAAGTTCTTACAAGCGCCTATTAAGTTTATGAAAATGAAAGGTATAATTTATCTTAGCTTAACCTTGTTGAATTGTTGTTCGAGAGTTTCTTTCTTCAGGTTGTGTGTCTCGCTGGTGAAAATAACCCATAAAAAGTTCAAATATGATTCTTAAACAACCATATACCATAATATGAAACACAAAGGATGTTTGAATGAATGCATGAAACAAAAATACCTATCTTCCATCCAAGCAACGCTATATAGATCTCCCAAGCAAGTTATATACTCGGGTGGTGGAGAAGGTTCCGTCCCGGGACAATATGTTCCATAACTATTCTCTTGAGCGCCTGATGCAGTTGTAGCATATATGTTAAGGTCTTCGGGAAGTATGCCTTCAAAGATGCTTCCACTTTCACATGCTTCCAAGTATATAACCTACACCGAATATTTATTTAAGAAATAAAACAAAAATCCCTTTTGTTTGCATACCTAGTCGTTAGTTTTTATGTTCTACAACAAACTATATTGGGAGTACTAATTATAAGTTACCATTTCTTTATATGTACCCATGGCATGTTTCTTTTTCAAGACCTCTACCAAGTCATTGGCTACGAGATGAGGCGTGTTGGGCATCCCTACAACCGAAGGTATACACAAATGATAAATATTTAATAGTCGTACTCTTGAATTAAATTTTGGAACACTTACCTAGCACTCCAGGACCTCCATGATCAGAGTAGAAAAGAAAGATCCGGTCATCCGGTTTGCTTTCGACAACCTTCCCACTTCCACCTTTTACAGAACTTTTGTCACCAAGAAGCACGGCAAACAAATTATCTACGGTGACATCCTTCCCTGTGTAATCCTACATATATATATAATAACACCTTCTACACTTAGTTGATGGATTATGATCTCTTAGAAAATGGATTATTAATCACAAATGCTCCATCTTTTTTTTTCTAATAGATATCAATGTACCTTGGGCACGCCGGCATAGACGTTGTCACCTTTCGGGCTATTGATAATGACACCTGGTCTTGGATTCAAATCACTTTTTGCAATATCATCGTACATAAACACGACTATGTTTTCATCTTTCAAACCTCCCTTTTTAAGTACTTGATAAGCATGACAAACATCTGCCTGCGGTACAACGATGGTATATATTCATGTGAATATGTGATGGAGTAATTTGCTGACCTACACCCAATCTCAATTAAGAAAACAAAGCAAAACAATTTATACTTGATAAATATTTACAGCAGAAGTCAGTTATAGATTCTTTCAACTTTTGATTGATGTTTTTCATCTAATAATAACTAGAAATCGAAATTTAAACCAAATTAGTCTTTTTATAAGTTAATTTCGATTGATATGATTGATGGGCATGCATGTTATCTAAAAATGAACAAATTACTTGTATATTTTGTAACGGAAAATTCCCAAAATAAACATCTAACCAGTCAAATTTCACACAATAAACTTTGATTTGTCAGTTTCCACAAAATAAACATGACAAATTGACCGGAATTTATTCAACCCAGAGTGCGAATTCGCCGGACTTGTGGATAACTCAGGGACGTCACGGGTTAAATAAATAAATATTTTTTTATAAAAGATAGTACAAAAAAATTTCCGCGTTTCACCGGAGAGTGGGAGGCCTCTAGATTCGAATCTCGAGGCAAACGAAGTTGCGTTCGACTAAGAAACGACCGTGGATGGCAATGGTCTGGGCGGTTTCGTCAGAAATGAAACGAATCAACCGAGATCTTCAATGCAAAGTTCGACTGAGGTCCCTCATGTCGGCGCCGCGTAAATTCTTTGGCCGCCAGGATTTTTATGAGGTTTGCGATCGGATATGAAAGATGAAATCTTCCGTGGAACATGTATATGCCAACTTAAGACTAAATATCTTTTTTTATTTAACCCACCGACCACTGCGTTTCACTGGAACATTTATACGTTCTCGTTGGAGGCGTTTCACTTTCACTAAAAAAAGTACACATAAAAAAATACATGTGTCGCGTCCCTCAGTTATCCACATGTCCAGGGAGTTTACACCATGGGTTAGATGTTCCATCGAAAAAATACCCATGACCTAGCCTAGTGGTGTAGTGGTATGGTATTTGCCTCCATAAAAGTGGTGGGATATGGTATTTGCCTCCATAAAAGTGGTGTGAGTTCAAATCTTTGCAAATGCAAGATTAGATGGAATTTAGGCGTAAAAATTTGATGTTAAAAAAAGACGTTCCTTCGAATTTGGCATGTTCATTTAGCAGAGGTTGAAGAGTGAACGCATATTTTGAGGAAATTGACTAGTTTATTTTGGTAATCTTCCCTTTTTAGAAATTCTACACAATACATCGGTTAAACTATAATCACCTAAGAAGTAAGAACTAAATTGAGTTCTGCATCACTCAACAAAAGGCCTGATAAAAAAACCAATAAATTGGGCCAGGTTTTGTAAACCAAACCGGACTGTTGGGCCAGTTGAAAAAAAACCGGGACTTAACTTAAGTGGGTCTTGTTTTTATTAGCCAAGTTTATATGAACCGACCAAAACCGGTCGGAGCCAGACTTGAAGGGTGCAAACCAGACTGAACTAGTGTAAACCTGATGAAACTTGTGCAAAAGTTATATTAGACAAGTTCCTGGCCAAAGGAAGTAGGAATGTTTCAGAAATTTTCCCGATAACTAATAAATATGAATATTTCAAGTAACAATAATCAAGTTTCTTCTTTGTTTTAAACTCACACATACTTTTATTTTAATCACAAAAACCACGTGCTATAAGTTCTAAAAAAATTTCATTGTGGTAAAACTTCACTAACATCAAAATTGTTAAACTTAAGTGACCGAAATAAAACTTGTTTATTATGTAATGTTTATTTTTTTGTCAAGTTTTATCTAAAGTAAAAGATAAGTGGGAAAAAAAAAATACTAATAACAACCAAATTTTATAATTATTTTATTTAAGTCTAACTTAAAAAATAATCACCAAAAAATAAATAAGTTAGTTAGTTTTTAAAAAAATATATAATTTTTTAAAAGATCATATAATAAAATCTGAATGGTATTTATAGTTTTAGAAAATTTAAAAATTTATAAAAAGATTATATCACATAATAAAATTTGAATGGTATTAATAGTTAAAAAAAATACAAGTGGATATTGAAATTTAGTAACCATATCATAGTTTTATCCATTAAGTAAATAAAAAGAAATTTTATTAATTAAAATTAAAATATATTTTAGGATAATTAAAAACCATGCAAAGACGACCTCTTAATCAATTCAGCTCACTCACCTGATGCCGATAATTTCCATACCCATTCGAACCGGCGACAAGTACTGCCCATCTGGTTCCGTTGGTGATCTGCTCAACCACCTCTTCTTCTGCATCCACCGGTGACCGGATCAACGGGTCCCACCCCCACCGCCACGTTTGGCCGGAACCTCCTCTTGCTGCAGCTCCATAAGATAGAACAACCGCAGTCACCAGTACGAGAATCAAACATATAACACGAGAGACCATTATTACAGCTAAACAGAAATGTAGAGATTGAAGGTGCTTGGAAAAATTAATTGCAAAGCTTAGGGTATATAAAAAGAGGGCGTACGGCATGCAAATCGAGAAGATGACACCTGTGAAGAACGTGGGCCCATAAAGCACAGGTGAACGCCAGGTGGGATTAACAGTTTTTGAACCCGTGATAGCAAGATGCAGTAGATAGGGGTTGGGTAGTGTAAAATACCACGACAAAAATTACGGATTTTTTAAATTATAACTAGTAATTTACCTCGGCGCATTGCGGCCCTTGCATGCCGTAACACCTTAAATAACGGACGTTAAACGGTTTCGAACTTTATAAAAAAGTAGAGGAAAGCTAAACACCGTTAAATAATCAATGTTTTTGAAAATGCACAAAAAAACGGATACCAAACGGCTTCGAAACTTTATAAAAAAAGCTAAACCGCTAAATAAATCAAAGTCTTTAAAGAGGCACGCGCGTTTAAAAAACGGAGGTAATTTGATTTCAAACAATGTTTTGTAATCAAAGAAGTGTTTAAAACCTATCTATGAAAGAATATTTTATTCAATCCGAGCATTGAATATATTATATCAAATTACGAGTGAGCATTTATGAAAGAAACGATCCAAATGATTTTCTGCTGCAAAACTCTGATATTCACATAAACGAAATGAGACGGTACCAATCAGTGTCGCACGCCCGGGGTGTCATGAAACCGGAGTGTGACAGGTTGGTATCAGAGCCACAAGTTTTAGTAAATTAGATACTTGAATTAGTATCTAAGCTCTTATGTTATCTCTACTTTCAGCAAATAAGATGCTTGGTTAGTATCTGAGCTTTAACTAGAATAAAAAAGAAATGCCTACCATGTGAAAGTAGGTACTTGTACATAGATACTTGTATATAAGATCTAATGATTATTATACAGGATGTCAGGAAAGAAATATATATTCCAACTTTTAGATGATTGTAAACGTTACATGTGGGTTTAATTCCTATTCCTCAAAAGATCCAGCATTTGAAACATTCAAGGAGTTCAAAGAAATGTGGAAAAAGAAACAAGAATCAAGTTAAGGATGCTGAGAACGGATGGAGAAGGTGAGTTCACATCAAGTGAATTCTTTAAATACTGTAAGGATAATGGTATAGCAAGGCAATTAACAACACCTTACTCACCACAACAAAACAGAGTGGTTGAAAGAAGAAATAGGACAATGTTGTCCATTACTCGAAACATGTTGAAAGTAATGAATATGCCACAGAACTTCTGGGCGAAAGCAATTAGACATATTATATTCATACTAAATATTGTTCCCACAAGAGCCCTTGTAGACAAGACGTTGTACGAAGCACTAAATGGCAGAAAACCAAATCCATGAGACTTTAAGATATTCGGTTGCGCAACATATGCCAAGGTAATATCATCTCATCTAAAGAAACTCGATGATAGAAGTACACCTATGATATATTTAGGTGTGGAAGAAGGGTCAAAGGCTTATAGATTGTAAGATCCAGTAAAGGATAGAATTTGAGTAAGTAGAGATGTCAAGTCCATGTAAAAGGAATCTTGGAATTGGGATAACTACATAAAGGAGACAGGTACTAAGGAAGTAGAATTGACACACTTTGTTATCAAAGGGTTTGACGAACCCAACTCTGCACCAATCAATTATGAGATCAATAATGACAGTTATGAAGAACAAGTAAAAAAACTAGTTAAACACCAAACTCTTCCATTACACCACCAACCTACACTTACAATCCTAACTCAGATAAAGAAGTCACTCACACATCATCAGGAAGTTCAAACAAGAAATATCATCATACACCGTTACAAGGGTTCGAAGACCTAGCATCAGTACATGAGAAAGCATAAAGAATGGAAGTAGAAGAATTACTACTTGTTGAAGAAGAACCACATAACTATAAGGAAGCAGCTACAGATAAAAGATGGATCAAAGCAATGAAAATTGAGTTAGACTCAATAAACAAGAATAACACTTGGAAACTGACCACTTTGCCTAAAGATCATAAGGCAATAGGTCTTAAGTGGGTATTCAAAATGAAGAAGGATGCAAAGGGAGAAGTTATAAAGTATAAGACGAGATTATTAGCAAAGGGCTACGCTCAAGAACACGAAATAGATTTTGATGAAATATTCGCACCAGTTGCATATATCAAAACAGTTCGGGTGATATTGGCTTTGGCAACATATCATGACTGGGAAGTACATCACCTAGACGTAAAATCAGCATTTATGCATGGAGATTTAAAAGAAGAAGTTTACGTCTCACAACCAGAAGGATTCATAAATCCAGAAAACACAGGAAAGGTATACAAGCTTTCAAAATCTTTGTATATATTAAGGCAGGCACCACGTGCCTAGAATATGAAGCTAGACCGAACCCTGAAGCCCTTAGACTTCAAGAGATGAAATCTAGAACAAGAAGTCTACACCAAGAGGAATAAGACCTCTACATTAATAATTGGAGTCTTACGTCGATGACCTGATAGTCGCGGGCACTCCAAGGAAGGAAATAAGCATATTCAAACCCTAGATAAAGGATAAATTTGAAATGAGCGATCTAGGATTGCTAGCACACTATCTTGGTATTGAAGTTACCTAATCAGTGGCTGAGATTGCAATCAAGCAAACATGATATATAAATAAGATCCTGAAAGAAGGTGATATGGTTAACAACAATGAAACAAAGATTCCCATGGATCCGGGAACAAAGTTGACCAAAACTGAAGGAGGAAATCCGGTAGACGCAATGCAATATAGGAGTCTGATCGAATGTCTTAGGTAGATGTTGCATATAAGGCTAGACCTATGTTACTCAGTCGGATTACTTAGTAGATTCAAGCAAGAACCGATGGAATATAAATTAAAGGCTATAAAGCAAGTCATACGCTACATCAAAGGTACAAAGGAGCATGGAATCATATACAAGAAGCAAGGAGGCTGAAAAATAACAGGTTATAGCGACAGTAGTTATGGTGTAAACACTAATCAGGGTAAAGAAACTACTGAATTGGTATTCTATTTTGGAGAATCACCTATGACTTGGAGCACGCAAAAGCAACAAACAATAACATTATCATCCTGTGAATCAGAATTCATGGTGGCTACTACAGCAGCATGTCAAGCACTTTGGTGAAGAGGCTACTCTGTGAAATAACAGGCTGGAAGGAAGAAATGATAACTCTAAAGGTACACAACATTTCTACAATAGCACTCATGAAGAATCCAGTCTTTCATGGAAGGAGTAAGCACATCGATACACGCTACCATTTCATCAGAGAATGCGTGGAGCATGATCATATCAATATGGAGCACATCAGTGGTGAATTACAAAGGGCGGATATATTAACTAAAGCACTTGCACAGATCAAGTTCATCACCATGAGGAAAATGCTCGGAGTTCAAGATCTACGACAAAGCAATGATCGTGATTAAGTGGGGTGAATGTGGAGTTAATCCCGTTCATTACTTAAGATAAAGTCTAAGGGACCGTAGTGTAAATACTACAAACTATGTTTAGTATGTATTTTATATGTATGTAAAGGTTACGGGGTAGTGTGTCAAGAAGCAAAGGGTATAACTTACATAATCACGTGGCATGTATATGTGATTTCTGAATCGTTGCCATCTAAACATCGTAACCCAAGTTTGCGATGGTTCATGGATGAACGATGGGAATAAAAAGGATTCCAATATTAAAAGTCTATAATCAACAATTCTCATTCAATACAAAATTAGTTTATGATTAATTGATCAATTGTTATCTGCAATCCAATTCTGGGAAACAAATATTTTTGTAATTCTTACCTTTTTAGTGTATTAATTTATTATCAATGGTTTTTATAGTTTAATAAATATATTCCTTAAAAAAGATTGGATCCTATAGTTGGTGGCCGAATCTTGTTTTTGTCCCCAAACCCTGTATTTTAATAATATTTTAAAAATGATCTGTTTTCTACTTTTCTTACACACTGAATTTGTAACAATCCTCCTTGTATTGATTGGAGCTTCCATGTGTCATCATGTTGTTAATCAGCCATTTCCATGGCTAACTTGTTCCATGATTCAGACATCCAAATTTAAAATCATAAAGATGATAGGTTCAGTTACATAAGAAATATTCTAATATGTTTATATCAACCCCTCAGTAAGATAGATAGGGGTGGCCCGGGTGGGGCCGTGCTAAACCCTTGAATCAGTATTTGAATCCAGCTAACACTGGTTTTCTGTCAAACAAAATGAGACACTGAAAATAACAAGGCATATTTATACAGTTTTGGCATAAACTTAACGGTGAGTGTTACATGTGACTGTTTTTATGACACAAACAAATCTATGTAGTATTTAACACAACTTGGTATTCTTATGTTGCATAGCCTCATGGCTTATGAATACCCTTTCTATGCCTCACCGCAAACCTGTTGACCAAAGCAAGTGCATTACTAGTGACTTGTGAGACATAAACCATCCTCTTGGTGACAGCATCCTTCACACGTCCATTCACAACAAACCCCCTACTACATATGTTTTGATTAGTAAGAGCCGAACCGACCCATGTCTCCAAGTTGCTCATGTGCCACTCAAAAGCTTGACCCGTGGTGCGAGCCATCTGCTCCAGCTCTTGAACCGACTGGCTTAGACTTGCCACACTGTTGGCCATGGTGCTGATACAGTCTTTAACTGCTTGGTACTCTCTGGGCTTTATTCCAGAGACTCGAGCCAGTTTAGAAATAAAGGAGGCTGCGGATTTGGCTTCGTTTAGGCTGACTGTAACGGCTGCTTTAGCTAGGCGGTGATCGCTCCCTTGTATAGAACCCGCGTAGGCTGAGAGACAGCGGACACAGAGAGGCGGATGCAGGGTGGTTTTACATGAGGCCTTGATGAAGTCCATGGAGGTGGGCGTGGGGGCGCCACTGGTGGTGGTGGTGCACCCAATGATGATGACAAGAACTAGCATGTAAAACATATGTTTTTCCATATGTAAATAATGTTTTTGAAAGCTTTATGTTTGTATGATAGGATGGAGTTGAAGGAGAATGGTAGGGTGCTTTATATTGTGACACTTTGTCACAAAACGGTGTCACTTAGACCGTTCTAGAAAAATATATCACGTGCAAGTTTTTAATCTTTATGGCTCTAAATGCTTTCTCATCTATGTTGACTTGGGATACGTATTAAACTTACCAGTGGACTAGTAAACTAACAAAAGTGGCCGTTGACTTACTAACAAACCCTAGACAAAGTCAAACTTCCAATTAACTCTTTAATTAGTTATTATTTATTAACACAATGTGACAACCACATTTTGTGGTGTTACCGAGAAAGACCGAGCTCAAAAGAGGAATCAAATGCATGATGTGTGTGACATGACATGCCAAGTGGGCATGATCGATAAGTGTTGAATAAGAGTCAAAGATTTGTGTTTAAAGGATCATTAATTACAGCTAATATATACTTGTTTAGACAGCTGGTTTATAAACAGTTGTGTAATATTTGTCGGTATTGGCCGATATCTATCAAACGTAGGAGAGGCAAAGACGAAGGTTCGTCTCTAGAAATAAACATAGTTTCAAGTGGGATATATAATATCACAAGTCCACGCTTCGTTTCTTGTAAACTAACACGAAACTATCCACGTTTATTTGGTTGTCTTAAATAACTATTTATAACCGAAACAAATTGATTATGACTAACGATACACACTTAAAGAAGATTCATTTTTAACATATAAAGGTGGAAGGGGCATAACCCAAAACTACCCCTCAAAAAGCCAACCAATCATTTAATGCTACCTCATATTACTCAAATGAACCCTAAAGTACCCAAATGGGTTGCGACAATGTTCCCGAATGAACCCCTTGAACCAACCAATCATGTAGTGCTACATCACAACCCAAAACTATCACACAACTTCATCCGCGGGTTCATGAACCCGATTTTCAACCCGCAAGGTGTTCCCGTGTTACCCCATCCAACCCACGTCCCACCTCTTCCACCCTAACATAACCAAAAAAGTTGAATCATTAGTAACCGAAACAAATTAACTATGAAAAACTAAAAACTAATGCAAAGTTATAGATTCAAATTTAACACAAAACCAGACCTTAAGGCCATGAGTAATGATCTCACATTCTCACGCCCCCCTCCACATCAACCCTCTCGGGCGTGAAACACCGCCCCCCATGGTAATGGGGCGTTTTGGTCACAGCCGTCGGACGCATTCTCAGTTTAAAATAAAAAAAAAAGAAATAATTTTTAAATTACTAATGGATAATGAAACCAATACACATCATAGTGATTCTGTTTAGTGTTTTACTATTGCTGACGTGGCAGTGACATGACGGGACGTTTTTAATTTTTAACGAAATCATTACACAGTCTAAAGGTTGTATCTTTCCTACTCGCATAAAGTAAAAGTTTCAAGAGTTTTCGAATTATTTTCCTAATGCAATACAGATGGACTCACAAAACAGGTTAAAGAATCAAATTTGAATAGCACCTTATTATTATTAAATGTAAAATTACAGGGTATGTAATCAACTAGGTGTAGCTTAAAAATATTTAATTATGTTAAATTCAAATAAAATTAATCAAGTTTCTCTCATCAGTTTGCCATGCATATAGGTGTGAATCAATAATTTACAACCACCACATGATACTTCCTGAAATTAAGGGACTTCCAAGTTGATTTTGTAGATTGCTACAATATCACCAAAGAACAAGATAAGCACAACCATGAAACCAGATTAGGACAACCATGCATTGTATTAAAAAACTATAGCACTTGTTATTATATTACACACCATATGAGTAATAATCAAAAAATGATATTTTGCATATTTTCTACCTCAAAACTAGACAGTATAGTATTTGCGCACAGCCCCGCGAACCTTCTCCATGTATTCTGCTGCTTGTATCTGCATGATGGAAAAAAAAAACCATCCTTACGCGGTTATGAAAGATTTATTGATATAGAGTTGATACAAGAATTAACATACTAATATCTGGACTGAGTAAACTAGAAAAAGATCTAACTTAAAATGAGTAACTTTCTCTCTGTTTGGAGTTACGGGCCCCATAAGAAATGAACGAAAAAGTCTAAACAAGTCGGACGTGTTAGCGACCCAGCAGACACCGAATTCAAATCTATACAAAGATGTAGTGATTTGTTGTTAGCCGTAATTTGATCAAGCTAGTTGAGGTCCTATATTCCAATCTGGTCAATTATGTGAACTTGGTCCAAGCACATACAGAAGAAAAAAAGCACATACAGAAGGAAAAAAAGCCACTACCATGCACACCCACGTTTCTTTTCCCATGCAATTTGAAGTTATTTATTTTTATTATTTTAGTTCTAATGTCCCACGTATTGCTCCATTTCCATGTGAGTCAGTTGTTTTATTTCCTTTAGAAAGTCGGTTGTTTTTATTTCCTTAAAACGTGGGATCATGGGTCATGTATTTTCTCTATGTAAGGCCAATCGAATGAAATGAAACACAGAGAGAGAATTTACGTTGAATTATTTGCAAGGTTTTTTTGTTAAAAACTTGTGTCTTTCATTGGTAGTTCAAACTGGCAAGTTTGAATGGTGTTCTTGGAATTTAAATCAGAATTAAGTGGTGCTTCTATATCTATCTTAATTTTCATTTAGAATTGCCCTACAAGTAGATTGAGTGATTGTAGGAATTCTGGGTTCATGTATATGATGTGACTTGGATTTTCTGACAATCGTGATAGTTCACTTTCATATTGAATTATTTCGGTGGTATACACTGAATTCAATCAGATAAGAATCAGAGATTCAAGAACGAATCTGTGAAAGTCTGTTAGAGAATTCGTATATATTAAAATAACCAAATTCGTACTTATATAAGGGGTAAACAGTTACATTGGAACGTTATGGCGGTTATTGGCTGAAAACTGCCACAACCGTCAACCACAATTGCTAAGTCATTCTACTCAGGAGAGCCAATCTACTCCGGAGAGGCAAAACTCACTCAGAAAGAGCAAATTTTTACTCCGAAATAGTAAACTGTCGCCCCTAACCAGGTGCGCTGCCCCCGGACCCCGTTGTTCAGTGGGCTTCGCCCTCTTGACAAAACAAGGTCTTAAGCACAAGAAGTCATAAGATCATCAAACAAGTGTGCACTCCACATTTACCAACTTGTTTGATGTTTCAATATGACTTCTCATTTGATCACCAAGTAAACCCAAATACACCAAATAGCTTGATGACACTTAAATCACCAACATTCCTCCCCTATTTTAGTGTAATCCTTGATTCACTTAAAGCATATTATAACAGGAACAAACTCATGCATAAATATTGAATTCCTATTTTAGTATATTACGCATTCCAAATATTCGAATATAAGGGTGTCACTATGGATTGAACCCTTGCTATCCATTTGAATACATGAAGATAATATACACACAAGTTCAACGTATTCCTTTGTTCTTACTTGACACTATCTTTCACTAGCCTTGTGTCCATTCCTTCAATGAGTACATAGAAGCCAGGTCCCAAGCTTCTTTGAAGCGGTTAAACTTCATACTCATATAGGTAGCTCCTTTCCTCTTGCACCTGCAATGCAATTTTTCAAATGATCTATTAAGAAGTCAAAACTTCAACCCAACCCACTATAATCTGGACACATACCTTGGGAAAATATTATACATGTGTTCCAATCTCTAGATGTTAAGATTTCCACATTAAATTCAACATATAGTGTTGTACTATATAGGAATTGGGTATCTTAACACGAGAGATTTAAGTGGACCTTAATCCCATCCCCACAGCCAGCATGTGCACAAGATCTCTTCTTAACCCTTTGGTTAAATGATCGGCTAGATTGTGTTATGTACGAACATATTCAACAAATATCACACCATACATGATAAACTCAGGAATCATGTTATGTCTAACACCTAAATGTCTAGACTTCCCATTATACACTTGGCTATAGGCCTTAGCTAAGGTAGCAACACTATCACAACTGATAGATATTAGTGATATCGGTTTGGGTCACAATGGAATCTCATACACTAAATTTCTTAGCCATTCAGCTTCTTTACAAGCAGCTACTAGGGCAACAAACTCATATTCCATCGTTGAATTAGTTATGCAAGTTTGCTTCTTAGAAGCCTAGGATATTGCTCCTCCTCCAAGCAGAAAAACCCATCCACTAGTTGAGGAGTGATCCTCCATATTTGTAATCCAACTTGCATCTGAATAACCTTCAAGAACATAAGGAAATCCACTATAACTAAGAACATAGTTCATAGTCCCCTTCAAATACTTGAATACTCTTATAATAGTTTGCCAATGATTTGTACGTGGGTTGCTAGTAAATCTACTAAACTTCCCAACAGCAAAGGCAATATCTGGCCTTGTGCTAATCATGACATACATCAAGCAGCCAATGGCTCTTGAGTATTCAAGTTGAGACACAGCTTCACCTTTGTTTGGTAGAATCTTGAAGTTAGGGTCAATACGAGTGCTAACTGCAGAACAGTTCTCACAATTGAATTTCTTTAATACTTTCTCAATGTAATGAGACTGTGAGATAGATATACCCTTGTTCTCATGCTTGATCCTAATGCCTAGGATCACCTCAGCCTCCCCTAAATCCTTCATAGAGAAGCTAGATGACAGAAAGTCCTTAGTTTTTTCAACCTAATCTTGACTAGTACCAAAGATCAACATGTCATCAATATACAAGCAAATTATAACTCTATTAGATTTATCAAATTTGTTGTATACACACTAACCATTAGACAACACAATGTCATCAAACTTTTGATGCCATTGTTTAGGAGCTTGCTTTAAACCATAGAGTGACGTAATGAGCTTATACACCTTATGCTCATTGCTAGGCATAACAAAACCTTCAGGTTGTTTCATATATATCTCCTCATCCAACTCACCATTTAGTAATGCAGTTTTCACATCCATTTGGTCTATCACAAGGTTGTTTATAGCTGTTAAAGCAATCAACAACCTACTTGTGCATATTCTAGCAACAGGAGCATATGTGTCAAAGTAGTCTATACCCTCCTTTTGTCTAAAGCCTTGGATAACCAATCTGGCCTTAAACTTTTCTATGGTACATCTACTTTCATCTTCTTCTTGAAGATCCATTTACAACCTAATGGCTTACAACCAGGGGCAGTTCAAATAATTTCCAAGTATTATTTTGTATAATAGAATACATATCATCTTGTATAGCTTCTTTCAAGAATGCTACATCACGAGATGATATAACCTCTCTATATGTTCTAGGATCTTACTCAATATTAAAGCAATATTGATATTGAGTGTAAATCTCATTTCTAGATCCTTTAACTACATAAAGTTGGAAATCAGAACCATAGTTCTTTGCTATTCTAGCTCTATTACTTCTTCTTGGTTCAGCTGAAGTAGAAGGAATATCTTTAAAGTTAGTTCCTTGAGAATTACTCAAACTTGGAACCATGTCATTTGGTCTAGGTATAGATGAGAATCTTTCCTCATCAAATATTGCATCTCTTGACTCAATAACAGTGTTGATAGACATAGAGTCAGTAGGTTTTATGACATAAAACCTATAAGCTTTGGAATGCTCTGCATATCCAATGAAGATGCAATCTATACCTTTTTCACCCAGGTTCTTTCTTTTGGGTTCAGTGAGCCTTACTACAGCTCTACAACCCCAAACTCTTAAGTAATTTAAGTTTGGTGGCTTTCCATACCAAAGTTCATATGGGGTAATCTTGTTCCTTTTGTTAGGAACCCTATTTAAAAGATAACAGGCAGTTAACATAGCCTCACCCCAAAATCCTTCACTTAGCCCTGAATAAGATAACATGGAGTTAACCATTTCCTTTAGAGCTCTGTTCTTTCTCTCAAATACACCATTTTGTTGTGGTGTATAAGGAACAGTGATTTGATGTATAATACCCACTGAGTAGAAATAACTTGGATCAAAGTATTCATCTACCCTATCTGTGCGTAGTATTTTAATGAAATCATTCTTTTGCAACTCTATCTCAGTTTTGTATATCTTAAATTTATCTAAATCTTAATCTTTAGTGTTAAAAAGATATACATAGTAAAACCTAGAGGCACCATTTATATAAATAACAACATACTTTTTATTTCCTATAGATGGAGTTGCATAGAAATCATACAAGTCACTATGTATTAGTTTCAAGCACCTTTGAATCCCTTTTAATATCCTTAAAAGGTTGTCTAGTAATCAGTGTTGTAAAAATCGGGCTAGGCGGCCATTTAACTTGTAATTTTGAGCTAGGCGGACCATTAATCGAAATCGGGTCTAGGCGGGTCTAGGCGGTCCTAGGCGGGCCTAGGCGGCCAGATTCCGGTGAAAATTCCGGCAAAAACCTGAAACTTTCGGCCAAATTCCGGCGAAAGCCTTGGATTTTCCGGAAAAACCTTGGATTTTCCAGCCAACCCCTTCAAATTCCAGTCAAATATGTGTGTAAATACTTAAAAATGAATATTTTTATAAAAATTACTTATAAAAATGTGTTATATATAAAAAACAAAAAATTACATATAAAAATTCCAATCCGATTAATCCCGCCTAGGCCCCGATTAATCCCGCCTAGGCCTAGGCCCCACTCCACCGCCCGACTAGCGCTTAGCGATTTTTCCAACCATGCTAGTAATTTTAGTCAACATGCACGTTTTACACTTCTCATTATTAATGTCAAAAGCATGTATCAAACTACACTTAGACATATCCAATAATCATTTACAGTGTACATGCCCTAACCTTGCATGTCATAAACTTTGTTTGTGTTATTACTAGTACTAACCATGCAAACAGAATCATCACCAAAAGGAACATTGATGTTTAATCTAAACATGCCATTTAAATAACCAAATCCAACAAAAGTATTATGCCTGGATAAGATATACTTATCCGATTCTAACACATGTTTGTAACCACAAATGTTTAATACAATACCAGACACAAGATTCTTTCAAATCCCATGAACAAATAAAACATTGTCTAAAGTTAATTGTTTTCCAGAAGTAAAACTAAGCTTCACAAATCCAAGGCCTTTGACTGGTTCAGTAGAAACATTCCCCATACGCAACATTGATCCATTATCTATTGGTTTAAATGAACTAAACCAACGTTTATCCTTGCACAAATGGTTTGTTGCTCCCGAATCAACCCACCAACCTACATCTGCAATCATTCGAAAGAATCCTGCATATAAAATGCATCAGATATAAATGATACATAGTTCTTAATAGAATTATTTCTAAGGTCTAAATTCTGACCTTGTGGTGGAGTTTAGTCCTTGGTTCCACTTGGACCAGCCTAATTCTTAGACTTTCAACAAACCAGTTTTGGTTTCTTGTTGGAAGAATCTTTAGTTTGTTTAAACTTCCTCTTATTGTCCTTGAACATGTTATATCCCTTGGAACGACCACCATTCTCAACCATATTCACAGAGGATGATCCAGCCACGCTTTTATCCTTGACCTTGTCACTTTCTTGAGCCCTTAGGGACTCTTCTATCCGAAAGTGACTTCCTAATTGGACTAAGGTCAATTATTCCTTTTGATGTTTCAGCGTGTGTCTAAAGTCTTTCCAAGATGGGGATAATTTATCAATTATACTCGACACATAAATGGATTCGTCCATTTGCATCTTATGTTGAGTAAGCCCCAAGATACGTAACAGTTCATTGTATTGTTCCATAATGGGCCTTGAATCAACCATCTTGTAATTATTAAAATTACTGACCAGAAACTTCTTGCTATAAGCATTTTCTACCATGTATTTTGATTCAAGGGAATCCCAAAGTTCTTTTGAGGATTCAACATTCTGATAAACATCAAATAAGGATCTGACATATAGTTCAAGATGTGTCATCTACAGATGTAATCATCATTCTCCCATTTCATCCTTCTCCTGGTTTGTTCAATCGTTTCATTCTCCAACAATTCTGGCATCGAGGTACTGAGAACATAAACAACCTTCAAGGCAGTGAGAAGAAAGTGCATCTTCTTTTGCCATCGCCTAAAGTCCTTGCCTCAAACTACTCAAATTTTCCGAATTTGCTTGTCATGTCTTTCACAAATTCTACAGTCGACATTTGAACAAAATAATTCAATCTATGTAGGAATTTTTTGTTCGTGTATATGATGTGACTTGGATTCTTTGAAAATCATGACAGTTCACTTTCAGATTGAATTATTTCGGTGGTATACACCGAATTCAATCAGATAAGAATCAGAGATTCAAGAACGAATCTGTGAAAGTCTGTTAGAGAATTCGTATATATTACAATGACCAAATTCGCACTTATATAAGGGGTAAACAGTTACATTGGAACGTCATGACGGTTATTGGCTGAAAACTGCCACAACCATTAAGGCATCAATCACAACTGCTAAGTCATTCTACTCAAGAGAGGCAATCTACTACAGAGAGTCAATCTACTTCGGAGAGGCAAATTCACTCAGGAGAGCAAGTTTACTCAGGAAGAGCAAATTTTTTACTCCGGAAGAGTAAACCGGTCAGGATGACTAATCTGGTCCGGAAGACCATCCTTCAGCAGTTTTCACTTCCAAACCTCAGCCAGGGGCGTTTCCCCTTGGACCCCACTAGGGGCTAATGCCCCTAGGACCCTTCTAACCAGGGGCGTTGCCCCCCGGACCCCCGTTATTCAGTGGGTTTCGCCCCCTTGACACAACAAGGACTTAAGCACTATAAGTCATAAGATCATCAAACAAGTGTGCACCCCACACCTACCAACTTGTTTGATGTTTCAATATGACTTCTCATTTGGTCACCAAGTAAACCCAAATACACTAAATAGCTTGATGACACTAAAATCACCAACAGTGGTGAATCTGTATCTCAATCCTACCGTTGCCTATCTGTTCTATTTGAATTTCCGATTCTACACGTTACCCTAACCGGATTTATATCAAGACGCTTTGCCCGACTCTCAGGTCAAAATTTCTTCTTCTAGAGCTCCGATTTTGAACTTCAAGGATTCCCCCCCCAAGATTTTGTGATTTGATTCGATTCTGTTACGTGAATCATGGGTCCCATGAATTTAAGTGTTTAATAGTTATTCGATTTTATTTTTGTCGAGTCAATTTCAGTTTTCTAAAATTTGGCATGATGTGTCAAACTTAGATTTTCCGTATAAAAGAGGGTTTGATATATTGGTTTAAGCATTCACATATCAATTTTCCCGTAACGTGCTTCCGCTCTGCATCATTAACTTATAATTATAGTTGCACATATTTTATTTTACTGGAAGATGTTGCATTTGAAATATGAAGGTTCACTAATTTTGTATTTTAACTAATCCTACTTCCGATTATTTAACTAACATCACTTGCCTGATTACTTCTGCGAGCACTTGCTATATTTTCATCAAGAAGTGCCAATAAAGATTTATTAATCTCATTCTTCTCCACCATTTCCAGTAACTGTGAGAAAATATGGAAAAAAAAAATTAGTATCCACCGAACGAATTACTTTCAAGAGAAATAACCGGATTTCACGTACAGTTGCTTTCACATCTTTAGATGTAAAAATTTTATTCAAGTTATCTCTTGCCTTCACTATGTTAGCTTGCAGTTTATCATAAGCTTCTGCAAAATTAAAATAAAAAAAAATATTTTTTACTGGTTTACATAAACAATGTCTAGAGGAACTTACTTCAAATATGTTATATTATAAAGCTAATAACCTATTCCTTCAAGAAGAGCTTTCTGCAGTGCTTCCAACTCAATCACTCTGTCTTCCATATCCTGCAATGATCATTGGTACTCACATTATGATGAACAGTTAATTAGTCCGAGATCGATAAATTTTGATTTAAGCATGTAGTAGAATAAGGAAGCAAACCTCGGTTTTTTGAACAGCAAACCGAAGCTGTCCTAGTTCAAACTTTAAGTGAGCAAAAAAATCATCGGTTAACCTGAAAATATCAGTGTTAATGTGGCTTTGAGGGTGAGATTAATATAATTATAGTCATCCAACCATGAGTTTTGTTTAAGACTAGTGTGATTATGTGCAGCATACAACAAAAACTATACAATTACTACTTTCATTAGAAAAGGTAGGACCTTTGAGGTTGTAACATCCGGTCTTGGTTTTAAAAAGCATGTGACGCTCCAATGTGTTTTGATGCCAAAAGCTGATGCGTGATCCACGGTATGCAAGGCGTTGTTATTAAAAAACTACTAAAAAGTTATTTATAGATAATATTTTAAATTGTTAACTTTTAAACACTAAAATATAAGGCATTTTCATCACCTCTGGTCAGATTTGTTCAAATACTAAAACTCATTGCTCAATTGAGGGTTAAATTTGTTCAATTGATGGTCAAATTTGTCCAATAAGATTTGAAAAAACTCCTACCCATTGCAATTGATGGTCTAATTTGTTCAAATATTTGTCAATTGCATACGCATCGCATCCGCATCAACTGCAGCGATGCAATCTCATCACTGCATAATTGCATTATGTGCTCCGAATGCGCACATTTTAAAACCAAGCATCCGGCCCCTCATACCAACCAATATTATCTATAATACCCACAAAGAGCTCATGGTTTTGTTTTTGGTTGTATGAATAGAGACTACCCAGAGGCTAGAGGTCACCCATCCCGCCCACCCAATCTTACCTAACTATGGAATTCTCCTCCTCCCATCCAAAACGTTCAAAAAGCGTTGGTGGTATATAAGGTCAGACATTCCTTATGACCTAGTATCTCTCATGTGACAACGATATAAGATTTGTCTAAAGTGTCACATATAGACGAGTCCACTTCAAAATCGTTATGTAATTTAAACATGCCAAATGAAATAACTTACTTAGGCCTCATTCTCGCAATCTCGAATTCAAGCTCTTGAGCTTCGGTATCAAGAAAATATTCAACCAACTGCTCCTGAGTATCCGGAACACGCCTAGACTATAACACACATTGTCACACAAACATAAGAAAGAACCTCAAACCCCAAACACAAAGTCCTAAATTTCTCAAAGATTCAAATTCAGAAAATAGAAATAGAATTGACCTCACGCAAAGCACGTCGCCGTTCATTCTCTTCTTGGAGTTGACGTTGGAAATGTTCGCGAGCATCGGCGTCTCTCTCGAGGCGTCTCTGGAACTCACGCCTGGCCAAGTGGCCGGTGGACGGTGGCCCTAATATCCCCTCCGGATCCTTCCTTAACAAAATCAGATAACAAATGTAAGAATTAAAAGCAATTATAATTAAGTGGTTACTGAGTGGATGTATGTACCCATCCTATACAGCGAATTTTAGTTCTGAAGTTGGGGGAAGTTCTGACACGATTGATAGATACGGATGTGAAGGCGGCGGCGGTGGAGGCTGTAGATAAACCGAGAGCGAGAGTACCGGCCATAACGACGGTGGGTGGTGGTGCCTGTGAGTGGTGACGTGGTTGGAGTATATCCGTTTGCCCAAACGTTATCGTGTATTATGATTTATGATATACTTTAACTGGACTCTGATATGGGCGTGCAGAAATCAAATTGCAATACTTTTATTTTAAAGAATTTTACAAAAGCCCAAACTATAGTTAAATTGAGTTGTAATATATAACCTAGAGGTGCACAAACCGGTTTTTTTCCGGAACCGGTTCCGGATCCTATCCGGACCGGTTCCGTCAACGATGGTCAAGAACCGGACTCATTGGAACCGGTTCCGGATCGGATCCGGTTATGGGAGTGGAGACTTGGAACCTATTTGGAACCGGTTCCGGATCGGATCCGGTTTTATCCGATTGGAACCGGTTTTTATGGAACCGGTTCCGGATCGGATCCGGTTTTATCCGATTGGAACCGGTTTTTTTTCCGGATTTTTTTGTGTCCGATTTTGTCCGGTTCCATTTTGTCCGATTTTTGTCCGATTTTTATCCGGTCCGGACAAAACCTTGGAACCGGTTCTGGATCCGGCGGTTCTCAAAAAATCCGGTCCGGTTCCAAAAAAACCGGTTCTAGCCGGATCCGGTTTCGGATAATCCATCGGATCGGATTCGGTTCCGGTTCTTTTGAGCACCTCTAATATAACCTAAAGAGAGGTCATAACTCATAAAACATAAAAGCTTAAATTTATGGAAATCTTCAAATTTAAACAGAAATACATTGTCATTGTTATTATTATTGTTATTGTTATTGTTATGGAAATCTTAAAATATAAATTTTTATTAGAGGGCTAGTACCTTGCAAAACATAGCACCGTTAGCCTCGTCATAGGAAGGGTCAAGGGGTATTTGGATGGGGTTGAGATATTAAATCATGAGTAGGTAAGTAGTTGAGAGGATTCAATGCCTCTCTTCTAAAGGAAAAGAGGTTTATATACCTGTGCTGAGTTGACTTTCTTGTGCACTAAATGCTCTTTGGCAGGGCGTCGATTCATAGGTCTGCGGGTATCGGAGTATTATCTAAAGTTCATTCTTTGGACCCTCGGGTAACGTCTTTACCCTTCGGTTATTAGTTTGACAATGAATATTCTATGTGTGATATCTTCATCATTTAATGCCTTTGCACGTTACTGTTGGGCTTTGTCAGATTAGGTTCGAGCCTTGGCTTGTCTTATTAACAAGGCCTGTAACCCGGCTCGTATCATGTGATGCCCGACCGTGAATGGTTTTGTTTTTGCAGTTGTTTCCAGGCGATATGATGTGAACTCATTTTTATCCCTTTTCGGGTTACTTGTTCTGGGGGTGCTGGGTTATATCCCATCATGTCCCCCTAGTCCATTGTGTTAACCGCCCGGGCAGTTAAGACATTGGACTTGTTTTGTCTGCGTTTTTTATTTTTGAAAGATAAGTATGGAAACATGGTAGAAAACCTTGGCTTCATAGAGATTATTAACCTGACTAGCCACCAGTAATCTATGATGTGCTCGGATGTATATATAAAATAAGAAAGAACTCACACAACAATTTTAAAAGGGAATTACCCAAAACTAAACCACACACAATGGCAAGTGCACCGATCAGTATGTAGTAAGTATAGGCAAGACTGGATATCAATCCGGGGACACCGATAACAACTCTCGATAATAAACCTTTGTCAACTCCCAACCTATTATAATGAGTGATTTTAACTAACAACTAAGACGTTCGAACACTGGACAACTAAGGAAACAATTAAGAATACGAAACTGGACGTAAGGATAAGATCAAATCAAAAAGCAACCGCCCATGTAAGAATCCAACTAACATTCAATGACAAAGAGAATTAACAATATGACTATATCTAATAGTAAAAATCTAAGGTCAACTAGGTATGTTTCTACTCCCTAAGACGACTAAAAGACTCGTATGAAGAACAAGATAGACTATGACAAAATATCTAATGAGGGATCTCTAGTCGGTCCAACCACTCATAATGCCATGAAAGACTGTGGTCCACAGCCTCAGAGTAAAGGAAAATCTAGAACTAGAACACATGCAAACCTTATGAACACTAACACCACATATGAAATGCAAGACTCGCGGTTACGTAATCTAGACCTAACATACAATGGGTAGGAGGTTTCAGGCTATATCTATCACCGGGTAGGTCTCAAGACAAGGTAGGACAATGATAATAGTCTCTAAAAACAACCTAGACACCAACCGTTATGGTCAAATCAATTGTCTTTACAATCAAAACACAAAGCAGTGACTCTAGCTTGCATTACTCGACCTAGATGACACAAAACCAACTAGAAACAAGCAAAACATGATCAAGGCGGTAGTTATTAAGCATTCACAGCATACATATCCATTCATATACATTCAAGAACAAGATTCTAAGATCATCACAATAATTCATACGATTAAACCGAAAGAGATGTCAAAACATGGAAGCTATCATCAAACCTAGGTAGCTAACAGGTTTAGCTACTTATGAACGTCCAAAACATCATAAAACATGAATCAAAATGAAACATAGTCGATAGAAGTTCTGAAATCAAACGAATAAACACAAACCGAATGTTTCCAAACCGAAAACGACCTTAAATCTTCACTTAAAAGCTTCTAGGAAGCTCCAAACTCCAAGAAATCATGAATTCAGTCGTCCCAAATCGTCTCCAGTCAAACTCTCCCAAGAATGGTCGTCAAACGAGTTTAAATAGCTAAAAAAATTCTCAATTGTCCAATAAAGAATTAGATTTTAGTAGGCCAGCCTTTCTTTGGTTTTCACCACTTCATTTGAAAGAATATAAAATAATAATGCCACTACTTCATTAAAAAAAAAGCAATAAACTAACGGTGGAGGGTTGAACCCGCGCAGCTACTTTGAGGAAAGGAGAGGAAAACCATTGAAGCTAGTATGTTTTTGTGAAGTTACCATTGAAAAAGATATATATATATATCGGGTTGGGAGTCCACAAGACCTTTCATTAAGAAACAATAATAGTTTAGCAGATAAGCTAAAAACACAACAATAGACCAAATTTAGAAGCAAAAAGTATACCTTCTAACTCAGAGGCTTCCACTCTTATGTAAATATCTTGAACTGCATCAAACTCTCTAGTGTTTAAAAGTTCAACAAACCATAGTAGACATCCGGTTCCTCCATTTCTGATATCTAAACTTCCATAGCCGGTACAAGAGCAATTCCTTTTGCAAGCCGTCTCACATTCTCCAAGGGTCATGTTCACATCATACCACGACCATCGTGTATCTGGTACCTTCACTCCTACAATTCCATAAGGACCACAGAGTGAAAACCGATCACAAGTATCTACTAAAGTGTCTGCATACACAATCCAGTCTTTGATTCGCTCAATCCATTGCAAAATCTTTATCTTATCATCCCATATCAAAACTATTCTTTGAACAACAAACTTGGTGGTGTAAATCCCATTTTCTTTTTCAATAGGAAATCCACTAAAACCAAGACCATTCCAAGTCTTGATACTAAAACTTGACCTCTCCACCCAAACGTTTGTGGATATCCATTTGTGTCCATTATATTACTATACTCACCTATAGAAGGATCATTAGGACTCTTCCAAGATGTCATGCACCTCTGTAACCCTGTTGCCAAGTCCTTCCCAAATTTCATTCCTGGAAGAAATGTGTCACCAGGATAGTCAAAACTTTGCCAAATCAGATTTTTATTTTCATTCCAGACAATTAGATTTCAGGTTTAAAAATTAACCCAAGCTTAGTGTAATAACCCATTAACACATTTCAACCAATCCTCATGCGCCACCTCACTACCTCTATTTGAACTCAAGAAAGGTGTTTTCGTCTTTTTGGTGTCTACCAATTTAATGCATTTCTTTATTTCCTTATGACATCAGCTTCCAATACCATGCCTGCTTATTTTTTTACTGTACTTTTACTACCAACCAATCAATCAATCAATCTTATTTTTATCAACTTCACCACCTTAATTTCCATCATTATTTTTTTTTAATTTTTACTTTGAATCCCAAATTAGAGAGAGATTTTTAAGCATGTCATTTTCCTTATTTATTACTATCATTAAATAGCCTTAATAATAATATCCTAATTGTCTTTTTTTTTATTCTACACTATATTTTTTATATTAACCAATGACTTAAAAAAATTGTTTATAGCATAAATATTTTAGTTTTATTAATATTTTTGGAAAACAATGGTCTCTTTACATCGATGTAAGTTTGCTGAACATGTGAATTAATCTCATGCATTACTTAAATATTTTAGTTTTATTAATACTTTTTTTATTAATGATAATAATAATTAATAAGATTGATCATTGATGACAACCAAGATGAGGCAAATTGCATGAATTAGTATATCATTATTACTGAATTAGTATATCATTTATGGTTGTTCGGATGCAACGTCCTAATTTGCGTCTAAGAAAAATAATACGAATTAGTATATCATTATTACAAGTTTACACTAATATAGTAATGTATTACACTAATGTAACGATGAACATAAAAATGCATCTCATATACAATAAACCACACTCTTTACTATAGCTAAATCCCAGGTCAACTTTTGGTTATTTTACACAAGTGTAACTTTTACCCTTTCTTTTAGTGTAATTTGAAATATGCCACACTCCTTATTTTATACAAATGTAAAAGTATATTGCTCCAATGCAATACTTTTTTATTTATGTCATATATGTGTTATATTACACTAAGGTAAGACATTGTTATACCAATATAAGCTTATAATACACTAATGTAAAACAATAATACATTATTTTTATTATTGTTTCTAACATTTGTAATACATTATTTTTGTACCACATTCTAATATGTTACAATAATGTAAAACAAAAATGCATTATATTTTTTGAACATGATTATATATATTTTCTGAGCATGATGTAGTAACTATCTATATATATAAATATATATATATATATATATTTATATATTTTCGTATATATTTTGTACCAAAAAAATCAACCAATCTGTCTTGTATTTTCCTTCTTATTTAAGATTTGAAAGAAGAGAAAAGTAATTCAATTTTGTTTTTCCTTTTCTATTTCTCATTTTAAAAAATAACCATATAAAAATAACATCTGTTGGCATGTTCTCTGTTTTGGTGACTAGTTATGAACGATAGACCATCAAACATTTGGTGAATTTTTAATAAATCGAACTATGTTTTAAAGTCATCTTGCAAATTATTTTTGTTAGATTGAGTGGAGTGATGTAATAATCATGTTATCAAGTCCGTTCATGTTAAAACAAAACTTAAAACTCTTCACGAGCCATTTTTACTCACTAATTCATCAAACCAACTTCTCGATTTCTTCTCCAAACACCACAATGAATCCTTGGAATCCAAATAATCCATTTTTTTCAAACATTCGTAACGACCCAAATAACCCTTTCAACCTGAACAACCTTTTCAATCCAAATATTCAAGACGTTTACGTTCCGAGTACGTCACCGGAACCAAACATTTTTCAACAAATTCCTTGTGGATTTAACTTCAACAAATGCCCCCTCCTACACAAATTCCTCCCACACCGGATTCAATACCCGAAACACAAGAATTTACCGTCCCCGACACACAACCGTCTACTCAACCGAAGAAACGTTCACATGGGAGATTATTAGAAAATCTCCTAAGTGGGGCCAAGTCCCGTTGATGTCCTCGTCGTTTTTTAGAAAAAAGAAATATACGAACGCCAAAATATGAACGACGAGGATGAAGACGAGTAGTTTTTTTTATGAATGTAGTTTTTTTTATAAATGTCGTTTTTTTATTTTTATTTTTTTATGAATGTAGTTTTTTTTTAATGAATGTAGTTTTTTAATTAGTTTAATTTTATTTTATTGGTATTTAGTTAATTATTATTTAATGATTAAAAATTAAAGGCGGGGCGTGAAACCACTACGTATCTTGGTGAAAATTGGCAGTGAAAACTCTTACGCAGATGTGGCGCTGATGTGGAGGGGCGTGAAACCACTACGGATAGCCTTAGAGTTCATGTGGCACGTGCCTCTGTGTTGGTAAATGGATCCCCTACTTTTGAATTCTGATGTGAACGGAGGGCTAGGCAAGGTGAGCCACACTTTCCCTTCCTTTTCATTATCGCTATAGAGACACATTCAGGTATCTTCTTTAAAGATGGGGGACTTAGAGCATGGGGTATACCCATGTGATTATGACGTGATGTGATAATAAAGTGCACGCCACGTGGCGCCACGTCAGATTCTGGAAAATCACATCACACATCACTAGGCAAGGGGTATACTCATGTGATTGTGGTGGTGTGATAATTTAATGTTTATTTTTTAATTTTTATTTAAATAAAATAAATGGGCCTTGTCATAAAACCTGAAAACCACCAAACCAGCCATAACATAACCCTTTGTTTAAGACCTGTTGGCCGCTCATTTCAGATCTGAAGAAACAAGGTTCTCCAACGGTACAATTTCAAAGAATACTCCACTTTCTCGCGTGAAAAATCTCACGCCAAATAATCACGGCGTGATTATTGGCTCGAGGGGGCGGTGTTCCACATTAATCACTGCGTGATTAATGACCCACGTAGGATCACGCCATGAACCACATCCGGTATACCGGATAACCTTAGGGGTTTTCCATGGTGTCAACACACCTAATGGGGGGCCCACTGTGTCCCACCTGCTCTATACAGATATAAATAAGGAGTTTATATTTTTTTCTGAACGAAAAACAATTTTCAAAACACACATAATTAATTAATAGCATGAGGTACAATTTTCAAAAAGTTGTTGATAACTAATAAATTCATGGGTTTGCATCATTACTAAAATATTATTTTAGTCATGGAACCGTTTCCATCTGCCTTGGGTTCATGTGGTTCGTGCCTTTCTGTTGGTAAATGTATCCTCGACTTTTGAATTCTGATGTGAACGGGGGCTAGGCAAGGTAACACACTCTTTCTCTTTTTTTTCATTATCGTTATGGAGGCACTATCAGATATATTCTTTAAGGCTGGGACTTGGGGATTTTTTATGGTGTCACCACACCTAATGAGGGGCCCACTGTGTCCCACTTACTCTATGCGGATGGTGCCATCATCCTTGGTAGTTGGTCAGAAATCAATATTAAAAATATTGTCAGGTTACTAATGTGTTTTTATTTGTGCTCCGGTTTAAAAATTAATCTCTCCAGATCTAACATATTTGGGGTTGGTGTCGGCCCAAATGAGTGTAACACATCGAAAATTTCTATAGAATATAAGGGCTAAAAATGTTAGGAATTGAAGTCGAGGGGTTGAATTGCAAATGTACCAAAGATCAAGGGTTAAAAATGAAGAATTTTGGAATTTGGTCGATGTCGGACCTCCGACATATGGAGAGGAAGGAAATAGAAGAGTCAGACGTGTGTCTGATGACTCAGCCCCAAGTCGGACCAATATGCTTTTACATGTCGGTCCGATATGTAGATGTCGGACCGATATGCTTTTCATGACGGTCTGATATGTGGAAGTCGGACCGATATGCTTTTCATGTCGGTCCGACGTGTGTGCGCTACGTCAAATAAGCTGCCATAAGGGATGTCAAACCGAGATGCTCCTACATGTCGGTCCGACATGAGTCAAAATTTTGCCTATAAACAGATTTCAATGGTAGAAAAGTTTAAGACATTTCTCACACACTAATACACACTCAAACACACACATTTAGTCTAGGGAATCGTGCCAAGGCCCCGATACACGTTCGGAAGTCCAGTTTCTAGCCTTACGCCTTCAAATAGCGGTAGATAGTTCCGAGATAATGTTCCGATAACTTGGTTACTAACCATTAAACTTTGATTAAATATTGTTATGTTTATTATAGATTTTAATTAAGAAATATTAGCAGTTAAATATACGTCGAGGTGCTGTCCGAAGTATTTGACATATTATTGATACTATAAGCTGAAATACTGTCTAGGTGAGTTCATTTGAATTAAAATGTGTATTGTTACACAGTTGTTATTTAAAATATTCCTGATGTAATGCCCTATTCCAAGTATATATAAGGCGTATTAAGTACTTATTGCGTTTCGAGCGAGGCTGGGACCTACGGTTGGAACGATTATCTCATATTACCGGTGTGGGAGGACCAGTAATGTGGGATAGTTTGTCCATTTTATACCGGTGGTGTGCGCTCGTGGCGGGAACGGTTGACTAATTATATATAACAAAAGCCTGATTAGTTTGTGTACTAATGGGTGGGACATGGGATTGCTGGTGATTGAATAACAACCATGTGGTAAAGATTCATGAACTCACCAATTTATGTTGATCCAGTTATTTTTATTATCTTTAAGGTTGTTGAAGGTGGATCTGTTAGTGGCATTCCGGATAGACTGTAGATATGGATAGTTGTGTGGATGATCAGAGGACTGTGAGAATGGATGGAGGCATGCTTGGTAGAGCTATAAGCCCTGTGAATGTTTTGAGTTCCTTGACAAGAACTGGTGTTTGTTAGTTTGGTTTATTTGTAATATATTTAGACTTATGATGTAAAACACTTTAGTAATTAATAAATGAAGTTTATGGTTTAGCTTCCGCTGTGTGTATTTGGTATCACTTCACCTCCGTCATCCCACCTTCCGGTGCCGCCGTGGAGCCAGAACCCTAGCCGCCTCACGCGTCTGCCGCTGCGCAGATCTGGATCGTCGGCTTAGGCCTCCTAAACCACTGGTGTGACTTTCGTGGCCCCTGATTTGCTTAAGAAGGGGCATGTAAGTGGGATTCAAGTGGTCGGAACCTCTCCCCGACGGCGCCGGCAGCCGCTGGAGCGGCGGAGGTCGCCGGACTTCCTTTACCAGCCCTCACTCTCTCACTTGGTTGGGAGCATTTTTACATATTTGTAGAAGTCTGGAATGAAGGAGTTAGAGATGGAACTGTGTTGTGTAAATGAAAAAGATGATAGGTGTAGGAAAAATGAAGATGACAGTAGTTTTTAGGTAGGGAGAAATCACCATAAAATCTTGTAGGATTTTGTAGATATTCTCAATGATCTTGTAAAAAAAAAGAAATCAAATATGAGATTTTACATAATTTATTAATTTAAAAGATTAAAATCCCGAGAGTTATAGAAGTAGGTAAAAGCAGTATATTTTGGACTGGTTTTCGACATATCGCGTGTGCACTCGGATCTCTAGAATGTGAATCAACTCCAAACTGTTATTCTATAATTCCTATAATAATAAAGAGCAATAATAAATGTGAATAAAATATTTATTTCGTAAAATTTCAGTTTCGACTGTTGTCCAAGCCGGTATGCGTTGACACCGTGTGTCTATATGTGCTTGCTTAAATAAACGTCTCGCGCTCCGTTTAAATAATATTAATAATAATAAATAACAATTATAATAATTATTTAATTTAATTACTTAATCGCACGGTTCTAGGATAGTCGGATATCTCTCATGTACCGTATGTCTAACCGAGTATGTTCAGATTAATCGTTTCGTGTTTTGAAGTTAATTATTAATTCCTAAACAATAAAAATATTAATAATTTAATACTATAGGTATAAAGTGAATACTTGTTTACATTATTTAATTATCCCGGGTCTAGTAAAACCCGCTGACGTCTACACCGTGTTTGTCACGGTCCCACATCCCACGTCGCATATCTCGTGTAAAAATTCCTGATCAGATAGCCGATTAAATACTAATATTTATTGTGACACTTTTGATTTTTACTACTTGTACTCGTTCTAGACTTATCAATGAGAATCCGCATGACATTTCATTCTACTTGAAATCCTATTCATACATTGTTACAATACTAGTTCACATGTGAAGCATTACGTTTATGCTTGATTACAAAGACTTATGCTTATCTGAGATCGATTCATGGATCACATGTAGACTTAATTGATCATTATGTTACATTAAATACACAGGAACCACCCCATACACCTCAAACATGTTTTTATAACTCATTCAAATTGATTTGATACTTAAAAGTACTAGTTAGTACTTTCGTGCGATCGTTCGCCTTTTAAACCGCCGTTAGCTGCGTACCGTCCACAACCGACAAATTCGTCTAACATGACATTAATTTTTGTTTTAAATGTTTAACATATTCATTTCTTTATTTAAAACAAAGTTTGTTTGCAAAACTTTCCTTAAATAAATCCTGAAATTCGAAAAACGATCAAAAAATCCGTTTTCTCACCCACCGACCGCCAACTACCGTACGCGAATAACGTAACTTTAAATTAAATGTTTTTAGCTAAACATACTCATTTTGTTATGACAATCAACTTTCATGTTGAAAACATTTACCAATTTTGCTTAGAAATGCTTAAAATCATAATTTTCGAATACGCGCACTCAACCGGGCCAAGCTAGGACCCAACCCACCTACCCTTGGACCCAACCCACCTACCCTTGGACCTAGCCCAAGCAAGAAATCATAAAAATCCAGCCCTATATCAGCTGAATTTCGTAGATTTGAGCCCCCTAAAACCCTAAAGTGTTTTCCAAGACATTCCATATTTATACCCCTTCAACTATTAGTATAAATATGAGGTTTAGGATCTTGTTTTCTTTGATAATTCTCCCTCAAACACTCCCAAACCCTCCTAAGTTGTGAAATCCCTTCCCAGCCTTTGAAGAATTCAAAAATCCCTTAGTGGATTCAAAGAGTTTGAAGATCAAACAAGTAAGTAACCCTCTGAAGTTCAATACTGTCTTTTTATTTCATTCTTTCTTCATCCCCTCAATCTTTTTCTATTTTCTATCCATGATCACTTGATCATGTGAACCCTCAGCCTTAAAAACCCTCTAGTAACCTTAACTACAAAAACAAATCAAGCTATCATCACCAACAATCAAACAAAGGATCCCGTTTGCAATGGCGGCTAAGCCGTCGCATTCTGTGAATCCTCAAGACAATTATTGAAAAAGTGGTTCTGCCGATGCTTTAGTATATTCTTGCTAACTTAAAACATGTTATTTATTCTTTATTACCACTTATATGAACTCACACGCTAATTAAAAACATAGAATCCGCTTGCTCGTGTCGGCTATGCCGATTACATTTTGTGATTCTCCAAAACGCTTATGTGAATATCATGGCTAGACCGGTGACACGGGACGTTTTGGATAACATAATCTGATTATATTATGTACTAGCTTAGACCCCGTGTAATACACACAGGTGAAAAATATCAATACATAAATTTCTTAAATTTTATTTATGTATTTTACAGTTGTAAAAATGTATTACTGTATATTAAGGATATAAAAAAAAATTCAAAATATGTAAAAAATAATATATAATTGGGTTTCGGAAATACGTCAATTACTATTTAATTTAATTTGACTTTCATTTACTATTTGATTGAAAATAAAAATTCTATAATTAGATTTCAAAGTTTTTTTTATAATAATGGATAATTTAAAAATAAATGTATTTTATTAGTATATTATTAATTTATTAAAAGATATGGATTCATTTAATAAGAGAGAGAGGCGAGAAAACAATGATGAGATTGAATATGGTGACGACATGTGGCATACAAAAACCTTTCTTTATTATATAGTATAGATTATAATAATATTATAAGAACCGTCTAATTTTTATTTACGCGTTTGGTAATCTTAAAACTTTAAACGGTCCACTTAAGTGCAACTGTTAATAATGGACAGAAACTGTGCTAAATCATAATAAATTGAAACTAAGCAAACTCAAATTTCACGACGTAGCTCGTCGAATTTACTTTCTAACCATAATTGGCTTGTTTTGTAATTCAAAAGTATGACTCCGTAGTAGCCAAAACGGGACAGAAACCTTTTTCAGTACCTTTTGTATTGTTTGACTATTTTGGCTATGATCCGAGTCTCAAACAGAAAAACTTTCTAAACGAAACTTCTTCGGAACGACTTAAACTAATTACGTGTAAAATATCATAATTTTGGACATCGTTTGATATTTTTAACAAGCCCGTTTCTGTTTAGCTACTTTGTTGTCCAAATATGAAAATCGACTAGAACGCTACTTTTACAACTAATTCTTAACCTTATGACCCGAACCGCCTATCTAACACTCGTAACCATCGAACCTACCCTAAAACTAGTTTATTTATTTGTTTAGGGTCTGGTCCGTGATTCATCTCGTTTATTTGTTCAAGTCTCTTATCTCGTCTAGCTTTCAAGGTGAGACTTCATAGCCCCACTTATTCAAATTGTTTTGGGGGAAACATGTACGCGTTGGCACGCATTAAAACTCGTTTTCAAACAATTCTAAAACAAACGAATCATATATGTATGTGAGTAAATGAGCATAACATGATAAACGTTAAACTTGCAAATCCTTAACTTGAAACTTTCAAGCCAACGGTAGTACAGATATGGGCCATAGGATGGAAACCGCATATACTTTATGGACAACTTTTGGTTGGACATCTTATTCGTTATCAGTGCAACTTGCGAGTTGTACCACTTATTCGTTATTCATAATTTTAGGTTGGATTTGCTAATCATGTGTTTGTTTTATTTATGTGCTATATGATGATCTTGAATTATGAATTGTTACTTTTTCCAAACTTATGCTTTTGTTAAATCTGTGAATTCTCACCAACTATTTTAGTTGACACTGTCAAGATCACATAGGATTTGCCTATATATCAATTGAAGAATTTTAGTATAAGTTGCTTTGTCTTTTGAACATGTCATTTGTTTGGTTTAATTTGAAACATATGTAATTGTGTTTTTAATATTATGAAATTTTAATAGTAAGTTTCTTTATTGCCTTGTGTTCTTTTATTCAATTTCGTCGCACTCCCGTGTTTCCGTCGCTGGCGGGGGTGTGACATTTATTAATATTATTTATTTGAGGTTTGACGTCTATATATTTTCTCGCGTAGGATAACCGGTATTAACCCGTACGAACGCGTTAATCGTTCTAACAGTTCTCCGTGTAAACGGTTTAGTTCATAACTGTTATCCATTATATCGAACCGTGTAACGATCCGTCAAACAATGTTTATTAGTTCGTTTTGGATTCTGTTCGTATATTTTGCCTTTAGTTGGACCGTTAATGGGTCGAGTCCAATTATAGTGATTTAACTATTAAGGATTATTGACCCTAATTCAGGGTTGTCATGTCACACCCCCAAATCCCACTAACGGAGTTTTACCGTTTTGGAAGGTGACACATCAGGATCTCAGTCATTAGTTACACGGAACGACTCTATATGAATTTAAATAAACCACTAATGCTGCTCATAGTCACGAGACAACAAAAGTTCAAGTTTGAAAACGTTGCGGAAGCGTAAACATAAACCAATGCAAGTAAAAGTAAGTTGCGCAAAACAAAGCGCCCAAAACCATGCAGTTTAAGTAAATAACGTAAATTCAATGTTCGATAGTGATAAGACTCCATGCATGCCCTATGCTCGTGCTTGGATACCTTAGTGACCTGAGAAAGACATGCTAAAAAGTGTCAACACAATGGTTGGTGAGTTCATAAAGTAATGTAAGTAAATCCAATTGTTTAACGCAAGCATCCCATGCTCAATGTTTGTCAGATAAAGTAATTATTGTTTACTGATAGATAGCTAGTCTAATGCATTGCTACTTTAAGCGTTCGCAACCGAAGCTGACTGTTTGTATGTTTGAATGCCTCCAGCCATGTCTACCGAACACTGGCTAATGTTTAGGCAAATTTTACACCCGTTGACCTCCAATCATAGTTAGAGCGACTAACTCGGGTGGGGCTTTGTCAAAACCCAGTAGTACTACTCAAAATCCCCTCGCTATTCCCCAATACTAACGGTTCGAAATGTAAGGACTTGTTTGGTATGTTTGTGCACTTTCAGTACGCAAGCGGTAAAACAGTAATACAGAATCCCATAATATTTGAAATGTTTGAAAGCATGTTTTCTCCCCCAAAAAGGAAAACAAGTAAAATAGGGGTTATGAAACTCACCTGAGTGCGTATGCAAGTATGAAAGCTAAGAAGCAACTGCTGGACTTCTAACTGCCACCTATAACCGTAGTCTATAAGTGCGTGTTCGTGATGTTCGATATAGACCCATATATCCAAACAATGTTGTTGTTAAAGGTTGTAGAAAATAGTTTGCAAGTGCGACTCAAGTTTGACACGACGACCCGTTGGTGACACGTTTGTGTTTTAATGTTTGAGTTGCATACTAACACATAACACACAATTGATCATACGATAGCACGTAGCAACAAATCCTATTTGTTCTAGAAAGGTAGCATGTTTCCATTAATGGCAGGTTTCCATAATTAGTAAGTTTCTATAAATAGTAACCATGTTCGGGTTTCACATCATTGTTATCATATGCTTGCAGGTTTCAATTCAAGTAGCACATAGCAATCATCATATTCTACAACAATTCTATTCTACTTAGCATGTTTGACTTGGTTCCGATAAAGTTTCTATTTTTAGCAACCTATGATGAGCATGCGCGTTATATAATCATCAATCAAGTTTACACACATTATCATGTCATGTCAAGTATAAAACCATCATCAAGAAGCTATAGAATTCAAAACGAGTGAGCGGGTGAAAAAGTGAAAATTGAAATTAACTTTCTGTTAAGAGAGGTCCCTCGCGGTACGCGGGATAGGAGAGGGGTCTCCCTCGCGGTACGCGAGAGGTTTCAGGACTCGCCCGGTTGACTTGTCTCTCGCGGTACGCGAGAGAATTGGACCTGGGTTTTCGCGGTACGCGAGAGGACCAAAAATCAGGCCCGACTAAATTGTCTCTCGCGATACGCGAAAGACTAGCCCGTGGGTCTTCGCGGTACGCGAAGAGCCTGTTCGACAGCAAGGTAAATTAAACATTAGGGTTTAGCCGTTTCTCATGCAATCCAACGATTTCAGTAGCAAAGTTATCGACTTTAATCATGTTCTACACTATTCTAATCATTACTAGTTTCAATAATCAACAACTAATCAGTCATACATCGCTAGAGTTTAGCAAAACATCATAAATCAACAATATTTAACAAAAACACATCAAGCTTGCAACTACATTAAGAAAATCATCATGTTTGGATGGATTTAGGGTCTGATCTAACTGCAATAATCAAAAGGAAATCAAATCGGATGAAACGACTTACGTGTGGATGTTAGAAACGTAACGAGGATTCCGAATACGCGTCTAATTCCAAGTTTGAAGCTTGAATGAGCGATCCTTGCTTGGTTGCAGGTTCAATTTCGTGAGAGAGGGTGAGAGAGAGAGAGAGAGACGGCGAGATTGAGAGAGAGAGTGATTTAGGTTAGAAACTTTTATAAAAATCTTTTTATAAATCTTGTACGGGCTTTTACTAACGGGTTTGGGTAATTACGGGCTTTTAATTTAACTTTAACTAATTAATAATTAAAACCCTTTAACTAATTTATTTTATAAAAATACAATCTTTATAAAATAGCAGATAAATAAGCAGTCCGGTAAATCTACGCGATTTAACGAAAGTTCACGTAATTCACAGATAATTCACGTAGCACGTAAAAACACATAATTTATATTCATTATAAATTATTTATTGCTTGAATTATTATTTATTGCTTATCACCAACGTTCCGGGTTCGACTCGTGTGTGATCCGGTAATTCTACGATTTACCGATACGTGAGTGTTAGTGCAAAACCGACACATCTAATTAATCTTAATTAAATGTGATGCATGCATGACTGTTTGAGGTAACTGAGTTTGAATCAATAACTGTTCGTGGTATCGTGTTTGAATGAAATAACTGTTTGAGATAACGTGTTTGAGTTAACGGAGTTAACCTGAAATTGCCGGATGTCACATCATCCCCTTGTTGAAAGAATTTTCGTCCCGAAAATTAATCCAAGTCGCTAGCTGTTTGAAACAAAAATTTGGGTTGTCACATCATCCCCTTGTTGAAAGAAATTTCGTCTCGAAATTTAGTTTGTACCTTTCGTGTTTGCCGTTGAATGTTTGAACAGGTGAGGATACTTTTTCATTATCTGATCCTCGCGTTCCCACGTGAACTCCGGTCCACGCTTCGAGTTCCAGCGAACTCTGACAATAGGTATCTTACTGCGCTTGAGGGTTTTGACCTCTCGGTCCATGATCTCAACTGGTTCCTCAACAAAACGTAGCTGTTCATCAATTTCCAACTCCTCGAGTGGAACTACAAGAGTCTCATCTGATAGGCACTTCTTTAGGTTTGAGACATGAAAGACATTATGCACTCCATTGAGTGTATCTGGCAGGTTCAACTGATATGCTACTGGACCAATCCTTTTCACTATCTCGAATGGTCCAACATAACGGGGGTTTAACTTTCCTCGTTTCCCAAAACGAATCACACCTTTCCAAGGTGAAACTTTTAATAAAACTTTGTCGCCCACTTGGAATTCTAGCGGTTTTCTGCGCTTGTCTGCATAAATCTTTTGACGGTCACGCGCTGCCGCCATACGGTTTCGGATTTGTACTATTTTCTCTGAGGTTTCGTGCACAAGTTCAGGACCAGTAAGTTGGCTATCTCCAACTTCAGCCCAACAAAGTGGTGATCTACACTTTCGTCCATACAAAGCCTCAAACGGTGCGGCTTTGATGCTAGTATGATAGCTGTTATTGTAAGAGAACTCCACTAAAGGCAAGTGAGTCTCCCAACTGTTACTAAAATCGATCACACAAGCTCGTAGCATATCTTCTAGGGTTTGAATGGTACGCTCACTCTGGCCATCTGTTTGAGGATGGTACGCTGTGCTCATATCCAGGCGCGTGCCTAGAGCTTTCTGTAATGATTGCCAGAAACGTGAGGTGAATCGGGCGTCTCTGTCGGAGATGATGGAGATTGGCACTCCATGTCGGGATACTACTTCTTTAAGATAGAGGCGAGTTAACTTTTCCATTTTGTCGGTCTCTTTGATAGCAAGGAAATGAGCGGATTTGGTTAAACGATCCACTATCACCCAGATTGTGTCACATCCAGATGGGGTTCGGGGTAATTTGGTTATGAAGTCCATGGAAATCTGCTCCCATTTCCACATTGGGATTTCCGGTTGTTGAAGCAATCCGGATGGTTTTTGGTACTCCACCTTGACCTTGGAACAAGTCAGACACTTGCTCACATACGTGGCTATGTCAGCTTTCATGTTCGGCCACCAATACATAACTTTGAGATCGTGGTACATTTTGTCAGACCCCGGGTGAACAGAGTATCGGGATTTGTGAGCTTCATCCATAACGAGCTCTCTCAGGTTTCCGTACACTGGAATCCATATTCGCTCTGCGAAGTAGCGAATACCATCGGATTTAACCTCTAGTTGTTTCTCCATACCACGGGTGGCTTCCAGAGTTAAGTTTTCTTCCTTTAGTGCTTCAAGTTGAGCATTGCGGATTTGTTCGGGTAATCCTGTATGAATAGTGAGTTGCAACGCTCGAACTCGTCGGGGTTTAGTTTCCTTTCGGCTTAGGGCATCGGCTACCACGTTAGCTTTGCCCGGATGGTATTTGATTGCACAATCATAATCATTTAGAAGTTCGATCCAGCGACGCTGTCGCATGTTCAACTCTTTCTGCTCGAATATGTGCTGAAGACTCTTGTGATCGGTGTAAATGGTGCACTTGGTACCGTACAAGTAGTGTCTCCAGATTTTCAGTGCGAACACCACGGCTCCCAACTCCAAGTCGTGAGTCGTGTAGTTCTTCTCGTGGATTTTCAATTGTCGGGAAGCGTATGCGATAACTTTCTCACGTTGCATAAGCACACAACCGAGACCTTGGATCGATGCATCGCAATACACTATGAAATCATCGGTTCCTTCAGGTAGGGATAGGATGGGTGCGCTGCAAAGTTTCTGTTTCAAAAGTTGGAATGCTGATTCTTGGGTTTCGCTCCAGGTATAAGGTTTACCTTTTTGAGTTAAGGCGGTGAAGGGTTGAGCGAGCTTAGAAAATCCCTCGATAAACCGGCGGTAGTAGCCAGCCAATCCCAAAAATTGTCGCACCTCAGTCGGAGTCGTTGGTGCTGCCCAATTCTTAATGGCCTCTACTTTGGATGGGTCGACATGTATTCCCTTCTCGTTGACTACATGTCCAAGGAATTGAACCTCGCGAATCCAAAAATCGCATTTGGAAAACTTCGCGTATAGCTGCTCCTGCCTAAGCAGTTCAAGGATTAAGCGCAAATGTTCTTCGTGTTCTTCCTTACTCTTAGAATAGATAAGGATATCGTCAATGAATACAATGACGAATTGATCGAGGTAGGGCTTACACACACGGTTCATGAGGTCCATGAACACCGCGGGTGCGTTGGTTAATCCAAATGGCATGACCAAAAACTCGTAATGGCCGTACCGGGTTCTGAAAGCGGTTTTGGATATATCCTCATCACGAACTCGTAGCTGATGATATCCAGATCTTAGATCGATTTTTGAGTAAACACTCGACCCTTGAAGTTGGTCGAATAGATCGTCAATGCGGGGAAGTGGGTAGCGGTTCTTGATGGTTACCTTGTTCAACTCTCGGTAGTCAATACACATACGGAAAGTCCCATCTTTCTTTTTGACAAATAGGACTGGGGCTCCCCATGGTGATGAACTGGGTCGGATGAAACCCTTATCCAACAGTTCTTGCAACTGTGTGGACAACTCCTGCAGCTCACTTGGTGCAAGTCTATAAGGTGCTCTGGCAATAGGTGCTGCTCCGGGGGTTAGGTCAATCTGAAATTCGACCTGTCGATGGGGTGGAAGACCGGGTAAGTCATCAGGAAAGACTTCTGGGAAGTCGCGAACAATAGGGATATCTACAATTTTCTTCTCCTCGGAAGGTTTGTCAACGACAAGGGCTAGTATCGCAGTATGACCCTTGCGTAGGCATTTCTGCGCTTTCATGTAAGATATGATGCCCACGACGGCACCACTCTTCTCGCCTTTCACAGAAAGAATCTCTCCACTAAGTAGAGGGATACGAACGATTTTGTCCCTACAGATGATTTCGGCTTGGTTTTTGGACAACCAATCCATGCCAACTATTATGTCGAAGCTGCCAAGTGTAACTGGCATGAGATCGATGTCGAGTTTGTGACCAGATAGTCCCAACTTACACCCCTCGAGGATATGAGTTGCCTCGATTAGTTTACCGTCAGCTATTTCTATGGAATATTTGTGCTCTAACGGGGTTTTGGTCAGCTCTAAGTGTTTACTAAAGTTTTCGGAAATAAAGCTCCTATCGGCACCAGTATCAAAGAGAACAGAAGCAAAATGATCGTTTAAAGGAAACATACCAGTGACAACATTTTGATCTTTACGAGCTTCACTTGAACCAATTACGAAGGCCCGACCCTTCGCACCATTACCGTTGCCATTACCATTACCACCCTGATGGTTGCCGTTTCCGTTCCCATTACCAGCTTTCTTCAGTTGAGGGCAATCCCGCTTGTAGTGCCCTTCCTTGCCACACTCAAAACACCCTTTAGGCGCCTCACCAGTCGGTGCCTGTTTAGCTTGTAGATCCCCTCTACAATCCTTGGCCGAATGGCCCATCTTCCCGCACCTCTGGCAACGGTACCTGTCGCACGCCCCAGTATGATGAAAGTTGCATTTATTACACTTAGGGTACTTACCAGCATAAGATCCCTGATTCTGCTGAGCCGAGTTAGACTGTGAATGGCTCTTAGCAGGCTCGAACTTTCGTTGCTGATGATGCTGCTGTTGAGGCGGATTGGACTGAGAAGGCTTGAAATGTGGACTTTCAAACTTACGCTTATTATCTGCCAGCTTAGAAAGTGCTCTCCTGGGAGGAAGTGTACCCTGTGCGACCGCCTGATCGGTCAACCTGTGAGCCAAACGGATGGTTTGCTGGATAGTGGTGGGGTTGGATGATGTCACCATACTCTGAATTTGAGGGACTAGACCCTCGATAAACCTCTCAATGCGCTTGTACACTGGAGTCACCATCTGTGGGCACAAAGTAGCTAGTTCATGAGAGCGGGTAGTGTAGGCTTCGATCTCTGACCCTTCCATCTTGAGGTTCCAGAACTCGACCTCAAGCTTCTGCACCTCATCGCGAGGGCAGTACTCCTCTGTTAACATAGTCTTGAACTCATTCCATGGCAAAGCATTTGCCATTTCTAGAGTCAGCATTTGTACCTGGGCGTTCCACCAGGTGAGGGCTGGACCCTCCAGTGTGCCAGATGCAAACTTCACCTGGTTGGCTTGTGGGCAGTTGCACATAGCAAAGACAGACTCTGTCTTCTCCATCCAGCGGAGTAGACCTACAGCTCCTTCGGCTCCACTAAAAGTGTGGGGCTTACAGTCCATAAATGTCTTATAAGTGCAGGCCTGTTGGTGGTTGTTCTGACCTGGATTAAATATAAAGAATGCGTTCAGGGACAAATAAGATTCGGAAGTGAGTTCAGAATGAATGTTGACTCGTTAAAGTCGACAGATGATAGATTTACCTCCATTCGGGTTGACTGCCAAAGCCTCAGCCACACGCTCGTTAATCATAGCAGTAAGCTCTGCTGGGGTCAGATTGATGCTACCACGCCCGGCGTTACGTCCACCTCTTCGTCCAGACATGTTCTTCACATTCACAAATACAAAATCATGAGCAAAAATACATCGCATATCATTGTCATACAAGTATAAGTAAATAACAGAAAATTAAACCACAACATCTAACATTTCAATAATAATACTTGATAAAATAAATTGTAAAGGCTACAAAGTACTTTCAATCAAACATCAAAATCCAGAAATATCTGTTGGATGGGAACAACCCTGCCCATCTAGGTTTAAATAAAAGCAAAATAACTCAAAAGATAGTCTATCAGTCATCATCACTGTCAACTGAAGTCACATCAGAAACAGTATCCTCATCCTCATCCTGTTCCTCATCATCACCCTGCTCTTCATCCTCACCCTGCTCCTCCTCCTGCTCAACCTCTGCAGCATTGGCAGCCTCAAGCTGCTCCTCCAGCTGCTCAATCCTAGCCTCTGCTGCCTCGAGGTTAAGGCGCTGGACGTTCACTTGATCTCGTAACTCATAGTATGCTGCTGCTAGTTGGTCTTGCACAGTGTTCAACCTTCCCTGGTTGTTAAGCAGCTTCTCCACCCTCTGGTCAGTCTTGTATCCACGCTGTAGTAGCCCGGTGATCTCACCAGCAGCCTCGCGCATGTTTCTGATCTCTCGGTCCATCTTAGCTACAAATGCAGCTAGAACCTGCTCAGGTGGATATCTCAACGGTGGCAAAGTTCGCGAAGCAGAAGAGGAAGAAGTAGGAATGTCAGCAGCAAGTGGAGGTGGAACCTGCTCCTCGCGGATCCAACTCCTAATCATGTCGGGATACCAATCCCAATGCTCCGTGTCGTCTCTAATACGCACATGGAATGGCTCGCCATACACTCTAGTATCATCAATGGGCGTCATCCTTCGCCTCTTTGGCTCGGGTGAAGGTACTGTTGGAACCTCGGGTTCCTGCTCGATCGGGGAATCTGGTGACTTGGGTGAATGAGACATTTCCTGTAGTGTGATGAGTCAGTGTACTGTATGAGTGTAAGTGTTGTGTAACTAATGCAAGTGTGTGGTTAAAGTCTAGAATGCAATGCAATTCCTAGTTCACTAAAACCAATGTCTCTGATACCAATCTGTCACACCCCCAAATCCCACTAACGGAGTTTTACCGTTTTGGAAGGTGACACATCAGGATCTCAGTCATTAGTTACACGGAACGACTCTATATGAATTTAAATAAACCACTAATGCTGCTCATAGTCACGAGACAACAAAAGTTCAAGTTTGAAAACGTTGCGGAAGCGTAAACATAAACCAATGCAAGTAAAAGTAAGTTGCGCAAAACAAAGCGCCCAAAACCATGCAGTTTAAGTAAATAACGTAAATTCAATGTTCGATAGTGATAAGACTCCATGCATGCCCTATGCTCGTGCTTGGATACCTTAGTGACCTGAGAAAGACATGCTAAAAAGTGTCAACACAATGGTTGGTGAGTTCATAAAGTAATGTAAGTAAATCCAATTGTTTAACGCAAGCATCCCATGCTCAATGTTTGTCAGATAAAGTAATTATTGTTTACTGATAGATAGCTAGTCTAATGCATTGCTACTTTAAGCGTTCGCAACCGAAGCTGACTGTTTGTATGTTTGAATGCCTCCAGCCATGTCTACCGAACACTGGCTAATGTTTAGGCAAATTTTACACCCGTTGACCTCCAATCATAGTTAGAGCGACTAACTCGGGTGGGGCTTTGTCAAAACCCAGTAGTACTACTCAAAATCCCCTCGCTATTCCCCAATACTAACGGTTCGAAATGTAAGGACTTGTTTGGTATGTTTGTGCACTTTCAGTACGCAAGCGGTAAAACAGTAATACAGAATCCCATAATATTTGAAATGTTTGAAAGCATGTTTTCTCCCCCAAAAAGGAAAACAAGTAAAATAGGGGTTATGAAACTCACCTGAGTGCGTATGCAAGTATGAAAGCTAAGAAGCAACTGCTGGACTTCTAACTGCCACCTATAACCGTAGTCTATAAGTGCGTGTTCGTGATGTTCGATATAGACCCATATATCCAAACAATGTTGTTGTTAAAGGTTGTAGAAAATAGTTTGCAAGTGCGACTCAAGTTTGACACGACGACCCGTTGGTGACACGTTTGTGTTTTAATGTTTGAGTTGCATACTAACACATAACACACAATTGATCATACGATAGCACGTAGCAACAAATCCTATTTGTTCTAGAAAGGTAGCATGTTTCCATTAATGGCAGGTTTCCATAATTAGTAAGTTTCTATAAATAGTAACCATGTTCGGGTTTCACATCATTGTTATCATATGCTTGCAGGTTTCAATTCAAGTAGCACATAGCAATCATCATATTCTACAACAATTCTATTCTACTTAGCATGTTTGACTTGGTTCCGATAAAGTTTCTATTTTTAGCAACCTATGATGAGCATGCGCGTTATATAATCATCAATCAAGTTTACACACATTATCATGTCATGTCAAGTACAAAACCATCATCAAGAAGCTATAGAATTCAAAACGAGTGAGCGGGTGAAAAAGTGAAAATTGAAATTAACTTTCTGTTAAGAGAGGTCCCTCGCGGTACGCGGGATAGGAGAGGGGTCTCCCTCGCGGTACGCGAGAGGTTTCAGGACTCGCCCGGTTGACTTGTCTCTCGCGGTACGCGAGAGAATTGGACCTGGGTTTTCGCGGTACGCGAGAGGACCAAAAATCAGTCCCGACTAAATTGTCTCTCGCGATACGCGAAAGACTCGCCCGTGGGTCTTCGCGGTACGCGAAGAGCCTGTTCGACAGCAAGGTAAATTAAACATTAGGGTTTAGCCGTTTCTCATGCAATCCAACGATTTCAGTAGCAAAGTTATCGACTTTAATCATGTTCTACACTATTCTAATCATTACTAGTTTCAATAATCAACAACTAATCAGTCATACATCGCTAGAGTTTAGCAAAACATCATAAATCAACAATATTTAACAAAAACACATCAAGCTTGCAACTACATTAAGAAAATCATCATGTTTGGATGGATTTAGGGTCTGATCTAACTGCAATAATCAAAAGGAAATCAAATCGGATGAAACGACTTACGTGTGGATGTTAGAAACGTAACGAGGATTCCGAATACGCGTCTAATTCCAAGTTTGAAGCTTGAATGAGCGATCCTTGCTTGGTTGCAGGTTCAATTTCGTGAGAGAGGGTGAGAGAGAGAGAGAGAGACGGCGAGATTGAGAGAGAGAGTGATTTAGGTTAGAAACTTTTATAAAAATCTTTTTATAAATCTTGTACGGGCTTTTACTAACGGGTTTGGGTAATTACGGGCTTTTAATTTAACTTTAACTAATTAATAATTAAAACCCTTTAACTAATTTATTTTATAAAAATACAATCTTTATAAAATAGCAGATAAATAAGCAGTCCGGTAAATCTACGCGATTTAACGAAAGTTCACGTAATTCACAGATAATTCACGTAGCACGTAAAAACACATAATTTATATTCATTATAAATTATTTATTGCTTGAATTATTATTTATTGCTTATCACCAACGTTCCGGGTTCGACTCGTGTGTGATCCGGTAATTCTACGATTTACCGATACGTGAGTGTTAGTGCAAAACCGACACATCTAATTAATCTTAATTAAATGTGATGCATGCATGACTGTTTGAGGTAACTGAGTTTGAATCAATAACTGTTCGTGGTATCGTGTTTGAATGAAATAACTGTTTGAGATAACGTGTTTGAGTTAACGGAGTTAACCTGAAATTGCCGGATGTCACATGTCACAATCAAGGACGAAATTCACGGTCAAACCTTCCTAGCCGAGCAAATTTAACTAGGGTTTGGAATAACATCTGATTTGATTCAAAATATAAAATCGGCGGGAAACAGCTACACAACTTAATAAAAGGAAAGATTGGAAACGATGAAGATATTAGATTTTGGTTGGACTCGTGGGTAGAAAATGAACCGTTAAAATATATTTTTCCAAGTCTTTTCTCTTTGGAATGAAAAAAAATTGCATAGTGGCTGCCTGTGTATCCTCGATCACATTGGTAATTTCATAGGTGTGGAGGTAGAAAAGACAACCCCAATCTCCAGGTGAACTAGTTGAATGGTCACAATGTACTAACATGCTTGGGCATGTCTGTTTTTGAATTGCAGGGACACTTGGGAATCGGCTGGCCAATATTTCGAAGGAGTGCTCAGTAAAAGTTGTTAGAAGTTTATGTCATGGATTGGTGCAAATGGATCTGCACAAAGTGTAACATATTCTGTTGGAGAGTTGAACTCGTGCAAATGGATCTGCACAAAGTGTAACATATTCTGTTGGAGAGTTGAACTCATTCGTATTCCCTCGCTTACAGCTTTGGCAAATCAGAATGTTCCTGTAGATTCTGTCCTATGTCCGTTATGTGGTGACTCGTCGGAATCTGCTGATCATCTTTTAACTTCCGGTTATTTTGCTTCTGTGGTGTGGCTCCATATTAGCATTTGGTGCAAGGTTAGTCCAATTTATGCGTTCTCGGTTCGTGATCTTCTGGAACTTCATAAATCGGTTTCATTGGATACGGTCCACAAAGAAGTCTTCAAAGGAATAATTCATCTCACATGTTGGTACATGTGGAAGGAAAGAAATGAGGTCATCTTCTCAAACAAATCTTCTAAGATCGAAGACATAATCGGGAATATCAAGTCGTTGGTTTTCCTTTGGTTAAAAATGTCGGTCTAGCAACAAAACATTCCTTGAAAAAATTGGTTTAGCTTTAAACTTATGTAACAATAGTTTGATCTTGTAACTTGTACCTTCGATTGGGGTCTCTTGGCTATTTGCTTTGTGCCTATCGTTTTAATATAGTCTTTCGAAAAAAAATGTCCCTTTCTCATTGGCTACTTTATAAAGTAAATTAGAGAAAAAAAAACAAAAACAAAAAACAAAGAGAAAAGTCATTTGATCTTATAAAAGTCAAAAATCTTGAACTTAATAATTTTAGTTTTGTGGAATGCTTTTCACTTTTTATAGTTATTTAGTAATTACTTGGTATATAAAAATATCAAACTTTGTGTAATGAATATTTGGCATAACAATATAAATAGTAGAAATATTGTTTCTTAAGTTGGGACCAAAGTTTTAAAATATCTACATAAAGTAGTTGATGTGGGGCTAGCTCACTTGCTTGTCACTCCCAAGTGAGAGTAACTTTTCTGTCATGTGGGCGCCACATAAGCTTGGTTGGTTCCTCACTTGGATTTCACTTTGCAAGGGAAAGTACCCAAGTGAGTGAGATACCACATATTTGACCATAAAGGACCCACCCAACAATCATATTTCTTCCTCCTTTACGTGCAAAGTAGTTCACGAGGGCTCCCTCACCCCCCCCCCCTCCCCCTCACGCGATTGAGGGCGGTGTTCTAATGGTGGTCACGACGTGAAGAAACTCACGAGGGTTACCCGTGAGGGTATACCCCATACCCTTAGAGTATAGGTCTCAGGTTCAAACCTATGTAATGGAGTAGTTTAGAATTATTTGTGTAAAATATAGTAGGAGTAACATTTTCCGTTAAAAAAATGTACATAAAGTAAAGAAATAATGTTTTGTTAGGTTAGAACCTAAAATCTTGGCTAATAACTAAAGAGTTGAACCATAGCAAAATGTTAATCGAGTAATTGAACCAGCTTTCACCTTTAAATCAAGTTATATGTTCCGTGCAAAGGGTGGTTATCATGGAATACAAGATAGAAATGCAACAATATCTAATATCTTGAAATTCAAATTCTTTATCGTTGTAAATGTGACAATCCAATAATATTTGTAGTTTATGTCAAAAAGACAGGTTAAATACGGTTTTATTGAAATTACTCAAAATGATTACAAAATATAGATGAATCAGAAAGGGGGTTAAGAACTCTAATACATACAAAATAAAGAAAAACAGTGACACACAGAAGAAGAGGACTACATCTTGTCGTTCTTATTTTTTAACCAAGAAGAAGGGCCTGCCCTTTTGTAGAGCAGACTGCACCACCGGGAGAGAACCAATAACACAGATTGATGAGTCAAACAAGGGAGGACAACGGTAACAAGGCAATCACACACAATCACCGGGACCTTCCATCTTGAGAGATCGAACAAGAGAAACCCTAGTTGCAAGGGATGGAAGCGGCTTCATTCCTTTGATATCGTGAGATGAACATGAACCGGTTTAGAATTCTTGCAAGGGGCTTTTGATGCTGGGTCAAAAATCAAAGGCTTCACATCCCATCACCATCCGAGATGATAGACCCAATATGTAAAGAATAAAAAGGAAAACAAATTGATTAGCAAATTGGAAAATAAAATAGATGTATTTTTAACACCCCCCTCAATTTGATAATCCAAACATATCAAGAATAGATAATTTATCAATTAAAAGAACATGTTGGGAGGCTAACGACCCTTTAGTGAAGATATCTGCAAGCTTTAGTGAACCCAAAAGATAATGCATGACATTTGGTAACATTTGAACCCATATAGCAGCATCAATTAAACTCTCAACCATACCAAAGAAATGGCCCAAAACAAGATCCATGAGGTCCATTGGCACATACATGTGAGATAAAAAAAGAGACATATATTAATCATATAAATTCACATGTGTTGTATAGAAAGTTTTATAAGACAGAAGTCACATGACTTTTAGAAAAAAATTGATTCAATAAGACTATCAGAAACATATCTGATAAGACAAAAGTCACACAACTTTTAGAAAATTTTATAAGATAAGTCACAACTTTTAGAAAATACGAATCACAAGATTCATATAAGACTATCAGAAACATATCTGATATGAGAATAAAATGCACACATTTTAAGAATTCAGAACCATTTTAAGAAATCAGAACCATATCTGAAAAGACAAGACTTGTGAAGAACTTAAGGACTAATTTGACATGATCAAAAACTTTTACAACTTTACGAGATTAATGAGAATCATATAAGAAGAAACGCAAAGCACATAAAGACTAATTTGATTCAAGCAAAAACTTTTACAACTTCACAAAAGATACTAAATCACAAGATTCAAGAAACAAGCCTGATAATGATAAGAATAGCATAAGCTATATCAGACAAGAAAGACACAGCCAAAAAGATGAAAAATTCAAAATCATAGAATCTCTTACACAAGAGATAACACATACATGGCTGTCAAAGATATTCAAGAACACTCTTGTTAAAAACACACGTGAACCACACAATTCAATTAATCAGAAACAAGATTATAGACGATAAGACATATGGGTTAAGTAAATCATCATGAAACCAAACACGCTAATAATCCAAATAAGACTTTTCATGATACAAAATAACACCCATCAAAACACGGTCATAAACGAAAGACATTTTTTCAATGTTCAAGATAAAATTTGAATCACGAAATTCACGATAAAGATTTGAGAAATAGAAGAGACATGGCACACAAAGATCTCATGATCAGATTCACAATAGTTGCAAACAAGGCAAAAAAACCATAAACTCATAACATAATGTTTAAATTTGTGAGCAACATGGTTCAAGAAACATTAGAAAATTTTCCAAGTTTAAACATCACTTCACATGAGGACCAGGAGACAATTTGTAAGATGAGAAATATACTCCAACTAGATAATCACAAGAACTTTTCATAACAAGGCAGATTAGAATAAGATTGGGTCATATTCAACATTACCCCCACACAATCTTATTTTTATTTTTTTATGTTTTTCATAACATGTGTCAGGAAATATAATAAGAACAATAGGGTGAACTTACATATCTCCAAGCATCCAAATAATTAGAAGCCAACTTGAAATAGATCTCATATCAAGATTTCACACATTCTAGAAGCCTCTGTTGTTGATGTAGACTAGCTAAGAGACCAAATTTAAGGCAGAACCTTCAATTTTGGAATGTAAGTAACCAAGCATGGCAGCAATGCAAGAGACAGCAGAAGTTGGTTTCTTTTTTAAGCAACAGTTTCTTTTAAACCAACTTGAACCCAGTTTATGAAACCTTCGCTAAAACATGCCAAAGCCAGAATCAAATAAACTCCAAACAGCCCAAATATTCTTCAATTGGCTAGACAGAACCAAATTGATTTATAATGCAAACCAGAAATGTGAACTAAACAAGGGTTTCAAAGTTTAGCAATAGCATCATATGAACTGAAGATGAATAACTCACTCCGATTAAAAAAATTCTTCGATAGGCACCAGAAAAAAATATCAGCGGAAGACGAATAGGTCACCAGATCTAAGGTTTCGACACCCCCAATTTCTTCACCGGATAAGGGTTTTGACACCATCAAAGAACAACAGATCCAACAACGGACATAAAGCAAATCAACTGATTTAGAAACAAGGCACTCGTCTAACAGTTGCCGATTAACAAGACAGAAGACAAACTGGAACAGAAGAGGAAATTAACTTTTTTTTTATTGTGCCCTGATTTTTCGAGAGGTAGAGCGGTCCACATACTGCCACAGAGGGTTTTACGTGAACCATAATCAAGCTAATCTTTCAATAGAGCAGAATAGTTTGAGAACAACAAACCAATTAATGATTGAACTCAACACAGCAGGGGGAAAAACACATGAGCAACCTTCAATTGAACAGAGAAGAAACCATAGAACCCAAATCGATCCAACGGAGAGGCAAACGAATGATATTTGAGCCTATTGCTCTGATACCATGTCAAAAAGACAGGTTAAATACGGTTTTATTGAAATTACTCAAAATGATTACAAAAATATAGATGAATCAGAAAGGGAGTTAAGAACCCTAATACATACAAAATAAAGAACACACAGAAGAAGAGGACTACATCTTGTCGTTCTTGTTTTTTAACCAAGAAGAAGGGCATGCCCTTTTGTAGAGCAGACTCCACCATCAGGAGAGAACCAATAACGCTGATTGATGAGTCAAACAAGGGAGGACCAACGGTAACAAGGCAATCACACACAATCACCGGGACCTTCCATCTTGAGAGATCGAACAAGAGAAACCCTAGTTGCAAGGGACGGAAGCGGCTTCATTCCTTTGATATCGTGAGATGAACATGAACTGGTTTAGAATTCTTGCAAGGGGCTTTTGATGCTGGGTCAAAAATCAAGGGCTTCACAGCCCATCACCATCCGAGATGATAGGCCCAATATGCAAAGAATAAAAAGGAAAACAAATTGATTAGCAAATTGGAAAATAAAATAGATGTATTTTTAACAGTTTTCAATATGGGTGTTGCTACAACACCCTACTCTACTAAAAGTGATAAAACAGTCTTAATAAATTCAATAGTTCTTTAACGGTTACCAAATAATGAAAGATTATCACTAAATGCAACTATCTTTTTAATTATTACGCTATCCGTAGTGGTTTCACGCCTCTCTCTTTCACGCCCCTCCACGTCAGCGCCACATCAGCACAGGGGTTTTCACTGTCCATTTTCACTAAGGTGCGTAGTGGTTTCACGCCCCGCATTTAATTTTTAATCATTAAGTAATCATTTAACTAAAATACAAATAAATTTATTTAAAATATAAAGATAACAAAATACAAATTTATTTATTTAAAATATAAAGATAACAAAATACAAATTTATTTAATTAAAATATAAAGATAACAAAATACAAATTTATTTAATTAAAAAAAACATATTAAAATACAAATAAATCAATCGTCACTCGTACGATTAGTCCAAATATGTTCCGTCAAATCACCATGTAGGCTTAGATGTGGATCACTATCGCGTAATGTGTTACGAATTGCGTGTTTCTCTTCCGAGCTTAGTTGTGCTGGCGTCGTCTGCGGGTTATCATCATAGTTTTGGCAAACGGTTAGCCCCTTGTCTTCCAATATCATGTTATGTAATATTATGCAAGTGTACATAACATTCCTTATTTTTTTCTTTGGTCCAAATACGACACGAGTTTTTAATCATAACCCATTTTATCTTTAAAACTTCAAACGCACGTTCAATATCCTTCCGTGCCGATTCTTGTGCTTTTTTGAAAAACTCTATTTTTTCACCAATTAGGCTAGTATATGCTTTGACAAACGTGGCGTACTCGGATATATACCGTCGGCAAGTTAATACCCGTGCTCGTATTCGACATCATTAACAATAAATGACGAACCAGGTGCGACTCCGTCTATGATGTCATCGAATATAGGTGATTGATCCAAAACATTTATATCGTTGTTTGTCCCCGCAACACCAAAGAATGCATGCCAAATCCAAAGATCATATGACGCAACGGCTTCAAGCATTAACGTCGGATGTGGATGGTCCCCTCGTTGGTGTTGACCTCGCCAAGCAGTCGGACAATTTGTCCATTCCAAATGTGTGCATTCGATGCTACCAAGCATCCCGAGAAATCCATGTACGGCTTCATGCACCTCATATATTTGTTGAATGTCACTAAACGTCGATCTCCTTAAATATCTCTTGCCGTAGAGATTAATCACACCTAAGAACATATAATAATAATAATAATTAAACTAATAATAAAAATAATTAAACAAATAATAATAATAATAAAAATAATTAAACAACTTCACAAAACATATGTAGAGTATCTCGTGCGGTTATCTCAGACATCTTTAAATACTCATCCCATCAATCACTAGCCGTACCATACGCTAGATGTCGAACTGCACACATGCATTTTTGTAACGCGTCTTCCCTTTGTTGAAAATATTGGTACTCTCTTTCTAAATCACCACATATTCGCACGAAAAGTTCTCGGCTCATACGAAAACAGATTCGAAATTTTTTTTCATCATACATTGGAGTGTCACTAAAGTAATCACGTATTAGACGTTCATTAGCTGCTTCCCGATCCCGCATCACTTGAACTCGTCGTGTTACCCTCTGTGAACTCTCCGCTACTTCAAATAGCTCGTACCGTAACAAATTGCTACAACAATCACTTCATCTTCTTCCGTTGAACCCGACGACGTAGAAGACCATTCCATTTTAAATAGTGGGGTGTTATTGGTTGAGAAAATATGAGAATGGGTGAGGTTTTAGTTGAAAATGAGAGAATGGGTGAGATTATAAATTGAAAATGTGATGTATATATATATATATATATATATATATATATTAAATAATTTTTTTTTACAACGGTAGCCTAACGACTACTTGGACTAGGGTCCCATACAATCACCCAACCCCGCCCGTGAAATGCCCCACGCCCCCCTTTTCACGCCCCTTTCACGCCTAGGGGGGCGGTGTTCCTAGACGTGAAAGGCTGAGGTGGCTCACGCCCACCCTCTTCACGCCATCATTTACGGATGGTCTTAGGGTATGACGTATACCCTTACGGTGAGGGTGCCGCGAGGGCCGTTACGGCATGAGGGATGTTGGAACACCACCCCCTCTTGCATGAAGGGGGGAGGGTGGGTGAGGGACTAGCCGTGAGAGGCTTCACGCGTAAAGGATTAAGATGTAGCCGTTGGGCTATTGACCGTTTAAAAAAAATTCATTTCCAATATAAAATCCCAATCACACTTTTATTTCACAAACCCAATCAAATACAAACCCAATCACACTTCTATTTTTTATATATATTTTTAAAATGGCATCTTCATCTGCAAGTGACGAAGCGACTCAAATGATGTTCCGTGCTTGGACAGCCACAACGATTACGTGCTGGCAAGAAGTCGAATCATCACACCCTTTAACACAAAGTGCTCGTCTAAACCGTGAATGGTCGGGTGCTAACGCACAACTACTCCAAGACTACTTTAACGAAGGGTGTACGTATGACGAGGAGCACTTTACTAACCGGTTTCGAATGAGACTGAATTTATTTTTAAGGATATTAAATGTTATCGAGAGAGAGGTTCCTTGGTTCTGACAAGGAGTTGATGCGAGAGGTTGGGTTGGTTTTACCCCCGTGCAAAGTGTACCGTCACGGTTCGTCAATTGGCGTACGGAACCGCTAGTGATTCGTTCGAAGATTATCTAAAGATATCTACCCGAACTATCAAGTCATGTATGCATAAATTTTATAGAGCTATTATTAGATTGTACCATAGTAGATATTTATGTAGACCATCGGCTAGCGACATTGAGCAGTTATATGCAGCGCATGAAGCTAAACACGGCTTTGTCGGCATGCTTGGAAGCATCGATTGCACGCATTAGGACTAGAGAAACTGCCCCAACGTGTGGCGAGGTCAGTTTGCACGTGGTGATCATCCTAATCCGAGTATTATGGTCCAAGCAGTTGCATCAAATGACTAATGGATTTGGCATGCATTTTTTGGTGTTGCCGGTTACAACAATGACATTAATGTTCTAAACCAGTCGCCCGTATTTGACGATTGGATAAACGGGACCGCACCCGACTCATCTTTTGAACTTAGGGGGACAATTTACCAGCGTGGGTATTATCTTGCCGATGGAATATACCCCGAATATGCTGTAATTGTCAAGTCGGTTACAGAACCCATAGGCCTTAAACGTAATAATTATAAAAAAGCTCACGACGCGACAAGAAAAGATATTGAACAAGCGTTCGGTATGTTGAAGGGTAAGTGACATATTATCCAACGCCCGGCTAGGTGTTGCTCTCAAAACAAAATTAGGAACATAATGTATGCTTGTGTTATTCTGCATAATATGATTTTAGAGGACACCGACTTGACAATTTGTTAATATAACCCAAATGAAGAGGAGCCTACGTACGAAGAAATTGACGAAAATAAAAAGCGAAACAACCGTCTAGAAATATGAAGCCGAGAAGTTCATCACACTCTGAAAGCGGACTTGATTGACCATATTTTCGAACGTTCTCAACATTAGCTTTTTATATAACTTTTATTTATGTTAATATCATGGAATTTTATTAATATAATATTATTTAAAAATGAATATTTTATAAAATATGCATTTAATGCTCACTTGGGTTGAGTATTTCCCTTGCCATGTGAGACCCAAGTGAGGAATCAACCAAACTGATGTGGCACCCATGTGCCAGAAAAGGTAATCTCACTTTGGAGAGCCAAGTAAGAGTATACCACATACTCTTGTCCAATACTTATTTATCTCACTCTCATTAAATGCAACCATTTTCTAATAAAATTAAAATTACAACTTTTTTTACAATATATATATATATATATATATATATATATATATATATATATATATATATATAACACATTAATACAAACTAAATAATAATTTTATTACATGTTTTTTTATTTTTAACATTTCTATCTTTTATAATCATATATCATCTTAAATATTTTTTTCAAAATTTTTTGATCTAAAAAGTTGATTATTTAAGGGGACTACTAACAAGACACGGGAATTACTAAGGAGACCGGACCCTATACGCCTCGTATAGGCCAATACGAGGCGTACATGCTCTTCACTATTTCCCAAGCCCGACAACATCGTACACATGGTCATTCCAAACCCTATACGCATCGTATAGTGTTATACGATGCAGTTTAGGGTACGAGGTACCTTCTGCAACTAGTCAACCATCACATCACTATACGCCGCGTCGCGGCGTATAGTGATGTGATGGTTGACTAGTTACAGAAGGTACCTCGTACCCTAAACTGCATCGTATAGGCCTATACGATGCGTATAGGCCTATACGATGCGTATAGGGTTGCGACGTGTCCAAATAAAAATATTCTGTGTGTGAATAGAATTAGCCTTATTTAATTGTGGAAGTAATTTACCTAAAACTGAGGTAAAAAAAGGGTTGTGATTGAAAATAATGTGAAATAAATTCACGTATAGAGAAAAAAAGGTAAAATAATACACTTATATTAAATTAAAGAACAGAACTAAAAAATATTGATTTCATACTGAAAAGATAAAAATAAAAAAATCATAAATTTCATAAGTAACAAACATTTGTTTTCTAAAAGGAAATATTTTTATTAAAAATAAAGCATAAAAGTTGAATTAAAAAATATATAAAAATAAAAAAATATATAATAAAATATTTAATAACAATAGTGCAATAATAATAATCCCAACTAAGTTGGCGCTTATTCAAAGAAATGTGTCATTGGATTCAAGTTGTTGCTTAAGTTGTGAAGAGGCACAAGAATTAACGGAACATCTATTCACCTCTTGTCAATCAGCATTCATGGTTTGGAACTTCATAAGTAATTGGTGTGACATTCCACCCATCTTTGTTTTCTCGGTTCGGGATCTCCTAACTTGCACAAAACAACCCCACTTAGTCAAAGAAAGAAGGTGTTGCAAGGTATTATATTAACGGCATGTTGGTGTCTTTGGAGTTTGGAGAGCGAGAAACGAAGCTATTTTTTCAAACAAACCAATTTTGGATTTTATGATTCGGGAGGAAATAAGATCGCTTGGCTTCCTTTGGATTAAGAACAGATCTACGTTAGGAAATATCTCTTGGAATGATTGGTGTAATTTTTCTTTTGTTTAAGCCAGTTGTTTTTGTGTTGTTTGTTCTTGCCTCTAACGCCTTGTTAGGTGGCTCTTAATGAAATTTGTAGTTCGAAAAAAAAATGAAAACGAAACATAATAAAACAAAGTTAATTTGAAAATATAGAATTATACATGTGAATTTAAGAGAGGGTGCATTTAAGATGTCCTTAATTTGATTGGACTTAAAAAACAACAAATATAGTGAATGTAATTAATATCATAGAATATGGTGCAAATGAAAATTAGAGTAGGTGCAAATAGAAAATTCTTGAAAGTCTACAAGATTGTCACTTATACAGTGTGGGATTTGATAATCTTGGTGTCGAGATTGCCATGAGAGTTTCTTTCTTCTTCAACAAGATCCCAAACTTTTCAGTTATGTTATGTTTTCTCCATTATTGTCGTTCATAAGATTTTGGATACCCTATTATGTGACTAAAAAAATGGACCCTTAAAATATAAACTTTTCTTAAAAAAATTAGTTATGTTAATAATTATTCTTGTTATCGGTTTTCTTAAATTATATATTAATAATAAAAAAAATTAGTTAAACATTTAAAGATATTCCATGAATTAGGGTAGGGCTGGCATAACATGTCAAACACGACCTGTTAAGACGCGGTTATCTGTGGTGCTAGACACGAACACGACACGAAAACTAATCATGTCATTTTTTTCCATACACGAACATGAACAATTAAGTAACAGGTTAACACGATAAGACTCATTTAGGAACATGTTTAAGAACATGATAAATAATACATATGTAGTACAAAAATTGCCAAAACAAGCATAAAAGTCTAATTAGTACATAACCCATAAGATATTTGAAACAAAAGTTAAAAGCAAATATAATATATTATTATTTTTTAATTAAAAAATATAAACAGGTTATTAAAAGGTACTTAACAGGTGTTTAACTGTTAAGACACGATTTTTATCGTGTCTTAAACAAGTCGACCTATTTAACACACGAAACATGTTTGCTCCATTCGTTTCGTGTCGTGTTAACATGTCCGTGTCAGAAATTGTTTACCCTAAATTAAGGTTAAATATGTGTAGGCTGCTAGAACTAGGACCCCCCAAAATAACTGGCTCGAACCCGTGACGTACGTGTGTACAGAACCAAGGCAAACCAATAAATTGGAGGCCCAATCATTGAGTATATGATTCATTTAATTTTTTTTGAATGGCCAACGAATACTATATGCCCGGTCACCCGGGTAAACCTAATGGCAAAACGCCACCCACGCCCGCGAACGCAAACATCGCTGATGACCCGGCCCGCCCACCATTCCAAGGGAAACTCACCACCTGAAGGCCCACTGTGGTAAAACCCTTGGCCCAATTGATAATATTTTGCATCAACTGAGACTCGAACCCATGACCTGCATATTGGAATACCTCCTCCCAAACCAGTTGATCTAAGACTTATTGGCCATTTAATTTATTTAACACACAAGTTGATGGTCATCTTCTTCCCCAACAAGGTTTTCAGGTCGTTGTAAGTTCCCAAACATAAAACCTAAATTCCCGAACATATTAAAGATGTTAGAGATTAGTTAGCTTAGAGATTGAATATGGGTTTCGAATAATTAATATAAGACTTTGAAACTTACCACGAATTGAAAGAACGATGAAACGGTGCTTAGTGGTCTTAACCTCTGCTGCGACTCGTGTAGTAGGCGGCGATTTATGTTGTAGGCGAATAAAGGCAGATATGGAGCTGTTAAGTTGATTTGGTCATCGGTTCGATTTCAAGCTTAATAGAAGTAGAACAGGGGATCGAACACGAGGTCATGGAATAACCGAATAACGAGCGGAATCGAACGAAAATTTGGGCCCCTCGTGAAACCGGGCCCTCCGGCACCCCCACAAGGGCCGCCCTTGTTTTCTCCTAGACCTATTTCCCATCCAAGTACCTTTCAAGCGAAATTCCAATGGGTTTTCCTAGATTACACAGTCTCTATGTATTACCCATGCATTCACAAACATTCCCGCACCTTTGCGGAGCGTGTACCCGCCAATCGCGGATGACTCGCTCGACCAATGTGGGATCAAGAGTAGAAGTGTCTAGTGAAATTGAATAGTTTCCTTCATTAAGGCATATAGTTATTTACCCGTGCATCACTCATAAATCATGTCTTCATCGAATCTTGGTTTGTCTTCCGATAAACACTCTTGATGGATCGACTCGTGGAACCGAGGGTGGGGATGGCCGGAAGGATGTTTCTCTTCCTCGTTCACATCGTCTTGGACGATAGTTCCCGATACGGTTTCCTTAGATCGCATCTCACGTTGTAACTCAAGATCTCAGACTCGTTGGCGGAGCCGTTTGGTCTCTTGTTGTATTTCAAGATCTCGGACTTGTTGGTGGAGCCGTTTGGTCTCTTGTTGTATTTCAAGATCTCGGACTTGTTGTCTAAGCCATTTGATCTTAAGATCCCGTGGGTTGGGATCAACTCCATCGCTACCTCGATCGGAGGTTCGACGAATAAGGGGTCGATTTCTTCCACGTCTAGCCATTTGAACAACCTAGAGCTCTGATATCAAATGATGCGAAATCGGATAGCAATCAAATGGATCAAGAATTCTCTACCTTATCAAAGCTTCAAAACCATATTACAAATAATATTCAATATTCAAAAACTATTTCCCAAAACAAGTCTAGATCTCCCGTATTTAAAAAAAGATCCAAAAGAGGTGACTCAAAGATAAGTACTAACAAATAATAAAACTAAGAAAATAAACAATCAGATAATTATATAAATTATTTAAATTTCAAATGCTTTGTTGGTTGGATAAACTTCAAAATATTTCATAGGTGCTCCTGCATCATTATCGTAAGTAATTTTTAAAAATTAAACATAAAAACCTTTTTTTTCTAAAAAACAAGGATGAATAGTTAACATTATCCTATTATTCTACGGACAATACAGCATTTAGAAAAACTCATCATGTTTCCTGTAGCGCCACCATTGCTTGTTGTCACTAATGTCGCTCATTGTCAATCAGTCTCCCACTACCACTGCATGTTCTTATTCTTATCTCCGAATAGATTTATAAGGGTTTGATAATTATGCTTAATTTAGGATTTAGTCTTTTAGTTATGATTTATGTTTTGTTTCAGAAATTTGATTTGAGATTTTGTTTTGTTTTGTTTTAGATATCAGATCGAAGTTTTTGTTGTTTCAGATGTTAGATTGACATTTGTGATTGGTTTTGATTGGTAATGACCGCTAATAGTGAATGGTGTATGGAGGCCTTCAAGAGTGTCGATCTAAACAAAAGCTAGACCAAAACAGCTTGATATTTGATCTATCAAGAGTGTTTATTGGAAGACATGGATTGATGAGTGGAAGTCGCCCCGCTCATATTATAATAACCATTTTCATATCAAACTCTTCTAAAAAAAAGTCAAAAAAACATTGTCTAAAACAGTTTTAACCACCAAACAACCTATGCAGAAACCATTAAAATCTTTTAGAAACACCCACGAACATTACTGTTTTCCCTAATCTTCCATGATTTCATTCAACATCTTTTCCTACTTCTTCACGTTGTTGCTAATGCTATCCCTCAGCTTCTGCACAAACTCGACAATGATGTGGGTGAGCTCAATTTGCTCAGCCAAAAACTTGCTTGCTTTGTCTCGATCTTCTGAAGGAGGCTCCTCAATCACTTCGATCAGGGTCGCATTGTTCTTCTGCATGTCGCCAGCAATTGCACAGTCTGTCAGCATGTCGCTAGAGGATAAGGGTGTTTCTTTCTCTATCACCTATTGCTTGTAAGCTACATTTAGTAGTTTATTTAAGGGAAATTTTAGAGACATCGTCTACATTTTTTAAGTATACATGCCCTAACCGTCACATATATGGCTAAATGTTGTGTTTAGCGCACCAAATGTCACGTATAGGGCAATCCCTCATTCTTATCCACCAGACTTTGGAATCAGCGTGCCAGAATGTCGGGATGTGTTGGTGGGTTTTATTTAGGGTTGAGTTGGGTTTTAAGGTTGTGGTGGTGTATATGTCACATATAGGGCAATCCGTCATCCCTTACTTATTTTTTTTTAATTTAGTTTTTTGTTTTTATAACGTTAAGAGTTTGTAAAAATCGATAGTTATAGTTTTTAAAATCCGGTCATCTCGATTATCGTTTTGAGATGTAAAAGTGAATAACGACTTTTTTTTTAATTTAGTTTTTTGTTTTTATCACGTTAAGAGTTTATAAAAATCGGTAGTTATAATTTTTAAAATCCGGTCACCACGATTACCGGTTTGAGATATAAAAAGTGAATAATGACTTATCTTTTGGTTTTTTTGTTTTTATCACGTTAAGAGTTTGTAAAAATCGGTAGTTATAGTTTTTTAAATCCGGTCACGTCTTTTTTATTATAAAACTAGTTTTTGTTTTGATTTTTGTTTTGAGATGTAAAACTAAGAGTTTTTTTTGCGTGTTAAACTACTCGTAAATAGAATCACATATATAAACATCATATACAACCATTACAAACAACCAAACAAACACAACAAAACCATATACATCCATTACAAACAACCAAACAAACACAACCAAATAAAACCGCATAAATAAATACAATGAGTTTGTACATATAAAACAAAAGTACAACTCTATCTAAACAATATATCTACCCCTCCATTTCGTCATCACCCTCCGTATTGGACCCACCCGCACCGGACGTGCTAGCACGGTCGTGGCCCAACCGACGGGGTGGTGGTCTCAACAATGGCCTACCGACAGCCCGATACTCCGCGACCGTGTGGTCGATGAGCCACTGCAGCATCTCCTCGGTGCGCGTGACCCGGGCCTGCGTATCCCGAATCATATCCAGTGTGGCAGCAGGCAACCGCACGTCGTGGTACACGCACGGAGGATGCTGCGGCAGCACCGGCTGAACCTGCTCATCCCCCCGCCGGCCAGCTCCTCAACCTCCTCAATCTGGACCTCGTGCGCAGCCAGTGCGTCGGGGTCCACCAACGGCTCGGGCACCCAGGCCTCCAACACGTCATATCTCCTCACCAAACGCCACTGTCCGTCCGGGAACCTCCGGGAGATCCTCACCCCAGTCACCGTGGCTCGGCCTGCCAGGCGCGGGGAAACTGTAGCCATAGGTAGCTCTGCCACCGCATGAGCGTATCCCAGGCCTCTGGTGATCTGCGACACGATGTTGCCGCCGAACAACACCCCTCGTGACTGCCTGTGATAGTAACCGACAAAGTAATCCGCCAGACAACGAGCAAGGTGGCAGGGTGTGTGTGTGAGCAGACCCCGAAAATAGAAGAGGTCTATGGCGGTGACCCTATCGGTGCCCTTACCAAGTCCAGCGATGGACGTGGCGATCAGCCGGTGCATGTAATGATAAAGAGGGTCTCGTATGTGAGAGACCCTGCTATCGGCCCCAAACGCATGGTCACCGATTGCAGGCCACCAGACCCGGTGTGCATCATCTGCCCCCATATAGATAGCCGTGGTGTAGATTGGATCCCAAGTTTCCTCCTCGGTATAGAGGTTGCTGACAACAGCAACCCGTCTAAGGGACATACGATGCATAACCCCGAACATGCGGAAACTAACCTCCGTGTCCACCCGTCCCTCCGTAATATCAGTCTTGTCCAGCTCTTGCAATCCCGGCTCACGCGGCCGGAACACAAATGTAGAGTACACCTCGAGTGTAAGCTCTTGGTGTGCGGGCCAGCCCATAGTAAATAGACTATCCCACGGGCTATCCTGTCCAATAATCGCTGTCGCCCTCACTAGCTCGCCGACCTCATCAAACCACTCCCGTGACAAAACGGTGTTGGGCTCCACCTTCCTCCCTCTAAGAGCCATAAACCGTCGATGTGCCGGAGTACTTGCCTCAAACTGAAGGTGCAGGTAGTCGTCAATCCCTAGAATAAATCCCTGCTGCTCATCCTCGGAATTAGACATATTTGCGCATAAATCCGTATTAAAATGTTTGTTAAACTAATGTTTAGGGTTTACGGTTTAATGTTTAGGTTTACGGTTTAAGGTTTAGGTTTATGGTTAATTGAATTATTATTATAAGATTATATTATTATTATTACTACTACTATTATTATAAGATTATATTATTATTATTATTATAAGAATATTATATTATTATTATTATAAGATTATATTATTATTATTATTATTATAATAAGATTATATTATTATTATTATCATTATAATCATTATTATAAGATTATATTATTATTATTATACACATATACACACATACACACACACATACATACACATATACAACACATATATACACATACACACACATATACACACACACATACACATATACAACACATATATACACATATACACACACACACATACATACACATACATACACATATACAACACACATATATACACATATACCACCGTAAACCGTCGTAACCCGCCATAAACCACCATAAACCTACACTAGATCTAAGGGCAAACCTAACAAATCTAAGGTATTAATCGGTTGAAAACGATAAAATTAGGGTTGTAAAATTACTTACCTGGCCTTGTCTCCGGTGGTTGCGGTGGTGTGTGAGAGAGAGACGGTGAAGGTGGTGGAGGAAGACGGCGGCGGCGGTGGGCGGTGGACGGTGGTTGCGGTGCTGGTGGTGGTGTGAGGAAGACGGTGGTGGCGGTGGAGATACAGTGACGGTTCTGTGGGTAGTGAGGTCTATATGTAACAGATACAAAGCAACCGTCATGTATGGACCTATACGTGACCGCTAGCCCTTTATTGGGATTCCCATAACGATCACGTATGGACCTAAACATGACCTTTCACCTTTATTGGGATTCACATTTGATAGAGATGTCTGTCACCCAAATAATATCCACAATCGTCACAGTTGGGTCCAAACATGACGTTTATGGACCAAAAATATCTACAACCGTCACGGTTGGGCCTAACGGTGACATTTGGGCCAAACCTTCACCGTTATTATTTTTATTATTATTATTATTAGGTGCCGTTTACAGGCTGAACGTCACGTATATCCGTGATTTTTACGTGACATTTAGACCTAACCGTCACCGTTCGGAGCTCACCTTTTGAATTTTAGCTCACCTTTCGACCTATCTGTCACCTTTTGATGTGTACGGGTCGCGTTTCATTACCGTTTATGCGCACCTACATACACATATTGATCACAAATCATCTTCAAATACGTTCGTATATACATACATATAGTCATATTACATACATGCATGGATGCATACATACATACATCCATCCATACATACATGTATACAACCATCCATCAATCAATACATGCATGCATGCATACCTACATACAGCCATACATACATGCATGCATATATACATACATCCATAGATACATACATACATCAATCCATGCATGCATGCATACATAAATACATACATACATGCATACACACATGCATACATACATATTGTTATAAATATTATTGTTATTATTGTAAGATTATATTATTATTATTATTATTATTATAGTCATATTACATACATGCATACATACATACATACATCCATGCATACATACATACGTACATACATACATGCATATATACATTTATCCATCCATGCATGCATGCATGCATACATTATTATTATTATTATAAGTTATTATTATTATTATAGTCATATTACATACATACATGCATGCATGCATACATACATACATCCATAAGTACATACATACACCCTTATTATTATTATAAGTTTATATTATTATTATTATACATACATGTATACATACATGCATATATACATTCATCCATCCATGCATGCATACATACATACATACATTATTATTATTATAGTCATATTACATACATACATGCATACATACATACATCCATAAATACATACATGCATGCATGTAATATGTCACGTATAGGGCGATCCGTCACCATTATTCACCAGACTTTGGAATCGGTGCACAAGAGAATGTCAGGATGTGTTGGTGGGTAGGGTTGACTTGGGTTTTAGGGTTTTGGTGTTGTATATGTCACGTATAGGGCAATTCGTCACCCCTTACTTTTTTTTTTGTTGATATATGTATGTGTTGACACTTTTGATATATGCATGTGTTCACACTTAATATATTATGCATTGTAAGACTTCATAGCCACTACAAAGATACATGAATACATACGCTATCCTGATATAGGAATACAGGGGACGGGGTCGGGGCCTCGTAGGCGATCCATCATTGTAATGTATTGGTCTATACGATCCTGGTACATAACTTGCCATTCCAGTGCGTCTATAAATGCATATCTCGGCCAATAGAATATCACATTCGGCATTGGGTAATCCCCAACCAATTTTAGGGTGATAAAGTGATCGCCGTTAACATTAGCAAGTGCTACAACTGGATACTCAAACCACGGTTGTGGGCGTGTTCTCACCGGGAAAAAAAGACTGACTGCCAAATAAGCCTGTAAGATGAACAATACAATTGAATGTTTGAGCAATTACGAGTCCGTGGGCGGGAAAGCTCAGCCAACGATTCTCGTGTGCGGATTCAACCATGTCAAACCAATCTAAGCTGTTACGAAAAGTGTCATAGTATCCAGGCATCTCACGGTTCAAATTGGGCCGCCAATACAAATTGTTATTATCCATCTCCGTAAGAATTTTTCACCTAACCCACGTCCACTCATTTTGCTCCCTGCCTAAAGCCACAGCGATTGCCCAAAAACCGAAGTTACCATTTGGCCGCACATCTTTTATTTTTGAAACGTACTGGTGAATCCATTGGGGGAGGCTATCCTTAAACCGCATAATTTTCAACACGTGCTTATGTTTCAACATTAAAGGAAACCCTAGGTCAGCTCATGTCAGCTGTACCTTAGAAGCAGCCTTTAACCGATTAGGACGGTTGTTGGGCGTCTTAAACTGTGATTGGGGGGTATAGGAGATGTGCCTCGCCGGGTTAGGCATAGTTTGTTCTGACGAAGTATACGAGCTGTGTCTCGTAGTGTCAGGCATAGTTTTCTGTGACTTCTTGGCGTCCGCTTTTCTCTGTTGCTGCTTAATATTTGGACGACCACGAGGGTCCTTACGTACCTCAGGCTCTTTCTTTTTTGTTTTGCCTGTAAACACACTTTCATACATTTTCTTGAACAAACTTCTTTTTACACTACAAAAAAGAAGGGTAGTTGGGACTAAAATTTTAGTCTCTGATACCCCCGTATTAGTACTTAATGGTTATCAGGGACTGATATCACCAGTCCCCAGTCAATGACGGATACTTAGTCCTAAATAGTTAGGTTAGTAACTGAAAATCAGTCTCCCTTGTATGTCACCAACAGGGACTAATAGTTAGTCTCTGATACAAAAACATCAGTCCTTAATTTGTCCCTCGAATACCACGTTATTTCAGTCCCCAATACATTTATTTCGCGACTGAAAATCAGTCTTCGATAATAAGATATTGCAATCCCTAATGTGTAACTTTAGGGACTAACACTCAGTCCTCTAAAATGTCTATATTGTACCTGATATGTTTTGTTAGGTTCATGATTTCATATCAAATCAGTATCCAATAAAATGTTTTAACGACTGAGGATTAGTCCCGGGACCACGCGATTTCAGTCGTTAATATCCTTGTTGTCCCTAATATTTACTTTTAGATTCAGATAATCAGTTTAAGATAACATTTATTTTCAATCTCCAATATGTTTATTTAAGGTCTAAAAATTAGTCTACAAATCAATCGCCAATCAGTCATAATTTTGCTATATAAATCCAAAATCATATATACAAAGAAAATCAAACCAAATATTTATATATTTACAAAATTATACAAATGTCAATATCAACAAAATATCATTTAAGATATTTCTTAATTTAATAAGTTCATATTATTTTTACATTTTTTCTAGAGTAAAGTGCCATTTTCGTCCCTGTGGTTTGGTCATTTTAGCCATTTTCATCCAAAAAGTTTTTTTTTAGTTTTTTCGTCCTTGACCTTTCAAAATCTATCCATTTTCATCCAGTTGACTAACCCCGTTAAATTATTACCGTTAAACCAGGGTCATTTTCGTCTTTTCAAAACTCTTTTTTTTTTCTTATTTATTATTTCCTTCTACCCCTCCCCATTGCAGTCTGTGGATAAGAATTTCGGCTGTAACGACATATATTCACCCAAAAACTCCAAAAACCAACACCTATTTAGGGTTTTGAAAAGGAATGGGGAGGGGAAAAAGGAAATAATAAAAGAGAATAAAAAAGAAATTTTGAAAAGACGAAAATGTCCCCGGTTTAACGGTAATAATTTAACGGGGTTAGTCAATTGGATGAAAATGGATAGATTTTGAAAGGTCAGGGATGAAAAGGCTAAAAAAAACCTTTTGGATGAAAATGGCTAAAATGACCAAACCACAGGGACGAAAATGACACTTTACTCTTTTTTCTATGTTCATTGTTCACCCTCTAGTTTTCCGGTTATTCTTACATCTTTCGAGCTTGGAAGTGATGCTATCCGCTCTTCATTTATTTTCATGTTGTGATGCTAACAGCTCTTCATTGAGTTTCATCTTTCTCTGCATGTACATAAAGGCGATAAAATTAATCCTTGGCCAATATTATGTTGTTTTAATACAATAAAAGCTAAATGTCACTAAAAAAGTGTACCAAACAGTGAGAAATCGTGCAACTACATCATCTGTAATATGAGAAAACATGTAAAGTTAACACCTTAAATAACCGAACTTTCATCATGATGACCATAAAAAAATATACAAGGCTCACCCCAGTTCTTTGTTGGTTTAAACCTCCACTAGTAGCAATTAGCAAGTATCTATTAGGCGGTGTGATTGATTGAGCTTCTGTTGTTAAAAGAACACCTAAATTGAACCCATGTAAGATGTAAAATGAAAAACCTACAACCCTTCATTTTTATGGAATTTTATTCCTTAATCACTTACTTGGAAACTGACTGCTAGCATTACATCTATAATAGAATTCTGACATACTTGTACTCCACATATTTCGGCCCCTAATCATCTTGCTACTGGTCTAGATCTCAACAAAATAACAAACAAATCATAAACAAATTATCTAACAGAACAAAATTGGATTAAATCGAACCCTAATAAGCAAATTACAGATGTCTAATTCTAACGTAAGCAATATAATCTAGTACATGTCCCTTTTGCAACCTCTGGCTAGCATATATGTTTGCACAAAGAGATAGGATAACAAACCACTAGCAAGACACAAAGGAGCTGTATATCCACTAGCTAAACCTGAAAATTCCTTTTAATTCTTTATTTCGTTTCATCAATAACTTCTTTGCAAACTTCAAGTAGTCCTACTCACTTTGTACCAGAAAGAACCTAACAACTCATGCAAATCGATAATGCTAGTGAAGTTAAATATATTCTCGCTAGTTATCAAATCAAAGTTTTACTCTAATAAGGCGGCGTAATACACAAAATTTAAATTATCATAGACCTAGAAGAATGAATTGCCTCGGAGTCGACGAGATTGCCAGAAAGTCTAGAGCCGCTTGGCTGACAAAGACGCTCGATGGTAACGTTCATCTCCACCTCCAAAGCACTCCTTTTCTCCATCAATTTCTTGACCTCTGATTTTAAATCCATCACCACTATTTTAAAGGTAGACTCTCCTATTACAATTTTCCAATGGACGTATTGCAATCAGAAATTCGGCTACTACGGTGCCTAGATCTAAAGATCGATGCTCAACACCGTCATCCCCTTCACACACACGGCTGCTCATATGCCTCTCACTAACCCTTATTTCTAAACGGGGAAATGGGGAATCTACCTCTAAGGAGGTTATTTAGATTAGATTTCAGAATGGGAGGGAAATTTAAAAAATTTGGATGAGCGGAGGGCATGAATTTCATTTGGGATTTAGAAGCAAGCGATATAAAAGTTTTTTTAATTATTAAATTAAAATAATATTTTTTGGTATCGATATAAATTTATAAAAAAACAAAAATTAAAACTCATATAATAAAAATAATTATATTTTTATAAATTACAAAAAAGATATAGAAATTATAAGTGATGAATAAATACATGTAAACTAAATTATAAATGTTATATGAAAGATATATGCATAAAAAATCATGTCTATGTTTGATCAAAAATGTATGTTTTTACCAATTTGTCTATGTTTGACCGGTTTAAGTTGGACTCACATTGAATATTGATCAATGTTGACTGATGAGACTTATTGAGTGATAAATGTGTTAATGAGTCGTATTAGGTTTTAATAGACCATAACGAATGACCTATGTCTATGTATGACTTCCATTTACTCACATTAATCGTAGTTAACCAATATTGATCATGGTTGACTTGATGAAACATAACGGGTGTTACATGTCTTAATGAGTCATACTAGCTCGTAATATTGGGACTTTGGTCTTATAAGTCTATATAAGCCATGACAATCCATAATGTTTGACCATTATACACTATGTTTTGACCATGATTCACCATCCTTGGTTATTATTTTACCTGCATAATGGATCGTAAGTAATCATAATATTATATGTCGTAATTGACTCTAAATTAACAATCAATGGTCATAACTTATCATCACTAATTCTAATTGACCATTAATGACCTTAAATTGTTATCAATGACCCTAACTAACCATCAATGATCATATTTAACCATCAGTGACTCTAATTCACCATCAACGATCCTAGTTGACCATCATTTACTTTAATTAACCATTAATGACCCAAATTGCGACCGGCATTTAAATATAAGATTTTTTTTTCATTTTACAATTGTTTTGCGACCCAAATTTTATTTTAATTTTTACTTTTTTGTTGATCAACCTAAACATGAAAACATTAAATATCTAAGTCATCCAAACATCTTAATTAAAGTGCTTAAATATTTATTATTTTTTCACATATTTGCAGCCGGTGTTTATAGTAATCTAATTTTAATTAATTATTTTTTTAATATTCTTGTGACTGAATATGGTCTTTACAAGAACTTCAGAGACTGGTTTTCAGCTTCTGATTCTCTTTTCAAAATAGTTGAATTATCAATGACGTATGGGAGACTGAAAATCAGTCTTTAGTCATTATTTAAAAACACATTTGAGCCTGAATATCAGTTCACAATACGGTCTTTTACAAGTATTGTGAGAGTATGTTTCAACGAAATGGTAAAATATGCATCGATTATTGGAGACTGAAGATCAGTCCCTAATTCTTTCATGTACAAAGCACTTCAAAGACTGAATATCAGTTCCAAATAAGGTCTCTTACATGACTTTTGACACTGATTTCCAGCCTCCGATACTTTCCTTACAATTGTAGATTTCCTGCCAAATAATTGGAAACAAAAACCCAGTCTTTGATTATTTCTTAAATAAAAGGCGTTCAAGACTGAATATCACTCCCTAATTTGATCTTTTTGAGAATATTAAGAACTAACTTTCGATCTCTAATACGTTCCCTCCATATTAGAGACTGAAGATCAGTCACCCACACATTTGTGACATTTTTCATTACGAATGGAACATATTTTAGGACTGAAATTCAGTAACCAATAAGTTTCCCTTCAAATCCTTATATTGCGCATACATATTTGTGATTGAAATTTAGTCTAAAAAAAGGTAATAAAATATTAGTGACAGATTATCAGTCACTAACATAAATCGCATAAAAATCAGTCCCTAATATTACCAGCAACTGATAAATCAGTCTCAAATATTATGTATCCGAGACTGATATATCAGTTCTTGATACTTTAGCAGCAACTGATATATCAGTTCTTGATACTTTAGCCTCTGATGTTCACTTTTTTTGTAGTGTTACGTGGGGGTTGGGCGACTACATAACCTTTTGTTTCACGTCGTGAAACTTCTTTTCATAGTCGGGTTCTGGCGCCTGGGCATACGCCGACTTGAAATCAAGCTTCCTCCGGTGTGCGTCTACCGCTTCTGGCGGAATAGGTGTGACTGGATTAAAATAGTTAGTGAACAATAGGCAATCATATGACAACGGTAAAAAAATGTATTTCAAGTAGAGATAACATTGATTGATGTGTTCCTCCAAACGACAAGCACATGGCAAGCCCATGGACGTGGAAAACTAGTGTTCACACGTACCTTATGTATCCATCATCCTTTCCATTATCATCATCTCTTTTTCAAGAAGTTCAAGACACCTAATAGACACCTTATAATGTAATCCGAAAAACACTTGCAATCGATGAACCTTTAATATCTTAATGCGGGACTCCTCGAAGGTTTTGGAGATTTCAATCTCCTGGACACGTACAACTTTACCGACATATCCGACAAGTGTGTGCAACGTATTGTTGGTCCCTGTAAGGTAACTCTTAAAGTTGGCGTGTTGGCCCTCGACTCTATTAGTTGTATGTTCACCAAAGTTGAGGCGGTCGTACATCCAACAAGAAACAAAATTTTGTTTGTACGAACCCAACCAAATATTACAAATATATTCCCAGACCTCTGAAACAAAGAAAATTTTTTATGAAATGAACAAATAGATTTTTAGAGAAACATTAAGTATGAAAATCTTACCCTGTTTACCGTCTTCATTTAATTTTTCTTCCATCTTCCTGCAATTATAATCGTACAACGCGTCTGTGGGACACTCAAACAGAACCTTCCACCAGTATGAAAAATCTTTCCAAATGTTGTGTCACACCCCAACCGTGCATCTTAACCACGGGTGCGACTTAATTGACAAAAGAACACAATGGAATAAAGACATTTACTATTAAAGTTTCATAATATTAAAAAAATCCCAATTACATAAGTTTCGAATTAAACCAAACAGATAACATGTTCAAAAGACAAGCAACTTAAAATAAGATTCTTCAATTGATATCTAGGCAAATCCTATGTGATATTGACTTGACCTATCACGAGCTTAATCACCTGAAACATGTACGAAAAACAAGTGTCAACTAAAAATAGTTGGTGAGAAATCACAGGTTTAATAAAAGTATAAGTTTGGCAAAGGTGACAATTCATATTCCAAGATCATCATATAGCACGTAATAAAACAAACATATGATTAGCAAATCCAATCTAAAATGATGAGTAACGAATAAGTGGTACAACTCGCAAGTTGCACTAATAACGAATAAGATGTCCAACCAAAAGTTGTCCATAAAGTATATGCGGTTTCCATCCTATGGCCCATATCTGTACTACCGTTGGCTTGAAAGTTTCAAGTTAAGGATTTGCAAGTTTAACGTTTATCATGTTGTGTTCATTTACTCACATACATATATGATTCGCTTGTTTTAGAATTGTTTGAAAACGTGTTTTAATGTGTGCCAACGCGTACATGTTTCCCCCAAAACGATTTGAATAAAATGGGGCTATGAAGTCTCACCTTGAAAGCTAGACGAGATAAGAAACTTGAACGAATAGACGAGATGAATCACGGACCAGACCCTAAACAAATAAATAAACCATTTTTAGGGTAGGTTCGATGGTTACGAGTGTTAGATAGGCGGTTCGGGTCATAAGATTAAGAATTAGTTGCAAAAATAGAGTTTTAGTTGATTTTCAGATTTGGACAGCAAAGTAGCTGAACAGAAACGGGATTGTTAAAAATATCAAACGACGTCTAAAAATTATGAAATTTTATAGGGAATTAGTTTAAGTCGTTCCGAAGAAGTTTCGTTTAGAAAGTTTTTCCATTTGAGACTCGGATCATAGCCAAAATAGTCCAACAAGACAGAAGGTACTGAAAAAGGTTTCTGTCCCGTTTTGGCTACTACGGAGTCATACTTTTGAATTAGAAAACGATCCAATTATGGTTGGAAAGGAAATTCAACGAACTACATCGTGGAAATTGATTTTTCTTAGTTTAGATTAATTATGGTCAAGTTACGCTCAGTTAAATTTAGCACAGTTTATGTCCAAAATCAATGGTTGCACTTAAGTGGTCCGTTTAGGGTTTTAAGATTACCGAACGCGCAAATAAAAATTATACGAATGTTATTATGTTATTATAATACATAATATAATCAGATTAGGTTAGCCAAAACGTCCCGTGTCACCGGTCTAGCCATGATATTCACAGAAGCGTTTTGGAGAATCACAGAATGCAATCGGCATAGCCGACACGAGCAAGCGGATTCTATATTTAATTAGCGTGTGAGTTCATATAAGTGATAATATAGAATAAATAACATGTTTTAAGTTAGCAAGAACATACTAAAGCATTGGCAGAGCCACTTTTGCAATAGTTGTCTTGAGGATTCGCAGAATGCGACAGCATAGCCGCCATTGCAAACGGGATCCTTTGTTTGTTAGTTGGTGATGTTAGCTTGATTTATTAGTTTGATTAAGATTATTAGAGGGTTTTTAGGGCTGAGGTTTCACATGATCAAGTGATCATGGATAGAAAATAGAAAAAAGATTGAGGGGATGAAGAAAGAAAAAAATAAAAAGACGGTATTCAACTTCGGAGGGTTACTTACTTGTTTGATCTTCAAACTCTTGGAATCCTCTAAGGGATTTTCGAAATCTTCAAGGTTGGGAAGGGATTTCACAACTTAGGAGGGGTTGGGAGTGTTTGAGGGAGAATTAGCAAAGAAAACAAGATCCTAAGCCTCCTATTTATACTAATGGTTGAAGGGGTGTAAATATGGAATGTCTTGGAAAGCAATTTAGGGTTTTAGGGCCCTCAAATCTGCGAAATTTTCCTCAATGGGGCTGGATTTTTTGTGATTTCTTGCTTGGGCTAGGTCCAAGAGTAGGTGGGTTGGGTCCTAGCTTGATCCGGTTGAGTGCGCGCATTCGAAAATTGCGATTTTAAGCATTTCTAAGCGAAATTGGCAAATGTTTTCAACATTAAAGTTGATTGTCATAACAAAAAGAGTATGTTTAGCTAAAAACATTTAAGTTAAAGTTACGTTATTCGCGTACAGTAGTTGGCGATCGGTGGGCGAGAAAACGGAATTTTTGATCGTTTTTCGAATTTCAGGATTTATTTAAGGAAAGTTTTGCAAACAAACTTTGTTTTAATTAAAGAAATGAATATTTTAAACATTTAAAACATAAATTAATGTCATGTTAAACGATTTGTCGGTCGTGGACGGTACGTAGTTAACGACGGTTTAAAAGGCGAACGATCGCACGAAAGTACTAACTAGTACTTTTAAGCATCAATTCACATTGAATGGGTTGTAAGAACATGTTTGAGATGTATGGGGGTGGTTCATGTGTATTTAATGTGTCATAAAGATCAATTAAGTCTACGTGCGATCCATGAATCAATCACAGATAAGTATAAGTCTTTGAAATCAAGCATAAACGTAATGTTTCACATGTGAACTAGTATTGTAACAACGTCTGAATAGGATTTCAAGTAAAATGAAATGTCATGCGGATTTTCATTGATAAGTCTAGAATGAGTACAAGTAGTGAAAATCAGAAGTGTCACATGTTGACTTTTAAAAGGCCTTTCCACCTTCTGGTGATATTCTCCATGATGTGCCACCTGCATAGGTTTTTAGTAGCACCCGGGAAGACTATGTCACATGACCTCTTCAGGGCTAGGTCCTTTTCTGTGACAATGACGCGTGGCTCCACACACCCATTTAGCATATCTTTGATCCGCTCAAGGACCCATGTGAAGTTGTCCTGTCGTTCCCTCGAGATAAATGCGTGCGCAATACAAAACGACTTCGATGTCGACGTCACACCAATAAACTGAACAAAAGGAATGTCATACATATTGGTTTTGTACGTCGTGTCTACCAACATTAAGTGTGGGAAGGCGCGCCACATTTTATAGGAGGTAGGATGACAAAAGAAAACATCTTCCACGACATTAGTGGAGGGATTCTCCCGGGTGTGATACACGAACTCTTCAGATTGCGGTAAGTTTTCAAGTTCCTGCATTGGTGTCAAGCCTATTTTACTTTCGGCCCTAATCTTCGCTGTGGCGTTGTATATGTCCTGAACAACACATCTGCTACCGGGAAAATCTTCCCGTACGGCTGCAAGAATGTGACGTGCCCGCACGTGCTGCCGTTGTAACCTCTCAACCAGATCAATTTCCCCGGCGGACATCTTCCTAAGCTGCGCGTGACCCTCCTCAAAGACAACAAGATCGTGGTTGTGTGTCTAGTCTGTCACATCCAACCTCCAACTATTACTCTTTCCGATGTTCCTCCCTACGAGCTTAAAGGGACATGATTTTTTTATGCTCCCATTACGCCTGACTGTGCCCCTACATTTAGGTTCCCCACCATGATTGCATCCGAGTTCCACATCTTTTTTCCTTGACCGACTGACCACAATGACGCACCCATGCTCGCGTCCTCTCTTCTTAGCCCAATCCACCAAATCCTCACGAGAATTAAAATACTGAAAGAGTTACAAGGTCAGACTTAAAACGTAGTACATAAAACAAATAAATAAACAATTTAAACGAACGAAAGATATGTTTTCATACTTTGTCTGTTTTATATGAAACTGACGCCTTGCGTATGCGATCATCGTCCAATGCATTCTCCGCATCCCCATCGTTTCCTTTCAAATGAACAGAAGAGTCACTGTCATCTGTGTCATTCCTATGGAAACTATCCGACACTGTAGGTTCTGGTTGTGACAGGTACGAGAGATGTTCATAATCCGGTTCTGGTTGTGACCGGTACGAGAGATGTCCGTAATCCGGTTCTGGTTGTGATCGGTACGAGAGATGTCCGTAATCCGGTTCTGGTTGTGACTGGTACGAGAGATGTACGTAATCCGGTTCTGGTTGTGACCGGCATGAGAGATGTACGTAATCCGGTTCTAGTTGTGACCGTCATGAGAGATGTACGTAATCCGGTTCTGGTTGTGACTGTATGAGAGATGTCCGTAATCCGGTTCTGGTTGTGGCCGGTACGACTCTTGACCGTAATCCGTCGGTCCAAATAGTGACATGTACGCCTCTTGACTGTAATTCGGTAATGGTTGCTGCTGAGACGACTCTTGATCATATGTATTCAACGGGTTGGTTCCCCCCCCCCCACGAAGGGTGACTCCCGAATACGAAATACTCCTGAAAACGTAATGGTTAGATATTTTGGATAAACGCGTAACCCGATTAGATATACCCGGTTAGATACCCGACATAAAATATGAAATAATGCTTTAGTATATTTTAATTAACCTTTTATGGATATTATTTAAATAGTTAGGTATTTGATTATACGTCCTCCCGATTTTGCACACCCCTAAGTTTACCCGTCCCAGTAGAACCCTTAATAAAATAAAGACCTGTTAAACCTGGTTCAGATCTTCGAAGGTTGGCTACTCATTCAAATCTGGAAGCTTCGACTTCCGATAAGGATCTCCCGAACTCAACATCGGTGTCAGGCGTGAAACAAAAAAACAGCGGTGTCCCAACAACAAATAACCACAACCAAGAACTTAAACACGCACTTTCGTCTATACTTTATGTTCTTTTTAATTATGGTGAAGATGGTAGTGTCAGGTTTGTGTAGGATGGTGGGTTTAGTGTGATGAGAGTGAGTGGTGAGAGTTGTGTTAATATATGATGAATCTGCATACCTAACCGTCACGTATAGGTCCAACCATGACAGTTAGGTTAGGTGCCCGACAACACTGTTAACGTTAACTTTCTGTCAAAACAACCGCGTACTTAACCGTCACGTATTGGCCTATATGTGACGGGTAGGGTTCCCTTTTTGCAGACTGCACAACCTCGTATCAACCTCGTATCATCAGTGTCCTTTTTATTCCCGGGACTCACGAGAGACATACCGTCACGTTTAGGCCACAACGTGACTTTTTGGGTAACAACCGTCACTTGTAGACCTATACGTGACGACTAGGTCAGGTGTGAAAAAAAAACACAGCGGTGTCCACAACACAACCTTTCTTTATTGCTATTCCGTCTGACCAGTGGCAACTGTTTGATGAAATCATGGCTTTTCGTTTTTTTAGCTGGTGAATGTGGGTGATGTGTCTATGTCCATGTGAAAGGGTTAGTGTGAACTGTATTAAATGTAACAATATTTACTACGAGTATACGTAAAGACTGGGTTTTTTTATTCGAAGGCAGAGTGGGTATGTTAAATAGTGAGATTAATGGCATGGTGGGTGGGTGGGTGGGTGGCGTATTAATTTCAGGGTGAGATTTTAAATACTCGATATCGTTAGATTTATTTTGTATTCTCAACGTCATAGTGTCAATCTGAGTAGGTTATAATTGCATTTTATAGCATGGCATCATCATCGTCATAGATTTTGGTGAGAAGAAACAGGAACTGATCAACCAAATATTGAGGCAGTACAACAGGGATTTGTTGAGTAACGACGTTCTCAAGCAGAGTTCCGATCGTTTGAATAGTAGTATTGACAAACAAGACAAAGTAATAAACATATTGCTCTCCTTGCCCCCTACTGCTATTCGAGCCATTGCTCTTTTGTTTACTCTCGATTAGAGTGTGAACGGCGGTGCAGCTGCATGCAATTACAAACATTCTTGAAGCATTGAAGTGTTCCACTAAGTTAAAGCTTAAGTTCTTAAATTCATTTTAGTTGTCATTTTTTTATGTTGTTGGTTTACGATTTAGTTTGTAAGGGCGAGTCCTTTTCTATTTCTCCGACAACCTTTAAAAAATAAACATGAGATGCCGAATGAGACAATGACGTAAGACAGGCGGTGCCGCCCGTGACACGAATGACACAAACACCGGCGGATGCAGAAAGAAATGGGCGTCGCCACCCATGTTTTACACGTGGCCTGAAATTATTGGTTTAAAGAAGGGGCGACCGACCACTTACTTGGGCGGAGACGCCTGTGTTAGAGGAGGCATTTCAGACACTGAAAAATCAAAAAGACATTTTGACGAATTTTACGAGTAGAAGGGACATTTTGAGAATTTTCCTAAGTTTTCTTAGACTTTAGTCAGGCTATTATATTCTTTGAGTTCTAAACTTTAGTCAGACTTTAGTCAGGCTATCAGATGGTGAGGTATCTTCTATCTCCATGCCATTATCTTGTGAAGAGATTAGAACGACCGTATGGGACTGCGGGGGAGACAAAGCCCCGGGTCCGGATGGTTTTAATTTCACATTTATCAAACATTATTGGGAGCTCTTAAAGGAGGACTTTTAGGGTATCTTAAGCGCTTTCTATGAAGACGGGGTAATAAGTGGGGCTTGTTGTTCATCATTTATGCTCTCATCCTGAAATCAAAAAACTCGAGCTCCTTTAATGAAGACAGGCCTATCTCCCTAGTTGGATGTATTAGCAAAGTAATCTTCAAAATTCTGGCCAACCGTATTAAAACTGTTTTAGGGTCTGTAATATCGGATTCTCAAACGATATTCCTTGCCAAAAAAAACATTCTTGACGGGCCGTTGGTGGTAAACGAGGTATTGCAAATCTAAATACAAGGGGTTGGTTTTCAAAGTGGATTTTAACAAGGCTTTCGATTCAATCTCATGGGGGTTCATAGACTCCATGTTGCAGCAAATGAACTTTTCATATAAATGGAGGCTCTAGGTTAGGGGGTTCTGGGTTCGGCAAAAACATTAGTTTTGATTAATGGATCCCCTTCCAAAGAGTTCACTTGCTCGGGTAAGACAAGGGGAACCCCTATCTCCTTTCCTTTTTCTTATAGCTATGGAGTCGCTCAACTGGGTGATGGAAAAGGCTGGGGTTTTAGGGCTCTTTAGGGGTATCAAAATGCCCAACAACGGGCCAATCACATCTCACTTCTTATTTGCGGATGACGTCGTAATCCTAGGAGAGTGGTCTAAAATAAATTTTCACAATCTACTGCGGTTATTAAGGTGCTTTTATCTCGCTTCTGGGCTGGCCATAAACTTGAATAAGTGTAGTTTAATAGGCATCAATACAACGAGCAGCAATGTGGCTGAACTGGTAGGAATCGCTAAATGCCAAGTGGGACAGCTTCCCTTCTCGTATCTGGGTTTATAAGTGAGAGCAAATATGAATTTGTCTAAAAACTGGCGACCGGTAATCGATGTCTTTGAGGCAAGGCTTTCAGTCCGGAAAGCAAGAAATCTATCAATAGGAGGTCAGGTGGTGTTAATAAAATCTATAGTTTACCGGTTTATTACTTCTCGTTATACAAAGCCCTGGAAATGGTGATTAATATGTTAGAGAAAATTAGAAGGAATTTCCTATGGGGAGGGAGTGGGAACTCTAGGCGGATAAATTGGGTTAAATGGGACACGGTTTGCTCTCCAAAAGCAGCCGAGGGTCTTGGTTTGGGGTCGCTAAAAATGTTTAATCTGAGTCTATTAGCAAAATGGTGGTGGCGGTTTATAGCGAAAGGAAATTCCTTGTGGAAGGAAGTGATATTCAGCATCCACGGGCCACTGAGCGGCCTACATCCCTCGTAGGAGGGATTTGGCTGGGGTTTGGGGAAACATTAAAAAACTGGAGGAGGCGTTATATATCTGAAATCTGAATTTCAAAGAAATGGTGGAAGAAAAGGAGGGAGTTTGGTTTTAGAGACATAATGAACAAGGAGTCTTCTTTATCAAGTCCATTCGTGATCTGCTGTGTCCGGCCGTTAACCCATCGAAAGCGTATGTGTTCAATTGGTGTAGCTCGGTCCCGTTGAAAGTTAACACACTGGCATGGCGTGCGGAACTCGATAGGATACCCACTAGACAAGCCCTGATCCGGAGAAAGGTGAATATAAACTCGGTATGTTGCCCTCTCTGCTAACAGAATGTGGAGTCCACGGAACATCTATTCACTTTATGTTTTTACGCCACTATGCTTTGGGGCTTTATTAGCAATTGGTGCAAAACCCCACCCATCTTTGTCTTCTCTGTTAGGGATATATTGGAGCTGGCTATATCAGATTTGGTCGCTTCACATAAGCGAAAAGCATTCCAAGTGGTCATGTTATCGGCAGTTTGGAGTATTTGAAAAATAAGGAACGGAGTTGTATTTGATGGCAAACGGGTTTCTTTTAAGGTCCCGTTGTTTATGTTCTATGTATGTTTGATTTCTTTCCTCAGTTTGTTTGTTCATGTATGTTTGCTATGTTTTGTTCCTGTGTATATTTTCTAGCTTCTTCTAACTCTTTTTATATTATTCTGCCTTTAAAAAAAGACTTGATTTTTGGTTAAATGATTACAAGTAGGAATTATGAATTTCTTCAATCAATCAATCAATCATGACAACTTGGAATTTCAGCTCTTGCCGATTGATGTCATTGTGAAGGATGTTTTTAACCGCACACGGAATATTGCTAATTGGACCCGTCGTCGCCTTATACGCCCTCGTATAGGTCAATACGAGGGCGTATAGAGTTCAGTCACTGCCAACAGAATGCCACGTGTAATTCTCTGTCTGGCGGCTGGTCCAATACGTGGCGTATTGACCTATACGTAACGTATGAGGCACGGGTTATATTTTTGATTCAAAAGTTGGAAGGTTTGAGAGTTTTATGAATCATATACGTGGCGTATTAATCTATACGCCACGTATAGGTATTTTTTATTTAATTATATTTTTTTTATTTTATTTATATTTTGTTTATTTTTATTTTAATTTATATAATTTTGTTAATATAAGTTTGTTAATCAAACAAAATATTAAACATTACAAACCAAACAAAATATTAAACATTACAACAAAAGAAATAAACTAAAATTATATACATTACATCAAAAAATTAAATATATACATCAAAATGTTTTACATACATAACAACGAACGAAACAAAATACAAATAAAAGAACTAAACCTAACCGGCTCCGCCGTCACCCTGACCGGCTCCGGCGTCACCCTGACCCGCCCCTCCCTCACCCTGAACGAGGTCGTCCGGATAATGACGTGGCGGTGGTAGTGGGGGTGGCTCGATGCCGGCGGCTCGTGACTGATTCACGAGCTGTCCAACCGCCCACATCATCAGGTCCTCAATGTGATCGAGTTGACGACCCTGTCGCCGTGAGTCGGCAACAAGGCCATCAAGCAATGCCTGGGTAGCCCTATCCAGCCTAACAGACCGACGTACGTGTCGGGGATGCTGTGGCGGATGCTCGTGGACCTGCTCGACGTGTGGCGGCTCGTCCTCAATCGCCACACCCTGTAACGGCTGAGGCATAGGCGGGTCCCCCTGTCCAGGCATCTGCGGCAACGGCACCGGGACCCAAACCTGGTCCTGGACGGCCCCCACGAACCGAAGGCCCTACGGGAATCGGTGCGTGATGCGCATGCCGCTCGCCGTACGACGGTCTAATCGGACAGGGGGAATGGGCGGTAACATCGCAGGCTCATGGTCGTCAAATGGTATGACCGACCGCATGATATGCGTGATGAAAGCACCGCCATATAAAAGTCCGCGCTTCTGTCGCATATAGGCAGAAGCAAAATAAAGCGTCATGCTCGTGGACAGGTCGCACCGCCTCCCAGTAAGCAGGCAGAAAAGGAAGAAAAGATCTCTATCAGTGCACCACTCACGGCTTTTCAGACGCGGTGCGATCGACGTCGAAATAAGCCGGTGCAGATATCTATACAAAGGGTCTCTAATACCCGAGACCCTCTCCTTGGTACCCAACCAAGGACTATCTGAAATTAAGCCCCAAAAAACAAGGAGTTCCTCCTTGTCCACCTCCGTCACCGCCTCGGTGAAAAGCGGCGTGACCGTCTCAGGCTCGTAGTATAAGCCCGTCGTGACGGCCCACTGACGGAGGGTCTGACGGTAAACGACCCCAAAAATAGAAAAAGAAATACGATCCGGATCAATATCCGGCGCCTCCCCGGGTAGAGGCTGCAGCCCCGTCTCTGAGTAGATGAACGTCGAAAGAAACTCGACGACCAGCTCTCGGTATGTATCCTCAAAAGAAAGGTCAAAAAGACGCGACCATGGCGTGTCCTGACCGATGATGGCCTTAGCTCGCTCGGCCTCTTGCACCTCCTCGAGGAGGGCCCAATCCACCGCCGTACCTGGACCCATATGTACTTCCCGGAGCTTCTGGCAACGGGAATAAGCCTCCGTATCGGGTGTAAAATCCAGAAAAGGGTAGTGCGCAAGATCGTCTAGCTGATCCATCTCAATATCATCATCATGATCCGCCATATCTGATAATAATTAATTGTTTTTAATTTTTTAATTTAAATAATAAATAATAATAATATATTGTTTAAATTTTAAATAATAATTAATAATATAATATTATTTAAATTTTAAATAATAAATAATAATAATATATTGTTTAAAATTGAAATAATAAATAATAATAATAATAATAATATATTGTTTAAATATTAAATAATAAATAATAATAATAATATATTGTTTAAATTTTAAATAATAAATAATACTAATAATTAATTTTTTTTATTTTAAATAATAAATAATAATAATAATTATTAATTTTTTAAAAACTTATACGCCACGTATAGGCTTATACGTGGCGTAAAGGCAGTTGCCGGGCAAAATAAGCCATACGCAGGCCAATTAAGCCATACGCGGGCGAGTTGCCGGGTAAACCAAGCCATACGCGACCCAAACTAGGCCATACGCAGGCAAGTGACCGGGTAATCCTAGTCATACGCAGCGTATAGACTTATACGTGGCGTATGGCTTCATCGTCTTCCTAAGACGAACTATACGCCACGTATGGCCCAATACGTGGCGTATAGTTCTTAAGTTCAAACCTAAAAATCGCTAATCTACCCAGTTTTACCCGCTAATATTCAATATAAACCTAACATTAATGATCGTGGGTGTAGAGACATACATTTTCGTAGTTTTTTTGAGACGACAATCCTAATCAACGAGCTTTTTTGCCGGATGCGTATGGGTTTGTGTTTGTGTGTTTTTGGTCGTTTGGTTCTATACGCTGCGGTTTCCTGGTATATCAAGTGGCTATACGCCGCGTATAGATCAATACGTGGCGTATAGCAATCAACGTTTGGAATTCTGTACGCCACGTATGGCCCTATACGTGGCGTATAGAATATTAAATTAAAATTAGTTATATTTAATTAAAATTAATAAAAAAATAAAATTTTTTTAATTATAATTAACTTAAAATTAATTTAAAATAATTAAAATTACAAATAATAAAAATTTAAAATAATTAAATTGACCCTATACTTAAAATTAATAAAAAACTAATAAAGCATCATCCGTGAGTCGTGAAGTATTGTGGAAATATAAATCCATTACGAGCCATTAATTTCTTAAATCGTTCAATACGATCACTGTATATATTTTCACATTTTGCTGCATCATCATTTCGGTGCAAATTCCAAAGTGCATTCGGCGTGGGAATCGGAAAATCTCCGTCTAACTTGACGTGGATGAAATGAGCCCTGTTGACGTAAACTAATGATACAGTTTGATGTTGAGCGTGAACGTTTGGACCAAACCACAATGGAAAAAATGTTTGATTACCGGCGATGCTTAAAAGATGAACAATCACCCCAAATCTTTGAGCAATTAGGAGTCCTGTGTATGACATCGACATCCAACGACTAACTGGTGCGGCTTTCACATCCTGCCAATCTATTGTGTGACGTAGCATATCATACTCTTGAAAGGCGACTCTGTCAAAAACAGTTCTCCACCATTCCTCTTTATTGTCATCTCCTGTAGAAGTTGTTGTCTGATAAAAAGCCACCGGTTTTCATTTAACCCTAAGCCCAAAGCTACCGATCGAAAACCACAGTTACCGTCGGGATTTACATCCTGTATATGTGAAATGTACGGATGAAAGACAGACGGTATCGAATCCTTAAAACAATTTATATTGTTAACCGCATCTTTCCCCATAATCAATGGAAAACCAAGATAGGCGTTATCATCTTGTGGTTGCTTTCCTTTACCCTTCGTTGGACGACGGTGTTGAATGACCGAACTCGCTTGTATCGAGTCTTGTGACGCAATGTACGAGCTGTGTCTCGCAGGGTCACATTTGCTTTGTTGGGATCCTGTGAATGAGCTGTTTCTCGCGACATCCTATTTCCTTTGTTGTTGCTTTTTCAAAGTTGGACGACCGCGAGTATCTTCTTGTACCACAGGCGCTTTCTTGTTACTTTTGCTCGGAAAGACCACCCCTGCGATTCTCGACAGCATACTTCTTTTGACCTGATCAGGTTCTGAAATAATTTTGTTTCTCACTTGACCAAGTACTTTATCCACGTCTACATTTTCATCATCGACAAACGACGGTTTTAAATCGAGTTTCCTCCAGAAGACGTCCAACGCATCTAGCGGGATTCTGCCACCTGTATTAAAACGAAATAGTTAGAAAATTTTGAAAATTAAACATTCACAAATTCCAAAGTCAAAACAGTTTACATGTAGCTTCGATACTTGCCGGACGACAAGCACACGGCAACCCACAACTACTGAAAAGTTGGCAACCACACGTTGCATTTTGTTTCCGTATATGTGATAACTTGTACCACTCGTTTTCTAACAAATTTAGAGCTTTATGTGAAACCTTACCGTGCAGGTTATCAAACAATTCAATAGCTATGTGGCTATCCATTTTTCTTATGAGGCTTGTTCCAAACGCAAACTGTAATTGATAATATTGATCTGTTACAATTTCATCAACAAACCCAACAAGTCTATTAGCATTTCTAAGATAACTCTTTAAAAGCGAATGCTGGCTCTCGACTCGGTTCGTTGTTTGTTGACCAAAATTGAGGTTTTTGTTGGACCAGGCTGATACAAACTTTTCTTTATACGGGTCCAACCAATTTTTAGTCACATAATGTATAACACCTGGAAAAATATTGAATAAATATTTAAAAATTTAATAATTATTCAATACTGAAAATATTAAATATTCAAAACTTACTTCCTCGTTTGGCAGCATACAGTCGTTCGTAAAGCCGGTTGAAGTTGTACTAGTATATATCTGGCGTGGGAGACTCACATAATACCGACCATGAATACTTGAAATTTGCCCAGTCTTCGTCTGTAAATGATGCCCTGCAATGTTTTGCGATATTCTCGTGTATGTGCCACCGACATAGGTTCTTCGAACAATCCGGAAATATTTTATCACATGCGTTCATAAGAGCTTTGTCCCTGTCTGTTACTATCACACGCGGCTCCATACACTTTTGCAACATTGCTTTTATTTGTAGTAGCACCCAGACGAAGTTTTCCTCTCGTTCTTTTGATATAAATGCATGAGCGACGCAAAACGACTGGTGTGTGGAGGTCACACCGACCACTTGGACAAATGGAAGTCTATACATGTTTGTTTTGTAAGTCGCGTCGATCATCAACACGTGCGGGAACGCACGCCACATCTCAAACGATTTCGGATGAACAAAGAATATCTCCTCCACAATATTTGTGGCAGGATCTTCCCGAGTATAGTAGACGTATTTTTTAGAAGAAAGCAGGTTTTCCAGAATCTGCATTGGAGTTTCACCGACTCTCGTTTCGTTTTTTATCTTTTGTATCGCATTATAAATGTCCTTTTTAATGCAACTACTCTCTGGGTTTTGTTCCCTTATAGTTGCCAGAATGTTTCGTGGCAACATGTTTTGCGAATACAACTTCGCCACCAAAAGTTGTTCCGAATGAGACAGTCTCCTCGCAAAGGAGTGCGCCTCAAGATGTTGACTAGGATCGTGGTTATGACTGTCATCCTTCACCGTTAATTTCTAATCACCAGTATTTTCTTGGTACTCTCCTTCTAATTTAAAGGGACAACCTATTTTCTTGCTACCGGCACGTCTAACCGTGGCAGTAGACGCACGTTCGCCGTGACGGTCACACACAAGCCACACCTTGATAAACGGTTCCGTCGGATCAACGCCTTTTCTCCTCGATCGTTGGGTGACAAGGACGTAACCATTCTCACGTCCTATCCTGACCGCCCAATCCACCAACTGTTCACGAGACTGAAAATTCTGGTCAGTTTTATACGACACGTTTTGATGGTTTTGTTCCTCGTCTTCGGACACGAAGTCGTCGGTTTGTTGTGTCGGTATGAGACTTCACCGTATACGTAGTCGTCGGTTTGTTGTGTCGGGTATGAGACTTCACCGTATACGTAGTCGTCGGTTTGTTGTGTCGGGTATGAGACTTCACCGTATACGTAGTCGTTCGTGGGCTGTGTAAGGTAAGACGGTTCACCGTATACGAACTCGGGATTGCTCAGTGGCTCGTTCAAATCCGGAAGCCTTACCCGTTGATGAGAATAAACGTCGGACGAGACCTCCTCCCGGTTCACCTCTTGAACGCCAGAACTTTGCGGGTTGTTTTCCACCGACTCGTTAGAATATACCTAAAAACCGTAGTTACCATCCCACCACCAAGACATGTTTATAGTTTTTTTTTGGAAAGCATACGTTCGTTCGGTTCGAATGAGAATTCTGCATTGTTAAATACACAAAATTTGGGCCCTATACGCATCGTATAGCCCAATACGATGCGTATAAGGTACGATGTGATGGGTTTAGTGGCAGAAGGAATCTCGTATCCTAAACTGCATCGTATTGACCTATACGATGTGTATACGAGGTTTGAATGACAGGTTGTAAGAGAATGTCGGGCACGAGAATTTGTGAAGGGCTATATACGATGCGTATATGACCAAGTGCGATTAGCATTTCCCGTGTGTGGTTAGTAGTCCCCAATAATAATGGTTAAAATGATTATAAGTAGGAATTATGAATTTCTTCAATCATGACAACTAGGAATTTCAGCTCTTGCCGACTTGGTGTCATTGTGGTAATAATAATTATATTCAATGAAAGGTAATATAAAGTTAAAACTCCTTATCCTTATATATGTAACAATACAGTAATAATTGTGGTTTCCGAATAAGTAAATTCTTGCAAGTTGCAAGGATATTAACGGTCCAATGATACATCACCTGTAAGCTTGTCACTCGTACAATGTGGTGTTTGCCAATCTTGGTGTCGGGATTGCCATGAGAGCCTCTTTCTTTTTCAACACAATCCCAAACTTTTCAGATATATCATGTTTTTTCCCCTCGCCCAATTCCCAGTCAAAAGAATGGATTATGGATCCAAGCAAAAACAAAAACATCCGCTCTCCCATGGCGATCCCTGCACATATCCTTAGCCCCGACCCGAATGGAAAGTAACTAAAGTCATTGCCTGTAAAATCCCATTTCCCATCCAAGAACCTTTCGGGTCGAAATTCCAATGGGTTTTCCCAAATCTCAGGGTCTCTATGTATCGCCCATACGTTCACAAACACCCGTGCACCTTTGGGAACCGTGTAGCCACCAATCACACATGACTCGCTCGGACAATGTGGGACCAAGAGTGGAAGTGTCGGGTGCAATCGAAGAGTTTCTTTCATGATGGCGTATAAGTAGGGTAGTTTGTTGATGTGGGATTCTTCGACTATGTTGTCTTTCCTGACCACCGTCTCTAATTCTTGTTGTGCTTGTTTGAGGATATCAGGTTGGTTCATCATCTCGGCTAAGGCAAACTCGACCGTGTTTGAGGTTGTATCCGTCCCTCCAACCACCATATCCTGAAATTTATTTTGAAAATAAACCACTTTAAAACATCTGAATATAAACATGTCTAGTCGTATGATACATGAGCAAAAACACTTAAATAAATATTGTAAGATAGTATTTGATATTTACCATAAGCAAGGCTTTGAGATGAGTGATGGTGAATGGTGGATTGGAATCCCCACCATCTTTAAACTGCAACAAAAACTGCAAAAAGTCCTTGTTTTCATCGCCACCCATTTTCCTCCTTTGATCAATCATGAACTCAAAAATCCCATCAAATCTCTTCGCCAACACCTTCATATTCTTTTTAACTCCTTGCAGATCAAACGGTGCCAAACCCGGATAAAAGTCCGACAAGTTCGGCATCCCCAAATATCCAGTCATCTCATTTATCGCTTGCCGGAATTCTGCTCCAAGTCTCTCCCTATCATCCGACTTCACAGTGCCACCCCACATCATGCCGGTGATCACATTCAACACCGTCAAAAACATCTGCTCCCCCACGTTCACCGGTGACCCCACATGGTTGTACAGGTAGTTCACCGTGTTCCTGACCTCTTTCCGGCGGAGAGAGTAAACCGAATCCAAAACTTGGTTGCTAAGCATTTCACGAACACAAATCTTTCTCAACATCCTCCATTGATCCCCATACGGGGTCCAAACGATGTCGTTTCCACCGTATGTTGCCACTTTCCCCGCCACCGGAACGTCTCGGTTGGCAAAGATGGTATCATTCAGTTTTAACACCTCACGGGCCAACGCCGGAGAGGTTATCAGAATACCTACTTTTTTACCTAGCCAAAGCCTCGAAATCGGGCCGTAAGTTTTCGCTATGGTGGCAAAGTAGGAGTGGAGTTCCGGATCAAGAGATAGGAGGTTTCCGACTAGCGGTAGAGATCGCGGGCCGGGCGGAAGTGGCGGGTGGGAATCCTTTGATGTTAAGATCCATACAAGCCAAAATATAGAAACCAGTGTTGTGAATATAACAATGGTGGTTGCGAACTCTTGGTCTATATTGACACTTCCCCACCACCCTGACCAGCCGTCGGATACCGCGGCAAAAAGTAGTTTCGACATCACTGCGGTAAGTACAAGGAAGTAAGATTGAGATTTGATGAACTGAAACCAACGGTTATAATGTTAGTTAAATAGTGGATTTTGTGTCCGGAGAAATAATCTTTTTTGTTGTTAACAAGAAGATGCTAGATTCACAAAAAGACACATTTTTAGTTAGCTCCGTTCTAGAGGCGGCAGATAAGGAAAATTAAGGATTCTTTTTTGAACTAAATGGATATATGAAAATAATCGGTTATATATTCATTCAAAGGTTATAATCGATTTGAATCGATAAATGACCCTTATATGTAAAATTATCAAAATAGACATTTGACTATAGGGTTTTTTTAAAATAGACATTGACTTTTATCTTACGAATTTATAGACATTCTCTCTGAACATACGGCTAAAGCCGGCGCTAAATTTTAGTGCAAAACAGAGTTTTGATCCAATGAAAACTCGACACGTGGCAAATTTCACGGCTAAAAATAGCTGGCCCGTCTAGGCTATTTAGCCTTAGCTGGCCGTTATAAGACCCTTAGCTGTGAGCTTGGGCGCCGGCCGTTATCAGGCTTAGCCTTAGCCGTGAGCCTAGGCGCCGGCTTAGCCGCCGTTATAAGGTTTAGCCGGCCGTTATAAGGCTCTTAGCCGGCGGCTAAGCCACGTGTCGAAATTTCATTGAACCAGAAATCTGTTGTGCATTGAAATTTAGGCCGGTTTAGCCGGCTTTAGCCTTGTGTTCAGAGAAAACGTCTATGAATTCATAGGTTAAAAGTCAAAGTCTATTTTGGAAAAATTGTTTGGTCAAATGTCTATTTTAGTAATTTTCCCCACTTATAAATAACACTAAGAGCAAGGAGTATACACAAGTGATGAAGGTGTCAAGTGATGGAAAAGTGCACGCCACGTCACACCCTTCAATTATCACACCATCCATCACTTGGCAAGGGAAATACCCAAGTGATTGAGGTGGTGTGATCATTAAATGTTTTCTTTTTCTAAATATTTATTTAAACAATAAAACATAATAAAATTAAACCTAAATAATAATTCATTAATAATTAAAATTACATAATTCAAATTACTAAAAATAAATAAAAACAACTAATATAAAAAAAGGATAGATAACCTAATGATTTGAATTTTCTTAAAGATACTCAATCAAGTCCGCCTTTAGTGCGTTATGAATTTCTTGATTGCGTATTTCTTATCGGTTTACTCGCTTTACGTAAATATATCTTACCATACAATAGAATTATAGCTTTAGAAAACTTGTAAATACATGACCTGATCGTTCGTTCAGACATCTTCAAGTAAACGAATCACTAGCGGTGCCATACGCCATTTGACGAATCACGACTGTACACTTTTGAATGGAGGTAAAACCAACCAGACCTCTCGCGTCAACCCGTTGACGAAACCAAGGTACGTCTCTCTCGAGATCATTATTAATTTTTAAAAATAAATTCCGGCTCATTCGAAACCGAGTATTAAATTGCTCCTCCCCGTAAAGACATCCTTCGTCAAAGTAATATTTGAGTAAGAGCGCGTTAGCAGCCGCTCGATCACGGTTGAGACGTGCACTTCCTTTTAATAGTCTTAACGAAGATTACGCTTCTTGCCACCACATAACCGCCGCCGATGCGAAAGCGTCGAACGCCATTTGCCGGGCTTCTTCGCTTGAAGAAGACATTTTAAAATGGAAGAAGTATTTGAGTAGTATAAAGATTTGTGTGATAAAATGTATGTTTTTTGTGTTTACATAGGAGATGAGATAATATAAATTAAATAAAAAACTTTCTTTTTATTCTTTGAAAACTAGCCGTTCAACGGCTCTTTTCTCTTCCATCTTCCCGTGAAAAAAATGATGAGAACTAATCACGCCCCCCTTCACGGCGGTGTTCCCTCCATAATCACGCCGTAAAGATCCCTCCACATCGGATTACGCCGTGAAGATCTCTCCCATACCGGATGCTCTAAATACCTATAATAGTTTCATTATTTCAAGAAACATATATTGTAGGGGGAGAGTGCTTACCAAATAGATTTCTACTTGAATTTAGTTCCTGCTTGTTTCTAGCTCACACAAGAGCTTTTGATTACTTCTTATTCTTCCAACTAATCACAAGGTTGTTGCAAGTTGCAACCTTATCTATGAGCTTGGGTTTCAGAGCTTTGGTTTGAGCAACTAACACATTTAGTCCTCTACTTACCATTTAACTAAATTAGTGGACATGATTTTTTTTAGTTGTACAAGATTTTTATTGATTTTCTAGTCTAATATTTGACAACATATATAATAATTATTATGATAAATGTTCAAACAAGACAGGATAGGAGGGGAAAGAGTAAGAGAAAAGTATCTAGAAATAGATGTTTATTTTATTTTATAGGAAAATAATTTGAGTCGACGATAATTTAGAATTGGCCTATCTTTCAAGATATTTTTTAAGCTAATAGCTATCGTGACATTACTATTACTAAATAAGATTTAAAAAGAAGGTAGGGGAGGGTAACCCTTCCACACAAACCATGTCACGTCATGTTTTACTTTTTTTTTAAATTTTAACCCATATACTATATATAATATACGCTTTTAACCCGTTTAAATTTCTATTAATTTTGTTTTTCTTTAATAACTTTCGTGAGTTAACTTTTTTCAAAAAACGGAGTGCGATGCTATTTTTAGTTTTTTTTTGTCAATGTTCCGATATAATTTTTTGGAAAACGGAGTTATATTTAAAATCGAGTTTTTTTGGTATCGTAATATAAATTTTCTGGTATCATAACCTATATCGATTGTCGTTACCGTTGTGGTATCATGACGAGCCAAACCTATTATGAGCGAAAACCATCATTGCCGGTATTGGTATTATCAGAACCAGTCGTTTTCGACGACCTGAACCGGTAATATTTTATATTTTTTCATATTTTTACTTACTTTTATGTTTCTTTTTTATTAACATTATTTTTACCGTTGCGCCTACGTTTTCATTTAAATTTTATTAACGCATGGCCCGACACCTGCCGCAAAGTGCGGATAAAACCAACTAGTTTAATGAAAATGAAAAGGCTTTCGTTATACACACCCCCACCTGTTATACGTATACACAATCATTGCGCCTCATACAAGTCGTATTGTACCATACCACCCGTATACTTCCAAAACAGTTAAATCATACTCCATTACGGATAGTATGGTACAATACGGCTGAGGGCATACGGGTGGTATGGTGCAATACCTTTTCTGTTTTCACCTTTCTCTATCTTTATGAACTTGGGATTTTTTGCTTATTATATTGTGATAGCCTGACGTTACTTACACAAACTTCCTCCATTTGTGACCAAAGTATCAAATATTTAACATCGAATTCTTGGAGAGTTGAGAATAAATTGAAGGAATTATTGTAGAGTCAGTGTAAAATTAGAATTCAAATTTAACATCGAATTATTGGACTAAAATATCAAACATCACATACATGTTCTGGTTTCATCTTCTTTACCTTTATTATTGACCTTTTATATGGTTTTGAATCAAAAGTAAGACGATACATTGATCTCCTCCAAAATTTTCTTCGGCTCACTTTTTACTAGTCCCCTGTTTACCATTTAATTTAATATTGGACATAAGTTATTTTTAATTGTACCTTTCTTTTTATTGATTTTCTACTCTAATATTTCACGACAAATATAATAATTTGTTCTAGAAATATATGTTTATTTTATTATATAGGAAAAATAATTTGAATGATTGAGAATAATTTAGAATTGGCCCCATCTTTCAAGATATTTTTTTTAGCAAATAGCAGAGTTTTTAAAACTGGACCGGCCGGTCGGATCAGGAAGCGGACATATAATCGGTCCGGTTGTCTGTAGTTGAAACTCTTTTATTTGAACCGGTCGGACCCCGGGTCAGAGTGGATTTCAATTTTTTTTGTTCTTTTTCTTCAAAATCTTTTTTTTTATTAATTTAGTATTTCAAGTTGTATATTTTATTTATTTAAACTTTCATATGTTATTAAAATTGCAAATTTATATAAAAAAATGTTTTATATTTTGTATCTATATACATATTTTTATATTTTTATATTATTTATAATGTCATCTGGTTCGAACAGTGGAGCTCTAAGATGGCCGGTTTGATGTGCGGTCCGGTTCTGAAAACATTAGCTAATAGCTATCGTGGTTATTAAATTGCTCCTCCCCGTAAAGACATCCTTCGTCAAAGCAATATTTGAGTAAGAGCGCGTTAGCAGCCGCTCGATCACGGTTAAGACGTGCACTTCCTTTTAATAGTCTTAACGAAGATTACGCTTCTTGACACCACATAACCGCCGCCGATGCGAAAGCGTCGAACGCCATTTGCCGGGCTTCTTCACTTGAAGAAGACATTTTAAAATTAAAGAAGTATTTGAGTAGTATAAAGATTTGTGTGATAAAATGTATGTTTTTTGTGTTTACATAGGAGATGAGATAATATAAATTAAATAAAAAACTTTCTTTTTATTCTTTGAAAACTAGCCGTTCAACGGCTCTTTTCTCTTCCATCTTCCCGTGAAAAAAATGATGAGAACTAATCACGCCCCCCTTCACGGCGTTGTTCCCTCCATAATCACGCCGTAAAAATCCCTCCACATCAGATCACGCCGTGAAGATCTCTCCCATACCGGATGCTCTAAATACCTATAATAGTTTCATTATTTCAAGAAACATATATTGTAGGGGGAGAGTGCTTACCAAATAGATTTCTACTTGAATTTAGTTCCTGCTTGTTTCTAGCTCATACAAGAGCTTTTGATTACTTCTTATTCTTCCAACTAATCACAAGGTTGTTGCAAGTTGCAACCTTATCTATGAGCTTGGGTTTCAGAGCTTGGGTTTGAGCAACCAACACATTTAGTCCTCTACTTACCATCTAACTAAATTAGTGGACATGATTTTTTTTAGTTGTACAAGATTTTTATTTATTTTCTAGTCTAATATTTGACAACATATATAATAATTATTATGATAAATGTTCAAGCTAGACAGGATAGGAGGGGAAAGAGTAAGAGAAAAGTATCTAGAAATAGATGTTTATTTTATTTTATAGGAAAATAATTTGAGTCGACGATAATTTAGAATTGGCCTATCTTTCAAGATATTTTTTTTAGCTAATAGCTATCGTGACATTACTATCACTAAATAAGATTTAAAAAGAAGGGAGGAGAGGGTAACCCTTCCACACAAACAATGTCACGTCATGTTTTACTATTTTTTTAAATTTTAACCCCTATACTATATATAATATACGCTTTTAACCCGTTTAAATTTTCTTTTAATTTCGTTTTTCTTTAATAACTTTTGTGAGTTAACTTTTTTCAAAAAACGGAGTGCGAGGCTGTTTTTAGTAATTTTTTGTCAACGTTCTGATATAATTTTTTTGAAAACGGAGTTTTATTTAAAATCGAGTTTTTTTTTGGTATCGTAATATAAATTTTCTGGTATCATAACCTATATCGATTGCCGTTACCGTTGTGGTATCATGACGAGCCAAACCTATTATGAGCGAAAACCATCATTGCCGGTATTGGTATTATCGGAACCAGTCGTTTTCGACGACCTGAACCGGTAATATTCTATATTTTTTCATATTTTTTACTTAGTTTTATGTTTCTTTTTTATTAACATTATTTTTACCGTTGCGCCTACGTAACGCATGGCCCGACACCCGCCGCAAAGTGCGGATAAAACCAACTAGTTTAATGAAAATGAAAAGGCTTTCGTTATACACACCCCTACCTGTTATACGTATACACAATCGTTGCGCCTCATACCAGTCGTATTGTACCATACAACCCGTATGCTTCCAAAACAGTTAAATCATACTCCATTACGGATAGTATGGTACAATACGGCTGAGGGCATACGGGTGGTATGGTGCAATACCTCTTCTGTTTTCATCTTCTCTACATTTACTTGAACTTGGGATTTTTTGCTTGTTATAGTGTGATAGCCTGATGTTACTTACACAAACTTCCTCCATTTGTGACCAAAGTATCAAATATTTAACATCGAATTCTTCGAGAGTTGAGAATAAGAAGGAAGGAATTATTGTAGAGACTGTAAAATTTGAATTCAAATTTAACATCGAATTATTTGACTAAAGTACCAAACATCACATACATGTTCTGATTTCATATTCTTTACCTTTACTGACCTTCTAAACGGTTTTGAACCAAAAGTAAGACGATACATTGATCTCCAAAATTTTCTTCCGCTCACTTTTTACTAGTCCCCTGTTTACCATTTAATTTAATATTGGACATGAGTTATTTTTAATTGTACCATTCTTTTTATTGATTTTCTACTCTAATATTTCACGACAAATATAATAATTTGTTCTAGAAATATATGTTTATTTTATTTTATAGGAAAAATAATTTGAATGATTGAGAATAATTTAGAATTGGCCCTATCTTTCAAGATATTTTTTTAGCGAATAGCAGAGTTTTTAAAACAGGACCGGCCGGTCGGACGAGGAAGCGGACATATAATCGGTCCAGTTGTCTGTAGTTGAAACCCTTTTATTTGAACCGGTCGGCCCCCGGGGTCAAAGTGGATTTCAATTTTTTTTGTTCTTTTTCTTCAAAATCTCTTTTTTTTATTAATTTAGTATTTCAAGTTGTATATTTTATTCATTTAAGCTTTTATATGTTATTAAAATTATAAATTCATATGAAAAAAAATGTTTTATATTTTGTATCTATATACATAGTTTTATATTATTTATGAAGTCATCCGGTTCGATCAGTGGAGCTCTAAGTTGACCGGTTTGATGTGCGGTCCAGTTCTGAAAACATTGACTAATAGCTATCGTGGACATTATATACATAGTGTTTACATATATGTTACAGTAACATAATGATAATTGTTACATATACGTAACACTATGTTTGAGAGTGGTTATCACATAAATATTGGTTAGCATTTTAACCTCACCATATATATATATATATATATATATATATAAAGAGCATGAGGGGGAATAATACCTCAAGTTTTTATTTTTATTTTCTTTAATTTTCATGTTCTCCCCTCATACTATATATAATATACACATTTAACCCGTTTAATTTTTATAATAATTTCGTTTTTCTGTAATAACTTTCGTTCATTAATTCATCTTAAAAAAAGGAATGTGCGGCTTTCTTTAGCCGTAAGTTTTTTTTTATCGTATGCTATAGCGAGTATGTGTTTCGACGTAAGTTTAATCCTACAAACCAGCCGAACCGGTTACAATCAGACTTTCGTCGTATAGCACGGGTGAAAAAACTAGTTTAATTAAAAACTAAAGGACCTTTTTAAATTTTTTTTGGAAGGCAGAAATTTTATAAAAGAAAACAAAGGAAACAACCCCTTACAGAGAGAAAAAGGGGAGAAAATAGAAAAGGAAAATACATTACATGAATGCCAAGAAGGGTATACTTGGAATCTGCATCATTTATGCCAATCTAGAGATCCGCTTTTACTTTGACTTCTAACCCAAAGGAAATTGTTACTCTTTAGATCTTCGAGAAGCCGGTTAACAGACGCTTCTTGGTTCTCAAAAACAATCTTGTTCCTCATCCTCTAAAGGCTCCAAAAGGCAGTGTAAGCAATGGCTTAGATGGATTTACTCTCGTTTTAGTAATAAAATACATTTATTATTTAAACGTTCTCTATGATTATGCACACCACCCTAAAACAGTAAAATATGGATACTTGAACTCACCTGATAATGCTACCCTCAAGGTATTATCTACTGTCCAAACTATGTCACGCACAATTTGCATACATGGATAATTATTCAGGTCTATACGAAACTATTCGGTCCTACATTTCTGTTCTAGCGAACTTAAGCTTAGTTCGCCTCTTTAGCATCAAGCGAACAAGACAGGTTCGCCCCTTTTGACTATTAGCGAACTTAACAGATTCGCCATAACTGTGGCTAGCGAACTTGTCAGGTTCGCTGACATGTTCGCCCTTTAAGTTCGCCCTTTGGAACCTAGTGAAACTATTAAGTTCGTCTAATCTTCTACCAAGCGAACTTGTTAAGTTCGCTGTCCCCTGATTCAGACGAACATACCAAGTTCTCCTTCATCAGCTTCTTCCCCAGAAACCCTAGTTTTGCATGTTAATGGAAGCTCAGGTTAAACACGATCAAGATGCCAACTTTTTACATTCAAAACATTCCTTTTACTTTCGTGATACTAGATCTATGATCAGTTTCTTAATCTATATGTAAAAATCTTTCCTTTTTATCAAAATAACCCGAAAACCTTCAAGCATACAAAAACTCAGATTTAGGTTGGAGGTTACCTCTGATCGGCTCAAATCCTCGGAGTTCCTGCTTGTATACGATGGAGAGACGTGTAATTAGGATCTAGACTTGAAACCGGCTCTTTCTCTCTCTAAGATCTCTCTCTAGAAATCACAAGTGAGGATGAAGAGGTGAAGGGTGAGGGGCTGCTAGGGTTGTAGCCCTCCCCTTGCCTTCTCTTTTCGGCCCATGGCCCGGCCCACGAGCCCACGAGCCCTTTTCCTTTTATACCGTTCCTTCGCATTCCGTTTCGAGACCCGTCTTCTTTCATTCAACGTTATTTCCGGCCCTTGAAGTCTTTTATTATTTTCGGGATGTTACAAGTCTACCCCTCTTATTAGAGCTTTCATCCTCGAAACCTTTTATAGGTCAAATAACCGAGGGTACAACTCCTTCATTTCTGACTCAGTCTCCCACGTGGCTTCTGACCCTTTTCGATGTTTCCATTGAACATTAACAAGTGGGATAACCTTATTACTTAAACGTTTCTCTTTTCTGTCCATAATGGCCACGGGTTCCACAACATAGTTGAGGTACGTCATCTACCTCAATGTCATAGAGTGGCACATGTGCCGATTCGTCGGATAAGCACTTTCGTAAGTGCGACACGTTGAAAGTAGGATGAATCCCGCTCAGTCTGTCACGTAGCTCTAATCAATATGTTACTTCTCCAACCTGTGATAAAATTTTAAACGGTCTGACAAACCTAGGACTTAACTTCCCTCTTTTCTGAAATCATATTATTCCCTTCCAAGGGGACACCTTTAACAGCACCATGTCACCGACTTGGAACTCGAGATCTCTTCTCCTTTGATCGCGTAGGATTTCTGCCTTGTCCTTAGCGGCTTTCATTTGAGCTTTGATTTGGTCAAACTTCTCGGAGGTTGCTTTGACCACATCAAGACTTGCGAAGTCTTTCTGCCCAATTTCTCCCCAATAGACGGGCGTTTTACACTTTCTACCATACCGCATCTCATAAGGCGGCATGCCAATAGTTGCATGACAGCTGTTGTTGTAGGAGAGCTCCGCCAGTGGTAAGTGACTATCCCAGCTACCACCAAAGTCAATGATACCTGTCCGGAGCATGTCATCAAGGGTTTGAATGGTCCTTTCAGACTAACCATCGGTTTGTGGGTGGTAAGCGATGCTAATGTTAAGTCTTGTGCCCATTGTCTCTTGGAATCTTTTCCAGAACCTCGATGCAAATCAGGTGTCCTGGTCTGACACAATCAACAAGAGCAAAATGTGCCTGGTCATAATCTCGTTAATGAATAGTTATGCTAGCCTTTAGGACGAATAAGTCTCATGTATAGGCAAGAAGTGAGCATTCTTCCTCCGCCTATCCACAATTACCCATATGGTATCATGATCTTTACTTGTACGCGGTATCTTGGTTATGAAATCCATAGTAATTTGTTTCCATTTCCATTCGGGGATAAATAACGATTGCATCTTCCCACATGGTTTCTAATGCTCGGCCTTCACCTGAGAACAAGTTAGGCACTTGCTAACGTATTCGGTTACATCATTCTTCATGTCAGGCCACCAGTATTCTTTCTTTAGATATCTTGGTACATCTTGTTGGTACCGGGATGGATAGAGTAACGAGACTTGTGAGCCTCGTCATATAATAGAAACCGGAAAGTTTACATTTATAGATTATTTTATTAAGTCCCTTCCTAATTTCTTCATCTTCTTTCCGTATTTAGTTAATTTTTCTACAATTGTTTTATTTTTCTGTTTAGTTTCTATCGAGTTTTTCTTTACTTCATTCGTTTCTCGTAAAGCACGATCAAGGCACTCGATAGGTGTTCCTGGATGAGTTGAAGGATAAAAATATTATGGTGGGGGATCCCTAACCCCGAACACAATATCATTATAAATGTTTCGGTATGGATCTATGGGTTCTGACTAAGGAGGATTATTCACATAATCTTCAAACATATCTATTGAATCTTGAGGTGAGGTGTCATCCTCAGAGATTGGAAAAACATAAGGATCTAATAAAGCAGATAGACAATACTGTGGCTCCTCGAACTCCTCATCCATTGGTAAATTCTTATAAAATTCTTCCAATTTTGTTGCCGACTGTATCTGTACCGTCTCTGTTGGCATTCGAACCCGCATCCGCGGTTTAGTAGTTCTGCTAGGTCCAGCTTCTGATGTACCTGTATTTACTTGATTTACCAATGGAGGTGGAGTATCCGTCCACCATTTGTCCAATTCAGAAGCTCCCTCTTGCCGTGAACAGTTGGATCCACTTATGTGGTCCTGACTTTCCTCGGTTGGGTGATAGGATTCTTTACTGGAAATTATTATCGGATCCTCATCCTCGGGAATAATTATCGGAGTTTTCCTAGTTCCAGGAAGGTTAAAATATTCCCTAGGTCGTAATTGAGTATGTCCAAAGATATAAGCAAAATAGTTATCTCTTGACATTCTGTATAACATTCACTTAATATAATTATTCACATACAAGTGTCTACCTACTCTTACTAGTAGGCATTTGTAATGGTTAAAGCTTAGATACTAAACCAGGTATCTTATTTGCTACAACCAGCGATATCAGTGGTTAAAGCTTAGATACATTTTCTAGTATCTAATTCGCTAAAACCAATGGCTCTTGGTTAAAGCTTAGATACTAAACCAAGTATCCTATTTGCTACAACCAGTGATATCAGTTGTTAAAGCTTAGATACATTTTCTAGTATCTAATTCGCTGAAACCAATGGCTCTGATACCAACCTGTCACACCCCGGTTTTCAGGCTCGGCGTGCGACCAACAATTGGTACATGTTTCTTTAACTTTTGTGATATCAGAGTTTATAAAATACAACGGAAATAATTCACGCGTTTCCATAACTCGAAATATTTTATTTTATTATAACAGGGAAACCCCCTGATTCTTTACAAAACATCTTTTCAAAACCAAAGAGTACAGAGTCATTAATTCCGGTAGATGTCTAGGGATTTATCTTCCCCTTCCGACATAATGGCCTTCATTGCCAAGGATCTATCGTCCTTCCGGCATAAACCATTCAAATATGTTTATCCTTGGTTACCTGAAAAATGTTTTGAAAACATATCAGCACAAGTTGGTGAATACATATGTATTTTGTAATCTGACAAGACTGAATAAAAAGAACAATTTGCCCATATTTGAATGGTCAATTTACACATTTGGGACTATTTTACCCAATTGTATAACCATCAGCCACACTAGTAACTTTCTCGAGTGATCTTTGTCTTATGTTAGCCACAACCTTACGCACATGTGATGGAGGTGTTTTACGTGATGCTAACAACCGAGCCATAGCACTGGCCCCGTTACAGCATTTCATATGTAACACATGCATAATTATACGTGACCCTATGGTCTGAATGCTATATAGTAAATCACTTTATGCGACCAATGGTGGTATTAGTTCATTCGAATCGAATCATAAATCAAATCAGTTTCTGGTTTCGAAAGCATTTTAAAAACATAACATATATTCACCTTGACAGAGTCTTTGCTTATAAAAGGTTTGTGTGAATTACTGTCACACCCCGACCGACGACAGATTATTTGTCGGGGCGGACACGGTTGTTCAAAAGCACAAGGTTGACTATTAAAATTGAAATATTTTATTAATTACTTTCAAGGGTTCAAATACAAGAAAAAGGAAACATAATGCTCAACAAAAACAAAACAAGAATACAAGATTAAATTGATAAATTCTCTAAATCCAAAGCATCCTATATGATCACAAGAAAACCTCAAACTTGAGCACCTGAAACATGTTAAGTAAACTGTTAACTAAAAATAGTTAGTGAGATATAAAGGTTTTGACACGGTTTAACAAAGTCTTTGAAAGTTTTACAATTCACTATGTACATGCATCTAAGGTATAAGTGTGAGAAACAAACAAGTTTAAACATTGTGCATATCAATCCTTCCAACCAAGGTTAGGCATAACCCGAAGGTTACCCTTAAAGAATAGGTCCAGTAACAATCACCATGGGCTCCCCCCAAAGGCTCAATCAATCTAGGTGGATTGTCACTGTAGGCTCGATCAAAGTTAATGAGTATGCTAGACTTAAGTTTTAATTTAATCATGCAAGTCTCAAGACACATAACGAAAAGAAAATCACATAGACATAGTTGTTCATGAATTGTGTAAGTCTAAAAGTTTCATACATGTTCCATCCCGAGTTTATAAACAAAAACAAAATAAAAGTGGCTAAGTATACTCACTTGGAATGATGAAAGAGTTCCCAACAAAGATTAAGTGTAGCAAAGTTTTGAGGAAAAATATCCTCACAACAATCATAAATAACAAAATCTAAAGTTTAAAGTTTGATCCTAAAAGTCTATGACAAAGGATCTAGGTTCTAAGATTAACTAGGGTTCTAACGGGAGGCGGGAATGATTGTTTTATTTAAATAGGTTTTATAAAGTTTAATTTTAAAATTCTAAATAAGATTTTAAATGAGTAATATAAGTATTGAATTATTAAAGTTTATTAATTTTAAAATAATTATTAAACAAAATAATTATTTAGAATGATTTATAAATATCATTTACACATTATAGGCTTTAATAACTTAAAATAGTTTCTAAGTATTTAAAAGTAAGGATAATAAATGAGTAAAAGAATAAATAATATAAGTAGTTAATAGGTAATAACTATTTAAAGTAATTAATTTAATTAAGATAATCAATATAAGTCATGTAAGATTAAATTAAAATATTTAATCATGAAGTATTAGTTTTACAAAAGTAACATTGTATTTACTTTAAGTAATATTTTTAAAAGTTTTAAGAGTTTACATAAATAATATAAGTTTATAAAATGTTAAATAGAGTTTCTGTTTAAATTATATGATTATAGGTATTTTAAATAAATTTTATGTTTTAAATATAAGTTTTTCTGATTTTAAATAAATAATGTATATTTATTTTCTGTTTTAATTAAATAATTAATTAAACTTTCTGTTGTATATAAACAAAAAAATATATAATTTTATAAGTCTTTTGATTTCTAAATAAGGTATAAGTTTTATAAATTTTCTGATTTTATAAAAATAATATGGGTTTTCTGTTTCATTAAAAGTTTATAATTAATATTAAAGTTTAAAACAAAAGAATTTGTTTATTATAGAAAATAAATAGTTAATTAAGTTTTTCTGTTTTTATAAAATAGTTTCTGTTGAAAATATAGGTTTTATAAAAGTTTAAAGTATTTTTATAGATTTTAAGTATTTAAAACTAATAGTAAGGATTTAATTCTTTTATAAGTTTTAACTAAGTTTATTTAAATAAATTGTTTCTGGAAATAAAAGTGTAACTAAAAATCAGTTTTAAGTTTATATAAATATAACAGATTTAATAAAATTAATTAGAAGCATTAAAATTGATTAAAAATGTATAAAAAAAATAATAGAACAAAACTTACGTCAGCCGGATTCGAACCCGGGCCGCCTGAGTCCACACACACACGAACAAACCACCTGGCTACGGGCCTCGCTAAGTATTATACAAAAAAGGAAATAGATAAACACAATCCCAAATTATCCCCAAATTCCCGATGAACCCTAAAAATCAAATCCCCTAAATACGAATCGATAATCCCTCTGTCATTGTAAATTGACAGAGAGCAAATGATTATGGAATGAAAACGAATATTATGGCCAGTCGAATTACCTGAATTGGAGTCGAAACAAGGGAGAACCGTCCGAGCTTCAGAACGGTGGTCCACAGAATCCAATCGGGTAATGAAGGTATAGATCGATGGAATTGAGAGTTCATAGAGTTTAAGGAAGGTGTCGTTGAGGTGTAGCAATTGGTATTTGTAGCCAATTTCAAGATTAAATGCCCAAATGGCTGGGAAGTATATATTTGAATCCCGCGGGCGATAGAAATAAATTCAAGCATTGAAGGATCTTGGGTTTGGGTCACATGATCGAAGGGAAGCTCGAGGTGCATTGAATTCGGCCGAACACGCGTTTTTTGATAAAACGAGCCCAAAACCGCCCCTGTGAGAGTCGAACTCGGGATTGATTTCAGATTTCGAAGTTTAGTCTAATTGCACTTTTAGTCCCTGAAGTTTATAAGTTCTTTTTTTCCAGCTTAAAATCGATTTTCAGTTAAAATCAAGTTTCAGAAAAAAGACAGTTTGGCCCCTGAACTTTATAAAAATAATTAATATGTTTTACTTTTTTATAAAACTCAAATAAAAACTAAGTTTTACCCTATTATTATTTTAAAATAATTTATAGGTTTATAATTTACAAGTTTAAGTATTTAATGATAATAAGTTTAATAATTATATTATTTACATAATAATAAATTCAAAATTATAAGGTTTTAAGAATTAAACATAAATTATTTTTATAAGATGTATCTATCTTTAAATAACTCTTATATATATATATATATATATATATATATGTTTTAAGTATTTTTATGTAAATAATTGATTTAAGAAAATAGCCCTTTTAATAAGTTTTAAGGATTTTAATTCAACAATAAGTGCAAAGATTCTGAAAAGATACGCTCATGGAATTGAAATGGATAGGTTACAACAGAAAATAGAATTACAATACAATAAACGGAAAAACGATACATCGAAAAAAAGTATCCCGGATATTACAATTCCTAGAGTCGTCCTTCAACTTGGGCAGCACCTCTACATTTGGTTCTAGCCTAGGGTATTCTTGGTGAAAGTTCTATGAGATTCTCTGATCGTTTCTTCGCGTATACGGCTATTGTGGCACTTAAACGAAACTGGGTTCGTATAGTGGAAGTGGAATACAGCTAAAAAGCTATGAAGATCGAAGTTGTGTTGTGTAGAAATGAACAGGGACTTGAATTCTATTTATAGGTGAAAATTGCGGGTGTGACAGACCGTTATGAGGGGTGACAGCCTGTCACCGCCACGCCATGATGGATCGTTATGGGTGGTCTAGGTTTTGCGAGTCAGCGGACACGCGTCAACTTTTGGTTGTTTTGCGGCTTCCACGCGTCAGATCGCAATCATGAGTCACCGGACACGTGGCATTCTCCGGTCACATCCTTGCTTAACCCGTAACGGACTGTTACGGGCCATGACAGTCCGTTACCGTCCAAATTCTCAAGTTTTTGTTTTTTTGATCCTTCAACTTTTATTTAATTACACATTAGACCCTCATGGTTTAATATTTGATAAATTTGGGACCAAAAACTTTACGAATGTTACAGGACACATACTTTGGGCATCCTTCAATTGTAGATGCAATCTCAACTTTTCCTCAGTGATTGGCATTTGCTTTGCCTTTGATGGTTGAAGATGTTGCAACATAATGATCATTTACTGCTTCAAGACTATCATTTTTCTAGAATTCTTATAAGAGCGATTTGGAGATTTTGGAGTTTACTTTTAAGGCAAAGTGAATGTAGCATTGGTTCAAGAAATCAATGATCTAATGGAAAGATCTATTTAGATCTGTCTTGATCAAGTTCGGAATGATGTTGTGATATGCCACAAAATCAACCTTTTCCTAGAGTCATTTATTACATCTTCATTGACAAATATTTTTTGTGATACGAGATTTGGAAACGTAGCTAGAATAGAACACCTTAGAAACTTAGTCCGACGAGATTAAAGATTCCTCTTTATGTTACTTCGAAGTATATATTCTTTGCAAATTATGTGTACACCACTTTCTTCTCAGTTGGATATGTAGTATGCATTGAACCTCATAGGATATGGTTCCTGCATGTCTTCTAGTGGATAGAAAAATGTCTTTTATCTAAAAAGAGAAATATATATCATCAAAAAACATATTTAATGAAAGTTACATATCTGCTCACCTTCAATATGAGGAAGATCATGGAATCATATCTCCTAGTTAAACCTAAGTTTGGAAAGATGATTAAACACGTACGTCCCAAAACTTCACAATAGAATATATGAACTCAACAGGAGTGATGGTTGTGGATGAAGAAAATGTTCCACCTAAAGAAAGAAGAAAAAAAATTTAAACTTTTGATATTATTATTATTATTTTTTTACTTTCTTTTGGACTGTAATTTTTGGAAGGATATGTACTTTATACTTCAATTATCCTTGGTCTTTTAGTTTAATTGTGTTAATTAGTGATCTAATGCAGCGAAAGTAATACACATGCACACGACTAATCTATAATTCAATCAACAATAAGAACACAAGTATAAACATCGTAAACTCAAAATGATCAAGAATACCAAGTGTTATTTACAGTTTACCATAATTATAATTATCCCTGTATTATCTAATTAGATAATTACATTTAATATAAACAAAAAGGATAATTACAAAGTACAACAATCACAAACTTTATTTTCTTCATCTTCGGCATGTTGTTGATAGCATTTTATAGCTTCGGTAGTAACTTCCATTTAGTATGAACTCTCAGTAGGATTAACATCATTAGCCAATGTCTTTTAATTTTTCTCTAGAAAATATTATCAAACTTTATAACTCATTATTTCATTATATTGAAAATCAAAATATTGTGCTTACATCCTCGGAAGAGGGAATCTTAAATTTTTAACCCTAATACCTCTATATAAGACAGCTTGTTATTTTTATACCATTAGTGTGAGTCCTTTTTCAAGTTACACAAAAAACAACAAACTCGTTCCTTTTTATGTTAAGTGATTATATAAGTTCGATTTATAAACTAGAGTTGGCTTAATTGAGCAACTCTATTGCAAACACCTCTATTGCTAATGACGTATGTCAGGACTGGAATGCATATTTGGGCTTAGGGTCGGATGAGATCCAGCCCATTGGGTCTAAACTGGCCCACTTGCTCTCCTATACAAGAAGGCCTACATGTCCATTCAAGGATCCCTACCTCCCTCTCTCTCTCAAGCAACTTTGGTTTCTCTTTATACTCTCTACCGCCATAGATCATATACTACACATTTTATACATGCTTATTTTTATACTCTTATGTCATAGGGTGGTCTCGAGGCTCTGCTTTGCCCACGAGGAGTTCACGGATTTATTTTTGATTGCCGAATAGAGACTTCCCAGGAAGTTATCAATCCTAGTACTATTCTCACCTGAGCACGCTTAACTATTGAGTTCTTCTCTCATTCACAACCATTGCACCCAATACGCGTAGGTAATATTTGAGGCGTGGCATTACTTATAAACACAACATCGATCTTTCTCGTCGACTGCTGATATGAGATTTGCCTATGGTGTTACAATCGTTATAGACTCATCGTCCTCGATGAGGTTTGCCCCGCCAATCCCAATCATGGATGTGGGATTTACCTAAGGTGTTCCCCTGAACACCTCGATGACTCATCATCCTCAATGAGGTTTGCCCACAATCCCGAACAGCACATGAGTGACTCTGATACCATTTGTAACATCTGATCTCTCATACCACCAATATTGTCCGTTTTTCTCACATGGAGCTTTAGGATTTGTTTTTTGTTGCCCGGGTGAAGACTTCCTAGGATATCACTTATCCTAGTACTACTCTCAGCTCAGCATGATTAACTGTAGAGTTATCCTCTCATCCACAACCATTTCATCCAAAACGTGTTGGTGATATTAAAGGCAAAGCATTACTTATGAACACATCTCTCATGTCCATGGCCGAGGTGTAATTTGCCTAAGGTGTTACATCTAGCTTTGGACCTCTTCTAATTAATGAGTTGTTTCCTCAACTCATCTTAAGCTTGGGAAATGGCAAATCCTGTCCACACGTCTCCATGACCTCGCGGTGACAACCAATGTAGCAACAATTGCAAAAGATGGCTCAATTAACAGTTTGTTTTAGGCTCTACAAAAGCTTAAGCCTCCTTTTGGTGCCTTACCTAGGTGACAGATAAATCCTTTGCATGTTGTGACTTTAGCTTCTATACTTCCTTATAAATTTGGTGTGGGATTATGTAGTAATGTTTTTGAGAATTCCTTCAAATTTGAATACAAACGTCTAATTTCAAGACCATTATCTTCATAGCATTTAATAAAAGTGAAATTGTCGATAATCTTTTCCTACTTAATTATACACGTGTCAATTTCAACCTCTTTATTTATGAGTATGTTGTTTCAAATTATGTTTTTATATGTGTAATGGTTCAAACCAGCAATCTAAAGAATACATTTTGTTAACACTCTTGTGGCTTCTGAGAGACTCAATTTTATTGTTAACAATATACTCACACATCTACGATGACCTATATATACTTACTATCATATATGTTAACAAATATAAAACCCAGCCTGCATGTGTATACTAGAACATTTTTTTACATGTAGAGGGTTTTGTATGGTAACCTTTGTGAAGGGATGGCTATAAGTGGTTCTCTTTTCTTTAGCATAAAGCTAAATTTACCTGAGAGCTCATGCGTTTTGTCAAATGGTAAAGTCCAGTCAAAGGAGTGCAGCATTGAAGCCATCAAATATACCAACATTTTCTCACCCATGGGGACTCCAGGACACATTCTTCTTCCAGACCCAAATGGCATAAAGGTTGAATTGTATCCATTAAAATCAAAGTTAGTTGCTCCATCATGACTTAGGAACCTGTTTGGGTTAAATTCTAAAGGATTATCCCAATACTGAGGATCTATATGTATGGTCGAGACGTTTATATAGACGTTTGAACCCTTGGGGACCGTGTATCCCCCACCTTGCATGGTTGATTTGGAGATCGTGGTACCAAGAGAGGAAGTGGAGGGTGTAACCTTAATGTTTCCTTTATCACCGCATCTAGGTGTTGTAGTTTCGGGAGATGATATTCTTCGACAATGTTGTTTAGACCTACGACTTGTTTTAATTCGTCTTGTACCTTATGCATTTCCTTTTGATTTTGCAAAAGCTCTGCCGTTATCCATTCTATTAGTGTTGCAGTTGTGTCTGTTGCCGCCACAACAATGTCCTGGTTCAACAAATTAATAGGGTGACTGGTATGTATACATCAAAGAGTGTACAAACTCGATCTACAAGTTACACAAAAATTCTTCGCTGATTAAAAACTAATAAAAAAAATTATAGGACACGTAAGTTCTTTCATAAACATGTGTTTGGCTTTAGCTTTCAATATATTAATAATAATGGTTGACAAGACAAAATGACTAGTTTAACGTAAAAAAATTATTTTCTTTATATTATTAACTTACATAAAGAAACATAAATATCTAGAAATTTTTTTTTTTATAAATTTTCATATTTTTAAAATTAACTTTAATGGAAAAAATATGAATATTGAAAACTATTTATTATATTTAAATGTTTCCTTCACGTTAAACGTGAAAAGAATAATCACCAAATATTAACCAAGTCATATATATTTCATTTAATTAAGTCAATTTAAAAACAAAAATAGCATTTATAAAAAAATCATAATAATGAAACAACATTCAAACTTGATTGATTTTGTTATTTAAAAAAGTGTGTATGACTTTAATATAACATCCAGGACTCTTAGGTGGATATTATCTTATTATATTCTATTTTAGTTATTTAAAACTTTTTTTGGATTAAGCTACTTCCCTTATAATTCAATTATTTGAATTTTGCTCACCCTTAAATAAAATTAATTAAATAGAGTAAACATACCAAGAGAAGGGCTTTGATCTGGGTAATATCCAGTGAAGTAGAAACCTTTTGTTCTTTGAGCTCTAGTAGGATCTGCAAGAAATCTTTTCTTCCATGTTGCTCTACTCCATCTTCTGGTTTACCGGTGATTCTCTCCTCGATTATCCTCTCGAATATCCGATCAATCTTCTCCCACGCCAGCTTCATCTGTCGCTCGACGCCTTGTAGATCCAATCTCGACAGCACCGGGAAGAAATCAGACAAATTCGGGGCTCCAAGAAGCCTCACTGTCTCTATAACCACTTCCCGGAACTCAATCCCAAGATTTCTGATTTTTTCATCTTCAACCAAACTACTCCCCCATAAAACGTTGGTGATGATCCTAAGGCTGGTCAAGAACGCCATCCCGCCGATGTCAACCTCCGTGGACATATTTTCGAACAGGTGTTTGATGGTTTTCCTCACTTCAGTTCGACGGAAAGTGCTAGAAGCTTCTAGGTTTTTGTTGCTCATGATTTCATGCACGAACACTTTACGCATGTTGCGCAAGTGTGAGTTGTTGTCAGACCAGCCTATATTCTTGCGACCATATGACACGATCATGGCGGCCACCGGAGGGTCTCGGTTAGCAAAGATCTCGTCTTGCTCACGGATAACAACTTTAGCTAGGTCTGACGAGCTGATGACGATGAGGGTCTTACTTCCAAAATGGGGCCATAACGTTGTGCCATTTTGTTGAACTCATGGAGCAAGTTAGGGCCCAGAAATGGAAGGTACCCCACCACCGGTAAACCACGAGGTCCCGGTGGCAACGGCGGCGTGGTCTTATGGGATTGGTACCACAAGAGAGCCAATGTGATGACTAACAAAGTGAGTAATGGGAGAGTGAAATCATGTCTGTTGATGGTAACTTTCAACCACCATGACCACTGGCTAACTGATATCATTTTATGAAGCTATCAGTTAAGTTGAATAACGGTTGATCTGATAAAGGAAGTTGCAAAATTCTAAAGCAATATATAAATATAGATGGATGCAGTTATTTCTTAATTGGCCGGCATCAATTCAAATGAAAATTTAAAGCTGGTATTTTATTTCCGTTTCCTAGCTAGCTAACAACCATTAATGGCCGCAATAGATAGGCCATTTTTTTCTATTTATAATATTTAAACATCCACAACTGAAAACTAACTTGCGACTTCCATTTCCTAATTAATGGCAATAATTCATAGCCCTTGGACCTATATCATTTACATAAATACTCAAATAACTATAACTAGAGAGCGTTGTCGTGTATTGCGGCGGTAATATTGACGTGGTTAAATACGTAAAGAGAAGTGTATGACGTTGCGGCGACTCGGTTAACATAGATAAAAAAACACGTCACGACGGTATATTCGAAAATCATAAAAAAATACGCCGTCGTATAAATGAGCGTTAACAATTTTTGAATTGACTTGATTTGCATAAAATTTATAAACATAGATAAAAGCAAGTACGTTGCAACACTATTTTGGTGTTTTACTCCAAAATAATGCTCTTTTGGAGCGGTTTCTATGTTTTTAAGGCAGTTTTGAAATTCCTTATTTAATTAAATAAACTCACCGCTCCAAAATCCTCAAGCACCTTTATTTTAGAGCTTGTTTGGTATGAGATAATGGAATGAACGAGATAATGAAATCGACGAGTGAATAGAATGAACAAGGGAAAGAAATGGATCATTACCATTCCATTGTCCTGTGTGGTTACCCTATGCGAATTAAATGAATCATTACTTCGTGCTGTTTGATAGACAAGAAAATATTTTATGAAAAATAAAATATTTTTAACTAATAAATTTATATTATGGGACGGGTCATGGGTCGGGTCATGGGACGGGCCATGGGTCGGGTCATGGTTCGGGCCATGGTTTGGGTCATCGGTAGGTCATGGGACATGTCATGGTTCAGGTCATGGACCAGGGCATGGTTTGGGGCACGGGTCGGATCATGGTTCGGGTCAGGGTCTGGACATGGTTCAGGTCATGGGACGGGTCATAAGTATGGGCATGGGTCGGGTCGGGTCATGGGTCAGGTCATGGTTCGGGTTATGGGTCAAGTCATGGTTCGGGTCATGAGTCGGGGCATGGGTTGTGTCATGGATAGGGCCATGGGACGGGTTATGGGACGTGTCATGGGTAAGGGCATAGGTCGGGTCATGGTTCGGGCCATGGTTCGGGTCATGGGTGGGCATTGGCCAAGTCATGGTTCGGGTCATGGGTCCGGACATGGGTCGGGTCATGGCTCGAGTCATGGGTCGGGTCATGGGTCGGGCATGGTTTGAGTCATGGTTCGGGTCATTAATCAAACAAAATCATTCCATTACTTGAATGAATGAAAAAAACACCCCTCCCCTAAGGAATGAAAATCATTATAAGGAAAAGAATCGCATTACCTATGTAATGGTCCATTCTATTCCTGTGTGATTAACAAACATATTCTTTTTCATTCCATCGTACTGACCCATTCCATTACACTATACATTTATGCATACCAAACACTACTTTAGTGTTTTACTCTTTTCCTTTTCTTTTGTTAATCCTCTGTCGACAAATAAAACTCACCGACTTCCCCTTACGGTGAAGAACTTTCCACGGCAAAAAAACTCACCATCTTCTTAATCAGAACTCCTCACGGCAAAGACCTCTCCACGGAAAAAAAAACTCACCATCTTCTTAATCTACTTTGAAGTCGGCGGTGGCCCTTACGGCAAAGAACTCTCCACCATCTTTCCCGGCAACAACGACTTTCATTCCGGAGGCCCTAGGATTCCTAGTCTTCCCGACGGCATTAGATCCACATTCTTCAAGGTAAGTTGCATGTTTGTTTGCTTTGTTGACAGCAACCATGCCATCCTTCTTCAAGGTAAGTTGTTAGGGTTTGGAATGAGACTCGATTTGGAGACCTAACTGCAACATCCGACAACTTCAGTGATGGCGGCTAGGGTTCTGGCCAGTTACCCGCCAATATTTTTTATTTTTTTTGTTTTTATAAGTATTTTTAGGGGTTATTTGCATTTTTAGGAGCGGTTTTGAAAACCGCCCTAAAAAATGGATCATCTTTTGAAGCGACATTTTCTAGGGCGGTTGTTTTTCACCCCCCTCAATAAACCCTCTATGTACTACTACAACGGTATATTTGTAATTTAAGAAAACGTTGTAGTTTAAAAGTTAAAAATACAAGTACAAAAAACAAAAAATATTATATTTGACCCGGCACGGATATGAGTCAAATTTATATCAAAATGTAGATTAAAATAAGCAAATCGCAACGGTATATTCAGAATTTGAGTAAAACTTATATTTTGAAAGTTATAATAGAAATACAAAATATGTTTAAAACTAATTATAAATAATAAATATGAAAACGTTGAAGTTGATAACTAGCTTATTAAAAATAAGAGTAAATTACATTTTTCATCTTTTAGGTATATAGCAAATTTCACTTTTCGTACTTAAACTAAGGAAATAACATAAATCATCCTTTATGTTCATATTTTGTAATAGTTTTCATCCTTTCCTCTAATTTCGTTCTATATTTGAAAGGATGAAAACTGTTACAAAATATGAATATAAAGGATGGTTTTGTTATTTTTCTTAGAAGAAAGGACGAAAACTGTTACAAAATGTAAGGCCTCAAACTCGGGAGGCCTCACGTGTTGAATTTACTCATTCACAATTAATTTTTAAACTTTAAATAACATAAAACAGCTGAAATAGCATTCATACATTGTCTCAAAATAGCAGTAAATTAAAACATTATCTTAAACATCAGTTGTTCAATCATTCAAATAGAATAATGCCAGTCACATAACACCAGGTAACTCCTCGAGTAGCCAAGCAGCATCCATCAACCATCATCTATCCTTAACCTGACATGCATACTAAAAGTCAGCTAACACTAGTGAGTTCAAGTTTTCATTTAAGTAATAAAGAAAATGGTTTACCGTTCGTTCATTCATTTGGGTTTTATCAATTCATCATTTAAAACGTGGCTTAACATTCACATTCCATTCACACATACATAAAAACATCTACCATTCCATTCAATTCATACAATAAATATCTAAATCTGTTTTATCGTTCATTCCGTCATTTAGTATTGTTTTGCCCCTAAGGCTATCATGCACGAAGACCGACAATACAATACATTCCGTCACTATCATATTATATTGCCCCTAAGGAAATGATGCACGAAGACCGACAGAACAATATCGTTCCATTCCATTCATTATCACTCTTAGAACCCGCAAGCCCAGAGTGATTCCATTCGTGGGTCACGTTAACCCTGAGTGACCGTCGTTACTCCAGTCCAGATTGTACAACCAAATAACCATTGATAGGCCACAAAGACACTACCCCTGTTGTTCTTATGAAAACTATTGCTCGCTGTCCATAATCTACCATAAGGCTGGGAATTACATTCCCAGAATTCATTCGACAGATTAGATTTGTAATGACTTCTTTAAAATATTTGCCCGTTTTCCTTTCGTAAAACATTTCATTCGTTTATAAAACCCTTTTCGTTCATTTCGAAACCATTTCTTTATAAACATTCTTTTTTCATAACATTCTTTTCTTGTTTCAAAACATCATTCCTTTCACAAACCGTTCATTTCATAAACATTTCATTAGAAATCATTTTCCCATGGAGCCGGGGGTCTAAACGGGAGCAGCCTCTCTATCCCTTGGGATAGGGGTAAGGTTTGCCCTCATCACACCCTCCCCAGACCCTACTAATAGCGTTAGCTATGTGTGGGATTATACTGGGTACGTTTGGTTTGGTTTGGTTTGGTTCATTAGAAATCATTTCATAAACCTTTCATATGAGTATATATGTCACCCTAGAAACAAGTAAAGTAGGAAATCTTGACTCACCTGTTATGCTATCCAATCTCTCTTACCAATTCTGATCGAAAGCATTACCGTCAGTCTGAGTTATCGAATAACACATCAATTTCTAAACTTCTAAGTGTTAGGCGAAACTAGGTCAGTTTTTCCTCTGAGCCCATAGCGAAACTAGGTAGTTTCGTTCCTTTTAATCAGGCGAATCTAGTACAGTTTCGCTACTTTCTTTCTTGGCGAAACTATACAGTTTCGCTTGGTTATCTTCTCTAGCAGAAAACCCTAGTTTCTGCATGGAGATGGCGGCTCAAGTTTCTAACTTTTTACGTTCAAAACATGTAGTTTCCCTTCATGATCTCAGATCTATAATCCTTTTCTCATTTAACCCATAAAAATCCATCATTTATGTAAAAATACCCGAAAACCCATCAAAGTTAAAAACTCATATTATGGTAGGATTTTTACCTCAAAACGACGCCCTCCTTCAACTGATCTTCACCCGAGCAGTGGAGATAGATGGAGAAGTGATCTTGGCTCAAACAGGGACTTTCTCTCTCTACGGTTTCTTTCTCTAGAATAGGATGTGGAGTGTTTGAGTGCAAATGGGGTTGACGCTTGGCTAGGCCAGACCTTAAGCCTTTTCCCCTTCCCCTTGCTCGGCCCGTTCCCGGCTCAATCGATGCCCATGCGCCCCCCACCCCTTTTATTAATTTATTTCGTTTTGAATCCCGCTTATTGTGAAAAACATGTCTAAATATGCAACTAACAAATCTCCACAAGCTTAAACCTTTCCTTGTCCTCAAGGAAGTCAAAAATAAGAATAAACTATGAAATAAGAAAGAACACTCTAAAATGCTTAAAACATTAACCTACATCTATTCTCGTTCCAGGTAAAAACCGTGAGCATGAAATCATATTATTATACCAATTTCAGTTGACATGCATAGATGAGGCTTTCAATATGTTTATTAACAACATTTACCCAATTTGCTAGTTATGGTCCTCAAATTCCAGATTTATTGGTTCATATGAATTAGTCCATGTTATGTTGATTAATTAAGCGTGCCAACACCTTTCTTATTACGGTGATAACCTTCCTAACCTCAAGGACTATAGAGATCAAGTGGCCAATTTTGCACCACACAAGATGAAAAAGATAGAACAAAGAAGAAGAATTAGGATATAAACGAAAAAAATGGGATACAAGATTGAACAAAGATTAAGGGTAGACTCCAAATAATAAACAAGTGGTCAATTTTTTACACCACACAAATGCTTTTTCTCTCTTTTTTTTTCTTTCTTTTTCATTTTTTTTCTCTTTTTTTATCACTTGTAGATTTTGAGAATGGGCTAAAGAGTAGACACGATTGATAAACCGAAGATTAATAAACATGCAAGGCTCACAACCTATTTTTGCTAGGTCTCGAAATTCTTATGTGATCGGATTAGTATTAGGCACGAAAGGGCATTAAGTGTTTTATCTTTGTATTAGGCAACGGCGCCAATTTGATGGTGTCGAATCCACCAAATAAATTAATAAAATGTGAATCTACTAGTATGAATGGAAGTAGGGTTCGTGTCCTCAGGGATACAGATTAACATGATTATACTAAAACGTTTTAAGTGTAGATACGGTTGTTACTAAACAAAACGAGGGGGTTTAATTATGAAAAACTAATAATAAAAACATTAATTAAACTGCTAAGCGAATTCAAATTAGGCCCGTTGATTTTACCCGTACCCGGTTAACCCGACCCGAATAACCTTCATCCGAACCGATTAAACCCGTACCCGAATAACCCGTAACCGATTAACCCGAAAACCGTTTAAACCGATTGTTATTCGGGTCGGGTTTCGGTTAGACTTTCAAACATCAAAAACCCGAATAACCTGAACCGATTAACCCGAATAAACCGAACATTTATAAACATGGTTTATAAATTACAATCTTATTACTATATCACTAAATTAATAGATCATTATTACGGAATTGTTCTTACCTTTCTATTTACAAATTATAATCTTATTACTGTAGAACCAAAGACTGATTGCTACCAAATTATTCTAAGTACAAATGCTGCTGATAGGCTTATCAGCAGCATTCAACACTTGTTGCTGCTGATAGGCTTATCAGCAGCATTCTGCACAAGTTGCTGCTGATAGGCTTATCAGCAGCGGTCATCCATGTTTGCTGCTGATAGGCTTACCAGCAGCAACCTTCACTCTTTGCAGCTGATAGCCTTATTCACTGAAGACCAAACGTTGCAGCTGACTATCCAGGCCAAGCGTCTCTGACACCTTTCTGCAAAAGCAACTGACAGACTCAAAGCAGAAGGAACCGCTATGGTCAACCAATGACGGACAATAATACACTTCTCCAAGCATGCAAACAATCATGAATAAAGAAAACATTTCAGTAAAGTTAACTAGATTAGCCTTTACGTGTAATGTAAATTAATAAACAAGATCAACAGCTTGTGTTCGATCTGATCCTTAGAATCAAGGGTCTGTCTTGATTCTAAGTTACTATAAATACTGAGTTGCCACTTCATTGTAAGTGTGTCTTGAGTGAGCCTTGATAGTGCTTGTAGTGCTTGTCATACGTATTCATTGAGTTTCTCACCTGTAATCTTTGCATTCACAAAAGCTTAATACAACAGTGTTTATCAGTATTCTTTGTGTTTACTTGATTATAAATTGTGTAGTTGATTTTGTTTCCGCCAACCTCAACTAAGAACAGAACCATCTTGTATTCTCACGATCCTACAAGTGGTATCAGAGCTTTGGCTCAGATTAAACAAACTAACATTTGTTTAATCATCTCTGGTTCTATTCTAAACTCTCTCTTTGAACAAGTCACCCAAAATCAAAACAAAAATGGCACAGAGCAATGGCTTTGAAGATATTGGCAGCATCAACCGACCACCAAGGTTGGTATCTGGAGAAGACTATGACATGTGGAAAAATCGCATGGAAAGCTTCTTCTGTTACCAGGAATACGGAATGTGGAGATCCATCAAGGAGGGTCCATATATTCCCATGGTGGCCTCTGCTGATAGTGGAGGGATACAAGTCCCGAAGGAAACCTCCAAGTACTCTGAAGAGGACATCAAGAAAATGGAGGTGGACTTCAAGGCACTAGGAGCCATCCAAATGTGCCTTCCGAATGAAGTTTTTCACAACTTCAGAAGCTACAAAACTGCCAAGGAGCTCTGGGAGGCGCTGGAGAAGATGTTTGCTGGCGCTGAAGAAGTCAAAGAGAACAGAAGGGACATACTGAAGCAGCAGTATGAGAACTTCGTCTGGAGGGAAGGTGAGTCCTTAACTATTTTATATAACAGATTTACCTATCTTGTAGGTGAACTGCAGTGCTCCAAGGTAAAGCTGGAGAATGAAGACATTCTCAAGAAGTTCATAAGATCTCTTCCTAGTTGTTGGACATTATACACTGTGTCCATCAGAAGAACAGAGAATCGGAAGACTCTTCAGATGACTGAGCTCTTTGGCATGCTCAAAACCTATGAATTAGAAATGATTCAAGCTAAAGAAAGGAGCTCCAGTTATCAATCAGCTACCACTTCCTCCACTACCTCCTCAGCGCTTCACTCTGATCATTCCGGTCCTAGTGCAAGCAGCTACTATCCTCCCATTGTTACTCACCCTCAGACCCCCACCGCTTCACAATCTAACTCATCACCATTTCTTCTTGAGGCACCTCCTCAACAGCCAACCTCTACTGCTTTTGTCTCTGACAACTCAAGCAGCATGTATTTCATAAAAGAGGATCTGGAATGCTTTCATCCAGATGATCTTGAAGAAATGGATATTCAGCACTCATATGCCATGCTCTCCCTCAGAGCAAAAAGGTTCTATTCTAGAACCGGAAGATCATTTCCAAGCAACAACTCAAACAGCAGAGTTGGGCTTGATAAAAGCAAGATCCGTTGTTACAACTGTAACCAAATGGGTCACTTTGCTAGGGAGTGCAAGGCACCTAAAGCCAATCAGGGTGCCGGCCATCAAAGACAAGCCTACCAAAGTCAGCCCAGACAACAGCAGCAGCAACAAACTCCCCCAGCACAAACTGCAGCCTGTGCAAATGTTGGAACTGCAGAATTCGACTGGAGTTTTCAATATGAAGATGTTCCTGTCTCCAACCAAGCACTTATGGCAGACACTGCAGAGATACCACCTCAGGTATTTGAACATCTATGCTCTAAAGCTTGCATTGATAAAGTTTTAGGTTATAGAAAACATAACCAAAACCTTATAGATCAAAATGAAGAGTTTCTTCAAATGAAATCTGAGTTCAAAAAGGTTGAAATCACTTACAAAGAAAAAATTGAATGCCTTAAGAAAGAGATTTCATCTCTAAAACATGAACAAACCAATCTTGAAACTCAGATTGATGATCTATTAGTAAAACTTAAATCAACCAGAGCTGATCTGGCAGAACAGAAAGTTCATGTTGAAAAATATGAATTTTCTTCTAAAAAGCTACAGAGACTTCTAGATATTCAAGTCCATGAAAAGGTAAAGCTTGGAGGACTTGGATATGGCAAGGAACAGTACAATATTGTTCCTCATCCAGCTGACTATGTTGCCATCTATGAACCAAGCTTCGATGTTGCAAAACTCGACACTGCAAACAGAAATCTTGATCCTTCAATGGATGAACCCCTTGTTAAAGACTGCACTACCTCATCAGAATCTGAGTTAACCCTCTCAGACCATGATGAAACCAGTACAGCCTCATCTGAAGCTGTTCTGAATAGAGTCCCAGTCCCTACTGTTCTCCCAGCTGTTCCAGCCCCTGTACCATTCAAACAGATAAGGATCAGCTATCCTCCAGGTGGAAGAAAGCTAAACACTGAAAAGGAACAAACATCAGGACCCACAAACTCCAAGTCTCAGTTCATGCCAAATCAGAAGAATCAGCAACAGGTTAGAAGAGTTACGACCAAGAAAACTCAGTTCAGAAACTCTTCTTCTCCACCAAGGAAGCAGCATCCCAAAGTTCAGCAGTCCTGCATCATATGTGGGGAATCAAACCACTTTGCTGCAAAATGTCAGTTTAACCCCTTCAACCAGATCCTTCTTCATTCAGCGCATAAACAAAAGAAGGATCAGCATACTTCAGTTGATAGGCCATCTGCAGCCAGTAGAAGAGTTGAAACTGCAAAAAAAATACAAGCAGCAGCAAAAGGCAAAGCCTTCAGCAGCCACCAAATCTTCTGCTGCTCAAACAAAGCAGTCAGCAGCAAAAACTAAATCTGCTGCTGCTCCAAATAAGCCCTCAGCAGCAAAAGCAAAATCTGCTGCTGAAAGGCCAAGGTCATCAGCAGCAACATCTGCAGCTGATAAGCTGAAGCCATCAGCAGCAAAACCTGCCCCTGCTAACAGGCCAAAACCTCAAGCAGGAAAATCAGCTGCTGATAGAGCAAATTCATCAGCTGCCAAAGCCAAATCCGCAGCCGATAAAGAAAAGAGAACTGGAAAACCACTACTTAAGCAATGGAAAGCCAAAATCTCTGCTCCTGTCAGCAAAATCATCATCGGTGATGTTGAATGCACGCATGATGAATCAGAATGTCCAAGAACTCTTTTCTTCAAAAAGGAGAGCTCTTGGACCACTCCCACTAACTAAATCTCTTTCATGTGCAGGGACAGCCAGGTAACAAGAATAACACCTGGGTGGTAGATAGCGGCTGTTCCAGGCACATGACAGGCAACAGGTCCATCCTCTCCAACTTCAGACATTTAAATGGAGGATATGTTGCCTTTGGGAGTGACTCAAAAGGTGGATCTATCACTGGACAAGGCACTGTGTCCAATGAAAGGATGAGTATTGAAAGAGTCAACTATGTTAAAGAACTTGACTTCAATCTCATGAGTGTTTCTTAAGTATGTGATCAAAAGCATTGGATGCTCTTCACTGACAAAGAATGTTTCGTGTTAGCTCCTGGCCTATCTAAACCTCCCCCAGAGAAGATTCTCCTAACTGCTAATAGAAAGGACAACTTATATGTGCTTGACATGAATGAAGTCACTCCATCTGGTAGTGTTTCATGTTTTCTGTCAAAGGCATCAGTTGATGAATCCGCTCTCTGGCACAGGAGGTTAAGTCATATTAACATCAAAACAATCAATAAATTAGTGAAGGACAATCTTGTCAGAGGGCTTCCTGACAAAGAATTCCAGCTAGACGATCATTGCATTGCCTGCTTGAAGGGAAAACAACACAAAAGTTCCCATAAGCCCAAGACATTGAACACAAATGACACTCCTCTCCAGCTACTGCATATGGATCTCTTTGGTCCTACAAATTTCATGTCAATGGGCAAAAAGTCCTACTATCTGGTGATCACTGATGACTTCTCCAGATTCTCTTGGGTATTCTTCCTAAGAACAAAAGATGAAACTGCTGAGATTCTCAAATCCTATATTCTCAGGGTAGAAAATCAAAGCAATCTGAAGGTAAAGATCATAAGGTGTGATCAGGGAACAGAGTTCAAAAATCACACTTTGAACAGTTTCTGTGAGAGCAAGGGCATTGAAAGGCAGTACAGTGCTCCAAGAACTCCTCAACAAAATGGGGTTGCTGAAAGAAGAAACAGGACTCTGATTGAATCAGCAAGATCTATGCTGGCTGACTCAAAGCTGCCCCTTACTTTCTGGGCAGAAGCAGTAAGCACAGCTTGTTATGTACAGAATAGAGTCCTTATTGTTAAGCCTCTCCAGAAAACTCCCTATGAACTCTGGCTCAAAAGAGTTCCCTACATTAGCTTCCTGAAGCCCTTTGGATGTCCATGTACCATCCTCATCACACATGGAGTTCTTCCTAAATTCGGTGCAAAGTCTGATGAAGGTTACTTTGTGGGTTACTCCTCTCAATCGAAGGCCTACCGAGTGTTCAATTCTAGGACTCGGATTATGGAAGAATCTGCTAATGTGGAATGCAGGGAACACGTTGTCTGTGAACAAGGCAAAGGTCCCAACTGGCTTTTTGATATAGACTCCTTCACCCAGATATTTGAGCCCCTCATATTCTCAAATATGGAGCCTCCTTCTTCAAACTCAACACCTTCTACCTCAACCTCTTCTTCTGACTACAGACTGGAGTTTCCCAGTCCCTACATCAGGATGAAAAGGCCATCCATTGATCCTCCATCACTGGCAGAAGCTATTGAAGCCAGTGCAGGTGAAGCCGGTACATCCAACACCACAAGCAGCAATCTCTCTGACAATGAAATCCTAAATAAAGCCTCCTTAATTCATGATGAAGAGGCCTCTGATGCTAATGCTGCTGACTATGTGGAACACAATGATCAAATCCTCCAAGCTCCTCTCCACACATCTGAAGACAATACTGATCTAAACCACAGTAATCTTGAAGAGGGAATACGGCTGGATGTGATACCTGCTCAGAGAATAAACAAAGAGCATCCTCTGGAAAACATCATTGGCCAAGTCCACACAGGCATCCAGACAAGAAGTAAGTCTCATGAAGCCAACATTTGTTTGTTCTCCTGCTTTCTATCACAGGTGGAACCCAAAAGGATTGATGAAGCTCTCAAGCACAACAGATGGATTGAAGCAATGCAGGAAGAATTGCTGCAATTCAAAAGACAAGATGTTTGGAAGCTTGTTGATCTTCCACCTGGTCAAACAGCCATTGGAACAAGATGGGTTTTCAGAAACGAGCAAGATGAGAGGGGCATCATAGTCAAGAACAAAGCCAGACTGGTAGCTCAAGGTTACACTCAAGAAGAAGGCATTGACTATGATGAAGTTTTTGCTCCTGTTGCCCGTCTGGAAGCCATTAGAATTTTTCTGGCTTATGCAGCATCCAAAAACTTTATGGTCTATCAAATGGATGTGAAGAGTGCCTTTCTGTATGGCACGATTGATGAAGAGGTCTATGTCAAATAGCCTCCAGGCTTTGTAGATCCTGCACATCCAAATAAGGTCTTAAAACTGGACAAAGCTCTCTATGGCTTACACCAAGCCCCAAGAGCCTGGTATGAAACTTTATCTGGATATCTACTTAGTAACAACTTCAGAAGGGGGGCCATTGATCAGACTCTTTTCATCAAAGATGAAGGGGGCGAAATTTTGTTGGTCCAGATTTATGTTGATGACATTATCTTTGGATCTACAAGAAAGAAGCTCTGCAAAGACTTTGAAGTTCTGATGCATTCCAAATTTGAAATGAGTTCAATGGGTGAACTAAATTTCTTTTTAGGACTTCAAGTCAAACAGGTACCAACTGGAATCTTCATAAGTCAATCCAAGTATGTCAAAAGCATCTTGGAGAGGTTCAAAATGACTGACTGCTCTGCTGCAAGAACTCCTATGCAAGTGCACCATCAATTATCTCCGGATAAAGAAGGACAAGACACTGATCAACATCAGTACCGAGCAATGATAGGGTCTCTCATGTACCTCACTGCCTCAAGACCAGATATCATGTTTGCAGTTTGTCTCTGCGCAAGATTTCAAGCAGCTCCAAAAGTGTCTCATCTTCAAGCTGTCAAAAGGATCCTTAGATACCTAAAGGGAGCTCCAAAACTTGGGCTATGGTATCCAAAGAATGAAAATGTCAATCTCTATGCCTACACTGACAGTGACTATGGGGGTTGTAACTTGGACAAAAAGTCCACATCTGGGGGATGTCAATTTCTTGGAGGAAGGCTCATCTCATGGCAATGCAAAAAGCAAACATGTGTTTCTACTTCAACAGCTGAAGCAGAATACATTGCAGCCTCAAGCTGCTGTGCACAGATCATCTGGATCCAAAATCAAATGCTTGACTATGGAATGACCTTCATGCAGACTCCAATTCACATTGACAACATGAGTGCTATCTCTATCACAAACAATCCGGTGCAGCACTCAAAGACAAAGCACATCGACATCAGGTATCATTTCATAAGAGATCAAGCTGAGAAAAGGAGAATTATTTTAACCAAAGTTCATACAAATGAGCAATATGCTGATCTGTTTACAAAACCTTTTGATGAAGCTAGATTCAGATATTTAGTTGAATCAATTGGTATGATGAACTTTGATTAAAATCCATCTCAAGTTTCTCCTTAAAATGTGTCTTTTTGTCCCTTGTTGTAAATAAAAGTTATGGGTCAGCAGCATTTTTGTCCTTCAGCTGCTGACAGATAAAAGCATCAGCAGCAAAAGTTTTGCCACTGATAGCTTTAAGTTATCAGCAGGTACATGTTTTCTGCGGATAGCTTTAAGGCTTTCAGCAGCAATTTCTTTGCTGCAGATCTTTAAACCTTTCAGCAGCAAAATCTGTTGCTGACAGACTTATCTTTCCACAGCAACCAAGTTTGCAGCTGATAGGCTTATCCATCAGCTGCAACCAATTTTGCTGCGGATACTCTTATCTTTCAGCAGCAACCAAGTTTGCTGCTGATGGGTAAAATATGTCCAAATTAACTTTTACCCGCTGTAAAAGTAAATACCGTCAGTCTTCACCATGACTGCTCGAGTGTTTTACAGCTGTAACAATGAAAAGTGAAACAGGTTGTACTGTACAAGTAGAGTTGCTTTTTCTCCGTCTGCCGTTATATCACCAACTCAAATCATCCCTCAACCTCTTCACATTCTATTTCAAACCTATCTCCCATCACTTTCTCTCCCGTCCCCACAGCATTCAAAGCCCTCCACAATTAACCACCATTCAAACACCTTTCTCTCTTCCCTCCGAATCTATAACAATGGCAGGCGCAGACATAAACAACCCCAACGATAAGTTCTCCCCATATCACAACCTAACTGCATACCTAATCAAGGGCAAGAAATCCGAAGGTTTCGACGGTATGATCGACTTCCTCTGTCGGTCCAAAATTTACCATGCCCTAACCGTCAACCCAACCATATATACTTCACACATGGAAGATTTTTGGAGCTCAGCCGTGTATTCTACTGAACAGGGCACTCCTCAAATCAGAGGCACAGTTAACGGTAAGGAAATGATCATCACTGAAGCAAAACTCCGCCAACACCTCAAGCTTCAGGATGAAGGGGACGCCCTCTCTTACCCAAGAGACGTATACATGAGGACCTTTGCATCCATAGGGTACACTGGAAATCAAACAGAGTATACGATAGAGAAGGCACTTATGGGTCCCAAATGGAAGTATCTCTGCCACACTCTTCTCCAATGCATATCTCAAAAGAGGAGTGGCTGGAACCAACTCAGCTCCGGACTTGCGTCGGCAGTTCACGGTATGATAACAGGAGCAGGTTTCAATTTTTCCCACCTCATTCTTGAAGGTTTGAGATACAACCTTCAAGAAGGGGTGAAATCACAGTTCTTCATGTACCCAAGATTCTTGCAGGAAGTGTTCAATTTTGAGCACCAAGATCTTTCAAAAACTGCAAGAATCTACTCAATACTGGGACATAAGAACAACATTTTTCAGAGCATGAGAACAGTTTCATCAAAGTTCTCAGGGGCCGATGTTCCATTGTTATCTACAATGTTGAACACACATAGTGCCCAGGGTGACAGTTCAGCAAACCTAGCTGATACTGATCCCACACCCTCCACCTCACTGCCACAAACTCAACCTACTGTTTCCCATGATCGAACCCCTGTGCATTCTACTGAGGATGCACAGGCACATACATTACTCACCCCCAGTTTGATTGCTCAACCGGAACACAGGGCCCCGGTTGCAGCCAAGTATACAAGGAAGAGGGGCAAGAGAATTCCTTCTTCTCTTGCCTCCAAGGCCCAAACCCAAGCCAACATCCCCCACTCAGAATCACAACATTCTAGTGAGAATATCATAAGGGAAAGCCACATTGCTAGGGAGACTCCTTCGGAAGTCTCTCTATTAGGATTAGGATCACTTCCCGGATCCATAGAACAGCCCTTCGAGCCATTCCTCTCTTCTTTGAACTTAAGTGTAGAGGAACCTGACCAAAGTGATGTACCTTCTCCAACTGCCACTATCAAGGAGGTACTGATTGGTCTTGCTTCCGAAACACCCAACCCAAGTTCCTCACCCTTGAAGGTCCACTCTGGGAGTATTGAAAGAGTGGATGTGGACGAGGCTGTCACTACTGCTGGTCCATCAACTGACCAGGAGGACAGTGACAACATCTTTAAGACCTCAACCACGGCAACTCACGGTGAGGGTGTTTCTTTGGAAACTCCTTTCACTGAGAGGAATCCCAGGCGCCAAGAAACCGCGGGTGATGGGGATGCTGAGGCTAGGCCTACGGCCCCATCTGGGTCCAAGGATTCCACAACTGTGGATGAGGACAGATTGAAACTTCATAACATGGAATTGACGGCCAGGGTGGCTATGCTAGAGGCTGAAATGTCCAAACTAAGACACCAAGTCGCTATGCATGAAGCCCATCAATGCCCAACTTTAGCCTCTCCCTCTCTTGTATCAGTAGGCACCCAAACTGATGCTTACCTGTCTGCTGATGCAACCAAAAAGGGGGAGATGGTTTCTATGGAAGATGATTCAGACAGTCTTGACGACTGGATTCAAGAGCAGTTTGTACTTCAAAGCTCACAATACAAGCCAGCTTTTGTCCAAGTTCATGACTTGCCAGCCCCAGATAACGAAGACGAAGAGATATCTGAAGACTGGCAGTTGGTCGTCAGGGCTGTCGATGAAATGTTGAATGATGCTGAAGATACAGAACAAACAAATGCATCATTCAACATCCTTCCACAAGCAGCAGCCATCATTGGTCAATCATCAACCCCCCAACTATTCAGAACATCAAGGAAGCTAGAATTTGACTCCATCCTAGCTTGGGGGTATGATGGATTAGCTGAGAGGTTTTGGATTGGATGGGAGTTCAGCGGAGTAGAAGAACTGAACTGGAACTCTCTCAATGCCCTCCAAGTCCTAGAACTGCATCTAACTGACTGCATCAACACTTCAGCAGATCTCTCAGCTGAACTTGCCATTGGCAGGTTCCATGACCTGATGGAGGATAATCTACCCAGGTTCCAAAGATTCCTACAAGCAGCACATCGGGTAGCTTATCCTGAATCCTCGGCGGCCGCAGAAAGAAGACTGACTCCTAGCAATCTTGAAATAACAAGGAGCAGTCTTCTCACTGAAGAAGAAGTTCTGGGCCTTCAAAGATTCCTGTATGCCTTCCTGGTCAAGGACTTGGATGTGCTAGGTTGGGTGAGCACTAAGTCTCTTGACCACACTTTTCTGCTCAGCAACGGCTCCTCTCTCATCATCAACACCAGAAACATCCTTCATCTGCCCTCAGACTTTCTCTTCAAGATCTATCAGCTCAGAACAAACATCTGCAATGTCAACTCACTTGAAAGTCAGGCAATGATAGATACTGTCAGAGCCAAACTTGAACAAGTAGGAAGAATTACTGAGGCAGTATATGTGTCAAACTCTGACACTGACACTGACTCAGCTTCCCCTCGAGTTAACATCTGCACTGCAGCTTATGAGTCAAGATCAACTATCAAAGAAAAACTGAGAGAAATAGAAGGTCCTGAGTATCAACTTGATGAAGACGATGACCTTCCCTTATTCACATCTCAAATTGCCAATGAAGCCGAGGCAGAGATCCCAACAGCACAACAATCAGCTGTTTCTGTGATCAGTGAAGCCAGAGCAGAGGCATCCAATGTTAATAAAGGGAAGGGCATCATGACAAAAGAGGATGAAGAGAGGTTGCAAAAGGAAAAGAAAGAGAAAGAAGAGAGAAGAAGGAAAAGAGAAGAAGAAGAGTTGACTGAAGAGATGGCTCAAAAACAAAGGCATGAAGATAGAAAGGCAGCCATACTTCTCAGACAACAGACAATCCAGCTGTATGCCAAACAGCTGGATGAAATGAAGGTAAAAGTCCTTGCAGGGTCTCAAGTTGAGGAAGATGAACAACTTGCTAGACAGCTGCAGGAACAGCTTGCCAAGGAAGAAGAAGAAGAGAATGAAAAGAAGAAGAAGGAGGATGCTAAGTTTAGAATCACTGATTCTAAATTAGCAAAAGAATTAAGGGAAGAATGGACTGAAGCTCTGATCTCTCAAGGTGAGGATTCAGACTACCTTGAAAAACTTTCAAACAAAGAGATCTACAGAGCCTTCATGGGTCAGCAAGGTCAGTTGGCAAAGAAGAAAAAGGCTGAAGAAGAAGAAAAAGCCAAACAACAGTCCAAAAAGACCATTGCCTTCAATAAAAGGACCCATGAAGAAAGGAAGGTCATGATTGACTTCCTTAAGGCCAGAGGAGATAGTGGAAAGAGGCTAGGTCCTATGAATTTCATGAACCTGCAAGCCCTCTACTTTAAAGTTAAAAAGGATGAGGAAGAAAGACTAGGGAAGAAGGGCTCCAAGAAAAGGGTACTTATCAAAGAAGATGAAGAACCAAAGACAAAGAAACCCAAGCCTTCTCCCTCACCTACCTCTTCCTCAGTCCATCATCCTTCCTCTCTCCTCCCCAAACCTTCCACTCCTCCACCCAAAAAGTCCAAGTCATCCCACCCAGCTCCCACTCATCAACAGCCTCCCTTGAAGATACCCAAACCCACTCCTAAACCAGAAGACTCAAGAAATATAGTTAACTGGTTCCATAATTCACAAGATCAAGTGTTTGAGATCTTCAGGGGGAGAACTGAGAGGAGAAGATCCACTTACAGGTCTGTTGATGAGGTTCTGCAACTACCTGATTCCGATCTTCAAAGAATTTTAGAGCTGGGTGAAGCTAATGAGCCTGCAAATGAGAGTGGGAAACGTATTGTGCTAGCAATCAAACACTACTTCAACCCTAGCAAAGATGTGATCATAAACATCAAACCTCTCAAGTCCCACTCTCCATTTGTATCTTGGACCTACAATGCTGATTTGGATGAGTTCACACTGACTGATGTAAAGAAGCAGCAGATGAGATGTTCAAGCAAAGCAATCTACAAAATGCAACACAAAGACATCAAGACTCTGTCTGAACTTCCACTGAACAATCCCAGGAAGGATCCAAGAGGCTATGAGGTTGAAAGGATAGTCAGCCACATGCAAAAGCTTCAGCAGCAAAGTGATTAGAAGAATTTTTGGTTGCATCAGTCTAGGGGGAGTTTGTAGAACCAAAGACTGATTGCTACCAAATTATTCTAAGTACAAATGCTGCTGATAGGCTTATCAGCAGCATTCAACACTTGTTGCTGCTGATAGGCTTATCAGCAGCATTCTGCACAAGTTGCTGCTGATAGGCTTATCAGCAGCGGTCATCCATGTTTGCTGCTGATAGGCTTACCAGCAGCAACCTTCACTCTTTGCAGCTGATAGCCTTATTCACTGAAGACCAAACGTTGCAGCTGACTATCCAGGCCAAGCGTCTCTGACACCTTTCTGCAAAAGCAACTGACAGACTCAAAGCAGAAGGAACCGCTATGGTCAACCAATGACGGACAATAATACACTTCTCCAAGCATGCAAACAATCATGAATAAAGAAAACGTTTCAGTAAAGTTAACTAGATTAGCCTTTACGTGTAATGTAAATTAATAAACAAGATCAACGGCTTGTGTTCGATCTGATCCTTAGAATCAAGGGTTTGTCTTGATTCTAAGTTACTATAAATACTGAGTTGCCACTTCATTGTAAGTGTGTCTTGAGTGAGCCTTGATAGTGCTTGTCATACGTATTCATTGAGTTTCTCACTTGTAATCTTTGCATTCACAAAAGCTTAATACAACAGTGTTTATCAGTATTCTTTGTGTTTACTTGATTATAAATTGTGTAGTTGATTTTGTTTCCGCCAACCTCAACTAAGAACAGAACCATCTTGTATTCTCACGATCCTACAATTACTATGGCCGAACATTTAAATTTTTTATGAAGTTGAAGAAACAATGATACCAACATAGGTTCGCATAATCTAATACTTATTCATTAATCTAATTCTTAATATTTTTTATCTAGTATACCTTTGATTGATTATTGTTAGACTAGGACAAAACACTTATTATTTGAAGCTTTAATCTCTTGGAAATATGCTTATTTTTGTTTCACATACGCCTTTATTTTATGTTTATAAACTTGATTCATTTATTTTTTTCAACAATGTGTCCCTACGCGAAACCCGACCCGATTAAACCGAAAACCGAATAACCCGAACCCGATCTACCCTAATGTTATTCGGATCGGTTATCGGATAAATTTTCACACACAAAAAAACCGATCTACCCGAAACCTGATTAAATTACCCGAACAACACCCCTAATTCAAATGTTAAAAGATAACTCCAACACAAAGGTATTTTCTTAGCTTGACTCGACTTACGATCATTAACAATCATGGTGCAATGATCCTTTATTTAAATGGTTTGTATCAATACTAGACGTCGCGCCGTTCGGACATCCACTCCATCTAATGTCTAACCAAGCGCAGTTCGTCGGTTAGAGCCAATACGCTACTCTAAGTTCACGCCGTTCGGACCTTAATGTGCGGGTTGCGGTGATAGAAGTATCGATTAGAATTAAACACACACGTCGTTCGGAATGTTTAACTAGATTGTTTGATTTCCATAATGAGATCGAATTCATAGACAAACGCGAAACATTATTTGTTCCTTTTTTCAAAATTAAAATCGTATTAGGGTTTTAAAATTGAAGAACTTTATTAGAAAAATTAACAAAGTGGTCAGTTTTTATTAACAATCTAATATGTTTCCGGAAAAGATTCTGGATTTGAGATCAAGAAATCACACAAACAAACAATCAAATATTAGATCTCATAATCATTTCACATAAGTTTTGAATTAACCCAAAAAAATAAACCCTAGTGTCGAAATTAGGATTGATTTAGCCGGACATGACGACTAAATCAATCAAAACAAATAAACAAATCCTATAAATAACACTTACGAAACTGAATTAAGATGCAATTGTTTTTGGAATTAAAAACAATACTGTTGTTTTCTTGATGCCGTCCACGTCCAAGGCCGAAAAAGAAAATTGTGATGATGCTTCCCTTCAAAAACCGTCCGGTGGTTATCATCTATATACATCTCTTTCCTTTGTATTAATATTATATATATATATATATATACACATATAATATATAATATATTTATATTAATCCAATATCAACAAATGTAGGAAATTTGATATATCTTTTCTTAAGTCCAACACGGTCGTTTCAACTTTTGTGCATAACCCTGAAAAAGCCGTTTCAAGGTTCTGTCTAAAACTCTCACAATCTCCAAAATCATACTTTTGTCTTCAAAATTCATTATGGCTCTTTCCAATCCTCTTAGTTATCGCTCAAAACCGCTCCGCACCTACAAAAACATTAAAAACTATCCAAGGTAGATTTCGTTCCATCAAAACAAGTGTTCCACAAAATGATAAAATATGGATACGATAAATGCATGAAATGTAATAAAAATGGATGCTAAAATTGTGATAAAACATGCATAAATATGTAACTAACAATACACCTAATACAATAAAACATTTCTTTCTTTCTTTAGATACATACATATTTATTTTATGCTCTTTTATTTAAGTTATACATTAACGTGTACAATCTGTTTCTGTCTCTTTTATCCCCGAAGGAAACCTGTATGCTCGTCCCCGAAGAACCTGTATGCTCGTCCCCGAACGAACCTGCATGCTTATCCCTGAAGGAACCTATATGCTTGTCCCCGAAGGTATGTTTAGTGGCCGTCGCCACTAGAGTAACCGTCGTCACTCTCCTTAACCCGTCGTACAACATTCTCGTTACAGTGCCCTGCCGAGCACTGTCCCGATTATTCACATGGTACATCATGGTCTCGGTCCATAATGCAACATCGGCTTCGGGTAGCACTAGTCTCAAGGACCATACTACTACCTCAAGACTTGCTACTATGCTTAGGGTAGCACTAGACTCTAGGACTACGCTACTACCCCAAGTCTTTTCTTTTCTGGGTCTCATACTCTGACAGATTAGACAATGTATTTGACTTATTCTTCTTCTCTTTGTTTATAAAATATATAGTTAAGTAAACCGTTCTCTTCTCTTTTGTTTATAAAACATATAGTTAAATAAATCATTCTCTACTCTTCCCTTTTGTTTATAAAACATATAGTTAAATAAACCATTCTCTTCTCTTCCCTTTTGTTTATAAAACATATAGTTAAATAAAACATTCTCTTATCTTATCTTTCGTTTATAAAACATTTCGTTATCTTTCTTATCTTTCTTTTCTTGTAAAACTTTCGGTTAAACAACCGTTATCTTTCTTTCTTACAAAACGTTCAGTTACATGAACCGTTACTGTTCTTATCTTTCTTTCTTATAAAGCGTTCATTTACATAAACAGTTACTATTCTTAGGTTTCTTTGCAAACGTTTAAGTAATAAAATATATTTATTATTAACGTCTAATTCTCGAGTATACACACCACCCTAAAACAGTAAAATAGGGATCTTAAACTCACCTGGATTTTCGGTCTACTGCGAAAACTAAAAAGCTTTGGGCTATACGGGTGCTATGTGATCTGTACATAAGTCAAAGTACAATTTTCTATTATTTCATTTAAGAGTCGGCGGTTTTGTGGGTATCGCTCGAGAATGTCGGCTAGGAGAGTTGTTAGCCACACTCGATAGTGTCAGCTAGGAGAGTCGCTAGCCACACTCGAGTGTCGGCTAGGAGAGTCGCTAGCCACACTCATGAGTGTCGTCTGAACTTGCATTCAGGACTTTGTGGTGTAATGGGTCGATACTCAGCGTTTTTCTTAGAGGGCCGATTCTCAGACAGTCGGCTCTAACAGTCAGCTCTAACAGTTGATTCTGACAGTCGCCTCTGACAGTCGCCTTTGACAGCCGACTCTCTGACCGCCGACTCTCTGCTTCTTCCTCACTGAGAGTCGCCACATGCTCAAGAACATTTGAGCATTTGCAGGTCCGATTTTTTATCCAAAATCTTAACTTTTTATGTTCAAAACATTTATCTATCTTCCATGAAGCTATATCTGAGCTTTAATCCACTTTTCATACGTAAAAATCCTTCCTTTATGTTTAAAAATCCCATAAACCCTAAAACCCCATTTTTGAAGAAAAACTCATATCTGAGATCGATCTTACCTCAAAACTCGTGGTTCTTCATGTAGAAACGATCAGGGATGATGGAGAAACAAGATGGAGCAGAAATTAGAGCTTGGATGTTGTTCCTCAAGCTTTCTCTCTCTAGAACCTTAAGCTTTCTCTATCTAGGGTTTTGAGTTGGAGAAGATGATGGAAAAATGAGGAAGATGAGCTGATTCCTTCTATATATATATACATGGGCTATATCGGCCCATTGGAGCCAAGCCCAAGCCCGCTCCCTACTTTTCATTAAACCCCCGCTTAATTTTCGATCTCGTTATTATTCTTTCGCTTTATTATTTCGGGATGTTACATTTGATCTATACCTAAAGGACGAAAAATGTAATTTACTCTAAAAATAATTATATTACTATTGTCACACCCCGGCCGGCAGCGGATTATACGTTGGGACTTACGCGGTTGTTCATAAGCACATGATTATCTATTAATATGTGATAATATTATTTCATCATAATTAAAACATCCGTTACAAGTAGAAATGGAAACAAGGAGCTCAAACATAACACAAGTTAAATTCAGTCTTTATTAAGGCTAGGTCCATAGTCCTATGTGATCATGTAGTGTCCTTAACTGGTGCACCTGAAACATGTGAGTAAATGTCAACTACAAGTAGTTGGTGAGTAATATAGGTTTTGACACCTAACAAAGTTAAGTAAGGTTTACAATTCAATATGTTCAGAGCAAGTCTAAAGCATAAATGTGAAAACATACAAGGTTCCAAGCGTACAATCAATTCTGGTAATAGAAAAACTAGATACGCAATCCCACTTATTGCCATTATGAAAAAGTAGTAAGATGTACACACAAAACCCGCCAAGTTTTGTGTTAACTATAATATGGTACAAACAAAACCCGCCAAGGTTTGTGTTAACCGGTATGTATCGGCTTCCCATATAAATGATCATAAAAGGTACCACCTTAGGTTTGGGTAGCAAGTTAATGATTGCACTGACATAAACACACGTAATGGTCACCAAGTAGTTTAAGACATAAAGCATAAAGACCATAGCATAAGAACAAATGTATTGAATTGTGTAAGTAAAGCATTTGTAAACATGTTTCATCCCAAAAGCAAAAGTAGTAAAAAGGGCTGTGAAAACTCACCTGAAATGAAGCTAACAAGTTGTATGAATTGTTAAAAATGAGTAGGCCTCGTGAGGATCTCTCACAATAAACCTACATGGGTAATTGTACTCTAAGTTCAATGTATGTCTAATGGAAATAAGGAAATCCTAAGGCTTTAGGATTTCATAGGGTTTGGGATTTGATATGGGATTTGTACGAGTTTTGTAGGAAAATGTAAGTTCGTGACTATTTTAGAAATTATAATATGGTTAGAAAGTTAATCAGTATCAATTGATGTTTCTAATTAATCATATAGTAATTTTGTTTGAATTTATTTATGTAATTATTCTAAAATAATTTAATAAATAAATTATAGATAAAGGTTTAAATAATAATACACTTGGATTTAATCATATAATTATTCTAAGGATGATTAATATATACATTATAGAATGAAAAAGGTTCTACATAATTGTTTTAAATAAAATAATTAATTGAACTTAATGAATCTCTTTTGCTTAATGATTTACAAAAAAAAAATTTGATAAATATAAATCTTATGTATATAATGGGCAATTAATTGCATTCATGGATAAAGTGAACGATCATGTCTCATGTATATAATGGGCAATTAATTGCAACCAATGTAAACAGTCTAGTTTCGTGTGTAATGCAGGCACTCAAATTTCATATATAATATAATTAATCTAGTACTAAGAATATTGTAAATAACCAAATATCATGTATCGTGTGAATAATCTAGTATCATGCATATTGCAAGTAATCAAGTTTCGTCTATAATGTGATCAATCCAGTATCATGTATATTGCAAGTAATCAAGTTTCATGTATAATGTAAATAATCATGTATATTGTATACAACCAAGCTTCATGTATAACGTGAACAATCAAGTTGCATGTATAATGTAAACAATTTAGTCTCAGGTATATTATGAACGTTCATATGTAAATAATTGAACCTCATGAGTAACGTAAACTATCAAATCATGTCGGTGATCGAGTGTGGTGGACAAGTGTGTTGTATAATGTAGGTAGTTGGGTTTCAGGTTTTTTAATTTTGTTGATGGATGGTTAACGCCTATGCGAGATGATTCATCTTTTCAAAGCGGCTAGTAAGTTCATATATTTTTGAAGTTGCAAGGTGATGAGAAAATTTTACAGGTATTTAGAATAATACGCACACGAATAACTGATTTGGGATTTTTGTTTGTAAATGACAAGTAATTGAAATTTATCCTTATTTGTAAATTAATAAGTGAAAGTAACAGATTGAATAACTAGGTAATTGGGTAAATAAGAACCTTTTTATTTATTTAGATATCATAAATAGAATGTTTTAAAACAAAATAATGACCAAGTTACTTCGTAATTAGGCCAAGAATTTAAAAGTACGAATTAAGAAGTCGTAATGAAATAATTAATATGGGATAAATGCTTTTTATAAAAAAAATTTCATTAAGTTCCCTCACAAGGTAAAGGGTTTGGTAAAGATTTTGTTTGAACAAAATAACTATATTAGTCAAATCAGGGAAACTAATTAGTTTACAAAGAAGGTTTAGATGTCAATCGTTAAGGAGAGTTTAGATAATAACATTCATATTTGGGTACTGGGCATGGATTTCAATTTTTAGTTTTGAAGAAGACGTGAAATGGAATATTTGGCTAACATCTCAGATGCCTTTCCACCAGAAAGCAGATGGGCATCAAGACGAACATCGTTGTGGTATTGCAAACCGAACTTCGTCCCTAGTATGTGCATCAAGTATTCCCTGGTGTCCACTCCTTGTCTCAGAACCTCTGCGGTCCTTACATATAGGTGAGCGGTATCAGCTAGAACTCCTAAGGCACTGGTCGGTTCCTTGGCTTGTCCCGCTCCGGGGTCTGTATGGTGTAGGTTAGGTGCTAGATAAGGGTCTCTCGGAGGAGGTGATTCAGCTACTCGGAGTCTCAAATCTGCTTCTAAGCCAATCTGCTATGCGGTCAAACATGGATCTGACAGCTAGTCGTGCCGGTGACCGGTTGCATGGTGATGGTGATCCACAGTCTTACTCCTGTACTGAATCTTTTACGGGGTGATACTCCGGGGAGTGAGGAGGGTAAGAGGCCATGTCTAGCACGGAAAAGGTATTAAGTGATATTGCAATGGTAAATGTTAAGTACAAATGTGTTTATTAGTTTAAAATTGACTAATCATAACACTGAGTCCTCATAATAGTATGTTAGGAGTAACACTTGACCTATAAGTAGTGTACCCACGAAAAAGAATCCCGAGGAAAGTTAGGGGGGTCACAAGGGACACACTGAAGTACTCAGTCTTTCCTTAGTCAGAATCTTTCATAGACTTACACCCACTCTTCCAGCCATCATGCACTATTAACATTATTATTTGAACCCATGGTTATGGTGAGAATCGTTAGGGATTGTGTCTTGTGGCTCAAGGGTGCGCTTCATCTATTCAAGCAGCTTCCCTTCCCTGGATGGTGGGGTCTAAGGGTTTAAATCTTTCACAAGAGATGATGAGGATGACAAAATTTTCAAGGCATAAGGATGAAAGGGTATATGGACTTAAATAAGATTAAGTGTAAGAATCAAACATGGAGGTTTAGACATGTGTACCAAATTATAATAATTAAGCGAATGATGTTTGGGTTGTTTTTATTTGGGACATATCGCAATGGATACTGTGACAAATCAAAGTGATTTGAGTTCATATACTTTCAAGAAGACATGCTTTAGCCTATAGGTGAACACTCACTTCGGAAATTCCCAGGAAAGCATACGGATCCTTCGGTTGATTTGGATTTATATGAAATGCCTTGCTAGACAGAAGACCTAAGGTACATGCATCCACCCTTCTGGATTGCATATGTTCTCTACTAATTTTCAGAACCCAAAACTTTGACGGGACTTTAAAATTTTAATAAACAGTAGATCTAGGAGTTTGAATCTTTCCATAAGTGATTAGTGATAAGGTGTAAAGATGAAAGTGTATAAATGTATGGTAAAACTTTGGATAACATTTAGTGATGTCAAATAGGTATTGTGGAGACAATTCAAATAGTGTAGTAAAGAATGTATCACATGAGTAATAGTTTTTGTAAACATATAGGTTATCAAGTAACATAGCACATAAGATAATTTGTATCATGCAACGAAATACACTAGATAATATGTAGGATAATTACACTAGGGTATACTAAGGTTATAGACTATAGTCTAAGAATATGTTTCAAGTAATTCATGTAGTTTCAAATAGTTTCATTCCTTGGATGTCGTAGTTCATGTAATTGCACCACATAGATAGAAGTAGATAAATGTAGGTAGGTAAGTATGTGCACAGTAAGCATAGAGTAGAGTTCCTGATAAAAGACATGAGTTTAACTCATGTTTGGGACTCCTAGGTTATAGTCTAGGTCATGTGTGTCTAATAACCTAGTTCCCTATAACTATGGCTCTGATACCAATCTGTCACACCCCGGCCGGCGGCAGATTATACGTCGGGGCTGACGTGGTTGTTCATAAGCACATGATCATCAGTTAATAAGTGATAATATTATTTCATCATAATTAAAACATCCGCTACAAGTAGAAATGGAAAACAAGGAGTTCAAACATAACACAAGTTAAATTCAGTCTCTATTAAGGCTAGGTCCATAGTCCTATGTGATCATGTAGTGTCCTCAACTGGTGCACCTGAAACATGTGAGTAAATGTCAACTACAAGTAGTTGGTGAGTAACATAGGTTTTGACACCAAACAAAGTTAAGTAAGGTTTACAATTCAATATATTCAGAGCAAGTCTAAAGAATAAATGTGAAAACATACAATGTTCCAAGCGTACAATCAATCCCGGTAATGGAAAACTAGATACGCAATCCCACTGATTGCCATTTTGAAAAGGTAGTAAGATGTACACACAAAACCCGCCAAGGTTTGTGTTAACTGTAATATGGTACACACAAAACCCGCCAAGGTTTGTTTTAACCGGTATGTATCGGCTTCCCGTATAAATGATCATAAAAGGTACCACTTTAGGCTTGGGTAGAAAGTTAATGATTGCACTGACATGAACACACGTAATGGTCACCAAGTAGTTTAAGACATAAAGCATAAAGACCATAGCATAAGAACAAAGGTATTGAATTGTGTAAGTAAAGCATTTGTAAACATGTTTCACCCCAAAAGCAAAAAGAGTAAAAAGTGGCTATGAAAACTCACCTGAAACGAAACTAACAAGTTGTATGAATTGTTAAATATGAGTAGGCCTCGTGAGGATCTCCCACAATAAACTACATGGGTAATTGAACTCTAAATTCAATGTATGCCTAATGAAAATAAGGAAATCCTAAGGCTTTAGGATTTCATAGGGTTTGGGATTTGATATGGGATTTGTACGAGTTTTGTAGGAAAATGTAAGTTCGTGACTATTTTAGAAATTATAATATGGTTAGAAAGTTAATCAGTATCAATTGATGTTTCTAATTAATCATATAGTAATTTTGTTTGAATTTATTTATGTAATTATTCTAAAATAATTTAATAAATAAATTATAGATAAAGGTTTAAATAATACGCTTGGATTTAATCACATAATTATTCTAAGGATGATTAATATATACATTATAGAATGAAAAAGGTTCTACATAATTGTTTTAAATAAAATAATTAATTGAACTTAATGAATCTCTTTTGCTTAATGATTTACAAAAAAAAAAAATTTGATAAATATAAATCTTAAATGAAATTGATTGCATTCGTATACTTATTTACCTAAAATAATTATTTACGTGTTTCTATAAGTTTCAAAATTTTTTTAAATAATCATTCGTCGCCAAAAATAATTAAAATGGATTAGTAATGTTCGAACAATTAATTATAATTAGTTTAACAACATCACTATTTCATAGTTAAAACTACAAAATTTGATTTTTCTACATAAATCATTTATATTGTTTATTTAGGAATTTAAATATGTTTAATATAATAAATAAAACATTACTTTCTTTTTTTATAAAAGAAAATTTTTGATTATGTCAAAAAAAAAGTTTATAAAAACAATTTCAGGATTTTAACTCCATTTCCTCAAGTGGAAAAGAAATGAAAACAAAAAAACAACCCAAAAACGGGCCTGGCAGGATTCAAACCTGGGTGGGTTCCGTGTGAGTCCAGCGAACAATCCAAGTGATCTGGGCTAGATGCCATGCTAGGAATAGATCCGATAACTCTATAACCAACACCGCAAAGAGGGGGAGGGGTAAAACCCTAGCCACCCTCTCTTATCCCCCACATTCTTCATCTTCACCAACTAATCTAGAGAGAGAAAGTTTCATAGCTCACCCGTTGATCTCCTCGTTTGAGCCTGATATCGTTGCTACACGTTACAGAAGATCAAAGAAGAGGGAATTAAGCCATAACAGGTAACAACTCGACCTCAGATCCGATTTCTGTATTGAAAATAGGTTTTAGGGTTTCAAAGTGGGTTTTCTTAAAAAAGATGGGATTTTTACGTGTAGATTCGATTAAAAGTATGTATCTAGCTTCATGGAAGCTAGATATAAATTTTGGACGTAAAAATATTGGAATTTGAATAAAAAACGAAGGATTTGATCAAGAAACGATGAATCGTCCAAAAACTCGGATGCGTCCGAAAAGTATTTCGGAACAGCATAAATTTCGGACAAGACTTTTCGATCGAAAAGTAACTCAGACGGAACATTTCGGTCGAAAAGTATTTTGGATAGAAAATAATTCCGGACAGATGTTTTCGAACAAAACAGTTCTCGGACAAAAGTTTTCGAACGAAAAAGCCATTTAACAGAAAATAGTCTAAAACCAGAGTTTTATTTCGACCGAAAAGGAATTCGGACATAGGAGTTTTCGGATGAAATATGAATGTTATAACCTTGTTCCATTCGTGACTCATGAAACAAATATAATAGCATCCCACCTAGCTCGAAGTTTCCTAGCTAAGTGAGATAAGTTTCCATAGAAGTCTAGTGAATTCTTATTGCCCTTTTTCCTAAACGGTTTTGGGCTGGCATGCATACTGTTAAAGAGATAGTTTTCAAGGTTAAATAATATTTTATAAGAATTGTATATTTTTATAAAAAGAAAGACAAGTATAGTATTTTATAAAAATGTTATTTTTATAAAATGAAAGAGAAAAGCATAGCTTTTTATAAAAAGGTTATTTTTATAAAAAGAAAGGTAAATTGTTAAAGAGAATAGTACTATCTTTGAAATTTAATTTCAAGAAAGTAAAGTAAAGAATGGTAAAGAAGCTGCATCTTGGTGCAGCTTGACAGTGACAGTGACAGATGTCATATTATATGCTTATGTGTTATTTGTCTATGTGATATGTGTTTCAATGGCTTTATATTATATGACATAGTATAATTGCATAGTAGTTGCAAAGTAAAAAAGTTCTGCAGGCAAGCGAAGTAGAAGTCTTACCCCGAGGTGTGAGCAAGCAAAGTAGAAAGTCTCACCCTGAGGTGTGAGCAGGCAAAGGAGTCTTCAATTCGGTGTACGCGAGAAAGTCCCACCCTAAGGTGTGGGCACAACAAAGTAAAAGTCTTACCCTGAGGTGTAAGCGAGCAAAGGGATATTGCCCTCGGGCAATGATCTGTATGTGATAGTTAAAGTATGATAAAGTCACCTGTCTGGTACGAGTGAAACGTAAAGTTGCAAAGAGTAAAGGAGGACACCTTAACCGGTTACCTCAAAAGTAAAGTTTTAAATGAAAGATTTAATGGAACAATTTTATAAATTTGAAACATTATAAAGTTTTAAAGTAAAGGTAAAGGCAAAGATGTTTTTAAGGTAAAGAAAGAAAGCTTATTTTATTTTTATAAAACTAAGCTACCTACAAGAAAGTTTTACAGTTTAAAGTAAAGATAGAACTCACCAGCGTTAGCTGACTTTTAGTATGCATGACAGGTAGTAAAGGTAAAGTTAAAGTAAAGTAGAGGAGCCGTGAGGGCCAGATAACATGGACATCGGGTTGCTGCGCTGAAGACTGACATTTACTATAGTTGGCACAAAACATAACAAACATAGTTCTTAAATGGTTAATCAAAATCTATTACAGCGGAAGTCTTTAATTCATAACATTCATAAATCTAAATCCATAAAACATTGTTTGAAACATAAATTATCAGGAACAGAAAATGTCAGTCTTCAGCGCAGCAACCCGATGTCCATGCTATCAGGCCCTCACGGCTCCTCTACTTTACTTTAACTTTACCTTTACTACATGTCATGCATACTAAAATTCAGCCAACGTTGGTGAGTTCTATCTTTACTTTAATCTGTAAAACTTTCTTTTAGGTAGCTTACTTTTATAAAAATAAAATAAGCTTTCTTTCTTTACCTTAAAAACATCTTTTCCTTTACCTTTACTTTAAAACTTTACAACGTTTCAAATTTATAAAATTGTTCCGTTAAATCTTTCATTTAAAACTTTACTTTTGAGGTAACCGGTTAAGGTGTCCTCCTTTACTCTTTGCAACTTTACGTTTCACTCGTACCGGACAAGTGACTATATCATACTTTAACTATCACATACGGATCATTGCCCGAGGGCAAGATCCCTTTGCTCGCTTACACCTCAGGGTAAGACTTTTACTTTGCTGTGCCCACACCTCAGGGTGGGACTTTCTTGCTTACACTGAAGTGAAGACTCATTTGCCTGCTCACACCTCAGGGTGAGACTTTCTACTTTGATTGCTCACACCTCGGGGTGAGACTTCTACTTTGCTTGCCTGCAGGACTTTTTACTTTGCAACTACAATGCAACTACTATGCAATTATACTATGTCAGATAATACAAAGCTATTGAAACACATATCACATAGACAAATAACACATATTAACACATAAGCATATAATATGGCATCTGTCACTGTCACTGTCAAGCTGCACCAAGATGCAGCTTCTTTACCATTCTTTACTTTACTTTCTTGAAATTAAATTTCAAAGATAGTACTATTCTCTTTAACACTTTACCTTTCTTTTTTATAAAAATAACCTTTTTATAAAAAGCTGTGCTTTTCTCTTTCATTTTATAAAAATAACATTTTTATAAAATACTATACTTGTCTTTCTTTTTATAAAAATATACAATTCTTATAAAATATTCTTTAACCTTGAAAACTATCTCTTTAACAGTATGCATGCCAGCCCAAAACCGTTTAGGAAAAAGGGCAATAAGAACTCACTAGACTTCTATGGAAACTTATCTCACTTAGCTAGGAAACTTCGAGCTAGGTGGGATGCTATTATATCTGTTTCATGAGTCACGAATGGAACAAGGTTATAACCTTCATATTTCATCCGAAAACTCCTATGTTCAAATTCCTTTTCGGTCGAAATCTATTTCGACCGAAAATTCTGGTGTTAGACTATTTTCTGTTAAATAAAGGGCAGTAAACGCACTCTTGTTTATACCTAATCGATGAAAATTGGACCCCACCAATAACTCAAGATATGTATGCAAAGCTGTAAAGTAAAATTTAGTGGTTGCTTTTTCTAAAATAATGGCCATTATTGTACGATATGTCGGCCACTTGTTTGTGTAATAATTCTAGGCGAATATTCGAGGGCATATGTCTTCTGAATCCGCCTATATAAGTTTGCTCATTTCGTTTTTAAGAGGATAGGAGCATATACACTTCACTCTCAAACACCTGTAACAAAACCCTAAGTGTGCAAGAAGCAAGTAGTGTGCTATAATCATTGTATAAAGGTGTGCTTTTCAATAAAGGTGTGTTTTGCAAATTACTATTTTTCATAAATTACTGTCTTACTGTAATGCAAGGCTAAAAAGCCTAATTTCAAGGTTACTGGGAGGGTACTCTGGTTATTACCAATCTCTTGGTCATCACTATTAATCTCTGTCTAAAACAAACAAAAGGAAGTCTTTTGATTCCCTTATGATTCCTAAACAAAAGGTCAAGTACTCTTTTCAAAAACAGTGTAGTGTTTTAACAGATGAAAGCTGAGTTTAGGTTGGTCATAAGGCTTGGTCTTTAGGCTTGTCCTTTTTATCTTTCAAAGACAAAACAGTTACGATCGGACCACTCTGGTATCAGAGCTTGTCGAACTTTGTTCGGTTTGCTCATGTCTGACCGTTTTGAACAAACAATTAAAGATTGGTATAATCATTCCCGAACCGCTAACCTTGAATTTATAAACCTTTCAGAAAAACAAAAACTTAGTCTTTTGGATTTAGATAATAACATTTCTTGTATTTACGATCGGTTACTTTTATTTTCAAAAGTTTCGATTAAAAACTTTTATAAAATTACTGAGCACCTTGAAAAATTAGAACAAAGAATAGAAAAGTGTGAGGAAAATACAAGAAAAACTTAGAGTGAAACCAGAAAAGGCCTCCGGCAGATTTCTTCGAAAATCCACGAGTCAAAACCACTCACAGAGAAACAAGTTCATAGTCTCGTCAACGAAATAGCTCATCAGCCAAAAATAGCTGAAGAGCAAACTTTAAAGATATCATAAGAATTGAACCAAAAGGTCCAAAAGGTTGAACACCTTTTGCACGAAGTAAAAGCATTTATCACCGGATAAGCTTAGCAACTCAAAGGGCGAATCCTGATTATCAAGAAGCCGTTAAAACAACAGAAGAGATAGAATCACCATCCTTGGGTTTTATAAGACCATCAGATTATAAAACAGGCGCTACTTCTCTCAGCGTAGCAATCATCAAGCAAAACAATACACTTATTTACTTAATTTCTAAGCAAGCTTAAAGGCTTAGTGAAATAAGTGAAGAGGTTGAGAAGCTAAGAAGAAACATTGAAGCCTTGGGAAAAAGAGAATCCAACCCTGCTAATTTGGAAGACTCCATAGAAGGTCTTACAAAAAGGCTGAACAAGTTAGCAATTTCCGGAAGACAGCAAACAAGTAGTAAACAAGGCCCCATATACGTATTCAAAGACCCAAATCAAATTTTCAAAGAAGAATACGAGAAAGAAGTCTCAGGAAGAAAGGCGAAATGAATACTTTTAGAACAAACGTCCTAAATAGATCTGCAACACAAACATATCTACCCACCCAAGAAGACCAAATAAGAGATTACAGGACAACAGCAAGAAGAATGCACAACCTTAACAGATCAATTAGAAACAGATTCGGAGGAGGTTACAGAAGAAGTCTTGAATCAGAATTAGATCCAGAACAACAACTAGAAGTTTCAAGACAAAGAAGAGCTGAGCTGGTACCAGCGGAGGTACTCTACGGAAATAACAGGCAAACTGTCAGGCACAGAGTCTACCAACACTACTCAGAACAAAGAATATTGTGTGTTGGTGAAACTCAAACAGAGCTCAGATTATGTAACCCACAAAGCCACCAAAGGTTAAGAGAGTCTGAAATGCAACATATCTACCTTGGTATGTTTATGATCAGACTACATACCTTACATAGAAGAGGAGCTAGAACTACAGCCCTCGTGGTCTTAAGAGACACAAGGTGGATGGATGATAGGCAAATCATCAGAACCATGGAAGTAGATCTATCAGCAGGAACACAGCTAATATATATGGTACCTGACATGGTACTAGGAATAGATGACTTCCACAACCATGTACAAGTTGCCATACAAACTCATGGGTACAACGAATGGCAGGGAGGAGAAAGCAACCTACTAATAACAGTAGGACTTGTGGGAAGAATATCAAACACCATCTATACTAGGTTCCAGTACAACGTCGAAAACGTAGTTGATCACTTAGCTACAAATGGAATCACGGCTATACCCGGTGAAAGAAGAAGTATAGAAGATCTGGAAGGAATGAGCTGGAATTTAAGGCCAACTCTAATAACCCCAACAAGGGTTCCAGCAAGGGTGGAAATAAATCAGAGACTGGACAGAACTACAAGCCTAAGATTCAGGTCTTACGGAAATCGTCCACAACCACCAAGATTCTCGGTAGATAGTGCAGACCGAGAATTGCATGAAGATGAAGAGCACTTTGTTGGAATAAGTATTCAAGAGAATACTATACACAAAACATATGATGTATGTTTCTGTGAAGCATGCCTGGAAGAAGCCCAAAAGATAGAAGAAGAGCCCCTAAACCAAAAGAAACGTGGTTGCAAACCAAAGAAGAATAAAAGAAAAAGCGGGGAAAACTGGGCAACACTAGGGGAATATTCCGGCAAATGGGACTACTATGTCAATTATAGTGCCCCAGACAAAACAACAACAATTGATCAGATTATAGCTACCGGATGGGACGAGTATGAATCTGATCAATGGAGAGACAACCTTAATGAAGGAAAGGTTGTTATACAAGAAAAAGAATCCGATGAAGGAAGCACTGAGGATGAGTTTCAAACAAAACTAGAGATGCTTCAGATGATAGCACCCCCAAAAATTAGCAAAGATCAAATTTTCCATACAACCATAGAAGACGAAGACGAAGAAGACGGAGATGATGGTATGGAATACCCAAGAATTAGAAAATTAAAGAAAATAATTGACCGTTCCAGAGTTGAAACGGCATACCCTTCAACATCAGGATCAAATATCTATGACCCCCTAGGAGTCTCAATGAGTGGACCATCGGTCTACCCACCAGCAAGGGAAACCTCAGGAAATCCGTATGCATCAAACTTTCGATTTCCTCATACCAACAAGGAATTTAAATGAGGGTATGAAAGATATTATGATTCTCAGTGGGTATTACCACCCGCAATGACAACAGTTGGAGCAATGCTAGTTCTCCCACCTGATCCAGGACTATGGTCGGACGTCATCGCAAGATGGGAGTCAATAACACTCAACAAGCTAAATGAATCATCCTGGAATGATAACAAAGCGAAGCTAATGTTTGTTGAAAACCTGTTGGGAGAAAACGAAAAGAAAATGTGGCAACAATGGAGAACCACATACCCAGAAGCATTTGCAGCACTTGAAGCGATTACGGATGACCCACAAAATATCACTTCTCAAATAAGGCAAATAATCCTTATGGAAGATCCATACAGAGGCTCAACCGAAGAACAAGACAGAGCCTACAGAAACCTAGAAAGATAAACGTGTACAGATACGAAGGATTTGTGGAAGTTTTTAAATGAATTCAGAATCCTTGCAAGCAAATCAGGAAGATTATTCTTTCCGGCAACAACAGACAAGTTCTTTACAAAGCTACCTCCAATAATATCCAAAAGAATAGAAGAGGCTTTTAGAAATAAGTATCCTAGATTAACTGCAGGAGTTCTCCCTGCAATCAAATTCACGCATACTTACATTTCTGAAATGTGCACAGAGGCAGCCCTGCAAAAAGAACTTAGAGACTTATCCTTGTGCTCAGCAATACCTATACCAGGGTATTATGAGAAAACAAGAAAAAAGTATGGCATAAGAAAGTCGAGGACATATAAAGGAAAGCCTCATGATAAAACTCATGTGAAGGTCTTCAAAAGAAAATATAAAGAAGACAGAGGCAGGGTCAGTAAATGCAAATGTTACATTTGTGGAAGAGAAGGCCATTTTGCTAGAGACTGAAGAAGCAAAACTGGTAACATAGCAAGAAGGGCAGTAATAGACAATCTTGATCTAAAGGAAGATTGGGATATTATATCAGCTGACGTTAGCGATCAAGACACAGTTTATAGCATATCAGAAGGAGAAGGAGGTGCAACAATGCTAAACATAGGGTCAATAATAGAAGACTCTCCTCTGGAGGAAAATGCTTTCATAATTCAAGAAGAATACTGCTTCATGTTTCATCCTGAAAGCACTGAGGACATTCACAAAAGAGTCCAAGAAGCAGGATCATGGAAACCCTATATTGATATGCCCGAAACCAGCAAAAACTGTGTTCACGAATGGCAAGTGAATGAAACAACCCCATATACATTCTGCCATTACTGCGGGATTGCTACATCCGAAATATCAAGGCTCCATTGCACAAAATGCAAACTAACAGCATGTGCATTATGTGCATTACATCATTTAAAGAAAAGGGTTGAAGTAAAAAGGAAGGAGCCTGATGTAACGGGAACTCAAGTAGACTCAATCCTAAAATTGTTAATCCAGAAGGATAACGAATGGAAACAAGCCATCAGAGACCAAGCTAAAGAATTATATGAATGGCAAGTAAAAGAGCAAGATTACAAAAGACAAATCAGGGAAGTAGAGAAACCGCGGGAAGAAAACAAGTCATTAATAAAGGACCTAGGCGAAGTCCTTAAAATTAATGAGCAAATGAGGGGCCAAATAAAGGCTTTACAGCAAGAAAATGAGAAAATAAAAGGAAAACAAAATGAAGGAAGTCTTGAAGAAGCATTCCCACGCTTTGAAGAAACACTTCCCCCTCGATTTGAAGAAATATTCCCCCTAAAGCAGCAAATAAATGCACTAATAGAAGATGAAGTCCATATAGCAAAGAAAACAGATGAAGGCGAGCAGACAAAAGTCTGCAAAATAACCAGCTTTATAATGTTGAAGTAGAGTTTGATATACCAAATATAAAACTCTTCAAAGTCAAAGCTATTATCGATACCGGAGCCACATCATGATGTATAAACAAGAGTGCAGTTCCGGTAAGTTCATTGGAAACAATGGAGAGAACCGTTTATTTCAATGGCCTTAATTCAAGACAACCTTCAAATCAAAAAATGAAGGCAGGAAATTTCATAATAGAAGGGAATAAATTTAGAATCCCTCTAATTTATGCCCTGGAAATGAGAACAGGAGATGGCATTCATATGCTAATTGGTACCAACTTTACAAGATCAATGAATGGAGGAATCAGAATTGAAGGTGATGAGGTAACCTTATATAAAAAGGTCACAAGGTGAAAAACAAATCAAACAACGGAGGTAAACACGGCAGCAATAGAAGAGCTTGATATGGACGAAGAGTTTTACCAAGAACTACAAGAAACGGTGTTCTTCTCCAAACAAGATTCAGAAAAGCTAAAAGCAAGGTTCAAACCAATATTAAACAAGCTTCGAGAACAAGGGTATATTGGAGAAGAACCTCTAAAACATTGGAGGAAGAATGGTGAAACTTGTAGGCTGGATATCATCAATCCAGACGTCACAATACAAGATAAACCATTAAAACATGTAACACCGGCCCTTGAAGCAAGCTTCCAGAAACATGTTGATGCCCTCCTGAAACTGGGAGTAATCCGTCCAAGCAAAAGTAGGCACAGAACTATGGCAATGATGGTAAACTCGGGAACTACTGTTGACCCAGCAACAGGAAAGGAAATTAAAGGAAAAGAAAGGATGGTCTTTAATTATCGAACTCTCAATGATAATACCTATAAAGACCAATATTCCTAACCTGGTATTAACACTCTGATACAAAGAATCGGAACAGCAAAAATATACTCAAAATTCGATCTTAAATCAGGGTTCCATCAAGTTGCAATGGCAGAGGACTCAATTGAATGGACAGCTTTCTTAGTCCCAAAAGGGCTTTATGAATGGCTAGTCATGCCACTTGGTTTAAAGAATGCTCCAGCCATTTTTCAAAGAAAGATGGATGAATGTTTCAAAGGAACAGAGGAATTCATTGCAGTATACATAGATGATATTCTGGTATTCTCAAAGAATGAAGCTGATCATGAAAAACATTTACAAGTCATGCTTCAGATTTACCAGGAAAAGGGTTTGGTGTTATCCCCAACCAAAATGAAGATTGCTTGTTTAGAAGTTGAATTCCTAGAAGCAATAATCGGGAAGGACAAGATAAAGCTACAACCACCTATAATCAAAAAAATATGTGACTTTGAAGAAGAAAAACTCAAGACAAAAACAGGGTTAAGATCCTTCCTAGGAATCTTAAACTATGCAAGAAGTTACATCCCTAAATTAAGTTCACTTCTTGGTCCATTATACGAAAAAACAAAGCCCCATGGTGATAAAAGGATGAAGCCCTCTGATTATAAAATAATCAGAGAAATCAAAAAACAAGTTGAAACATTACCAGACCTGGAAATACCACTGATCGGTGTCGAAGGTACCGGTCAAAGATAAAGAATTAGAGTGTCCTAATCACCTTAAACTAGTTAGGGTAAGAAGGGTGTCGAACCATGAAGAGTTTGTGGTCGGTGCTTAACTTCAATTAACAATGTGATTTATGAGGTTGCAATGGGTCTTTCTGACCAAACACAAGCAATGATTGAGGTGAAATTAACAAATCTAACAAGCAATGGTTATCAACTAGCAAAACGATCACGAGTAATCAAGTAGAAAATAAACGGTTTAAGTTGTAAACAATAATTAAAAAGGAATCACACCCGGGTTTCAAGTTCACAAGTAATTAGGGATTATCACACCAACATATGAGTTCAAACAATCGAATGGTTATCTAAATCAAATTAACCAAATCTAACCGAGAACATCAACATTCATACATCATCGGCAAATAGTGTAAAACAATATTCACGAATGAAATTGAGACAAATGAATGCAATATAGAATTAGATTAATCAATAGATTCAACACAAATCAAAGTTCATAGCAATTATCATCTAACGGGGTCAATGGTGCAAGAATTTATCGACTCCCGTGAGTTCATAACCATACTAAACACAAAGATTCAAGTGTTTCAAACCAAACGATTACAAGAATTGTTTCTCAAAGCTAGCACATGATAGAACCCTAAAAACTTACAAACAATCCACCCGGGAATGATTACCGGTGGATTAGCCGCTCATGGTTGTGGAATTCATCTTCGATTCTTCAATAATTCGGTATCAATCTTCCAAATCGATCTTGGAATGGTGTTTCCTAGCCTCCACTCGCCCCCAAAATCGCCCAAGAACTGTTGTAAAAGTGGTGATTTCGAATTTGGGGAAGAAACCCCCAATTAAACACCAAAATCGGATGTTTCCCGAAAATTCACGTCCAGAAAACGTAACCGGCGTAAGCCTACGCTGGGTTGGCGTAAGCTTATGCCGCCACACTAGAAGCTGCTGTGAAAGAAATGTTCAGGCGTAGGCCTACGATGGGCGGCGTAAGCTTACGCTGGGTGGCGTAGGCTTACGCCAGGTCCTGAGTTTCTGTCCCGTTTTCTCCGTGTCTCTTCCGACTCTTGCATCTCTCACCTAATATCTTCCAAAATCATACTTTAAGCTTTCAACTCCTGCACATGCATAGCTACACAAAACTTTTGTATTCCACATGTTAATTTACATAAATATAACATGTTACACCCTTTAATGCATAAAACTTTGGTCGCTTATCACATCCCCACACTTGAGTTTTGCTTGCCCTCAAGCAAAGTCTTTTGCTTCAAATCCACATTACAAATTCTCAAACAATTGTTTTAACTCAACATAAGTTAAGGTCCAAGGTCATGACAGATTCATAAGAATTATACTCTCAATAGATTTACAATCCAACAAATAATTCATGACTTTTTAAACAAAAGGAAACACTTGAACGAGCTTAACTCATATCCAGTTATGGCTTTGAATGAACACACCCCTCACAATCAATCACTCCACTCGGTTTCATATATGGGCTAGCGATGATGTGCTAGTATTTTTCACTTGAAACCAAACAATGAACCACATTATCATAGGCTTGCATATTGATCACATCTCCACCTACTAACACAACTAAAATGCACAAATCAAAAGGTCTTTTAAGGGTTGTAATGTAGGCTAGGGTTAGGGTATGGATAAGGATTTTTAAAATGGCTAAAGGTGAGTGGAATTCAACTAATGAAACTACAAATCAATCCTAAAACTTTTAAATCTCTCCTATGGGTATAAATGACCCATCAACACTAAAATTCTTATTTCTTCAAACTATCAAATGAAACTTGGGTTCAATTGACCCAATAACATCTTTTATTATAATTCAAACTAATACTCAAAACCTTTGGGCACATGTTGACCCAATACAATTTTTGTATTTTATTTTCATTCATTTTTTTTTTATGCAATTGCAACCGCAACTTCAATAATCTAAGTTAATTGAATTCCAACTCACAGGTTTAAAAAGAAAAGGCTAAAAAGGTGAATGGGCTAATGTTATGAGTTTTGTCAACAGAAAAGGTATAGGCTCAGAGTGGGCATCTAGTGGATATTAACGGGTAAGGGTATAAAAATGGCTAAAAATAAAAAGGTTTCTCCTAATGCCTTTATCATTTTTATGCAATTAATTGGTTTAAGGTCTCAACATGTATCAATAATATGCAAGTTCTAAAATGTGAAACAAAGTGGCTAAACACTCAAGTAAGAGAATATTTATATCAATTTGACTCAAAATCTCACAACATGGTGGAAAATAGGTTACTGACATGTGCATGCGAACCATCACCTTCAACTTTGTTACTCCCGAATTCAACATTTCCAAATTTTTTTTTTGTTTGAAAAACTTAATCAAGTAACTTAATGAATTATCCATGACCGAAGACCTCTACCAAACACTTTGTAAAACAATTATTCAAAAAATTTGTATGGTTTCCAAGATTTCCCACATCCCCACACTTGAACCTTACATTGTCCCAATGTAAATAGTTATGAAATATAAAAGTGCGGTTAGTGGGTGCCAAACAAATCTAACACTCAACCTCCAAAATTTCAGAAGTAAATTCCCAGACCATAAACATCAACCCAAGCATCACCCAAGTTCTCACCAAAACAAACACAAAACAAAATAACAAAACAACCTAAAACACACAAAGCACACCAAAACAATTAATAAAATAGTTCGAATTTGTGCAAGAAAGAAGTAAAAGTACGTGGACCTGTTCGACGTGCTCAACAACATCAGGCAGAGCTGTCTTGACTGTTCTGTTCCCCATCCTCATCATCTTCCTCCTCATCATCATCATCTTCCTCATCATCATCGGCATCATCATTGCCTGGCTTGTACGGCCAGTATGCTTCCGGCCTAGCATCATATGGCTCCTGCTGTAACGGTTGACCAAAAACTGACTCATATAATGATCGAGTCATATCTCTCATATTATTCAGACCTCCTTGAGCAGCTCCACTCACGCCTTGCCCACTTGCATCTGATGTCGGGTACGGCGCCACCCACTCAGAATGATGACTCTGTGGGTAGCGCTGGTATGTATCACCCATGTCGTAAGGATTCAAAGCTTCCCAATCAGTAGGGGCTGGATGTGAAGAATATGATACGCCCTGATGGTAATCATTGTAGTGGCGCACTTGTTCGTTGTCCCTAAAATTCCTGTTTATTTCTTCCTCTTGGGCCCACATCATCCCCCTTCTAAATCTCCTATCTTCCTCCAGATTCTGTGTTTGCCTATCAAACATTATACGCGAGGCCTCCTCCCAATTAGGATAAGTTGTTGGGCGAGCCTGCTCTATTACTTCCGTGAAGGTTTGATTGTAATCAGCACCATACCCAAATCCGTGCTCGAACCCATAACCTGCACCACTTGTCCCTATATTTGGTCCTCTGGGATCAATATCTTCATCTTCCAAGTTCATTTCTTCCTCCTCCGACACATCACTTCTCAGTTCCTCTAAAAACCTAGCAGTTGTGGTATCAGTCAACACATGAGTTCTTGCTGTCAACTCATATCGCCAACTTCCTTGTTGCAAAGATTTTATGGTGCAAGGTTTATGCTTAATTTTTAGCACCGCCGGTCTTCGTGGCAAAACCTTTGCCCATTTAAGGAACTTTGATAACAACCGACAATGAGGAATAACCATCCTTTCTCTTTCTTCACGTGATTCCCAAATATTCTACATGATCAACTGTTTAGATGACATAACTGGGGAACCCGCCAATAGTGCATGTAGAACCATAACTTCATAAAAACGCACCTTGGTCTTATCCCCTGTTCTCGGGATCACGTTCAATGTTACAAATATTAATAACAACTTGGGAAGTGGCTTCAACATATCTATTCTCAAAACTAACCGGAATATATCACAACCTTCTTCCACCACAAAAAGGGCTCGTATCATGTTTTCCCACATTGTTTCCTGGATCACGTGAGCCTTCAACTTATCATCAGAAATATATTCATAAGGTTCATTATTCTCTGCTCCAGAGTCAAAGTGGGCAATCTTGTCAATACTCTGAAATGACAGGTCTGCTTGTTTCCCATTCACTGTACCCCTCAAAATTGTCGTTTGGGGCGGGTTATTTCCTTCAATTCGCTGAAGGGTCGCCATCCACTCCAGAATTGTTTCACCATACACATCATCAATTCCATCATAATGGAAAGCAAGACTCTCTTCCCAACCAAGCCGTCGAAAACAGTTAACAACCCCATATCTCTCGAAATCCGGCTCATGGATCTGCTTTTCACATGCAAATAATGATTCAAATCCACCAGCCGGGTTTTTCACCTTGTCCATATATAAATCCTTCTGCTGCGGATATGGGAAAGATGATAATCTCACCGGTTTCTTCCACGTTGTGGGTCCAAGTTCCTCTTCAGATTCATGGGCACTCTCTTCCTCACTTCTTTCGTGCAGAACAACAGTGTTTCGTGCCCTCTTTGACCTACTCCGTGATGACGACTCACCCACTTTTTCTTTACCCTTGTGAGACTCTTTCGTTCTGACCATTGTTCTTGCAATTTCACCAAGCACACATAAATTAAAGAATTCACCAAGAATCAAACTTGTAACAATTCTTCATTAATATTGCTAATTGAATTCACTCCATATTAACTTTTTATCATGTGAAAACAAAATTTCTGCTATTTTCATCAAAACAAGTTTACATGTTGTTTTAAAATTTCAAAATTTCTTCCAAAATCTTAATCAAGTCCTATTCAATTAGTCACTAACACAATTAGCACCAATGCTTCAACAATGGCATCATTCAATCTACGAATTAACTTAAATCATCTCTCCCAAAGTGCACAACACAACTACAATGTAACTTCAATTCTTAATTGAAAATATACCTTTAAATAATCACGAATTGTAATACAAACGTACCTTGTGGGTTTAGATGATGAAATCTCAAAGGATGACGATTATTCCTTCCACTACACACAAAAGCCCCAAAAATTACGAAACCCTAGAATTTCGGGTCCCTCAAATATGGTTGATTCGTTGAATTCCGCTCGGTAGGGTTTACTCCTCTTGCAAAGTTATGCAAAAATCCTCAACCAATTTTTGATTTTTATGAAAAGATGGTAGATTAAGGAAGGAAGAAGATGAAGATGAAGATGAATGGAGGTTTTTAGAGAAGAAGATGGAGTAGAATGATGAAAGGTAGGGGATAATGAGGAAAGAGGAAAAAAAACGTTTTTCTAATACTTTTATTTATTTTATTTATTTTTATTTTATTTTATTTTTTTCGGACTTACCTGCTGTCGGAAACTTTTTCACGCGAAATCCCGTTCCAGGAGGGGCGTAGCCTTACGCTGCCTTGCTGATGGTTCTGTTTGCAACTTAACTTCGGCGTAGGCTTACGCTGGAGGGGCGTAGCCTTACGCTGCCTTGCTGATGGTTCTGTTTGCAACTTAACTTCGGCGTAGGCTTACGCTGTAGCAGCGTAGCCTTACGCTGACTTGCTGATGGTTCTGTTTGCAGCTCCCCACTTGAATGTGTTTCGTCCCTGAAACACCGACATCCGCTGTAACCTCATACTGTCCACCTTCCTTTGATTCTTGCACAAAATTAAACTAAAATTAGCTAAACGAAGAAAAATAATAAAGCATAATTTACTTAAAAACATCACATAAGCCGGGTTGCCTCCTGGTTAGCGCTAAGTTTATTGTCCTCAGCCCGACACTTCTTCATGGTGTTACTCCTGCTCATTCGTCACCAAGCTCAATAAGAATGCTTCTACTTGGTTTGTTGGCCCATTGATCTCGTTGAGTTCGAGGTATGGCTTTAATCGGTGACCATTCATAACTTGCCTCAAGTGATCCTCACAATCTTCAATCTCTATATCTTCATAGTTGCCAACTCGTGTGATCAAAAATGGTCCCGACCACTTGCTTTTCAATTTTCCTGGAAAAAACTTCAACCTTGAATTATAAAGCCAGACTCTTTGACCCACTTCAAACTCCTTCTTCCGAAGCTTGGCATCATGAACCGCCTTCATTTTGTCCTTGTAAGAGGATGCACAATCATATGCCTCATTTCTCAATTCTTCCAATTCATTTAGACTTAACTTCCTTTCTTTTCTTGCAATATCATAATCCACATTAACCTCTTTGATAGCCCAAAACGCCCGGTGAGCCAACTCTACCGGTAAATGACAATCTTTTCCATAAACCAACTGGTACAGGGTCGTGCCAATAGGGGTTTTATAAGCCATTCGGTAAGCCCATAACGCATCAGTCAATTTGGTTGACCAATCCTTTCGGTCCGCTCGGACGGTTTTTTGTAAAATATCTTTTATTTGCCTATTAGACACTTCCACGTGTCCGCTTGTTTGTGGGTGGTAGGGAGTTGCTATTCTATGATCCACGCCATACCGTTTTAGTAATTTGCCAAATTTAAAGTTTTTGAAATGAGATCCCCTATCACTTATAATGACACGGGGGATACCAAACTCGAGAAAATGTTTGTTTGGACAAAGTTACACACCACGGTATGGTCGTTCATCTTAGTGGCTATTGCCTCGACCCATTTAGATACATAGTCGACCGCCACCAAGATATACAAATTGCCAAAAGAGTTTGGGAAAGGTCCCATGAAATCAATTCCCCAAACATCAAAGATGTTAAGGATGAGAATCGGTTTCATGGGCATTTCGTCTCTTTTGGAGATGCTCCCTAACTGTTGACATTTAACTCAAACGCATCCTTAAACAAAGTTGGCAAGAAAAGACCACATGAAAGAATTTTGTGTCCTGTCTTTTAGCCACTGAAATGGCCTCCACATGCATAAGAGTGCACATGTGCTAGCACACTTGGAATTTCTTCATTGGGCACACATCGTCTAATCATTTGATCCGTTCCCACTTTAAATAAATCTGGTTCTTCCCAAATGTATTGCTTTACTTGGGATAGAAAATGGGTCTTCTTCTTCTTTACCCAATGACTCGGGATTGCACCTGTCGCCAAAAAAATTATAATATTAGCAAACCAAGGTACGGATGAAACAAACATAATATACTCATCAGGGAATGATTCATTTATCACTGTCGTGGACTCTTCATCCTCAACCATGATCCTTGATAAGTGGTCGGCTACTACGTTCTCACTCCCCTTTTTATCACGGATCTCCACATCAAATTCTTGCAACAACAAGATCCACCTTATCAGTCTTGGTTTAGCATCCTTTTTCTCCATGAGGTACCTGACAGCACTGTGATCAGAATAGATAATAATTTTGCTTCCCCATATATAGGACCTAAACTTGTCTAACGCATATACTACTGCGAGTAATTCTTTTTTGGTTGTGGTATAGTTCAGTTGAGCATCCGAAAGAGTTTTACTTGCATAATATATGGCAACGGGTTTCTTCTCAACCCGTTGTCCCAACACGGCCCCAACCGCATAGTCACTAGCATCACACATGATTTCGTGGCCAATTTGGTGATTGTAAGATTGGGGCCTCCACCAATTTTTGTTTCAAAATGTTAGAAGCATGAATACACTCATCATCAAAAATAAACGGTGCATCTTTTAAAAGTAAGTTACATAATGGTTTCGTGATTGAGCTAAAACCCTTAATAAACCTCCTATAAAACCCTGCATGCCCCAAAAATGATCTAATGCCTTTAACATTCATGGGATGAGGCAAAGTAGATATAACTTGAACTTTCGCATGATCTACCTCAATCCCTCGATTCGAAATCACATGACCCAAAACTATCCCTTCTTGGACCATAAAATGACTCTTCTCCCAACTCAAGACCAAATTTGTTTCAACACACCTTTTTAAAACTTTTTCCAACTAATGGTTTAACCATTCTAAACTTACTGACTTTACTTACACAGCCTGCTGCCTACTGTCTACTGCCTGCGCACTTGCTAAGTGCGCAGGACCATACTCATGCGCACTTAACAAGTGCGCAGAGGGTCCTTCTTGCGCACTTGGTAAGTACGCAGGATCTTCCTCCTGCGTACTTGGTAAGTACGCAGGAAGTCCCTCTTGCGTACTTGGTAAGTACGCAATACCTGGTTCCTGGACCAAAAATCCGAAATTCTTGCATGTTAATCCGATCATGCTAATCTTACAATTTTCTTTGATCAAAATGTGCGGTTTTCACTCTAGATGTTAGTTCTAAGCTTATTTTCAAGTTTCATCCACAAAACGTCTCCTATTTAGCTAAAACCCGAGAAACCCCAAAACAAAGAAAAACTCAGTTTAAGGTCGATTCGTTACCTGGATTGTGATTCTGATTCGGAGGTTTTGCTCACGAGCTCGGTAGTAACGTGCTCCTTCAATTTCGTGTCAATCCGGCGACTTTCTCTCACTAGACCCGACTCTCCTTTCTCTCTCTAGGATGGTGAAATGAAGGTGAAGTGGAGAAGGTGGGCTGCCTTGCCCCTTATATACCTGGGCTTCCATCGGCCCGTTGGAGTCGAGCCCAAGCCCATCCTTTCTTATTTCGTTTTATGACGTTTAAATCTCTATCGTATTATTATTTACTTATTTACTATTTTTGAGATGTTACAGGAAGCTTGCTTCAAGGGCCGGTGTTACATGTTTTAATGGTTTATCTTGTATTGTGACGTCTGGATTGATAATATCCAGCCTACAAGTTTCACAATTCTTCCTCCAATGTTTTAGAGGTTCTTCTCCAATATACCCTTGTTCTCGAAGCTTGTTTAATATTGGTTTGAACCTTGCTTTTAGCTTTTCTGAATCTTGTTTGGAGAAGAACACCGTTTCTTGTAGTTCTTGGTAAAACTCTTCGTCCATATCAAGCTCTTCTATTGCTGCCGTGTTTACCTCCGTTGTTTGATTTGTTTTTAACCTTGTGACCTTTTTATATAAGGTTACCTCATCACCTTCAATTCTGATTCCTCCATTCATTGATCTTGTAAAGTTGGTACCAATTAGCATATCAATGCCATCTCCTGTTCTCATTTCCAGGGCATAAATTAGAGGGATTCTAAATTTATTCCCTTCTATTCTGAAATTTCCTGCCTTCATTTTTTGATTTGAAGGTTGTCTTGAATTAAGGCCATTGAAATAAACGGTTCTCTCCATTGTTTCCAATGAACTTACCGGAACTGCACTCTTGTTTATACAGCATGATGTGGCTCCGGTATCGATAATAGCTTTGACTTTGAAGAGTTTTATATTTGGTATATCAAACTCTACTTCAACATTATAAAGCTGGTTATTGATTATCTTGCGGAATTTTGTCTGCTCGCCTTCATCTGTTTTCTTTGTTGTATGGACTTCATCTTCTATTAGTGCATTTATTTGCTGCTTTCGGGGGAATATTTCTTCAAATCGAGGGGGAAGTGTTTCTTCAAAGCGTGGGAATGCTTCTTCAAGACTTCGTTCGTTTTGTTTTCCTTTTATTTTCTCATTTTCTTGCTGTAAAGCCTTTATTTGACCCCTCATTTGCTCATTAATTTTAAGGACTTCGCCTAGGTCCTTTATTAATGACTTGTTTTCTTCCCGCAGTTTCTCTACTTCCCTGATTTGTCTTTTTTAATCTTGCTCTTTTACTTGCCATTCATATAATTCTTTAGCTTGGTCTCTGATGGCTTGTTTCCATTCGTTATCCTTCTAGATTAACAATTTTAGGATTGAGTCTACTTGAGTTCCCGTTACATCAGGCTCCTTCCTTTTTACTTCAACCCTTTTCTTTAAATGATGTAATGCACATAATGCGCATGCTGTTAGTTTGCATTTTGTGCAATGGAGCCTTGATATTTCGGATGTAGCAATCCCGCAGTAATGGCAGAATGTATATGGGGTTGTTTCATTCACTTGCCATTCGTGAACACAGTTTTTGCTGGTTTCGGGCATATCAATATAGGGTTTCCATGATCCTGCTTCTTGGACTCTTTTGTGAATGTCCTCAGTGCTTTCAGGATGAAACATGAAGCAGTATTCTTCTTGAATTATGAAAGCATTTTCCTCCGGAGGAGAGTCTTCTATTATTGACCCTATGTTTAGCATTTTTGCACCTCTTTCTCCATCTGATATGCTATAAACTGTGTCTTGATCGCTAACGTCAGCTGATATAATATCCCAATCTTCCTTTAGATCAAGATTGTCTATTACTGCCCTTCTTGCTATGTTACCAGTTTTGCTTCTGTAGTCTCTAGCAAAATGGCCTTCTCTTCCACAAATGTAACATTTGCATTTACTGACCCTACCTCTGTCTTCTTTATATTTTCTTTTGAAGACCTTCACATGAGTTTTATCATGAGGCTTTCCTTTATATGTCCTCAACTTTCTTATGCCATACTTTTTTCTTGTTTTCTCATAATACCCTGGTATAGGTATTGCTGAGCACAAGGATAAGTCTCTAAGTTCTTTCTGCAGGGCTGACTCTGTGCACATTTCAGAAATGTAAGTATGCGTGAATTTGATTGCAGGGAGAACTCCTGCAGTTAATCTAGGATACTTATTTCTAAAAGCCACTTCTATTCTTTTGGATATTATTGGAGGTAGCTTTGTAAAGAACTTGTCTATTGTTGCCGGAAAGAATAATCTTCCTGATTTGCTTGCAAGGATTCTGAATTCATTTAAAAACTTCCACAAATCCTTCGTACCCATGTAATACATGAGATTTTTACCTAGCAAATTTATAAATAAATATCTTTATGGAAGTGTAATTATATGAAATGCATAGATAGTAAGAGGTGTAAATCATACTTAAAGCTTCATGAATGTCACTTTTGATTATAACAAAATATATATATTTATATATATATGTATGAATGTACATACATATGTTATGTACATAACAGAAAATAATATGTAAATGAGATGCTAAAACTTTGGATTTATACCCTTTTAAGATAATAGTTAATGTGTCATATTAGGTTTGAACAAGAACGAGATTTAAATGTTGTGCTATTATAAATGAATAAATAAATAAATAAAATTTGGCCGAAAAAATAAAAATATAGGCCGGAATTTCCTGGGGATTACAACTAAAAGGGTTCACATCAATTTAATTACAATTAAAAAAGTAAGATTGGAATGTGTGGGTAATTTACTATAGAAAATGTACAAGTGGGAAGCATAATATACAAGTGGGTTAATGCTTGCTTATGTTATTTATTTATTTTTTATTTTCTCATATTCTACTTTGCTTAAAAAAATTATTGCATGAAATATAAACCAAATGGTCTGTTTGGCACAATGGTATCTGTAACGAACCAAAATCCGGGTTTCGTTATAAAATAAATAAATGTTCTAAATAATATTATGGTGGAAATAATATTTAAAAATAAGTTGAAACAATTGGGTTTCAAGTTTGTATGGAGTTATGTTAGTATTTGTGTAGTTTTGGAATGAAAATGATTGAAATGAAAGTTGAGGGACTGAAGGTGCAAATATGGCAAATCTACCGTATTTGACTTATATGAAGTCAAAATTCAAGATTTTGGTAGGTGTGGGTGTCGATGGTTGCAAGAGAAAAAGGAGGAAGAGGAGAAAATTGATCAAGAACGAAATTGGTGACTTGCATGCTGGGGATTTAGGTGTTGATTCACACAATACCTTCCTAACATCAAGTAAGTTCCTCCTTCATCTCTTGAATCCACCATAAATGGTGTTCTTGGTAGGTTTTGGGTGAAATCTGAAATTTATGATTCATGGGTTAAATTGGGGTTAGATTGTTGATAATCTAGCTAAACTAAAGGTAGAGAATGGTGAATAACATCCTAGAACTCTTTGATTTTGATTATGAGAAGTTAGGGTTCATATGGAGAAATTTGGGGGTATTAGAATTATGATGATAAGATGACGAATTAATGATGATTAAGTGTTTATATGATGTTAGACACTTGAGCAAACACCAAATTAACCTAATGATTTAAACTGAATGAAAAATTAGTGTTAAGGTAAGGATAATGAAACTCAAATAGGTGAGTTTGGGATGATAGAGGGTGTTTGGATACGAGTATAACTCAAACGGGTCAATTTGGGTTGGAAATGGGAAAAAATGGGTTGTGAACCCAATTATAATATGATTTTGTTGTATGTTAGATTATTAAACTAGGTGTATATGTTTAGGTAATCAAATTACAAAACTTGAAGGTGGTGCAGGGTCTTCTAACCCGAAAGGTAAGTGCTTTTGCACTTACTTAGTATTGATAATAAATGGTGTGATAGGCAATGTTGTATGCATAATGTTTTAAGTGATATAAATGTGATTGATTGTAGTTATAATTGTTTTACTATAATGGAAATGTGAATTTGAGTTTATGATCCAAGAATCATGATGGAAATGTGGTAATGAGGTTATGGTTTAAATACCATAATGGAAATGAGGTTATGGTCTAAGTACCATAATGGAAATGGGATAGGTGGTTATGATCTAAGTATCATAATGGAAATGAGGTTATGGCCTATGTGCCATAATGGAAATAGAAATGTGTTAGTTATGAATGATAAATGAAAAGAATGAAACTTGTAGGTGAAATGCAAGTGATATGTAGCCGAATGACAAATTGGTGGAAATGGGTCAAATGCGTGAATGGGTGAAAACAAGTAGTATTTACTTGTTTGATATGTTTTATCTTCATTACTAATGGTGTTTTATGTGGTGTTATGTAGGAAAAGCTTCGGGATAGTCAAGGTCAAGTCTATGGTGAATGTTGGATTCTCGTATGCACTTTTTGGTGATTTCGGGTGTAATTAGAAGTCCATCTATTGGATGTAAATGGATACTTGAAAATTTAGTTGGATGTTAAAAAAATATGGTATGAATGTTTTTGGTCAAAACCCAAGTGTTGGGAATTTTTGGGTGTCATGTTGTAATGGTAAAAGTTGAAAAAAAAAAGGTTAAGTTTTGAATTCTGCAGGTCTGGAAACTTTCTGGAAAAAGGGGCTCTTCGTGCCACGCAAAAAGCTGGGTTCTGGAGACCTGGTTTCCCGGACCTGCCCTTTTTGGACTCCTTCGCGCCACGCGATGGGAGGGGCCCCGGTTTTCGTGACACGCGAAGATAAAAAAACTAAAATAAAATAAATAAAAAATAAAATATTTTCTTGGGATGAATGCTTCCGCGTGTTTTAATGATTTAATAATCAGTGTTTGAAAATAGAGTGTTACAACTTGGTATCAGAGCAATGGTTTGAGGGATTTGGTGCGGGTGGCACCAAACTCAAACCGGATGCTCTTGATATGGAGGAAATGATACGAGAATCCAAGAAGGACTTGACTAAGACTCGGAGCTTTTAGAAGTAAAAGGTTAGTAATGTTATGATTAATGTTGTTTCATATGGTGTATATGTATATGTATGTATGAATGACAATGTGTTATGTGTGCCGAAACTTGTTTTGTAATTTGTTATATGAATATGATAATTACAATTAGGCATAACGTATTATTAAACATGTCTTGCCAATATGATTAATAAGACGAGATGTGCAAAGGTCTTTATGATAACCATATGACAATGAACATTTGCAAGGATTAGGTGAAGGTATATATGTATGTGTGTATATAGGCAGATATATATAAATATACTTAATACATATAATAGTAAATGTAAGATGGTTACCTAGGGTAATGAAAGTGTAAGGGTATTAAGGTGTTTTTTTTTTCTAATTCTCTGCTAAGAGATGACAGACGATGCGAATAGGAAACCGTTGGATCCAAGAATCCAAGAGTTGATAAAGGAATAAGTGGCCAAGGCTTTTGAGCAAGCCACAACTCTGTTGATGGAAGAAATTAGGGGGCTATTAAGCTCACTCTTGAAGAGGTTATGAAATAAAAGGAAAAGAAACCACAAGGTTGTACTCTTAAAGAGTTTATGGTAATCAAGCCAAAGGAGTATAACGGGAAAGTGGACCCAATCCTTAGCCACATGTGGGTGGTGGATATGGAATCGAATTTTGAAATGACTAAGTGTAAGCCCGAGGACAGGGTTATGTTCAGTGTGCCACTGTTGACTGGGAGGCGAAGGAATGGTTGTTAAACCTCTGAAATGAGAGGGGTGAGTTGGCTATTACCTCCAAGACTTGGGAGGAGTTTAAAGTGGCTTTTCTGAAGTATCATTGCCCTCAAGCTGCGGTTGACAGGATGACTGAGGAGTTCCTCCTCATGAGGCAAAATAATGAGTCAATAGATGAACTGGCTGGGGCTTTCTTTGATCGCGCCAAGTTCTGTCCGGATGTGGTGTCGACCGAGAAGGCGAAGATTGACAGATTTTATGCCATGTTGACTGTGGAGTTCAGAGATAGCATATCTCCATCCTCTTTTACCACACTTGTAGATTTGATAAACCGGTGTCGGGAAAGAGAGGTGGAGTTGATGAGGCAAGAAGCTAGAAGGGAAAAGAGGAAAAGGGAGATTGTGGATCAAGTGGTGAATAAGATAAAGGGCGGGAGCCCTAGTAAGAAGCCTTTTAGCAAGTTCTCTCCTGGAGGGTGCAAAGTTTGTGGGAAAGATCATTTCGGGGAATGTAGGAAGGGGACTTTGATTTTTTATAAATGTGGGAAGCCAAGGCATATGGCTAATCAATGTCTAAGCCAAATCTGTATATGCTATAACTGTTACAAGCCCGGGCATAATAGGGCGGATTGTCCCAAGCTGAACCAAGGTGGAAGTGAAAGGAAAGTTGAAATATCAAAGCCAAAGGGTAGAGCTTTCCATATCTCGGCGGAAGAGGCAAAGACTAACCCGGAAGTGGTGTCAGTTACGTTCAATATTAACTCATTACCTGCACTAGTACTATTTGATACGGGGGCTAGTCGTTCTTTTGTTTCCATGAAATTTGTTAAGCATTCTTCATTTCTAAGTAGCAAGTTAGATGAACCTTAAGAAATTGAGGCGGCTAATGATAAAAGCTTTCTAGTTTTTGATGTTTATAAAAACTGCAAGTTAAGGGAGGGGGGTGAAACGTTCTTTATAGACCTAATTCCTATGACCATGGGGGACTTCGATGTGATAGTGGGGATGGATTGGTTATCGAAGAACAAAGCGAATGTTCTATGTGGACCTAAGGCGATACAACTCGACTCCCCGTCGGGTGAGTCCATTTACATAGAAGGTGAGAAGAAAGGCAAAGTATAATTGTGTTCTTATGTGAAGGAAACAAAGTACATGGCGCGTGGGTACAAGGCGTACATAGCTTGTTTTGCAGATGTGATCGAGAAAGTGAAATAAATTTGCGATGTTCCGGTTGTGAATCAGTTTGAGGATGTGTTTCCAGATGAGTTACCGGGCGTCCCACCGGAGAGGGAAGTAGAGTTTGGGATTGATTTGATACCGAGTGCTAAGCTGGTAGCCAAGGCACCTTATAGGTTGGCACCGCCGGAGATGAAAGTTAATGGAGCAATTACAGGAACTTCTTGATAAAGGTTTCATACACCCAAGCGTCTCGCCTTGGGGTACACCCGTTCTCTTCATTAAAAAGAAGGACTGAAGCATGAGGATGTGTATGGACTATCGGTGAATAAGTTGACGGTGAAGAATAGGTACCCACTACCTCGGATTGACGACCTTTTCGATCAATTGCAAGGGGCGTCATATTTTCTAAGATTGATTTGAAGTCGGGGTTTCATCAGTTGTGTAATCTCCAGGAAATTCCGGCCTCTATTTAAACTTTTCCGGCATTGTAATTTCTTTATTTTGTAGGAACATCTATCCATTGCAATAAATTACCTCATTACTTTTCATATGTAGTCATACATGCATACATTAAATACAATTATTACAAAATGATAGGTATTCATATAAGGAAATGGTATAAGTATTTGTTATTATTCCACTAAATAAATATATACACTCATTTCTAAACCATATAAATATATTAACACATATAGTTGTAAATAAATTATAAAAATATTAAATTATAATTAAGGTTTAAAAGATTGTATTATTTATTTAATATTTTCTTTTAAGTGAATGGGATTAATAGAAATAAAAACCATTTTTATATAAATATATATTTATGCAACATTAACATTTATTAAGTTTTATAGAAAATTATAAAACTTAACAATCTCCTAACCATATAAAAGTCCAGGGTCTAACATGTAAATTCTGAAATTTAAAACTTAAACTTAAACCCAAGATTTGCATTTAAAACTTTAACACATGAAAACCTCAGGGACTGAATATGTAATTTCGGATCATCTTCCCCCATCCCCAATTTTGACTTATCGAAGTCAACAACTTCCAAATTGTTTTTCCAATCGCACGATTTAGATGAATTAACTTCAATCGATGGTACATAACCCTTGATCGACCAGAATTTGATGACTTTAACTACCCAATTTAATCGTAATCAAGCCACGCGACCCTAACTGTTTCAAAACCGTCCTAGCCTTAAACTCGGATTGAATTGCGCATTAAAGATGAAAGTAATCTACGAAATCAGTCTCATATCATTCGCAACACCCCTCAATAAGCTCTCGGAACTCTCAAACGCACTCCTAAACACCCTCGAAACACAAATTACAGCCGTGTGGAGTCAGGACCGTTCCTCCTATCGTTCCCGATCATCCCTAAACCTTACCAGGTAAATTTAATTGTCATTACATACGTTTTGATTCCTAGAACAAAAGCCCCATGGTTTGGCCGTAAATTCGTGGCCTGATTAGGCCGATTAGGGAGGGTTAGGGTTACGGGAGGTGTATGGGGAAGAAGATGACGGTTTGAATGGGTGTTGTAAACTTTCAAAACCCATTTCCAAACATGGCAATAGCCCTGGTCTGTTGGTTAAGTTGGGTGCGTGCGTGTGACCCGGCTAAGGTCACGGGTTCGAATCCAAGGAACCGGCCTTTTGGTTCTCTTTCCTTTTTAATCCAATTTAACAATTTATTTAATACAAAAATTCTAGAATTATATTTTATATAAAAAAAACAGAAAAATATAATTTAGTATTTGTACTATCCTATGTAAAAAAAAACCATTATAAAACTTTGTAAATCCTTAAATAATAACATGAAGAGATTTGTTTAGATAAATTAAATTATGCTATTTATAAACTTATAAAAATTGCCACATAAGTTTTAATTATATGTTTAAGCGTATTTAAATTCTTTTGAAACTATATAAATAATTATTTGATGAGTATTTAGGTAATTTTGTAAATAACTATTTATACAATAAATCTCATTTGGAAACCTGTTTATTCACTAACTTTTGCATAAACTCTATTAAATGAGATTACCTAAATGTTTAACTAATCATAAATTAACTAAACATTTTTATTCCGTAACTCATTTATAAATAAAGGCATTATTTTATGTCATGCCGTAAATCCATTTTAATTATCTTTGGAGTAATTATATAAATTAATTAATGTATAATTAGTTAGGAAATCCTAATTTATCCTAATTACTTTTATAAATTACCTTATCCATGAAACCCTAAGCGTCCCAATGTCTCCTAGATACCATTTAGACATATACTAAAATTAGGTTACCATTATACGTGTAGGTTTGTTGTGAGAGTTCCTCACGAGGCCTTACGATCCAGTTCATACAATTCTAACATTGATTCAAGTGAGTTTTCATAGCCCCTTTTTACTTTTGGGGTGAAACATGATTACAAATACATTTACATACACAATTCAATACCCTGTGTTCATATGCTATGGTCTTTATGCTTATGTCTTAAACTACTTGGTGACCATTACATGTGTTCATGTCAGTACAATCATTAACTTGTGTGGCAAGCCTAAGGTAGTACCTTTTATGATCATTTATACGGGAATCCGATACATTACTTAACACGAACCTTGGCGGGTTAGTGTTACATTGAGAACTTCACGCAATCCGGGGGATTGTGCATACATATAACATGGCTTGATTGTACGCTTGGAACCCTGTGTGTTTTCACATATGTGCTTTAGACATGCTTTGATCATATTGAATTGTAATCTATACTAACTCTTTTGGTGTCAAAACCTATGTTTCTCACCAACTACTTGTAGTTGACAGTTACTTACATGTTTCATGTGCACCTGTTTGAGGACTACTTGCTCACCTAGGACTTGGACCTAGTTTAATTTAAATTGTGTTTTGAACGTTTCATTTTCCTCTGTTACGGATGCTTTTAATTTGAATAATAAATATTATCATATTTAATAGATGATCATGAGCTTATGAACAACCGCGTCAGCCCCGGCGTATAATCCGTCGCCGGCCGGGGTGTGACAGATTGGTATCAGAGCCATGGTTATAGGGAATTAGGTTATTAGACACATGACCTAGACTATAACCTAGGAGTCCCGAACATGAGTTTAACTCGTGTCTCTTATTAGGAACTCCACTCTATCTTAACTATGCTTACCTACATCTATCTATTTTTGATTATATGATACAACTCCATGAACTACAACATTTACGAGTCTACATGAAACTATTTGGAACTACTTGAACTACATGAAACTTACACCGGGACTTAAGAGTCTAATCCGAATGAAACTCTCGTCAAAGGTATGTAAGTTCTAACTAATGAATGAGAACTTGTGCAATCCGGAAGGGTGGATGCCTGTATTCTAGGAGTTCTGTCTAGGAAAGCATTTCGTATAAATCCAAATCAACCGATGGACCAGTTATGCTTTCCTGGGAATTCTTGGGATGAGTGTCCACTTATAGGCTAACGCATGACTTCTCAAACATTAGAAAGACTTAAAGTACCTTGATAAGCCAATGTGCCCATTAGGGTACCATCTATGTTTCACCTAACATCTCATGATTAAATTGCAAACTCTTGTACATGATTCACATCTTATGGACTTTTTATTCACCCGTTTGTAGAATGCCTCCCCGTCATGAGCGTAGGAACAACCTCACCAATAGGATCATCCAGCAAATAGCTACGATCCTACCAACTATGGTCAACCAACTGAACCAGAATACTGCACCAAGGAATCCCACGTGTACATTCAAGCACTTCAACTCCTGCAACCCCACCAAGTTCTATGGGAACGAAGGAGCCACTGGACTCCTCCAATGGTTTGAAAGCATTGAGGGAACCTTCATCAATGCTGACTGTCCTGAGGATCTGAAAGTTCGTTATGCTACTAGTGTCTTCCAGAAGAGGGCACTAACATGGTGGAATGGAGAAAAACGTAACCGCGGGATAGAGGTTGCACTAGCCTTACCTTGGGCCGATGTAAAAGCACTCATGACAGATGAGTTTTGCCCCCGTAATGAGGTCAAGAAACTAGAAGCTGAATTCTGGGATCTCAAACAAGACAGTGGTGAAAGCCTTGCCTACACCACCCGCTTTCATGAGCTTAGCCTACTGGTGCCCCACATGGTCACTCCTCTCTCCCGAGCCATCGAGAAGTACATCAACGGTCTGCCCATGCAGATTCAGGATACCGTGTTGGGTAGTAACCCAGCCACTCTTGAAGAGGCTATCCGTTTAGCTGCCACACTATCAGATAACCACGTTAAGGCAGGGACTTTGTCCAAGAAGGGTGCTAAGAAAGTCATTGAAAAACCCACCACTTAAACCACCAAGGAAACCAAAGCTGAGTCCTCCTTCAATGGCAAAAAGAGGAAAGGCAGGAACTTCGCCATCATCACTCCTGCCGCTCCTCTAGCCAAAGTGGCACCTACTGCCTTCAAACCCAACAAGAAGCCGTATGTGGGAACCCTACCAATGTGAGACACCTGCAAATTTCATCATACTGCAAACGTCCCATGTCGTGTGTGTACCACTTGTGGGCATTATGGACACTGGGCTAACACCTGTCGTGCCCCATCGGCTAACCAAATCTACCAACCTGCTATTCCTGTTCCTGCTGCTATCGCACAGGGTCGTGCTTGTTACGAGTGTGGTGACCCAAATCATTTCAGGAACCGTTGCCCTAGGTTGGTCATTGTGAACCAAGCCAACATGAATCAGGGCAACATGATTCAAGGGAACGGGAACCAAGATAACATGATCCAAGGAAACAGGAACCAGGGGAATATGAACCGGGGAAATGTGAATCAGGGGAATGCAAACCCTGTTGCTCGTGGACGTGCCTTTAACATCAATGCCAACGAGGCTCAAGTTAACAACGATGTGGTGAACGGTACGTACCCAATTAATCACCAATATGCTTCTATCATGTTTGATACTGGTTCCGATAGGAGTTTTGTGTCCTTTGAATTTGAACCACAACTTGCTATGAGTCGAGCTAAGCTAGACAAACCCTTTGACATTTTAGTAGCGGATGGTTATTCTGTTTCATGTGACACCATTATTAGAGAATGTACCTTAACCTTGAGCGATCATGATTTTTCAATCAATCTTATTCCTATGGCTCTCGGAGGTTTCGACATCATAGTAGGCATGGACTGACTGACCAAGCACCATGCTGAAGTTGTCTGTTTTGACAAGTTTATCCGTATCCCTCTTGACTCGGGTGAAATTTTGAATGTCTATGGTGAGAAACCGTCAAAGGGACTTAAGCTTATGTCTTGCACTACCGCACAGAAGTACCTACGGAAGAAATGTGTGGCATTCTTGGCCCATATTGTGGAACGAAAAGGCAAAGATAAGAGTCTCCAAGACATTCCTGTAATCAAAGACTTTCCTGAAGTTTTTCCCGAAGATTTACCCAGTCTTCCTCCTATACGTCAAGTCGAATTCCGTATTGACTTAGTGCCAGGAGCAAACCCCGTGGCCAAGTCACCTTATCGTCTTGCACCATCAGAGATGCAGGAACTTTCAAGCCAACTCCGAGAACTTTCTGACAAAGGATTTATTCGTCCTAGCGTTTCCCCTTGGGGAGCACCTGTTCTATTCGTCAAGAAGAAGGATGGTTCTTTCAGAATGTGCATCGACTATCGGGAACTTAACAAGCTTACCGTGAAGAACCGTTATCCACTTCCGAGGATTGACGATTTATTTGATCAACTTCAAGGCTCGACTTATTTCTCTAAGATTGATATTCGTTCTGGTTATCACCAGTTACGAGTCCTCGAATCCGATATCCCCAAAACAGCCTTTCGTACTAGATATGGCCATTACGAGTTCATGGTTATGCCCTTTGGACTAACCAATGCACCCGCAGTATTCATGGATCTTATGAACCGCGTGTGTAAGCCGTACTTGGACAAGTTCATGATCGTCTTCATTGACGATATCCTCATATATTCAAAATCCAAAGCGGAACACGAAGAACACTTGCGTCTGGTTTTGGATCTCTTGAAAAAGGAGCAATTATACGCTAAGTTCTCCAAATGTGAATTTTGGCTAAAGGAAGTCCAATTCTTGGGCCATATAGTCAACGAGAAGGGTATTCACGTGGATCCCGCTAAGATTGAGGCGGTGAAGAACTGGCAAGCTCCAAAGACCCCTACCGAAGTCCTCTCATTTTTAGGTTTAGCGGGCTATTATCGTCGTTTCATAGCAAACTTTTCAAAGATCGCAGTACCTCTCACAGCCTTAACTCACAAAGGCAAACCCTATGAGTGGGGACCAAAACAAAAGGAAGCCTTTCAAATCCTAAAGTAGAAACTGTGTGAGGCTCCTATCCTGACTCTTCCTGATGGAACCGAAGATTTTGTCGTCTACTGTGACGCTTCCCACTTAGGCCTTGGTTGTGTACTAATGCAGCGAGGCAAAGTGATTGCTTATGCGTCCCGACAACTCAAAATCCATGAGAAGAATTATACGACGCACGATCTTGAGTTGGGTGCGGTCGTATTTGCTCTTAAAATTTGGAGACATTACCTATATGGTACCAAATGTGAGGTTTACACCGATCACAAGAGTCTCCAACACATTTTCAACCAAAAGGAACTAAACATGAGGCCAAGGCGTTGGGTTGAACTCCTAAATGACTACGACTGTAATATTCGTTATCATCCTGGTAAGGCGAATGTAGTGGCTGATGCTCTTAGCCGTAAGGAACCTATCAAGATCCACAACATTCGAATCCAAAATGATATTCAAACTCGCATCCTAGAAGCACAACATCTCTCTGTCACAGAAGGAAACATGTACAATGAAATGTCATGTGGTGTTGAACTCCAACTTGAAACCAAACCCAATGGATTACTTTACTTTCTAAATCGTATCTGGATTCCGGACCGTGACAACCTTCGTACCTTTATCATGAACGAGGCTCACAAGACGCGTTATTCTGTGCATCCTGGTGCAGACAAAATGTACATGGATCTCCATACCCAATACTGGTGGCCTGGTATGAAGAAGGACATTGCCCTCTATGTGTCCAAATGCATTACTTGTTTGAAGGTTAAAGCCGAGCACCAGCGCCTATCTGGTTTACTTGAACAACCCGAGATTCCCGTGTGGAAATGGGAGTGTATTGCCATGGACTTTATAACCAAACTCCCACATACCTCTCGTGGTCATGATAGCATTTGGGTAATTATCGACCGTTTGACAAAATCTGCTCATTTCATACCCATACGTGAGGACCATCGAGTGGAGAAACTAGCTCGAATCTATATTGATGAGATCGTTAGTCGTCACGGTGTACCTCTCAATATTATTTCTAATCGTGATGGACGATTCACCTCCCGTTTCTGGCAATCACTACAATCAGCTCTAGGTACTCAACTAAATCTTAGTACTGCTTATCATCCGCAAACTGATGGACAATCCGAACGAACGATTCAAACTCTCGAAGATATGCTTAGAGCATGTGTCATTGACTTCAAGGGAAATTGGGATTTACACCTACCCTTAGTCGAGTTGTCGTACAACAATAGCTATCACACTAGTATTAACATGGCTCCTTTTGAAGCACTTTATGGACGGAAGTGTCGCTCTCCTATCTGTTGGACCGAAATTGGTGAATCATAAATCACTGGTCCTGAACTTATCCAGGAGACTTCCGACAAGATCATGTTAATCCGTGATAACCTTCTAGTAGCAAGGAGTCGGCAAAAGAGCTATGCCGACAAACGTCGAAAACCCTTAGAATTTCAAGTTGGCGATATGGTTCTTCTCAAAGTATCCCCTTGGAAGGGCGTAGTTCGTTTTGGAAAGAAAGGGAAACTTGCTCCAAGATTTGTAGGTCCGTTTAAAATCCTTGTGCGGATTGGGAAGGTAGCCTACAAGTTGGATCTACCTGAAGGACTCAGCAACGTTCATCCGACATTTCATGTCTCGAACCTAAAGAAATGCTTAGCTGACGAGAATCTCCACATACCACTTGACGAGGTTCACATTGACGAAACAATGCACTTCGTGGAGAAGCCCGTGGAGATCATGGACCGAGAAGTTAAGCAACTCAAGCGAAGCCGAATTCTAATCGTTAAGGTTCGATGGGAATCCAAACGTGGCCCTGAGTTCACTTGGGAACGTGAGGATCAAATGAAATCCAAATACCCACATCTGTTTCCACGACCCTCTTCCTAATGAATTTCGGGACGAAATTTCCTAAAGTAGGGGAGACTGTAATCTCCAGGAAATTCCGGCCTCTATTTAAACTTTTCCGGCATTGTAATTTCTTTATTTTGTAGGAACATCTATCCATTGCAATAAATTACCTCATTACTTTTCATATGTAGTCATACATGCATACATTAAATACAATTATTACAAAATGATAGGTATTCATATAAGGAAATGGTATAAGTATTTGTTATTATTCCACTAAATAAATATATACACTCATTTCTAAACCATATAAATATATTAACACATATAGTTGTAAATAAATTATAAAAATATTAAATTATAATTAAGGTTTAAAAGATTGTATTATTTATTTAATATTTTCTTTTAAGTGAATGGGATTAATAGAAATAAAAACCATTTTTATATAAATATATATTTATGCAACATTAACATTTATTAAGTTTTATAGAAATTATAAAACTTAACAATCTCCTAACCTTATAAAAGTCCAGGGTCTAACATGTAAATTCTGAAATTTAAAACTTAAACTTAAACCCAAGATTTGCATTTAAAACTTTAACACATGAAAACCTCGGGGACTGAATATGTAATTTCGGATCATCTTCCCCCATCCCTAATTTTGACTTATCGAAGTCAACAACTTCCAAATTGTTTTTCCAATCGCACGATTTAGATGAATTAACTTCAATCGATGGTACATAACCCTTGATCAACCAGAATTTGATGACTTTAACTACCCAATTTAATCGTAATCAAGCCACGCGACCCTAACTGTTTCAAAACCGTCCTAGCCTTAAACTCGGATTGAATTGCGCATTAAAGATGAAAGTAATCTACGAAATCAGTCTCATATCATTCGCAACACCCCTCATAAGCTCTCGGAACTCTCAAACGCACTCCTAAACACCCTCGAAACACAAATTACAGCCGTGTGGAGTCAGGACCGTTCGTCCTATCGTTCCCGATCATCCCTAAACCTTACCAGGTAAATTTAATTGTCATTACATACGTTTTGATTCCTAGAACAAAAGCCCCATGGTTTGGCCGTAAATTCGTGGCCTGATTAGGCCGATTGGGGAGGGTTAGGGTTACGGGAAGTGTATGGGGAAGAAGATGACGGTTTGAATGGGTGTTGTAAACTTTCAAAACCCATTTCAAAACATGGCAATAGCCCTGGTCTGTTGGTTAAGTTGGGTGCGTGCGTGTGACCCGGCTAAGGTCACGGGTTCGAATCCAAGGAACCGGCCTTTTGGTTCTCTTTCCTTTTTAATCCAATTTAACAATTTATTTAATACAAAAATTCTAGAATTATATTTTATATAAAAAAAAACAGAAAAATATAATTTAGTATTTGTACTATCCTATGTAAAAAAAACCATTATAAAACTTTGTAAATCCTTAAATAATAACATGAAGAGATTTGTTTAGATAAATTAAATTATGCTATTTATAAACTTATAAAAATTGCCACATAAGTTTTAATTATATGTTTAAGCGTATTTAAATTCTTTTGAAACTATATAAATAATTATTTGATGAGTATTTAGGTAATTTTGTAAATAACTATTTATACAATAAATCTCATTTGGAAACCTGTTTATTCACTAACTTTTGCATAAACTCTATTAAATGAGATTACCTAAATGTTTAACTAATCATAAATTAACTAAACATTTTTATTCCGTAACTCATTTATAAATAAAGGCATTATTTTATGTCATGCCGTAAATCCATTTTAATTATCTTTGGAGTAATTATATAAATTAATTAATGTATAATTAGTTAGGAAATCCTAATTTATCCTAATTACTTTTATAAATTACCTTATCCATGAAACCCTAAGCGTCCCAATGTCTCCTAGATACCATTTAGACATATATTAAAATTAGGTTACCATTATACGTGTAGGTTTGTTGTGAGAGTTCCTCACGAGGCCTAACGATCCAGTTCATACAATTCTAACATTGATTCAAGTGAGTTTTCATAGCCCCTTTTTACTTTTGGGGTGAAACATGATTACAAATACATTTACATACACAATTCAATACCCTGTGTTCATATGCTATGGTCTTTATGCTTATGTCTTAAACTACTTGGTGACCATTACATGTGTTCATGTCAGTACAATCATTAACTTGTGTGGCAAGCCTAAGGTAGTACCTTTTATGATCATTTATACGGGAATCCGATACATTACTTAACACGAACCTTGGCGGGTTAGTGTTACATTGAGAACTTCACACAATCCGGGGGATTGTGCATACATATAACATGGCTTGATTGTACGCTTGGAACCCTGTGTGTTTTCACATATGTGCTTTAGACATGCTTTGAACATATTGAATTGTAATCTATACTAACTCTTTTGGTGTCAAAACCTATGTTTCTCACCAACTACTTGTAGTTGACAGTTACTTACATGTTTCAGGTGCACCTATTTGAGGACTACTTGCTCACCTAGGACTTGGACCTAGTTTAATTTAAATTGTGTTTTGAACGTTTCATTTTCCTCTGTAACGGATGCTTTTAATTTGAATAATAAATATTATCATATTTAATAGATGATCATGAGCTTATGAACAACCGCGTCAGCCCCGGCGTATAATCCGCCGCCGGCCGGGGTGTTACAAGTTGAAAGTGAAAAAAGACGACGTTCATAAGACGGCTTTTCACACTCGTTACGGTCACTATGAGATTACGGTTATGCCATTCGGTTTAACCAACGCGCCCGCGGTTTTCATGGATCTTATGAACCGGGTGCGTAGGCCATTCTTCGACCGTTCGGTCGTTATGTTTATTGATGATCTTCTCATTTATTCAAGGAGCGAAGGTGATCGTGCTTGTCTTTTGCGTGATATTCTTGAAGTTCTTCAAAAGGAAAAAGCTTTATGCAAAATTTTCTAAGTTTGCATTTTGGTTGCGCAAAATCCAATTCTTGGGTCATGTGATTATTGAGAAAGGGATTACAGTCGACCCATCCATGATACTGGCGGTAAAATATTGGTCATCACCGAAGACGCCTTCGGAGATTAGAAGTTTCTTGGGGTTGGCGGGTTACTATCAACGTTTTATTGAGAACTTCCCTCGGATTGCCTTACCGATGACGAAGTTAACGCGTGAGGAGACTAAGTTTGTATGGGGTTCCGAGCAAGAATCCGCCTTTCAAATCTTGAAGGAAAAGTTGACTAAGGCGCATGTTTTATCCTTGCCGGACGGGACCGGAGATTTTGTTGTGTATTCGGATGCCTCGCATTCGGGGTTGGGGTGTGTATTAATGCAAAGGGGGAAGGTGATTGCTTACGCATCTAGGCAATTGAAGACTCACGAGATGAATTACCCTACCCATGTTTTAGAACTTGCGGCCGTGGTTTTCGCACTTAAAATTTGGAGGCATTATTTATACGGGGCTAAGTGTACGATCTACACGGATCACAAAAGTCTCAAGTACTTCTTTGACCAAAAGGACCTCAATATGAGGCAAAGGCGTTGGCTTGAATTGGTCAAGGATTATGACTGTGAGATACTCTATCATCTGGGTAAAGCCAATGTAGTGGCGGATGCACTTAGTCAGAAGTCGAGTCATGCACCTATTAAGGTGAAGTCATTCAAGATGACAATTTCATCATCTCTTTTAGATGAAATTCGGGAGGCTCAAGTGTTAGCACTTGGTGGGGATTTGAAGAAAGAACTGATGGTTTCATATGTTGACAAGCTTGGGGAAAATAGCACGGGTTTAAAGACATGCTTTGATAGAATTTGGATTCCTAGGTTGTCAAGTGTTTTGACAACTATTTTAGACGAGGCGCAAAAATCCAAGTATTCTATCCATCCGAGGGCCACAAAGATGTTTTATGATTTGAGGTGTCATTTTTGGTGGCCGGGTATGAGGCGTGATATGGTTAAGTATGTGGAGAGGTGTCTCACATGCTTAAGGGTAAAGGCGGAACACCAAAATCCGTATGGAAAGCTTCAACCGCTTGAAATACCGCTTTGGAAATGGGAGAACATAACCATGGATTTGATCACTAAACTACCAAAGACTCGAAAAGGTTATGATGCGATTTGGGTAGCAGTGGATCGGTTGACAAAGAGTGCACATTTCCTTCCTATAAAAGAAACGTATTCATCGGATAGTTTGGCGGAAATCTATGTGAAGGAAATAGTGTCACGTCATGGTGTACCGGTGTCGATTATATCGGATCGTGATACGAGATTTACTTCTCGTTTTTGGAAGAAATTCCATGAGGATATGGGGACTAGATTGAATCTTAGTACCGCTTATCATCCACAAACGGATGGTCAAAGCGAGCGAACGATTCAAACGCTCGAGCATATGTTACGAGCGTGTGCATTGGATTTTGGGGGTAGTTGGGACGACCATTTACCGTTGGCGGAATTTTCTTATAACAATAGCTACCATTCTAGTATTGGTATGCCGCCTTTTGAGGCGTTGTATGGGAGGAAATGTCGAACCCCTGTGTGTTGGGGTGAAATTGGTCAACGAGAACTTGGTAGTAAAGAGGTGGTCAAGGAAACTAATAGTAGTATTGACCAAATAAGGGCACACTTGAAGGCGGTTCAATATCGCCAAAAGTCCTATGCGGATAATAGAAAGCGGGCGATTGAGTTTCAAGTGGGGGACTTTGTGCTTTTGAAAGTCTCTCCTTGGAAAGGGGTGATACGGTTTAAGAAACAGGGGAAGTTGAGTCCACGTTTCATCGGACTGTTTAAGGTTTTAGCAAGGGTGGGTGCTGTGGCTTATCATTTGGAGCTACCGGAGGGACTAAGTAGACTTCATAACACGTTTCATGTGTCTCATTTGCGAAAATGTTTGGCATATAAATCTACTTTTGTCTCATTGGATGATATAGAGTTGGATGATATAGAGTTGGATGAAAAGTTGAATTATGTTGAGGAACCGGTGACAATCTTGGATAGAAAGGTGAAGCGTTTACGCAATAAAGAGATTAGCCAAGTTTTGGTGAGGTGAAAACATAAGAAAAGAGCGGAAATGACTTGGGAAACTGAGGAAATGCTCAAATATTATCCGAACCTTTTTATGTGAAGACGGGTTTCGGGGACGAAACCCAAATAAGGGTAGGTGATTTGTAACGAACCAAAACCCGGGTTTCGTTATAAAATAAATAAATGTTCTAAATAATATTATGGTGGAAATAATATTTTAGAAATAAGTTGAAACAAGTGGGTTTCAAGTTTGCATGGAGTTATGTTAGTATTTGTGTAGTTTTGGAATGAAAATGGTTGAAATGGAAGTTGAGGTACTGAAAGTGCAAATATGGCAAATCTGTCATATTTAACTTATATGAAGTCAAAATTCAGGATTTTGGTGGGTGTGGGTGTCGATGGTTGCAAGAGAAAAAGGAGGAAGAGGAGAAAATTGATCAAGAAGGAAATTGGTGACTTGCATACTCGGGATTTAGGTGTTGATTCACACAATACCTTCCTAACATCAAGTAATTTCCTCCTTCATCTCTTGAATCCACCATAAATGGTGTTCTTGATGGGTTTTAGGTGAAATCCGAAATTTATGATGCATGGGTTAAATTGGGGTTAGATTGTTGATAATCTAGCTAAACTAAAGGCAAAGAATGGTGAATAACATCCTATAACTCTTTGATTTTGATTATGAGAAGTTAGGGTTCATATGGAGAAATTTGGGGGTGTTTGAATTATGATGATAAGATGATGAATTAATGATGATTGAGTGTTTATATGATGTTAGACACTTGAGCAAACACCAAATTAACCTAATGATTTAAATTGAATGAAAAATTAGTGTTAAGTTAAGGATAATGAAACACAAATAGGTGAGTTTGGGGTGATAGAGGGTGTTTGGATACGAGTATAACTCAAACGGGTCAATTTGGGTTGGAAATGGGAAAAATTGGGTTGTGAACCCAATTATAATGTGATTTTGTTGTATGTTAGATTACTAAACTAGGTGTATATGTTTAGGTAATCAAATTGCAAAACTTGAAGGTGGTGCGGGGTCTTCTAACCCGAAAGGTAAGTGCTTTTGCACTTACTTAGTATTGATGATAAATGGTGTGATAGGCAATGTTGTATGCATAATGTTTTAAGTGATATAAATGTTATTGATTGTAGATATAATTGTATTACTATAATGGAAATGTGAATTTGAGTTTATGATCTAAGAATCATGATTGAAATGTGGTAACGAGATTATGGTTTAAATACCATAATGGAAATGAGGTTATGGTCTAAGTACCATAATGGAAATGGGATAGGTGGTTATGATCTAAGTATCATAATGGAAATGAGGTTATGGCCTATGTGCCATAATGGAAATGGAAATGTGTTAGTTATGAATGATAAATGAAAAGAATGAAACTTGTAGGTGAAATGCAAGTGATATGTAGCCGAATGACAAATTGGGTAGAAACGGGTCAAATGCGTGAATGGGTGAAAACAAGTAGTATTTACTTGTTTGATATGTTTTATCTTCATTACTAATGGTGTTTTATGTGGTGTTATGTAGGAAAAGCTCCGGGATAGTCAAGGTCAAGTCTATGGCGAATGTTGGATTCTCGTATGCACTTTTTCGTGATTTCGGGTGTAATTAGAAGTCCATCTATTGGATGTAAATGGATACTTGAAAATGTAGTTGGATGTTAAAAAAATATGGTATGAATGTTTTTTAGGTGTCATGTTGTAATTGTAAAAGTTGAAAAAAATGGTTATGTTTTGAATTCTGCAGGTCTGGAAACTTTCTGAAAAAAGAGGCTCTTCGCGCCACGCGAAAAGCTGGGTTCTGGTCTTCGCCTGGTTTCCCGGACCTGCCCTTTTTGGACTCCTTCGCGCCACGCGATGGGAGGGGCCCTGGTTTTCACCACACGCGAAGATAAATAAAAAATATATATATTTTCTTGGTACGAATGCTTCCGCGTGTTTTAATAATTTAATAATCGGTGTTTGAAAATAGAGTGTGACAGTATCCACGGTTTAGGCTGATACAGGCATCGCGGGTTCAAATCCTGCACCCCAACCTTTTTTCTTGCGTTTTTTATGGCCGGTTTTAAAGGCTTTCATGCCAATTTCTTTTTCTTGCGTTTTAATTTATAACCATAAATCTTATACGCTCTTCTCGTACAGGGTGAGTTTACCTAAAGGTTTTGGCTTTAATTAATATGCTTTCGAGGACGTTAGTTTCTTCTACGGCTTAACACGCCACAACGCACGTGGATAAAAGCTAGCACTTTCGGTCCGAAGTCGACGTAACGCGCGGGATCTAGTTTTAATCAATAAGAAATAAAAGTTTTGAAATAAGCATTATCAAACGCTTGATAAAAAATCATTTTATTTCACTCTAAACTAAGTAGATAAACATAAATTGTTTTCTTTACTAAGAAAATAGAAAAAATACATTGAAACTGATAAAACACATAAATATTTAAATAAATAATCCACACAGTACTTTAATGTATGAAAATAACTTAAGCCTGGACTCGAACCTGAGTGAGTTGATTCAATGGTAATAGCACTTGCAACTATGGTAGTGGCTGACATTAGTTTTGTCCTTTGGTTAAAAAATATAAAATATTATATTATAAATATTTAAATATTAAGTTTATTGTTCACTAGTTTAAATCCCGTGTATAAACACGGGTGAAAAATATAAATAAATAAAATTTTTAAATCTTTATGTGTATATTTTACACGTGTAAAATGTATCATATACTAAGAATATAAAAGAAAAGTCAAAATATGCAAAAACTAATATATATTTGAGTTTCGAAAATAAATTAAATTGTTTAATGTAATTTGTTTTTCATTTATTATTCGATTGAAAATAAAAGTTAAATAATTAGATTTTTAAAGTTTCATAAGGGATAATTTAAAATAAATGTGTTTTATTAGTATAATTAATATTTTATGTAAATATATATTGTTGTTAAAAATAGGAGATGCATTTAATAAGAGAGAGAGGCGGGAAAAAAATGATGAGAATGAATGTGGAGACGACAAGTGGCATGAAAAAACCTTTATTTATTATATAGTATAGATTTGATTACACTTAAAGTAAAGAAAAGTATCGGCGGCATACGCCACGACCACTTCTCCCCCTTAACTTTGGTGAAATGGTAAAATTCACCCTCAACTTTTTAAAATATTATTTTAAACCTCTTAAGTTTCTAAAGTTTCAAGTTTACTCCTGTAGTATATATATATATATATATATATATATATATATATATATATATATATATATATATATATATATATATATATATATATATATATATATATAGGAAGTATAGAATAGAAACCTTGTTGAGTTAAAGCCTAACCCTTGAACTACATTACGCCACGTGTCCCTCTTGTAATTTAATACTCAAGGGTATTTTAGTAAAATCCTTTTTATGTTGAAATATCTGGTTTCAAAGATCGATGCACATCAATTCATGCTTTCCCCATTTTTGTTCCATTTCTCAATATCTCACCTGCACAAGTAACCCACAAATCTTATTTGTACAAACCCTAGCACCACACACCTTCTAGAGAGAAGAGAGGGTTTACAAGGTTAGTTCACACAAATCTCATTTTTGTTCCATTTCTTTTGATTATGACTTGATTTTTGTTTGTTTGTTGAAATCGGCCGATCCACTATTTTCATCAGAGCTTCATCCCATCAATTTCATCCGCTACTATTTGTCTCCAATATGATATAACATGTTTGTTTGTTTTTTCATTTATGAATTTTTAGGGTTTCATGAAATTCTTTCGCCTGTTTTTTTCATTGGTTTACAATAAGGTCATGTGTGTATTCTGTTTACGGATTATTGAAACTCAAACTATACACCTACAAGCAAGTAAAAGACGGTGGTAGGCGGCGGAGGTGCAGGTTGCGCATGCGGAGATTGAGCAGGTTGGGGATGAAATTCAAATATTATTTTTTGCACTTTTGAGTTAATAGGCGCCGATTGTTGGAAAAGAAATATGAAATAAAGGAGACAAAAGCACAATCTGATGAACATAAGTCGCAAAAAAATGATAGAGATGGTAGCTCCTTCAAAGAAATCAAAAGAATCAGGGGGTAAGCTGCTACAGGCACCACCTCGGTTCCTTCTCTAAAGGTAAGATGGTTTATTATATTTTTTTTCTTTTTGTGTTAGATTTAGGGATAAATAATTTGAATTCCTCATTTTTTTGTTATTATTGGATTGTCATAACAGGGAAAGGCTCCAACTCCGTTGGATATTTTCCTCTTAAATCTTTTAAAAGTAACCATTTTGTTAATATTTTCCTCCAAGTAGTTTTTAAACAAATAGAAAAGGTGAACTTTCTCGGAAACTGGGTAATTTTTTGTGTAGGTTGTTAGATCAAAAGCTAGAACACTTTGCTTAGATTTTATTAAATTTTCTGTAATTAGTTAATTTGTTAAATATTTCTAATATTTATGATGTTTTAGTATCTTTTAGTTCTTTTTTATTTTAATGTGTTTGAAAGTTTTATGCTTTTAAAAGTAACAATTTAGACAAAGTTTTTGACTTGTTTGATCTATATTCATTTAAGCCATTATTTTAAATTATTGTTACTCTTTTTAGTGGGAAAACTTAACCTATATCGACTCATTTGTATGTAAATTTGTTATTTTTTTACCATTTAATGCGGAACAAATGGCAACTTGTTTTTGTTTTTGTGATGCAGACCTGATGGAACTAAGAAAGCCTATGTTAGGTTAACTCCAGACTATGACGCTTTGGATGTTGTAAACAATATCGGAATAATCTAAGGTAAAACGTCTTTCAGTTTAAAGAGGAATTGTATGCTCAGTGTGGCAGTTTTGTTAGTTTTATGCCGTTGAATACTGCTTCAAGTTTAATGTGATTATTTTCAATTCGGATTCTGCTTATTATTAATTATTTTGGTTAGCTTTTTAGTAACCTGATCACTTACATGTACTTTTTTTACATATGTAAATTGTTTTTGACATATGAAACATTTGATTCTTACATATGTAACATTTGATTTTACATACGTTAAAAGTTGCTAGTTACATATGTAATATCCTTTACGTAACATTTGATTATGCGGTCTCCTTTGTCTTACTGGAAAGTCTGTTAAAATAGTATGATATAATACCTCATAGCATTTAAATCAACCTATTAGTATTTAACCATCATTTACTCGTTAAGTTTTGGCATATCTTTTGTAGTGGCTAAGAAGAAGTCAAGTTCATTTACTTCGCGCTCAACACGGAGACTAAAATCGAGTAATAATGTTTCTTTAACATATATAGTTACATATATTACATTTGTTAGTTACTTATGTAATCCCACCGGACCACTAGTTATTTTTGACAATTTGCATACATAAACTCATAAAAGTTCTATTATAACATACGTAACTTTACTTATGTTACAAGTGATACTTGCATTCTAAGTTACTTTATACCTAATATATATTTATATATGTAATTAAGTTGATGAACTTGTTTTCTTCGTATGTGAAGGATTTTCATGTCAAAGATAAAGATGATTATCAAGAAATTAAGCCTATTTAGGTTTTATGTTTTTTGTTAGCTTATTATAGTTTTGGACCATTTTTTTTTAAGTTTGTATGAAATATCTTGTTACGTTAATGTTAATATTGCAATTGTTAACCTCATAGGATTTTTTTTTATATATATACAATATTCTTTATTATCATGTTTAGTGACAATAGTTGGATTTTCTTTGCTATACATGATACATTGTCTAATATTTATTTTTATAATTAATATATTTCATTTAAATGGATGTGGTTAGATTTTTATCGTTTGCCTAATCTTGTTATATTCTTTATTTTATTGGTTATAATCACCATCATTAGTTATATATGTTACATTTCTTAGTTACATATGTATTAAAACTATAAACAAATTATTTGAACAAAAATAAGAAATTTACATATGTAACATCCATTTGAAAGGCTAAATTTTATATTCATTGTATGGTAAAAGGTTTTAAACCCACAACCTATTGGTTGTGGGCCTCCTTTCTTTACATATATAACAACTATAGTTACATATGTTACATTTCTTAGTTACATATCTAATGTAATTGTTACACATGTAACTATACCTGATCAGTTGGTTATAAAAAGTATTCTTTAGTTACATATGTAACGTTACTGCATACATTACTAAGTCAAATCTCGTTCATCGTTATTTTGTATGTAACTATTTGTAGAATTTAGTTTTTGAATTTTTATGAAATAAACATTGGTTGAAGGGTGATTGATTTGACTAGGAGAGAGTACAGAGAATAACAAAAATCAACCTGTTGACTCTTGATTTGATTTGTCAAGAGAGAGAAATAATTTTTTTTAAACTTTACCATTTTACCCTTTATGTACCTTAATATGCTTAAAATATTATTTAAAATTTACTTTTTTGCAAGATTTAATCTCATCTATTGATGATGATAAATGAATGGTTTAGATAAGGTTTACAAGGTTTCTTCAACTCAACAAGGTTTTTATTATAACCATCCTCATATATATATATATATATATATATATATATATATAAATATAAATATATATTCGTCAATTATTTTTTTTCTTGATGTCCCGATATAAAATTCATTAAAAACGGAGTTGTATTCAAAATATGGTATTTTTTAAGTGTCGTGGGTTATATCGACTAACGGTAACATGTTGGTACCATGAAGAATGAAGAGGGAATGATTCAATGTTTTTGTGACCGGCGGTCGCAGGGTCTTCCTTAATATTTCGGATGTCATGTGCGACTAGTAAAAATGACCCCTAAAATATAAACCTTTACATATATATGGGAAGTTTCTTGAGAAAACCACATAGTTATGCGAAAACCGTAAAAACCACTAAGAAAATCAATTCTAACCATTCATATAATAATAATAATTTTTTATTTTATTTTATTTATAAAAGTATCAATGTAATATTACACATTTTTACTAAAAAATCATTTGAAGTATTGGGTTACGTACACGTAACACATAGTGTTACATATATGTAAACGAAAAACAAAAAAATTGCAATTACGTATACATAAAACACAATACATAAAAATATTTTTTGGTAAAATGTCTAATATTACATTAATACTCTTAGAAATAAATTTAAAAAATAAAAAAATCTATAAATTATTTGATTAGCTCTTGGCGGTTTTAACGGTTTTCGCGTAACTATGTAGTTTTCTCATGATCCCTTCCTTATATGTATGTATGTATGTACATATATATATATATATATATAGTTCATTAATACGACGACAATTGGTATAAAAATAAACAAAACCAAATTAATGTAGAAAATGATCTATTTTGCTTAGTTAAACGAATCGTGAGGATCTCGTAGCATTCTAAGAATTAAAGTTGTTTATCAACTCTTCATAATTCATACTCTCTAAATAATCGTTCTCAATAGCTATCATTACCAATCCATTAAGTGTTTCTTGAGACATTGTGGATCTTAAGTAGGACTTCAATAGATTCAAATTTGAAAAGCTTTTTTCTACAGATGTCACTGTTATTGGAATAGTAAAAAAAACTCTATATGCAACTAATGCATTAGAAAAACAATCAACTTGTTTCAAATATTTTAGCTCATTAGTAGGGTTGATAATTTTATTAGGTAATAATGTGTCAAACAACTTTAACCCCATATAAAGTTCATGAGCATCAATATCTGATCATTCATCATATTTAAGTGCATCAAGAAGACTACAACACAACATAAGATCTTTGTCTTCAAATTCCATCAACATGATCTCTATCAACATTAGCATCTTCAACATCATCAACATGATCTACATCATCATTAGCATCATCACCATTAACATCACCAACTTGATCTTCATCGTTATGAGTACTCACATTGTTATCAACATCAATATCACCAACATTTTGGTTCTAGGGAAGAAGCTTGAGGTTTTCTTTGTATAAACCTATTTAGAGCCCCCGACTTCATATTTTCCTAAATCTTTATTTATTTTCCCCTTTTTACATTTTTGACTATTGAATATTTGTTTGGGAGGCATAATTTATGAAAGTGCAAAATTGAACCAATGAACCAATAATAAGTTGTGAAAAATTGACTAATGAACCAATAATAACTTTTAATAAGTAATGAAAAATTGAACAAATAATAAGTTTCAATTAGTCAACAACCTATAAACTAATAAACCTAACCAAATAAGTTTCAAGTAATCATAAAAAAGAGAAGCAATAACAAAAACAATTTTAAACCCGGGAGGCCTTACTTGTTGGATTTACTCATTCACAAACAGTTCTTAAACTTGAATATCAAAATAATGCAGCGAAAAATTTCATTAAAACATAATCATAACATTGTTCAACATGCGGAAGCGTAACATAGTCTAATACATAAACATAACATAAGCTAATCATAATAGGATGTCAGTCTTCATATCATCCGGGTAACTCATCAAGCCACCCATCATCATAACCTGCCTTAACCTGAATGTGCATACTAAAAGTCAGCTACGCTGGTGAGTTCTAGCTTTACATAAAACCTTAACATAAACATTTTGCCAAAAACATAACATACATTTATTTAACAAAAGCGTACGTAAAACATGCAATAACTTAACATCGTAACATAGCATAATATCATAAGTCAACATGAACCGAATATGCGCCTTCTCGTAACCGTCAATTCTATACATCGCATACCAGCAGATAAACTTAAGGCTCGTTACCTCTAATTCATCCGTCACCCAGGTCTCCTAAGGCTCGTTACCTCTAGGTGGATCAAACATATGTCTCCTAAGGCTCGTTACCTCTAGGTAGACAGAACATACCTTAGGTACTATTTCCCCGCAAGGAATAGTACCTTCCATCGGGATCCCAGTAATCCCATGGGTGACCGTCGTCACCCCATCCTCAACCAATTGTACAACCGTTAGCCAGCCACAGAGGCCCCCCGTAAGGGTAAGGCCAATACATACATACATACCCTAGTTCCCGTAGGATCGTGGTAGATTCGTTCATTCGTGAATTTCACAAAACCTTTATCTCATTTTAGTTAAAACATTCGTACGTTTTATTAAACAAAACATCATCTCTTTCGTAAACCTTTCATAAACTTCTTTTGGCAAAACATTTCATAAACATCATCTCGTAAACATCGTTTCGTAAAACATCATTTCGTATGTATGCACACCAGCCCAAAAACATAAATAAAGCATTTAAGAAGGGCTTCTAGAATTCACCTGATAATCTAGTCTTGGTTGTCCTAAGCAAAGGCCCAACAACGTCACGTACGATCTGGATTGAGTAGTTAAATACACATCAGACCTAATCCCGACTCTAATGATTTAACCATTCTGAATTAGGCGAACATACTGACTTTACTAACCAGCTATATATACCCATAGACCTGACATGGCCTCGCTCTTGTGTACTTAATAAGTACGCAGACTTCGTTCTTGCGTACTTGATAAGTACGCAGGCTTTGCTTCTTGCGTACTTGATAAGTACCAGGCTTTGCTTCTTGCGCACTTGATAAGTACGCAGGACCTACCTGCGGGCAGCCTTCTTCCCCGCAAAAACCCTAACTTTTTGCATGCAGATCCGACCTCGTCAAGATCCGAACTTTTTACGTTCAAAACGTTTGCTTTTCATTCTAGATGCTAGATCTATGTTTATATTCAAGTTTCATACGTAAAAATGCCATCTTTTTATCCAAAACCCGAAAACCCCAAAACGAACAAAAACTCAGATCTAGATCAGATCGTTACATGTATCGAGCTTCTGATTCGGAGTTTTTGCTCACGATCTATGAAGTAACACACTTCTTCAATCTCGGGTCGATCCGCCAACTTTCTCTCTCTATGGTTTCTCTCTCTAGAACTTGCAAATGAGAGAACGGTGGAGTGTGTTGGCTATTTAAAGGGAAGGGACTCCTCCCCTCAAGTTTGCCGGCCCATCTGGCCCGGCCAATTACGCCTCGTTCATTTATTCCGTTCGTCTCTCGTTTAACCCATTATTTTAATCGTCGTTTTATTTTTGGGATGTTACATTTTAAGCCAAAATTAAATGAATTTAAACCTAGGATGCATTAGGCATAAAAAATGATTGTCAAACTTGGTGATTATCATCAATTATTTGAAACAACCAAAAATGATTTTGGTGATTGTGGTTTTGCAAAAAGCCAAAAACGATTTTAAACCTTCTATTACAAACTTGATGATTGTCGATTGTGTTTTTGCAAACAGCCGAAAATGATTGTTGATCGTGAATTGTGATTTTACAGGGGGTGGGGGCGACCGACGACTATCGAACTTCGACTTCGACTTCGATTGGTATGAAAAGCATTATCAAGGGGGAGAAGCGCGATTATCAAGGAGAATGGAAGGGATGTGAGATAGCAGTCCAAATCAAGGGTCTAATCGCTGCCTAACAAGCATTTAAAACTCTAGGGGGGTAATGATGCACATCACATACCACATAAAGAATAAAATAAGTGGTTATAGAGTCAAGAATGCCCCCACCTAAAGCCAAGGACACCCGTGACTAGGGGCTGATGACATGGATGGAACCTTAGGGAAGGACCACCACTTAGTAAGGCATGGCAGGAGCGCAAGGCGTGCCACCCGGCTAAGATAGGAAGACCAAGCTAAGAAGAATAAATTAGGAGAACCAACCCAAGGTGGGACAAGGATAAGAAACAAGATAGAGATACCCCATGGCAATATGAGGTTTGCTAAAAAGATAAGTCTGACCGACGAGTCGAATCAACCAAACAGTGGCACGACAAGAATGGCCGCTGACGCAATAATTCCCAATACACCATGATACTTGGCGATGCACAAAAAAGAAGTAAGGGACATGGAATGCATGAGTGTACAGGAACAACTCTTTCTATTTCCGTTATTAAAGTGGGTCAAACCCTAGCGGTAGAAGCCCAGGTAGTATGAACATCATAGAACTAGGAAAACATGATAGTCAACTTATTGCACTAATTTGGTAGTCCCTTAAGGAATCGAGGCACATCCCATTTAGCAAGGAAGCCTAGGGATCCCAAAGAGAAATAACAAGGATCAAAGGAAGTCTCTCCACTATTCCAAGAATCGGGCCTATAAATAAGAAGGACTCGCCACCCATGTAATTCATTCACTTCCGACTACTCACTTCACACTTACTCTCAAAACTCCTAAGAAAACCCTTACCTGATTTTCACGCCAGAGGTGGATTGTAGGGGACCCTCCCTACAGTGAGCCTAACAGTTTGTTCATCTTAGCAAGATCCTTTAGACTTGGTTTATCTCCCCAGTGCAATAACAATTAACAATTCAAATGGTTAATAGTTGTGTATTTATGTTGCTTATTATATGATTAGACAGTGTGTAGGATTGTTGGTAGATTAAAGAAATATTGAAGGGGCTGTTTTAAGAGAGCTACGAAGTTGAGGGACGAAACGGAGAGATGCAACTAAGGAATGACTTAAGTGGCAAAGCTAGAAACATTGCAAGGGCTTTTCTGATATTTTGGGGTATTTAGTTACTATAAAATGATGACGCTCTCTTCTCGTTGACTCTCTTCTTCATTCATATAGGGTTTTGTCGTCACATACAAAAGTCACATAGTTTAGAGTGATGATTGTCTTCAGTCGTCTTTGTCAACGCTCTTCGTGTTTCCACACACACAAAATCGTCTAAACTCTCTCACTCGGCTCTTGTTCGTCTTCTAGGGTTTCATCATGTATGTTTAGATTCATCATATGGATGATCTTGTTCTTATTCTAAGAGCTGTATTTCTTTGTTTAGATTGTTTGTAATATGACATATAATTTCTAGATCTATTTGTATTCGTATTTAGTTTCTTATCAAAATTATTTATAAAAGTTTCGTTTCTTGACAACAACTGTGAGAAGTTTAACCAATTCTACATCACGAGGAACATAAAAGAAACATAACCAACTTGTGATCGTACCAACCAATTCTACAATCACGAGTAAGATTAGTAGACAAAAATTCTAGGGGTGCGACCAAGAAGACGAATTGGTGGTCGATGATCTGCACATAAAGCGACCCCTAACCTAAGGAAGAAGATCATATTTGATGAAGATTACAAAAAAATACCATGTCCCATCAAATAAGAAAAAGACTAAGAACCCAACCAATTGATCCAACTATAATTAACCCCAATAACCAACAACCAATTGATTGAACATGAAGGCCATGAACCATCAAAAACTAGATGAACCATGGCGGTGTAAGCATGGGAATTGCAAGAAATGAAGACAAAAGATGAACCGGAAGTAGGGATACTAAGTGCAATTTTGTCTTTTAGTTTTTTTTTTATATTCTAATTTCATTCATAAATTCACAAACCAAACGCAATACAAATTTGGTTGGAATTAATTCTAATTTTTTTTTAAAATTAGAATTCCTTCTAAAAAATTAACGAAAGTTTATAAAAACTCTTAATTAATGCATATACTTTAATGACCTACTCCTGGATATAATGTATTCACGGTTTCACATGTATAAAGTGGAAGTTTAAAAAATAGAAGAAAAAGAAGGTAACCATGAACTTATCGATTTTCGATTTGTTCAATAAAACAAATAAATAAAAAAATCATTTTAACTCGATTTCTCCTCTACCAGAAAACAGAACCAGATCATCATCCATCCGTCCACCCCCTCGTGATTTTCGGTGCTTTAATTTTAAGAAACGTCATCCTCCACTCCAAATTAGACTCTTTCTCTTCATGCCCTTCCAGAAAACCCTAATTTCTGCAAACCCTAACACAATGACCTCTTTGAAGCCAATTCTCTCTCACATAGACAACATCCCCTCCACTCCGGGGAAATTCAAGCCGGACAAATCACCCTTGCACTACCTCCACCACCGCTTCCGTCTCCCCAGAATAACACTCTGGACACTCGTTTTCCTCGCTTTGATCTTCCTATTCTTCTTCCTATCGCCTCCGTCCACCGCCGCCCCTCGCCGCGGCCTCCGCACGACCGCCTCCTACGGCGGATCCGGATGGGAGAATCAGGTCAAGTCATCTGCAAAACCTCGTTCACGCGCCGGTCACACGGTTCTCGTCACCGGCGCCGCCGGTTTTGTCGGCTCTCACGCGTCCGTCGCTCTCAAACGCCGTGGAGACGGTGTCGTCGGACTCGATAATTTCAATTCGTACTACGACGTTAACCTAAAAAAAGCCAGAAAATCACATCTCCTCGACCGCGCCGGCGTGTTCGTCGTCGAAGGCGACGTAAACGACGCCGTTCTCCTCCGTAAACTCTTCGGCATAGTCCACTTCACACACGTCCTCCACCTCGCCGCGCAAGCCGGCGTTAGGTACGCGATGGTAAACCCTAGTTCCTACATTAAATCTAACGTGAACGCCTTCGTGAACCTTCTAGAAGTTTCGAAATCAATTAACCCCCAACCGGCGATCGTTTGGGCGTCTTCTAGTTCGGTGTACGGCCTCAACTCAAAAGTACCTTTTTCTGAGAAAGACCGTACAGATCAACCGGCGAGCCTCTACGCCGCCACGAAAAAAGCCGGTGAAGAAATCGCCCATACTTATAACCATATCTATGGTCTTTCGATCACCGGATTGCGGTTTTTCACTGTTTATGGACCTTGGGGTAGACCAGACATGGCTTATTTCTTTTTCACTAAAGATATTTTAAAAAGAAGGCCAATTTCGGTATTTGAAGGGCCTGATCATGCAACTGTTTCTCGAGATTTCACCTACATTGATGATATTGTGAAAGGTTGTTTATCGGCTCTTGATACCGCAAAAAAGAGCACCGGGAGTGGGGGGAAAAAGAAGGGGGAAGCACAGTTTAGGATTATTAATTTGGGGAATACGTCTCCGGTTTCTGTTAACAAGTTAGTTAGCATATTGGAGAAGTTGTTGAAGGTGAAAGCTAAGAAAAAGGTGGTTTTGATGCCAAGGAATGGAGATGTGCCGTTTACGCATGCGAATATTACTTTGGCACGTAAGGAGCTCGGGTACAGACCAACGACCGATTTGGAAACAGGGTTGCAGAAGTTTGTTAAGTGGTATCTTGATTATTATGGTGGGAAGAAGAAGAGTTCTTGGTGATTGGTGAAGAGGTTAACCTATGAACCCTATTTGATTATAATCTTCCATTATGTTTGGTTTATGTGGCTTGTATGCATTCTTTTTAGGGGATGTGTTAGAACACTTACTTTAGTGGAAGACTTTAGATTGATTTGTGTGTTCTAGATGAAGGATTGTACAGCCCGTGACTAATTGGTGGATTCGCTAGTTCGGTAGTTCCTATCTATTATTAGCTTTAGAATGCTCTAAATAATCTAGGTTTTGAAGCTTAGTTGTTTTATTGAACTATGATGAATGGCAAGAATGTTTATCTTTATATGTTGGTTGCATCTTGTTCATGATGATCCTTTGTTTAGTTTGTTGTTTTAGTGTTTTTATTGTCATTCATGGTTCATTAACTATGCAGAAAGTGTTGACGGATGACGGGTTGGCCCTACATGACCTAATCCGTTTGAACTTGTATTAGGAACTGTCCAGTCAGTTTGGCCCGTTATCCAACCCACTTCACCCACCCATATTGCCATATCTAGAAAAGGTTATACACATCTGTGTTAGAAAGGTTATATCCTATTCTGTAAACCAGATTAATGGTGGTTAGTCATATACCCAATCTGACTAAAACACCCATTTTGTAGAACCCTGTAAGTTTATCTTCTGTTTCCATTTCATGATGAGAGCTTGGTACATCTCCATCATTTGGGATGGTTGTCGTGCCGCCACCTGATGTAAAGCAAGGGTTTTGTTCTATAAGAAAGAGCAGTGATCATCTTTAATCTAACTCATGGCCTTTTGGTCTTTGGACAGAGATTTTCAAATCCATAAGACCTACTTAATCCACTTTTTTAAATTAAATTAGAATATTACTTCAATAAGATAGTTTTTAATTTTTTTACAATCTTGTTTAATACATTAGTTTATTCATAAATCACAAACAGAAGAACTAAAAGTGTTTGGAAGGATTGGACATACATGAACCGATCCGTTTGGACTTGTATTAGGAAGTGTAATGTTGCTACATCTTTATTAAAGGTTAGAAATCATCCAACAAAGTACCGCGAAGATACCTTGTAACAGCACTTGTAAGTTCTCTTTTTAGCAATATAAAGAAATCTTTAGTTTATAATATCTTTGCGTCCCTCTATTGTCTCCTCAAATCGCTTCCATAATCGAGCATAAGGCTTGACTTAGCACACAACTAAGTGACACACAAAAGGTCGAAAGGATAACTGTGTGACAGGTGGTATCAAAGCGGGTTTGAGCCTTCAAACAGTTTGGAAGTTAAATTCACTATCCCAAAAGTTCTTAAATAATGCTAAACAATGGTGGTGGGAGAAGAGATCAAATGTTGGTGCTTGTGACTCGAGGTGCACAAAAAAACCGGTTTGGAAATCCAAACCGGTTCGGAACCGGAAACCGAACCGTCCAAGAACCGGTTTTTTGTGAACCGGTTTCAAACCGGTAGGAACCGCCGGTTTACAACCGGTTTAAGACATTTTCGCGACGAACGGTTTAAGACCGGTTTTTTGTGAACCGGTTTGACGAACCGGTTTGGTAAACCGGTTTAACGGTCACAAAATCGAACTAGCCGTTGGAAAACGGCTATATAGCCGTTAGAACCAATTTTTGAACGTTTTTTCACCCTTTTTAACCCCCAAACACATTATAAATAGGTAGTGGGTGTTTTGGTTAAATCACACTTCTCAAACCCGCTCTCTACACTCTCGTTTGTAAAAAAAAACGCTCAAAAACGCTCTAAAACGCTCAAAAAACGCTATGGCAGGTTCTTTAAGTTTTGGTGTTTCCTCTTCCGAAGTTAGCGTTGTGAAAATCATACCAACAACGAGGAACCCCGCGATTTGGTCAAACTACGATCTATGTGAGATGTCTAACGGGTTGGAACGTGCTTGTTGCAAAAATTGTGGTGGGTTTTTTAAAAAGGAATCAAACTCAACTCTAAAAACTCATATGGAAAAATCTTGCCCGAGTTTGAAGAAAATTCCGGAGAGGGTCAAGCATCTATGAAAAGCGAGGGTGGAATTTGGAACTTCGATCAAGTAGTAGCTCGAGGAATGTGAACTTAAATTTGTATAACGAAATGAGAAATGAATTTACTAAACGGGCTAGAGGATCCACCCCGAGTAGCGAACTCGGAAGGTATACGGGAACAAACTTTTTATCATTTATGAGTCCGGATGTTTTTGAGGACTTTGATATTTTGGCGTGGTGGAAAGGAAACGAATCTACTTTTCCGGTCCTTTCCGCCATGGCCCGTGATTTACTAACCATCCAAGCTTCCACGGTAGCTTCGGAATCCGTTTTTTCTCTTAGTGGCAGGGTTTTATCTATTCGAAGAACTAGACTCACTCCCGTCGCAATGGAAATGTGCATTTGCTTGAAAGACCATTTGGATGCGGTAGATAGGAGACAAGATAGGAGTTCGCTTGAAGACGAAATTGAAGTTGAAGAATTCATACACGAATCTGAGGTCAACCAAGGATTGGCGAGCCCACTTACAAATGAAGAACTTGCCGAAGATGATAGACTACGAGGATCCACTAGTAACTCCGAGAATGACGGCGAAAATTAAACAAAAAAACTCTAAAAAAAAATATTATTCTTTTTGTTGAATTGTAATGTTTAATTTTGTAATGTTTTGTGATTTCCGAACTCCTACAATATGAATAAACGTTGAACTTTATGTTTTTATTTGTTAAATATTTATTATTATTATTTTTTTTTTTAATAAAATCGGTTTAAACCGGTTCACCAACCCGAACCGGTCCAGAACCGAACTGAACCGGTTCAACAGGTTCGAGATTTTATACATGATAAACCGGTTTAACCCGAACCGGTTTTAGTCAAAACCAGTTTAACAATTGCGTTGACCAAATCGGTTCGGGCCGGTTTGGAACCAGTTCGGTTCAAAAACCCGGTTTGTGCACCTCTACTTGTGACTAAGCCAATGAGTCTAATGTTGGGCGTGCTTAGTGAGTAAAGATATTTGTTCCCGGGTGTGTCATGGTGACATGGAGCCATAGAAAGCCGTGTGCTCTGCTCATCCCGTTGCCAAATTCAAGGGTAAAGACCAACCCAAGTGATAGATTGCGTTCGAATATGGTTGTCAACATCGAAAGCGGTAGAAGGTGCTTCCAAGAACAGAGCGAGTAAATAGTTGGCAGTTGTAAACTGGAACCAACCCGGTCTCTAGAAAGAATGATGGGTCGGGCCAATTGATGAATCATCCGGAACCGGTCCCGGGTGATGATAGTCGTTCGTTGCATTTAGGGATAAAAAAATGTGTCTCTTAACCGAGAAGCCAAAATAAAACAAATATCTTAGGGTGCTTTCATGTACAGGTGCACAAATCCGGTATTCTCAAGAACCGGTTCCGGTTTCTACTAGTTTCGGTTCTTACCGGTTCTGGTTCTAGGTCCAGTTCTTGGTTGAAAAACCGGACCCTATGTATCCGGTTCCGGGTATTCAAGAACCGGTTCCGGTAATTCAAGTCGGGTATTTCAAGAACCTATTTCCGGGTATTCGAAAAACTTATTTAAACATATAAATACATTAATTAAACATATAAATAACTAACTTAAAAAGTCCAATAACATTAAAAACTTAAAATGTTACAAAATAGATAAATGTTTAAAACATAAACTCATATAAATTATATTAAAAAACTAGATTGTCTTCGTTTTTCTCTTCGTGTCTTCGTTTTTTTTATCATCTTCGTGACTTCATTTGGTGATTTATTAATCTTCTTCTAGTGGGCTTAACTTCCACCACGTTTGGTTTGCTACTAGCCGAGGCGGAAGCGGTAGCCGAGGCGGAAGCCATTTTTTAGCGTTTTTTTAGATTTTGATCGTTTTAGAGTGTGGTAACTAAACCTAAACATCCACCAACTATTTATACTAAGTTAGGGCCATTAAAAAGTCAAAAAAAATGCCTAAAAAGAGGCTCTAAATGCTATATTACCGTTATAAAACGGTCAAAAAAGTTTCCAGCACGTATTTCGGGAAGAACCGGTTTCGGGTATTTTTAGAACCGGTTTTGACTAGAAATATTGGAACCTATCAAGAACCTACGGGTAGGGTCGGTTTCGGTTCCTTGGGCAGTTCCGAGTTTTTTGTTCACCTCTATTTCTAACTGATGGACGTGAATGTATTGGTGGGAGGAAAAATGTGACGAGCCAGTGTTAGAAGATCGCATTTACTTAAAGTTGTGTTTAAACACATGGGTTTTTGGCTACTTGTGCATATCTTTCGAGAGTGTCTTGACGATTAATAAAGACTGTATCCCAGGAGTGCATACACTTCTTGAATACCACTGGTCGGGAGTTGGGGTGGACTCCCCTATGAATATATGCCAGGACGATACATGTGACTCTTTAGCCTTTCGGAGAAACATGTGCTTCAATTAAAGTTTAAGCTGATTAATGCGACTAAGGGCCCGTTTGGTTGGTAGGAATTCGTGGAAATTCAATGGAATTGGAATATGAATTCCATTGGTCAACGTGTTTGGCTCGCGGAATTCATTGGAATTCGAATTCATTGGAATTTTATTCTTAACGTGTTTGGTTGAGACAAGAATTGAAATTGGAAATGGAATTAATTTCTCAAATTCCTTCCAAATTGTGAAGGAATTCAACAAAAGGAAATGGAATCTCCGACCACTCATTGTTGTCGCATCCGTACCCCTAAGTCCGCCGACCCCAACCCCCGCCGTCTCCACCCCGATCACCGCACGCCGCCCCCACCCCGATCACCCCCCACCGCCGCCCGCGACCAACCGTAGACTGCCAACCGCCGCCTCCGCGAACGCCGGCTCCGTTGGTCGCCACCGCCGACCACAAACGCCTCCCCTGCCGCCGACCACCTCTGCCACCCCTGTCCCCAACCCCCGCCCCCAACCCCCGCCCTCCATTTTATAGATTTAATTAAATAACATTATTTTCTCTATATAATCTACTCTATTTGAATCCTAGTCTGGATCTCTTTTACAGTCTCATATTAAATTGACAATTATCCTCCATTTTACAATAATAATCATCCTACTGTCTTCGTATATCTTGATTAATAATCCGAGGAGTGGGCGGTGGCAACGAGTGGTGTCGGGTGACAATGGGGCTAGTGGCGGAGGTGACGGTAGAGGGAGTGGTTGGCTGCGGCGGTTGGTGGGGGGCCGGCGGTGGCGGGGCCGACTAATTTAGGTAGGTGGTGGTAATGTTGAAAGATTTCAATTCCTTTATGATTGTTTTGTCACTCAAATGGATTAGGAATTCAAATTTCTTTAATAGATTTCAATTCCTTTAAATTTCAAATTCTTTGGACAAATTACAATTCCAAATCCAATTCCAATGAATTCTACAAACCAAACGCTCCCTAATTTTTGCGTATTTAGGTAAACATACGATGGTTTTGATTTTGTGATTATGTTTTATCAAAAAAGCCAAGGATGTTCATTTGGATGGAACTCGAAAATTAAGAATAATGAAACCAAGTAGCAGAATCATGTATACCATAATTTTTTTAACAACAATCGCCCTAAACTACTTCTAACCAAATTTAAACTTCAAAGAGTTTTTGACTCTTACCACTGGGCTACCAACCCAAGTGGCTAATCACCACATGATTCACTTGACAATACACATGTAACGAATCAAAATTCGGGTTTCGTTATAAATAAATAAATATTCTAATAAATATTATGGTGAAAATAATATTTTAGAAATAAGTTGAAACAAGTGAGTTTCAAGTTAGTAATAGGGTTATATTAGTTTTTATCTAATTTTGGAATGAAATGGGTGAAATGGAAGTTGAGGGGCCATTTGACTAGAAGAAGTCAAAATTGAGACTTTATTTGTGTTTTGGTCGTTCTTGGGCAAGAGAGAAAAAGGAGAAAACGAAATTTGAAGCCAAAATCGTGCATTTGAGCTTGAATTTGTGAAGGTCTTGGCTCACACATCACCTTCCTAACATCAAGTAAGTGATTATCTTTCATTGATTTCACCTTTGATGAGCTAGTAGGTGGGTTTTGTAGATATCCAAAAATTTATTATGCATGTGGTTAATTGGTGTTAGATTGTTGATAATCTAGCTAATCTAGCTAATTTAAAGGTAAAGAATAGTGATTTACATCCTAGAACCCTTTGATTATGATTATGAAAAGTTAGGGTTCATATGGAGAAATTTGGGAGTGTTTGGATTATGATGATAGGATGTTGAATTAATGAATGGTTAAGTGTTTATATGTTGTTAGACACTTGAATGAACACCAAATTAACCTAATGAAAAATATTGAATGAGAAATTAGTGTCAAGGATTTGGAAATGAAACTCAAGTAGGTGAGTTTGGATAAAAAAAATGGTGTTTGGATATGAGTATAACTCAAACGGGTCAGTTTGGGTTGGAAATAGAAAATTGGGTTGTGAACCCAATTATAATGTGATTTTGATGTATGATTAGATTACTAAACGAGGTGTATATGTTTAGGTAATCAAATTGTGAATCGAAAAGGTAGTGCGGGATCTTCTAACCCGAAAGGTAAGTGCTTTTGCACTTACTTAGTATTGTTGGTAAATGGTGTTATATGCAATGTTGTATGCATAATGTGTTAAGTGATATGAATGTGTATGAATGTAGTCATAGTTGTATTACTATAATAGAAATGTGTAAATGAGGTTATGATCTAAGTATCATAATGGAAATGGGATATGAGGTTATGATCTAAGGATCATAATGAAAATGTGGCAATGAGGTTATGATTTAAATACCATAATGGAAATGGGATATGAGGTTATGATCTAAGTATCATAATGGAAATGAGGTTATGGCCTATGTACCATATTGGAAATGGAAATGTGTATTTATGAATATTATATGAAATGAATGAAACTTGTAGGTGTTATGCAAGTTATATGTAGCCTAATGTCAAAATTGGATGGAAACGGGTTAAATGGGTGAATGGGTGAAAACAAGTTGTAATCACTTGTTTGATATGTTTATATTCATTACTAATGGTTGTTACATGTGGTGTTATGTAGGAAAAGCTCCGGGATAGTCAAGGTCAAGTCTATGCCGAATGTTGGATTCTCGTATGCACTTTTTGGTGATTTCGGGTGTAATTAGAAGTCCATCTAATGGATGTAAATGGATACTTGAAATTGTAGTTTTTGATGCAAAAGTATGTTATTTTGAATGTTAGAACCCATATTTAAGTATTGGGAAAATTTTATGGCAAAATGGGTTAAATATGAAAATTGTAAAAATGTTGAGAATGGAAGGTGCTGCCAGGGAACATGGTTGTGTTCATCTTAACACAGCCATGACAACAACCTTGTTTCTTTTTTAGAGCTGAATATGAACACGGTTGTGTTCATCTGAACACAGTTGTGTTCAGGCTTTAGGGGAAAACACTACCATGACAGAAATTTTGTAAAAAAAATGTCTTGGGATAAATGCTTCCGCGTGTGTAAAATGTTTATTATAGCTGGTGTTTAAATTAAGGGTGTTACAACATAAGAATTTAAACTGAAACATTTGGTGTTTCAATCCAAAGTTGACATGATCATTTAAAGTTTATAACTTGTTTTTATGCACATGTAGCAAAATTCTTGTAGTTTGTCGTTTGATTGAGAGATTTTTCAAGAACTAGATCGTTGATACTTGATATTGTCCATAATTGAGTTATATACCATATGATTTAGTAATCTTTGTATGATCCATGAAACGCAAACACAGCCCTAAGGCATGAAGGAACAAACCGTTAAGAAGACATAAACAAACCATGGTTAGATACGAATAACAAGTTTCTAATCTAAGATGGTATCTGTCAATAATTTTACGAAACCAATTTAAGCATTAATGAACAAACCATATTAGATTGAATTACTTCTTACACCTCATTTGTTGGGCGGAATCTATTGGAATTGAAATTGGAAAACATTTTATAAGAAATCATGTTTCGTTCATCGACCGATGGAATAGGAATGAAATTCATTCACCAAATTCCTTCATTCGTTTGATTATGACTTCCATTCCCCATGTCGATGGAAAGTATGAATTCTTTTGAAATTCATCACATTTGACTCGGTGCTTTCCGACCTCAAAAAATTATCTTCTTTGTTACCCATCAAAAGTTATTCGTTTTTTCTATCTTTTTTCTCCCGCGTTCAAACGAGATGTACTCCAAATGACTTCGAAATAGAACTAGAATTAAACCAAATGACTCGATGTACTCCATATGACTCGACGGCTGCGAAATAGTACCAGATCAGAACTAAAAATCTAACCAGATGTACTCTAGATGACTCGACTTCAAAATCGAACCAAAAAATCAAACCGACTTCTTTTTTATTTGGTGTTGACAAAGACTTTGATTTTACAGAAATAGAACGAAGTTAATGACTTGATTTGACAAGGATCTTTAGTTATCAAATTGGTGGCCATTTTATAGAACTTCGATTTTACACGGATCTTCGGTTACTGATTTTATAGGGTTTTCGATGACCATTTTACCCATTTCTTCTAATGAGTTCACCGATTTAGATGTTAAGCAATGGATAGCAATGTGAATAATCGGATTAGTGGTGGTAATAGAACATAACTTCAAATTGATTTTAACTTATGGTGTCAACTTACTGATTTGGTGGTGGTGGTGGTGATGATGAACAAAACTTCAATCAACTAGGGTTGAGTGTGAAAGTCGTAAGTAGTCAATAAATAAAATTATGAAAGGAAAAAAGATAAAATTAAAATAAAATAAAGAGTTAAATATGGTTTTAGTCTCTAAGGTTTAACCAAAATAACTATTTTAGTCCAAAAGTTTTAAAAGATTAATTTCAGTCTAATGGTTTCGTCTTTTGTTTCACTGACATATAACCCACTAACCCTTATATATTTTTATGTTAAGTTATTGTGAAAAGACAAAAATGTTCTTGGACTTAAATGATTACTTTAAAAACTTTATAAATAAATTATTTTATTTTTTTAAAATTATAAAAACTTATATTATTATTAAAATAGTTTGTAATAACTATCATTTACGCTGTGTTTCCGAGTCTCATTTAAGTAGAGAAAAAATAGAAAAGAAAGGAAGAGCAAGTAAACCCTTATTGCAGAGTTTTTTTTAAGGGAGAAAAAGAAAAAAAATAGAAGAAAGAATGTTTCAGAGTTTTTTTTAAAATGAGAAAACAAGTATATCTCTATCCTCTCAAATTGAAGAGATTTAAAAAAAAAAAAAAAAAAATAAAAAAAAAATAATGAGAAAAAAAGAAAGAAATTATTTCTTTTCTTTTATTCAGTAAACTCGGAAACACAAGTTATAAATTATAACCCAACCCCTTCCCCCAAAACCCTCATTTGTACACTTCCTCTACATTATTTCCAATTCATATATCAGTCCCATATTTAATGCAAGACTTTAATTATACAGAGTTATAAATACTAAAATAATCTATATACAATAAATACACATAAGTTGATACACAAACATCAATTACGCATAAAAAAAAACTTATGGTCTCATCATTCTCTATAGATGTGAAATGTATGAAACAGAACATGGTTCCTTGATGGGTTTTCTCTAATCTGTCACCTACGATCACCACCGGATCCATCAAAATTGTTCACCACCACCACCACCAGCTGTGAACAGATCTTCGAGATTTGTAGGGGCGAAGTAAGCTGTCGGTTTCTGATTTAGGGTTTTTGAAATGGGGGAAGAATCCAACGCCAATCATCCCTCGTTTGGCCTCCTGTGTTGTTTACGAATGCCAGCAGCAACGGGAAATCGAGCTCTCTCTCTCTCTCTCTTGTTCTCTTTGATCTGGCCTCCGAAAACCGAGTTTAGATCTCGGGTTTGGCGGTGTTGGTGTGGTGGCGCTGGTGGAACGACGGTGTAGATCTAGGGTTAGAGAAAGAGAACAGCGATGTAGAAAACGGGGTGATGAAGACCTCTTCTTCGATCTAAAAGATGACGGCGGTGTGGGGTGGTGTGGTGGTAAAGATTGTGGCGGTGATCAGGTGGTGTGGGGTGGCAGTGGTGGGGGTCTGATGAAAACTTAAAAAGACTGAAGTTAATAAAGTACACACGTTCTTATGAATAATTGAATATGGTGTATAAAATGTGTTTTGTTATTTTATTTTAATTATTTTAAATAAATTACAAAAATAGTCCTTCAATTATTAAATATGTTAACAAATTACATAATTAGTTTAAGGGTAATTTGATCTTTTCACGATAACTTAACAGAAAAATTGGATGAGGGTTAGTAATTTGTATGCCAATAAAACAAAAGATGAAACTATTGAACTGAAATCAATGTTTCAAAATTTTTGGACTACAATGATTATTTTGGTCAAACCTCATGGACTAAAACCGCATTTAACTCTAAAATAATATGAAATTGAGTAAACTGCAGTTTTCGTCTCTAGGGTTTTGTAACATCCATAGTTTTCTGATAATATTTTTATTTCAATAATAAGTCTTATTTCAACCTCGTGCTTGCTTCAAAAACAATATAGAATGGATAAACTCAAAAATGTTAAACTTTCATATGATCTTTTTCTTATTATATATAACACATGTATAAAAATTTATACATATATATATACATACTTTAAAACTTACAAATATTAAGCACGTATCTACACACTTTTATATATATACATATCGTATGTATTTGTTTATAAATATATATATGCAAATATTTGTATATGATTTTGTAAAACGACCCACTTATACAATTCATAAATTTATAAAAAAAAAGAAGGGAAATTTTTTTCCCATATAAAATAGTTAGAACTTGACAAATAATGTCTAGTTTTTTTTTCAAGTTTTATAAAATAAATTATATATGTATAACTTCCTAAATCCATTTGAACTTGAGTTGAAACTCTTTAGTCATTTGAAACCCCCCCCCCCCCCCTCCACCTTTGAAATTGGACTTTTTGTTTGAACTCAATTAAAACCCATTTAGACCCAATTTGACTCCCAAAAGTCAAACAAATCCGAAGACTTTGCAATTCAAGACTTCTTCGATCGATTCCCATCAGTTCTCTACTTTCCATATGCGTGAATTCAACCCTCGATTCATCCTAATCGCATCTAGCATATCAATTAGACGTTCCACGCGATTAAATTTCAATTTTGAAACAGTTTGACTCTGCAAAGTCAAACAGCGTTCAATTCAATCTCCAATCAATCAATTAAACGCGTTTTAAAACCCGGAAATCATGCAAAATCAATCCTAGCATGAATACAGACCTGATCCGCGACCCAATTCATTCCGAATCGCCCGAATTGACGTGTAAACCCGTCGATTAGCTGTCAACTTCAAACCCGTAATCGAATCGTGCTTTTAAGATAGAATTGAACGAATTAATTCAACACACACCATCACACAATCCCTCTAAAACTCTCTCAATCTTCAATCGAGCATCATTGCATCCCTAGAACTCTGTCAAGCACCAAGGACGCTGAATCTGTACATCCTATCGATTGCCTTCAATTCGTAATCAATCAAGGTACATCCTATATCAACAGTTTCGTTTCAGTGTAAGGTTCAAAAGCCCCATGGTTGGGGCATTCAATTTTGCATAATCGAGTGAATCTGACTGGTTAGGGTTTGGAGTTTTATATCGGGGACGAATGGGGGGGGGAAGCTTGGTCTTTTTCGTTTTAAATTAGAATAAACCCGTTTTGTCAAGGCATGCGCCCTGGTCTACCGGCAAAACTCATGCCCTCAATTTCTCAAATTAGCACCTGCATTGCTCGATTCTTCATCACGGCAGCCCGACATCTGACCATAGCCCGTTCTCACTCATTCGGTTCTGAATCAGGTAATTCTTGTAACCTTCGTACTCGCTATATCTTGTAGATCGAAAGCCCTCTGTTTAACTCCATTAACAGAGGGCAATTCGATGCGTATTTTTTGTCGATTCTTGGTTCTAGGGTTCATATCAATTTAGGGGCTGATTTGAGTTTTTGTTTAAAAGATTTTCCGTTTCATGATATACACTAACGAGCCCGTAGTCGTGATGGTTAGATGCATGTGTGTTTGGTGACCCGGGACTGACCCGAGTTCGATCCGATCAGTCTTGGTTTTCATGTTTTCTTTTTTTAGCCTTTTAATCAGATTTATAACTTCTAATAATTTTTATAAATTATGTTAAATCTTTATAAACTTAAAAATAATTTTTATTTATACTTTTATGTCCAGAATCTTTTATCTAATTAAACTTAACTCAAACTTATATTAATTTAATCTTTAAAAATTGAGTTAAATTCTTAAAAACACCTTTAAACTTTATAAAACTTATATTCTTAATAAGAAATACGTTATAAACTTATAAATTACATATCATTTATTTAAACTTACACTACATTTTAAACGTTATTTATTTCCAAGTTAAAATGTGAAATAAATACTAAACATCTAAACACTTTAATAGATGGTTAGACAAAATAATTATTCGTATAAGATAATTATTCATCCTTAATAATTATGTATACTTTAAATAATTATTATTAAACTTTAACCATTATTTACTCTTTAAATAATTATTTATCCTTAATAATTATTCTTTTATTATTAATCCTTGTTTATTCCTTGAATAAATCCTTAATAACTATTTAGTCTTTAAAAAGATTATTATTAACCTTTGAATATTATTTAACCGCTAGATAATTATTATCCTTTAATAATTTATTATTCTTTAAATAATTATTTTAAATCATTAATAATTATCTAGTCTTACACTTAATTTATTTATAAATACCTAGAAAACATTATTTCCTATTTTGTGTATTTGTGAGGCTTTTAAATAATTAACAAATAAACTTATTACACTTTGATGTCATTCATTCAAAACTCCTATTTGAAACTTTAATCTAAACTTTATAAACGCAATCAATCTCATCTCCCATTGGAACCCTAGTCAAATCTTGAACCCTAGATCCTAGCCATAGACTTGTAGATCATACTTAAACTCTAGACTTGTATTCTTAGGCTTATTTCGAGGATATTCTCTCTCAAAGTCTTGCAAACTTACTCTTACCGGATACTCTTCATCAATCCAAGTGAGTTTACATAGCCCCCTTTTTATTTTGTGCTTTTGGGGTGAAACATGATTTACTTTTTAAAACTTTTTGCATAGACTTAAATACAATTCAACAATATGATATTATGTGTTATGTGTTTTATGCTTGAATGCTATGAGTTAAGACTACATATACATGACATTAGTACAATCATTAACTCCGTACAAACCAACGGTTAACATTGATAGATCTATTGTGTCTGACAAACCCACCCGGTTAGGGTGTTTGTTACCGACTTTACATTAGGGTAACCTGCGTGTTATGCCTCAGTCACAAGGTTTGATTGTACACACTTAGTTTAACTATAGATTCTCTATAAATGCCTTATACACATGTATCGTATGAATTGTATAAAACACTTTAAACTTGGTTGTGTGTCAAAACCTATGTATGCTCACCAACTTTTTAGTTGACCTTGTTTTCATCATGTTTCAGGTACTAATGCTTGAGAATAAGTACAAGTTGCTTCACTTAGGACCGAGGACCTAGAATCTAATTTAAAGAAATTATTTATGTATTTCTATTTTTCTTGTATTGTTGGATTCAAGTTTATTTATGATATGAAGTTGGTTGTTTAAATATTTAAACTTTAGTATTCCTTGAGCTTTTGAACAGTCTACATGTCCCACCCCGACGTATTCCGCCGTCGGTTGGGGTGTGACAGGTTTGTTGCTATTAACAGGTTCAATCCCTCCTTAATAGTATAGGTCCTTGATGTTACATTTCTTAACAGTTTTCGTCCAATTTTGTTAACATCGTTAAGTTTTTCAGTTAAATAACATTAAATGACTAAAATACCCTCTTTTAATACAGAAATTTAATCAAAAGGTATTTGCACCAACAAAACCCCCCCAAACCATTTCCTCCGACGATCCTCCCCATCTCAAACCCCCAAACCATCATCACCGGCGATCATTCCCATCTCAAACTGGCGTCCGATCTGGCCACAACTGCCTTCCGTGCTTTCGTCAACCACATCATCGAAACCATCCGATCTGGCCTCTCCACTCGTCGCCCATGGTATGACCGCTCAGAATCCTCTCCTTCCTTAGCGGCGCCGCTCTGGCGGATCCCATTCATGTCCAAAGCACAGGTAATCCTTGGATGGATCCCATAAGTGTTAATTTATGTCTTACGAACATAAATGTATCTGATCCTCCCTCTCCGTTCAAACCCCCAACTTCTGCTATCTCAAGCTCAAGTAATGGGGTGGTGGGAACCGGTTAAACTTCGCTGACCAAATCAGAATCAATAATGAGTAGGAGGATACTAGATTGGAGTATATCCCCTCTGTTGATTCTCCTAATGGTGGGAAAAGGGTTATCATCTCTACCGAAGACCTCAGGTTATCTGCTAAAACCTTCTCCTTGCATTTGTATGGCTATTTCTTAGGCACCTCTATGAATTTTGAAATCCTTCGTTCTCCCTGGCTTGATTTAATCAATTGTTGTTATTAATTTAATGTATTTTCGTGTTTATATTTTGGATTACGGATGAATTCTGCTAGAAATTTGTGGATTTACGATGGTGGCAGTTAGTGGTAGGTGGTGGTTGGCTGTCGGAGACGGGCTGCCGGAAGAGAGGGTGGCAGGTGGGTGGGGAGTGGCAGGTGGTGGTCGTCCGGTGGTGGTGGCGGCCGGTGGTGATGGAGTGGGGATGAAGAGGGTATTTTGGCCATTTAACATGATTTAACTGAAAAACTTAACGAAGTTAACAAAATTGGACGAAAACTGTTAAGAAATATAACATCAAGGACCCATACTGTTAAGGAGGGACTGAACCTGTTAATAGCAACAAACATCAGGGACGAAAACCGCAGTTTACTCAATAAAATTTGAAAATCTGGTCCAACCAAGCTAAACCAGTCGTCGCCATAACCGGACATGCAGCCAACCAAGTAAAATAGTTCAAAAGTACTCGATCAGACCGATTATTTAGATGGTTCTCAGTTTTATCAGGCTGTCCTATCCAATTCCCATAACTTTTATAACTTATACTTTTTCTAATTTTTTTTATTTTCTCTTAGCTTTTTATACTAAAATAACAACTAGAATTTAATTTCAAGTCCCGACTTAAAATATACGTTTCTAAGTTTCAAAATAGTTATCTTTCGATCTCCTTTACCATTAAACATCCCCTAAATGTTATTCGTGCAAAATATTGAGATACTTGTATATGAATTTTACTGAAATCATTTTATAATAAAATAGATGAAAAAGGGTGTTTGGGTGAATCAGTACAACTCAAACCAATATAACATGACTTCAAAGTTCAAACCGTAATTTGGGCTGAACTTGAATAGAAAAGAAACTTTCAAATTATCTAATTGGTTCTTTTGGCTAAAGTTAATCTAGCGGACACAATTAAAGACAAAGCTCTACAGGTGATTACTCTTACAGCGGTATGGTGCCTATGGAAACACATAAATGAAGTTATTTTTTTGAGGAAAAGCCCGTCTTTGACCTGACTGTTTGAGGATATAAAATGCTTTAGTTTTTTGTGGGCTAAAAATAGGCTTAATATTAGGCCCCTTGATTGGGAGCAGTGGTATGTCTTTAGTTTTTTATTCCTACATAATATGTATTTCCTGTAGAGTGGATCTAGGTCCTGTATTTCATCTTGTTCTGGTTGTTTTGGTTCCTGCTAACTTCTTTTAGTAAGGCTTTTATTTAATAAAAATTCTCTGCCTTTCAAAAAAAAAAAAAAAAAGTAAAGTCAATTTTCCTATACTTGGAGAAAAAATAGGGTGGAAGAGGAATTAAAGATTTTGAACTTAGTGGAATTAGATGTACATCAAAGAAAAAGAGATTGAGATTGCCAATTATGAATTATGTCATCATAGTTACTTGGAAAAAAAACTTGAATTCAACTTCAAAACCTAAAACCAAAATATTCAATAAAAGCGTTCGGGTATGGGATTAGTTTCAAAAATATTTATAGATTTGGGAAGAGTATGAGATTAGGAGGTATTCACCCCGTTACCCGAATATATTTGTATATTTTTATAATTTAACAATATATAAAAAATAGTATGTTGAAATTGGTAGAAACTTGAAATTATTAAAAGTATATAATAGTTGAAGTGTAGAGATGGCAAAAAAAATACAAAAACCGGAGCCCGGCGAGTATACCCGAAACATCTGGGATGGGTATACCTGAAACCCGACAGGTAAAGGATTGGGTATGGGATCGAGTATGTGATTAGTTTTAAAAAAATTTGCGGGTATGACACGGGTATGGGATTAGGTGATACCCGACCCAATTACCCGAAATCACAAACCCATTTACCTGAACCATATATGATATACCAGAATCATATACCTGAAAATTTTTAAATTTTATTTTTATTTTTATTTTTCATTAACCCTTGTCTATTAATACTTCATCTTGATTAGTTCATTATGTAAAAAATTAAATTTTCTTTTTAGTTTAATAATATTAATTATATTTTGCATGTTGTAAAGTATATAAATAAATTTATATAAAAATTATAGTAATATTATTTATTTATGATAACGCTTATATGTATGTAATGTATCATATTTAAATTTGTAATAGTTATTACATAAATAAAATTAATATAATAATTATAATGGTAAAAAAATGTATTTGGAAATCCCAACACGTATTTTTATTTTAAACTAATGGGTATACCTGATATCCGCGGGTATGCTCGATACCCGACAAGTAATTTCCCGACAAATATCGATGGGTATTAGGCCGGGTATGGGACACGATTTTAGAACGGTATGGGACTGGGATTACCGATGCTTGGCCTAAACTTGGCCCATTGCCATCCCTATAGAAGTGTAGCTAATTATTTAATATTTCAAGTTGGTTATTGAGGTGAATTTATGATCGGATTTTGGGTAACATGCATCCCAACTATAACTTTTAACTACAAATAATCAGTATTCTTGATAGTTGTAGGTATACCCTCGTACCCGATGGGTGTTGAGTAAAATATACTAAGATTACCAAACTCGTCTCATACCCAGCCCATTAACATCCAACATTCTTATTACTTTATTAGTAATAGCAAATCACAAATTACGTCCTTTAAGTATTACCTAAATTTCAGTATACGTCCTTTAACTAAGGAAATTACATAAAACGTCTTTTATGTTTAAAAAACCTTGCACGTTACGTCCTTTAGCCTAACCACCGTTAAATTTTACCGTTAAGTCGGGTCATGTGCAAGGCACATGATGGTATTTTGGTCTTTTTACCGTAAAAGGAATATTTCTGTAAACCCTCATTTATAGAAATAAATTACAAGAATAGTCATTTTTATGTGTGAAAGCCCCAAAATACCCTCATGTGCATGACACGTGACCAGACTTAACGGTAAAATTAAACGGTCGTTAGGCCAAAGGACGTAACATGCAAGGTTTTTTAAAATAAAGGACGTTTTCTGTAATTTTCTTAGTTAAAGAAAGTATACTGAAGATGCAAGGCACATGATGATATTTTGGTCTTTTTATTAGACTTATATAATTAAGACATGTCACAATATAAAATATATGTTTTGAAAGACAAAATGAAGACATCATTTGTGAAGAAAATGGGTTGTTTCTGGAAGTAGGCATAGTCAAAGATGAATCAAATAATAAATATCACAAGAGACAATAGTCTATGCCTAATTTGATTACTGTTTTCTTAAATTTAAGAGTTAATTACATGGATAGTCCCTGTGGTTTGTTAAAAGTAACAAGTTCAGGTACTAATAGTTTGAAGTTGCAAGTTTGGGTACTAACTTTTATTTTTGTAACACTATTAGGTACTAAGACTAACGTTCGTTAACTTTTTTGTTAAGTTGGAGTTAAATAACTTTTTTACCCTTTGACTATTTTTAATAGGGACTACCTATGTAACTGTTACTATTAACTGGGACCATTTATGTAAAAGTCACCATTTCCTTGTTCTCCTATCTTCCTCATTTGACCTAAAAACACCTCCTCCACCACTGCAACAGTAGCCTCTCCCTATCCCATTTATTTTCGGTCGCCGCCCCTGAAAGAACTCCAGCGATTGAGACCTGTCTCCTGTGTCGGATTCCTTTCACCATCTTATATTCGACTTCCTCTTTGGGTTATCAAACGATGATGGTTCTCATTATTCTCTCAAATTTGCAGAGTTGTGTCCAAATTGTTGACTACACCATTGCATATATGAAGCCATCGATTACAAGATTTCAAGGTATGTGAAGCTAATTTGTTCTCTGTTTGAACTGAATGCCAAATCATGAGAGATTTTGAAATGGTGAGTTATAGTGGCAAAGGGGTAAGGTTAAAGGTGCAGTAGCAATTAACGTCTTATGTTTGATCACAGAACCCAGAAATTCAAAATTGAGGGCTTACACAATGACGATGGTGGAGAAAGAGATGAGGGGGCGTGGATTTGAACCGGACATTGTTGTGATTATGTGTGAAGAATATGATTTAGATTTAAGTTTATTTATTTAATATTTTATAGAAATTACACAAATGATCCCTATCATAAAATAGAGTTAGTTATATAAATGGTCCCTTAAGTAATTAAAGGATAATTTGGTCATTTTATCTAAACTTAACAAAAAAGTTAACGAACGTTAGTCTTAGTACCTAATAGTGTTACAAAAATGAAAGTTAGTACCCAAACTTGCAACTTCAAACTATTAGTACCTGAACTTGCTACTTTTGACAAACCACAGGGACTATCCATGTAATTAACTCTAAATTTAATTAAAAAAATAGAACTATAACACGATTAGAAATTATAATCTAATAGTTTTCCTTCAAACTTATTAAAAAAATATAACTAACATATAATATGTCAACAACTCATAAAATATATATTTTTTTTACTTTTAATAAAACTTAATTGTATTTTTATTATTTCATATGTTTTTAAATAGAATTGATATAAATGAAACACGATATAATGATTTAATTAAAAATAAAAAATAAACACGGTTTTCTCATATGTTATCCTATGATTTTTCCGTAAAGTATAAATTAAAAAATAAGAGAAAACTTTACATATATACTAACTAAGTTTCTCTTTTGTTTCATTTTATTCATTAAAACTACTTTTTCCCTCATTTTAAGTTTCACATGTTGTTCCAATTTTGCGTAACTATCACGTTAACAAGTTAAGGTTTTCAACAACACTCAAATCAATCAAAGTTTCAAGTTTAGGTTTTTAGTTAATTAGTTAAATAATCAACTGCAATTCAACACCGAGGGCAAACCTTACCTCCATCACATGGTGATGGTGGTGTGGTGGCGGTGGCGGCTGCTGCTGGTGGTAGTTGTAGTAGTAGGAGTAGTATGCTATAGGAGCACTAACCACACATATAGTAGCTAACACTTACACCAAAACACGCTGTAGAGAAAACAAACGTGTAGTAAGAAAGCTAGTAAAAAAAAAGCTAAGTCAACTAATACATTCCCCTAAAAATCTATTACCTTAATCCTAAGTCTTCAAGAAATCCAATCACCGATCATATCCTCGAAGAGGTGCAAATCTAGTAAATCCTACCTAATCTGCTTATCCCATGTTAGTTTCGGTCTGCCTCTTCTCCTCCTTCCCTACACTATGATGGTCTACACTATCCTAACTGGTGTCGTCTTCTGCATCCTCCGCACATGCATGCCCAAACCATCTCAACTGCCTCTCCCTTAACTTGCCCGAAATGCATGCCACCCCCATTTTTCCTAAAAACTTCATTTCTAATCCTGTACAACCTTTTGTGCCCACACATTCACCTCACCATCCTCATCTCTGCTAGCTCTAACTTTCGCGCTTGTGTTTTCTTGATGGCCCAGTAGTCGATTCCATATAACATAGCTTGTTAAAACTGCAACCCTATAGAACTTCCCTTATAATCTTGTCGGGAATCTCATGTCACATAAAACTCATGTGGTTGCACTCCACTTGTGCTAACCCCCTTGAATGTAGTGTGCTACATCATAGTCAGTGTCGTCATCGCTCTGAACGAATGACCCTAAATACTTGAACGTGGTTGTCTGTAGGACAACTTGTCCTTCAATCATGATTTGTGTGTCCTCTTCCTAGGTAGCCCCACTGAAGTTACAATGAAAATACTCTGTTTTGGAACGACTTTTCCATAAACCTTTGCTCTCTAAGGCTGGTCTCCACTCCTCAAGCCTCTCGCTTAGATCATGCTTCGTCTCCGCTACCAACGTAATATCATCTGCAAAAAGCATGCACTACAGGATTTCCTCCTGCATCGACTTTGACAGCAAGACAACTATAAAAAAAACCGACTCAACCCTGAACCTTGGTGAAGGCCCACATCTACAAGGAACGAATATGTATCCCCTACTAGCGCCCTCACGCTTGTCCTAGCACTAGCATACATATCTCTATTAATCTTAATATACTTCCCATGAATCCTTCTAGCCTCAAGACTTTCCGAGATTAGTCAACAAGACACACTTGTTTAAGCCTTTTTAAAATCTATGAAAACCTTAAATTGAATTATGTACACTATGTCGTGACTAAACCTCCTTATATTTTTATAATTTTTGGTTCTTTTAGTATAACCAATCCTCTGTGTGTGTATATAATTGATGTGCGTGTGTGAGAGAGAATTTATAGAGCTCACATGTGTAGAATTAGGTTGGAATCTTTATAAAAATTATTGAACATCATATGTCTGTAGTACGAGTAATGTGTCTGGGTTTAACTAAAATAGTCTTCATAAATATTAATATGATAAAAAACTACAGACTAAATTACAAAACAATCTTTGGACTTATGCCAATTTCCGAACTTTATCTATTAACAATCATGATATAATATATTAATCATGGTTTACAGGTTTTATTTAACGTGAATAAACTATTGTGATTGGTTATTACATATTTTATAGCTTTTTCTCTAAGAAAAAAAATAAATAAATCTAGACATTTTATGAATCTAAAACAAACAAAAAAATCCAATGAATATCACTTATTAAGTAGGGTTTGAGAAGAGTGAGATGAGGGCAAGCCTTACTTTTATCCCAAAGGATAGAGAGACTGCTCCCAGATAGACCCCCAGCTCAAAAAAAAAAAACCATTTTGAAAGAAGATAAAAACCTGCAACGAAGAACCAATATTAGAAATCGAAAAAATATGTGAGCAATAATGCATAAAAATCCATAATACTAAAGTTGTTTAGACTAAAATACACCTAAAAATTAAAGGTACACCTAAACTAAGACACACCTAAAAACTAAGGCACACTTAAGATTATCAGCCTACTTTGAAACTAAAGGTAAACCTAGACACTAAAAAGCACTCCTAAGCCTAGATGCCGACCTATGCCTAGAGACAAAACCTAAAACTAAAAGTAACCTAAGTGAAGTTTAGTCAAGCCAATGTACAAGGCCCCGGTGAGAACCAAGAACTATGCGCCCCACTAAAAATCCCTAACCTTTATCAGACGTCTCCAATAACTCATATCACTGATCATATCATCATAGAGAGGCAAGTCTAACAAATCACTCCTAATCTGTTCGTCCTATTTCAATCTTAATCTGCCTCTGCTCCTCTTACCCTCCACTGTGAGGATTTCCACGCTCCTTACGGGTGACATCATTTGTTTCCTCTGAACATGCCCGAACCATCTCAATCTCCCCTCTCTTATCTTATCTGATATGCGTGCTATCCCTAGTCTAGCCCTAAAACTTCATTCTTTTTATAAATTAAATGTTTTTAAATATATAATATATTAATCATGGTTTACAAGTTTTGTTTAACGTGAATAATCTATTGTGATTGGTTATCACGTGTTTTATAGCTTTTTTTCTAAGAAAAAATAATTAATCTAATCATTTTATAAATCTAGTGTTTTTAATTGTAGAGCGAATTACAAATTATGTCTTTTAAAATCATGTCTTTTAAGTATTACCAAAATTTCAAATTACATCCTTTAACTAAGGAAATTACAGAAAACGTCATTTATGTTTAAAAAAAGCTTGCACATTACATCCTTTACACTAACGGGCGTTAGTTTTAGATGTTAAATCCAGTCATGTGCCCCTCACGTGAGGGCAAATATGCCATTTCACATATCGAGGGACTATTTATGTAGTTTGTTTAAAGACTTGGACTATTTATGTCATTTCCCTCCTCTTTTAATATATATATATATATATATATATATATATAAAAGGCTTGGACCGTTTATCTCTCTATACTCCACCTCTCTATCGCCGGTAAACACTAGTACACCACCACTGTCGGTCACCACTAGCAATCTTCTGAGTCCTCTGTTTAGCGAGAAAACTCTCGATTCCCACTTCTTTATATCATCTTCACCACCTGAAAACCCTAAAATGAACTCAAGAAAAAGCCTCTACCGGCCATATCTATCTTCTTCTCACAAAATAATTTCATCGAGTGATGGTGGTGCTTAGCGGCGGCTCAGGTGGGTCAAAAAGGAGTTAGAGTTGGAGATTTTACTCTGGCTGCTCAGATGGTCTGATTCTTCGTTTAATTATCAACTAGCTTAGACCCCGTGTAATACACACGCAGTGGCGGATTTACTTGAGAGGCAGGGGGTGGGAGTGCACCCACTCAAAAAGACCTAATTAGTGTAAATTTTCTCAAAAACTAAGCTAAAAAAATTTAGGCACCCATTCATTTTATTACTAGGCACCCTATAAAGGCCCTTACTAGAATCAACTCGCAGATTTCGGAACCCCCGAAACTTTTTCTACCGGAGACGGCGACAGCAACAGTAGTGACGTGGTAGACGCTCCTCTGGGTGTTTTGAGAAAGACGAAGAAGACAACCTATTAATATTAACATTTGGTGAATTGGGCCTTTTAAAAACTAAGCCACAGCCAAATACTTAACCAAAACGTATGGTTTTTATTTATTTTTTATTTATTTTATTTTTTTGTATGTGAAAAAATAGAGCAATGCAAATTGCATAGCCAAAGTCTATAAAGGTCAAAGTCTACAAAGTTTAAATCACTGTATACACTGTCATGCACAGTGACAATATATAAATCAAATTTTAATTGAACTGTAAAATTTGAACTATTTATTTATTTTTTCCTTATTAATTTATTTAACTTAATATAAAAGATTAAACATTATTTTATATTGTTTTTTATTGATTATATCATTATACATTATTTTATTTATTTATTTATACTTTTTAGATTTAGAGCTATAAATTTATATAAGTGTTTCAGTTATTCTTTTAAAATCTTTATTTATTTATATCTTTCGCTGTCATTTTTGCTATGATTATTTTTTAGTTACGATTTAATGTAACTTATTTATTCGGCCCGTAGTGGCCTAACATGTTTTAACATTACCTATTTTAGGCACCCGCTGACTAAAAATCCTGGATCCGCCACTGTACACACGGGTGAAAAATATCAATACATAAATTTCTTAATTTATTTATGTATTTTTATAGGTGTAAAAATGTATTACTATACATATACTATAGAAAACAAAATTCAAAATATGTAAAAAATATTATATAAGTGGGTTTCGAAAATACGTCAACTACTCTTTAATGTAATTTGACTTTCATTACTATTTGATTGAAAATAAAAATTACATAATTAGATTTCAAAGTTTTCATAGTAAAGGATAATTTAAAATATATATGTTTTATTAGTATAATTAGTAATTTATTAAAAGATATCGGTGCATTTAATAAGAGAGAGAGACGGGAAAACAATGATGAGATTGAATATGGTGACGACACGTGGCATATAAAAACCTTTATTTATTATATAGTATAGATTTTGCTTTTGGGTCGACTAGGAGTTGGAGATTTTACTCAGGCTAAACTATCAAGAATCCATAGAGTTTGCTGACCAAAGGTGTGACACCAAGGAAATTTTCTTTTTATTTATTTTCAGGACGAAAATTCTTTAAACTAGGGGATGATGTGACAATCCAGACTTTTCATGCTAACTCAGTTAGCAAATCCAGTCAAATCTTAACTATCCACTAACTCCAGGGAGTAATTCTGTCATTTTTCAAACCCTAACTACAAGGACTAATTGTGTAATTAGACAAAACTCAATTCTAGTTGACTTTGAAAGTCAAAATTCAAATAATCCTTATTCCTGTTGACTTTTGGAAGTCAAACCAGCTCATTATAAACTCAACCATAATCAGATTAAACTATACCAACAATTTCGCATGGTTCTAATTAGTAAAAGCCCTATGAATCCAACGTCTTTCAATATCAAAATCGATCAAATCAATTCCTTGTTCATGAACTAGGGTTTCGGGATTTCAATCTGATAATTAATCGACCTAAACACAATGTTTTCACAATTAAACTCATACACGGGTTCGCATACCACTGATGAACCAAATCCCTATGGTTCCTTGGACGATCGCGTCCGAATTCAGAGGTTTAGGGATGGATTTTGGTTCGGGTTTGCGTTAAAGGGAAGAACACCATGGACTGGGATGTAAAAATCATTTGGATCTGGTTACCTTTGCGACTCCCTAGCGGGCAGGCTTGGTTAAGTCACTTGACTGTTACGCAGGAGACCCGGGTTCAAAACCGGTCTCCTGCGATATTATTTTTGGGACTTTTTCTATTGTTTTCACATATTTAATTAAAAACCTTTTATTATATTAGTGGTATATTAATACATTTTGAACCCGTAATCAACCCGTAGGCTCGGTTTGAAATTATAACTCATATTTATGATATTTTCACTTACAAAATAATATATTTATATTATTTTCAAACCACGACTTCGTATAAAATAATATGTTTGTATTATTTTCAACCCATGACTCCAACTAAAAATAATATATATTTAGATATTATTTTCACCTCGTTTATAAACTTCGTGTAACGTTTTAAACTAATAAATAATATAATATTATATTATTTACCCACGTTTAATATCCTCGAATAAAAATAATAGTTTTATTATTTTTGTCACACATTTTAAATAATCATGTTATTTATCTAAAAATAATATATTAGTATTGTTGGGTATAATTTTGAGACTGATGCTGTCAATCGAAATTACAGTATCGAAACTACTAGTTTCAGTTGAACTTTTGTTCAATCGAAACTACTAGTTTCGGTTGAACACTTGTTCAATTAAAACTAGGTAGTTTCGATACCTGTTTTTCAGCCCATTGGGCGGTGGCTTGGAAAACAATGTGCATGTGCTTGGCCTCCTATATATAGCAGATTATGCCCTAGGAGTGAGTGTGTGTCTGTAGAGGGAATCACCACCCCAGGGGGAGCTCACCCTAGGGTGAGATAATTGTAGAGTGTGTGAGGAGCCTTTTAATTTTCATATCAATCAAAGAATCATACATTTTATGCTCTAATTATCTGTTCTTTTCACTTTTATATATTTCTGTTCGTGTTTGTGATTCCCGCACCCGTCTCTACCATTTCTGATTCGAGAGTGATACCGGATCCAGAGATTCCGCATCTCGATCCGGACTGTTTGAAGAATTTCTCCGCAGATCTGTGTCTACAGTTCTGCTCAGGACCTACAGTTGGTATCAAAGCCATGGTGGCTCTTATTGCTCTCGAATCTGCTCGAAAATCAGAAAAAACCCGCCATTGAGACGTTAAACATGAAGAAATCGATGTGTAGCAGGTTCGTGACTGCTGTTCTACATTTCCACTGTCAAAATCTGAAGATGTAAGGCTCTTGAAGCATTTTTCAGACCTGGATTGGGGGTATCGAAGTAGCTGAAGGTTGAAGATGGTCAATCGAAACTATGTGGAGGCTGAACGGTTTCTATCGAAACTACTGGTGTTGCCCTAAATCAGAAGTAGAAGACATCGAAACTAGGCTGTCGAAACTAGAAGGTATCGAAACTACTAGTTTCGGTTGAAGAATCTCCTATCGAAACTACTAGTTTCGATTGAAGAATCTCTCTATCGAAACTAGCCTTGTTTCGACTGAAGTAGAGCCTATCGAAACTAAAGGCAGAACTGTCCAAGTACTTTCCAAAAAAAAAAAAATTTTGGAAATTTTCTTAGATAAATTTTTTAACAGGATATTGCATAGAAGGAGTGGAGTTTTGGAAGAAAACTTGGAGACAGCCTTTTTCGGGTTTTCGAAAATTTCGTTTCTTCGGCAATATACACGATGTTCTGCCTGATTCAGCCGTAATTCCTTTGATCAAAGTTCAAGTTTGGGCAGCGGGTAACAAATTCAAGCATACTTGTGACAAACCGGATCATTAGTTGTTGATTACATGGTGATTCGATCCCTTATCTTTTGCCTAGAAATAGGAGGGTCTACACTTCAGGGGGAGAATTACCACGAAAGACTTCAAATTATCAGCAGAGTTATGAAGATGTAAGACAAAGTGAGCCTTTGCTTGAAATTGACCTTTTTTTAGGGGGGAGAGAAGGCAAAAGTTGATCAAGTGTTCGAGAATGTCAAGAATCCTTGTAGAAAGATGGTTATTTACTGCTAAATACTTGGGATTCAAACCTTTATCATTTGCCTACAAGATAGGAGGGTCTACACTTGAGGGAGAGAATCACAATGAAAGGCATTGGATCATCAATCAATCTATGAAGACGAAAGACAGAGTCGGACAAGAATTGATAGCATCAGTCTAGAGGGAGATTGTTGGGTATAATTTTGAGACTGATGCTGTCAATCGAAATTACAGTATCGAAACTACTAGTTTCAGTTGAACTTTTGTTCAATCGAAACTACTAGTTTTGGTTGAACATTTGTTCAATCGAAACTAGGTAGTTTCGATACCTGTTTTTCAGGCCCATTGGGCGGTGGCTTGGAAAACAAGGCGCATGTGCTTGGCCTCCTATATATAGCAGATTATGCCCTAGGAGTGAGCGTGTGTCTGTAGAGGGAATCACCACCCTAGGGGGAGCTCACCCTGGGGTGAGATAATTGTAGAGTGTGTGAGGAGTCTTTTAATTTTCATATCAATCAAAGAATCATACGTTTTATGCTCCAATTATCTGTTCTTTTCACTTTTATATATTTATGTTCGTGTTTGTGATTCCCGCACCCGTCTCTACCATTTCTGATTCGAGAGTGATACCGGATCCAGAGATTCCGCCTCTCGATCCGGACTGTTTGAAGAATTTCTCCGCAGATCTGTGTCTACAGTTCTGCTCAGGACCTACAAGTATATTATTTTCCTAGCCTTTATTTTAATGGTACAAACGCACGGATATATTTAATTATTATTATATTCGTAATTAAGAAACCTTCGCCACGAAACGTATTTATCTTAATAAGTACATTAAGAAACCCTTATTTCCGTGGACAAGTCTGTCTACTTGTTGATCCTTAAAATGTTCTAGGACGTTCAAATCTTCCGTGTCGTCGTCACGAAATCCCTTATGACCCTAATTTTATGTGTTTATAGTTTTAGGGCATACGTAAGTCGTCTGAGGCTTACACTTGTGGTTCCAACATATTTCCTATGTAATCCAACCACTACTCAAAACTCAGGTGAGTTTCACGGCCCCTTTTTACTTGTTTTCCTATTGGGAGAGAAACATGCTTACACACAAACATCATTTTACTTGTTTTCCTGTTGAGGAGAAACATGCATACTCACAAACATTATTTTACTTGTTTTCCCGTTGGGGAGAAACATGCATACACACAAACGGTGTTTTACTTGTTTTCCCGTTGGGGAGAAACATACATACAAACGAATATCATTTTACTTGTTTTCCCGTTGGGGAGAAACATGTGTACAGACAAACATCATTTTACTTATTTTCCCGTTAGGGAGAAACATGCGTACGAACAGACATCCGTTACTTGTCTTCCAGCCAGGGAGAGACACACACAAACGGACATGGATCACATAGTATTTCATTACCACTTGTGTACTTAAGCGTAAACTCTATCATGAAAGTCCTCACATCGAACCGTTTAAATATGAAGAATAGCGAGGTATGTTGAGTAGTACTACTGGGTTTGACAAACCCCACCCGCGTTAGTCGCACTAACTCGGTTGGAGGTCGAACAGGTGTAATATTGACCTAAAACATGCACCATGGTTGATAGACCTGGTGGGAGGCATTCAAACATAAACTGTCAGTCTACGGTTGCGAGCGCTTAGAGTAACTTATACATTGTCTAGCTAGCAATATGTGTGACTTACGTATGTGGATCCAGCAACACTCAAACAGTTTATTTACATACAAACCTGTGAACTCACCAACCTCGTGTTGACATTTTTCTTACATGTTTCTCAGGTCGCTTTCGCACAGGTTGCACACTTAGGACATGCATGGAGTCCTACTGTCATATCATTCATTTCAAACATTTTAAACAGTTTACTTATTTACATTGATTGACGCTTGTTGCGTGTAATTACTTTTGATTTCATATTAACGTTTACGCTTTCGCATTAACTCTAAACTTTTGTGTTATGACATTTTAAGTCTCATATAGTGTCGTTTGATGTAACTAATGACTGAGATCCTGGTGTGTCACCTTCCAAACGGTAAAATCTGTTAGTCGAATTTGGGGGTGTGACAAAAGGCTCTTATTCAGTACAGGCCTTTACTATCCCCCCACACAAATCTGTTAGTCACTGATCTAATTTTGGGTAAAGCCCTACAAAGGTACAACCCTCCAAAGGTTTCCACCGATCTAATTTTGGGTTAGGTCCATGGGATGAAGATGGAGATCTGGGTGGAGGTTTGTTAATTTTAGGTTTATCAATTTTGATGGAGATGTGGGTGGGTTTCTTTGATGAATCTGGAACCATATCTATCTTGGTAGTATTGAAGTTATGGGCTTTGATCTTTGTGTATATTGTATCTAAAAAAGATTCAAAATTTAAGATGTGTGCACCCTCTTAATTATCTGTAAATTAACACTTGGCCGGAGAAGGTACCGGAAAAACAAGGGATGGGGGTGGCCGGTGGCTCTGTGCCGACTAAAACCTTGCTAGCTTTTTGGTGTGTTGAGAGAGGAAGGATAGAGAGAGTGTGTGTATAGAGAAAAAAAGATAATAGTTTTAATTAATTAATTACAAGAATAGTCCTTATGAAAACAAAAGACCAAAATGCCCTCACATGCCTTGTACATGACTGGAATTAACCATAAAAACTAACGCCCGTTAGTGTAAAGGATGTAATGTGCAAACTTTTTTAAATATAAAGAACGTTTTCTGTAATTTCCTTAGTTAAAGAATGTATTATGAAATTTGGCTAATACTTAAAGGACGTAATTTGTAATTCGCTCTTAATTGTATCATACTTGTAGAACCATGAAGTACACAAATATACTTTAACAGCATTGAAATAGTTGAAAAAATCATGATTTATTTTAGAGTTAATTACACGAATGGTCTTTGTGGTAAGGCCATATTACAAGTATGGTTCCTATTATTCACTTAACCGTAACACGGATGTCCCTGGAGTTAATGGATGTTAAACTTTTCTGTTAAGCGGGTGTTTTAGATTAAATGTAAGTCAAGTGATTTTAGATTAGAGTAAATTACAGAAAAAAAAACCTTTATGTATATACCAAATTACACATGCGGACCTTAATCTTCACTAATTACGCTGGACACCGTTTATATATATATATATGGTTTGTATCAATTTATAACCTTTATACTAACATATTTTACATTTTTCAGTTGGTTTTTTTTAAATGACCAAAATACCCTTACTATTATAAAATCAATAAAATAAAACTAAAAGTACTGTGGGCCCAACTCCATCATCTCCCACTGGTAATATCCCAGAATGGAAGGTAGATTGGTCATTTACATGTCATTTAATTGAAAATTTTAATGTCTATTAGTTTAAAGGTTATAATTTGATACAAACCATATACATAAAGGGTGTCCAGCATAATTAGTGAATAGTAAGGTCTGCAGGTGTAATTTGGTATATACATAAAGATTGTTTTCTGTAATTTACTCTTTAGATTATGTATAGGAAATAATAACTCCTGACAAAACTAAAATTTAATTCAAACTAGAAATGTTGCCCTGCGCTCCGAGGCGGGAGGCGAACCTTAAATGGTTGAGACGGTGACATTAACGTGGCTAAGCAAAAAAAGAAACGTGGTTAAATAAATCTTCATGATTTGTACCCACCATCCTCAAATTAAGAAGTTAGTAACAAAGTAAAAAAAAATATTTTTACAAATGAATATAAAAAGTTAAAAGTAAAAAAATAAAAAAAAAACCCCGGTTTGTCACACCCTAGACTCGAACACGCGTCGGCAGGTATAGCGGGGTTATTGTAAGAAAATAAAATTATGAAAATAATAATGAGTTAAAAACGTATATTACATATATTAGGGTGAAGGGGGTCAATAACTCATTTACTCACCAAAACTGTCCAATAGAATTTTGTCACCTCAAAACTACTCATTTCCTCATATTTCATTGGAAACACCCTACTCATTTACTCACCAACTTTTTTTAAAAAAAAAATAAACATTTAAATAAAAAAAACATACTTTTTTATTAATTAAAAATACAAAAGACAACTAAAAATAACAAAATACAATAACAAGTTACAAATTTAAAAAAAAAACCAAGAAATTAAACATAATCGTCTTCCGAATCGCTGCTGGCCCACTCCGGTAGTGTAGCAAAATGTTCAACAAGATCATACTGTCACACCCCCAAAATCCACTAACAGAGTTTTACCGCGAGGCGTGTGACAAACCAGTATCTCAGTCATTAGTCATATCAAACGACACTATATGAATTTAAATAAAACCATTAATGTTCAGAGTAAATGCGGAAGCGATAAATAAAGTATTTAATGCGCAAAACCAACGCGCCCAAAATCCAAGATATTGAAAAATAGGTAATAGTTTAAATGTTTGAAATGATAAAAGAACTCCAATGCATGTCCTAATTGTGCACCTGTGCCTTAGCGACCTGAGAAAACATGTAAAAAAATGTGTCAACACTAGGTTGGTGAGTTCGCAGGTTTCAGTTCGTAATAATGTTTGCCAGATCATGTACATTCAATATATATCAATAGGTAGCTAACCTATGTTTATGTTACAAAAGTGATCACATCCGAAGCTGACTGTTTGTTATGTTTGATGCCTTCCACCATGTCTATAAACAATGGTGATGTGTTTAGGTCAATATTACACCCGTTCGACCTCCGGTCGAGTTAGCGCGACTAACGCGGGTGGGGTTTGTCAAAACCAGTACTACTCAAGATTACCTCGCTAAGTTCATATTAAACGGTTCGATGTGTAAGAACTTTCATGATAGAGTATTACGCTTAGCTTTAACAAGTGATAATACAAGAATTACAATAATCATATGTTTGCGTCATGTTTTCTCCCCCTAATTTAAAAACAGTAAATGGGCTGTGAAACTCACCTGAGTGTGTAGAGTGTAGAAATTAGCACCACACAAGGATGCAACAAAACCACAATTGGATTGCACGTGGACAGTCTACGAATGCCCTAGAATATGTTTACGATTGTTAGGAACACGTAGGATTTTTGTGACGACGATACGGAAAGGTTGGATCTCTCAAATATGCTTATGATTAATCGACTAGGAAATCATGACATCGGGATTAGTAAATCCCTAGTTTAGTAGCTAATATAAAAACGTCACCAAAAGTATAATCACTAGGAATATATTTGTGAAAATATAACATGATATCATATATATATATATATATATATATATATATATATATATATATATATATATATATATATATATATATATATGTATATACATATATAGGGGGAGGATCAAATAAGAAGTAGTATTTCGCTAAGAAATATAAGAAATGACAAAAACCTTAAGAAACGATATCAAACGAACTCCGATTGAGCTAATTTCAGCAGCGTTGGAACCATCTCGTCGAACTCTACCATCTTAGATTTTAGGGTTTAGATTTTACGTTTGAATTTTAGGGGTTTAGCCTTATGTTTTAGCTTTAGGGTTTAGATTTTACGGTTTAGGTTTTTTTTTGGGTGGGGGTGCGGGGTTTAGGTTTTTGGGGGTGGGTGGGGGTGGGTTTAGGTTTTTGGGGGTGGGTGGGGGTGGGTTTAGGTTTTTAGGGGGGTGGGGTGGGGGGGTGGGGTGGTGGTTTTAGGCTTTTCGGGGTAGGGTTGGAGGGGGGTTTTAGGTTTTTGGGGGTGCGAGTGCAGGGGGTTTAGTTTTTTGGGTCCGGGTTAGGGTTCGATAAGACGGTTCCAACACCGCTGGAATGAGCTCAATCGGAGTTCGTTTAACTCACTTCTTAGTATTTCTTAGCGAAAAACCACTTCTTAGTGGAAACGTCCCCTATATTTATTTTTATATATATATATATATATAAAATGTTTCTGGATCATTTTGAAATAAATAATAACTGTATTATACGTAGAAAGTTGGTCGATACGAGATAGGAAATCCATAAATAATGAAAAAGTTATTTTCGCAAGAGAATTAAGCGTTAAAATGATGTTGTTAATAAATATATTATTTTTATAATTAAAAATAATAGTTAAAAGGAGTAACAAGTTCGTTTCCGAACACACAAGCGTTTTCCGGTATCAAACCATATTAATATATCAATATAATAACACAGGGATTGATTTTAGTTAAAAATATAATATAAAAAGTTGCTTAAAAATAAAATGGGGGTAGAGGGACTCGAACCCGGGTCTCTCCCCTAACAGCCCCAAGACTTAACCAATCCACCCACTAGGGTAATCACAACAAGGACCGGGTTAGATTGGTTTTAACACTCAGGGACGCTATGTTCTTCCCTCTTGCGAACCCGAACCCAAACTCCTATCTGAATCTACTGAATTCGATCGCGATAGCCCAAAAGAACATAGGGGTTTTGTTAATCGTTGTATTGCGAATCTAGTGGTGGGTTTAATTGCAAAATCATCAAGCTTTGGATCGATTAATTCTTGTTTGAAACACCGAAAACCCTAGGTTTGAACATGGAATTGATTCGGTTAAAAATGATAATATAAATAGTTGGATTCATAAGGCTTTCAACAAGTGTTGTATTGCGAATCTAACCAAGTATTTTAATTGGATTGAGATTGGGTCTAGGTTAGGGTTCGATCAAATCAATAATGCGATGAACCCTAGATTTGGTTCGAGTTCAATTTGATATTATAAGCCCTGAATAGGTTAGGGCTTTCGTTCTAGACGTTGAAACGAGTCTGAGGGTGTGTTCAATTACCTGAATTGATGTCGAATTGATATAGATTGACTAAATGGGGTTCCGACTTCGAACGACTTGCTCCCTGACGTCTCTGGTTGCTACTCCGGCCAAATTAGAATGTGCAAAAGCTTCATGGGGTTTCGACTACTGTGTGTAGAGTGTTTGCTTGCGTAATGGTAATCGAATTGGTCGAGTTTGATGGTAATCGATGAGAGTTCGACGGTTACGGGTTTATGGACTTAATTCGCAATCATTAACACAAAAAAACGTATGGAAATCGTTTAATGATGATCGACATCATCATTATTTTGTATAACAGCCGCGAATTTGAACGATTTGGGAGTTATAATCTTGAATTTGGATCAAAGAGCTCGATGTTTGACTTTCAGAAGTCAACGAATTGAGTTTTGAGCATTTACAGAACTAGTCCCTGTAGTTTTATGTGTATAGGTTTGAGTATTGACAGAATTAGTCCTTGGAGTTTGTAATTTGGTTAACTGAGTTGTGAGATGATGGGATTTGAGTTAACGGGGTTAACTTGAAATTGTCGGGTTTCACATTATCCCCTAGTTGAAAGAATTTTTGTCCCAAAAAATAAGTAACATTGCTAGTTAAATAAAAAAAATTTCTGGGTGTTACATCTTCCCCTAATTGAAAGAATTTTCGTCCCGAAAATTAAATAATACATTATGTGTTTGACGTGGACTGCTTGAAAAGATGAGGATACTTGCGCATCATCTGATCCTCGCGTTCCCATTGGAATTCCGGTTCGTGTTTCGAGTTCCAACGAACTCTAACAATATGGATTTTACTATGCTTGAGTGTCTTGACGTCCCTATCCATGATTTCGACCGGTTCTTCATTTAAGCGTAATTGTTCATCGATTTCTAGTTCCTCAAGTGGAACCACGAGTGTCTCGTCAAAGTCTAAGCTTTAAAGTCAATTTCCTGAAAAGTGGGATCTTCGCGCCACGCGAAGATCAGACTAATTTGAGGAGTGTTGCTCGCGACACGCGAGGAAGAAGAAAAGCCCATCCGACTAATTTGGCCTTCGCGTCACGTGAAGGGTTGGCCAGAGATCTTTGCGACACGTGAAGAATTGTTATTACGGCAAATTAAACCTAATTCCAATTATAAATCCATTGTGACTCCCATTCTTGAATTAACTCTTCTTTCAGCCGTTTCAGAAGTTCCTAGGGGCGATTTTCAGTATTCTTGGCTTAATTGTTCTTAATTCTTCATGCTTGTAAGTTCTAGATTGATTATTGAGATGTTTGCTACAATTATGAGCGGTTAAGCTCTCCGTGATCCCTCAAGATGAACGATTTATGCATCTATTCGTATGATTTTAGTGGATAATCAGTTTGGATTGAAGTTTTGTGAACCTCTTAAGTTCTTTGAATTCAATTGTGTGTTTGATTTATGAACAATTGCATGTTTTCGATTTTTCGCATCTATCATCTTTTCTTGGTTTTCTTGCATCGGGAATAATTTGATTTTGTGATTGAATTGATTATTGTGTGGTTGGGTTAAACAGTTAAACAAGGTTATATCTATGTAATCTCCCATCTGATTTGAAACTAAAATTGTGTTTTGTGTTGCTGAATCTGAAACCCGGAGTGGTCGTTTTTCTCTAATAGTTTTCCAAAAGTTAAAGTTTGTTGCTTTTTACAAATTACATTAGTTTAATTGATAAAGTTTTAAACTTTAGTAGTCTTTGATCAGTTTAGTTTAAATAGCATTCTCCACTGGTTCCCTGTGGATTCAACAACCCTACTTTCCTGTCTACAGTCTAAGGTAGCTAAGTAGTAGTTTTATAAATATTTTTGATTGACCTTGACAATGCAATCAAAATGGCGCCGTTGCCGGGGAACTTGTGCGCAAAGTTCTATTTTTTATTTATTTTGTTCAGTGCTACTAATTTTGTGCTTACGTGTGAAGGGACAATTTTATGCATACTAGGGGCTCAGGCAACGAATCACCATTGCTATTTGATTCTGAAATAGAGAAAACAACAAGAGCTAACAGAAAGCTCCAAGGAACAGTCCAAACCATTCTAGAAAAGCTTGACAGTCTGAAGGTAAGGATGTCACAGAACCAACCAGAAAACCCAAATCCTAACCAAGGTGGGGGACCAAACCCACCTATTCCACCATTACTAAATCTCCTATTGCCAAACCAACAACAACAACCACCTCAGAACCAACTGCCTCCTCCACAAAACCCAGAACAACCTCCATAAAATCAACCACCACCACGATATCAACAACCTCCACCAAACCGCCAACCAATTTTCCAAGATCACCAATACCACCCATATAACAGCTTTCCAAGCCAGTCGAAGTATGAGGGTGATGGGCCTGTGTCACCGGGACGCAGCCATCACCCAGAGCATGGTTCTCAACATGAGAACTGGAACGAGGAAGAGGAGTTGTATGACCTAAACCACCGGGAGGCATTCCCTCCCCAAAATCAAAGATAGAATGTGGTAGATGGATGGGTGCAACCACCGCCGAGAGCAGATTATGGGTTTCAACCGAGGAACCATCATCAGGGGTATTTGGGTAACTTGGAACGCGAGAACAGGTATAGACAGCCCAGAAACATTCAACCACCAAGACATGATCAAGGGTTGGACAGCCACTTCCGCCCTGCTCTAGCTTTGATTGCACCTCCTGTCATCCCTCCAGTCCGTAGAGGGAATGCATTTGAAATTAGACTCTTGGGATCCTCCCACACCTGAATATGAGGCTACTTGTGGGACTATAGATGGTCAAGGGTTTACAGATGACGAAGTGAAACTAGTGCTCTTTTAGTTTTCACTAAAAGACCGGGCAAAGCAGTGGTTTTTATCCTTACCGTCTGCCAGCATCGCCACATGGGCAGAGCTACAGCAGCAGTTTCTTGATGAGTACTTTCCACCTCATAAAACCAATGAGGCCCGAGCTGCTATACGGGATTTCAAGCAACAATCAGGGGAGCCGTTCCATGAGGCATTCAAAAGATTCAAAGAGTTGCTTCGAAACTGCCCACATCATGGAATAGAGAAGTGGGAGCTCATACTGTGACAATCCGACTTTTTCAGTTAACCCCGTTAATAAAATCCAGTTAAAGTTAACTGAAATTAACTTTACTCAAACTTCAGGGACTATTTCTGTCAATATTCCAAACTTAGACTTCAGGGACTAGTTATGTCATAACCTTAAACTATTCTGTTGACTTTTGGAAAGTCAAAATCAACTCTGTTGACTTTAAAAGTCAAAATTAACCAAGAGTTAACTCCATTTAAACTAGAAGGACTTAATCTGCCAAGTCTTAAACTTCAATTCTGAAGGAAACCTCAGGGACTAGTTCTGTAATTCTCCGATCCTTGATTTGTTGACTTCAGAAAGTCAAACACCGCGATTTTGCATGAACCCGACTGTTTCTAGTTGAAATCTGTTAGTATTGAAACCGATTCCCACGACCTTATCGTTTTGGATCATCATTATCATCTTTAACACCGGCTTTAATCGAATTAAAACTCAATTATGAGTATTCAACTCATAACCGTCGCTACCCTCTTCGACTTCTATCAAATGCGTTTCAATTCGTTTATTTTCCTCGTAATTGAACCACTGCACACACTCGGTGATCCTCCTTGAAGCTTCTGCTTCAACTAAATTGACCGGAGTAACAATCGAAGACACCGGAGGCAACCCATACCACATTCGGCAACCGTTTTAATCGATCTCAGTCAATTCGCACTTGTTTACGGTAATTGAATACACCCTCACCTTCGTTTTTACTTCCTGATGGAAAGCCCTATGTCAATTGGGGCTTACAACATCGGCATTAACAAGAACAGAAATCTAGGGTTCGTTCATATACGAATTGGGGCTTTTGATCCGAAACTCAACCTCCATCAAATTAAACCACACGTTCATGTTCGAAATCCTTTGTTTACTAAAACCCCTATGCTAATTTAATCTTTGAACATCGAATTTATAAAAACCCAGAACTTAGGGTTCATCAATGTCCGATTTAATCAAACCCTGACTTAGACACGTTCTCAATACAATTAATTTATATCATTAGTTTCGAAATCTCCTTTTTAGTAAAAGCCCCATGTTTTCAGTAAATATTATTATCCAATTCGATCAAATTAATCTCATGTTCTTAATCTAGGGTTCGGACTTGAATCTCGTTATTAAACAACTCAATCGATGATTTGTTTTACAATTAATCGTGTGTGCAGATTCGAAAATAACCTAAAATCAAAACCCCTAAACTTTTGTTGACATTTAAAATCGTAATCGGTCGGATTTGGGGGTGGCATGGGGTTCGATCGCGATTTGATTTGGAAAAGAGGGGCTCTCGGTAACGTAGGATTAAAACCATTTCAGTAAGGATAATATCGCGATAGCCTAGCGGCCGGAACTGGTTAAAGCGATGAGTGTGTGTGGGAGAGACCCGGGTTCGAGTCCGGGCTCCCACAATCATTTTTAAACATTTTTTCTATTAATATTTAATTAATAAAAATCAAACTTTATAATATTATATTATTATATAAATGTGTTTTAGCCGGAAAACAACCCGTAGGCTCGGGTTTGAGTTATTAACATATTTTTATAAATTATACCCACTTTTATAACTAATATATTGTTATTATTATCAAGTAAAAATAATATGTTTATATTATTTTTAAACCGTAAATTCATATAAAAATAATATGTTTATATTATTTTCAAACCGTGACCCGTATTATTAAATAATATATATTTATATTATTTCAAATCATTTTATAACATCGTGTGTCGATTGAGACTAAATAATAATATAATTGGTTATACTATTTGCTCGTATACATATATTATTATTTTCTTAATTTTTGTGAATGACAAAACACCCGGTTATAATTATTATTATTCGTGTCATTCGTTGCGTAAAGTAATTCCTAACTCCGTGGACACTTTCGTCCACTCTTGAATATTAGAGCGTTTCTTTAGGACGCTTCTCAATCTGTGTCATTATCACATTTCCCATTTTTCTTTTATCCCTAATTTATGAGTTTATAATTTTAGGGCATTCGTAAGTCTTTTGAGACTTACACACGTGGTTCCAACTTTTCCCTTGTGTGATTCAAATCCTTGCTCAAGCTCAGGTGAGTTTTCACGGCCCCTTTTACTGCTTTTAAACTGGGGGAGAAAACATGATACAAACTCTTTTTGATTTATGTACTTCATTTTATATCAATTGTTATGACTATGCGTAAACTCTATCATGAAAGTCCTCACATCGAACCGTTTAAATATGAGAATAGCGAGGTATGTTGGGTAGTACTACTGGGTTTGACAAACCTCACCCGCGTTAGTCGCGCTAACACGATTGGATATCGAACGGGTGCAATATTGACCTAAACGTGCACCGTGGTTGATAGACCTGGTGGGAGGCAATACAAACAGTCAGTTTACGGTTGCGAGCGTAATAGCAAACAATGAACATGGGTTAGCTACTCATTTGGTATTTATGTTGATTGTACATTAATCTGGTAAATGCTTGATTACTATACTGAAACCTGTGAACTCACCAACCTTGTGTTGACACTTTTCTTACATGTTTTCTCAGGATGCTAAGCTATGGCACAGGTTGCACAATTAGGACATGCATGGAGTCCTACTGTCATTCCATTCATTTCAAACATGATAAACAGTTTACCTAATTATATTGATTGACGCTTGTTGCGTGTAACTACTTTAAATTTTATATCAACGTTTACGCTTCCGCATTAACTCTGAACTTTTATGTTTTGACAATTCAAGTCTCATATAGTGTCGTTTGACGTAACTAATGACTGAGATCCTGGTGTGTCACCTTCCAAACGGTAAAACTCCGTTAGTGGAATTTGGGGGTGTGACACATACAAGCTTTCTATGATGGGTTATTACCTGAGGATGTGAGAGATGTCAACGCCACCGGTGCAGGTTCGTTCTTTGCAAATCATGTAGATGATGACTGGAAAATTTTGGAGAAGATGGTAGTAACATCAAAGAGGCAGGCACATGCCAGCAGGAGAGCTAAGAATGGTGCATCTGCCAAGGCAATGGATTATGAGACACAAAAGCGTCTAGATGCCATGGAACTAAAAATGGCACGGCTTGGCAGGTCTGGAGGTAAAGAGGTATCCAATGTCTCACAGGGATACCCAGTATGTGAAGGATGTGGTGATATGGGCACACCGTGGCAATCTGTCTAAGGGAGCAGGTAGGGCGGAAGAAGTGAATCAGGTTGGAGGAGAGAGAAAGCAGGACATGAACTTAACCCACTACCATACGGGGCTTCGAAACCATCCAAATGTCAGGTATGGTAATGCATCTAATCAATTAAATCCTAACTTTCAGGGTTCCGATGTGCAGGGTGGGAATCAGCAGCAATACCAGAATCGCCAACAAAGCTATAATCAAGGCGGGTACCAAAGAAATCAAGGTAATCAGGGGTACCAACAAGGGGGTTATCAACAAAGAAACTACCAACAAAATCAACCCCGGCAGTATCAGCAACAGGGAAACCAGCAGAACAAACCTGCAAATAGAGGTGACCCTCAGCTCACAGCCATACTAGAGTCGTTGAAAATAATTGAGCAGGATAGAGAGATCCAGGTAAAGACCAATGAATCATTTGAAAGGAAACTATGTCAGCTGGCGGAAACGATAGCTGAAATGGCAGGGAGACCACCGAGACAACTGCCGAGTGACACTAAGTTAAACCCTCAACATCAAGGAGGCAGCTCCTCGAGTTCAAAGAATTCATATGTTAGTGCGGTAAGTACCCACCAAGACAGTGAAGAGAGTGAATCGGAAGATGAAGGTGAACAAGGAGAACCCATTATTCCAGTTAAAGTTGGGGGATTGAAGATTGATCAGGCCTTGTTGGATTATGAGTCGAGTGGTAGCATACTACCAGGAAGCTTGTATGACCAGGCTGACTTTGGTCCTCTACAGCAAGTTGACACCACTGTGGTGTTAACTGATTTCACAAGAAAACGTTGTCGGCGTATGATTAGAGGCGTTGCTGTGCCGGTTGGGGAATTCTATTACCCCGAAGACTTTTTGGTGCTCGATTACGCACCGACTATGAAGGAGAAGCAAGCGAGGGTCATCCTGGGAAGACCAATTCTGGCAACTGCCAACGCTCAGATCAACTGCAGGGACAATACGGTAAGCATGACCTTCGGTAACAGGGAATTTAACTTAGATATTCGTTTAAACACTTTTACATATTTTAGTAAAGTTAAATGTCCTAAAACAGGTGCTACTAACAAGTGTCCTCCTCGGTCCAAAGTGGATGAGGGTGGCACAAAAGATAAAAGTGTTGTGGTTGACAGGTTTGAGTTGAAGAATGAAATGAACATGTGGGGATGAGATATGACAAAGGGGAGAACCACCTTGGAAACATCAGGCGGAAAGTTTAGGTGGTTATAACAGATCAGGATTAGGACCAACAAGGTCACTAGGGAGGTCAAAGAAACCTCCTAGATTCTTCAGGACTTCATATGAAACAGGTGACTCTTGGGAAATATGGGATGAAGAAGAAACCATTGCGGTAGAACACATGCAGAATCTGAAACTGAATGGTGATGACTACTGACGGGCATGTGCAACAGCAATTGGTAAGGAATTTGTGTTCCAACCACCGTAACATCAGTGAGGTACACCGCGTCTGGCTGAAGACGTTAAACTTAGCGCTCATGGTAGGCAGCCTAAGGTTAGTTGTTTTAATTTCCTGTCTAGTTAAATGAACATTGTGGGTGTGTTCCATAGAAACCCTCATGAGACTAAACTCGTCCACTCGGGCTACCGAGGGGTTTAAAAGGCTTGTTACATATGCTAAATGCATCCGTGATTCCTACGAAAGTGAGTTAGGTTTTTGTGTCGTTTTTGTGCTTTAAATCTAGGAAAAGCCCAAGTGTGGGGAAGTTCTGGGAACGCTGAGGCTTATAGTAATGCAATGGGGGCCATGCATCATTCTCTGGGGGTAGGATTCCATTGTAGAGTTTGTAGAAGTTTGTGAGTTTTTGAGTTTTTCGATATTGTTTTGCGTCTTTTCTAAGTTTTTGCAGGGTTTCGTGGCAATTTGGGTGTTAAAAATCATTAGGAAAGGCATTCCAGGTATGTGTGCATATAATCTAAGTGTTGGAATAAATTTTTGAAGAGTTTGAAAAATTTGAGTTTTAAGAGGTGAAAAAAATTTTAAGACAAAAAGTTGAAAAAACGTCTAATCTTTCTGTGATGGAGGTGTCTTCGTGCCACGCGAACTTCTCAGGGGCAATCTTCGCTACACGCGAAGAACAAAACAAGGGGCCGGACATTTTTTGTCCTTCGCGCCACACGAAGGATCCTTCCCAAGTCTTCGCGACACGCGAAGGAACCCTGAAACCCTAATTTTTGAATTTTTTTTTATTTTTTATTTGAGTCGTTCGAATCAGTCGGGTCTTTTATTTTTATTTGAGTCATTATGTTGAGTAGATATGATGCTTGTGGGTTTGTTTCAAGCATATTTTGCAGGTTTGGATTTGAATTTCCCGTACTAAATCTCCATTCGGGGGACGATAGTCTGACTTTCGATTGATTCTTTTGTACAAGACGGTCTGCTTACATTTGTGGAGCACGATCGCGAATTAAATGCTATACGATCGTCCATCCAGCTAAGTTTTCTTTTCTTTTTGTATTTTTCTTTCGTTTTTGAGTCGCTCTTCCTACATTGAGGACAATGTCGAGTTTAAGTGTGGGGAGGGGAGACCTTAGTCCAGGTCTGTATTTGAGTCTGTATTTTGAATTTTAAAATCAGAAAATCCATAAAAATTGAGAAAATTTTCAAAAATGTCTTTGGATTAGAGTTTTGCAACTAAATGGAAAATGATAGTACAATCGGGAATTTGCATGTGGAAGTTAATTGAATAATAATGATAATCAAACATGTCTAATTGGTAACGTTTTGGTAGGCCCAACCGATTTAAGAGCTTAAATATCCTGATAGTGAATCTAGTTTAACTGAATAATTAATTCAGGATATCTTGTGGGTTCTCATCTTAGGGGTGTCGGTAAGGTCGAAACTGTCAATATAGGGTGATAGATACCTCTATAAACAATAATTTATAAGTTTTTGAAATCTTTTGGCACATCACTTTCTTTTTATGAAAATAAATCCAAAACCTGGTTGCGCTCGCATTCCATAATTCGCATCACTCATGAGCTTAATTAATTAGATTGAGAGCTTGAGTTTGCCTACGTGTTGCCCTCCGGGTTAAAAGCTTGGTTGAAACACCCATGGGCAGGCTTTTGTGATCAATCATAGATGACTGATTTGACTTATGTGTTACCTTCTGGGATAATGACCTGGTCGAAACGCCTCTAAGTTGAATTATGTTCTTCATTACTAAAAGCACATTTCATTCATTCATCGATCCATAATTTCATCTGGTTTTTAAAACTTATAGATTAGTTCTTATTGAGGTGGAAAAATTTATATGGTTTAACCCGTGCCTAAACATGACCTTGAGATGAGATTAGGCTGAGTCGTAGCTTTCTGAGTGTGAGACCCATAGATAGACTGTTGCTTGGTAATGTATAATATGTTAGATCACAAAATTGGGGGCTTGAGAGTCGGTGGTTGGGTTTAATCGGATCGAAATACCGATTGTTACAATTAACGTGTTATGAGAATCTGTGCTGTGTATAATGAAAGTATAAGTAGCAAGTTTTCCGATTATGATTCCACTGCATTATTCTTTTTCGGGATGCAAAAGGTTAAGTGTGGGGATGTGATGTAGGGTTAAATATCCCGTGTAAGTGAGTCGTTTTGTGTACGTTTTAGTAGTTTAGTTTTGTATATCGAGTCGGTTTTACGTTTGTTTGGTAGTTTGATGTGTTATAGGATAAATGTGTTAAAAGAGCGGAAGTATACGAAGAGAATAAAGAAGGTACAAAGCCCGGGAAATCAAAGGAAGTTAAAGTCTAAGCTTTAAAGTCAATTTCCTGAAAAGTGGGAACTTCGCGCCACGCGAAGATCAGAGGAGTGATGTTCGCGACACGCGAGCAAGAATAAAAGCCCATCCGACTAATTTGGACTTCGCGCCACGCGAAGGGTTGGCCAGAGATCTTCGCGACACGCGAAGAATTGTTATTACGGCAAATTAAACCTAATTCCAATTATAAATCCATTGTGACTCCCATTCTCGAATTAACCCTTCTTTCAGCCGTTTCAGAAGTTCCTAGGGGCGATTTTCAGTATTCTTGGCTTAATTGTTCTTAATTCTTCATGCTTGTAAGTTCTAGATTGATTATTGAGATGTTTGCTACAATTATGAGCGGTTAAGCTCTCCGTGATCCCTCAAGATGAACGATTTATGCATCTATTCGTATGATTTTAGTGGATAATCAGTTTGGATTGAAGTTTTGTGAACCTCTTAAGTTCTTTGAATTCAATTGTGTGTTTGATTTATGAACAATTGCATGTTTTCGATTTATCGCATCTATCATCGTTTCTTGGTTTTCTTGCATCGGGAATAATTTGATTTTGTGATTGAATTGATTATTGTGTGGTTGGGTTAAACAGTTAAACAAGGTTATGTCTATGTAATCTCCTATCTGATTTGAAACTAAAATTGTGTGTTTGTGTTGCTGAATCTGAAACCCGGAGTGGTCGTTTTTCTCTAATAGTTTTCCAAAAGTTAAAGTTTGTTGCTTTTTACAAATTACATTAGTTTAATTGATAAAGTTTTAAACTTTAGTAGTCTTTGATCAGTTTAGTTTAAATAGCATTCTCCACTGGTTCTATGTGGATTCGACAACCCTACTTTCCTTTCTACAGCCTAAGGTAGCTAAGTAGTAGTTTTTATAAATATTTTTTATTAACCTTGACAACGCGATCAAGAGTCGTGTCACACTTTCAGATTGAAACAATTCGATTGTTCACTCGAATTTTTCAATCAGATAAAACTCAGAATTAAATTCAGAAGAAGTATGAAATCTATGTTGATTTCGTGAAGCGGAGAAAAAACTATGACCAAAAATAGTTTTCGCATTCAAAATTGGTGGCCATTAACTACTTTGAGAGCAGTTAAATTTCAAATTTTTAAATCCCCCAAAATGCGTCAATTTAATGCCGAAATTTCAATACAAATTTTGAGAAATTAAAATTCTGATGAATTTTTAATATAGCAACATTTGTCAAAATAAAAAAAATTCAAGCTAACATGGCAGCTAGACCATAGTCGGGGGCTCTGTCCCTTTGACCTCCCTCCCATGGGCGCTGCTCCCGGATCCCCGCTAAGAGGTGTTGCCCCCTTGGAATCCCCAATGCTTAGGGGCTTCGCCCCTAAGAACAAATAAGGTTCCTAAATACTTAAAATAATAATAAACTCAAACAAGTGTGCACCCCGCACCTCCTGACTTGTTTGATGTAAATTATGATTCATTTTCGTCAACAAGTCAATCCAATTACACTAAAACAGTCATCAAACAGACCCTCACTTGTTCATTTTAAATTTCTTGGTGTCCTTGTTTCCTGCATAATTGAATTAAAATATTCTAACATGGGATAAAACAACATTTATAACAAGAATAAGTTATCTGGTTCATCTTTTTGAAGCATTTATAATCGAGTCTCTATCTCCATCTCCATTATAGAGAGATTTCTTCTGCTTTGCACCTCCATCAGAATCTCCATCTTTAAACTTTAGAGTTTAATAAATAGGGATTCTCTAAATATAGAGATTCATTTTCATCAATGTCTATATTTTTTGTGAGTGTTTAAAAAAGAGAAAAAAATAATAAAATAAGTGTTTGTTAGTGAGATAAAGATAGAGATGGAGAATGAGATATAAGAGGTTAAACTAAATTTAGAGATAAATATAAAGAAATGTGATATTTAGTTAAATCAAAGATAAAAATGAAGATGCTATTGTGAATGTTTTACTTAAGTTTTTTTTTATATTAGATATCACAATTCAAACAAATAACTTCTTAAAATGAATATCAACAATAGATGGAAAAAAATTATTAAATAAACACATATTTAGCTCATACTTTAAATTATAACTTTAACGCCTCGTGTATCACAGAGCTTCTCATAAAAGAAACATTAACGCCTCATGTATTACAAAGCTTCTCGTAAAAGAAACCTTTGAATTTTGATGACTATACGTGAGTAAAAGCTAATTCGTGTGATTGTCTATCAAAAGCACTTAAACACGTATTAATCAAAATCAAAAGAAATTATAATACACGAGTAAAAGTAGATAAGAAACTAACGAAATTATTTTATATCATCATAGAAATATAACATAATAACAAAAATAAACAATAGAGAAAAGTCAAGACGCATCTAACGGTTGATCATAGACCCAAAGGGTCCTTGCAATTTCCCATTTCATGCATCTATCTGTCCATCACTCCCTCCTCACTTTCAAAGTCTCACCCTCCACAGTTCACATTATTCATCTTTGACAAATTCTCCCTCTTTAATTCCTAAAATCAACAACCCCAATTGCAAAAACACCAAACATGTTTCATCTTTCTTTCTTATCTTTTGCTCTAACACTTTGTTTTTTCCCAAATATGTGTTACTCGAATGCGGAACTGAGAGTTCTTATGGACATCAAGGCTTCTCTAGACCCAGAAAACAAGCATCTCTCGTCATGGACGGAGTCTGCCGACCCCTGCAGCGGTTCGTTTCTCGGCGTGGCTTGCAATGGGTATCTCAAAGTGGCTAACATCTCGTTACCAGGCCGAGGACTCACCGGAAAAGTACCTCCGTCGATCTCCGGCCTTAAGTGCTTGTCGGGTTTATACCTTCATTACAATTTCTTGACCGGGAAGATACCGAAAGAGATTTCGGGTCTTGCCGAGTTATCGGAATTGTATCTTAACAGCAATAATCTCACCGGTGAAATACCTCCGCAGATAGAGAACATGGGTAGTCTTCAAGGTGAGCTCACAAACTCATTAGATACTTTCTTTTTCTGTTTATAAATCAAACACCGAATATTATTATTACTATTACTACTACTATTGCTGTTTTTTTCAGCTGTCGATTTATGCTGTAACCAGTTAAATGGGAACATACCTCCAGAGCTCGGAAACTTAAAAAAGCTAACCTTTGTAGGCCTGCAACACAACCAGTTTACCGGTCGCATTCCACCGAGCCTTGGAGGGTTAGCCATGTTAGAGAGATTCGACCTAAGTTTTAACCGGTTACTTGGTCCGATTCCTGCAAGCATAACCGGACTATTACAATTGAAATTCTTTGATGTTCAGAGCAACACGCTCTCAGGCTTCGTTCCACACGGTATTCCAACTTCAAATATTCGGTTTTTAATTTTTAAACTTTTTCTCAAAAAAATGTTTTTTTAGATCTCTTTTATCCTTTCAAATAAAGGAAAAGGCTGCTCTCATCTTACTCTACCATACCCTACTAATAGTTTATTATAAGTGTGATTTGTGTTTGTTTGCTTTTTTTTTATTTTCAACTTTGGTCTTTTTACGTGTTTTTTTAAATCAAGATCTTTTTAAATATTGTAGGTTTGAAGCGATTGAACAACGGGTTCAGTTATACGAACAATCGTGGTCTGTGTGGCGTGGGGTTTTCATCACTAAGACCATGTAACAACCTAGATGGATCAAAGATCAACCCGCTCGAACCATTTACACCCACACCAAACACCACCATACCTCAAAACAAACCCCAATCGGCTAACATTCTGCCTCGCTGTCACCAAACCCACTGCACGAACTCATCGAGTCTCAAACGGGTTGGCATCATAGCAGCCATAGTCACCGTCATTTCAGCTTTAATCGTAACCGCGTGTGTCACAATATTCATCCACCGAAGGCGAAAACAGAAAATCTGGAACAAATCCGACACTCCTGAACATAGATTTAGCATGCAAGAATCATCGCCGGTTGAACATAGATTTAGCATGCAAGAATCATCGCGGAAAACCGGCGACTCCTTTTGCGAGTGGGACCCGACACAAAAATCACCGAAAGCTTGCGGGTTTTGCATTGAACTGGAATCGGACTTGTTACATAGTTTCAATTTGGAGGAAATCGAATCCGCCACTCGATACTTTTCAGATGCTAATTTGCTGGGGAGAAGCAAGTTTTCTTCTGTGTACAAAGGCGTGTTACGTGACAGATCGGCTGTCGCGATAAAGAGCGTGAGCATCACGAGCTGTAAAGCCGATGAAGCCGAGTTTACAAAAGGGTTGAGCTTATTAACCTCTTTAAAACATGAGAATCTAACTAGGCTAAGAGGGTTTTGTTGTTCAAAAGGCAGAAATGAATGCTTTTTGGTGTATGATTTTGCATCACAAGGGAATCTATCAGAGTATCTTGATGTTGAAGATGGAAGAGGCAGCCATGTTCTTGACTGGCCCAAAAGGGTTTCCATCATCAATGGCATAGCCAAAGGTGGTTACTTGTGTTCCAAGCTACCATTTTTTTCTTTATCTTTATGAATTTATGAATAATAATTCTAAAAAAATTTCAGGTCTTGCATACCTACACAGATATGACCCGGAAAAACCCGGGATGATTCACCGAAACATATCGATGCAAAAGATTCTAATCGACCAACATTACAATCCGTTGATCACGGATGCGGGCCTGTTGAAGCTCCTAGCCGATGATATTGTATACTCGGCGCTCAAAGTCAGTGCTGCTTTGGGCTACATGGCTCCCGAGTATATCACAACGGGCAAGTTCACTGAAAAAAGTGATGTTTATGCCTTCGGGGTTGTAGTTCTTCAGATACTTTCGGGTAAAAGTAATGTTACCGGGTCAATACGCGCAGCTGCTGCAGATAGAAAGTTTGATGATTTTATAGATGAAAATCTTGAGGGCGAGTTTTCAGAATCTGAAGCTGATAAGCTGACGGAAATCGGGTTGATCTGCGTTGATGAGCTTCCTGAGAATAGGCTAACAATGGAGGATGTGATTCAAGAACTATGTAATTCTATTTAATCAACTATTTTATGTAAATTATGTAGCTTTGTTCTTGAATTTTTATTTAATTTTGAACACATTCAGAATAAAACAGTTTTACAGGATAACAGCAGCTCCTAGTTTCTTTTAATTTAACAAAATGGTGGTATTTTCTAACCAGCAGCTTGGTACGGCTCATGCTCGGAAGACCATTGGGCTGGCCACCATTCGGGCCGGATAGGATCCACCTTCACGTCTTCTTGACCTTTGATGACCAAATTTCCCGACCCCTTAAAAGCTTCCTCGAGCCTGAGTAGCCCAAGCCCACGGGACCCGAGTGCAGTGGTGACTGTTCCGGCTTTCTTGCTGGACTTAGATGCTATTACTTCTGAACCAGGAGCAACCTTCTGCTCCACCTCTGAGAAAAAAAAATAGTTCAAAAGTCAAAACATTTGGTCAAATAGTCAAACTAAAAATAGTCAAACACCAACCTGTTCCCGACTCGTTTAGGAACTTGAGAGGAAGCAAACGCTTGCGGATAACCCCACGGTGATGGGACCGAGCGATTAACTCTTGGCCCACATAACATCCTTTGTCGAAGCTTATGGCGTTTAAACCCGCAAGATTGTACTCAAGCAGGATTGCTTCACCTAAACGAGTATAAAACAATTGTATTAATGATTAATTAACCTAAAAAAACACATCATAGCAAATGTACCTTTCGGGATCTCAATAGAGCCTTCGGCAACTCCCCTCTCTAATCTCCAAACAAGGTAATTTTCTTCTTCGGTTTCTGTATTAGCCTCAACCATCGGTGCTACAAAACACACATATAAGATTGTATCATTTTGTTTGTCAAGGTTAGTGCAAAAATGTTTTGATTATTAGCATTTAACTTTAATCTTACGGGTCGTATTAGACGGGAAGATTCCTCGGAACCCTAGGCAATCCAACCGTGGATCTGTATGCCATTGCCAGCCGATGCTATTTCCTTGTGAACATGAGCTGCCCGTAGGGTCAATAGCACCGCCCCACCCTACAGAACTGGCTACAGGGTCTTCTACAGATGATGGTAGTGGCGCTCTTTTATGGAGGTCGGCACCAAAACGCTGCCAACAAGAGAACTCTTCTCCCACATTCTCAATATCAACCTTTGACCTTAATCTATATCTGTAGCAACATAAATAAATAAAAAAAACTCTCTTCAAGTGTTCCAATCTTGTGTAATCTATACCTAATAAATAAGTAACTGATTACGCCACATGTCACAATTCTGCGATACCAAGATTCTTTTTCTCACTTATTTTCTCTTCCCTGCTGTTCAACCTTTCTAACCTAGTTTTTTTATAAATGACATAAATTTTTTAAAAAACTAACATCGAAACACTCGAGAAACTTGGTTACTGCTCTGTAAAAAGTCTAACAGGCATTGTCTTAGGGGGTGTTTGGCAACTCGTTTTGAGAGTAATTAGGTGATATCAAATAATCATAAATCAATTGTAACAAAACAAATGAGCTTACTTTTTTAGGGTCTCCACCAGCTCATCCAACACAGAGCAATCAACATCAGCAAGCAGCACCACCTCATCCTGGTCGGGTCCGGGTCCAGACCCACTCGTGTCAAGTTTCTCATTGGTTCTTGGCGGCTCGTACAGAAACATGTCGTACAAAAACCTCCCTTGCGGGGTCAACATCGCCGCATAAAGAGACCGCGCCGACGAAGCCGGCACGTTAGGGGTAACCAAACTCGATTTCTCATCACCCACCGGCTCATCGAATCTCCGAACATCGTTTGTTAATAGGCCCTGTAAGAACTTGATTGTGTCGGGGCCCCGGAATCGGACAACGGATCGGGTTTTGAGGAGAGAGGCCATTGGACCCGCATCGTGAAGGGGTGGTGTTTGCGAGGAGAAGTGGTTGGTTTTGAAGATGGGTTTTAAGGATCGGATTGAGGGTTTGAGAGACTTCATTTTGTTTCTTGAATTGTTGTTTGACGGATTTGGGGTATTGGAAAAGAAGACGGTGTTTGTGGGCTTTTCGGGTGATACGTGTAATTGGGGCTTTGTTGGCTGGACAACACGTGTTGTTGTATGTGAAATTATAGGCTTCGTTTCTTGTTTGATAAATTAATTGTCCTCGCAGATGCCCGTGGATTAATCCGTCTCACTCGAATTCATCTGAACCTGATTAAATCTAAACCCGAGTTGCTCGAAAACTGATTAAACTGATTGTTGTTATGGTTAGGTTTGGTTAGACTTTCAAACATCAAAAACCCGAATAACCCAAACCGGTTAACCTGAAACCCGAATACCAAATCCGATGTCTAACTTGTTTACTTATGTTGGGACATGGTCCGGAAAGAAAACCGGACATATCCCAGAAACCAAGTCCGGACAAACACTTACAAAGATATAGTAACCTAAGGCCAGGCCTATAAGCCCAAAAGCCGGGCTTTAGTCAAAGACCCAGCAGATGGGCGAAACCCGGACATGTTCAGGAGAAAGAGACAAAATGTTAACGGTAAGAAGGAGACAAGAATCCACATATCAGAGTACGAACCAATAAATAGAGGAGACCCGACAGTATAAAAACCATTACTAACAATCTTAAACAATGGCTCAGACATTACATATCCAGGCCAATAAGACAAAGATACTCTCCAGGCTAAACACAATTAATCACCAGGTATAAATACCCCATCAAACCCAAGGTAATGCTCATGCTCTCATTCATTCCTCACACTTACTCCATATTCGTATTTCTCATTCACACCCGATACTTACTCACACGCCGGAGGCTGGTCACAGCGACACCCCCCGGGGTCCTCACTGTGACGAGACTAATGGTGTTCTTGTTTTGCTAGGTCAAGCTCAGTATAACCCTTCTGGAGACTCTAGGAGAATCCGACGATCCGGAGATCTTGGAGTTTACAGTGGCGCCATCCAAATTGGATCAACCCTAAAACCAACTCAGCAAGAAAAACAACGTGAAACCCTAATCCCACACAGTCACCATGTCAAACCAGCAGCAAAATCCCTCTCTAGCACCCACTCCTGATGTATCATTGAAAGGAACGTTGTCCGTGAAGGAGGGGAAAGTAGAGAGAAAGAAAACCAGACAACGGAACCCTTAGAAAATTATGTTTTGGTTGAAGATACATTGAATGACTCTAATTAAGAAGCATCCGGTGCAACAGCTCAAATCACCCCAGAGTTCGTCCGGAGCAACCGGGATAAACTCCGGGCGGAGCTAACAGCTCTGGACAGAGCAGACAAGCTCGCTGAAGTCCGAACAAAAGTGGTATTTGATACAACTAAGAAAGCAACAGACAAAAACAAACGACTGGATGGACCGGCCGATGCTGGAGTAACCCGGCGGGGCAAGCAAAAAGAAGACAACATATACACGCCAACTAAAGATGCACCCAGCCTACTGAACCAATTGTTGACAATGCTCACACCACATTTGACGGCCGGTATGGTGGTGGGAGCGGACAACACAAGCAACAAACCCGACGACGGCCCGGAGGGGAAAAGAGTAGAGCATGACTTAACCAAACCTTACAGACCGGACCACCTGGCGGAACAATCCAAGTTTACTACCCGGCTGACAAAGGCACCACTCCCGGCTAAGCTCAAAATGCCAACGTGTATCAGTAAGTACGATGGCAGCCAAGACCCGGAAGACCACTTGCACACCTTTAATGGCGCGGCCCACGTCGAGCAATGGTCTCTCCTGGTCTGGTGCCACATGTTTGCTCAGACATTGGCAGGTCCGGCAAGGGTATGGTTCGACTCCTTACCCTCACAAAGCATAGACAGCTTCATCTAGTTGAAAGAAAAGTTCCTCCGCAATTTTGGCCAACAAAAGAAAAGGTTTAAGAATGCCAACGAGATCATGCACATTCGAAGAAAGGAAAACGAAAGTGTAGAGCGGTACATGGAACGGTTCATTAGTGAGAGCTTGTTGATAGAAGACGTAGCGGAACAAATAAAGGTGAGCTGTTTCATCAATGGAGTACGGCACACATAGCTACAAGAAAAACTAAGGGAAGATTATCCAAAAGGCTTTGAAGTGTTGATGGATAGGGTACGAGCATTCATCAGGGACAAAGACACGTCGGACAGGACCCGAGAATGGGACAGCCGAAACTCCCGACAGACAAGCAAGCAACCAGACAGCAGGGGAGGCAGATGTACTCCAACAAGCAATTCCCTTCATAGATACCACTCACCGATGCCGGAAAGGTCCATGTACTCATCCCACCCCACTACACCATTCAGCCCATATTCAAAACAAGTGTACAATAGTGAACCAATGAGGCAAGGGAGTGAAAAGCAGGACCGGCCATTTGACTTTACAGCCCTCACAAAAACACCAAGCCAAGTCCTAGCAAAAGAACGAGTAAGCCAAAGCTTCCAACCACCTAGACCCGTTAGACCACGGCCATACATGCAAGACTCAGGCAAATTCTGTGAATTCCATAAGATAGGAGGTCATACCACGGATAATTGTGAACATTTGAAAAGGGAGATAGAGAAGGCGGTAAAGACAGGCAAGATGTCTCACTTGGTTAAAGAAATAGGCCAGCAGAGGAACAAAGATAAAAAACCTGAGGGAGACAGGCAGAGACCACCCCAGGAAGACAGAGGAAGAGTGGAGATGATCCACACAGGAGGATGTTCAAAACGAGAAGAGTCCGGTCACAAAAGGAAACCCCCACCACTAGAATCGTGGATGATGCAATCCATCTCTTTCAAGTCACTGATGGACAAAGACATCCAGGAAGGCCCGCTTGTCATCTCTGCAAATGTAGCTGGTCATCGTATTGGAAGAATACATGTGGATGGGGGCAGTGGAGCAGAAATCATGTTCGAACATTGCTTCGAGCGTCTAGTTGAAGACTTAAAAGCTAGATTAGTCCCGGACCATCTACCGTTGGTAGGCTTTTCGGGGGAAAGAGTGCTGCCAGTAGGCAAAGTAACTCTGCCTGTCACTCTGGGGGAAGGAGACAGGTTCCATACTGTCAACCTAACTTTTTCCATAGTACGAGCCAATTCCTAAAACAACATCATCATGGGCAGGCTGGGAATAAAGGCCTTCAGGGGAGTAGTTTCCACCAATCACGGAATCATGAAATTCCCCACCCCAAAAGGTATTGCATCAGTTAGCACGGCTGCGGAGATAGTTGCTGCATTGGATAGAACTAAGGAAAGCCGAGACAAGGAAGAGGAAGTTTGGATGATGAATGGTGATTTCACAGAGCAAACTATCAAAGTGGGGGCACGGCTATCCAACAAAGTAAAGACAGATTTGAAGGAGTTGCTCATCCGCAATATAGATGTGTATGGAAGGCATCCCAAGGGATCTGGTAGAACACATGCTTAATATACGTCCCACGGCAGCTCCAATCCTACAGAAGCGGCAAAGTATGGGCCCAGAACGTCGTAAAGCTGCATGCACGGAAACCAAAAAGCTACTACAAGCAGGAATAGTAAGGGAGGTCAAGTACCCATCTTGGGTAGCAAACCCTGTGATGGAAGCAAAGGGATACGGATCGTGGAGGATGTGCATAGACTTTAAAGACCTCAATAAAGCAACTCCGAAAGATTGTTACCCATTGCCAGAAATAGAAACGAAGGTAGAAGCCCTAGCAGACTTCTGGATGCATACAAGGGGTACCATCAGATACAAATGGCCCGGGAAGATGAAGAAAAAACAACTTTCTACACGGACGAATGAGTGTTTTGTTACACCAAAATGCCCTTCGACCTGAAGAATGCAGGGGCCACATACCAGAGGTTCATGGATCAGACTTTTGCAAAACAGATTAGTAAGAATCTTGAAGTCTATGCAGATGACCTGGTAATCAAAAACACAATAGTAGAGGGAATGATCAAAGATGTATAGGAAACTTTTAAAACACTCCGGGAAGCCGGCATGAAGCTCAATCCAAAGAAATGTTCATTCGGGGTGACAGAAGGCAAATTCCTAGGGGTAATGGTGAATAGAGAAGGAATTCGTCCAAACCCGGAAAAAGGTGGAAGCTATAGCCAAGATGCCCTCCCCAAAAATGCTAAAAGAGGTGCAAAGACTGAAAGGGCGGCTGGTGGCGCTGAACAGATTTCTATCCCGAATGGCTGACAGGTCACTCCCATTTATGGAAACGCTAAAAAACTGCTTCAAAAAGAACGATTTTGCATGGACAACAGAAGCAGAAGAGGCATTCCAAGAAATGAAGGCTCACCTATGCAACCTACCGGCGCTAACAGCACCCAAGCCGGGGGAGACATTGATTATGTAGCAAGTGTTGTTAGTGTAGTGCTCATGACAAAGAGAGAAGAAACCCAGACCCCAATCTATTTTGTTAGCAGAACACTTAAAGATCCGAAAACTCAATACCCAGATATGGAAAAGTTAACTCTGGCACTAGTTTACGTATCAAAACGTCTCCGACGATACTTCCAGGCTCATCCAATCAGGGTACTAACCGATCAGCCCCTCCAAAGAATCTTAAAGAAACCCAAATATTCATGAAGGCTAGCCACATGGGCAATTGAGTTAGGAGATCATCAAATCACTTACTGCCCACGAACAGCATTCAAAGGGCAAGTAATTGCAGACTTCCTGGAAGAACTGCCAAAAACCCAAGAAGACGAGATGGAGGTATCAGAAGAAAGAGATGAGAAAGCCGGTGAACAGGAACCATGGAAGCTCTTTACAGACGGAGCTTCCAACGATGAAGGATGTGGAGCAGGGTTGATATTGATTAGCCCGAAAGGCATAGAACTCACCTATGCACTCCGACTAGACTTCAAAAGCACTAACAACGAAGCAGAATACGAAGCCCTTCTTGCGGGACTACGTATAGCACAGGAAATGAAAATAGCCCGGATAGAAGCACACGTAGATTCCATGTTAGTGGCAAACCAAGTCAACAATATCTATGAAGTCAAGGGCGAAACAATGAAGCAATACAGAGCCAAAGTAGAGGAATTGACGACCAATTTCAAGTATTGCAAGGTAGTGCACATTCCAAGGACCCAGAACAAAAAGACTAATGCCCTCAGCAAACTAGCCTCAGTGGCGTTCAGTCATCTAGCCAAGGAAATTCGGGTGGAAGTACTAGTCGATCCATCTACGACAGAGAAGAACGTCGAGGCAATAGAAACAAAAGAAGAAAGAACATGGATGTCCCCTCTACTAGATTTCCTGAATAAAGGAATCCTTCCACCAGATCAGAAGCAGGCACGGAAGATACAATGCAAAGCCCTTAATTATGCAGTAGAAGATGAACAATTATACCGGAAGTCCTACTTAGGCCCCATGCTGAAATGTGTGGACCTAGATGAAGCCAACTGTGTGATCAGAGAATTACACGAAGGCATCTGTGGTATGCACTCGGGACCAAAGGCGATAGTAGCACGGGCAAAGAGAGTCGGATACTATTGTCCCGGGATGTACAAAACAGCGGTGGACGAGATCCAAAGGTGTGATAACTGCCAAAGATATGCTCCGGTAAGCCGTCGCCCTTGCATGAATTTAATCTCAGTAACCTCTGCATGGCCTTTCTTTAAGTGGGCCATAGACATTGTAGGACCCTTCCCAGAAGCAGCGGGAAGGGTGAAATTCCTTATTGTAGCAATCGACTACTTTAACAAGTGGATCGAGGCAAAACCACTAGCAACAATCACAGGACAGCAAATGCAACGTTTCGTATGGGTAAACATAGTTTGCATATTTGGAATACCAAAAGAAATGGTGAGTGACAATGGAAGACAGTTTGCAAAAAATCCGTTCAAAAGTTGGTGTGCCGAATTGCAAATTACACATGTATTCTCTTCTTTTAAACACCCTCAGTCCAACGGCCAAGTGGAGCGGGCCAACAGGAGCATTGTGGAAGGGATAAAAAACTGCCTCGAACCTAAGATCCACAGCTGGGTGGAGGAACTCCCACATGTACTTTGGGCTCACCGCACCACACCAATGACCAGCCACGGAGAAACGCCGTTCAGCTTAACATATGGCACCGAAGCAATGATCCCAACGGAAATAGGATCGCCCAGCCGGCGAACCCGGGCAGAAGAAAAAGGAAATGAAAAAGACCTAAGGTTTCACTTAAACCTGCTGGAAGAGCGTCGAGAAATGGCTATCGCCAGAGAAACAAGATACAAGAAAAGGTGGAAAAATACTACAACAGCCGCGTTAAAGGAAAGAGTTTTATGCCTGGAGAGTGGGTATTGCGGGACAACGAAGCGAGCCTACAAGAAGACACCGGTAAGTTGGGACCCAGGTGGGAAGGTCCCTACCAAGTAATCGAAGCTAACACCAGGGGATCATATAAGTTGGCCAGGGCGGATGGCACACCTATCCCCCGTACTTGGCACGGAATGCAGCTAAAGAAATACTTCATGTAAGGCCGAGCACCCTAGCCAATGTCATTTTCAGTCTACTTACAATGGCTTGAAGCCTTATATAAAGAAAGTTGTGTTTTTTCTTAAAAACATCACACGCCAAAAGATTAGGACAAACGAATTCATAAGGCTATCTGGCCGGATCAACCCCGGACAAGTCACTGAAAATAACTTATGCCCCTTGCCAAGGGCATAAGACTGGGGCATAAGACTCAATGAAAAATAAAAAGGCTATCCGGTCGGTTCACCCCCGGACAAGTCACTGAAAATAACTTATGCCCCTTGCCAAGGGCATAAGACTCAATGAAAAATAAAAAGGCTATCCGGCCGGATCACCCCTGGACAAGTCACTGAAAATAACTCATGCCCCTTGCCAAGGGAATAAGACTCAATGAAAAATAAAAAGACTATCCGGCCGGATCACCCCCGGATAAGTCACTGAAAATAACTTATGCCGCCTGCCAAGGGCATAAGACTCAATGAAAAATAAAAAGGCTATCCGGCCGAATCACCCTTTGACAAGTCACTGAATATAACTTATGCCCCTTGCCAAAGACATAAGACTCGATGAAAAATAAAAAGGCTATCCGGCCGGATCACCCTCGGACAAGTCACTGAAAATAACTCATGCCCCTTGCCAAGGGCATAAGACTTAATAAAAAATAAAAAGGTTATCCGGCCGGATCACCCCCGGACAAGTCACTGAAAATAACTTATGCCCCTTGCCAAGGGCATAAGGCTCAATAAAAAATAAAAAGGTTGTCCGGTCGGACCACCCCTAAGCAAACCACTACAAAACTTATACCCCTTGCAAAGGGTATAAAGTTCAATAAAAAACATAAAGGCCATCAGGCCGGACTAAATAAAGACAAACGCACAAAAGACTAAAAGGCGAGATCCAAAAGCAAATACATTCTTAAATTAAATTACAAAGTCCAGCGGCATAAAGAAATATACGGAGGCGCGGCACTGGAAGAAGGAGTAGCGGCACCGGTAAAAAGACTAAAAGCCAAATGCACAAAAGACTAAAAGCCATTCCCGGCTACCTTGGATCCTTCTAATTCCAATTCCACCATTTGTAGTTGCCGCCCCTTTTCCTCCACTTCCTTCAGGAGGGCACGCTTCTCTGTCATAACCTTCTCCAGGTAAGCATCGAAATCATTGTGTCGTGTCAAAGAGCATGGTACCGACTCTCAAAATAAAGCATCCTATGATGCATCTCGATAGAGCGAGACAGCCGGTTGGCCATGTAAAAACTGTGATCCCGACTAAGCTGGGCAGTGGTAAGACCCCTATTAAAAACCCTCTCCCCGTAAGGGAGGACATGTTCCAAAAGATCGTGACTCACTTCAACCGAATCAAATACAGCATCTGTGGCCAACGACCAGTTGGGAAAAAAAGGTGCGGCTTGATCCTCCTCGGGTAAAATAGGGATCTCATCTCCATGACCTAGCTCGTAAGGAAAATGGCCATCAAAGGGATGCGAGCTAGAACCCTCACCTCCGAGAATAGAGGGAGAGGGGAGGGAGGCACCCCGCTAAGGAGGAGAAAGGTCGGTAATCCGGTCAACAAGGGAACCAACAGGTAGGTCAGGTTGCACCAGAAAAGACCGGAGAGGAAGGACCGTCGAAGGTGGGGCAGTAGCAGTCAAGGGTTCGACAATGGCCGGAGAAGGAGAGGGAGGATTAAATATCACCCGTATGTTGGGACGTTTCGGGGATGACCCACTGGAAGACTCCTCGATCTTCTCCTTGCCCCGATGAACCAGGAGCACCTCCTCATTCTCGTCCTCCGACTTCAGGGGGCTAATAGTGATCCCCTGAGTGGCAGAAACATTGTGAGCCGACGAAGCTTGAACTGGGCTAGATACAGCCCCAGGAACAACATCAACAGTTTTCCAGGTGACACCGAGGTCACCTCCCATTACAATATCTAGCAAATCCACCTCTGCAAAAGAAAAAGAAAAACAGAGTTAAACCTTGATAAAAAATCCACCTCTGTAAAAAAAAATTCCCCACTCGCCAACACCATTACGAACAGGGATGGGACAGAGAAGAGGCGTATCTCAATTTTGACTAACACCAGCTAGGACTAGGACTGGCTCATCAAAAATAACGATGGAAGATGAACGAGAAGCCAACAGGGTGCACAACCCATTTTCGTAAGTACCCTCGGCAGAAGAAGGATCTTCAATGGGAGTATTAATGTCCCGACGAGGCAGGGTAACGGGGAGAAAAGCAGAAGAAACATAAAAGAAGTGGTCTTTGCAATTCTTTAGAGAATTGGGGATTTTAAGAGCCATTGACGGGCTAGGTTTCCTTCTCTTGATAAAGGTGAACCAATCTCCGGCAATGCTTAGATGATAGAAGACACTAACAAGTTGATGGAAGGCCACTCCCCACAAGCACGGCAGGCAACCTCAAAATGGGATACTTTACAAAGACCTAAGGGGCTAATCTGGTCAAAACGAACGCCATAAAATAATAGCAATTCTAAGAGGAAGGAAGTAAAAGGATAACGACAGTTAGCAAATTCAAAACTCTTAGTATATAAAGTTATCATCCCATCCGGGGCAACAACAGTCTGAACAGGAACATGCAGGGTAGGATTCAATCCTTGGGAAATATTGTATTTTTTACAAAAAACCCTAAGTTCCTGAACGGACAAAACGGACGGAGTCATACCAAGATTATGACGCTCACCCATGACTTCTCATGAAAAACAGAAAAAAAAAAAAAAAAAAAAAAAGAGGGAGAAAAATCAAAAGAGAAACAAACGCATCTGGCTCCATAAGACGGGGAATGACGATAAAGGTTGAATGAAGAAAACCAGGAGGAAAGAGAAGGGGCAGAGCGGATGTCTGGAAGAAAAAGAGGCGTAAAAACGAAATGATGAGAAGATTACAATAGTTATAAAGAAAAAAAGTAAGTCGGTTAAAAAGTAATTTGAATTTCAAACATTGGAAATGGACAGATGGTCGACACGTGGCGGATCCCCTCATCAGAAGCCATTGGATATCTGAGTCTAAAAAGAACTCAAGTACCTACAAATACAGCTGTCTTCCACCCACAACTCAACGGACACTTCAGATCCCCGAAAGTAGAGAAAAGAAAATTAGTCTATCACCTGCTCCGGCATGACCAAAGCAACTAATAGACTAGGAGGGACTTGTTGGGATATGGTCAGAAAAGAAATCCGGACATATCCCAGAACCCAAGTCCGGACAAACACTTACAAAGTTATAGTAACCTAAGGCCGGGCCTATAAGCCCAAAAGTCGGGCTTTAGTAAAAAACCCGGCAGATGGGCGAAACCCGAACATGTTCAGGAGAAAGAGACAAAAGGCTAACGGTAAGAAGGAGACAAGAATCCACATATTAGAATACGAACCAATAAATAGAGCAGACCCGACAGTACAAAAACCATTACTAACAACCTTAAACAATGGCTCAGGCATTACATATCCAGACCAATAAGACAAATATATGTTCCAGGCTAAAGACAAATAATCACCAGGTATAAATACCCCATAAAACCCAAGGTAATGCTCATGCTCTCATTCATTCCTCACACTTACTCCATATTCGTATTTCTCATTCACACCCGATACTTACTCTCACGCCGGAGGTTGGTCACAGCGACACCCCCCGGGTTCCTCACTGTGACGAGACTAACGGTGTTCTTGTTTTGCTAGGTCAAACTCAGTATAACCCTTCTGGAGACTTTAAGAGAATCCGACAATCCGGAGATCTTGGAGTTTACAACTTATGTTTATTTTTTTTAAAGTGTATAAAACCCTAAAGTGGGAAGCAAATGACCATTACTCCAATGGCAATTGAGATCATTATATAAGGAAGGTTAGTATGGAGATGAATAGATGATAGTATAAATAGATGGGTCATGCTATTGACAAAACACACTAGTAATGTTAAGTTACACTAAAAAAAAGTGAAGAAAGATGTGAAAAGAATTTGTTTAGTTCGTGTAAGTGCAAGGATAGCAAAACGAAGAAAATTGAGATTAGTCTTGAATGCTTTCCATTCGTGATCGTTTTTTATTCATAGTTGATCTAAACAACAATCCTTCACTTCCGATACTCGCATCTACCTAGGTTTTAACTTTTAACCATCCTTAATACCAAATTTATAATTTTTTTAGGTGTTTTAAAGACCAAAGGGCCTTTGGCTCAATGATATCTAGGTGTGTTGCATTGTGTCTCATTTCTTTTCGGGTTCTAGTCCTGTCATAAACAAATAGTGTAGATTTAGGAGTAGATTTAAAGTGTGTGTGAGTTTGTGATTAAAAAAAAGATATATACAACTTAAATCTTACTACCTGACATTTTGAATGCGAGTTACATTAAGAAGAAAACGACAGTGAAATAACTAATCTATTAATTTAATGAATGAATTATTTTTTTAACTTGTGTATTTATTTTTTTGTTATTTCTCATTAAAAGCAATCATAAATGTTTAAAACAATTATGTTATACAACTTTTAATTATTATTTGTAATGGACTATAATATAAATATTAGAATTGGGAAGTGGTTCGTGAAATATAACGTTTTAATATTTGTTCGGTAAGAACATAATTTTTTGCTTTAGCCATAAAATAATATCAATACAAGTAAATATGAGGAAACGACACTAAACGACTGAATGTAATTCTAAATCAGATCATTGTGAAAGCGAGAAGTGTACCTCTGTCTTTGAAAAAACGTTGCAGCTTTACTAAACTCCAATCTTGAATCCGAAAAGCAAATCTGAAACTGATGAAGACGGCGATTTCAGGCGGCGTAATGCAGGCGGTGGTTTCAGGCAGTGTCGGACGGCGGTGGGGAGAGATTCTGGTAGCCGCTTATAGTGATGATGGTGGTGGTTCTTGGTGGAGAAGAGAGACGGGAGGGAGGCGTGATTTTTTGAAGGAGATGAAGATCTGGAATTAGGGACGAGGGTTATTATAAAAATATTGATTTAGGGATTCATGGTAAATTTATCATAATGCCCTCAACATCTAAAATAAACCATAAAATAAATGAAAATAAACATGTGAACCAGATTTAGTTTAAAAGTTTTCTTCATAAGATAGAGTTTATTTTTAAGGAATTTGTCAAAATGAACATTTTGACTCAATATCTCAACAAAAAAAACATTGACTTTAGCCTTGTAAGTGGGTTGGCGGCTATGTGGTTGCCGGGATGATGTTTGGCGGCTAGATGGGTGCCGGCTAGGTGGGTTGCCGGCTAAGGTGATTGGCGGCTAGGTGGGTGCCGGAAGATGTTTGGCGGCTAGACGGGTGCCGGCTAGGTGGGTTGTCGGCTAAGGAGGTTGGCGGCTAGGTGCTTGCCGACTAGGCAGGTTGACGGCTAGGTGCTTGCCGGGTCAAACAAAAAAGTGGTACGTGACGTCTTCGGATTGCTCAATTTGAGTATGTTCATTTTGATAAACTCAAAAAGTCGATGTTTATTTTGTTGAAATATTTAGTTAAAATATTCATTTTGATGAATTTTCCTTTATTTTTTATACTAAGTCCTTATACTTTTAAAACTTTAATGAAATAAGACGGTCTTTTAAAAATTAAAAAAACTTTTAATTTGATGTTTGTTGAAAACTTTTAGAAATATAAAATTTTCCCTCTCATCAGTCATCACTAAATGAGATATAAACAGCCAGCAAAGCAACAATTTCCCAAATAGAAAATTAAAAACAAAGATCCACACACAACCCTGAAAAATTGAGAGAGAGAGAGAGAGAGAGGAAGAAGTTGATCGGAGTAGATGAAGCTTGTTTGGTCGCCGGAAATTGCTGCAAAAGCTTTCATGGTCACCGTCAAATCCGTAAGCAAAATTAAGTTTGTGTAATTGTGTGTGTTCAATTAACGTGTATTATTCCTAGTGGGATTCTAATTTTCTATTAATTTTGTTTAAAAAGTGTGAGCTTTCGGAGGGATCAAGCGCGGCGGAGCTAATATCGGCTATGGCGGCGGGTTGGGACGCGAAGCTCATCGTGGAAACATGGTCCCGTGGCGGCGTCACAACGACAAGCATTGGTCTGTCAGTAGCAAGTATCCACACGTGCGGCAGACATGTTTGCATAGCTCCTGACGAGGATTCGAAAGCGGAGTACACCGCCGCCATGGAGAAAGCGGGAATGTCGCCGGAAGTGATCGTTGGGGAGCCGGAGGAGGCGGTTAAGGGGATGATAATAGATTTCTTGGTTGTGGATTCCCGGGAAAATAACCTCGGTCGGATTGTAAAGGAGGCGAAATTCGGGGGATGATAATAGATTTCTTGGTGGGGAAGGGTTTGGATATTGCTCACGTGGCGGCGGGGGAAGACGGGTCGGGTTCGGATAAAGGGAAGAAGAGTAGGTGGATCAGGCGGGTCGATAAGCAATCGGGTGAAGAGTTTGTGATCCGAAAGTGAGAGGGGTTCTTTCAAGTTTTGCTAGTTAAGAAAACATAACTCTCTTTTTTTTTATTGTTGTTTGTAAATTATGACTAAGCCGTGATAATTCTCCTTATTATTATTATATCTATAACGAATAGTATAGTTTTTTTCTTTTTTTAAACTTTTTGAGCTTTTCTTTTTTTTTTCGTTTTTTCTAATTATTGCGTCTGTATTTGCGTTCAGGATTTTTTGGCGTTACGTTTTCAAGTTTTACGATAGGGTTTGTTTTAAGATTTTATGACGGGGTGACAGCCGTTACAACATGTTTTATATACGGGGTATGTTTTATGGTTTAATAAAGGAGTGACAGGTATTGTTGCAAATTAGCCGAACCGATAATGACCAAATTCTCGCGCGCGTAACTTTGTGAGTGACACTGATTTTGTTTTTTTTCACCCCTCATACTATATGAAATTTACGCTTTTAACCCGTTTGTTTTTCTAATAATTCCGTTTTTCTTTAATAGCTTTAGTTCATTGTCTTTTTATAAAAAAAATTGAATGCACGAGTGTTTTTAGTTTTTTTGTGAACATCCCGATATAATATTTTGTATTAAAAAACGATCAAGTTTTGTTCGAAATCGAGTATTTTTCCCGTATCATGGGCTATAGCGAGTGCACTTACCGTTGTGGTACCGACCTACCATGATGAGCCGAACCGATTATGAGCGAGAAATATCATTGCAAGTATTATTACGGTATTCGCTTTTATGATTTTCGACGAGTCTAGACGATAACAACCAAACTAAAGTCATAGCGAGTGCGATTACCATTGCGGTACCGTGCCGAACAGAATCAATTATGAGCGAACATCATCGCTGCCGACATTAATATTATCGGGACCAGAATCATTATTCGCTTTTATGGTTTCCGATAGCGATCATGACCAAACTCAAGTCGTAGCGAGTGCGGTTACCATTGCCATACCGTGTAGAACCGATCCGACTATGAGGCGAACATCAATGTTGTCGGCACTGGTGTTATCGGAACATGTATTGGTATTCGATTTATTGTTGTTCGCTTTTATGGTTTCTGATGAGCTGAGCCGATAACGACTAGTGTCACGCCGCGTGTCACGGGGAAGAAACGACTAAACTTCTGCCGCGTAGTGTGAACCTTTTTTATAAACGGAACCCGCCCAACGGACGGGTTGACCCAACTAGTTATTATTTAAAACCTTAGGAAATGAATAGTAACCTTTTTTTTAGGTTAATGCGGACGCCGTTACCATTGAGGTACCGTGAGGAATTCGACGCCGCCGCAACGCGAGGCGGGTAAAATTCCTAGTTTCTTTTGTTTTCGATTGTTCAAAATGCCTAAATCCTTATACTTGGCTAGGATGTATACGATCTATTTCGTCTGGTTTTGGTGGATAATCGGATATTTTTTTAGCTAAACAGCTGACTATGGTTTTAAAAAAATACAAATGTAACTGGTTGGGTTGGTTGGAACGTCTGAATCGGCCTGTTTTAATGGTTCGTTTTAGTGGTTTGGTGGTTGTGGACCAATTTTCTAACTTTTTTTAGCATAATTTTGTATTAATATTTTAAAAACGATAACCGGCCTGTTTTAATGGTTTGTTTTAGTGGTTTATGGTTCGTTTTAGTGGTTTGGTGGTTGTGGGCCAATTTTCTAACTTTTTTAGCATAATTTTGTATTAATATTTTAAAAACGATAAGAATCGTTCACAAGCATAATACACATGCATAAATTCATATTTTTAAAAATAAAAATATAAAATAAAGGTAGGGGTTAGGGTCTAGTGGTAAGAGGAGAGTCTCACAATTATGAAGTTGTTGGTTCAAACCATGTCCAGAGCAAAAGAAAAAATCGTCGTTCAAAATAATAATAATAATAATAATAATAATAATAAATGTTAAACGACATGTTCAGTTTATACGGTCGGTTTCAAGTTTCAAACTGTAAACCGTCAGAACTAAATTATATATATTTTAAACTGATAAAACATTGATTTAGATGTTTGATCGGTTTCAACGGTTTATGAACACCTTACACACTTTGACCACTTGATGGCAACAAATTGAGGCATAATTCTAAATTTTCATGTTATGTCGACTCATGCATGTTGAATCTAGAAAAACTAGCCTATAAAATGATTTTTGTTAACATTTTTTTGTGTTTAAGTTTGTGGAAAGTGTAGTTAATTTTATCATATTTTTGATACTATAACTTTAGAGATTGTGGTAGATTTAATGTAGTAGTAGTCACAAGGCGTGTGACACTTCAATTATAATACCATAAAAAGTTTTATATGAATATAGTGAGACTTTGACAAAAGAATTTTAATGGGTTACTTGTTCATGAATATGGTGTGATCCTTGTTTGACGATAGCTTAAATTCATAGCTTTAAGGTTACTATTGTACGGTCAAAGTGTAGTGGAAGTTATGTGCTAAAACCTGATTTTGCAAACTTGTGATATTATTAATGTTAAAGGATATCGTAAAGTATGTTATTAAGTAGTTGTGTTAATTGTGTAGGTTGACAGGTTAAAAAATTATGGGTTAAATTGATGAGCCTAAACATGACCCATATATTTATTTGTGACAAAGAAATCGAAAGAAATCGGCCTTAACTCATACACACTTAAATCTTATAACCCAAACACCATACATGTTGTAAACGGTATGATGGTCCACAAATGGGTTGTAATCAAGTTCTAAATAGGTTGAGTGGATGTAACAATGGATTAAACTAGTCGTAAATGGGTTAACCTTATAAAAAATATTTTTTCATTTACAACCGGAAGGCAACCATAACCCAAATGTTTTTTAAAGTCAAAGAAAATTAAAAGAACATCAAACGCCAACTCCTCTCTCTAGTAGACGTAAAATGTCCTCTAACTTATCTTTCCCTTACTAGTATTACTGAAAGGTCATTCACTCATGAAATACATGCTAAAACAGGTTAGTACAAAAATAGTGAGCTCTAAGTTTACATTTCAAAAAACATTCTTTACAAGGATTGTTTTTTTTTTCAAATAAATCAGTTTTAACTTACTAACACAAGATTAATAACACACACGAGACTACCCGAAGGTCTTCTTATCACTTATGAGGTTGCCTGAAGGTCCTCTGTGACGATCTAACTTCCACGGGGCTGTCGAAAATCCTCCTGTCACTTACGAGGCTGCATGCACTACTACAAAATATACCTTTAATGACACGCGAACTATGACATGCAACAACGTGTGTCATCGTTTTAGTGTCATTCTAGCAAAACTGGTCTTTAATGACACGCGAGCTATTACACGCAAAAATGTGTGTCATCTTTTAGTGTCATATTAAAAAAAACCACAGAGTACACTTTTTCAATACACGTGTCGTTTGGAAACTGTCATATTTTAATTTAACATATCCCGCTCGTATATGCGCTCTGAAAACCCTAAAACACCACCTGGAAGCGTTTTAACATATCCCGCTCATAACTCACCTCCATCTCCTACAATCGCAGATCAGAAGGCTCATTCTCGTCATTCAATCCTACTTCTCTCACATACCTAATAGCTCACTCTCGTCGTTCAATCGCATCCTGCAAATACGTAAGCATTCATCTCGTTTTCTTTTAATCCTAAAACACCATCTGGCGATTTCCTCTGAAAACCCTAGGCGAATTCCGAGCAAAAGAGGCGTTTTCCGAACAAAAGGAGGCGGTTTTCGAGCATAACACCAGAGGGAAAAAGGTAGTTATTCTCTGTTGTTTACTTTGATTTAGGGTTTATTTATGGTGTTAGAGCTTTTGCAATTAATTGATTTTGAGGCTCAATGACTTGGTGTGTTGTCTCATTTGATGATACAAATAGCAGTCACCAAGTGTTTGACGAAATGTCACAAAGAAAATTAGGTGTTGTTGCTGTTGCTCTTTTTTCTGTTTGAACATGGCAGCAACCCATGACTGCAGTTGATATATTTTTCTGTTTTAATTAGTTTGGAACAAAATCTGATTTTTAATTATATGACTAGTTATAGTTTGGTGTAGGCTTGTGTTTGATCATTCTTTTTTCATTTGTTTAGACATTTATAGTTTTCATAATACTCTCTCCATTCAACAATCAAGTGCTTTTTCAGTTTTTTGTTAGAAAAACCATACTCATTTTCCTTTAAAGATAATAATAACATTACAGACTTCCTTAAGTGGCCAATATTTGTTGATTGATGACTGTATGCATTATTCTCCCTTGTTTGGGATGAATGTTGTATAAATTCTTAGAACTAATTGATATTAATATAATGTTCCACTCATGCTCTTTTTGTAAACTACGTGGATCAACACTATAATTTTAAAAAATGCATTAGACATTTTAATGAGATGAGCATCCCCTGTGACCCAATTTGTGTCGTAACATGACTTTATCAACCTGCTGAGAAAAAAAATGCATTAGACAAATTTTGAAATGCAGGTACTTTCGAGTCGTAACAAACTTCTGTGTTATACCATTTTTCAGTTTTGAACAAATTGTGGATTATATATAACTTGTTTGTAAAAGATCCAAGTGTTGTATTGCCTTGCTTTGTCATAATTTTGAAATGCAGGTACTTTTGCTAACAATTTGTATGAAATCCTGCAAAAAAGTGTGGAAAAATATTTTTACATATGAGATTATAATCATAAATGATTATAATTCTATCATACCCTCATGTCTCAATAGTATTATATATATGTATGTATCTTTGATAATTATTTGTTTGCAAATTTTTTCTTAGGTTGGGGGGATGATAGATGAATACACCGATGTTGATATTGATGGAGTTCGTAAAGAGTGGTCGACTTTTGTATCAAACTTTATTTTTCAGTGAAACTTTGTATTGACATTACGTTGAATTTGTAATCGACTTTTGTTACTTTTAAATGTTTGTTTATATTTTATGAAATGGATTGTTTTGTCGTGTGTATTTTATTTTGTATTATGAAATGTTTATTACTATTTTATGATATTAATGTGGAAAAATGAAAATTAGTAATTCTATAAAAAAATATATTTTTTTAAACAGCTTTAACAATAACACACATTTATGACAAAAATGCGCATCATAAATAGATGACACACAAAATGCGGGTCATCTTCATTCTTGACAAGGCCTTCCTTGACACGCATTGCGTGTCGTAAACAGATGACACACAAAATGCGTGTCATCTTCATCTTGACAGGGCTATCCTTGACACGCTTCCTCGTGTCATCTACCCCCTTTTATGACACGCAATGCGTGTCATTAAAGGTATATTTTCTAGTAGTGATGAAGTCCTCTACATCGATTTTACTATTATGAGGCTACCTGGCGGTTCTCTAATGCATATGAGGCTGCCTAAAGGTCCTCTACTACAGTTGCATCTACCCCGAGGGTTCTCAATACATACGAGACTGCCCGAAGGCCCTATACATTATCAAGCTACTTTCCAAATATAGATATGTAAACATAACATGTAATGTATATCATAAACCTATAATGTTACAACACTTGAAACATTTGCAATTCACGCCATTCAAAACTTTAAGCAAAAGCATGTATCCCAACCCAAAAACGTTAAAAAGGGCAAAAGTCATAGAGATCTCATCTTAATCTTTCCTCCCGTTAACACATAGTTAACCTTTCACAACTCGTATTGAAGCCTTTCCCTTCCTAGACGTCATATAAACGGGATGTGTTATATTTAGTTCATATTCATTATTAAATAAAAACCCTTCCAATCGACTCATTCCATTACTACCGCAAAACATAACCCAAATCTTCTAGCTGTGAAGTTTTACCTCTCGTTGCTCATAACTCCCATATACAAATCATGGATCATTAACCCGTCGTCGCCACAACGTCCTCCCTCCCTCTCTCCCTTTCTCCCTCCCTCTCACAGTGAGAGGAGAAGGGGAGGGTCGGTCGGTTTACATAGGTGGGGATTATGGTTGAATTGTTGAGTTCGGTTAGGATTGTAATCTATCTCTAAATCCTCTCAACTCAATCTCTTGAGATTATCTCAAAATCACAAACTTCATCTCATAACCAGTTCAAACAAAGAAGTTATTTAATTTATTCAACTTATCTCAAATAAAATAAATAACTTTTTTATTTATTATAAAAATTAAAACATATGTTACACTCAGGCGCGTATAAAATCTTGTAACCCGATCATGACTTGCGTAACCCATTTATCTAAACAAGTTAAGTAGGTTGTAAAATGGGTTGACAAGATAAATGGGTTGTAATTAAATTGTAAACGAGTTGAAGGGTTCTGATAAATAGGTTAAACATGTAGTAAATTTGTTGATGGGTTGACCTTATAACAAATAACTTTGTTAATTTTTTAAATCGGTTGATGGGTCGACCTGTTATTTTAAACGAGTTAAGCATGTCAACCTGAACGCGAACAGTTAATTAAATGGGTTAAAAAGGTTAACTTGAACACAACCTGTCTATTAAACGATTACCCAAAGCCTAATTATTTTTGTGTTGTGTTCATGTTGTATTTTGGATCGTACACGAAATTACCACCTTTAAGACGATATTGTCATCATTAAATCATTAAGAGGAAACACTAATCCGTTGTCTCGTAGGGAAGCTAAACAACAACAATTAGGTTATTTTCACGAGCAACTTAAAGAAAAAAGAGAAATCGCACGCTCGTTATGCGGTAATAGTGCCACCAATATTTATCTAGAATTAATTTAACCCTATTATTTATTACACGGGTTTATAAATGAAATATTAAATGGTTAGTAATAAATATTTATGAATTATAAAACAATATTCTGAGATAAGATATGAATTAAACAAAATCATTACCTTAATTAGTGGGAAAAAATAAGCAAAAAAAAAAGAATCTTGAGCTCACAGAATTATGACAAGTGACGTAACCAGTTAATTATTTATTACGTATAGAGTTTAAGATAGAAAACTATGATAATCGCATAAACACCTTCACCTATTATCTTTATTATGACATAAGTGATGCTTATGTAACCGTTCTCTCCGTTATATTGTTCTAAACTTGCCCTATTGCTTTAAATATCTAGATCAATTTTTATGAAATATAATTGTAAAAAATAATTGCCTTGTCATCGTTTCTTCCATTTCAAGTATCACTTATAATATACATTATTATGTATTTCTATTTATTATTTAGTTATTATATCACTAAAGTAAAAAACAATTAGACGAATTAATTGCTAAAGAGTTGGTGGTGACAAAAGTACCAAAAACTTTTTCAAACTTACGTTACACGACCGAATAAAAAATTCTGATGTTAACAAACACAACAAATCTTGAAAACAGTATTTATTTTTTTTCCTTCATGAAAATGATTTATACTAAATCTAGTTGGTTTGGTTTACTTTGTCTTGCTTTAAAGTTTAAGTTATTATATGAAATAATATAATATTTTTCTGTTTGGATTAAATAAATTAAAAGAATTTTAGTCGGTTAAATTAAGTGTAAAATGGATTTTTGTAACCATCGAGTGGCCAAGTTGGTTAATAGTTTTTTAATATTATTCGATTTTTTTCTTTTTGCTATTCACGTGTATAATTTCTTAAGCCAAGTGTAAGATTGATTCTTTTGAAGATTAATAAATTAATAAGAGATTAAGATTAAGTATATGAAAAATAAATTACTTTTTTTGCTATTTAATTTTCGGGTGATCCAAACTTTAAACTATTTAGAACATTCGCATCATCATCTCTATATTCATTTTTATCTCTGTTATTTAGAGTTTTCTTATATTTTACACCTACATCATGATCTCTATCTTTATCTTTAAATTTTATAGTTTAGTAAATATAGATTCTCTAAATATAGAGAATCATTTTAATCAAACTATATATTTTTTGTTAGTGTTTAAAAAAGAAAAAAAATAATATAATAAGTGTTTGTAAGTGAGATAGAGAATGAGATGTGAGATGTTAAAACAAATTAAAAGATAAATTTAAAAAAATATAATATTTAGTTAAATTATAGAGATGATGAAGAATCTAGCATTCACATGAGTAGGTTCTCCATCTTCATCTCTATAATTTAACTAAAAATCATCATTCATTAAATTTATTTTTCATTTTTGAAAAGCCTCTCACATCTCATTCCTCATCCCTAAAGTTATGGGTTTAAAGATGGGGATAGACATGGAGATCTAAGAGTATCACATCAGTATTGGTATATATATCATATCCTTAAATTATAAGGAAAAAAAAAGATTCAAGTTAAAAGGGTCCCACATAAGGTTTCTTTAAACCTTATCTTTATCCTTAAAATTATAAGGAAATATATACTAAAATCTTAAATATACAAATTCCTTAACAATTTCTTTAAAATTATAAGGATAAGGAATGAGATGTGAAAGGTTTTTAAAAAATGAACAAACTTTTTATGCAATGATAGTTTTTAGTTACATTATAAAAATAAGGATAAACAACCTGATATGAATGCTCTAAGAGCATTCACAACCGGTTTGGTATAGTTTGTGAGTGAGTTTGGTATATTTTAATGAGTGGTTTAAAGTGGTTGTGAGTGAAGGAGAGAGAAAATGTATAAATTTTTATTATATTTGTGAAAACATTGTTCACCTGTATAAATTTTTTAATATTTTTTTAAAATAGTTGTTAGTGGAGGAGAGAGAAAATGTAATGATAAATGTATAAAAAAGTATTATTTAATTGAAAATGGGAGAGAAAATGTAGTGATTTTAGTGTAATTATAAGGATAAGTATATAAAAACGGCTACGAATGCTCTAAATGTGAGTGCTGTAAGAGCAAAAACCAATTTGATATCCAAAATAATAATTCAAATTTGGTTCAAACCGATTTAAATATCCAAATCATACACTTCGATTCAAATTATGTGTGGCTAGACTCTTAAAAAAAATAAACTAAAGATTAGGGCTCCTATATTTAAAGAGTTAAATGGGATCCTAGGGTTAAACTTCATTTAATTTTTATGTTTTGAGAATGAGAGCAAAAAAAACATATACTTGAAAAAGTTTTCTTTTCACTAAAACTCAATTCAGCTTCAATATGTAATTGTGTGCCTTATAAAACCCGTATACAAAATATGTATCATCATATTCTCACTTATTAGGTTTCTAAACAAAAAATACATTTTTTTAAAAGGGCCTAGATTTTAAAACCCGTTTTAGAACTCTGAAAAAATTGGGCCGAACCTGGTTAAAATCATAGAGTTAGATATCTCAATTTTGTTTGATGAAAATAATTATTTATAAATAAAACTTTGTTAGATATGTTATTCATTTCTGGATATCTAAGATAAATACAGTGTACATATTGTGTCTTCTGTTTTTATTTAAATAATTGGAAAAGGTCAAAACAATTTCAATATTCTTTATCTTGTTGAAATATAGGCACCATGGTTTAGTGGACGATAGTCACATAGTTGGATAAAGAAATGGCCAACAAAGACCTACTTTCCCCATTTTAATCTTACTTTACCCTATGTTATGATTCCCTCAAACTAGAGAATATGATATATTAAATAAAAATAAATGTAACATCAACTCTACTAAACAACCAAACAAATAAACATACTCAGCAAAATTTCACTCAAAGAGTAAGGTTTAAGGAGGATGGGATGAGGGAAAACATTACCTATATCTCATAGGATAGAGATGCAACACCCAGAGAGGCCCCAAGCTCGAAGGACATACAAAACATCAATGCAATAAACAACAAGGTTAACTACCATGCGATAAAAACTAGAATTAATTACACGGATGACCCATGTTGTTTACTCATATTTCACTTTTGGCCCCTGGGAATGCTAAATTACAAGTTTGGACCAATAGTTTGCACACTTATTTCACTTTTGGCCCCTGAGTTTGATGGAGGTTAACCTTTTCAGTTAAGTGCATGTGAAATGACTAAAACAACCCTCTGAACAAAAGTGTCAAACCCCCCTCCCCCTTTAACCATTCACACCTCCTCCACCTCCAACCATGGTTGTAAAAATCGCTAGGCGCTAGTCGGGCGGTGGGGTGGGGCCTAGGCCTAGGCGGGATTAATCGGGGCCTAGGCGGGATTAATCGGATTGGAATTTTTATATGTAATTTTCAGTTTCTTATATATATACACACATTTTTATATGTAATTTTCAAAATTAGATATATACACACACACATTTTTTAAAGAAGCTGGAAATTACAAGAACTAAACTGAAAATCGTCGAAAATTTGCCTGAAAGTTGCCGGAATCTCGCCGGAACCTGCCTGAATCTCGCCGGAACCCTACCGGAATATCACCGGAAAAACGGGAAGTGGCCGATTTTTGGCCGACTAGGTCCGATTAGGCCCGCCTAGGGCCTCCTAGGGCCGCCTAGGACCGCCTAGCGATTAATGAAGCGATTTGGCCAAAATTAGTCCCCGACCGGGTGCCTAGCGACTAGGCGCGATTTTTACAACCATGCCTCCAACCATCATCTCCACCCTCTCACACCTCCTCCACCTCCACCGCCTTCCACCGCCGTCTCCGATCATCCTACCACACCTCACCTCCACCGCCTTCCACCGCCATCTCCGCCCTGTAACAGGAATAGGGTTACCTTTTTTCTGTGGAATTTAAGAAATCAAGTCGGAATTTGATGAAGGTGAAGGTGAAGCAGAAGTTGCTATTGTTATGGTGGCGTCTGTGTTCACATCTCCGACGACCTAATCAGCCGCAGACGAAGACCCGGTGGCTGTTTGTTCATCTTCCCCGGTACTAATTGTTACTTAATTTGACGAAATTGCAGGCTCCGGACGTTACGACGGTGGCAGCGAGAAGTCCGAGATCGTTAACGTAGGTTAGGGTTCTAGGAACGATTGATTTTGAAGACTTTCCAGATTGGCGACCGATTTTCGACGTCACCTAGAGCGTTGATTTGTCGATTGCGAGTATGCAGTTTTCCTTGTGGTTTGAATCGAAGGCGGAGAACACCGAGTCAGGTGAGTCAGCGATGGCAGTGACTCGAGCCTTGTAGATTCTCGGATCGGTAGGATAGATCCACTCGACAGAGCTGATTCGACGGCCGTTAGCGAAGAAATAGAAATGCATACTGGAAGCGACATCGCACGCGATGGCCGCCATCGCCGACGGCGTGACTTGTTTAATTGAAGTTATGGAGTCAAGGTGAGTCCGTACAGTACCTGCGTGCTATCCATACCGATCCGTCGTCGATTGCGGTGAAGGCGGAAACGATTCCGTCGGAGGCAGGTTGGATTGTGGCAACAACAGAAGCGTCGATGCCGGAAAGTGGATTAGGAAGCATAACAGATTTGAGCTGCGATTCGATTCCGTAAGAGGAGGCTTCATCGGAAAGTTCTTGCTCCGTGAACCGGCGGGAGGGGGAAGGAAGGCGATTGGTGCGGAGGAGGGATAGTAGGACGGAGAATATCTCTGGATCTCGGTCAATGAACACTGGATTTAACGAGGACTGGGCCTAGCGGCTGGAGAGGGCGGCGACGAGTGAATCCGGGCCGCCGGACTGAAGTGTGGAGATGGTCCCGGACTGGAGTGTGGGGAACGGTGTTTTGGTCATTTTTTACAAAATTAACAGAAAAGTTAACCTTCATCCAACTCAGGGGCCAAAAGTGAAATAAGTGTGCAAACTATTGGTCCAAACTTGTAATTTAGCATTTCCAGGGGCCAAAAGTGAAATCTAGGTAAACCACAGAGGCCATCCGTGTAATTAATTCTAAAAACTAAATGTAACATCACAAGAACAAAATTATTTTAATATTTATAATTAATTTTACGCATATTTTCTTTTTCTCTTATAACTTTTAAAATATGATATTTTATAAAATTCTAAATGTATTGTTGCGACGTGCTTTTTTTATCTACGTTTCGGTATAAGTTTCATTCAAAACCAAGTTTTCGTGATGATGTACAAGTCATCGAAGCGCGCACGTATAAGCCGTCGAAGCTGCTTCAAGATTTTTTGTTTTTGTTTTCCTTTTACAACCTTTAAAATATAATGTTTATAAAACTCTAGATTTGCCGTTTCAATGTGCTTATTTTTATCAACGTTTCAACATGAATTTTTTTCGCATGGTGAATACCAATGTATATGTCATCGAAACCGAGTCTTACAAATTTTAACACTCCCGCCGCTTCACCCTTGCTTCACCCACTAGCTAATCTATATTTTATAAAAATATAAAAGTAAACATGCTTGGGCTTTCATCAACCAAATATGCGTTTGACTTGTAAAGCAAGGCTCAACTTTTATCTTACACACACACCACACTTAATAATTATGACTCGTTCTCCTTCTCCTTCTCCTATCTCCCAACTTGTTTCAATTTTATAAAAATAAATTCACCTGCAAAGACATATGAAAGTTGGTCTTACTAGGTTGGCACTGCATGTTTAAGACTCATTTAATTAATTGTGTTACGGATTGTTCTTTTAAGGATTTTATGGATTGTAAACTTTGATAACTTTTGTTTTATTGTCTTAATTATTTCTTTTTATTTGATAATCGTGTTAAGTGAGACATGACAATAAACGTACCATGTCATGTCATTCTTGTTATTGAACTGCTTACATTTATTCATGTTGAACGGGTCGTGTTGTGTCATTCGTGTTAAATGCTTCGTGTTGTGTAACTCGCTTATCAAGTATTTTCATGTTAGTGTTTAAATAAATGACACGTTTAGTTAAACTTATCTTGTAAAGAGTGTCATTAGATTATGAGGTAAGTACATTTGTTCTACAACCAAAAAAAAATATTTCTGTTATCTCTAATGATAATGGAAGAGGTTTTCTCAAGTCACAAAAATTGAGTCTGCACATAAGGTGTTTGATAAAATGCATGAAAAAGATTTCTGAAGTTAATTTTGTATATTCTGAAGGATTTAGCAATGAAACGAATGCTGGTGTAGGTGACGTGTCAAATAAAATGAAAAGGATGATTCAAAGAAAGATGAAAAACAAGTGGAAATAAGACAAGACATAACAAATTATAATGAACCAAATATGAACCATGGTAAGGAACTAGGAAAGCAACACGGAATCAACAATAGGCTAGTCCTTGTGCTCGTTTCTGATGAAGTAAACACGGAAGTAGGATATGAATGTAGGCAAATAAATCATACAAAAAAGAAGGGTGAATAAGCTTCTACAGTTCTAAGTTCGTTTTATATTTGTTACTGGTTGTCTATTGCATGCATGTTTTGTATGTTTTCCGAGTCGGAGGTCTCTCTTGGTGCAGCCTCTCTACCCTATGGGATAAAGGTAAGGTTAGCCCTCATCCCACCCTCCCTAGACCCTATCACCCAACTCTTTGAGTGGGATTTTACTGTGTATGTTTGTTTGTTAAGTTCGCTTTAAGCGCTTTGAACTGCCATGTAAATATGAGGATATCAACTAAGTAACAGCCAATTTTTAATATATGTACTTCATAGCCAATTGGTTGACTTTCAAGAAAATGTTGAGCATTTGATGACTACTAATTCTAATCATATAACCGAACAAGTAATGTATGAAATCACCTAGTTTTATCTAGAAAAAAACATTAAATGGTTTTATTTAAATTTAACACGATCTTACATGATCTATGACTGGTTGAGCTTTCGGAACCTAGTTGCTGTTGGGTGGTTAGTCATAACTGTCTCTGCTTCTTCTAAATGCTTTCTTCTGAGAGAGAACCTTCTTGTTCTGCAGCCTTTTTTGCTCTGCTACAGCAGCTCTGTATAAATTTTTTTTTTTAAATTACATTGATTTTAAAGGTGTTTGCAATATAGCGGAATAAAGGGGATGACAAAAGAAGAAAGACTTACATTTTGGTAATTTTCTTTACTTGTTCTTCTGATGGAGGCGGCGGGAAGTATGAAGCAGCATCAATGATTGCCTAAATGTATTCATTTCATTAAAATCAAAATAACTAAAAGATATATCAATATTAATGGTGAAATGGTACCTGTAGTTTCTCCAAGGCATCCTCAATATTACCCCTGAAGATAAAGTTATTTAACGATGTAAGATATGGTTTTGTAAACACAGTAATGAAAATATAAAACTGAATGGACAATGGATAGAATTCAACTTTTGTGTTCTGGTCTTCGTGGAGGAAATCACAAGCTCGCCATCTTTGTTGATTCTATTCTTTTCCTGATTAAAGAACAAAGATTGTCTAAAAATGTGGATTTACATGTTATGATGTTAATGATGTTTTAAACATGGCATGATTATTGTAATCGTTAACTAAACTGACCATCTGTAGAATTTTCTCTCGGATCCTGTCACTTAACCAATATGCTTCCTTAATATTAAACCTCATATCAACTTTGGTGTTTACTGCAAACAAAATGAACAAAGTAAATCTTGGTACAGGATCAAGAAAAAGTTTCTGAAGTGTGAAAGAGTTAAAAGATATCAAACCTTTGTTGACATTTTGACCACCAGGTCCACCACTCCTAGCAAAGCTCACAGTTACATGATCTAAATCACAAAATAGAACTCCTTAAAGAGTTGAGCGAAAAAAATAAATGTCTTCCATTGCAAGACAAAGATTGTTACCCTAAAACCAGAAAATGAGAATCCGTTCCATGTTGTCCTTCCAAGAAGACCTATGGCTCATGGACCAACAAATTGACACAAAATGGTCTGCTTTATAGAACATGATATAAATGAGCTAACAAAGCTTATGTCGATATTTAAATTCTTTAGTTTCAAATACCTATTAATGCATCAAAAAAAATAACTCCGTTTTACAGGTTCAACTTCATTCATCGACTTGGGAAACAGCAATGAGCATAAGATTGATGCTTATGCATAAAATTTCAACATATAGCATGGTAGATTCAATGGATTAGCACAAGTTATGGTAACTGTACAGCTTGGTATCTCCTCTGTAAGAAATAATATTCTAGTAACGGTAAAATAAGTCTGAACTCTGAAGGTTGTGAGCTCAAGATTCACTACTAACAGGATATGTGTATTTTGCTTAGTACTTGCCTCTACACTAAGAAATTCATCGTCTCTCTTCTTGCCTCACTATGCTCAACAGCTAACCAAATACTTTGAACCTTACAGAGAACTAACCGATTTTTGCTTCGTTTAAGTTTAGAAACTTCAATAACTTGTGTATTAAACAACAAAACTTTATACAGAAGAATAACAGATTTCCAATTATAATGCATCAAAATTTTAACCTTTTGATTGACATCTCATGTAATCAACAGTATTGTCCAAATATCCATAACTTCAATTTGAGTATTTTACATCATTCTATACAATTTGAATCAAGCTATAAGATATAGCATCAGCCTAATAAAATTAGGGTATTGTATGAGAAAGATGTTTTCAAATTAAGTTCATATACATAAGGAACAAAAGAATAGACTGTTAATCCAATCAGGAAATAAATTCAGGCTTTTTCAATTATAACGGCTTTACCTAGAGTAATCTTAGGAATAGGTTCGTCGCCTCCAACAGCCCTCTCCATGGCTTCGTGCAATTGCTGCTGAACCTGAGACAGTCGTGCCGAAGTCTTCTTATTGCCGCCGGAATCTGGAGCCGCAGCACAGCGGACCGGAGTGTAGCTGATTGGACGGGAAACGAAGCGAAGCGGAGTCGGAACGGTCCAAAAGAGTGCGCGACAGGTGCGAATAGAAGCCGGTGAAGATGAAGACCGGAATATCTCCCTGACGAGAACTATACCGGTGGTTCTGATTGCCGCCATCGTGTGCTTGTGAGGAAACCAAACTGATTTTCAAATCGCAACTCGGTTCTATTTCATAGCCAATAGACACGCAAAAGAGAGTGATTATTGATTTGCTTGTTTCTTGATATTACTGGGGAATTTTATAAGCCACTGCCCAAGGTTTAAAAGATTGGGGATTTGGGGTTATAACACGTCATCAAATGCCTTCCAAAAAAAAATAACACGTCATCAAATATCGTTAAACAGATTAGACACGATTAACACGGATGCTAAATACGAACACAACACAATGAACTAATCGTGTCATTTTCTTCAAACACGAACACAAACCTATTTATAAACGTGTTACACGACACGACCTGTTTAAACACGATTTTATAAAACCATGTATATTTTAGTAATATTAATATGTTTATTTAAAAAAATATATGTATGTTTTTTAAAAGAAGCAGCTAGACTTTTAGTAATATAAATATGAATATGTTTTAAAAATTTTAAAAATATAAATAGGTGTAATCATGTCTAAACAGGTTAAGCATGTTAAGACCTGTTTATGACACGAAACCTGTTAAGCTCAAACCCAAACTTATTTAACTCCATGTCATGTTAACATGTCCGTGTCAAAACTTATCAGCCCTACTAATCTCAATAATTTTATATGGTTTCGTTTGTAAGTATAAAAACGCGTAAATAGTACATACTTTAACCACACAGAAAAAAAAAACATGGACTAGATCAGAAACATGTTCAACACAAACTTTAAACACATATCTATGTAATATCATAACCACCGGTATGTCTGTCCGTCTGTCATCCTACATATCTAACAACGTATACGAAACAGAAACAACCACCTATTGTTTGAGCTTATCAATGCCTCCTAACTTTTGATGATTGACCATGCTCGGCTGCACCTAGTCGTCTTCTTCCACCTGCATGTGTGTTCTCAGTTGCAGGCAGTGCCCAACCACCAGACCCTTCATGACCACCTGTTAAAAACAATAGCAACATAATGTCAATTTAAAATTCAAAAACAAATTAAAGCCAAATAAAGGTCACATGTTATGATATAATTTTAACTGTTACTAACTACCAGTCCAGCCAGGCAGATGCTTTCTAGCTTTTCCTTTCCAAGCCTCGTCAAAGCGCGTAAGCTCATCTGATTAACATATTAATCACCTTTTATTAATCAACTTCTGAAACGAATCACAAGATACAAAATACGCATACCCTCGTTGATGTTATGCAACATCTGCATTGTATCCGCCTGCCCGTCTGATTTAAGATGCCTCGAAAGAGTGTGACCCTACCGTGTAAAACGTGTATTTCATTATAGTGGTGTATACAAAAGAAATAAACCTTTGAGTTATACTATTAAATCATAAGCAGGTAACAATTGAATACCTTATCATGGATTCCCCTTGAGATCATATGAGCTGCCTGACCCGTCACTGAATCAGCTTCTTTATGTTCTTCAAATCTCAGCTGAAACGCCCATAATAAACACCATTATAATAACAAAAAATATACATATATATTCTAATAAAAAGTTTACAGTTACTTACACCATCACTATCAGCCCTTCTAGTAGTAGATGAAGAATAATAAGCTCCATTAGAGCCCCCATATGTAACGGTGGAACTCTGAAATGTGAAGCTATGAGCTTGAGGGCGTGAGTGTGTATCATGCATAACGCCGAACTGATTCCCATACTGTGTCTGCCTCAGCTCTCTTCCTGCAAAAAAGAAAAAAGAAAAAAGAAAAAAATAGATTGCATTCAATTACATTTAATATCAACTACATACAAATCATATTGCATAAAATAGAATGGGTACCATAAACACATTTATTTATGCATTGAAACCATGTTACTCATTTTAGTTTATCTTCAATTTGCTCAAACGCTCAACCCGTTTGGATTATTTGGTATTCCAACATTTCTATCAACCTTTATATAGTAAGGCTTCTTTTATGTTTTCTTTTGTTTATCTTTATCAGGCAAAATAGATCAAATATAGATTTAACCCTATGCATGTACTATCTATTCAGCTTATGTAGCGGAAAGTGCAACATTGATGTATAGAACTACAACATTGTATTCAAAAAGAAAAAACTTTAACTTCATTTCCATCATATAGCTGCTCAAAGTAAGGTTGTCTTGCAGACCTACCATTCATATGAGGATTATCGTTCTTACTTTGCCCAGCTTCTGGTTCATCTTTTTGATCATCACAGTTAAGTTCTTCAATAATAGGGCCCCTGGAACTATTTGGCAAAGATTGCCTGTTCTCATGAATTATAGGCACGCGTGTATCCATGAAAGGACTTCCATTTGGACCAATTAAATTTGGTCCAAAATGACTTCCATTTGGACCAAATAAGCTCGATCCAAAAGGACTTGCACCCATGAATGGACCCCCAGCATGATCAAATAGACTTGGCTGCAACATTCCACCCAGTGGCTGCGTGAAAAAAGGGTCATCAAACGGGTCCCTTCCTCCAACTAGGCTTGGCATACCACTAAAACCAGCAAAAGGATCACCAAAACCAAAGAAAGGATCACCTCTTCCTCTCCCACCTTGCATTTTTCTCAAAGATTCTACCTGAAAAATGTTAACCAGCGCATAATTGTAACTCAAGTACTAGCGCATAATTGTTCGCCTTACTATCAGTTGCCAATTTAAGCCTCACAATCAAGTTTTTGAATTAATCAAAGAATTAGCTAGGTTTAGCGGAAGGGAAAGATATAAAAAACCACGTAAAATCCCGTGTTCTTTTCTGTTTTATATTTGCAACTTGTGCGTGTGTGTTTGTGTGTTTGCTGGTTGCGCAACAGTACCAGCCCCCTCCACCATCGTCGATCAAGTTTGTTGCTCAAGAAAATCGGCGGTCAGCACTGACCGGTCAATTGTGCTGGTCAACAAAAGTCAACAGCAGTCGTTTGCCATTGTTCTTTGGTCTGATCAGGAGGATCGAGGACCAAAAAACAACGTTCGACCAGATTCAGTCGGGTTTGACCAGAAAAAGTCAACAGAAAAGTCAAGTGATTTAAACAGCCGTGACACACGATCTCTAACACTAATTAGGGGGGGAAACAAGTAACGGTTAGGATCTACGAAATTGAATCAAAATCTACCTTATAGAATTGATAACCATGAGAGCTAAAACACAAAAATCACAACAAAAACCTATTATGCAAATCACTAATAAGCATAAGATCCGATCCTGATTGCTTTTCAAATTGACAAGCAACAAGCATATCATCTATATGAAAACTAAAGAATTTAGCTGTTAGAACCGACGTGAAAATATTGAACAGGAACAATAAAATAATTATCAAAACCCTAGGAAGATAATCAACAACTTTCGTCTGCAAAATTGAGAGAGCAACCTTTCTCTCCTAAAATTGATCATCATAACCAATAAAATCGCATAAATAACACGCAAAACTATCGATAGGCATACGATTCGCTCCAATTGATACCAATTGCCCAACCGACGATCGAAGGAAAACAAATTCAAGCAGGTATGAAAGAAACGTCATATTTTTGGGACCAAAACGAAAGAGATATACCTGCGGAGCTGAAGACCAAAATTCAGTGATCGTAAGGCGAGAGATGGATAGTCGGTTGTTGTAGGGGGTGCGTTTTGGGGTTTCTGCGAATCGCGTAAAATTGAGTTCAGGAATTGATGCGAAAGAGAAGACGAACGGCAACAAACCTGATTGGTAAACGTCATGTTTTCCGGGTGATTTGACCCGAAAATTTTAAGGAGTTCGATCCGGCTATCCGGTTTATTGAACCGTGATGCCGGTTACTTTAGAACCTATTTGATTTATAGAATGTAATGAAATTGGAATTGGTATCAGAATTAGAAAACATTCTATGAAAAACGTGTTTAGTTAGTTAGCGACGACAACAATTTTATGGCTTCGATTTTATAGATAACTTCAATTTTATGATTACTAGGTTAGAATCCCGTGTATTACACGGGTTGTATATTAAAAACGATATAACTTATAAATTTGTAAATACATCATAACTTGTCAGACTATTATGATCGTCTCGAGATATATCAAGTGGAAATGTGTGTATATAACAAATTAGTATTTTTCTTTAATTAGTTATATTTTGATTTCCTATTATATATATTCTTATTTAATATAATTAGTATTTTTCTTTAATAATATATTTATAACATCATTTTTATTTAATAAGATACAAGCGTATTTATTAGGAGAGAGATGCGAGAAAAATAATATGAGGAGGCACGAGTAAGTGACAGGTGTCCATCTTAAATATTTATTTATGAGTATAGATTATATGGAATCCATATCAGTTTACCAACACGTGCAACCAATTTCTTCTGATTAATATACCGACTTAAGTGTGAAACAATTGATTGGAACCACAATGTGAAGAATTGGATTAACGGTGGCAATGAGCTGAACTTTTACTCGGTTTGAACATACGGTTTCAACTTTCAAATGAATCAATTTGATGGCAGCGATGAATAAACTTCAATGAACGAGATTAGGAGTGGTGATGAATAAACTTCAATCAATTTGATACGATTTCAACTTTCACATCATCCCAATCTTTACATTTATTTAAAGTTACAAATCTTTTTATTTATCTAAAATTAATAAATGTTTAATTTTATAATATATAGAGTTTATAAATTTTATAGAAAAAGTAAGTAATTTGTAAAACTTAAAAATTTAAAATTAATAAATCTTTAATTTAAAATATTATAAAGTTTATAAATTTATAAATAAAATTATTTTTTAACAATATATTATAAAAATTGTTTTTTTTTAATATTATTACCCAACCCCCTGGCCCCACCTACCTGACGCCTACCCCACCACCAAGCCGGTTTCGAAGTTCTTGTGGATGAATGTGGGCTCCAAAATCGATGAAACCCAATAAGGAAAACTATGAGAAACGATTACTTGGCCCAAAAAAGTTGTTATTGTGGGTGTTTTAGCCTTTTAGGTTCTAATATCATATAATTATTTTTAATAACAGTCAAATATTGTGTTGAGTGATTGAGATATGAAATTGATGGATGAATTCAAACATCTCAAATATTTGCCCTCGAGAGTTGGGAAGGCTAACAAGACGACTATTGTCATGAACTACAAGATTTGATATTGAGTGATAATACTAGTTTCAATCATGGATATTTATTTGTATGGCATTTGATGTGGAGTAATGATATAAGTTTAACATTTGATATAAAGTGATTATAGGAGTTTTACTAGGTTATTTCATGTTAAACGAACATACATTTACTTGATTAGATACATATGACAAGAGTAAATAAAAAGCGTTGAGTTTTGAAAGTAAAAAGTGTAAGACACGTTTTATTATGTGGCTCTTATAATCATTTATCTAATTATTAAATGATCAAATATAATTATTTATTTATTTATTAACCTATGGCTAGTAATTAGTTGATGGGCCTAATTACTCTTAATGGGCCATTAATGGGTTTCCCCTTATGTGTACATATAAATAGAGAGTTAATTAGAGGAAATAGACTAATCAATAATTCCATCACTTCTAAAGAAATCGTTCCCCTCTCTCTCTCATAACCGTGAGTTCTCACCTTAGTCATCCTAACCGTACACCCTAAACGGGAACCCGATCCAGATCAGAGATCATGATGTCTTCCCTATCATCGGTGAACTTAGCAGGTATGTATTATATTATTGTTTTCCATTATATAGTCACAAAAACTGATCAACATGTGCTATCAGAGGAGATGTTGATTAATCAGTTCTTGTTTCTTTCCCTTAACTAGCATTAAAATCAGATAACAAAGTTCTGTTAAAACCTAATGGAAAATCGTTTTTACTTAAGTTCACGGTTTTCTGTTTTATTAAAATATCACGCTTTATTGATCTCCTAAATTCGAGATGTATTAAATTTTCAAAATCTGTTAAAATTCATGTTTCAAGATTTCGATTCCAGACATTTATCTAACATTATTGAAGAACAATTTATCTGATATTCATAAACTGTTCTTCGTGTTCATCATAATTTTGATGAAAATCTCCTTAATTTGGGATAAGTTAGGATTTTGATAGTGTTTTTCCTAAAAAATCTTGTAACTTTATCTCCAAGATTTTGAATTAAAATATTATTTTATTATTTTAAATAAAGAAACTTGGATATACTTAACAACTTAAAAGATTTCCGAAATTTAAAATACAATAAAAAAATCCCTTAAATATCGCACATGCCTTAGCAGGTTCATCTTCACGGTTTATGATTCACGGGTATAGTTCACGGGTTAGACTTCACGGTTTATGATTCACTGCTATCTCAGTTCACAGGTGTTCAAGTTCACCGTTTGAGTTTACGGTTTAAGTTCACAGGTTGTTTTACAATTCACGGTTTGTGAGTATGAACAGTGAACCTTTTAGGAGCCGTGAACCTTAAAGAACCGTGAACCCTTACCTGAGTTCAATCCGGGCTAACAGGGAGGTTTACCATTAATGAATGCTTTAGTTTTGATAAACCTTAAACTTAAATGTTTTCAAAACCTTAAAAACTTACTTGAATAACACCTAAAAGCTTCACTTCTGCTCAAAGATGATGTGATGCATGTGTAAACTTATTCAAGCTTACTTAAGCATTATAACTTAGTGCATGTCATGATATTAAATTAGAAAATATGATTAACTTAAATAACACCTAAAGTTTCACTTCTGCCCAAAAGTGATGTGTTACGCTTGTAAAGTTATTTAAGTCTAATTAAGCACTACTTCACCTAATATAACTAAATGTTTCTACTTTTGCCCAAGGGTGATGTGTCACATTTGGTTTTCGCGAAGCTAATTATGTGCATACTAAACAAATGTTTCACTTCTGCCCAAAGGTGATGTGTTACATTCTTACTGCACATACTCACTATTAAATTGTTCCTAATGCTTAAACAATTGGTCATTAACCAAAGTGAACACATGTTGTTTAAGTAGAACCTAATTAATCTATTATTTTGGTGATTATAATAGACTTTTATCACAACTTCATTAATATAATGGTCCTCATTTCCGCCTGCCTTAGTTTAAGTTACCCCATAGACACTCTAAGTTTTTCTTTAGCAATTAGTATCTTAATTTTCTCATATAAAATCCATTGCAGCCCCTAACTTGGGAATCGAAACTTTGAATGGTACGAACTTCTCTGCTTGGAAAGATTCACTGATGTTGTCTCTCGGCTTGATGGAATTCGACCATGCACTAGACAAGCCTGCACCTGTTGATCTCACTGATAAAAGCACTGCTCATGAAATCATAGTGCATGAGAAATGGACGAGCTGTAACCGCATGGCTCTTGTCTTAATGAAGAACTCTATCAGTCCGATCATCAGAGGAGCTATACAAGATTCTAAGGATGCTAAGACTTATCTGGCTTCTATGGAGGATCAGTTCAAGGGGACTTCTAAGGCGCATGCTAGCACACTAATTCTGAAGCTGGTGACTACAGAGTATGACGGGATTAGCGGTATTCGTGAGCACATCATGATGATGAACGACATATCCCGTAAGCTCAAGGGATTAGACATAGAGATCAGTGACGGTTTCTTAGTGCACTTTATCATGACCTCTCTTCCTAAATCTTTTGAAGCTTTCAAAATCAACTATAACACACAAAATGATAAGTGGAGGATGAGTGAGTTGATTGCAATGTGCGTTCAAGAAGATGAGCGTCTGAAGCTAGAGAGACCGAATGTTGCTTATTTCATGACCGCTGATTCGAATAAGAGGAAGGGCAATTTCCGTAAGAAGGAATCTTTTAAGGTCTAAAAACAAGATGCGAGTTGTGCTTCCAACTCTGAGAACTTCAAAGGGAAGTCTCACTGCAAGTTCTGCCACAAGGCTGGACATAGGCAGAAAGACTACCCAGACTTTAAGGAGTGGCTGAGCAAGAGAGGTAATAATCTTTATATGATATTTGAGTCCTATAATTTAAATGTTCCATCTAATACATGGTGGTTTGATTCTGTAAGGCTCCAAACCGGGCACCCTACAGTTGGATCTCATCACTAGGTAAACTCATTAAAAACATTTAACTTTCACTTAATTAAACAGCGAAAGTCTTTCTCAAAATAGTATTATCTTTAAACTCGTTAATTTTCATAACGTTACCTGACGAATGTATGCGCACCAACCCGAGTGGCCCCGCTCCCGAGCCAAGATACCTCGTTTAACAGACTCACCTGTAAAACAATCTAACGTACATACAAAGTCAGCTACGCTGAGTGAGTTCTAATAGTTTAATTTAACAAAAGCCAACTCATCTCTTTATATAATTATTTCCATTCAAGACCCTCTGGTCCTTAGAAAATAGATGTATAGATTTTCATCATATAAATAGCCCCCGTTATCTTATAATATCTCAAAGGATTCACCACCCCAGACTCTACCCACTATTTTAACTCAGTAAGTCTCACCGACATAGAACGAGTTTACTACACTGATAACTCACAGTTTACCATATATATTAACCATACGCTGGTTAACTCGACCAACCTCTAGATACCGGCTTACCAGTCCTAACTAGGACTCTCATAACTCGACTGACTTAACAATTGCACACAATGTACTCTTCCCGAAACAACGGTCAATCTAACTCGACACACCACATTGATTCCATCTATTTATCACATCAATACTATCTCATACACAATTAATATAACTCATCACTTGCATGTAATTTAACACATATATACGCACACAAATACATACCTCATAACTACACCCTCGTCAGGGTTATCCCCGTCGGGATACTCGTCCTAAGCTCAGCTCCACCCTTGTTACAGGGCCCCGCCGCTAAACATAGCGACACACTCGTCATCTATGATGACTACCCAGCCACCACAAGGTGACTATATCATCTACCATACGGTGACTGACACATCACACGTACAATGATGACCCCGAAGGACTCCGTCCTCCACATCACTATTAGCCGTATACACGAACAACAATGCAAGCACACAAAGCAACACATATATACACATGACACTACCTGGACATGTACTACGACTCACCACCATTTACGGATCACTTACGTGTGTAATCCGACGCTTACTTAGACGTATCCTCATAACGTCTAGACACCTTACCCAACTCTTTCCGAATAGGAAGTTATACGACACACAGACACCATACTGACTTCTAGCCCATACGTACTATGGACACCACATAGACTCATGCAAACACGATACCCTTCATGTCACGAGGACAACGACACAATACACACAACATCAAGCACACGACGCATGACAGCATACTAGCACCTACTTGACTCGTTAATGAACCACGTACGGGTTCCCATGCTAACTCTCCTTATATAACCATCAGATGTTCAACTAAATTCCCGACTCACCCCGACCAACTCATAAGATGATACACACAGATCGTCACTACTCTTATTCACCCATCCTAGAGATCCCATAATGACTCTTAGCTCATTATTATATAATGGTCTCGTAAAACACTTCAAGTTTAAATCATAACTCGTAATACGTTCGTCTAATAAAACATGCGAGTATGTACGATAGCCCCAAAACAGTAAAACGTTTAAAAGAGGGGATTAGAAACTCACTGGTTACGAGGCAACGTAATCTTTGCTCTGCAAACCCTTTCGTTCACGCTTGAACCCATACCTATCAAACGTACGATCCATGATCAGAATATGTTCAATCCGTACGTCAAATAACGTACACATAAAATAAAACCCCGACAATCGTCTTGTGTTCCGAACCGGGTTCCTTGCATGCAAGCGCGTGTGCCATGCAATGTAAAACCCTAGCTTCCCCGTGTAAGCCCGCAACACGAATCCTTAGCCTCGCAACGTGTGTGCACTCGAGCCGTTCTTCACCCTTGTACTCATGTTTATGCAAGGTCCTAGTCGAGTCTACTACCCTGGGGTACGAGTCCATGCGTACACCACCATTCTTCACGTCTGTCGCCGTCCCGTCACCCCCATCGGGTACGGCTAACCCATCGTCACCCTACACCACCACCGTGGTTCTCGTCCTCATCATCGTCATCCTCCTAGTCAGTCGTCTTCCACACCGGTGCACCACCACTACAGCCTTGTCGCGTTACCTTAGCCACCACCTCTCTCTCTCTCTCTCTCCACGGCAGCCGACCATACACCACCAAACCCTCCTCGTGTCGTGTCCTTCTTCACCCGAGACCACCTCCCTCAGCCGGCCACCTCCGTTTACCGAAATCGGCACACGCCGCTACCACTACAAACAGCCACCACCATCATCTCCACCCCCTGTCGTCGTCCACAACCAAGCCACCCAAACCCTAATCGGGTTTCTAACCAGAAACACAAGTGTAAACGTATAACAAGTGTAAACGAGGATTACCTTGATTACGAGTGAAGTTCTTCGCTTGAAACCAACATGGAACCACCCCTTCCCGATCATCTCCTCCTCTCCGTGCTCTCCCTGCCGTCGCGCAACCCCCCTATGCCGATTATGGCCTAGGGTTTCCTCCAAACTTTCTTTTAAACACTTAATGTTACACCCGGGTCCCTGCATTCTCCATTTGCGCGTCTTAACCCCAAACCGTTCCCGTTATGGCCGTCCGGGTCCTTTGTTTGACCATAATTCCAGTTATTACTCCAAACCCTACTAACCGGGTCCTTTTATTTCTTCAAATAGAGTTTTACGTGAAACTCTCGCCCACTTTCTCGTTTACCGGAGATTCGGGGTGTCCTTGGCCCAAATCATAATTTAGTAGATTTTCGGGATGTTACAGATTCTGGTTCTATGGTTCATGTAACCAACTCATTTTAGGTATTCCTTACAATCCAGAAGCTGGAAAGAAACCGAATAACATTTAAAATGGGAAATGGAGAAAAATTAGTTGTCAAAGCTGTGGGAACCTTAGAATTAATAATAAAAATTGGTTTATGTATTAAACTTTATGATACTTTATATATTCCTGAGATTACTTGGAATCTAGTATCAGGACCAAAGTTAGACATTTACAGTTTTGTTTGTTCTCATGGTCATGGCAAACTTTCTATCATGTTAAATTCTCAAGTGTTTGGACGTGGTTATCTGGATGATGGTCTCTATAGATTAGAACTAGATGATGAATTTTTCAAGTCTTTGTTATCATATAATATAAATGAAAACTTAACAAAGACTAAACGAAAACGAGACTTAGAAACTTCATCCATGTTATGGCATCAACGCTTAGGCCACATTTCACGAGAATGCTTATCTCGACTCGTGAAGGATGAAGTGTTACCATCTCTCAATTTCAATGATTTTGGAACATGTGTCAAATGCCTTAAAGGTAAAATGACATCAACAAATAAGAAAGGTGCCACTAGGAGCTCTAATTTATTAGAACTCATTCACACTGATATTAGTGGCCCTTACCCCGTTGCTGGTATAACAGGACATACTTCATTTATCACATTTATTGATGATTATTCTCGTTATATGTACTTGTATCTTATTAAGGAAAAATCTGAATCACTTGCGACTTTTAAAGATTATAAAACTGAAGTTGAAAAACAACTTGATCTTCAAATAAAAGTTGTGAGATCAGATAGAGGAGGTGAATATTATGGCAGACATACTGATGTGGGTCAGGCTCCTGGTCCATTTTATGAGTTTTATAAGGGACAGGGGATCATGAACCAGTACACTATGCCCGGTACTCCTCAGCAGAACGGTGTTGGTGAGAGAAGAAACAGGACCTTAATGAACATGGTACGCAGTATGTTAGCCAACTCAGGTTTACCCTCATTCCTCTGGATAGAGGCCTTAAAAGCAGCTGTTCATATACTCAATATAGTTCCTTCAAAGTCTGTCCCTAAAACTCCTTATGAACTCTGGACAGGAAGGAAACCGAGTCTAAGATATATGAAAGTATGGGGCTGTCTTGCCGAAGCTAAACTCTATAATCCCTTCTTAAAGAAACTTGACATAAAAACATTCACTTGTTACTTCATCGGTTATCCAGATCACTCAAAGGGTTATAGATTCTACTGTCCGTCTCACGTCACTCTTATAGTAGAAATCAAGCATGCCAAATTCCTTGAGGATTTTAAGGTCAGTGGGAGTAGTGAAAATCCTTATCCAGATTTAGAAGAAGTACAAGAAGCCGGGGGGGGGGGGATTCGTCGCTTACCATACCTCTGATTGCTCCCCTTGTACACGACGCTGCACCACCTCCTCCTCACTCAGATCTTAATGCTACTCCTTTTATACCAGAGAATGAAGGCACATCAAACGACCGACATGAAGAAAATGCCGAACCCGATAATCAACTCAGGAGGTCGTCTAGGTCTAAAAGGCCTACTAACTTTGATGATTATGTTACCTACCTGACTGAAGCTGAAATGGATGCCGAAAAGTTTATAAATCCTACTTCTTATCATGAACCATTAGCGGTGATTAGTCTTCTGAATGGAACAAAGCTATGATTGACGAGTTTGACTCCATGGAAAAATGATGTTTGGGATTTAGTTGAATTACCCAACGGTGCTAAACCCGTAGGATGTAAATGTGTCTTTAAAACTAAACTAGATCCGAATGGAAACATTGAACGCTATAAAGCGAGATTGGTTGCAAAGGGTTTCACACAGAAAGAAGGAATCGACTATCAAGAGACTTTTTCTCCTGTTTCTCGAAAGGATTCCTTAAGTATCGTGATGGCCCTAGTAGCTCACTTTGACTTAGAGCTACATCAGATGGACGTCAAAACCGCTTTCCATAATGGCAACTTGAATGAAGGCGTGTTCATGAAACAACCTGAAGGCTTTCAACCTGAAGGTCAGGAACATTTAGTCTTTAAGATGAAGAAATCCATATACGGGTTGAAGCATGCATCACGTCAATGGTACCTAAAGTTTGATAAAGTCATGAAGAAACAAGGTTTCCTTAAGAATCAAGCGGATCAATGCACCTACCTCAAGATGAGTGGGAACAACTTTACTATACTTGTCCTTTACGTAGATGACATTCTATTGGCAAGTAATAGTTTAGACAAGTTGCATGAGTCGAAGCGTTTACTCTCGCATAATTTCGATATGAAGGATCTCGGAGAGGCTTCTTATGTTATAGGCATCGAAATACACCGAGATAAATCTAAGGGTATTTTGGGATTATATCAGAAAGCCTATATTGAACGGGTCCTCATACTTTACAATATGCAACACTTTTCTCCTTCTATAGCTCCAGTAGTTAGGGCTGTAAACGAACCGAACCGAACCGAACGAAGCCTTGTTCGTGTTCGTTCGTTAAGCATTGAACTTGTTCACGAACGGTTCACGAACACTAACCGAACGAAATTTCATGTTCATGTTCGTTCATTAAGGAAATGGGTGTGTTCATGAACGGTTCACGAACGTTACCGAACGAAGCGTTGTTTAGGACTTTTGATGTCAACCCTAATGCTTACATGATTTAGGATTGATGGAAACTTACATTATTTAGGATTGAGAACTTAGAAGCCCTAATCGAGTAATAGTGGATAGAGAAATGACACATAAATGAGAATATGGTTTCCTTGTGTACTTATTTAATTGTTATAGGGTAATAAAAAAATTAAAAATTAAAGAATATAAAATGTTTAGATAAAATAAAACAGAAATATACAAAAATCTTAATGAACATCTTAAACAAACGAAAATGAACAAACATAAACGAACGTAAATGAACGAACGTTCACGAACAGCTTACCGAACGTTCACGAACACAATTGAACGAACGAGACCTATGTTCATGTTCGTTCATTTAGTTAATCGAACGAAATTTCTTGTTCATGTTCGTTTATTTATTAAACGAACGAACGTAAACGAACTTCCCGCCGAACGGTTCATGAACTGTTCGCTGAACGTTCAGTTCGTTTACAGCCCTACCAGTAGTTAAGGGAGATGTTTTTTGTTCTTTCCAATGTCCGAAAACAGAGGTTAAGAAGGAGCAAATGAGAATGATACCTTATGCATCCGTAGTTGGGAGCGTTATGTATGCTCAAGTCTGTACTTGTCCGGGTATCGCTTATATTGCTGGAATGCTAGGCCGTTATTAGACTAATCCTGGACTTGATCACTGGAAAGCAGCTAAGAAAGTACTTCGATATCTGCAAGGGATGAAAGACTATAAACTGACTTATGGAAGAAGTGATAATTTAGAAGTGGTTGGTTATTCTGATTCTGACTTTGCTAAATGTAAAGATGACAAGAAATCCACTTCATGGTACATCTTTATGTTAGCCGGCGGACCTATCTCTTGAAGAGTCATAAGCAACAGTTGACCACAACATCCACTATGATGGCAGAATACATAGCTGTTTATAATACGACCTGTCATGGAATGTTGCTAAAGAATCTGATCACTGGACTCAAAATAGTTAATTCCATTTCTAGACCATTGAAGCTTTATTGTGATAACTCAGCTGTCGTTAGTTTCTCGAACAGTAACAGTTCGACTGGAGCTGGATTATATCTTGATACTAAGTACTTGTTCGTACGTGAGCTAGTTGAGGAAAATAATCTTTGTATTGAGTATACAAGTACTAAAATTATGCTTGCAGATCCGATGACTAAAGGTTTCCCACCTAAAGTATTCGAAAAACATGTTTCGAAGATGGGCTTTTCTAAAGACCTTATTTAGTAGCATAATTGTACTTACTTACGTTTATTAATAAAATTTCCTCAGTTATTTGAATTTGTTTGTCTCTAAATACGTTTATGCATGCCTAAAGACGTATAGACATTAACTATACAAATCAACGTTAAAGGGCTTATTTGTCAATTTGATCCTAAGTTTACTTAAGTATTAAATTGGGATTGTAGTATCATTAATGGGGGTCTTGAGTTGGATACTGATTCAATGACTGTATTTCTCTGCTACAGTTTTTGTTTAAAACTAAAATGAGTATTAAATCTGCAGACTTACTAATGCTCATAATAAATTATTACTCAGTCAAGTGGGAGAATGTAAGACACGTTTTATTATGTGGCTCTTATAATCATTTATCTAATTATTAAATGATCAAATATAATTATTTATTTATTTATTAACCTATGGTTAGTAATTAGTTGATGGACCTAATTACTCTTAATGGGTCATTAATAGGTTTTCCCTTATGTGTACATATAAATAGAGAGTTAATTAGAGGGAATAGACTAATCGATAATTTCATCACCTTAGTCATCCTAACCGTACACTCTAAACGGGTACCCGATCCAGATTAGAGATCATGATGTCTTTCCTATCATCGGTGAATTTAGCATGTATGTATTATATTATTGTTTTCCATTATACAGTCATAAGAACTGATCAACAAAAAGGTCTCTTTATCAATATTATGTATGTAAAATCGTACTTTATGCAAACGTACACTACTATCTTTTTTTTAATCTTCAAAATTGCTTTGAAGGAAGTTGTCTAGATGATTATAGTAGTTTATTTTAATAAGTACAAATAATATGGCAATCTATTAGTTAAAACTTGTTAAGGGCAATTGTCTTGTATGGATTTAGGTAAGAAACCTCCTCTTTGATCGTTTTACACTAGTGATATGTTAAAAACTAAAATCTATGATATGTACTACTAATGTATATTAAAACAATAGTTAATTACAAAAATAGATTCTGTGGTTTGACTCTAGTCACTCTTTTAGGGTCCAAGCTTAAAAAATAACATGTTTGAGTTGTATAGTTTTAATTTTATAACAAGTTTAGGGTCTAGCACTAAATTTTATTAATTTTTCTGTTAAGTAGTTAACCAAAATACTCTCAGACTATTTTAACTAAGGGACCATTTATGTAATTAATCACCCTATTTATGGATTATATATATGTAAATTACTAAAAAAAAATAATAAAAACAAGCCACCAGTCTCACCACCCCTCCTCTCCCCCCCCCTCCCCCAAATGCTAACGATTATAGCTTCATCTACAGTTATGGCTTCACATAGAAGAAGAAATGAAGAATCGCACCCTCTATTCTATGAAAACCACGTTTCTTTTTCGTCCTCGTTTTGGAGACCACCACCCAAAACCACCATCAACAATGTGTTCAATCACAATTACCAACAGCCTCATTCACTTTATGACCATCTTGTACCAAAACCAATGTCAATCACCAACACAAACACGATCACATATATGTGAAACACCCTACAAAACCAATCAAATCAACATGAAGCATAAATCAGTCAAACACATGGATTAGGAATCAAGACCCTCAGTTAGAAAGTGAGTTTGCAGCCCCAAAGCCCATGAAATTGACATTGTAACAACAAACCCCATGTTATACGTTCTTTAATCTTTTTCCACAACAACAGTTCGATTTTGAAAATCTCTCTCGATAGCCCATCAAAATCAGTTGGAGTTTCGGTAAAAAGCTAGTGTGTGATGATAAAAAAACTAAGTGGTCTAGATTATTATGGATTGCAAGGATTTTTGTCTCAACCCTAGTTGACCAGAAAGTTTTGGTGTTAAGCTCTTTACTTATTAGAAAAATAACCTACATAATCCAAAATACAACTTTCTAAAACAGACACAATTGTCAACTCTATCAGATACAACAATCGTCTTAAACAAATATGGTATCATATAATCTTCTTAAAACAAATAAATTAATTATTTGTGTAACCATTATTTTATTTAATCTTTTTGCTAATTTTGCATGAACACATATCGCTCCTAATTGAGGTTCAAGTGTTGGTAGCCTTAAAATTAATTATTTGTGTGAATTAAATATGATTTGAGGGGGGTCGTTGGATAAAGCCATAAATGCTAGGGCTACGGTTCAACAGTTTCTGTAAAATCTGAAAGCGAAAGGACCAACTAGCAACAACTCTCATTTAATTCTATTCCTCTTTTCCTTATTCTCATCAACAAACACATTCCAATGTTCATACGTACCCCCATGTTTGGTCCTTTAAAATTTCCATTTAATACATTCACGCCCAAAGTATATTTCCGGCTGAACACCACCTACGGTACCGTTGCTATAGCTGCTACCGCCTCCGATCATCACCACCGTTGTAGCCGTGAGCCACCACCGCCGCTAACGTCTACCTGACTTATGTCGGGTTCATGTCATGTTAGGGTTTTAAGGTCCCTAAACTTCCTCCTAACTTGTTCAATATGTATACTTTGCTGCCCCTCAATTAACCCCTTGAGGTTTAAAACTTGTCATATTAAACCCTTAAAATTTTGGATGTTATATAGAAATTGGTATCTAAAGTTTAGAATAAAATTATAAATACAAAAAATAAGTTTTTAACAATGTTTTAAAAACCGGTTTTTAAACCGTACCGAGTTGGGCTTAGAAATTGTTCAACCGGTTGTACTGAGCGGTTCAACCGGGTTGACCAGTTAACTTTATAATTCCATAAAAATACAACTTCAACTCAAAAAATAATCTAAAAGTACATGATTTAGTAATAAAAAAATAATCCAAAAGTTAATATGTAATAAAAAAATAATCCAAAAGCATTTAATTTTTTAAATAAAAGTGTACAATTGCTTTATGTCATTAAAGTGTTGAATGCATAAAGTTAACGATCACTTAAAAGATGAAATTCAATATCATCGTCATCCTCATCAACAAGAGCATAACTATTTTCGTTTCCTACAATATTAAATAAGAAATTTTAGTTACCAATAATCATAATATACTAAAATTACGTAAGATAAGTAATTTATATACAAGTAACCTTGTGTTTGAGAAACTGGTTCATGCTTTTCCTCACCAAACATGCTATATATATATATATATATCATTATGAAGTTCTCCTTCCGGCTCTTCTTCAACCACCCAAAATTCTGTATGATTAATATTTTCATAATCAACCAGATCATAGGATCTCTTATCATATTTGAATCTAGAAAAACATTTACTCAAATGTTAACAATCAAAAAGTAACTTACGATGTAATAAAAAAGTTAAAAAAATGTTTTTTTGGTTTAAACCTAAAATTTTACTTTGGCCTAAAACCGGTATAACGGTCTAACTCGGTATTACCGGTAATACCGACGGTTCAAGTTACAAACCGTTCTTCTAAATTACCGAGCTCAAACTTACCGGATTAGTGACCGAGATCCGGTTCAACCGGTATTACCGACCGGTTTAAACCGGTTTTTAAAACATTGGTTTTTAACAATTTTTTACTTAACATGCAAATAGAAAAATGACATATACCGTAAAGAAAGAGTATTTTTACATGTGAAATAGGTCCACAATCATTCTAAGTTGTATTTAAGATAATATATTTCTATTTTTTTTTAACAATAATAGTGCCAACCTACACAACTTTTCAGGGCCGTACCACAAATCACTAAATCATGAGTTAAAGATAATATATTTCTGAATTAAAAACTACTATTTTTTCATCACATATTCCTGTTCGTAGTTATTTTTTAAACTAAATAGTTATATTTGAGTACTTTTTTTTCTTATTTTACCTTTAATTAGTTATATCATTAGTCTATAAGGGGATATGCTGATGGTAAAGTAGTGTACTTTCGTTGGTTCAAATTTTGGGTAAAGTAGTGTACTTTCCAACCAAATAGCTGTGGGTTCAAATTTTACGGAGTGCAAGTATAGTGATTTTAGGAGTAGAGTAGAAAGTGTTTGTTAGTTTGTTAAAAAAATTAATTCTATTATTAAATTTTATACGCAATCGAAATCAATTAATATTATAAATGCATTAAGCGTAAAATCGCTCAGTATTTTAGATGCATTAAGCCGCCTTCTTAGAAAATGTACGAACGAGATCAGGTTTAAGGGTGGAGGGAATGCTCCCAGACTCCCCAAATGCCACATTAGAATGCTCCCCAGACTCCCCAAACGTCACATCAGTTTTTTTCCAAACTCCCAAATTGGTCCTCAAAACATTTTTTTAATTAATTAATTAAATTAAATTCACAATTATATTTAAATTTAACATTTATTTTTAAAAATATAAAACTACTAGTCATCTAAATGGGAAATGTAATTGTTTGCGATATGCTCCGATCGTAACATAAACGTAAATGGGAAACTTTATTTTGAAAACAATTCTGTTTTTTAAAATTTAAATCGAAATGTACGGAAAAATGTAAACAAGACTGCATACTTAGTTTTTTTTATAAAATACATAGTGAACATAAGTTATTAAAAAAAATCAAATTAAATGTTAAATGAAATATTATAATAAAAAAAATTAAAAACCAATTGCCTTAGTGTGATTAGCCGAATTTATTAATAAAAAAAAGAACAAGCACATCGGTGAAGCAATCGGGGAGTAACTCCAATTTGGTAGCTTGTTTGGTCGAGACCAATGGGGGAGGGGAGGGGACGGTATTCCCAATCGGGCCGACGAGCCGAACACTCCGTCCACCCTAACAGACAAGATCTTATCTAGTTCGAACCCATACGTTTAAGGCTTGTACAAAATCATTTGCATTCATGCTAATTCATATTTTATTTTCTTTATATTTATTTCAAGACTAATCTATCAATTATAATAAATAAAAGTTTTGAGTTGCCATGTTTCATCATTTTAGTCCTCTAGATATTTGTTTTCTCGCCTAAATATTTTCTAATTATCTATTTTAATTTATATTTTTTAAAACTCCATAAAAAATCAAAGGGTAAATAGTACCCGTAAACCAAAGGGTAAATATCATAAAAAATTAACATACTTTCTATTTCTTTTCCCACAAAAATCTATCAATTTTTTGCACATAAAATACCAACATACTTTATGTTTTTTATTATAAAAGTTCCCCCAACAAATTTTTTACATATAAAAAATCAAAATACTTTCTTTTTTTTCTTACAAAAGTCTCTCAACAATTTTTTACACAACTATTATCTTAGCAAATGAATCGGCAGAAACAAGGTAAAGGAAATCGACCGACAGAAGCAAGGGCAAAGCAAACAATTCGATAGCAAAACGATTTGATTGTTTATGTGTTTTCACATATTTTATAGGTATTTTTACAAAATGGATTCAATTTGATTACAAATCATTTTTTTTATAAAATGGATTTCATTCTCATAACAAAATTTAATATTTAAAAATATGTTGATCGACTTTTATAAGAAAAAACAGAAAGTGTGTGGGTTTTTTATATGCAACAAAATAACAAATTGTTAAAAGACTTTTGTTAGAAAAAAACAGAAAGTATATTGTTTTTTATGTGTAAAAAATTGTTAAATTTTGTAATAAAAAACAAAAAAATATGTTAGTTGCCCTAAACCAAATTACCATTTCTTACCTTAATATTGTAATGAACAAGCCATAATGATGTACTACACTCTTAAATAAGGTTTGCATTTATGTGTTCGAAATGCTAAATAGGTTGTGGTGTAGTGGTTGAGGTGAGACCTGAAGTCCCAAGGGACCCGGGTTCAATCCCTGCCACCACCATTAATTTTTGCGGCATCACAAATGAGGCCTTTTAGGCTGATGCACCAGGGTTTTACCCACGCCGATCTAGGGTTGGAGCCTCGGCTCTCCCTCAAGTCCGGAAGGGGTCGTATTGGGTGGGTTTTTTCCTTGAAAGCTCTCCAACTCTGACACCAAGTGGGCCCGGTTAAGACAACATATTGGCCAGAGTTGGACGAGGCTCTCTCATGTGACCGGGGGATGTGACGTCACACATTCAATGTTCGCCTTTCAAAAAAAATTTATGTGTTCGAAATTCCTGGAGTAATGATTAAGATCTGTGCTTCCACAAGGGCACCACGTACCTTATCATGTGGACCACCTGCCCTATTAGACCAAATATAAGTAGGTAATTATTCATTCGCCAATGAGCTGGTCGTGAAGTGATAAGGGAGAGTCATGGTGTTCCTTGCGATCCAGGTTCGATCCCTACCCTCCTCATTAGTTTCTGCGGCATGCAAATAAGGCATAGTTTTAGGCTGATGCACCTGGGTTTTACCGACGCCAATCCAGGGTTCGAGCCTCGGCTCTTCCTCAAGCCCGGAAGGAGCCGTATTGGGTGAGATTTTTCCTTGAATGCTCTCCAACTCTGACGCCAAGTGAGCCCGGTTAAAACAACATATTGGCCGGAGTTGGACGAGTCTCTCCCATGTGACGGGAAGGTGCGACGTCACAACATTCAATGTTCGCCGTTTAAAAAAAAGGTAATTATTCATTTATTTGGGACTTCATTTATCCAACTCTAAAGTATTCGGGTCCTCCTATCCACACCATTCTTTATACTCAAACTTACCCAACTTATAAACCAGTAAAGAAATAGAAAATCACAAAAAAGTAGTTACTTTTTTTTGTTACATCTTTATATCTATGTTATAAAATATGTGTGTTTATATTTGTTAGTTATGCGAATTCATGGTCACGTATTTATTTTCACTCGTTTATGAGACCTTAATCTCATTAATATGCATTCTATGTCCTACGTAAATTACATTGTCTATATCATACGTGAATCAAGATTCACGAAACACCTTTCACTCATATGCTGTAAATTTAAGATAAATCTACATGGTTCATATTTGTTAGGATTTGATACACTTTTTGTATGTAAAATTTTCGTAACTTATTGTTTAGATAGAAAGTAATGGATAGTTATCTCAAAACAATATTTTATTAAACTCGAAATATGGATTAGGTATAGTTGAAATTTAGAAATTTAATAATAACCAAATTTAAACACTAAGGGTTGTGGGTGTCATCCCAAAGGAAAATGGGTACTGAAGCCACATCACCCTCCTGTTCCTTCATGTCGCGTGGGTGAAATAGGATTCCGGGAAGGTCGCAAGGTACCAACTCCACAATCCTGCTCCTTCATGTTAGCCACCCACATTTCTTTCTTTGTTTCTTCTTCACTCTGACACCACCACCCTGATTCCTATCCCGCGCCACTATCTCTTACCTTCAATCTCAGCCCATGTTGTCACACCTCGAAACCAGGTGGCTACGTTTTGTTGGATTTACTCACAACACACAATGAAAGACTTACAAAACTTAGATTACAGTTTAAAACCCTATAATTTTAAACTCATTCCAAGTCATCATAGGATATCAACCGTCATTGTCAGATAGCATAGAGATGTCATGCTACATCTCACCTTAACTTACCCTAAAACACGTACTAAAATGGGCCAACTTATATTTGTGAGTCTATAACTTTCAAAACATTACTTTTCATCATCAAAACAACATTTAATACTTTCAAAAACTCTTTATTAAATGATCTCAGTTAAGATAACCCCACCCACTATACATACCACAATGATATACCAAACACGTCACACTTAACTTACTCACACCATCTTACACCACAAACTATTCATTAATTACACTTCATTAACTCACACTTTGCAAACCAAATGTTCGCTACACACGAGTATTAGATATAGTTGGGGCCACATACATTATAAGCGTGAGACTCACACTGATTTACCAACATCGTGGACTTCACACACACACACACTAGTCAACATGTTTCCAATCTTACTGGCCACAAACCTTAGCTCAACATTTCTTTTAAAAGTCTTTAGAATACTTATGCTCTCATTTTAGTTAAAACATCTATTTAACTCACACCACACATCCCAAAACTCTTAGCAACTAACTTGCAAAGATATAGTTATGCAAGCTCATTCATGTCAATATAATTATGCATGCTCATTCATGTGAAATTTCTCATATAAACTCCCTTACACAAACATAAATTCATGAAACGTTATTTATACTAGTCTACTCACACCAATTCACTGGTTTAACCAATTCACACAACTCACTTACAATGCCAATTTTACCTGAGTCATTCCAATAATTAGCACACACACTGACTAAACACACACTCTTCACTCATACATGCCTATCATAATCAACACTAAAGATTATATCATGCAACAACACACTATACATGCACTTATGGTTATATAACATCACACAAACCCCACACCCAAACCTTACACTTTTACACATGCTAAAACATCACACTTGTTCGTACAAACTGAACCACCATACAAACACACTTTTTTAAAGGCACATAAACACACTTAGCCACTACTATTAACACACATTATCAATGTTAACTAACTCACATTAAAACCTGAACTTAACTCACATTGAATTCTTGCCCAAATTCCCATACCAATTACTTTACCGATTAAACAGTTAATCACAAACTAAACGTTAAACCGTTTAAAATACACAATGTACATGAATCAGCCAAAAAAACTCTAAAACGCTTAAAATAGGGCATATAGAACTTACCTAGATCATACAAAACGATCTCACGCTTTCCACACGCTCACTTAACCCTGTTTAGGTCAAAACCGCCAAACCGTCGCCGTACGTCATTGTTAACCGCATCCAACCACTACCTTGCCCCGATTTTGTCCACTTGAACTACCATCACGCTTGGTAACCTTGGTTCGCCCTCCAACAGCCACGGTTCACACCAAAACAAAAACCCTAGGTGGTTCACCATCACCTTCTTGGCATCTCTCTTCACGAACTACACAACACCACAAACCTTCTACCATCGTTATCCATTATTAAAAGCCGTCACACGCCTCCTTTACACTCCAATGGACCACTGAGATCACACCACGATAGCCGTTCACCGCCTTTAGCCACCGATCGTCTCTTTTTTTTTTCTCTTGGTGGTGAAAACCGACGAGACCACAAATGAGAGGATGATGGGGAAAATGGGTTAACTAAGTGGGAGAATAGAGGGATAGCGGGGAGTTTGTTACAAAGCAAGTCAAACCCACCCACACGAATTCAAATTTTGAATTCTATTATTTTCTTCAAGTCTCTCACTTTAGTTAATTAATTAAAATTAATTAACACACTTAATATATGTATATTATATACATATCGACACACACACTTTATATGCATATACCCACGGCACATACATATGTATACATACACAAACAATCACATGGTTCACATGTGAAACACACACCAAGTCTCATCGATTAATTAATTTAGTTAATTAAAAATTAACGCTCCTAAAACCGGGTGTTTCAACTATATATATTTTCGTTGATTTTATGTAATACATTGTTAGATGTATGAGAACTATATTACATAATAGTAATACAATATTGGGTGTTATGAAAACTACCGAATTAATATTGTTTTTCTCATAAGTTAATTTTGGAGTCATTATACCTCCAAATTTTACCAGCTTTCTAGGCATGCACTAAGAACACTTTATGTTAATATGTTGTTAACAATCAAAGATATTCCCCTTATGTTAAGTTTATAGTGTCTAAAAGTTGTTCCGACCTTGTTAATTTAATAAACGGTTTTAACAAAATAATACATGTTGGTGAGAAAAGACCCGGAGTAAGAATTTATGTTTGTTTGTGTCTGTTTATTTGATAGATAAAACATACTTAGATGAAAAATAAATATAAATTATTAAAAAAACAGCCTTAACTTAAAATCTATTAAACTTAAAATATGAATAATATCCATATTCCTATATAATTGTAAATGTTCTAGTTTAAAAAAAATAAGAACTTGTTCGTATTCGTACATTTAACTAAACGAACATAACTTCTTTATTTCGTTTGTTTAATAAATAAATGAATTTTTTACAGAATGTTCGGCTCGTTTACGGCCTTAACAACGATTTTACCTGTATTGATCGAAAATATTCAATGTCACTTAAGTTATATATACATGTGTGAGAGAAAATTACCTATGGCACCCATACATGGACCTACAACTGCTCTCCACCATATATACATGTAACAAGTTGCTATCATGCCATGTAAAACAGAAATTTAAAAACTTGCAAGTCAATTAGAAAAGAGACAAGAGGAATTCAAATGAAGAGACTAGAGACATAATATAATTATTATATTTTTATAACATGACAAAAATAAAAGTTGAATAAGACAAAAAAAAACTATATATAATTAAAATACTTGTTATCATATATTATTTTTTATATGCGTTTCAATGTAAATTTTATATAAACTTAAGCCGTGTAAATATGATCTTGACGACTTCACACCAATCAAACGTACCCATCAATAATTATATTAGTAATTTTATGAAATTACGTAATCGTAAAAAATTCTGGGATGATTAATTTTTTCTTGTATATGGAAATGTTTGTCAACACACGACATCCACCTTATTCAAGTCGTCAATTTCGAAGATCTTAATATCTAAAACAAATATTTATAATTATTTAATAATTTAGAGTTAAGTACACGAATGGTCCATGTGGTATGTACAAATTTTGGATTTGGTCCCTAAGCTTGAAAAATTACACTTTCAGTTCTCAAATTATGCATAAACGTAACATGTTTGATTCATGAAGTGGATGACAGTTAACTTTTCTGTTAAATATTTTGAAAATGACCAAAAATACTCTGGATTAAAAAAATAAAAAATAGAAATTAAAAAAGCCTATATATATAACCCTAGTTCTCATGCGGCACCATCACTATTTTTTAAAAACCTATTTTTTTAACTTTTTGTTTTTTAATCTACGAGTATTTTGATCATTTTCAAAATATTTAATAGAAAAGTTAACTCTCATCCACTCTTAGGGACCAAACATTTTACGTTTTACATAATTTGAAGACTAGAAATATAATTTTTTAAATTTAGAGACTAGATCCAAAATTTGAACTTACAACCCAATAATTTATAAAAAAACTTTATTTAATTTTCAATTACGTGTGAAAAGAAGCACCCCGATGCGACTTTATATATTGATAGTAAAGATGACATAACAGATGAGATGAGGAAGGAGTAAATGTAGATGGCCATGGCTGATGGCTGAACGACACCAAATTCAGCTGCTGCAGTCAAGTTTATGGGACCCACCTCCATCATTAACTACCCGACGAATTAACCGACCCGGACTTCCTCCATTTGTGATCATTCAATGATTCAATCCAACCACAATACACAGATCTATCATCTATCTATGTGTGAGCAAAGGTGATAAGAGTGTCAGTGTGTGTCGAATTTGTTTACAGATCGGACGGTGGGATTGATGTATGAATTAGATGTGTAACAAGTGATTTCAGCTTACTCTCATGGATGCTTCCTTCTGTTCATCTTCTTCTTCGTTCCTCCCTCCTCCCCCTTTCACTCCTGTAAGTACTTTTTCATAGCCGTAGGAAAATGGTTTTTGTTTCCCGGTGAAATTTGAATTCAAGACAGTTTTTAGGTAGTCTGATCCTTGAGAAAAAGGATTTAAAGTAATCTGCTCTTTTAAGACGGTGGATTCAAGGTATTCCTAGTGTTAAATAAAGTGATAGAAAGAGCGGTTCTGTCAGAACTTTTACGCTCCTTGAGACAGCCAGACAGGAGTGTCAAAAGTTCAGACAGAACCGCTCTTTGAATCACTTTATTTAACACTAGGAATACCTTGAATCCAGTGTGTTAAAGAGCAGATTACTTTAAATCCGCTTTCTTTCTCAAATAGCAGAATACCTGTAAACCATTTTAATGGTTTTCTGTTTTACAGATTCAGGAATGTGAAAGAGAAGGAAACGAAGACGACGAGTGGTGTGAGCGAAACAGCGTAAAAGCAACACCAAGTGATTGTTCCGAAAACAACAAAGAATCATATCATGTTCATCAACCGACGCCTCTCCACCACCAAACCTCCAAAACCGTCGTCAAGTCCTCGAAAAAGAGAGCGGAATCACACGACACCGGAACCAAACCCGATGACCGAACAGTGTTGTTCAACAAGTGCCGACCAAGTGCTCGAGAAAAGTTCTCGGTGGTTCCACTCGACACCACCACCACCGGACATCACTCCAACGCCAGCCCCAACGGCTTATTCAAATCAATATTTTCATCCCTAGTAAAGAAAAGCCCGAGATCCGCGTCCTCTTCGTCGGAGTCATTGACTCCGACGCCAGGGACGGGGACTGAGGAGCAATGGAAGGGCGCCGTGGCTGAACTGTCTCATAAACTCATTCACGCCACTAAAAAACGCGACGAAGCTATTCTAGAAGCTTCTCGGTTAAAATTCTCCATAACTGAACTCGAAAACAAGCTCAACAAACTCGAAACATACTGTCACAATCTAAAATCAGGACTCGATGATTGCGCGAACAAATCAACCACCACTAAACACGAACCGATCAAGATCGGCGACCATGACAAAGTGATCGAGCATTTCCTCGTTTCCGTGTCGGAATCTCGGACGACAATGAGGCATCTCAGCCGTTCGTTAACCGTACAACTGCCACAGATCGACGGAGGGAAGCTATACGACCGTATACAATTACTCCTCCAGCCGTATGACATCAAGATAGCCGCATCTACAAACCCTAGAATCTTGGTTTTGTATCTTGAAGCACTTCTCAACAGAGCATTTTTCGAGGATTTTGAATCGCCTGGGTTCAAAAAATCCGGGTCGAATCGTATCCTCAACCCGATCCATAAATGCGAAGAAAATTTTAAATGTTTTATGCGGTTAAAGGAGTTAAGTTGGGAGGAGGTTTTAAGCAATGGGACTAAGCAGTTTAGTGAGGAGTTTAGTAAGTTTTGTGACCGGAAGATGAGTGAGGTGGTGAGTATGTTAGGATGGACTCGGGCTTGGCCCGAGCTACTTTTGCAGGCGTTTTTTGGTGCGTCTAAAGCGGTTTGGTTGGTGCATCTATTGGCTAATTCAGTTCATCCGGGACTGCCTATTTTTAGGGTGGATAAAGGGGTTCGGTTTGATCCGGTTTACATGGAGGATATGGGTGGAGATAGAGCTAGGAAGTTTGCGTCGACTACGGTTCGGGTTATGGTCGAACCAGGGTTCTATATCTATGGGAATGTGGTCAAGTGCAAGGTCATATGCAGGTATCATAGCAACAATGGGTTCATAAGTGTTTCACCTAATAGTACTCCTTTATGATTAGTTTATTGTGTTTGGAATAGTGTTTATGGCTTGCCTTTGGAGTCAACTAAAAAGGGGTGTTTTGGATATTATAGTTATTAGATTATGGATTAAAGTGAAAAACAGAAAGGTTTGCGGTTCCTGTTGGTTTTGCCTTGCACATTTGTTCTTGATGATGATTGAGGTATGTTTGGCTTTTAAAACTCTAGGAAAGAATAAAGTATTATTTTATTATTATTTTACAATGACTAACTTACACACCTTGTAAAAAGGGCGTACTCGATTCTTCACTTAGCTCTAGCATTTGCGTAGGGTTCTGGGCGGGGCCGGATCGCTTCGCGATTTGATGTACACAGCCTTACCCTACAATTTGTGTCGAAGGCTGTTTCCACGACTCGAACTCGTAACCTCAAGGTCACAAAACAGAAACCTTACCCGTTACTCCAAGTTTTGCCCTCAATTATTTGATAAGAAAAATCTTTTCTGCACTAAGCTTTTAACTTTATTATTGCTTTGTTAATAAAGTGATTTAAATTGGGATCCAAAAAGTGTGATATGATGTGTGTTTTTTAAGAAGTTTGACTTGGTTTGTTTCCATTGTCTTTTCATTTGTCATGAAATTGCTCATTGGTTAGTGAAAGATCCTTTTTTTCTGTCACAAAATGAAACATAATGACAAATATGGTACTTGCTTCTTTCAAGAATCTTTCTTTTCTTTTCATGTAAATTATTTTTTTAACAGGAAATATCCTATTTTTTTTTACCCTCTAATAATTTACACAAATTCATCTATTATGAGGCTCAAACCCTTGACGGTTGATTAATTCTTGAACATTATAATGGAAACAATAATATAATCATACCTGATAAGTTAACCGATGAGAGAGAAGACGTCATGATCTCTGATATGGATCGGGTTCTCATTTAGGGTGTACGGTTATGATGACTAACTCACGTTTATGGAAAAGAGAGAGGGACGAATTTGATGTTGGTGATAATTGAATGATTCATTAGTTAATTCCCTCTAATTATTTCTCTATTTATATGTTCACCAAAGGGAAAACCCATTAATGACCCATCAGAGTAATCAAGCCCATCAACTAATTTACTAGCCATAGGTTAATAATAAATAAATCAATCAATTGGTCACGTAATAATTAGATAAATGATTATAAGAGCCACATAATAAAACCGTGTCTTACATTCTCCCACTTGGTCAAATAATCATTTATTATGAGCATTAGTAAGTCTGCACATATTTTAATACTCATTTTAGTTTTAAACCAAAACTGTAGCAGAGAAATACAGTCATTGAATTAGTATCCAACGCAAGACCCTAATTAATCATACTATAATTCCAATTTAAGACTTAAGTAAACTTATGATCAAATTCACAAATAAGCCCTTTTAACGTTACTTTGTATAGTTACTGTGTATACGTCTTTAGGGATGCATAAACGTATTTAGAGACAAACAAATTCAAAAAATGAGGAAATTTTAATAATTAATCATTCATAGTACGATATGCAATTATATATGGTCATTAGTAAACCCGTCTTAATTATAAGCGCTTACATAAGACTTATGGGTGATAGATCTTTAGTTATTTGGATCCATTAGCATATCATGAATGTATTCGATACAAAGATTTAGTTTCCTTTACTTGTTCACAAGCCAACAATAATTTTGTATCGAAAATTTAATGCAGCTCTGCTCGAACTGTTACTGTTCGAGAAGCAAGGGTAGCTGACTTATCACAATAAGTCTTCTATATGATATTTATGTGGAGTTACTAAATTATGAGTCCACTGATAAATTTTCCAACAACATTTAGTTACAATTATGTTGTGATCAGCAACATTCCTCCATGAGATAGGTCTGTCTGCTGACATAAGAATATACCGCGAAGTTGACATTTTGTTTTCTTTGAATATAGGGCTGTAAACGAGCCGAGCCGAGCCAGGTTTGGCTCGAGCTCGAGCTCGAAATTAAACGAGCCAGCTCGGCTCGGCTCGTAAAAAGCTCGAGCCAGCTCGTGGCTCGTCGAGCTAGCTCGGTTTTTTTTTACATATTAATATATATATATATAAACAACAAAAAAATATTTTATTCTCGGTTTGAAGTTGATTGTCTTCAAAAAATCTAAATAGATGGAAGGGACAATATATAAATTACAAAAAAAAAACATAGATAACTTAAAATTACAAAGTAAAGAGTAAATACAATTGTAGATAAAGTAAAATTTTAGTCCAAAACTCAGAGTTCTTGAAAACAAATGAACTTAAAAAATCAAAACATTATATTTCAAATATAACACATATATAACACACACACACATATATATATATATATATATTAGTTATTTAGACGAGCCGAGCCCGAGCCGAGCCAACCCTAGCTCAAGCTCGGCTCGATTACAATTCGAGCCAGCTCGGCTCAGCTCGTTTATAACCGAGCTTTTTTCAAGTCGAGTTTTTTCCGAGCTTTTTTCGAGCTATCTTCGAGCGAGCCACGAGCCGCGAGCTTTTTGAACAGCCCTATTCGAATACAACAAAATCAGAATAAGAGTAGTCAAACTTCTTCTTTAAATTATAAACTCTCATTTGTTAAAGATATTGTAACATTATATTAAATGCTTTACAATAATCTAGACTAGTCTAGTGTTTAGCAATGTGAGGAATATCTAAACAAGTATAGACTTTAACCTTCATAAGACTTCTAATTAATGAAGCATAAGGAAATAATTTTCATTTATCCTATTAGCCTCTAAAGAAGAACAATTTAAATGTTACACGTGTAAGGATCCGCTTAGTGTAAAGCTTATGGGACGAAACTAATATCCCATTGGGTCTATCTCGATGTATTTTGATACCTATCACATAAGAGGTATCTCCGAAATCCATTATGTCAAAATATGAGTAATCAATGCTTTGACTCATGTAACATATATTTGTTAAAAGAATGCCATCTATATAAGGACAAGTTTGCATTAGTTGCTCTCACTCATCTTGAGATAGGTGTACAAATTCACTTAGTTCTTGATGAAGAGAGTTGCATTATGATTTCAATCCACCCATACGTGGATTTCATTATTTACAGAATAAGTGTTCTTAAACTTCAGTTTAGAACTTTCAGGTTATTTTATGAACATGTAGGTCAATGTTAGGGAAAGTTGTTTTAATATCCATCTAATGTAGCTTTAAGTTATTGTAAGCTACTAGAACAGTAATGATTCTCAAAGAAGCCTTTTGTAAAACAGGTAAGAAGGTTCTTTGATAATTTATTCCTTCTTGAGTATAACCTTTAGCAGTCAATCGTGCGTTTGCATTAGGATTTAGTTTAGTTATGAACACCCTTTAGGTATTTCAACCAAATCCCAAATGTTATTCTAATTCATGGAGTCAGGCTTGCTAATAATAGCTTTATTCCATTTAGAAGATTGATTGATGCTAATGGCTTAAGAAGTAGGATAGGTAAACTTTCCAGCATCCATTTCAAATTCAGTCAGGTAGGATACGTAATCATCAAAGTTAGTAGGCCTTTTAGACCTAGATGACGTCCTGAGTTGATTATTGGGTTTATTGGGAGTTTCAAGTTTATAGATTAGCTTTTGGTTAGGTGCTTTCATTTTCAGGTATATTAGGAGCAATAGTAATTTCTAAGTGTGTAGTAGTTGATGCAGTATGATGTACAAGAGGTGTAATCTGAGTTAAATTCGGAGTTAAATTTAACGAGTCTCTCTCCTCTGCATCTTGTACTCATGGCAAGTCATGATAAGGACTTTTACTACTCCCACTGACCTTAGAAATTTTAAGTAATTCAGCATGCTTAGGGTCAACATTGTATATAACATTTGAAGACCAATAGATTCTAATAGAGAAACAACTTAATGATGTTTATGTTAGTTTCTCTTGTTGAGGATTACTTTAGTTTTGGTAAGAAATCTAAGTTTACCCACATATTAGCATCTATGAGACTTTGTTAGGAGTAGCATTAGATTCTAAGGAGACAAGTTGTGATGAAGCAGTGTCGTGTACAAAAGGTGTAATTTGAGGTAAGATCAATTTGTCACCCCTCACCTCTTGTAACTTTCGCAAGCTATAATTAGGACACTCGGTGCTCCCACTGATCTTGGAGGTCTCTAGGAACTACACATGACAAGTTTCAATGATGCGCGTGACGTGGGAACCTTTCATATATTTTAGACTTGATTTTCTTATCGTCCAAAATTTCATAAGAAATTTGAGAGACAAATTCAGAAGGAATTCTATTAAGAATATATGAATTGATATCTTTAAAGTTTTGGGTCGTAGGAAACATATTAGATACAAGTAAATATTCTTCTAAATGATGAATGAATTATGTCCGAATATTCCATTTGGGATATCTTCTGCTGGACCCTCATTTATTCCTTTAGCCATTTGATATTTATGGAGTTTAACACATGATTTAAAGTCACTGAGAATGAGATTTGGTAAAGATTCATCCTGGATCAACCTAGTCATGATTGTTCATGAAATTTGGTTTCAATGGATGAAGTTCATAGGTCTCATTTTTCCTTTGTTAAATTTTCATTTTCATGATAACAAAAGTTGTAAAAGTGTATCGAATCATCTGGTTCTATATTATAAAGTTTTTCTATCCAGATAGTGATAACCAATAATATGAGAGTTTAAGTTAATGGTGACTTTGTTTTGGCCATGCAAACCTCATAACTATCAAAGTGTAGCTTTATTATTGATACTAAATTCCGAGTATTCTCCAGAAAATGTAAGGTATCATAAAGCCTAATACAAAGATCAATTATTTAATGGTTCTATGTAGCCTTAACATTTAAATCCACCACTAACTTCTCATCTTAATTATTAGTTGAATTCTCGTAAGGAAACGTATAGAGCTAGACCCAACGCATCATGTGTTGATTGGAATATTAAAATTAGCGGACTCAAAAGTCATTAATTTGTGACTACCTTTTCTTAGCAAGCTAGTCCATTGGCTTATGGATGGTCTCATTGCTTATGCCTAGTATAATGGTATAGTTTTGCAGTGAGACTTCTCCTTGAAGTACTTAGAGCTGGAAGCAGTACTTGTATTTTGTTTCCGGACCTTAGAACTATCATATCTATAGTAATTTTCTTCCTCTTGTAACGAACCAAAAATCCAAAATATAATGTTATTTACCTAAATAATATTATAGGGGTGAAGGATGAATAAAATAAAGTGGAGGGTTTGTTTTTATGGTGCATTTTTAGTATTTTGGTGAAAAGGGGTCAAAACTGAAATTCAAGGGGGCTGATTGTAATTTAAACAAATCTGATTTTGTTTAAGGGAGGGGGAACGCAGGAACACTCATTTTGGGTGTGTTCTTGGCGTGAAAAAGAAGGGAGAAGAGAAGGGAAGAAAGCTAGGTCGAAATTGATGATTGCATGTGAAAAACAGAAGGTTTTGATGGACTCCTTTCCTTCTAAACTTCAAGTAAGTGATCTTTCTTCTCTTGATTCCTCCATTAGAGGTTTCATGGTGTTCTTGATGGGTTTTTGGTGAAAAACGATCTGGGGCTGATTTATTTGATTTAAGTGGTTAATAACTTGTTAAAAGTGATAACCTAGCTTGATTGAAGGTAATGGGAGGTAGATAACATCATCTAAACATTCAATTTCATGATTTGAATGTTAGGGTTCTTGAGGATCAAATTGGATATTTTTTATTTGGGGATGTTTGAATGTTGAATTGAGGTTGGGTAAGTGTCTATGGAGTTAATAGACACACAACTAACCATAAAGCCCTAATTTTTTTGGTGAATTATAAAAAAAATGAGTTTTGGTGTAACGTGGGTGAAAACCCAAATGGGTCATAATGGATGAATGTTGTTTGGAGAGGTTTGAAACTTGATTAAAGTGTGATTAATCAAGTTTAGAATGGGAGAAATCCATAAGGTCTACGGTGGGTATTAGACCTCTATTGGTAAATGACGAATCGGTGAATTTGGGAGTTTGACTTTAATAAGTCAATATGGGTTAAAAGGTTAATTTGGGTGTTGGAGGTTTGGTTAAGTTTGTGTTAACCAAATTAAGTGTGTGTCTAAAATCCCAATTTGGTGTGAATTAAGATTATAGGATTGCTAATTGAAATTGGATTATATAGGTGTAACATCCCAAACTCCTAAAATCAGTTGGGACACGTGTCGGCTAAAGAACGCGACACTAGAACGAAAACACTCGTGGTGACACTAGACCAAATTAACCGGACGCGAAAACAGAAAGTCGGTTCGACCGGAAATAGCCCAAAACTTCCCATAAGCATATCTCAGGCTAGAAAATGAGTTACGGAGACCATAATATATGAAACTTGGATGCATCGGCGAGGAGAATCTGAAAATGGAGTCGTAACGGACCGTCATCATGTGTAACGGTCCATCACGGGGGGTCAAAAGTCATAACGGACCTTCACCGTCCGTGACGGTCCGTCACGCCGCAAAAATCGCGAAAACGCTCTGTTTTAAGCCACGTATCACTGAGTCATCAAACCCTAAGGCCATGACGGACCGTCATGAGCCGTGAAGGTCCGTTACGTGGTCAGAAAGCCCTTGGAGGCCAAGAAAACGGTAACGGTCCGTTACGGGATCAGAAATTTACCTATAAATTGATTCTTGAGGCCATTCACTCTCAAACATCACACACATAAACACCATACTTCACACATACGATCTAGGAAGAATTAGAAGAGCCGGTGTGGTGCGTTAAAGTGTGAGTGCGGTTCGAGTTCGGAGAAACATTTAAAGCGAGGAACGAACTTAGGAACTACCCGACGATAATGTAAGTACACTGGACCCGTACCCTAAACGCTATTATGTGTATTATGTGATTAAATGTTATGTGTTATGTGCTATAAATATGACGAGGGTACAGGGTAATGACGGATTAGTCTAAACACTAAACGGGAATGATGGAGTAGTCACGACGTATCCAAGGGGTGGTAGATACGCCGCTGGTACTTCCTATATATAAATCTCTTTGATACTTCGTGGTGAAACCATTATGAATGTTTAGGGGTATAGACTAAAAGATAGTAATAAAAATATAGTAAACGTACGGGAGAACTCCCGACCGGTATGTAGTTATCTGACAAACGGAATGTTCTATCTGAGGAAAGAGTGTTTAATAAATCTCTTCTAGACAAGTCACTCTTTCCTGGGAACATCTCTGTTGGAGGTAATGCTCTGGAAGGATAATCACCACAGTTTACAATATATGACGAGTATGAATATATGATGAAATTGAATCCATGAATACATGGAATATGTGATGCATGATGAATATGAATACGTGAATGCATGATGATACGTGCAAGTATGAATGAGTATGATGGAACGAGTCTAAACCCTAAAATGGAATAACGGAGTATTCACGAAGTGTTAAAGGGGTGGTGCATACGCCGCTGGTACTTCCTATATATAAACACTTTTAATGCATCGTGGAGAAACCGTTACGAAGTTTTAAGGTAAGGACTGGTTGGGAAATAAATCAAGCATATACAAGAAATGAAAACAAATGCTCGATACATTTGGGAGGCTGTGAGTCTAAGATATTCAAGGTCCCAAATGAAATGAGATATCGCCTGTAAGGTGGATCTCAATAATAAAGAAGAAAACTAAAAATATTCCAAGCCTTCGGGGCTGAGGAAAAAAAGGGACTCCAAGCCTTCGGGGCTGAGGAGGAAAATATTCCAAGCCTACGGGGTTGAGGAATGAATGAGTCTTCGTGACAAATGCAAGGGGTCTATACTGACGAGTATAAGAACCTTGCTAATACTCGGACCGGAGGTACGGCCTAAAGATGGTTGCGAGGGGGTTAGCATACCCATAAAATATACGAATGACGTGACCGGAGGTACGCCCGAAGATGGTCACGGGGGCGCCGAGAGCATGGAAAACTTGAACAATAATAAGAACTTAAAGGGTTCATAATGAAATAAAAAGATGCAATGTACTTACTTAGAGGAAGCTAATTCAAAAACGTTTTCTAAACACTGCAGGAAAGAAACACGTGAAATAGAGCTTCCTGTGGATGAGGCCGGACCGAATGAAGAATCCCTAGATTATGTAATAAGATATTGTAAATGTAAAACAATATTTATAGATGAAAAATATACCTTAGTCATTTAATGGCAAGGTTTTGATAAACTGGGACCGTTTTCCACACTAAACTCTGATAAAATAATAAAGAATTATAGGTGATCAAGTGGTAAAGGAGCTAGCATGGGGCAGCAAGCGGGATGATCTCTAACCTAAGGTAAGTGCAAAGCACTTACTTAGTAATAGATATGGTGTTAGTAACAAGTAATGTGATTTATGTAGTTTAATTCTATTTATGTGTGGAGATTTGGCGTAAGTTGACTTAATGTGGTAAAGAGTCAACTAATGTGTGAAATATGTTTATTTGGTGTAATTTGACTTATGTGGTAAAGAGTCAAACTAAATGCAATTGGTGGAAATGAGGTCATGAACCTCACTTATGTCGTTGTGGCTTGAAGTCTTTGAACTTCACTATTGTCATTGTTGCTTGAAGCCAAAGAACCTCACACGAAAGTAATTTGAGGTCATGAGCTTCACTTGGTTGTGTTGTGGCGTTTGAGGTTTTTAGAACCTCATAAAGAGGAGTTTGAACCCTAAGAATCTCACACGGTGCGAATTGAGGTCATGAGCTTCACAAGGTCGTTTGTGGTGTTTTGAAGTCTCAAGAACCTCATAAGTGTATGGTCGTGTTAGTGGGTGGTTAGCTAACTAGTGTGTACATACATAGGTGGTAATGTATGTAAGGTGTTAATTATGCTTATTGAAGTTTTTGGGTGTAAATTGGTATTCGGATTGGGATTAAACATGTATAGGAGTTTATACACGTTACCGAAAAAATCCCAAACTTCTAATAGGTATATCTCGGGCTAGAAAATGAACCACGAAAGCCATAATATATGAATTTGGGGTGCCTCGACATGAGGAATTCAAAAAATGAGGTATGCACTGGGTTGGGCGTAATTTACGGCCATTGGGATGTTTGCGGTCACATTTACGCCCAAAATGTTGAAATGTCGTTTTTGGTCGATTATTGTTGTAAGGGCCTGGGGGGCTCACATGGGGGGGGGGGTCGTATATCATTAGTAATGGTTGTTTTATGGTGTTTCTTGCAGGTAAAGCTTCGGTTTGAAGTCTTAGGTCACGCTTCGCGTCGGTTTGGATTCTCATTCATTTTCGTGGATGTTGGCGGTTGGAGTTGGAACTCTTTGTTGGGGTTCATAAACTTGTTTTGAGTCATCTCTTAGATATTGAAACGTGTTGATGTTTTGAGATGTCGGTCGAATGTTTTAAAACAAGTTATGTTGTCATTTTGTTGTAATTTAACATGTGTTGTTTTGCCAAGAGTGTTAACTGTGATCTATTTTCTGCGTGTGTTGAAAGTTAAAATTGGTTGAAAATTTTAGGTGTTACACCTCTTTTTAGGTTTAGTGGTAGTGAGGTGAATAACATCCGGTTTTCCAGTTTTAGGCGTTCCTTTTCCTGTACGTATGTTGATATCAATACAATCATTTTCCTTTGGTACTTCTGAGTGTTATAGTTGATTTTTAAGGCAACTGATCGTACTAGTTTGAAAATTATTATGTACGCACTGAAAAACTTTACTGATTTCCATGTATAAGCCCTTAGTTTATGGGTCATGATAGTGTATATTATGATGTGTTCATTGCAGTGGTGGAGCTACGTTGCCAAGAATGGGGTCAAACGAGTGTCTTTTGCACTTAATATGGAGGGTTTAGGGTTATGACCCTAGTCTTTTTAAAACATTGGCCCCATAAGATTTAACATATCTTATGTTCTAGCTCAGTGGTATATACCATTGGCACCATATCCCTAAATATTTCAAGGTTGTGGGTTCGAAACTTTTTTCTTATCATTTTTTTTTCTTTTTACCTTTCCCTTGTTAAGGAAAGCCCATTCTTGCACAAGCCACTATTCCCTAGTCTGCAAATCGACTTTTTCCCAAGGAACCCCATTGTTGCACTAACCACTATTCCCTAGTCTGCAAATCGAAAAGTTAAAATCAAAATTGAGAAGCAGTCGTAAAACTCAAGGGTTAGATTTGGCGAAAGCCCTAGACGATTCAGGTTACGTGATTGTTTTCATCAAGCATGAACATGTTAGTCTTGATTTCACGCTAATTTCATTACTATGAGTCAATAATCCATATAAATTGGTGCCTTATTCATATCAATTCGTTGTATTACAGAATCAAATGCTAGGCATTTGGAGTTTTAGGGTTTTCATTATGTTGTAGGAATAATGCTTTCTTGTGTGTTTTTTAGTTTCATTCTTGCAATTTTAGGGTTCTTGATTGTTGGATTTAGTTTACGTTTCTGTTCGTAGAACTTACCTATGCTAAACCCATATTTTTCATTACAATTATTGAGGTAATTAAGGGTTCTTGATTATAGTTGAGTATGAGCATTCTTGTAAATTTTAGGGTTCTTGATTGTTGGATTTAGTTTACCAAAATGATAAAAAATGATTCCCTATTTGGAGAGTTACAGGCCAATCTATTATTTTGGAGAAAACCATCAGATTTGACTCTCTTTTTGCACCTATTTTTTGTGAAGAACATCGATTCATTTTGATAAAAACCCAACCCGACACGACCCTGAAATTCTGACGTTGAATTGATAGATACCTGGCACCGAAAAAAATCGACCCTAGTGGAAAAAAATCCTGGTTCCGCCACTGGTTCACGGATGCCACTTCACCTTTTATTTAGAATTAGAATGTTTGCATGCGTCTTAGGAATTATTTTTTATTCTTCCATTTCCATAGAGAATAGACCAGTCTTAGAAATTTTAGAATCTGTAATAGCTCTCCTATAGCAATCATGAAAGGAGTTCTTGAATACCATAAGAGTCATTTTGTTTGACTTATCCTATTTCTTATGCTATAGTTTTCTTCTGTAGTACTTTTATTAGAAAGAGTAGCAGGAGTGTCATGTCTTAAGAGATAATTAAGACTCAATAAGAGCAAATATTTATGGAAACCTTTAATTAAGCAAAACTCATCTTAGAAGCTAGAGTGAAAAATAAGGTACAAATAGCTAAAGAAAAAATTCGAGTAATCTATGGGGTAATAATCTAAGGCAGACAGAAAAAATAAATTAAATAAGGTTTTACCTAAGAACAATTATTTTATGAACATGTGATAAAATCTATTATAACACCAAACTAATAGATTAATTAGGTTCTACTTTAAACAATGGGCGTTATGACCAATTGTTTAAGCATTAGGAACAATTTAAGTTTAAATAGTAAGTATGTGCAATAAGAATGTAACACATCACCTTTGGATAGAAGTGAGACATTTGTTTAGAATGCACATAATTAGGTTTAACAAAACAAAAGCATTAATTAATAGCAAGCCTCCCTGTTAGCACGGGTCGAATGAGTTGAGTTTATGTTCTAGGGAAGATGGTTGAGTTCTCGGGAATAGTTAAGTTTTCGGGAAAAATATTAGTTCTCGGGAATCATAAGGTTCTCGGGAAAAAGTAGAGTTCTCGAGAAAAGTAAGGTTCATGGGAAGAATAGAGTTCTCAGGAAATTTAAACTGTGAACTAAGACCCGTGAACTTAGAACCCGTGAAGTTAAACCTGTGAACTAAGATACTCGTGAAGTATAACCCGTGAACTACAATACACGTGAACTAAGACGTGATCTTTACACCCGATAAGATATGTGTGAAAATTAAGGGATTTTGAATATATTCTGATTTCGAAAATCTTTTAGAAGTTTAGTATATCCAAATTTTATCAGTTAGCAAAATTTAAAATAATAAAAAATTAATATTTAATGCGAAAACTTGGAGATATTGTTACACGGTATTAGAAACAGAATCAGAATCCTAACATATCCCAAAATAAGGGAATTTCATTGAATTTTATGATGAACACGAATAACAGTTTTATGAACATTAGAGAAAACTCTTCTTCATTATTATCAGATTTAATCTTGGAATCGAAATCTTAGAACTTAATCGTGTAACAGATTTCGAAAATTAAGATCTCGGAATTTATGAGATCAAAACGTGTAATATTGAAACGTGGTACTAAGACCAGATCCGAAAACATAAAAAAAATAAAATGTTTTTCTTATGGTTTTAACAAAACCTTTTGTTCTCCGACTTTAACTCTAGTTTAGGGAATGAAACAAGAACTGATTAATCAACATATGCTCTAATACCACATGTTGACCAATTCTTGAACATTATAATGGAAAACAATAATATAATCATACCTGATAAGCTAACCAATAAGAGGGAAGATGTTATGATCTCTGATAAGGATCAGGTTCCCGTTTAGGGTGTACGGTTAGGATGGCTAAGGTGAGTTCGTGAGAACTCACGTTTATGAAAAAGAGAGAGGGACGAATTTGATGTTGGTGATAATTGAATGATTCATTAGTCAATTCCCTCTCTATTTATACACCCAATGGGAAACCCATTAATGGCTCATCAGAGTAATTAGGCCCATCAACTAATTACTAGCCATATGTTGATAATAAATAAATAAATCAATTGATCATTTAATAATTAGATAAATGATTATAAGAGCTACATAATAAAACCGTGTCTTACATTAACCTTAAGGGGAGCTTCACCACTTACTCCAAATGGCTTTCCCATTGAACCCAACCCGCACCCCAAATCATATAATAATTTCATGTAAATTATATGATTTGATATTTCTTTGAAAAATCATTTGTTAATAAAATTTAAAGTACCAATAGATATTGCAGAATATTATTGTGTTTAAGATCATTTAAAATATATTTTTAAAGATTTAAAACTCTGTTACATGCATCTATGATTAATTAAGGTAGTTGAGAATTGTGTTTAGAGGATCTTATTAGTCAAAACATAAATAATTGTCTCTTTTTTTGCGACTAATGTTGTCTGTGTATGTTTGTGTGTGTATAGTGGGTTTAAAAGACAAGTAGCCATATACAAGAGACAATCTTGAATTGGAATCTTGTTAATGTGCTTATTGGATAAAGGATAAGAGGACCTCGAATATTTTGTACCTTACTTGACTGTATTTTTGCATAATTTTCCAAGACTTTTGTTTTATTTAATCATTGTTTAAGAAGAAAAGAAATTAACTAATACATAACTAATACAAAAAGTTTTGTATTAACGAATCATAATTGTCATTTTCGTCCATATGGTTCAGTCATTTTTGCAAGTTTCATCTAAAAATTTTATTTTTCTCCGGTGTGTTATCGTGGTTTACAAAACTTGCTATTTTCATCAAATCAGTTAACTCTATCCAAATTTTTACGTTAAATGAGGGGTAATTCCGTAATTGTGTCTTTTATATTTTTCTTTATTTTATCAATTTTGAAACCCTTAATTATTCCCCCCAATCCCCCTTCTAAACCGTAAAAATCCTAATTCATTAATTACGATATTAAAAGGGGTTTTTACGATCGTCCATGTGGTTGAATTACGACATTAAAAGGAGTTTTTACGGTTTAAAAGGGGGTGGGGGGAATAATTAAAGCTTTAAAAATTGATAAAATAAAGAAATATATAAAAAGACACATCTACCCTCATTTAACGTTAAAACTTGGATTGAGTCAACAGAATGAATAAAAATGGCAAGTTTTGTAAACCATGAGGATACACATGAGAAAAATAAACTTTTGGGATGAAACTAAACCACATGGACGAAAATTATTGTTTACACAAATAAAAATGGTAAACTTGTTAAACGAAATTGACATCACATTTATATTTAGTGTAATTTTTTCTAACCAACTTTTATTGCAATCGATTTACGAGCAATTATATATGCTTACAATTTAAACTATATTTATTTATTTTAAGGTTTTAATAACTTTTTTGTGGGGTTCGGTCGAGAGAGACGGGTCAGGCCCATTGGGAACGCTCCCATTTTGTAAAGAACATGACTTTCGTTTTCAAAGTTTATTGTGAATTATTTGGATGTTATTTTTAGCATATATGAATAAAATCAAGTATTATTTGTCCCAAATGTTTGCAAGTTAAATGCTTATGCAGTAAGGGTGGTGGGAGTCGGTGGCGGATCTAGGAAAAAAATTCAGGGGTATCTAAAATTTCGTTCAGGGGTATCTGGATACATAAAACGGTAAAAAAAAAAAAAATTTCCGCTGCGCGTCGAAAATTCCCACTACGCGTCGAAAGTTGAGGGGTACTGACAGGTACCCCTGCCCTCCACATACATCCGCCCCTGGTGGGAGTGGTATGCGGGTAGAGCTCGGATATGCAGGCACACAGGGTAGGGTGAGCGGCTTTCCAAACCTGACGAAACAATCCAAAATTCGAACGTTGAACGGCTAAAAGAGCCGTTGGAAAAAAAAAAATTAAATAAATTTAACCCCTATAAATACATAACAAATTATCCTACTCAATACGTGGTATATTAAGTTGGCGAAGATTAGGAACGAGGTATATACGTTGCATGATATTGCATAATATGATCTTAAAAGATGACGAAAATGCAATATCACCGGTCTACATAAGGGATCCTGCAGTCGAACCAGTTATTGACGATAACGTCATTTCAGAGTTGCACGATGTAGCTACACATATTAGACTTTGATTTGATCTTGTGGAATATGTTGCGAGAAACACCCCGAATTTGGACGAAGACGAAGACTAGATGAATTTTTGTTTTAATTAATTACTTTTTTATCGTCTTTTTATTTATTGTTATGTATTTTTAATTAATTAATTAAATTTTTAGTTTTTAAACTTGTTTATTAATTTGTTTTAATTTAAAAAAAAATAAAAAAATAAGGTGGGTTGGAGGATACCACTTCCACTATGTAGAGTAGTTTGGTATGGCAGTTTGTCTAAATGAGATGTCATATTCTCATTGATGGGTTTGATAGGGTAGTTTTGAGTAAGAGGGTACCACTCCCACCACCCTAAGTGTGTATAAATGTTAAAAACTTTTGTAGCTTAAAAGTTGAACTTCATGTAATTTGTTGTATTCTTAGTCTGGTCTAGCGACTTGTTGGTTTCAGATGAGTTTTTTAGCATTGAATTAATTCTAATTTCATTCGGTGCCAACCAAACACATTTTCTAGTAAATTCACACCGATTCTAATTCTCGTGAATTCCCGAACCAAATGGAACATGTGTTATGATTATAAATCCTTCTTTTGAGCTTGTAAGTATTTGTTAATTGTTGCAATGGCATGGTTATATCTTCATATACAACAAAATCTAGTAAAAAGTGTTTATATTGTGAAACAACAAAATCATTTTAGAACGTACCTTTACTTTCTTTTTTTTAATGGAGGAAAATTTTATAACCAAAGCATGCTTCTCGAATCACCAAAATATTACAAAGAGAACTTCAAACGTTAAAACTACACAAATCCTCCCAAGAAAATGTTAGATCTATTACTAATCCAAATAAATCGAAGGTGCTTTATATCTTCAATCACCCGTGGAATTGAAAGTCTTATCTTTGCAAAAAACAATGTCATTTCTTGCTCTTAATGTGCACTAGTGGCGAATCTAGAACAAAAGTTAAAGGGTAACGAATTTTTTTTAACCGTACTTTCATGTAAATGAAACAAAATTTTTTTTTAACGGTACTTTCATGTAAACAAATTTTTTCTTGACCGAACTTTCATGTAAATGGACCAATTTTTTTTTACCGTACTTTCATGTAAACAATTTTTTTTTTACGGTAACATGCGTCTGGCGAGGCGGAGGACTGGGGATTGGCGGAGGCGGCACCGGGCGATGGTCTCAGCTCAGGTCGAGCGGCTGGTCAAGTGGTCGGTCTCTGGCTCTCACAGTTCGCACTCTCTCTGTCTTTATTCTTGGCCGACCGCTTGGGTAAGTTGGGTTTGAGAATTGAGACTTTGAGGTATTGGGTTTTAATAAAACATTTTGGCTGGCTAAAGCAACCCAAATGTTTTATTAAAACCCAATACCTCAAAACCTTTAATAAAATGTGGGTACTTGGGGTAACGTATTGGGTTTTTTATAAAATTATGGACTTTTTATGAAGTGTTGAGCTTTTAAAAAAAATTGAGGGGTAACGTAAAAAAATTGATGGGTAACGTAATTTTACAACCGGATACATAAAACCGTAATTTTTTTTTGCACTGCGCGTAAAAAATTGAATGGCCCTTAGCTGCATCCGCCACTTATGTGCACCACTAGAAACTAACACAATTGCTTGAACCAACTTGGTTTTGGAAGGAGATAAGTTCAACACCAAATGCATTTCAAATAGGTCTCGAATAGTGAAAGCATAAATACGGGAATATTACACCAATTACTTAGAGAGATCCAAATAGAAGCCGCGCTAAGTACCAACAAATAAACATATGGCCAGCGGATTCATTTACATCATCATATATCGGGCACAAAGCCGAAGGGATCTTGATTCTCCTGATAATTAGATAATCCCTAGTGGGGATACACGCATAATATACCATCATTTATACATATTTTTCATGCATAATCACCCTCATATTTAATTGGTTTTTAGGCAAATTCATAGGAAATAATATTCAGTTAGCTTCTTATTGAATTTGCTAGTTATTTGGCTCTCCATATTAAAAAGGAAAGAAATATCAAATAAAATGAAAATTATTGGAAGCCAGAAGACAAACACGACTATGCATTTCCATGCATGGCCATGCCTCCCTGATATCAGCAGAAACCGAGTCTTAGAACAAGACAATTTGGTCAATGCTTGGTCAAATCCATAGGCATGGCCATGCCTCCGTACACACGGTCATGCATGTGTATCCCCTCCAACGGATTCTGAAAAAGCTGAAGATTTGCACCAGTATAATGTCAGAAAAGCAAAACTGCACGCTCGTGCGTAAGGAGTGTGCCTCGTCCGTTTTCTACCTATCATCTTTTATTTTAAACAGCAAAAAGTTCATTGACTTCAAGAATGAATATTAATTTCACTTATGAAAATAAATTGTTATATGAAAATTGTTAATTTACATGGGTTAATATGTTACCCCGTTTATTAAATAAGTCGTGTATGGGTTAACCCAATTAATAAACGGGTCATGTTCGGAATGATATGTTCAATAAACAGGTTATATTAGACAACCCAAAACCTTATTACTTATGTGTCGTGTTTCGGGTTGTGTCAATAATTACTGCCCGAAAATAATATGGTAAGTCAACCATTTGAGTTCTCTATCTTTTTACGTAGTGACGAAGCTTGAAGAAAAACGCAGGGGGCGTGACTGGGGGGCCGGAAATTAATACCTAAAAATTTTTCAGGGGGGCCGGAACTTAATACCTATAAAATTTTTGGCTGAATACATATAAATTAACAATTCTGAGTGAAAAATCGTGGTGGGGGAGGGAGGGGAGGGGAGGGCCCCCGGGCCCTAATGAAGCTTCGCCATTGTTTTTACGTGTATATCACCTGCATGAAAAAGAATCTTACAATCTTACTCGTAAAAAGACAAGATCACAAGAAAACTCTAACCAAGACAAAATCTAAAAGAACCTATTTTTGTGATTTGTCTCTAAAATAAATCATGATCTTGGCTTCCTATATCTATGATGCTACCTTTACCATTGACATTTTCTTTCATCACTTACACTGTTGTGCCATTTATATTATTTGTAGCTTTATAATACTATTTTATTAGATGTATGATTCTAATGTATTTTCCATGTCTAGATAGGGTTTTGGAGTTGGGGATCTCCCTAGAAGCCATCTCTTTATCATATATGATAGATGTATGTTTTGCTTACATATCACTCTCCCCAAACCCTATTAATATTTTGTTATTGGTGGTATTTTATTGGGTATGGTTGTTGTTATCTTTAAAATAACAACTAGAGATGTAATACTCACTTCCTTATGTGTTATACTGACGACAAGAGAAGAGAGATATATGTCATCAATGATGATCGGAAGAAAGATTTATGAGCTAGTAAAAAAAACAGAGATTTAAATTTTAAATTGTGAGAGAGATACTAAAAGAGGGAGAGAAAATTATAAACATTACATTGGGAGCAGTTTTCTTTATGTAATATTAATTTTTTTTAATTATAATAACATCGTCTGATTCTTAAATTCAATCCAATCAATTTAACCAGTAAACCAGTAGTGCGACCAATTTAACCAGTCTGGTTTTCAAAATATTGATCGGGACATTCGAGAGACATCGAGTTATATGATAAATTTTCTTTACTCTTGACTCTTAAAATGTGTGAGGTTATACAAGTCATGAGTCAACTTTGTTATCTCAAAAAAACGAATTGGTCTTTGAGCAACGATGAATGACGCGTGAAATGACCTTCTAAAAACACCCGCCCGACTCGATATGACCTTTTCTAACCCGGATAAAAACGTCGGGTACGGGTCGTTTCAAATAACAAGTCAGCCCCCTTCACGTTACATTTCACCCTTTCAGGACTCTCTCTCTCTCATCTTCGAACTGATTTCTACGATCTGTGGCTATGTCGATGTCGGATTCGGATACGTCTTCTCAAGGAGGCAGCGAATACAAAAACTTCAAACAAATTACTCGTGATCGTGAGTTCCTTTTCCTCTTTGTATTCCGTATGTGTAATCAAGTTCAATTATGCTTGTGATCAGGTTGATTAAGCAGTTGTGTATGTTGTTTGTTTGAATTGATCGTATATGGAACTTATGCAGTTGTGTTTTTGAGTTTATTTTCAGTTATCGAACGATATAAGAATTAAGAGACTTGAAAATGAAGGAAACCATGTTTCCTGTTATAAATTATTATTTTAGAATAATAATTCAAGTGACTATATCACTAGACATAGAAATAGCTGTTTTGTTTAAAATGATGATATATGGAACTTTTGTTTTGTTAATTTGTTATTCTTGTATGCATTTTTGAAACTACATAACAGTTATGGTAATTTCTGCACTTGGCTAACAAAATTGTAACAGCTTTGTGCTTTTGCTAAGTGACACCGACTAAATGGCCCTAAATCTTGTGGTTTTGATCAGGTTAACTAAGTACTATTAGTGAAGCCCTGGTATTTGATTTTTGTTTGAATTGGTGTATGAGATTTAGTAAGTTTGTAATTTTTGGTTTATTCTGGTGATATAATAAGATGCTTCTAGGACTTGATATGATCATGCCGGCACTAAATATACGGGGATTTTTCTCAATGCGTTAAGTATAAAGGGAAAGAGATCATTTATAACTTGAATGTGTGAATTGCTTTAAAATATGCTAAGTTAATAATAGAATTTGTTTTTCACTATACATATCAAGTATTGAGTGAGAGTACTGGAAGAAGGTGATGCTTATTGCATGAATTTTTACAGAGATTACATTAATTTGATATATAGTAATTAATGACTCGATCTATAAAGAAGTTTCAACTGATCTTTCTAAAACAAATATATTCCATGTTTGGTCCTGTTACTATGAAGTTTTTGACAAGTTTGTTTGACATGTTTGACATCCATGTATTGATGTATTTTTTGTTTCTTTTGTTTAGAAAAGCGATAAGTTCTGATGGTTATTTACTTAGGTACGAATTAGGTGAAAGCAAAATGGCTCATTTAAGTAATAATTATAGAGTATAACTAATTATAAATTTGATACTGTACTATTTTGATGCTGTTATCTTTCTAAACATCTGGTTTCATTGTATAAATTACTTAAAAAAGATTGTAAAGATTCCCTTCAAGCATGCATAATTCAAAAGTTACTTGTTAATTGGGGTGGTGAGAGATGCTTTACTCCTAGGCGGCCAATTAAGAGTCTGTAACTGATTGCAATTGTATTTTATGTCTTTAAGCTCATTGCAAATGTAAACAACATGACATGAACGTACAAAGTTACGTTAATAAAACATAACTACATAGTTCTAAATTGCCTATAATCTCAAGCATTAAAATAAACAATAACATTGCCATAATTATCCTTATCCTTAGTCCTTAGCGTTGCGTTAGTGTGTCTTAGCGTATAGACTTTTTTAGGGGAGTGTATAGGTACTTTCAAGGGGGTTAGTACTACGTTCTCTTGTCTTTTTGCTCTTTTACATGTTGCACTATAGTGTCTCTTTGCTCTTCTACATGTTGCACTATAGTTTTATCACCACCTTATGCTAGCGGTACTGCGGTAGTTTACTAATATCATTATCAGTACTTTTGTATGGTTGCTGCCTTGATTCTCTTAGTCACATTTTATGTTACCTGGATTACTATACTGTACAGTGTACACGTAGAGAAAAGGTTAAGAAAAAAAGGTTTTTGGAGTCGGGGATCTCACTAGGAGCAACCTCTCTACCCCATGGGTTAGAGGAAAGGTTTGCCTCTATCCGACCCTCCCCTGACCCTACCAATAGCCCTGCTATGAGTGAGATTTTACTGGGTATGTTGTTTGTTTGTTTAGTTGCATTATTTGAAGCACAATGAAAAGTTACATAACAGGACCACGATGCTGTTTAGAAGGTTAAAGCTCTGGTTTCTAAACCTTTGTACTACTAAGAAAATAGAAATACCAACTTAATTTTAGGTGAAGGAAGCTTATGTTAATGATATCAATATAGGAAAATGATCGTCTTTTGATTTTTTTTTTAAATGTTTGATCAAACAACTATATTAAGTAAAGTTGAATTGAACAAGGCTTGAAAACCTAACCTTTCTGTTTTAACATATTAGTACTAACAAACGAGTTTGCACTTTTAGATGGTTAGTTCATGATATGAATGGGCTGCTAGTTATGAGTTTTCACTAGAATGTAACAATCTTCTGAATTGATCACCGCACATTCATATTAGTATATCACTTTTTCTTATCTGTTGCTTTTTTCATCCATATTTACTTTTTCTTTTGTTGTAGACCTATTTTCTGTGTTATTGTAATAACAAGAAGAAAAAGCCAAGAATAATAAAAATAAGCATTCTACTCTAGATTAGTTATGGTAGGCTAACATTAAGTTTCAGATGGCATTGCTTAAGCCACTAGATAATGATACTTTGCCTTTTCAAAGTTTCAACCAAGAGTTCTTAAGAGAGAATATAGGTTACTAAGAAGTCAAACGTTATGAATGATTGAATGAACATACATAACCTTATTCTTGAGTGATGTTATTGACTGTTATTATTTTTAAACCTGTTCTTCAATCTTGATCCATCTCATCAATATTTCTCCTCATCTGTTTTTATTAGCAAAATGTGAATTTGCCAAGGATTGAATTCACTTTTAGAAATTTACAACTCTATGCATCTCAAACTTGTCATTAGCTGGTTTGAATACACTCAATGATCAGATTTACTAGCTTTGTTTGATATCAGAGGCAACAAGTTTGTTGTTATATTGGTTATGTGTAGATCTGATTTCAAGACTAAATTGGTTGATTCAATAATTACTTCGACTTGCAGGATTATTGTATGAAATGCTCAGGTCGGCAAAAAGACCGGACTCAAAATCACATTGGAAGGTATGCAATCTGGTAGTCATTGATCTGAAAGTTTATGTCTTCTTCACAGTTATTGGTTGGTTTTTAAAATACTAGATTTATTACTTGTAAACCTCGAGGCAATTATCATGGTCACACTTTGGTTACAATTATGACTCACGGTCTTGCTAAAATAAATAATATTTTCTAAGAGCATATTTTACAATACCTCGCTGTATTTAAACATGCTCCACTATTTGTGGTTTCTTTATTCGGTTGCTACCATCGTTCTGGGTCGTTTGAAACATCACCCTATCTTTGCTCCTGGAACTGCATTCCTTAATTGACTCATTTAGAGTAAAGTATTGGTGTTGTAGTCCCCTTGGTAGTTTTTGTTTGTAGTGATTAATACTTTTTAAGATATTACTCATTTGTGCTCTTTCTTGTTGAATTTACAGTTACCTTATAGTAAATCTGCTCTTATGTTTCCCGTCAAATTTTCAGAGTCTGACACTCTTTTGATTAGGTTCTGATCATGGATAAAGTGACTGTTAAAATTATGTCATGTTCATGCAAGATGGCAGACATCACTGATGAAGGAGTTTCATGTAAGACGTAAAATGCCTGCCTTAGAAAGTTTTAAATTCCTTATTCCTGATCTTTAGTATAAATGCATTATTAATGTTCACACGCCCCTTCTAATGTTTGCCACCAGTCAGCACTTCATCGACCATACTTTTATTTGGTTTTTAACATCCTCACAGATCTTTCCATCTTTTCATAATGATCCCAAATGATGAAACATATCTTTGTCAACACCTCTAAAGTTGCATTTCACGTAAAATGCAAACATTTCACGTAAAATGCAAACAAAAGTTTAAGTCAAAGCATTGGACCATAATTTTTGACTTCTGTTAAACGATGATAAGTTATAATAATGTAAATTTGGTTTTCCCTTTATGCAGTGGTGGAAGATATAAACAAGAGAAGACAACCGCTGCCCACTATGGATGCAGTATACTACATCCAGCCAACAAAAGAGAAGTATTTGAAATTCTTTGCCCTGTTTCCCTTCCTGTTCTCACTCTTTGACATACAATATATAATTTGACTTATTACATTTGTAACGCCTAACTTGTACCAATAAGGTCCACGAGTTTTCTTTACATCTCATGCTAAATGCAGTGTTGTAAAAATCGCTAGGCGCTAGTCGGGCGGTGGGGTAGGGCCTAGGCCTAGGCGGGATTAATCGGGGCCTAGGCGGGATTAATCGGATTATAATTTTTATATGTAATTTTCAGTTTTTTATATATATACACACATTTTTATATGTAATTTTTATAAAAATGTTCATTTTTAAACCACACCAAAGGTTTTCGCCGGAATTTGGCCGGAAAGTTCAGGTTTTCGCCGGAATTTGGCCGGAAAGTTCAGGTTTTCGCCGGAAATTTCAGGTTTTCGCCGGATTGTTCGCCGGAATGTTCACCGGAATCTGGCCGCCTAGGCCCGTCTAGGCCCGCCTAGGACCGCCTAGGCCCGCCTAGGCCGCCTAGGACCGCCTAGGCCCAAAATTCCTCCTTAGCCGAGCGCCTAGCGATTAATCGGCGCCTAGGCGACACTGGCTAAATGTCATTGCCAACTCCTTATTTATGTTACAACTTCTTTGACTTGCAAATTCAATAGTGTCACCACCAGCTCATTGTCTATGTTACCACAGAATTTTACTTGCAAATCGGACAGAGTTGTTATATTATTAGGAAAATATATTAAAGATTGCACTTTTTCACTTTTGTGAGTTTTGTCTAGAAGACTAATGTAAGATACTATAACCAGTTTATGAAAACCCTCAACATATATATATGCAAAAATGAACAATGATATTTTATTTTGGGTTGGTGATGTTATCTTTAACACCGTGTTCCCGAGTTATATTTTCTTTGGAGCGAGTTGGAAGGATTTGGAAGGAAGTCAGGAACCATAATGGAAAATAAAATGTTAACATGCTTCTCTTCGGAACTTTCCTCCCAAATGCAGGAAGATTTGGAGAGGAAGGAAAGGAAATGTATAATGCCTTTTTAGTTACCAAACAACCCTCAATTTAAATTAACATATCTTACACTTGAAGGGTATATTTGTAACATTATCAGCTTTCTTTCCCTCCAACTCAAGAACATTTAAAAAGAATTAAAACATGACACTTTTTTTCTTTTATTTCCAACTCGAGAATACACAAATAAAATTGTTATTCTTTTCTTCCTTCCAGTCCAAACACAGCATAAACATGTGTGTTCCTTCACAAATCAAGTGTCTACTCTAGGTTCTGTGATTGTTTGATTATGATGATAATATGTACCGATATCAGTATTCCTTCATTTAAATCATCTCTATTGACAGATATCTTTTTTTATTCTATCCTCACATGCTTTTGTCAAAATGCAGTGTCCGTATTCTCCTGTCTGACATGGCTGGAAAAACACCTCTTTATAGAGAGTATGTGAGATATCAGAGGCCTTCTTTAATGTTCCTGTTCTTTTATGCATCTCATTATGAAAATATTGTATTTACATCTTATGGTTCTTTAATATTTGTTTTCTTTCTCTTTTCAGTGCCTATGTCTTCTTCAGTTCTTCTGTTCCAAAAGAATTGGTTAATTACATTAAAAAGGAGCAAAGTCTAAAATCTCGTTTACGTGCTATGAAAGAGGTTTGAGTTCATTTTTTTATCTTTGTTTTTGTAATATAATGGATTTCATAGTTGTATTTAATTTGGAGGGAATTTGCAGATGAACTTGGAGTACTTCGCCATTGATAGCCAGGTAAAACATGCTGCTAAACTGAAACAAAATTTAGTTACTTGATTATATGCACCCCTATTTGTGCGTAGTGCGTGTTATAATTGCAATACCTAAGAGTCACTGCCTTTGTCATAAAGTGATATTTTGCTCATAGAGAGTTCTGCAAAAGTTCATGTAACCTGAGGCATATTTCTTTGAAACCAAACTATTATTATTATAATGCTCCTTTGTTGTTTTGACTAGCCTTCTTTTACAACAGTGTTTTATAACTGATAACACAACGGCTTTGGAAGAACTTTATGGGAATGAGGAGATGACCCGGAAAGGAGATGAATGTTTAAATTTGATGGCTGACCGTATTGCAACCGTCTTTGCTTCATTATTGGTATGCTATCTTTTATTAAATTTATCAAGATTGAGGGTATTGAATAGGAGATGTGAAACCTATTTCATTTTCTAATATTATATAAACGCTTCTCAGGAGTTCCCATTTGTCCGTTACCGTGCTGCCAAATCCCTTGATCCTACCACAATGACCACAATTTGTGATTTGATCCCTACAAAGCTCGCTGCTGCTGTTTGGAATTGTCTTATGAAGTATAAATCTCTCAAAAACTTCAGTTTCCCTCAGACAGAAACATGCGATTTGCTCATCCTGGATAGATCAATAGATCAGGTTTTTATCTTAATACATAGATTATGATTTCTTATTGCAGTCCATTGTTTTGATTTTATCTTCTTCTAGATTGCTCCTATCATTCACGAATGGACATACGATGCTATGTGCCATGATTTACTTCATATGGATGGAAATAAATATGTTCAAGAGGTTAGTCTATGGTTTCTGGGCATAAATTGTTCATCAGGATATGTCTTCATTTTGCTATTATACATCAAGTAATTATATTACTTAGGTTGCAAGCAAAACAGATGGCCCACCTGAAAAGAAAGAGGTCCTTCTAGAAGATCATGATCCTGTATGGCTAGAGATCCGCCATTTACATATAGCAGATGTATGTCTCATTGGTTTTAATTTTTGTTTTTATTTCTTTAATAGTTCTGAGCGGATGCATGCAAATGGTTTCTTAAAAATCTTGCTTTGTCAGGCTGGTGAACGGTTGCATAACAAGATGACGAGCTTTGCATCAAAGAATAAAGCTGCACAGATGCATGGTTCAAGGTCTGTTTAATATGGTTTTTATAAAAAATCCTATTTCTTTTCGCTCCCAGAGATATAAAAATCAACAAATATATGAAATTTAAGAGTCTAATCTCTCTTTTAATATGGTTTTTATAACATGGTTCAAGCTGCTTTGTCAATCATAAAAACGTCTTAATACTTGTTTATTATTATTTTTTTTGTGCGTAGTAATATGTCTACTCGAGACTTGCAAAAGGTGGTCCAAGCATTGCCACAATATAGTGAACACATGGACAAACTAACCCTCCATATTGATGTAAGTTGACCATGTAGGGACTTATGATTAAAGTCAATTTAATATTACCTTATGTTCATGTTTACTACAATATGCCATTTCATATTTCTGTTTCCATAACTTCTTGATTCATTACTCTCTCTTAAATTTGTCATGGTTCACAAAAAAGTTGTAATTTTGAAAGTGTCCAGGATATTTTATAGAAGGAAGAAAAAGAAATTCTCTAATGCAATGTTGTAATTGTGTATGCATATGATTGACACAGATTGCTGATAAGATCGGCAAAATTATTACGGAGTCTGGGCTTAAAGAAGTGGGGCAGTTAGAACAAGACCTTGTATTTGGAGATGCAGGAACTAAGGAGGTTATCAACTTCCTTAGAACAAAACCGGTTAGTTATAATTGTTATCTAATTAAATAAAAAACATAAACATCATCAATGGTCTAAGCACATTATGTATGCTTCTTCTTGCAGGATGCTACACGTGAAAGTAAATTGCGATTGTTAATGATATATGCTGCAACTCATCCAGATAAATTTGAGAGTGACAAACTTGCAAAGTTAATGGAGGTAATAAGGCTTTTTAATTGCTATATATGCTTTTTTGGAGCTTATATATTTTTTTGTTTTTATTTTTTTCATGTATGTTTTCTAGTTAGCAGGACTTCCAGATGATGTTAAGAGTGCTGTATACAACATGAGATTTCTCGAGGGGTCATCAGATTCTAAAAAGAACTCAATCAGTGCCTTCGCTTTAAAATTTGATCCTCACAAGGTATAATAACATGCATAGCTCTACTCTATGAATTCTTCCACTTTCGTTTCTGAATAGGGGTAAACGAGCCAAGTCGAGCAGAGCCTGAACTCTCCTAAGCTCGAGCTAGTCTCATTTAACATAAGAGAGCTTGGGCTCGGCTCGTTTAACTTAAGAGAGCTCGAGCTCAGTTGTTTAGAGCTATATTTGTAAAACTCGAGCTCGGCTACGGCTGTAAAAGAGCCGAGTCAGGCCGAGTCGAGTCGAGAACAAACCGAGCCTAGTCGAGTCGGCTCGTTTAACTTAACGAGCTGAAATGGTGAGCTCGACTCGGCTCGATCCAACTTGTGGCTCGTCTTATTTTTAAAGTTTTGTAATTTTACACGTATTGATATATATGAAAACAAAAAATAATATTTATAACATACACGTAATGCAGATTTATAAACTATAGAATTTATAATTTATATATTAAAACTAGGGTTATAATTTTGGGTTATAATATATATATATATATATATATATATATATTAAATTAAAAATTTGGCTTTAATTTAAACGAGCCAAGTGAGTGAGCCAACGAGCCAGCTAATGAGCGAGCTTACCTTGGCTCTGGACGAGCCGGTTTCGAGCAAGCTTTTTTGGAGTGAACCTCGAGCCGTGAGCTTTTTGAACCGCACTAAGAGTAAGTGTAGTGGTAGCGTGAAAGGGGGGGCGTGATCCACATGGCCCTTTCATGGGCGTGGAACGCCGCTCCCCTAGGGCGTGAATGGGCGTGAATATGGGGGGCATGGGGCATTCACGGGCATAAGGGGCAAACCAAACAACTAACAACCAATCAAAAAACTCCAACTCATTATTTCTTTTTTTTTTCTTTTTAATTAAATAATTAGTTTATGATTAAAAAATAAATGTGGGGAGTGAAACCACTACACACCTTAGTGATTCTGTCCAATGATTGCTCATGTGCTGATGTGGCAGTGACGTGGCGGGGTTTGAATCACTTGGGCGTGAAACAACTACGGATGGCCTAAACTCGGCTTGTGAGTAGTTTTTCAAGCTCGGGCTCGGCTCGTTTATTATTTATTATTTATTTAATTATTTAATTTATATACTTTTATAATTATGTATATATATATTTATAATTATAATTTTATTAATTTAGAAGAAGCACGGGTTAAGAAAAGATCGTGTTGGTGAACAATCCCCCTGGCAGTTAACAAGATTTTATCCAGTGATCGAGGTATGAATTTCTATCATTTTTCTTCAACCATTTAAGAGACCCAACTAAAAACACACGTCATCTTTCAGGACCTGATCGAAAAGCTTAGCAAAAATGAACTACCAAAGAATGATTACCCTTGTATGAATGATCCAAGTCCCACTTTTCATGGTAGATCACAGTCTGAGTCAGCACTACCACCTGCTCATTCAATGAGATCCAGAAGAACAGCAACGTGGGCCCGGCCTCGAGATTCTGAAGACGGGTATTCTAGGTCTGCCATATTTTTTATTTTATCAAAACTAATAATTACATAGTTATTTACTTATTTAATAAAAATATAAAATAAAACCCGAGTTTTTTGCTTTTGTTGCAGTGATTCCATTCCGAGGCACACGTCTAGTGACTTTAAGAAAATGGGTCGACGTGTTTTTGTATTTATCGTTGGTGGTGCAACTAGATCCGAGGTAAGTATTTTCTAGTTTTGAAGAATCGTCGGTTTTATAATAAGCACAAAAAACCTTACATTAAACCCCGTTCCTCTCAGCTACGAGTTTGTCACAAGTTGACAGATAAATTGAAGAGAGAAATCGTTCTAGGTTCATCTAGTCTTGATGATCCTCCACAGTTCATAACGGTCAGTAACAGAATTGAGAAATGTTTTCAAAATATTATGAAAAGTTTTTGTTTGTTTGTTTGTTTGATTGATGATATTTGTTTTATATTGAATTTGCAGAAAATGAAGATGCTGACTGCAAATGAAATCTCATTGGATGATCTTGAAATATAGGAATGACATTTGTGGTTGTTGCATGCTTTCTGTTTGTTATCATATATGTATATTGGTCTCTATTTCCTATTATTGGGCAATTTATATTAAACCATTCATGCTGGTTCCCTCAAAGAACTTAAAAAAAAATAATATATGTTGTATATTCAGAAAGAAAATTATTAAAACCATTATATTTTTTGTTTTGCTTTTCGAAACTTATGAACCTCAGTGAGAAACCTGGATTTAAATTGGCGCACAATTTAAAAGCAAATTCCAGTTTTTTTTTCTTTTGCTTTTCTTAATTTTTATTAAGATAAAATTTAGTTTTTCTCTAATAATATAAATCTAAATACATAGTTTTATTTAGTTCCCTTTTGTTTTTTTGGTGTGATATAAATTTTAGAGTAAAGTATAGTCCCTGTGGTATGTCTAAATTTAGATTTGGTTTCTAATTTTGAAAAATTACACTGTCAGTCTCCAAATTAAGCAAAAAACGTAACATGTTTAGTCACTGGAATGGATGACAGTTAACTTTTCTGTTAAATATTTTTAAAAGTAACCAAAATAGCCCTAAGTTAAAAAAAAATTAATAAAATAGGTTTTAGAAAAAAAGCGGCGGTGTCGCCTGTGAACTAGGGGGTATAAATATAGGTTTTTTTTATTTTTTTAATCTAGAGGTATTTTGGTTATTTTTAAAATATTTAATAGAAAAGTTAACTGACATCCACTTCAGGGATCAAACATGTTACACTTTATGCATAATTTGGGGATTGACATTGTAATTTTTCAAACTTAGCGACCAAATCCAAAATTTACATTTATGCATAATTTGAGGACCATCTGTGTACTTTTTTTTTAACATCAAATTTCATTAAAGGGCAACTAGCAAGCAGCTAGAGTCGGGAAACAACAAAACACAATTAGAAACAAAACTTACACCAATCTTTCCACGCTATAGACTTACAAGATCTATTTTTCATCCAAAGAAACCCGAGGGATTTTGTGTCATCCAAAATTTTAGCAACAAGAGGCACTTTATTATCGAATACAAACTCGTTTCTAGCCTTCCAAATGCACCAACAAACCACCATAATAATCCCTTGAATTGATTTCCTTTTAACCCGACTCCGGTTTGAAATAATATGAATGTTTAGAAGATCCCTAACCGAGAAGGCGAAAATCGACGGAATACCACACCAAGCCGAAATGGATTGCCAAATCAAAGAAGCAAAATGACCATCTGTGTACTTTTAACTCTAATTTTAATGAGAACTGAGCTTTATCTAACCTAAACTATTTTCTAATCTCATAATATATTTTTTTATAATAACTAAAGGTATATTTTTTGTGCCTAATTTTATTCAAGTATTACAAGAATCCATCATTTATATAACCCCTAGTTATTTCATAAAAGAAAAATCTAATATTTCTAATAATTTTTAAAAAATATACATATTTTTACTCTCAAAGTACCAAAACTAGTATGTATAAATATCATCTATATATGCATTTCACATCCCTCATAGGTGTGCAACCTCGATCTACCTGTTATGTTAACACGTTCATATAAATCATTCCTTTATATCGAATACAAGAATTTTTTTACAGCGACAACGCGTAAATCAACTCTTCACATCACAAGTCTATACAAGTCGATGAAAAACCAAGTTTTGACCAAAATTTTCACAAAGCCAAGCTCGCTCCGGCTCATGCCCTAATAGTCTTTAAAAAAAAGTTGAAAATGGAAAAAAAAAATTCTAAGATGACGTAAAATACCATTATAATAGTATTATTTTGGAATTTAATTGATTCTGTTTTAAAAAGAGAAAAAAGATATTACCGAAAGAAAACCATGGGTAGAAGCATGAAAATAGACCATCCAATGAGGAGACAATATTAGCTGGCTGCCTTGGAATAGAATAGCAACCATACTAAACCATAGGATAAGAAAGACATCTACAAAGTACCATGTACCATTATTTTCTTTTATTATTATTATTTTTTTTATTCCAAATACATCACATTTCCATCTTTTATTATTGCTGGTGGCCCGGCCCATTCATTCCGTACAATTTTGTGGGCCAATTTTGTGTAAAGTTCGACTACTCAACTATACTTTCTTTGTTTCCTTTCCTTTTGTATTTGCCATTTTCAATTTCTTTATCTAGTACTACTTCGTGGGTAATAAATATCATTCGGGTTGGGCCCATTATCAAATTTGTACCATAGATTGTATTCTTGACTTTTTCAATAGATGATATCAATCATTCATTGTAACTTGTAATTGTACACCCAATTGTTTGGACCAATTAAGGTTGAGTACATTGACTATACAACCCTTTTGTTGAAGGATCTAAGGGCGGGCGGAACTAAAAGAGGTCCGATGGTCTGGTGATCATCTGATCGGTCAAAATTTCTAACCATTGAGGTATTTAAGTCGGCGAGTTTTTATAGACCCCTCAAATTGTTTCAGGTAGAGTAGTTGAAACGAATATGAAAGAAAAAATTGCTGTAACCCTGATTGAAGCTGAATTTTCTAACTGTATCGTAACATCAAGACTATTCGCTTTTAAAAGATTTGTGCTAGTTTGAACGTTGTTTTAACATGTAAAAAAGGTTGAAACGTTCTTTTATCGGTATACAAACTATATATGGTTCCGACTCTCATAAGAAAAAAAACGCAAATTATTTTTAAATTGTTTTCATGACGAAACACAAATTAATATTAAAATATATGGCTCTAATGTTGTCGTATCATAATATAAGGTGGACACGAAAAAGATATACATAGTAAAAATATAATGGTAGGTGAGATTATTTTGTATCTATGAATATCTTGCAATAATTATTATACCTACTTTACCTTTAAACTAAAAGGAAAACAATAGTAAGTGGTGAGACTCTTAAATCACTTTTTTAAGACACAATTCTAAATAATTTTATGAAAATAGTAGGGCAAGCAGTCAATGTTAAATGAAGTACTATTTAGTAGCAATAATTAATTTGTAATAAACAAAATATTAAATAATTTTTTTCATAACAAATATTAATTGAATTGTAGATTATATATAGATTTTCCTCCATGAATTTAATATTTTAAATGCTATATAACAACAAACAAATAATTTCTGTATGTAAATTAACTAAGAAAATGTCAAACTAAGGAGTCGGATTTTTGTCCAAAACAATATAATAATATTATTGTTAGTGTTTTGTTTCATTTTCTTTTAATTTTATATTTTTATTACAACGCCAACGTGGCAAAATAATTCATTTATTTAGGATTATTTTGTTTTCCGTACATAGTCTGAATTATTATAAATTTAAATACCAAACAACTCTACTAAATAATTTTGTCATGTTCTATAAACTCTCAATTGTTTATTTCCATTACCCCACCCTTTTTTATCCACCCATTCATGGTTACTTCTCATCATTTCACTCATCAATTATATTTTAAAAAAATACATATTTTTATATTTATTAACATGTTTCTTTAAAAGAAACTAGTTTTTACCCCCCGCGCTTCGCGGCGGGAGTCTGGTTGTTATTGGTTTGGCTCGTTTGCGTGGAATCATAAATTCGTTATAACGTACGATACCCAAAAACACTTGAAGTTGAATACAACTGTCTTCAATAAAATTTAAACCAGAACGTTGACAAAAGAAATTGTTAAGAAAACGGCGCATTCCGTTATTTAAAAAACATAACGAACGAAAGTTATCATAGATAACGTTGTCGGGCCCATCGTTAATAAAATTTAAACGAAAGCATAGGCACAACGGTAAAAATAATGTTAATAGAAAGGAAACATAAAACTAAATAATAAAAAAAGGTAAAACAAATTAAAAAAATTACCGGTTCGGTTCGTCAAAAACCATAAGGCGAATCGATAATACCAATATCAATAATGATGTTGTTCGCCCATAATAGATTCGGTTCGTCATGGTACCACAACGGTAACGGCACTCGATACAGGCAACGATAAAAAAAATCGATTTTGAATACAACTCCGTTTTAAAACAAATTTATATCGGAACGTTAACAAAAAAAAACGGCGCACCTGTATTTTGAAAAAAAGTTAACGAACGAGAGTTTATTAAACTTATGTGGCAAATCTATAAAAAAACAAAGTTTTGAGTAAAAAAGAAAAGAAAATTAAAGCTTATTTTGAACTTTAGTGGCCAGTTTATAAAAAAAAACTTTTGTAAGAAAAAAAAAACTACTATTCATCCCCATGAAAAAAAAAACTACTATTAGCGATGGAAGAGCCGGTGGTGTTCACTCACCGCTAGTAATGGGTCGTATGGTGAAACGATGGTGAATGAGGGAAACCCTAATTTGGTCTGGTGTGAAAGGGGAAAAAAGAAATGGGCGTAAAAAAGGGATGCTCACACTCATAAAAGTCATAAGCAAGAGTTGTACATGCTGCATTGCATCTTCTACACATTACTATTCTCCTCCATGTGTTTTACCCCCCGCGCTTCGCGGCGGGAGTGTGTTTGTTATTGGTTTGGCTCGTTTGCGTGGAATCACAGACTCGTTATAACGTACGATACCCAAAAACACTTGAAGTTGAATACAAGTGTCTTCAATAAAATTTAAAGCAGAACGTTAACAAAAGAAATTGTTAAGAAAACGGCGCATTTCGTTATTTAAAAAAACATAACGAACGAAAGTTATCACAGATAACGTTATCGGGCCCATCATTAATAAAATTTAAACGAAAGCATAGGCACAACGGTAAAAATAATGTTAATAGAAAGGAAACATAAAACTAAATAATAAAAAAGGGGAAAACTAATTAAAAAAAAAATCACTATTCATCCCCATGGGAGGGAAACCCTAATTTGGTCTGGTGTGAAAGGGAAAAGAAGAAATGGGCGTAAAAAGAGGATGTTCACATGCATAAAAGCCATAAGCAAGAGTTGTACATGCTGCATTGCATCTTGTACACATTACTATTCTCCTCCATGTGTATTACCCCCCGCGCTTCGCGGCGGGAGTCTGTTTGTTATTGGTTTGGCTCGTTTGCGTGGAATCACAGACTCGTTATAACGTACGATACCCAAAAACACTTGAAGTTGAATACAACTGTCTTCAATAAAATTTAAACCAGAACGTTGACAAAGGAAATTGTTAAGAAAACGGCGCATTTCCTTATTTAAAAAAACATAACGAACGAAAGTTATCATAGATAACGTTGTCGGGCCCATCGTTAATAAAATTTAAACGAAAGCATAGGCACAGCGGTAAAAATAATGTTAATAGAAAGGAAACATAAAACTAAATAATAAAAAAGGGGAAAAAATTAAAAAAAATTTACTATTCATCCCCATGGGAAATATATATATGTACGATACCCAAAAACACTTGAAGTTGAATACAACTGTCTTCAATAAAATTTAAACCAGAACGTTGACAAAAGAAATTGTTAAGAAAACGGCTCATTTCGTTATTTAAAAAAACATAACGAACGAAAGTTATCATAGATAACGTTGTCGGGCCCACCGTTAATAAAATTTAAACGAAAGCATAGGCACAACGGTAAAAATAATGTTAATAGAAAGGAAACATAAAACTAAATAATAAAAAAGAGGAAAACAAATTAAAAAAAAATTAAAAAAATCACTATTCATCCCCATGGGAGAGAAACCCTAATTTGGTCTGGTGTGAAAGGGGAAAGAATAAATGGGCGTAAAAAAGTGATGCTCACACTCATAAAAGCCATAAGCAAAAGTTGTACATGCTGCATTGCATCTTCTACACATTACTATTCTCATCCATGTGTTTTACCCCCCGCGCTTCGCGACGAGAGTCTGTTTGTTATTGGTTTGGCTCGTTTGCGTGGAATCACAGACTCGTTATAACGTACGATACCCAAAAACACTTGAAGTTGAATACAATTGTCTTCAATAAAATTTAAACCAGAACGTTAACAAAAGAAATTGTTAAGAAAACGGCGCATTTCGTTATTTAAAAAAACATAACGAACGAAAGTTATCATAGATAACGTTGTCGGGCCCATCGTTAATAAAATTTAAACGAAAGCATAGGCACAACGGTAAAAATAATGTTAATAGAAAGGAAACATAAAACTAAATAATAAAAAAATGGAAAACAAATTAAAAAAAAATAAAATAAAATCACTATTCATCCCCATGGGAGAGAAACCCTAATTTGGTCTGGTGTGAAAGGGGAAAGAATAAATGGGCGTAAAAAAGGGATGCTCACACTCATAAACGTCATAAGCAAGAGTTGTACATGCTGCATTGCATCTTGTACACATTACTATTCTCCTCCATGTGTTTTACCCCCCGCGCTTCGCGGCGAGAGTCTGTTTGTTATTGGTTTGGCTCGTTTGCGTGGAATCACAGACTCGTTATAACGTACGATACCCAAAAACACTTGAAGTTGAATACAACTGTCTTCAATAAAATTTAAACCAGAACGTTGACAAAAGAAATTGTTAAGAAAACGGCGCATTTCGTTATTTAAAAAAACATAACGAACGAAAGTTATCATAGATAACGTTGTCGGGCCCACCGTTAATAAAATTTAAACGAAAGTATAGGCACAACGGTAAAAATAATGTTAATAGAAAGGAAACATAAAACTAAATAATAAAAAAGGGGAAAACAAATTTAAAAAAAAAAAAAAATCACTATTCATCCCCATGGGAAATATATATATACTAGTTTTTATCCCAGCGCTTCGCGGCGTGAGTTTGTTTGTTATTGGTTTGTCTCGTTTGCGTGGAATCACAGATTCGTTATAACATACGATACCCAAAAACACTTGAAGTTGAATACAACTGTCTTCAATAAAATTTAAACCAGAACGTTGACAAAAGAAATTGTTTAGAAAACGGCGCATTCCGTTATTTAAAAAAACATAACGAACGAAAGTTGTCATAGATAACGTTGTCGGGCCCATCGTTAATAAAATTTAAACGAAAGCATAGGCACAACGGTAAAAATAATGTTAATAGAAAGGAAACATAAAACTAAATAATAAAAAAATGGAAAACAAATTAAAAAAATTACCGGTTCGGTTCGTCGAAAACCATAAGGCGAATCGATAATACCAATATCAATAATGATGTTGTTCGCCCATAATAGGTTCGGTTCGTCATGGTACCACAACGGTAACGGCACTCGATATAGGCAACGATAAAAAAAATCGATTTTGAATACAACTCCGTTTTAAAACAAATTTATATCCGAACGTTGACAAAAAAAAAACGGCGCACCTGTATTTTGAAAAAAGTTAACGAACGAAAGTTTATTGAACTTATGTGGCAAATCTATAAAAAAACAAAGTTTTGAGTAAAAAAGAAAAGAAAATTAATGCTTATTTTGAACTTTAGTGACCAGTTTATAAAAAAAACTTTTGTAAGAAAAAAAAAACTACTATTAGCGGTGGAAGAGCCGGTGGTGTTCACTAACCGGTAGTAATGGGTCGTATGGTGAAACGATGGTGAATGAGAGAAACCCTAATTTGGTCTGGTGTGAAAGGGGAAAGAAGAAATGGGCGTAAAAAAGGGATGCTCACACTCATAAAAGCCATAAGCAAGAGTTGTACATGCTGCATTGCATCTTGTACACATTACTATTCTCCTCCATGTGTTTTACCCCTCGCGCTTCGCGGCGAGAGTCTGTTTGTTATTGGTTTGGCTCGTTTACGTGGAATCACAGACTCGTTATAACGTACGATACCCAAAAACACTTGAAGTTGAATACAACTGTCTTCAATAAAATTTAAACCAGAACGTTGACAAAAGAAATTGTTAAGAAAACGACGCATTTCGTTATTTAAAAAAACATAACGAACGAAAGTTATCATAGATAACGTTGTCGGGCCCATCGTTAATAAAATTTAAACGAAAGCATAGGCACAACGGTAAAAATAATGTTAATAGAAAGGAAACATAAAACTAAATAATAAAAAAGGGGAAAACTAATTAAAAAAAAATCACTATTCATCCCCATCGGAGGGAAACCCTAATTTGGTCTGGTGTGAAATAGAAAAGAAGAAATGGGCGTAAAAAGGGGATGTTCACACTCATAAAAGCCATAAGCAAGAGTTGTACATGCTGCATTGCATCTTGTACACATTACTATTCTCCTCCATGTGTTTTACCCCCCGCGCTTCGCGGCGGGAGTCTGTTTGTTATTGGTTTGGCTCGTTTGCGTGGAATCACAGACTCGTTATAACGTACGATACCCAAAAACACTTGAAGTTGAATACAACTGTCTTCAATAAAATTTAAACCAGAACGTTGACAAAAGAAATTGTTAAGAAAACGGCGCATTTCGTTATTTAAAAAAACATAACGAACGAAAGTTATCATAGATAACGTTATCGGGCCCATCGTTAATAAAATTTAAACGAAAGCATAGGCACAACGGTAAAAATAATGTTAATAGAAATGAAACATAAAACTAAATAATAAAAAAGGGGAAAACAAATTAAAAAAAAAATAATAAAAAAAAAATCACTATTCATCCCTATGGGAAATATATATATAGTAGTTTTTACCCCAGCGCTTCGCGGCGGGAGTCTGGTTGTTATTGGTTTGCCTCGTTTGCTTGGAATCACAGATTCGTTATAACGTACGATACCCAAAAACACTTGAAGTTGAATACAACTGTCTACAATAAAATTTAAACCAAAACGTTGACAAAAGAAATTGTTAAGAAAACGGCGCATTCCGTTATTTAAAAAAACATAACGAACGAAAGTTATCATAGATAACGTTGTCGGGCCCATCGTTAATAAAATTTAAACGAAAGCATAGGCACAACGGTAGAAATAGTGTTAATAGAAAGGAAACATAAAACTAAATAATAAAAAAATGAAAAACAAATTAAAAAAATTACCGGTTCGGTTCGTCGAAAACCATAAGGCGAATCGATAATACCAATATCAATAATGATGTTGTTCGCCCATAATAGGTTCGGTTCGTCATGGTACCACAACGGTAACGGCACTCGATACAGGCAACGATAAAAAAAATCGATTTTGAATACAACTCCGTTTTAAAACAAATTTATATCGGAACGTTGACAAAAAAAAAACGGCGCACCTGTATTTTGAAAAAAGTTAACGAACGAAAGTTTATTGAACTTATGTGACAAATCTATAAAAAAACAAAGTTTTGAGTAAAAAAGAAAAGAAAATTAATGCTTATTTTGAACTTTAGTGGCCAGTTTATAAAAAAAAAATTTGTAAGAAAAAAAAAACTACTATTAGCGGTGGAAGAGCCGGTGGTGTTCACTCACCTCTAGTAATGGGTCGTATGGTGAATGAGGGAAACCCTAATTTGGTCTAGTGTGAAAGGGGAAAGAAGAAATTGGCGTAAAAAAGGGATGCTCGCACTCATAAAAGCCATAAGCAAGAGTTGTACATGCTGCATTGCATCTTGTACACACTACTATTCTCCTCCATGTGTTTACCCCCCGCGCTTTGTGGCGGGAGTCTGTTTGTTATTGGTTTGGCTCGTTTGCGTGGAATCACAGACTCGTTATAACGTACGATACCCAAAAACAGTTGAAGTTGAATACAACTGTCTTCAATAAAATTTAAACCAGAACGTTGACAAAAGAAATTGTTAAGAAAACGGCGCATTTCGTTATTTAAAAAAACATAACGAACGAAAGTTATCATAGATAACGTTGTCGGGAAATAATGTTAATAGAAAGGAAACATAAAACTAAATAATAAAAAAAGGGAAAACTAATTAAAAAAAAAAAATCACTATTAATCCCCATGGGAGGGAAACCCTAATTTGGTCTGGTGTGAAAGGGAAAAGAAGAAATGGGCGTAAAAAGGGGATGTTCACACGCATAAAAGCCATAAGCAAGAGTTGTACATGCTGCATTGCATCTTGTACACATTACTATTCTCCTCCATGTGTTTTACCCCCCGCGCTTCGCGGCGGGAGTCTGTTTGTTATTGGTTTGGCTCGTTTGCGTGGAATCACAGACTCGTTATAACGTACGATACCCAAAAACAGTTGAAGTTGAATACAACTGTCTTCAATAAAATTTAAACCAGAACGTTGACAAAAGAAATTGTTAAGAAAACGGCGCATTTCGTTATTTAAAAAAACATAACGAACGAAAGTTATCATAGATAACGTTGTCGGGCCCATCGTTAATAAAATTTAAACGAAAGCATAGACACAACGGTAAAAATAATGTTAATAGAAAGGAAACATAAAAGTAAATAATAAAAAAGGAGAAAACAAATTAAAAAATAAAAATAAAAATAAAAAAAAATCACTATTCATCCCCATGGGAAATATATATATACTAGTTTTTACCCCAGCGCTTCGCGGCGGGAGTCTGGTTGTTATTGGTTTGGCTCGTTTGCGTGGAATCACAGATTCGTTATAACGTACAATACCAAAAAACACTTGAAGTTGAATACAACTGTCTTCAATAAAATTTAAACCAGAACGTTGACAAAATAAATTGTTAAGAAAACGGCGCATTTCGTTATTTAAAAAAACATAATGAACGAAAGTTGTCATAGATAACGTTGTCGGGCACATCGTTAATAAAATTTAAACGAAAGCATAGGCACAACGGTATAAATAATGTTAATAGAAAGGAAACATAAAACTAAATAATAAAAAAAGGGAAAACAAATTAAAAAAATTACCGGTTCGGTTCGTCGAAAACCATAAGGCGAATCGATAATACCAATATCAATAATGATGTTGTTCGCCCATAATAGGTTCGGTTCGTCATGGTACCACAACGGTAACGGCACTCGATACAGGCAACGATAAAAAAAATCGATTTTGAATACAACTCCGTTTTAAAACAAATTTATATCGGAACGTTGACAAAAAAAAAACGGCGCACCTGTATTTTGAATAAAGTTAACGAACGAAAGTTTATTGAACTTATGTGGCAAATCAATAAAAAAACAAAGTTTTGAGTAAAAAAGAAAAGAAAATTAATGCTTATTTTGAACTTTAGTGGCCAGTTTATAAAAAAAAACTTTTGTAAGAAAAAAAAAACTACTATTAGCGGTGGAAGAGCCGGTGGTGTTCACTCACCGCTATTAATGGGTCGTATGGTGAAACGATGGTGAATGAGGGAAACCCTAATTTGGTCTGGTGTGAAAGGGGAAAGAAGAAATGGGCGTAAAAAAGGGATGCTCACACTCATAAAAGCCATAAGCAAGAGTTGTACATGCTGCATTGCATCTTGTACACATTACTATTATCCTCCATGTGTTTTACCCCCCGCGCTTCCCGGCGGGAGTCTGTTTGTTATTTGTTTGGGTCGTTTGCGTGGAATCACAGACTCGTTATAACGTACGATACCCAAAAACACTTGAAGTTGAATACAACTGTCTTCAATAAAATTTAAACCAGAACGTTAACAAAAGAAATTGTTAAGAAAACGGCGCATTTCGTTATTTAAAAAAACATAACGAACGAAAGTTATCATAGATAACGTTGTCGGGCCCATCGTTAATAAAATTTAAACGAAAGCATAGGCACAACGGTAAAAATAATGTTAATAGAAAGGAAACATAAAACTAAATAAAAAAAAGGGGAAAACTAATTAAAAAAAAAATCACTATTCATCCCCATGGGAGGGAAACCCTAATTTGGTCTGGTGTGAAAGGGAAAAGAAGAAATGGTCGTAAAAAGGGGATGTTCACACGCATAAAAGCCATAAGCAAGAGTTGTACATGCTGCATTGCATCTTGTACACATTACTATTCTCCTCCATGTGTTTTAACCCCCGCGCTTCGCGGCGCGAGTCTGTTTGTTATTGGTTTGGCTCGTTTGCGTGGAATCACAGACTCGTTATAACGTACGATACCCAAAAACACTTGAAGTTGAATACAATTGTCTTCAATAAAATTTAAACCAGAACGTTAACAATAGAAATTGTTAAGAAAACGGCGCATTTCGTTATTTAAAAAAACATAACGAACGAAAGTTATCATAGATAACGTTGTCGGGCCCATCGTTAATAAAATTTAAACGAAAGCATAGTCACAACGGTTAAAAATAATGTTAATAGAAAGGAAACATAAAACTAAATAATAAAAAAGGGGAAAACAAATTAAAAAAAAATATCTATTCATCACCATGGGAAATATATATATATATATATAGTGAGTAAAAAAGAAAAGAAAATTAAAGCTTATTTTGAAATGTAGTAGCCAGTTTATAAAAAAAAACTTTTGTAAGAAAAAAAAAAACTACTATTCATCCCCATGAAAAAAAAAAAACTACTATTAGCGGTGGAAGAGCCGGTGGTGTTCACTCACCGCTAGTAATGGGTCGTATGGTGAAACGATGGTGAACGAAGGAAACCCTAATTTGGTCTGGTGTGAAAGGGGAAAGAAGAAATGGGCGTAAAAAGGGGATGCTCACACGCATAAAAGCCATAAGCAAGCGTTGTACATGCTGCATTGCATCTTGTACACATTACTATTCTCCTCCATGTGTTTTACCCCCCGCGCTTCGCGGCGGGAGTCTGTTTGTTATTGGTTTGGGTCGTTTGCGTGGAATCACAGACTCGTTATAACGTACGATACCCAAAAACACTTGAAGTTGAATACAACTGTCTTCAATAAAATTTAAACCAGAACGTTGACAAAAGAAATTGTTAAGAAAACGACGCATTTCGTTATTTAAAAAAACATAACGAACGAAAGTTATCATAGATAACGTTGTCGGGCCCATCGTTAATAAAATTTAAACGAAAGCATAGGCACAACGGTAAAAATAATGTTAATAGAAAGAAAACATAAACTAAATAATAAAAAAGAGAAAAACAAATTAAAAAAAAATCACTATTCATCCCAATAAGAAATATATATATATATAATATAATATGACTGTTCCATGCATCTTTTAAATTTAAGAGCGAAGCCGTACAATACAAATATTTAAATCAATCATTTTAGACCTCAAATTTTGAAGGATTTAAAAAGATAAAAAAACTTCTTTAATTTATATTCTAAGCTGAAAATATATGTGATAATCCATTAATTTTTGTGTTTTTTGAAAGAAATAAGAAAAAAAATAACAAAATGATTGAAAGTCTTTTTACGGGTTATTATAATAACATTCAACCTAAACAATAATATAATACTTTTTGATACTCTATAAAATTATATTTTGAAAACTTATAAATGTCTCAATTTCACACTTCGCTTTAGGCTATGAAATATGTTAAGCCGTCGTCCACGATAATCGTCACATATAACTTAACACCACTTTAATTAGTATCAAATGTGGAAATGCCGAAATGGTATGTCAGCCTTTAATAATAGGGAGGTTGCTTTATTACAAAAGTGGAACTGTGAAATACCACCCATCCTTTCTCACTTACTCTTTTCTAGTAATCAATTTGGCCTTTTTTGTAATTGTATACACACACACATATGTGTGCATTTTGTGTTTTCAGTTTTAATACTAAAATGATATTTTAGATTTATATAAATCAAGAATCATCAGCAATAAACACAACATACAACAAGGGAGATCGTTTTCGTTTCATTTTTTCCTGATCACCTTTTTTATTTTGTCCCATGTAGTTTTGTACATGCTTTTGTGAGTCTCTTATAACGGGTCGTGCCTTGTATTAGGTCGTGTTTCATCCTCTCTAGTTCCTTATTAGTGAGGTTTTTTTTTTAAAAAAAACAAAGGAAGAATTTAGTGGGTTCAAAAAAAGAGAGTAAGAATTTAGTATTGGATTGGAACAATTATGATTAAATAAATAAAATTTACTGTTGAATGATTTGAAATGATGATAAAATCAGACATAAAATATTCTATAATTGACCACTGAAAATAACATAAATAAGTTTAATAGCGTAAACTTGACTTTTACCAAAATTTTAAAAACTAAACTTTAAAAACATGGACAACACACTTTTTTGGAAAATTTTCAGGATGCAAAGGGTTTCCATAAACAAGAATTTATAGAAGCTTTATAGTGTATAAAATATGTTTCTTAGGAAACATGCTTGATCTAAAAGAGTTTTTATTTTTTATTTTTAACAACAATGTCTAAGTTCATACAATTGGAAAATGAAAAGATCATCAACATATACAAATTTTTATTTGTTAATAATATTCATTTTTCAACATTTAGTTGTAAAAAATAAGTTTTACATAAATACTACATGTCTCTTTTAAAGATTAATATCATGGTTTCTCCATTCATCTATGAATTTATCGTGTTCTCCATTCATCTATAAGTTATAATGTTCTTATAGTTTAGATGGTAGTTAATGTTCAATAGTCAAAAAGTTAAATCATATAAAAACTAAATGTCCCCAATGGGACATCCTGCTAGTTAAGTCACTTAAGTGGTATACTTCACACTTAAAAGATTAAGAGTTCAAATCCTGCAAGTGCAGGTTGTGATATATTTATTCTAGAAAAAGATATATAAAAGAGTAATTCAGGCAGAACAAAAGAAAAACATATATACTAGGTTAAACCTTGTTGAGAGTATAAGGAGTAGCATTGAAGAAAAATAATTAAAGTTCCCTTAATGTTCTAGATTTCTAGCATATATCCATGAATGATTATTTGTCTAATACACATGACTTTTTCTTGTAAATAGTGGTGCACAAAACGGTTTTTTAACCCGAACCGGTTCAAAACCGAACCGAACCGGTTTGGTCAACAAAAAGTCAAAACCGGTTATTTTAACCCGGACCGGCTTGAAACCGGTTTGAGATGGGCCGTTGACCGGGTTTGACCGGTTTAAAACCGGTTTGAAACCAGTTTTTAAGCTGTTTTAAAACGGTTCGGTTCGGGTTAAACCGGTTTCAAACCGGTTTAAATGTATAGGTTTCAAACCGGTTTTAAACCGGCGGTTTGAACCAGTTTGAAACCGGTTTAGTCTAAACCGGTTCACGACCGGTTCGGGTATCGGTTTGAAACCGGTTTTTTTGTGCATCTCTACTTGTAAATATAGAAACACAAATATTACCTATCCTTAAGAAACATTTAGTTATCTTTTCAAAACACATATTAGTAGGTGAAAATAAGAAGAAGAAAGACAAGGTGAAGAACATGTTCACAAGTTAATTGTTAAGGTGACATTAAAAAATTTGGTCTAAATAGCTACATTTTTCTATCAACTTCAAAAAGTTATAATAATTATAAGAGCATTTTATTATAACAATAATTATATAAATATGTATTATGTATAATTGTACACTATAAATAATAGCATCTACATTGAAAACTAGGGCATGTCAATGAGTTAACATGTGTTTTTAAAATTTATCAGAGAATTATCATGTCAACTTTTAAAAAATCATTATTTTTGTATTAATAAGTTCATGTAGTGCATTTAATCATATTTAGAAATTATATTTTACTAAGTGTAGAGTTCACCCCTTGTATCATATTAATATAGCTCAATGTTTCTTGCATGAAGTTTATACAAAATATAAAATATTATTACACAACTGAAAACAATATTTTATGCAAAATGCAAGTCCTAAGCTACAGCTCAATGTTTCTTGCATGAATTTTATAAATGATTATTAATATGCTAAAAGCAAATATGCCTGGTTGATAATTATATATTTTTTTTAATTCAAATATACCAATTAACAATATACTATTTGTCTATTTACTTTATCCTAAGTGGGATTAAGTTTTACACTTTCTAAGTTGCATACTTAGGGTGGAGGGGTGGAGCTAGGGTTCATGCGGGTTCACGGCTACACCGGCGCAACTGGCTCGGGTTGGGTATCGGGTTCGTTTGACGGGTTCATGAACCCGTGAGCTTTCAGGTGTGTTGCTTTGGATCGTTATGGGTAGTAGGGGTTCACGAGTTCCATCCCTTGTGAGGGGATAGTTTAGGGTAAAAATGACATGACATGATGTGAAGTGTTTAGATTGGTTAATTCTTAAGGAGGTACTTAGAGGTTAAAGAGGTTCCACCCCCTCCCCGTTAGTTCCTTCCAAAGTATATGATTCTTCCCATTTACTTTGTTGTAAAACACTTCCAAAAGGAGAAATTTATTCTCATAATTGTCTTTATCTTTTCCTTACAAACCAATTCTTAATCATTAATCTTATCAAACATTCATCATGACCAAAAAACATTCTAAGCACAAATTTTTAATTGCTACTTTTAGAAATTAATGCAAAACAATGCTTAAAATAATAAATAACCTCTACTTTAGCTACCAAGATGATTAAGAATGTTACAACAATCTTCATTTGATCTCGACTCCTTGTACTCATCAAACAAATATGAAAATACCCATATTAACCTCTAAAGAAATCATCAAACTAAACTATGACCCCTTTCTATAACCGATCAAAGGTGCCAAAATCTTCTAAAAGAGCACTTAAACAAGTACCCAAGTAGAAGTAAAATGAATCCAAACAAAAAACCCTACCATAAACTATGGATTATAATCATCAAAAGTAAGAACAAATGATGGGATTTCACAAAGAGGATGCATCAAACAAAACCTCATTGAGCACACCATCCTCTCGACTCGCTAACGAGAAGAATTCCGCTTCTTTCTCTTCGTCGTTTGAAAAATCACGCCTCTCGATCTTTGATTGGGCAGCGATGAATATCAACTTTTGTGCCTTATCGATCGCGTTTCTTGATTGAGCCCATCTACAAAAAGATGAGTTCCATTTGAACCCACATGAAGTGGCATGAAGAAAGATCAACCTCATGGCAACTTTCCTCAAACACTTGAAATCGGTTAAATGAGTTTCCCATACCAATCTACTACTTTGTGGGTTAGCTATTTTCATTTTCCCGGTTATGGGGTCTCTTTGTTTCAACTGGACTGCTTGCGCGTACATAGGGTCAAGCCCTTCGGTCCTCCATTTCATGAGCTCCATTAACGCGATATGAGTTTCTTCGCGTGAAACAAGCCTTGTTATAAGCTTGTCAACATCTTTTTCTTGCTCAGAACTCAAGAACTTGAAAGGAGGCAAGTATTTCCCACTTGTATCCCGGATCATATACAATGGATCAAGAACGAATGCAACCGACCATGCAGGGTGATAGTTTCTCTTAAACCTTTTATCAAACACCTTGTCCACATGATTCTCATTGACATGAAACTTCCCACACCATTCTTTAATCTTCACTCTGATCTCCTCCCAAAGCGGCAAGCATTGCCCGATCCTCGGCTTTTCTTCCTCAATCTCTTGACCCATCCCTTTGATCAATCTAACCAACGAATGAACCGCCTCTAACTCATTCCAAAACCGAGACATCATCATCTCCTCAATCTCCTTCCCAATTTGATCCTCCATTGCCACCATCTTCCAACTCTCATCAAGAAAAACCAACTGCAATGCCCTTGCTGAGCTCAACACATCTTCCACCATCTCAAACACACCCTCAAATCCACCCCTAAATGGTACACGCAACAACCCCGCCCGCCCGTATTCTTGCAACTGATACTTGAGGAAAGAATGTCTAATTAGTGACTTGGTGTTCACAAAGTTTGCAACTTTCAAACAATTTTCAGTCACATTGTGAAACAAAGGCAGTTCTTTGCTAAAATCTTGGATCAATTTACTAACCCCTTGAAATTGACAAGAAAGATTCACCATCCAATGATGTTGATTTTCAAGATTCCTTAAAGCCTTACTCCTAAACTTATCAGAAACAATCCCCACACATTGTTGCAAATTGTTCCCACAAATGTCACAAATTGTCTCCCATAAAACATCCTCGGCATGCTTCGAAAACACATACCCGCCGGAAAACACCCCTCTCCGGTAAACACTAGTCCCATTAGGCAAATTCACACAAACATTCACCAAATCTTTTGACTTCCATCCATCCGATGAGATTTGGAAGAACAACGCGTCACGAATTCGGGCTTCGGACTCGGTTTTAGCCTCTTTGTACTTGGAGTCAAGTCTTGCCCCGGCGAGGTGTCGCCGGGACACCGCCGGCAAACCGATTTGGTTCAAGAAAGTCTTGAATTTCGGATGCTCCAAACTGGAAAAAGAAACCGACCCACAATTTTCATACACCCAATTCGCTAATAACTCGAGTGATGAATCGATTTGGGCTTTGGTCAACGTTTGACCCGGCGTTGACTTTAGAGTTTTAAGCTTCTTCACACTATCTTCTAACATCGCTAAAGCACCCAAATCTTCTTTCCCACCGGATAACATCACATGCGGCTGTTGTTGTTGATGGTGGTGGTGGTGGTTGTGCGGACCGGAAAATGCATGGTCGGTTCGGGCCGGGTAAGAAACATCAACTGAAAATCTCGGCGGTTCAATCATCGTAATCGGAGCAACGGAGTAAGTCGTTTCGGAGTCGTTTACTTTAAACCCACCACCGCGCCGGTTGCCGGAGGAGTTCCGTTTCCGGTTGTTCTGAACCGGCGACGACGACGACGTCGGAGAAGACAAATTCCCCATTCCCGCCGGCGAAACCGACGAAATCGGGTTCGGACTTGACTCGGAGTTAAAATTGGGGCAAGTTCCTCTTTTCAAATGCTCCGACGCCGTTCTGGACGGATTGGAAGCGGAGAACAGAGCTTCACATAACGAGCACCGGAGCTTCACAGCTTTCGGTAACCCGGTGTCGGGATTATGAACCAAATTGGGTTCCAAATGGGCCCAATACCAAGCGCCTTTACCTTTAATCGCCTTCGTCCGTACCATTACTAACCCTTCGTACCGTTTGTGAACCGCCATCTCATCGGTGGTTAACTCCGTCGATGGTGTGGTGGCCATTATTTCTCCCAAAAAACTAAACTTTTTTTAAAGAAAAAATATGGGTAATGTAAAAAGATTGTTTCTAAGGGGGGTGTGGATGAAAAATGGAATCTTGGGTTTGTTACGAGGCATGGGAGGAGGAGGGGGTGGTGGTTGACGGTGGTGCCGGCGGTGTGAGGCTAAAAGTGGGTTAAATTGAGTTATATGGAGATGGGATTTTGGGTAGACGGAGAGAGCGTTGGGTGTAGTCAGTCGACAGGAGGTGTTTTGTGCGTATAATAAAGAGTTTTTTACTATCAGTCTTCTTTTTACACCTTCACTTTTTGTGTCAGTTTTACACGCGCTCGTGTTTATACACATTGTTTCTTTCCAATTGTTGTAAAGGGATTTACGGTCTAGCGTTATTATGTAAACGTGTCTCTGTCAAAGTTGCTGAGGATTAGATTTAGAGAGTGTAAGAGTAATATGTTTAAAAAAGTTTATCTATTTGTATAATATTTTATAATATAATATAAAATTAAATTAAAATAAATATAAGAGCATCTTCAATGAGGCCATGAAGGATCCTTGAGCTCGTCGAGGAGCTGATGTGGTCGTTCACTACCGACACATGCATTGGAACGGCTCGCTTGTGGGGCATTTGTGGTGACGCGTATGTCGTAAAGAACGGGGCAGATAATTATAAATAAACTAAATAGTTTATATCTTTATAATAATTTATATATTCTTTAAGAATTTAAAGTTTGTAAACTTTTAAAATATTATAAACTTTTATATGACTTTTAAAAGTGGTAAGATAATTATAAATAAACTAAATAGTTTATTATAAAATATATAAACTTTTAGCTACGTAATTCACTGACTTAAATTAAACGAATTTAATAAATAAATAGTTTATTATAACAAGTAATTTGATTATAAAAGTTAAATGCAAAAAATAATGAATATGTGAAAATGTAAAAATGTTTTTAAAGAATGATATATTGAAGATAAAATAATTGTTTTTACTGATAAATGCATTGCTGATGTGAAAATTAACTAGGTACATTTATAAACGTCTTTAACATCATCCTATATAGGAGATCATCCTAAGGGCATGTTGTCATTGCCTCATAAGTGTTACTAGGTTCTATTATTTTATTTTTTTAAGGAAACATAAAATGAATTATTGATATTTATTTTGTTTGTAAGTTGAGTAATAGAAACTATATTATTTACAAACACGTGGACACAATTTAATTATATTTAAATTCATGTTATGAAAAATCAAAGTATGATCAAACAGTTGTTGATGAACATGATATAAAAGGCTGTGTAAAAAGAAAAAAAAATGATAAATGGAATATTTTTATTTTATTGATATAAAAAATTTAGTCAGAATATGACAAATTAGTCACTATTAAGAACTTGACTCATTTGATAATAATCAAGCACTAATGAAAGTAAATCATAAACTTTTGTTTAAGGGTAGTAATAAAAGTATACTTTATTTTTCCTGACATCTTGGTATTTTTGGTATCATAAAGAGGGTAAATTTATGATCTTTCTCCCGTTGAGATCGTGTGCTTGCTCTTGCTAATACGTGATGATAGAAAGAGCCATATAATCATCGAGCCTTCTGGTTAAGCGGTATCTCTATGACTTTTCAAATTAAAGGTCTTGAGTTTTCAGTTTTCAAGGAGACTTGTTAATATGTAACAATATTTGGTTCTTCTTACAATTTAATGTAATCGGTTATTCTTAACATGTTTAACCGTTTGCTTCTTTTTTATTTTTAAGCTTTTCTTGTTAAGATTGTCTCATCACTCAAGATTTTCTCGTCGGTTTAATAGTTTGGTTAAGAGAAAATGGTCTCGTTGAAGAAGACGATATGATAAAATGGTCTTTCCGATAATGTTGATAAGTTGTTAACCTTTAGTTTTTTTTTTTGAACGGCAACACCTAGATATTCTAGGATAATTGGGTTTCCCGGGGCAACACCTAGAACATACAGGGCAGCCCACCACAGGAGGAACCCCCAACTGGGTAAACTCCATAACTTGGCCACAGACCCCTTTTTTGCTTTTGCCAGGATTCGAACCCAAGACCTCCACTATGAGAAGTCTTGGGGCTACCATTACACCAAATGGCCAACGGTTGTTAACCTTTAGTAGGAGATCACTTATCTTTACTTGTAATAACAATTTATTTAAAACTAAATATATTTTATACACTTTTTTATTTTAGAAAAAAAAAATAGGTCGAAATAAGCTTTTACGTACCGTAGAGGCGAAAAAAAAACTAACACCATAGCAAAACTGGTCCCTATCTGATCCATTGGTTTTATACCGGATTGAGATTATATGCGTTGAATCCGGTTTGGGAGAAACCATTTTGAGAAAAAACTAGTTGTAGTTATATAATACATTGAATCTGGTTTCAATTCGATCCAAACCGGTGCTTATCGGTTCAGATTCTTTTTCCTTAAAGATCGGTTTCAAATCCAACCGATTTTTACTTGCGTTGACCGAATCCGAACCAGTTTGACCCAAAATCCGATTCATGCACCTCTACTTACCAGACAGATGGCGTCTTTAATGGGCTTGATAACCCAAATTTACAAGTTTGGACCAGTGTCTATCAATGTTTTCAGAACCGGATCGGATAATGAACCGGCCGCCCTAGAGGTCCGATGGTTGAACTAGATTTAAAAACTAGATGACATCATAAATAATATAAATATTAAAACTATATATATATATATACATAAAAATATAAAAATATTTTATGTTTTGATGTTAATTTGTAATTTTAATGACATATAAAGACTCAAATAAATAAAATATGCAACCTAGAATACTAAATTAATAAAAAAAATATTTTGAAAGGAAATAAAAATTAAAAACTTGGAAATTCGATTCGACCACCCGGGGTTCGGTCGGTAAACGGCTAGTTCAAACGAAAACGGTTTAAATAAGTATAGTCAGAGGCGGACTTAGGTAGGGCGGGAGGGGTTCACCGGAACCCCCCGAGTTTCGAAAGTTTAATAGAACGATATAAAAAAACTGGGGTGAACCCCTATACAAAGTTGAACAAGTGGTGTAGTGGTTTAGACTTTGGTTTATAACCTAGAGGTACTGGGTTTGAATCTCTCCCCTTATATTTTTTTGAACTTTTTTTTAATGCAGTTTTATTTTAATTGTTTAAAAGTTCTAGGGTTCCAAACAAGGCACCCTACAGTTGGTTCTCATAACTAGTTATACTCTTTAGAAATATCTAACTTTCATTTAAGTAAACAGCGAAAGTCTTTCTTAAAATAGTACTATCTTTAAACTCGTTAATTTTCATAACGTTACCTGACGAATACATGCGCACCAACCCGAGTAGCTCGCTGCCAAGCCAAGGTACCCCGTCTAGCAGACTCACCTGCAAAACAATCTAACGTACATACAAAGTCCGCTACGCTGAGTGAGTTCTAATAGTTTAATTTAATAAAAGCCAACTCATCTCATTTAATATTTATTTCCACTCAAGACCCTCTGGTCTTTATAAAATCGTTTTATAAATTGTCCTTATATAGATAACCCTGTTACCTTACAATATCCCGGAGGATTCACCACCCTAGACTCAACCCACCACTTTAACTCAGTAAGTCTCTCTGACATAGAACGAACTTACTATTCTGATAACTCACAATTTACCATATATATTAACCATACACTGGTTAACTCATCCAACCTCTAGACACCGACTTACCAGTCCTAACCTGGACTCTCATAAACCAATTGACTCAACAGTTGTACACAATGTACTCAGCCCGACACAACGGTCAATCTAACTCGACACACCACATTGATTCCATCTATTTATCACATCAATACCATCTCATATACAATTAATATAACTCGTCACTTGCATGCAATTTAACACATATATAAGCACACAAATGCATACCTCATCACTGCACCCTCGTCAGGGTTATTCCCGTCGGGATCCTCGTCCTAAGCTCAACTCCACCCTTGTTACAGGGCCCCGCCGCTAAACGTAGCGACACACTCGTCATCTATGATGACTACCCAGCCACCACACGGTGACTATATCATCTACCATACGGTGACTAACACATCACACGTACTATGATGACCCCGAAAGACTCCGTCCTCCACATCACTATTAGCCGTATACACGGACAACAGTGCAAGCACACAAAGCAACACATATATACACATGACACTACCTGGACATGTACTATGACTCACCACCATTTACGGATCACTTACGTGTGTAATCCAACGCTTACTTAGACATATCCTCATAACGTCTAGACACCTTACCTAACTCTTTCCGAATAGGAAGTTATACGACTCACAAACACCATACTGACTTCTAGCCCATACATACTATGGACATCACATAGACTAATGCAAACATGATACCCGTCGTGTCACGAGGACAACGACACAATACACACAGCATCAAGCACACGACGCATGACAACATACTAGCATCTACTTGACTCGTTAATGAACCACGTACTGGTTCCCATGCTAACTCTCCTTATATAACCCTCACATGTTTAACTAAAATCCCGACTCACCCCGACTAACTCATAAGATGATACATACAGATCATCACTACTCTTGTTCACCCATCCTAGAGATCCCATAATGACTCTTAGCTCATTATTACATAATGGTCTCATAAAACACTTCAAGTTTAAATCATAACTCGTAATACGTTCGTTTAATAAAACATGCGAGTATGTACGATAGCCCCAAAACAGTAAAACGTTTAAAAGAGGGGTTTAGAAACTCACCTTTGCTCTATACTCTTCGATCCTTAGAACTCGCTAACTCCTCGTGTTCGCCTTTCGACCTCGTACCTAACATACACATAATACACGTGGCAATTGTACGACCCGACGTTAACCCCTTCACTCGTTCGACTTAACATGACGCCACACATGACCACTTGTACGTGCATGACGCCATGCATGGTCCCATGCATTACGTGAATGCATGCTCACATCCCCGTGGTCCCTTCATATAAACACATCCCCCTTTAGTCATCGGATATTACGAACCGACCTCATCGGGCGCCTTGATTCTTGCTTCCGGTTAACACCACGCGTTGCTAACCCTTCCCCCGGGTTCCCGTTGGCTTCGAGCAACCCCCGCCGCCCTACACCGTCGTGAACAGCCCAAGCATGGATGCCATGGCCTACGACCGGCCTTCTCTCCGCCGCCATTCCTCTCCGAATGCCACTGCCGTGTAACGCGAAGCCACCACGGTCGTGAATGGCCACCACCGAGTGGTGTCGGGTTCTTCACGTCCCCTCTCTCGACTTCGTGTTCACTATAGGAACCCCCTTCGGGTTCTCAGCTTACGCAAAACCCGACTACTTCCTCCCTGAAACAAAACGTAAACGATAACACAGAGGGAATAGATGATTATACCTTGGAACCGGATGATTCGTGATATCCGAATATCCAATCAAATAGTTTCTTCATGAGAATCACACTTACGAAAACCCTAGCATCACAAAACGGTTACTATGATTATCCGGGAACCAAAACACGTAAACAATGATTAGAGGATCACAAATATACCTCGACTCGGACAAGAACGCGACGAACGACCTTTCCTCCTCTCTCTTTTCTTCTCTGCAGCCGCAAGAACCAAATGGGGTTCTTCCCATTGCGTAACACCCTAAAGAGGTGTCCTTTCGGACCGGGCTTGGCCCTTCCACGCGCCGCCGTTTCTGGGCTTAGCCCACCAAGTGGTTTTTAATATAATCCCACTGAGTCTCGATATTTACTCGTTAATCCCTCGTCTTTAATTACTAAAAAAACCTTGTTTCTACGCCTTTGGTTAAACTCCGTCAAGGTCCCGTCCACTTCATACAAACATATACACATATACAATAATCCCGCTTAGTTGGTAAAAACCCGGGATGTTACATCCGTTCATTTCGGATTGTGTTTCTCCTTTTGTTTTTGATTATTTTTTTTTTAAAGTAAGCGTCACTATATTGCCAAAAAGCGGAAAACCAACCCCAAGCCAGTGGCTCGGGGCAGCCCAAGATTACAAACTTAGCCACTAAATGACCACACCAAAATTACAATCATCCCCTATTATTATGCGGTCAGCTGAAACGGGTTCCAATCCTCCTAACTGATGTTCCCCATCTTAGCTCTACACGTGATCCATAAGTATGATAGCTCCTTGATTTGTGCGACGCAATAGTGGGCCGACAAGGCCTTCTCTTAAAAAATTTTCTTGTTCCGAGTGAGCCATAAACACCACATTGTTGTATGTGTGATTGCATGTATTAATTTCTTTTTCTCCTTCGTAAGTTGTAGGCCCTCCACCTGGAGTAGCACCTCCTTGATTGAGTTCATAGTTGACGATATTGGTTGATTACACTATCTCTATATTTGCCACCAAATTGATCTTGCAAACAGGCACGTGTCTATTATATGATTTGCACTTTCTTCACTAATTTCACAGTTGGGACAGGTCGTGTCTCCTATAGGTGCTCCTCTGCAAGCAAGACCATCCTTAGTCAATATTCATCCATACACAACTCACCACATGAATATTCTGACCTTTGGTGGTACCCACGTGTTCCACCTGAACTCCGGGTAAGCAAAAAGAGCTCCTCGTGCATCTTCTAAGTCTTTTCTGACCAAGCTCACTTTGAATTTTTCCATGTCGCCCATCTTCCAACCCCAAACGTCCTCCTTCTGGTTTAAGCTAACCTGTGACAATAAAGCAATTAAATGTTTAAGTTGAGTATGAAATAGGTCCTGTAAATGGCCCCCTTTCCATTCCCAGCACCAGATGTTAAAATCTTCTGAGAAGCAACCTGCAACACAAATATTCTTATCTTTGGCTGACGAAAATAAGTTAGGAAAAACGCTTTTTAGGATACCGATCTCCAGCCAATGATCCAGCCAAAACCTCATGCTACTACCTGAACCCATTTTACATTTAATCTTCTGATGAATGTCCATGTTTAGTTTCCCAAAATCTTTCTTGATTGATATTATATTCTTCCAAACCCCGGTCACTGACTTCTTTATTGGAAAAGAATTCAAATGTCTTTTTCCCCGATGTATTGTTTCAGTTATCCTCTTCCACATGTGAGTTTTGTCATTCTTCATTCTCCACCACCACTTTGCGAGTAGCGCCAAATTCAGATCCCTGATGCTTCCCACTCCAAGCCCGCCTTTACCTTTAGCTGTCACGGTTTTTTCACATGCTACCCACCTTATTTTTTTCAACATTGAACCACCACCCCTCCCCCATAAGAATTTCCTCTGAATGCCGTCCAACGTATTTATCACGCTTTTTGGTGCTTTGAAGAGTGATAAGTATTAGTTTGGAATACTCCCTAGTACTGCCTTGATGAGAGTAATTCTACCTGCAAAAGACAAGGTTTTCGCCATCCAATTTGAGAGTTTTTTTATTGAACTTATCAATTACCGGTTTCCATGCTTTGACTCTATTCATGTTATCGCCCACCAGCATCCCTAAATAAGTGAACGGGAACTTGTCTCCTTTGCATGAGACACTACTTGCCAGCAGATTAACCAAATCTTGATCCATGCCAACCCCATACACTCGACTCTTACCTAGGTTTAACTTTAATCCCGAACACATATTGAATACTCTGAGGATTCTGTTCAGATTTTTTAGATTTGTTGAGCTCCATACCCCACAGAATATGACATCGTCTGCATAGAATAAATGTGAAAAAGTAACTCCACTCCCCCCAAGGGATATACCTTCAAACAAGCCATTGTCCACTGCCTTCTTCATCATAATGTTCAAAGCTTCCATCACTAGGATGAAAAGGAAAGCCGATATTGGATCGCCTTGTCTAAGACCTCTTCTTAATTGAAATTCCGAGGACGGGGACCCATTGAACATAACTGAAGCACGTCCGGACAATAGGATTCCTAAAATCCAATTCCTCCATCTCGGCGGGAATCCCATATGTGTCATGACCGGTAGTAGAAATTTCCAGTTTACCGTATCATATGCTTTCTCAAAGTCGACCTTAACTACCATCATTTCCTTTTTGAATTTTTTTGCCCTCTTTGCGTTCTATTAATTTACTGTCTTTTATTGATGTATTTTGTATCTCTTCTCTTGGATACCACCCCTTTCTTACTTTTCTTTAAGCAAAGAGATGTTAAATTTACACGCAAGGGATAAATTAAGCAGAGTGCAGACTTGTTAATACAATATTCATGCTTTAACTGTATCCTTGGATATCTAGGTTTATCAAAATTGTTTACTTAAAAATAAATTTGTTTACTAGTGTCCTTTATTTGAATAAAGTAAAAAGAATGATCAGTTTCCGGATTTATATCTTTCCCCTGCATCACCTGAATAATTTTGGAAAAAACTTGATTTGTAATAGGCGTTGGATTGGTGTATGAAAGTGAATATTTTTAAGTTATTAAATTATTTATTATCTTGTCTGGTTCTTGAATCCGGTCTGACCAGTAAACCTCTGAGCCGTCCGGTTCACTCTCCGATCCGGTTATGAAAAATTGCTTTTACTACTTTAAAAGTTTAATTTTTAGTTATTTTGATATATGATTATGTTTCAAGTTAGCTCATTTTTTTTATCTCTGATCTGTTCGACCAGTGAACTTCTAAACCTTACCCGACCCGGAATTTTTTTACGTCCGACCCTATGAAATTGGAGCAGCTAAAAACAGTGAACCATTTGAAAAAATTCCTGAATCCATCACTGAATATAGTCAAACCGGTTCTATGATCGTTTCCGATCCGACCGTACGGTCCGTCAGATACCGAAAACTTTGGTGGTGTCTATCAACCAAACACTCCTACAATTATCATCATTTCTTATCTTTATTCTTTAACCAATTCTCATGTGATTTAACCAAACACCACCTACCTAAGGGAAAATGGTGGGCCAGCACACGTCACTTTTCTTTATTTGTATCTTCTATTTATTTCGTTTTCTCCTATCTTTTCAAACTTCCGATTGGCATATGTTTATATTTTGGTTTGTGGTTTTATGTCTCATGTTGATTTTGATTTGTGGTCTAATATCAACACAATAATGACTTCACAAGGGTAGAGTAGTAACTTACTCATTTGCGTTTAAGCTTCTCATCTCCATTTTCAATGTTCTTCTCTTTGGTAGCTTTACCATTAATACTCATTAAAGTAGGTGTTTAAAGTTCAATTCCAACGTAATCATTTTTGGTTTATAAATTTGTTAAAGAAGTTGAAATGGGGGGTGGTAGTGATGAGGGAGTGAGAGATTTTAATTCTTTTTATTGGATTTCTTTACTATTTGAAAAGGATATTCTTTGAAGAAATTTGAGAAAATTAGATTAATTACGATTTTCAAATACCAAAGATTTTATGCATAAATGACAACTCTCTGATGCATACACAATTTTGTCTTTACTAGAGTTTTAATGCATAAAAAGTGGAAAGGCTTCTACCGTTCACAATTCACACACACTTTCTCTATCACTCTCTTACTTCTTTTACCAATAAGAAGTTGACAAGTGTAATGGTTATAGATTTTTTTTTTATGTTTTCCATTTATAACTTTTAAAATATGATAGTTTATAAAATCATGAATATACCGTGCGACATACTCACTTTTATCTACGTTCCGATGTAAGTTTCGTTCAAAACGGAGTTGTGCATGTTAGTTATTTAAACACTTACGTAAAACGTGATTATGCATTTTTCTTAAGTCTTCGGTTTTTTTATACGGTTTTGTTTTCTTTTTCTACTTTTTTAACGGATAACTATTTAACAGCTTTGTTAACGTTTAGTTTTTTTTCTAAATTATTGTTTTAGGTTTTCTTAACTTTTTTACTTACCTAAATCATTTTCAGTTTTACATGGTTTGATCTTTTCATTAAATGGTTATTTTTTACTTCATTAAATAGTTTTTTAAAGGCCATAAACTTCTTTATAACGACGTGCCTTTTTTGTTATTTCATGATATACCATTGTGTCATTACTATGTTTATCTACGTTTCAATGTCTTCAGCTGTTTAGCAGTACGCAACAACACATGTGTTTGCATCAATATTTTGAAGTTATTTTTTTTAAGGTTCTACACCCCGTAAGGGGGTTCTTATTCAATTACTTATAAAAGACAAATGGCAAAGAATTAATACATAAAGTACAAACACCTAAAACATATTTCGTTTTGTCTTTTTCTGCATACTCTCTCTCTCTTACATCACTCATCGCCTTAATTGAGTTAATTCCACTACAAACAAAACAACACTTAGCATTCCCAGCCCGTTCTTTATATTCCGTATTCTTATCCTTATAATTACACTAAAAAACATTATTTTTTCTACCTTTTATCTATACTTTTCTCTCTCATTATGTTTATAATTATACTAAAAACCACTACTTTTATTCTTATATTTATAAAAACCTTATATCTTTTCTCTCTCCTCCACTTACAACCACTTTAAACCATTCATTAAAATATACAAAACTCACTCAAATAATTATACCATCCGAGTTATGAATGCTCTTATGGTCAGCTTTTTTATGGAGGCTTTTTATACACATGTTACAAGTGTCCTTTGCATTGCTTACTTCACCTCACCTGTCATCAGCAATTTTTTTTTTAAAGACTTTTGCGTCTTATCATAAATGGAAACCCAGGAAATGTATTAAAAAATCGTTGCTGGTAAGTTTAAGATCATGTACTCATGGGTTTCTCTTTTCTAGAATAACTTCCTCTTTTCTTAGTTAAATAACTTCATAAAACAACTTATTATTAGTTTTAACTTTTTATTACTATTATTTCACTTATAACTTTTTTAAAATAAAGCATTTTTATACACTCCGAATATAGCGACGTGTTTATTTTATCTACATTCAATATAAATTTTATTCAAAACTGATTCGGTCTACTCTTCAACGACAATTTTATTCAAAACCGATCCGGTAAAATATGATATATTTTTATTTTTTTTTAAAATATGCTTTCGTTTTTCTTAACGCTCATTTTTACAGCGACTTAATTTTTTTGTTTTTTCAGAATACATCATTACGACGTGCTTTTTTTTATCTACGTTTTGATATTCGGAAGCGATCTGCTGTAACTTCATATGCTTCTTTTTTACATACTTAACCACGTTAAAGTGACACCCCATTTGGGTTTTTTTCCTTTTTTTTAGTTTCAAGTTTGCTTTTTTATTACTGCTATTTTACTGTTGCGTCGGCGTCTCTGTTTAAATTTAGTTTCGGATACTTTATTTTTTCCGCGGTTTATTACGCTGAAATGCTAAGGACTTAATACTTAATTTTTCCCCTTTTTCTATACTTTATTTTTAGGTTTGTTTTTTATTAACGTTTTTACATTTTTGTTTATGTTTTCATTTAAATTTTATTCTAATGCCAGTCACGGAGCACGAGTGTCCCACTAGTTTATTCTAATTCCAATACTTTATTTCTTCAACCAAACATGCTATTTTTTACATATCTTAATTTCATTAAATTCCATAAAACAAACAAGTAAGAACTAAAATCCAGATAACAATTTTATTACATTATCAACTCAAAAACCTTTTTATCATAAACTTATATGCACCGTCTATTGATCGACTTATAAATGAAGTAAATATTATATTAGTATTAATTAGTTTAATTAAATAATTTACATTAACCGGTTTCTGAAGCTCTTAAAAATGTAGACCTTTTTAGGCCAAGGGGAGTACCCCCGTAAAAACGTCGTGGATCTGACCTGGCACGCGTGGCCGGCGTGGAACACCACGCCTCCGTGAAGATCTCCACAGCGTGAAAATGGACTTGTAGCCGTTGCGGGTGGGGCCTACCCTCTCAAACGGCCGGCTTCTTCTTCTCCGGTGAAGATCTCCATCGCTTCTTCTGGTTTTTTTCTCCGATGGTAGGTAGCGCTTCTTCTTCTAGTTTTCTTTAAAGGCTAATTTAGGGTTGAGATGGTGGGCTACCATGAAGCCCAATTAAAGGCCAATTATTATTATTATTATTATTCAGCTTAAAATTATTATTATTATTATTAATAATGCTTTTATATTAATTATTAAAACAAATTAATATTAAATTAAATTAGAAAAAGAAAATGACATGGCAGTGTGGAGATATAGAACCATTTCCCTCAAATGTGGAGAGTGTGAAAAAATTATGAAATCTGATGTGACGCTGACGTAAAGGGGTGTGAAAATATGAAAAAGTGTAGGTACTCCCCATAGCCTTATAGACCTCTCATATGAGATGCTTTAGCCTTTAAGGACCACATTTAGCCATAAATAATTGTAACTTAAAGCTTTTAAGTTCTATTATAAAAAATAAAATATGTTATTTAGAACTCTACATTTGAAACTTACTTACCCTCACATGTCTACAGTAACAAAATTCTATTTGTTTCTTTGGACGGTTAGTCATTTTTCATTGGTATAATTTTTTTTCGTTTTTCATTTTTGAGGTAATCACTTTACCTTCCCATCAGTAGCCACCGCTACATGTCTACAGTAACAAAATTCTATTTGTTGCTTTGGACGGTTAGTCATGTTTCATTGGTAGAATTTTTTTTTCCTTTTTCATCTTTGAGGTAATCACTTTACCTTCCCATCAGTAGCCACCGCTTCACTTCACCCTTTTACTTTCTTCTGCAACTGCTTCCCTTAACCCTCTTCTCCAGCGATCGGTAAGCTTTTAAATCTTTGGCTTTTGTTTAATGCGTTGTTTAGCCTATTTGGGATAGAGATACACTTCACACAAGAGAGTAATTCTACCGATTACTGTTATTGATTGTAGATTTATTTCAGCTGAGTTTTTCGTCTTCCATTTCGTATTCATGTTGGTTGTTCTTATGTTTCGTTTGCCCTCTTTGATTGCGATATTGAGAGCCAGTAGTGATCGTAATAACAATAGGCGCAAAAGATGGCAACAAAAGCATTTTTACAATTATGTGAGATTCAAATATTCAATGAAGATTAAAGGTGCAAAAAGTGGAATTTCCTCTCATCTATTTCCAGTGGAAACTAGGTTTTTTAGCATTGTCAAATGAGGAATCAAAAACTTATATCATCATAAGGTTACAAATAATGATTTTAAAGGTGTGAGTAGATTAATCTTATAAAATTTATAAACTTTACATTTTAACCCCTAGGTATCTATAACTACGTTTGCCCCCTCGTGAAAAGAATTTGATTTGTTGTGTTGCCATTACTGTTATTAAACTGCACAAAATAGTTGCATGACCTTTGAAAATACAAGCCAACCCATAGAAACATAGGCAAATTTGAACTTTAACCCAAATGCTTTAGCAAGTGAAAAAAACCTCATTTGTTACATGACAGTCTGTTTTTCTTAAATGCTTATGGCTCCTGTTTAAGTTGATATGTTCTATTTATAATAGAAACTAATCACCTGTGAATTACTAAAGCCCAACGAAATGGTTGGCTTTAGTACATGTCATGGTGTTTGATGTGTTTTCTTCCTTAAATTAATTATAAAGTTTTCTTTTCTTTTGATTATTCTATAAACATGGCTTATCAGGAACTCTTATAAGCGACACATAGTTTGAGTTGTGTGTCACCGTCTCTCAAACTTATATGATTTGTTTTCTATAATAATTGTTAACTGCTTCACGTGTTATTTTTTTATTTATTTTCCTATTTCCATGTTTTTCCTATATATTTAATAATAATTTTTCGTAAATATTATTTAATTTCGTTCTCTCAGCAGGTTCATTACCTGGCTTTTAGCAGACATTTTTGTTTTTTTGGTATTCTACGATCCGCCTCCTGTAAGTATAATGTCCTTTTTGTCAACATGTCTTTAATTTTAATTAATTTACTTGTTTCAATAGTGTTTACATGGATACTAAACGTCAGACTTCCCGTAAAAGGCGAGTGCCTGTAAATTACGCTGACCAATTAGGGCCTTTATCTTCTAAACGTTTGTCAATTCTTAATAGTAATGTACGCGATGCTGGTTGTTTCCATCAAACAATGTCATCTTCATATTTTCCTTCACAATCTGTTCCTCTTAGCATATGTCATTCTACTGTACCTGTTTCTGTTTATTCCTCTCTGTATTTGGACGTTGGTGACTGCAGTTACGTTTGCCAGTTTTGTGATGCACACTTTTGGTATGATGAACGTCTTAAGTCCTTCCCTCTTAGTCAGAGACCAAGATATAACCGCTGTTGTAAGAGCGGTCGTGTAAATCTGCGTCGTTCGAACGAACCTCCTAACTGCATTAAACGTCTTTTCGAAAACACTGACTTCCAAACCAACATACGTGCTTATAATTCCATGTTCGTCGTGACCTCTTTCGAAGCAACTGTGGATAATTCTATAAACTTAACATCTGGTCCGTACGTTTTTTAAATTAAGCGGCCAAATATGTCATCATATTGGTTCGTTTTGTCCATCTAGTGGTGAACAACCTCAGTTTCTACAGATGTATGTATATGATACTGAACATGAGGTTTCAAATAGACTTCGTTCTTTTGATAGTCATGGCAGGTCGTCCCTAGATGAAAAGGTTGTGCAGTTGTTGGTACGTGCTTTAGATGAGGCTAATGAGTTAGTAAAACTCTTTTGTACTGCGCGAGATCTTTGTTCTTCTATTGACGTTCCTGATTTTGCTATTTGTCTCTATAGTCATGCTCAAGAAATGAACTATGATGCACCGGCACCTGGAACGATTAGTGCTATCGTGTATGAATCTGACTCAAAGTCCACTGATTTTGATATTGTTATTCACACAAAAGGTGATGTTCCTCAAAGATTTAGCAAATTGCATGCACAATACATGTCCTTGCAGTATCCATTACTGTTTGTGTTTGGTCAGGAAGGTTGGTCTCCTGCACTTCGTTTAACTGACAATGCTTCAAATAAACGGACACAGCTTACTATGAACATGTTTTACAGCTATCTGTTGCATGACCGCCTAAACATGTATACTCATTTGCTTAGAGGTGGTCGTCTTTTTCAGCAGTTTTTGGTTGAATCTTACGTTTGTATCGAACAAAATAGGTTGGATTACATATTATCACATCAACATCTTCTTAGGACTGAGTACTTACAAGGTATTCATGATGCTGTTGTGCGTGGTGACTCGAGCGGTAATGACATTGGTAAACGACTGCTTCTTCCTTCATCTTTCACTGGCGAACCACTCTATATGTATAAACATTATCAGGATGCTTTGGCCATTTGTAGAGTCCACGAAAATCCACAAATACTTCATCACGTTTACGTGTAATGTTAAATGGCCAGAAATTGCTAAATTGCTAGATATATGGCGACCACACCTTCAATTACAGTTCAAGACCGTCCAGATATTATCGCTAGAGTTTTTAAGCTGAAAGTTGACGCCTTTATAAGTTATTTAAGGTCTGGTGATCCTTTTGGATAAGTTGTTGCGGGTACTTATGATAGCAACTGTTTTGTGCTTTAATTCTTCATAATCTTTTTTCCTACGGCTGTCATATTTAATTTATAGTTACCTTTCTCAGATTTGTATACAATAGAGTTCCAGAAAAGAGGCCTTCCTCATCGTCACACACTTTTGTGAGTCAACTCTATGCTTAAAATCAACAATCCTGTTGAGGTTGATGCATACATTTATGCTCAAATTCCTGATCCTGTATCTGAACCTATTCTTCATAAAATTGTTACCGACTTCATGTTACATGGCCCTTGTGGTATTGTAAATCCCAATGCACCTTGCATTGTTAACAACATTTGCGCAAAGGGTTTTCCAAAATCTTATGAGCATGTAACAAGATTTGATAAGAATGGGTATGTTCATTATAAGAGAACATGTAATGGATTTTCTGCAGTAAAAAAGTCTACGACAATGGATGATTCCATGGTTGTTCTTTACAACAAGAAACTCTTACTTCGGTTTTGTGCGCACATTAATGTTGAGTGTTGTGGATGGAACATGGTTATTAAGTATCTGTTTAAGTATATATCAAAAGGTGCAGATCGTATACGTTTTACAGTTGGAACAAGATCGCAAACACTTGCTAAGACAAATAAAACAAATGACGTTTCCTTTGATGAGATTAAGATTTTGTTGATGGACGATACATTTGTCCTCATGAAGCAGCATGGAGGATTTTTGACTTTCCTATTCATAGCAGGAATCCTTCAGTTCAGGTTCTAGCTGTACATCTAGAGAATATGTAAAATATGATCTTTAAAGATTCTGGGCGCTTAGAAGATATTGCTAACAACCCTGCCGTGAAACGAACAACCTTGACAGAATGGTTACGTTCCAACCAAACTCATGACGGTCAAAGAAGCAGGCATCTTCGTTTTGTTGATTATGTTTCAAAGTATAGATGGGATGCTTCAGGAAAGTGTTGGATTCCAAGGACTCTAAATAGAACTCCTGCAATTGGTAGGCTGATTTATGTTCAACCGTCATGCGGTGAAACGTTCTTTCTACGTATGTTGCTTAGCTATCAAACCGGCTGCCAAAGTTTCATTGATATACGTATTATTAGAGGAGAAGTATGTCCCACATATCATTCTGCATGCGAAAAATTTGGTCTTTTAAGTAACGACGATGAGTGGTCGTATGCATTGGTTGAGGGATCAACATGGGCAACCTCAAAAGAATTGCGCTCCTTATTCGCACATATGTTGTAGTTTTGTGAAGTATCTGATCCATTAAACCTATGGCAGAAGAATTGGCGTTTAATGAGCGATGATATCTCAATAAACATTGAAAAGACAACTGGTTTTCGTCATTTTTATCTGAATGATAATGACCTTCAACAACATGTGTTGTTTGAAATTAAAGTCCTTAATTCAAGCACAAGCTCCTCTTCTTTATGTAATTTCGGCCTACCAATGCCTCGGTCTGAATTCACATCTGTTTTAAACAACGGACTTTTGATGGAAGAAAAAAATTATGACACAGAAAGACTTGCTGATGAGCATGAGCTTCTAAAAAATGCACTCCACATAGAACAATTAGCTATCTATGAGTCCGTCATTCAAGCTGTGGCTCAAAATAAACAGATTTTACTTTTCGTTTACGGTCATGGCGGTAATGGGAAGACATACTAATGGACAACAATTATATGTGTGTTGTGCTCTACAGGCAAGGTTTTTTTACCTGTGGCTGCATCTGGAATAGTATCTTTACTACTCCCCTCTGGTAGAACAGCCCATTCTAGATTTAAAATACCGCTGAATTTAACGGATGTTTCCGTTTGTCATATTAAAAAAACACTCAACTTGCTAGGCTTCTTGCTGAAACCTGCATTATTATTTGGAACGAGGCCCCTATGAGTGATAGACGGTGTTTTGAATCATTAGATAAAACACTTAGGGATATACTAGATGATCCTTCCAAACCTTTTGCAGGAAAATCTGTTTTGTTAGGCAGTGATTTCAGACAGACCCTACCTGTCAAGCCCAAAGCTTCCAAATCAGAAGTCATAGCCTTATCTCTGCCTAGATCACATTTATGGAAGAATTTTACTCTACGTACCTTGACTGAAAACATGAGACTATATAAACCAAATCTCAATGAGTCCGAAAAGGCAGATATTGCATGGTTTTCTTAATGGTTGCTTGATATTGGTGATGGTAAATCTGGTGTCCCTGTTACTAAAGATGAACCTGACACCAAGAAAATTGAAATTCCTCAATGCTTTCTATTACCATCTGTCCAGGAGTCATTACAAACCCTTATTCAGTTTATTTATGATGAAGAAACTCTTGCAAATCCAACAATTACAAGATTTTCAGACAAGGCCATTATATGTCCAAAAAACAAGACAACAGATTACATCAATAACATAGTTCTTGCTATGTCTCAAAGGCCAACACATACTTACTTAAGTTCTGACTCCATCCTCACACACGCAAACAGTCACCTTGACAGAGAGGCACTTTATCCGGTAGAGTACTTAAATAGTTTATCTTTCAACGGCCTTCCTCCATATCATTTAGACTTAAAGATCAGTGCACCAATTATCTTGCTAAGAAATATAAATCAGCCTTGTGGTCTATGTAACGGTACAAGATTGTTGGTTACACGGTTATTACCGAAAGTAATTGAAGCATTGGTCATAACTGGAATAGCCATTGGTCATCGTGTGTACATACCACGTATTACCTTTATACAAAACGATACAAACTTACCTTTTTTCTTTAAAAGAAAACAATTTCCAGTCAAACTTTGTTACGCTATGACTATCAACAAAAGCCAAGGTCAATATTTAGGTAGAATAGGAGTCTATTTGCCTGAACCGGTTTTTAGTCATGGCCAATTATATGTAGCATTCTCAAGAGCTACCTCCGTTAACGCGCTTAAAGTTCTCATCCTTTCGCATGAAGAAGACACTGATACACAAACCAGAAACATTGTTTACTCAAAATTTCTTGTAAATATTCATTCTACTGATGTATGTCCAAAATATGTACATAAATATATACTTATATCCACTCCAAAATCAGTATACATTATACCTAAAAAGTTTTATATTGCTTCTAAATGTTTATCCCCTATCTATAAGTTTTTTATATATTTAACATTACATGATAAAACCTTTTCTCATGTCCTTACATACATAAAATTTATTATATATTATGTCATATAATAGGAAAACACACATGGCATGTAGAAGTGTTTCATTGATTAGAAAAGAAGACGGAGCAGCACCCATAAAGGTCAAGATTATACGAGAATGGCAGTCGTTTGTAATTAAAGACGAACATTGTTACCTGTTTGTTGACAAGAAGGTAAACCATTACATATCTGTATAAACCATTCTTTATTATTTCTATCTATATATACAATTATACACTTAAATGAAATTTAACAGGGATATCCTATTGAGGCAACTAGCAATGACAGGGACAGATCATATATTGCCTCCAAAATCACCTTACAGTCCTGCTACAGAATATCTGGCTATCTCTCTGAGGGCCCACAAAATAGTCACAATGTTGTTCTTGCCCAGGCCACTGTTAGACTTAAAAGGGCCACGTCTTTCCTTCCCATAGATGCTTGTGGTTTCCTATGCATTACTTCAATTTCCTACCATTTGAAAATCTACGAAATCGACTAAACCTAAACTTCTTTCTCACATGTTTAAACACTAAAACAAACTATAACATCTTTCACATAATTTCCATTTACTGTTAAAGTTACCTACCTTATGTCCAACCTCTGATTTCATAATACATTGCAGATTATATTGGAATATTTGATGATGTCACTACAAATACTAGAACACAATCAGGAAAACGTCTTGTGAAGTTTACATTGGATAATGCAAAGTAAATTACTGTACTATTATACATTATTAATATATGATCTTGTACCACCACATTTTTTTAAAGACACTTCCCATTAAATATGTACTCTGCGTTTCAGTCAAAATTGTATAGAAGTGGCATTATGGGGCGAGGCAACTGCAATGCTAGACACAGAAAATGTCACTCAAGAACCTTCCCCGTGTATAATTGTTGTTACCTCAATGAGGGTTACAAAATTTAAATACATCCAACTTGAATCAAGTTCACCAATCCACCTGTACATCAATCCGGATATTGAAGCCACACATGAATTGAGAGAAAAGTAAAATACTACTCTTCACTTTTATTACTCAACCATACTAAAACTACACGTAAATATTATTAAATTTTTCCTATTTTGCAGGTTTATGGAAAAATACGGAAACGTCCCTCGCAATGAAAGGAACAAACTCACTGTTGCATAGTTACTACAAGAAAATCCAGACTAAAATTCCGTACGTTTTTACGGCTTATTATATTCCTTTTACGTAATTATCTTCGATTTAAGGAAACAACACAACAAAAATGTCATTCTTGATTGTTGTTTAATTTAAAAAAAAAATAATCTCTTTAAGATCTATGTTCATTTTTTTTACTTTTGCATTTATGTACAGAAGTTTAACTGTTGTACGTCTGTTCTTATTTCTTCTAGGTTAATAACCAACATCTATTACATATTTCTTTTTAAACCAAAAAAACTAAAAAAACAATACAACTAATAGTGGCAGGAAAGAAGATTCACATGTGTAGCATCAATCGTTGATTTCGTTGAAGGGAGAGACTGGTTTTACAAAGGCTGCGTCTGCTGTAATAGGAAACTATCGAAAAGAGATACCGATTGGATATGTGGCGATCACCCAGACGAACAACAGCCAAAGTACATGTAAGACCACTACAACAACCACTCTACAGACATATTTATATAATGAAAAGATCTATTGACAGTAAAATTAGTTACTTCTAACAGGTACTGCGTGAACGCAATCATAGCGGACGAAACAGGAACAACAACAGTCATCCTCTTTGATCCGGCTGTCAACTCACTTCTAAAAAGTGACTGCTTTACATTGGTTGTTCAAAACCAATACGATGACCTAGAAATAGTCCTTGCCCCACTACAAGAAACAAGAGGCATAATCAAGTTATTCGAACTGTACATGAATAACCGAACACAACCGAGATCAACACGTTCATAATTACCAAAGTTCTTGAACCACCGACCATTACAGAGGAAATTCTACCAAATATTCCACACCCTCCCGCTCCACCGCTAACCATCACAGAAAGTTAGTATAGGTCGTAATTACAAGTTTTTTTTACTTATTATCTGGAAATTAACCTTTCCTTAGTACATGTAGCCATGACAACCACATCAGAAATCCAACCACCACCTAAACAAATGCTACCTGTTACGAGCATAACTGATAAACAACCAGAGACAACAACACGTAATAAATGTAAAATTATTATTCCTTTTACTATTTCTTTAAATAAAAGTATACAACCTCATACTCCAACACTTTTGATATTTCTTATACCCCTTACAGAAACAGAAGAGCAAATCGTAAAGATCATGAACCCAACCGAAGCAAAGCAGGTAGAAGAACCAACAGGTACGTCAATACTAAAACCACTAAATAAAAGAAACAAAAATGGAAAGACTTAAAAAAAAGTTTGAACAAATTCTTTCTTTAAAACGATTAATTACATAAAATATTTAGTATAACACACTTCTATACTATACTACAACATGAATACAGCCACAGACACCAGCAGTATTAACTTTTAAATCAACAATACAGCAACCGCCGATCAATAGGAGTGTAAACGAGCCAAGGCGCTCGTGAACTACTCGAGATCGGCTTGTTAAAAACTCGAAACGAGCCGAGCTTAAACGAGCCCGAGCCTAAAAGCTTGTTTAGTAAACGAGCTCGAGCCCGAGCTTTCACTTATCGAGCTAGAGCCGACTCGCGAGCCTAAACGAGCCTATTATTTATATATTTTTTTAAATAATATATTAAATATACATTTATAAAATAATATTAGTATATATAAAATTATGATAAAAATAACTAAATAATATATATTATGTTATATCAAATTTTATAATAAAATTTATACAAAATAATTATATATAAATTAATAAATAAATAATAAACGAGCTGAGCCCGACCCGAGCTCGAGCTTGAAAAACTACCCACGAGCCGAGCCCGAGCTTTAGAAATAAAGCTCGAATCGAGCCGAACTTGAGCTCCAGCTCACGGAAAGTCAAACGAGCCGAGCTCGAGCCTAGTCGAGCTCGGGCTCGGCTCGGCTCGTTTACACCCCTACTGATCAACCCTCCACCAGCAAAAAGAAAGCTTCCTATTAGCAATGGTATGCACTCACCTCACTTATGCAAATCTCATACATGCAGACACTAATAATAATTGAAACTACTGCAGGTAACTCCTCCACCAAAAAGGTCTATCCACCAGCTTAAAGCAAAAGAAACAGTCACTCTCTTTTGACATGCACCCGCTTTTTGACGTCAGTAGTTAATCTAAATGCAGACATAAATCTCTTTTGGAATGATAGGTACTATGCATATAATCTTAACCAGTGCATATACCAACCGTATGTACATTATAACAATGAAACTTCAGTCTCTTTTGGTTTATGTAAATAATAATATCGCTACCTATGATATGTTTCCTTCAATATAAATTACGACCCCGCCGCGAAGCGCGAAAATCAATCACTAGTTCTTATTAATTAGACGTTCTAGGAAAAAAAAAAGTAGCATTTGGGCTTGAATAAATACTGTTCATTTAAGTATCAAAGAAAAGCCCAAAACAGGAAACAATCAATTGGACCAAAAACCGTGGCCTATTATAAAATCACAATCAATCAACTATCGAATGTCGATCCTAGAGGCTAGAGATATACAAATCGGTTTAACCCTAAACCGGTTTGGGTTTGATCAACAAAAGTTAAAACCGATTTTTGGTCAAACTGGTTCAGGTTAAAATTGGTTCTTTGGGTGGGTTTAACCGATTTAAAACCGAGTTGAAACCAGATCTTGAGGGGGTTTTGACCGGTTCGGTTTGGGTTCCACCGATTTTAAAAAAGTAGTGTGCAATTAACACAAAGGCAAGGAGTGCGGAGAAAAAGGAAAAAAAAGTATTGTGATCGTTTTCATTATGACCAAAAGTTAATTTAATATCAGTAAACATACTATTACCAATTAGGCCTATGTTCAATACACTATTAAGCATCATTTGGTCAAATAAGCCAAAGCATACTTAACTTACCCACTGTGAGTCTCAATGGCCTCAATCTGCCTCAAGGCAATCCACAGCCAGAATGTAATCATGTGGCCTGGAACGATTGCGGGACACAGATAAGTGCTCATACGGGGCTGCAAATCCTATAGGTGCTGCGTATTCATGATGAACCTTATGAATTTTCTCATATCCCCACTTGGAATGAAAAAGTCTATGGATCCGGTAATTAGTATAGTCCTCAATAACAAAGTAGACAATCAATTGTGATATGATCTCCATTAACGACGGTAAAGGCAAGCTTGTTCGAATGCCAATCGTCTACAATACCAATGACAAGGAATAAGAATCCTGGATAATTTTGACCAATACTTGAAACGAGTATAACTTGGGTTAGGAGTGGAGTTATGGGGCCCATAACAAGCAGACAGAAAGGTAGGGCTGGGAAAACAGATCTAAACGTGTTAAATATGTCACACACGGCACGATACGATTAAGACGGGTGCTAAACATGAACATGACACTATTAACTAATTGTGACATTTTCTTCAAACATGAACACGAGCCTGATTATAAACGTGTTACACGACACGACCTATTTAACACGATTAATATCACCTATTTAGTGACACGACACAACCATGCCCGACATGACACGACCCAGAACATTTAATACTGTCAAAAACCATGGGTTAAATCTTCAAATACTCAAATCTTGTTAAATCTAGAAAATATTGAAAAAACAAAGAACTACACACTTAGATTCACGAGGATGATGATCCTTATGAACAATCACTCAATACATAATGGAAATAGAACTTCAATCGATTAAAGAAATGAAGCCCTAGCTCTAACACTAAACAAGATGACTCTGTGTAGAACGATAAGACGAAAATGCGTGTGAATGAGATAGATAGGGTTTCCAGCAGCATCTTCAAGTATATATAGTCCTAGCTTCATTGCTTGAACAACTTTAGCCCCACAACTTTAGATTTTAGCAGATTAGCCCCTCAACTTCATCTACTAGCATATAACTAAACTAAGCCTGCACAAAACAAATTAAGTCACAAAACATGAACTTTATATGTTGCTATTGAATTGTAACATGAGTAGTTTAACAAATACGGTTAACAAATAAGACGATTAAATAAATATCACCAAAAATTAAAATACATAACAATAATATCCTTCAAGAACAATCCTTAAGGAAGCGGCTAGGGTTTTAGTAATATAAATATGTAGCCACATGCATCTTGTGTGATAGGAGGTTCACAGAGAAATTAAAAAGGAAATTCTATAGGGTTGTTGTTCGACCAGCTATGTTACACAGATCTGATTGCTGGCCAATCAAGAAGACGCAAGCGCGAAAATGGAAGTAGCAGAAATGACGATGCTGAGGTGGATGGGTGGACACACAAGGTTAGACAGGATATGCAATGTAGTTTTCAGGGATAAATTAGGGGTATCAAGCATCTCAGATAAAATTAGGGAGGGGAGATTGAGATTGTTCGTGCACGTTCGGAGGAGACAGATGACGGCACCCGTGAGGAGCATAAAAACCCTGACCTTAGAGGGGAACAGAAACAGAGGCAGACCGAAACTAACTTGGGATGAGAAGATTAGGCAAGACCTGTTAGACTTGCACCTCTCCGAGGATATGATCAGTAATAGGAATTCTTGGAGACGACGGATAGAGGTTAAGGATTTTTAGGGATGCATAAAGATTTGGTCTTTGCTAGGGTTGCTTTTCTTACCTTGTATCTCACTTAGGTCGTCTTTAGTCGTAAGGGTTGGCGTTAGATGATTATCCCTATGTTGCCTTTAGTCTTATATGTGTTTTTTAGTTCAAGTATGCCTCTAATGCTAGCCGTCTCATCACTTTTTATTACTAATATGACCTCATGCTCTTCTATCTTGTGTTATTTATAAATTTTTGTTTGTTTTACTTGTTTCTTCCTTCCTTGTTGCCTACTTTTCTTAAGATTTGAGGGTGTTTTTCTTAAGCCAAGGGTCTCTCTTGAGAGTAGTCTCTCTATCCTTTAGGATATGGGTAAGGTTTGTACTTATCCCAGCATCCCTAGACCCCACTTTAGTGTGAGATTTTATTGGATATATTTTTTTGTTTATATTTAAAAAAAAATAAAAAATATAAATAGGTATAATTAGGTTAAGCAGGTTAAGACATGTTTAAATTAAAAAAATAAAATTAGATTTCTTAAACATAACCCTAAAGACCTTGTACAGACTTTTGAGGCAATTGCTTTCGGCTTCACTTTTAGGGTGGAGGGTGTCATACTGCTCCTCCCACTTGCCGTTGCATACCGCTTCTCCTTGCCGATGGAGGGGTGGTGTTGCCGCTTTTACCGTCACGCCACATCGCCTTCCATCCTGCTTCTCTTTCCGCTCCTCCATTTCCCTTCTTTGTTTCTTCCCCACTTGAGCATGGTGATGCCGCCTTCCATCCCGACTCCATCATCTCTCTCTATAACTTACTCTCTCTCACTACCACATCTTCACTCTCTTCCCCCATTGCCGAGACCACACCACCACGCTTAGAGGGTAAAAAATAATTTTTCTTAGAATTAATTAACTCTTTATATTATTTATTAATTATATATACATTTTTTAATCATTTACATAATGTGTACACATATAAAAACTAATATATGTATATTTTAACTCCGTATATTATAAACTTTTTACCTTATATCGTTGTCGTTCTTAATTATGGATAAACGAAAACGGTTGTTAGTTATATGTTTTTTTTATGAAAAGTCCTTTATTTTGATTTTATATTGACTCTTAAAACCGCGATATGGTTCGTTCGTTCTTAACATGCTAGAAGTCACCCCTATTTTATCTAATAATTCAAATCTTTCAGTTTGTTAATAAAAAACAACTAGGTAATTGAACGGCTGTGCCAATCCTTGGCACGGTTGTGCCTCGTGTCTAGGCACGGTTGTGCCTCATGCTTTGGCACGGTTGTGCCTCAAGGCTAGAATAAGACACGATCGTGTCAATCCTTGGCACGGCTGTGCCTCATGTATTGGCACGGCTGTGCCTCATGTCAAGGCACGATTGTGCCTCATGTCTAGGCACGATCGTGTCTCATGGTCTAGCGCGGTTGCGCCTCATGCCTAGGCACGGCTGTGTCTGGCCGTGTGTTACTGTTCAATTCATAAGATTTTTCAATAAGAAGGGGAATATTTCTTATTTATTTCCAATAAATTTTATAATTTTGTTATTAACATTTACCGGTACCGGTTCCGATAATGCTTTATATTTTGGATATACGATATTTTTAAATCCGGTTTTGTGTTTCTTAACGCTCACTTTTATAATGACGTAACTTTTTCGTGATTTTTGAATATTCCATTGCAACGTATTTTTTTCTATTTACGTTTCGATATTCAAAATCGAGCCGCGATAACTTCGTACGCTTCTCTCTACGTATTTAACCACGTCAACGTCACCGCCACAACACGTGGTCACCACCACTTAGTTAAAACTTATTTCCAATAAACTAAAAATATACAAAAAAATACCATTTATGTAAAATAAATCTACACGAATATTATTACATTTCAATAATTTAATAAATCAATTTAACTCTAATATAATAAACATTTGGGCTTAATTTAATCCTGAATGGCCCAAGGAGCAACCCGTTACAAATCAGACATGGGCCAACTAAACCTATTGATCGGCCGACGGCCGAACCATCCTTTGTTTAATTGTTCAAATTTTGTGATAAAATGGCCGAATTTTGGTGTTTACTAAAATCCAATAAAAAACTTATTTTTTGCCCGATTATTGGTCATTTTTAATCAAACTTTAGGGCTGGTATTCACATGAATGAGGAAAAACATGATATATAAACGAACCATCTTACCGTTAAAGCAAAGACTACAAGTGTTTATATTATATATGGTTCTTCCAGTGCTCTATTTAAAACTAATTTTATATTAAACAACTCTCTATGTATAGGTCACACGGAGTGGTCTAAGGGGCTGTTTGTTAGACTCTTAATTATTCTATTAAAAGACTTACCTCTGAATCGGTCAGAGGTAAGGTTGTTTATTTCGCTAAAAGCACACCTCTTAATGATCCATTTTACCTATTAATGGTTCAGCTTTGGAACCATGTTGAACCATTCAGACCTCTTAATGGTTCAGATTTTGCCAAACAACCCCTAAGGGAAACCTTTGGGGTTGAATGGTGAAATCAGGAACACCATTCCGGGTGTGTTGGGGCGAGCAAAAATCCACTGATTTGGTGCTCAATCCCTGATGTCTTCACCGATTGATTTTATTTTTGTTTTTTTATTTTTTAGTTTTTAAACCAATGAAATTTTAACACTTGGCAATGGGGAGTTTGGGGAAAATGGAAAGACCATTTCCGCCATTTTTGGGAAAATGGGAAGTCGGGGAGGATTTCTGATGTGGCATGCGGGGAAATGGGAAAAACACAAACCACTCCAAGTGCCCTTATAACCATGTTTAATTAGTTAAATGGGTTATAGATGTTTATACACATATAGTATACGTTTAACCAAATGAATGCATAAATTCGGACATCTTCGTTACAAAACCAATTTTAAGTAGAAAACTGTGAGAATCGCATAAGTATTTTTACTTAGTGCTTTAAAGATATGGTGAGAGAGGGAAAAAGAGATGGCTACGCACTTACATAACCACTTTATGTATATGTACAACTCTTTATGTGATTTTCGTAGTTTTGTACATAAAACTGGTTCCGTATTGAACGACAAATAAAATAATTACGAAAGATAGACGAATAAAAACAATCATAAACAATTAAAACCAAATGGTTAATATTATTCATCGTTTGCTTTTTCATTATTACTCATGATTTGCCTTTGTCAATTGTATGTATGTTTATTTGATGATAGCCAATTGGCTATATCATGATTTGTAAGAGGGGAAGAAACAACACAAAAGTGAATTACTCTTCACCATTGAAGAAGATCGTTTAGTGTTCAATGACACCTTTTGTTTATCCTTCCAATGTGAGTTGCTGTCTGCTCGTTCATAACCCGCCTTTCTGGCTCGCCTAGCCTTGTCGAAAATCATCGAGAATTCAGTTGCCGACGACGGGTTCTTCAGATCCCAGTCTCCGAATTTGGGCAACGTCTCGCTTTCTTCTTTCATTTTTTATAAAATTGTGTATGCAAATTTTTTTCTTGTTTTTTTTGGTCTCTTCCTGTGATTGAAAAAGAAGAGCAGTTTGCTATTGCAGAAAAAGAGAATAAGAAAGGGAGAGAGATTGTAGATCTAACATGTTTTACGCTAATAGTTTTCATATAGTAATTGACCAAGTAATTATATTTATGTGAATATTTATGCATGTTTAAGATTACGCATATATATATATATATATATATATATATATATATATATATATATATATATATATATATATATGGATCTTGACCTCAACCTTTTTAAATGTTATATTTTGTATTAGAAAAAAGGAGGGAGATGAATACACCGAGGATTAATTTTAAATAGAGAACCGTAAGACTGTGTAATAATCAATGTTTTCAGAATCGGATCGAACGTCAAACACTCGAATTGGTCTCCTTACCGGTCCACTGGTCGGACCGGATTTAAGAACCGAACGACGTCATAAATATTATATAAAAATAAATCAATCCAAACAACCATTAGTCCTTCAAAAACCACCAACAAGTCAATTTCAATAACCTTAAACTAACAATTAGCTACGAAATACGAATCCAAAAGCATATCAATTCAAAATTAAAAAAGATAAAGAAAAAAAAATTAAAATAGCCAACCGATCCAACCGTCGGGTTTCTGGTTCGACCACTGGTTCCCGGCCCAACCGGCTTGGTCGCCGCAAGCCCGTTTCAACATATATAACCGGACCGCCCAAGTCTTTGGTTCCCGGTCCGACCGGCCGGTCCGGGTTTGAAAACATTGGTAATATCTATATATATATCTATACATACTAATAAATAAAGGTTTTGAGGTGCCACATGTCACTCCCTCATGCCTCTTCATATTGGTTTTCCCGCCTCTCTCTCCTAATAAATGCACCACTATCTTATTAAATAATAATGATATTATAAATATATTATTAAAGAATAATAATAATTATATTAAATAAGAATATATAATAAGAATTCAAAATATAACTAATTAAAGAAAAATATTAATTTGTTATATACACACACATTTTCACTTGATATATCTTGAGACTATCATAATATTCTGACAAGTTAGGACGTATTTATAAATCTATAAGTTTTATCTTTTTTTAATATATAATCTCGTGTAATACACGGGATTCTAACCTAGTTTTCTAATATAACGTGTAGTGGAGCAGGGAAAGATAGTCGGTTAAAATAACGGCTTATGTATCACATTTAAAGTAATAAGTATGAGTATCTATGTAGTTCTTGGCAATTCTTTATTTAAATTTAGTTTTATATTATACATTCTACCACTTGATCTACAAGTTACAAATATTTTACTTTCGATAAGTTATGCTTAAAAAAAAGATTTGGCCTTTTTAGTAATACTTTTAACCCTTGACTAGTTAATAATACTCCTACAATTTATCATTTTGATACTACTAAAATCTTGTCTACGAGATTTTGATAAAAACCCAAAAGGCACTCTTAATCAACCGATACATATAAAAGATTTGCATTCTTTTTAAAACCAGAAAGTGATTATATTTTTTCCAATTACCGTTTTCAACCCAATTAAAAAGAATTTATGTTCTCTTGATTTAATATTTAAAAGTCTTGATATTAAGTCTCCATTTGTGACAGCTAGCTTTACATAGTGCTCCTCATAGGATCAACTCGTATTTACCTACTAACTATATTATTTTAATAATTTTAAATTTAGTTTTTGATAGTGATGTCAATTGTCAAAGCTAGTAGTGGTATTGCATTATTGTTGGTAAAGGTTGTGGTGACACTAGTAGTGGTAGTCCTAACTCTTAAGGTTGGAGGGGCATCCATGTCATGAATCCTCGCACCCACCAATGGAAGTGTGACACCTTATTTGAATCCCCACGAAGCCATGTTGGTGGCGGCACCCAAGCCTCTTGAAGCCACCCAATGAGAGCGTGGTATTACCGTTCAACGGTAATATTAACGTTAAATTCCTTCAAGCCGTTGCGTCGTTCCAAAGCCGTGCATCGCCAAATTGAGTCGTCGGAGTGGGAGTGGGGCGGTGGCGCCGTGCAAGCCCTTCAAGCCGCACGTCAGCGTTGAGGGTGCCCCCTCCATCCTAAGGCAGGTTCAGTGGAGGTTTAAGAAGCAAAAATCTAAAATTGGGGTCCTTTTAGGGTCATCTAAGCCTAGTAAAACGGTCAGGTCAGGTAACTAGTCCAGGTTTAGGTTAGAATAAGCCGATTTAATAAAACTCTTTTGTTGGCCGTTTATAAATAATAAAAAAGAAATAAAATTGGGCCCAAAACCTTAGCTTTTTTTAAAGCTATAGGCATACACTATCTTAAGATTAAATGATTAATCGTTACACCAATCATAACCTAGTCACGTAAGCTACTATAAGTTATTAAGTTATAGTAGCGTCCACGACACACCAATAAAATAGTAGTGATCATAAAATCTTTATCAAATAATCCATGTTATGCTTCACTAATGTCACGCAACACATGTGGTTTTATGAAATGAAATGTCATGTAAGCATATTATATAGCTCGGTAGTAAGGCTATTGATACAAAACTCAAAAAACACAACCTATAAAAAAGTTAGGCCGATTATATATATATTTAAAGATAAATGAGGGGAATAGTATAGTTTTTAGCTTTCTTATTTTGGCCAAACTTTAAGTATTCACATTTTAGTTACAAAATTTTTTTTCAAGTTTTTTTTTTTTTTAATATTTCAGTTTTAGGGTTTTCTTTTATTAACGTTATGTTTATCGTTGCGTCCGCATTTGTATTCGGACTTTGCGACGTTGCTTTTACAACGGAGTACACTTTCAGGTTTTACGACGGAGTACGACTTTTATGACGGAGTATGCCTTCTGGTTTCACGGCGGAGTAACACTCACTTTTACGACTGAATACGCTTTAGGGTTTTACGGCGAAGTGACAACCGTTGCGACGTGTTTTTTTTATTTGCGTTTTAATATTTAGGAATGTGCCGCCGCCGTCGCCGGCCCGGGTTCGAGGCTGCGCTCAGCCTTGATTTTTTTGTTTTTGTGTTTCTTTTCCGTTATTTTGGGTTTTTTAAGGGTGTAGCATTGTTGTGACCTGGGTTTGCAATCAGGTTTTATGTCAGAATGACCGTCGATACGACGTATTTTGGTCTCCACGTTTTGATATTTGAGATCGTGATGGAATCACTAGGGTAACTTGCGGGAAGAAAAACCTAGATACATTTGTATGCAGAAATAAACAATTAGAATAAATATCTATACTATATAATAAATTAAGGTTTTCCATGTCACGTGCCACGTCCACATTCATTCTCATCATTTTTTCCCCGCCTCTCTCTCTTATTAAATACACTTCTATCTTTTAACAATAATATATTTTTAAAGAAATACTAATCTATATATTATATTAATAAATAAATCTCCTAACATATTTTGACGAGTGTATGTGTTAACAGATAATATTATATTTTACGGGTTTGTTCAACCAGTGTAAAACACGAGTTTTTAAAAAATAATTTTTTTATTATTTAATATATAATATTATATTTATTTGACCCGTGTAATACACGGGATTTTAATCTAGTAAATAAATAAAACGAGAAAAGGGGAAATGAATATTTTAAAGGCAGACATGCTTTACGAGACTACCAAAGGCCATTAATATCCTCGCCTGATTGCCTCTTCCGTAAGCAAACATCTCCACCCTTCAAAACCCTCACATACACACACTATTAAACTCCATCTCAATTTTCCACCACCGATTGCGTTAAATTTATATGTCAGAGAACCCTATCAATCGCAGAATTCCGATCAAACGGAGAATCAAACCTCCTCATCCGTCACCATCCACTCGCAGACTTCACCGGAAAGTTGTTGTTCGTCGATCGTCTAACAAGCTATCGAAATTCATCAAGCGATGCCACTCCGAGCCTACTTTGTTGACCGCCGGAATCTCCATCGCCAGTGCCGGCGCCGGTGACGGTGACGAGCACCAGTATATGACTCCGCCAGGTGACAGTCACCTGTTGTTTCGAAATCGGATCTCTACCGATGTATTCTCGTCGTCTCCAGAGCTGCTGCCTAATTCGCCGGAAAAAAATGAGGTAAATGAAATCAATTTACTAATTTTCAATTATTTGATGTAATGAAAATTGAAAACGACACGGTTTAAGTGAAAACATATTTTATTGTTATATTATAATAATAATATATTTAAAATTAGTGGTTTTTATTGAAGACGTATTACATGAAAAATCCCTATGATTAGTTAATACCGATTTGTGTATTTCTTTTTGCCGACCAAAATGCGACTTCTTTCTTGGTCATCTCCGTGACTTGTTAATAGTTAACGTCCAAGAAAATGACATTTCAACAACCTAGATTTTTATTCTTCTCCATTTTTCTAGATTTAAAACTTAAAATCGCGTAATATAATTTATTTTAGTTTTTTATATTCAATAATTAATTTAATAACAAGTTGTATTTTGATATATTAAAATGTTTTTTCATATCCTGTCATAGATGTAAGGTTTGTTCTCATCTTACAAGAGATATTACTAGAATATGGTTGTTAATACCTTTCGCGTATACAAAATTTACCCAAATATATGTATACGCATTATGGTTTACATGTTTCTTGTATCGCAGTCCTACAACAAAGACGCAAAAGTTGTGATTAAAGTAACGGTTGAGGGAAGCGTTGGACCAATCCGAACTTTGGTAAAGTTGGGTTCGAGTGTTAACGAGACAATAAAGCTTGTTATGAACAAATATAACGCAGAAAGAAGGTCTCCTCGACTTGATCAAGACGACATGACCTCCTTCGAGTTGCATCACTCGTACTATAGTCTTCAATGTAAGTCCCATCTTACTACAATTAAAAGTCAAGCGTTAAAACCTGTTTATGTACCAACATACAACAATTAGGATTTGTTACGCAGATAAGGTTTATTGTAATTATCTTTATTATAATTAGAAATTATGATTAGATTAAGTTTTCTTTGTAATTTTCCTCATAATACTCCTATAAATAGTTGGTTAATGATGCACATTACCTTCTTTTTGAACGACGATTTTTTTTGTTGCCCTGCACAAGGTTTCAATCCACAACCTCTTGATAAAGATACACATTACCTGAAGAGGTTTTTACTTTTAAATAATTTTTAATGATTACGTTCTAAATTTAACTTTTTTGGCATAGGTTTGGATAAATCAAATATGATTGGAGAGACTGGGAGTAGGAGTTTCTATATGCGTAAGAGGGTCAACAAGAATGGAGGTATGGATTCTAGTACCGCCATTGGTTCAGAGATTGTGGTGGCTGAGGCAGACGAAGTTGCATCTTCATTTTCGAATATTTTTTTCGTAGATTTTATATATCAAGAGTTAAAAATGTTTATGAAAAGAACGAGAAAGATTAGGAGGTTCTTGGGTTGTTTTGGTGGGTGATTTTTAACCCATACCTTACAATCACTTGGAAGAGAACTATATATATATGTACATACCTGAAATACAAGTAGATAAACATTGTCATACATACAATTGATGAAATATGTCTGCGATCAGAGTATTATGAATGTAAAACTTGTTTATTCTCAATTGTGATACAAGGTACATATACATATGATGTGAGCAATTACAGGGAGTATAAAAGGAAGAGATATAATATCAATTACAGGAGGTATATAAAAGAAAGAAATATAATATATTTAAAACTGATCTTGACCGATGTGAATACTAAATTGTTGGTTGACTTTCCGTATTATGTGCGGTATCCTTTATACGCCCTCGCAAGGCGGTCAAACGGGCTTTTGGAATCAAGGATTGGGGTAGGTAGACGGTTAATGAGATGGACCGCCGTTTGGAAAGCGTGAGACCAAAAAGTGAGTGGTAGGCCCGCATAATGAAGTAATGCAAGACCGGTCTCAACGATATGACGATGTCGTCGTTCGTCAATACCATTTTGTTCCGGCGTATGAGGCGGTGTGGTGAAGTGGGAGATACCCATGGATTGAAATAATGGAATAAGTCCTTGGTATTCTCCACCATTATCCGTACACATGGAGATAATCGGGGTTTGAAAATATTTTTCCACTAAAAGTTTAAATTGTGGAAAAATTTTGGAGACATCGAACTTATGTTTTATGGGATATAACCAAACATACTTGGAAAAATAATCAACAAACACAACATAGTATGCATAATTATCAATTGATTTCTGAACCGGACCCCAGACATCTGAATAAATAAGTTGTAAAGGTTTATTAGCAACAAACGAGTTTTTACCAAAAGGTAATTTATAGCTTTTATTGATTGAATACGAGGAACAATGGAAACGTAAATCAGATTCTAGCTTATTGGTGAGACCTAAGTCTTTAACAAGAAGCTTTAAAACATGTAAGGAGGGATGGCCAAGCTTGTGATGCAAGTCTAGTGGTGAAGTCTTTGTGGTGAAATTAAGTTGAGGAACGGAGAGACGGTTGGCGTAATAGACATCATTGACGTTCTCCCCCCGCATGAGAGGCGTCCCCATGCGAAGATCCTTAACAAGAAAATGAAAGGGAAAGAATTCCACAGAAACATGGTTAGTACGACAAAGTTTAGCAACAGAGACAAGATGTTTACGAAGTTTTGGAACACATAAAACGTTTGGTAAAGATAAAGAACGAAGTGCAGTGGATATGTTTGTGTGACCAGTGTGAGATATAGAAAGACTTGTACCATCGCCAAGGACAATTTCATCGGGTCCACCATATTCGGAGACGGTATGGAGAGATGATCGATCCTCGGTTAAATCCTGTATCAAATAACCAAGAATGGGTTGCGGAGTTTGAATTGGATCTAAGGGTAGTAGCATTTGCAGTTGCTCTAGCAGGAGAGTTGTTAAGGGCAATGTTGTTCTCCTTGAGGAATCGAGCAAGTTTCCTGCAATCACGTGTTTCGTGGCCCGAAATACTACAAAATAGACAAAAGGAGAAGGACCGATTTGGTCGAGTCATACCATTGTTTGTGTTGAAGTTGGGCTTGTTACCTCGAGACTGATTTCCGGAGTTGAACCGGCTGTTACGAGAGTCAAATGATGACCGAGAATTGAACCTGCCTTGTTGTCTTTGAGAAAAATTAGCCTTAGCCATAAGAGGAACAGTGGTCGATTCAACTTCTTTCAAGGACCTTTCAAAATCAAGTAACTTGTCAAACAATTCAGGGTAAGAAATTGGTTGTTCACGGACCTTGATGGTGGCGGTGATAGGGCCGTAATCGTCACCGAGTTGGCTAAGGATATGAACCAGGAGGTCTTCTTCGTCAATGGGGCTTTGAGCAAGGGCCAAATCATCTGCAATCGATCTCATTTCCTACAAGAATTCGGTGATCGATCGATTTCCCTTTAGATTCTTTGCGAGTTTGGACTTAAGAGAGATGATTCTGGAGCGAGATGTGGAAGCGTAGCTCGTAGTTAAATGGTCCAGGCTTCTCTCGCCGTGGATGCAGATGTGATTATTGGCTGAATAGCCTCGCTAAGGCTGCCGAGAATGGCGCTGTAAGCGATCTGGTCTTGACGCTACCAGGCCATATAATCTGGATTGGGTTTAGCGGTATCCTTGTCGACGATAACCTTTGGTGGCAGATTTTCGGTGATAAGGTTTTCGAGTTCGAGACCGATAAGGGTTGATTGAATCTGCTTTCGCCACACCGGTAAGTTTGTGGTGGTGAGTTTGATCGGAAAATGGCTGGATGTCGTTAATTGGACGATTGTTTTGGGTGAGGCCATGAAGGAAACTTTAGGGTTTTTGAGAAGGGAGGATCGAGGACTCGTTAGAGCGCTATATGGGCTCTGATACCATATGCGATCAGAGTATTATGAATGTAAAACTTGTTTATTCTCAATTGTGATACAAGGTACATATACACATGATGTGAGCAATTACAGGGAGTATAAAAGGAACAGATATAATATCAATTACATGAGGTATATAAAAGAAAGAAATATAATATATTTAAAACTGATCTTGACCGATGTGAATATTAAATTGTTGGTTGACTTTCCATATTATGTGCGGTATCCTTTATAATATGAATATTTTACATATATGTATAATACAAAGTATGAGCATTGCAAGTGAAAAATGGTAATAATTTCTTACACTTTTGTCACGATACAAGATTGTGATCATTTTGTTTCGTTCTAATTTGAGTAACCCAAATCAACGTGTTTAGCTAAAGGAAGTTACATAATAACCTAAATCAACCCTTTTTATTAAAGAACGAGTGTTGATTGGCAAGTGTAATTGTTTATATTATGTTAACCAACGCTTAAGACATCGATTAATGTTGATAGCAAACATCATTTTGTCGAATTTTAAGCTAAAATATGTTGCTATATTCTTGTTATTAGTTACTACGTGTCTGAAAATAAAAGATCCTAAAACACCTCCGGCCATCATTGGACACGTGTTAGTGTAAAGGATGTAGGAATCAAGATGTGCTAATTAGTTAGTCAAAGGAAGGTCACTTCACACCCATCTCTTTGATGGATTTTTTTTGAACGACAACACTATTATTAAGAATCAAAAACAGCTAGCAAGACGCTAGATACAAATTAGAGATTATTTATAAAATTACATAGGAAAGTTTAAAAAATTAAAATTGCACCGATGAGACCACTCTAAGGCCGGAATTTTTGCTCTATTTTTAACCCATAAGAATGTGTTTGATTTGATCTCCTCCGCTACGTTCATGACAGATATAGGCTAGTTATTAAATACCATACTATTACATGCTTTCCATAAAAACCAAATTGTGGCTGGAAAGATGCTTCGAATCACTGTGTTATTTGAGATCGAATTAACTGAACTCGTCGGAATCACCAACACTTCTTCCACTGTTGAACACCTTAATGAATGGATTTGGCACTAGGAGCAAATAAGCGACCAAATGCTCAGCGAGACACGACATGTCACAAACAAATGATTGGTTGACTCATTAGGTTCGTCACAAAAAACGCAGCCACAAGAACTTGTGTTGATTCCACATTTAGCTAACGAATCCTTAGAATGAGAATGCCCAATTTGATTAAACATCTTTTTTTCAATCATTATGCGAAGAGATTTAACAGTAAACTTGTAACGAACTAAAATTCAAATAATAATGTTATTTGCCTAAATAATATTATAGGTTGTAAGTAACTAAAATTAAAGTTTTAGGTTGTAAGTAACTAAAATTAAAGTCGGAGGTTTGTTGCAAAAATGAAGTTTTAACTAGTTTTGGTGAAAAGGGCCAGAATTGTAACTACATGGGACTGTTTTGTAAATTTCAAAATTCTGTATTGAGGGGGGGGGGGCTGCGCAAATAACGCACACATGTGTGTGTTTGTGTCTTCCAAAGAGAAAAGAGAAAGATGTGAAGGGCTGGAGATCAAGAGCAATGTATTGCATGTGAAATTAGACGATTTTGGTGTGTACATCATCTTCTAAACATCAAATAAGCATATCCTTCATCTCTTGATTCACCATTGTTGGTGTTCTTGGTGGGTTTTGGGTGAAAACTAATTTGGGGCTGAATTGGGTGGTCTAGATGGTTAATAACTTGTTAAAAGTGATAACCTAGCTTGATTGAAAGTAATGGGAGGTAGATAACAACATCTAAACATCCAATTTGATGATTTGAAAGTTAGGGTTCTTGAGGATCAAAATTGGGGATGTTTGAATATTGAATTGAGGTTGGGTAAGTGTCTAGGGAGTTAATAGACACACAACTAACCATAAAGCCCCAATTTTTATGGTGAATTGTAAAATGGAGTTTTGGTGTAACTTAAGTAGATCCTTAACGGGTTATTTGGGTTAAGGGAGTGTTGGGTGGTGTTTGAATGGTGTATGAGTGTTGTGGCATGTCCATGAACACTAGACCAAGTAGAAACCACATTCATAATGGGTGGTTTATGAAATTAAAGTGTTGGGTGAACTTGGGTGATTCCTTAACGGGTCAAAATGGGTTGAAAGGTTGAATTTGGGTGTTGGAGGATTGGTTAAGATTGTGATAACCAAACTAAGTTAGGGTGTTGACCTTTAGATCATAGGTGTGTCTTGAATCTCAATTTGGTGAATGAATTGAGATCATAAGATTTATAAAGATGGATTGGTAATGTGTGTGAACACTTGCTTGTATGTTTAGAGTTGGTATTTGAAGTCTAAGAACCTCAGACGTGGTAATTGAGGTCATGAACTTCACATGTTTTATTGTTGCTTGAAGTCTTGAACTTCACCATCTTTATTGTTGTTTGAAGTCTTTGAACTACACAAATGGAAAGGGGGAATTAGGATCTTTGAATCCCACGTATCGGTAAATAACGTAAGGGTTATAAAATATGAATAGAGGTTGTGTGTGTACACTTGTATGTGTGTGTTAAAGAGTCGGTGTTGAAGTCTAAGAACCTCACCCGGTAGTAATTGAGGTCATGAACTTCACTAGTTGTCATTGTTTGAGGTCTTTGAACCTCACATGGGAATAAATATGATCACATAAAGGAGTTTGAAGTCTAAGAACCTCACACGGTAGTCATTTGAGGTCATGAACTTCACAAGTCGTTTTGTGGTAATTGAAGTCTAAGAACCTCACACGGAAGTTATTTGAGGTCATGAACTTCACATAGTCGTTTTGTGGGGTTTGAGGTCTTTAGAACCTCACAAGGATGTATGGTCTGGTTAGTGAGAGGAAAACCAAACCAAGGTGACATACATAGGTGTTATATGTATGTAATAGGTGATGTTTTGAGTGTATGACAGCGGGGAGTTTCAAAACGCCCCTGTGGAGTTTCAAAACGCATATGTGGTAAAGAGTCCTAGAGAAACTCACTGTCCAACGCCTCTAAAACGCCACCGGCCTTTGGAGTTCTAAAACGTTATTGTGGAGTTCTAGAACGTTGTGTTGTAACTTTTATGCGTTCTTAGCCATTCTTCTTGGGTGTTACCCTTCGTGGCTTGGGGGATTTTGTATGTCATTACTAATGGTGGTATTGTGGTGTTTCCTTGTAGGTAAAGCTCCGGTTTGATGTCTCAGGTCACGCTTCGCGTCAGATTGGATTCTCGGTTGCCTTTGGTGGTGGTTAATGTTTGGGTTGGAAATCCTTATAGGGAGGTCACTAAACTTGCTTTGGGTTGTCTTTCAAGTGTTGAAATTTGTTGTTATATTTTGAGATGTCGGTCGGTTGCTTTAAACAAAACTATGTCGTTGTCATATTATTGTACTTAATATGTGTTGTTTAATCAAGAGTGTCAAATGGGACCTATTTTCCGCATGATTTTGAAAGTTAAAATCGGGTTTAAATTTTGGGTGTTACAAAACTCACCCGTGTCATCGTATTTGTCCACTGTGGAAGGCATCATGATTTTTGTCTGGAAAGTGGAAACCGTCTGAGTGAATCGATGGAAAGACGACCAGTTTCAGTTGCAAAACAGAAAACACCATTAGCCTCGACACAGGGAAAGGTTTCCTTGTTACCACCCTCCGGCGTGAGAATAAGTATCCATTCGTCGGAATTCAAATATTGAGAGATTTCTTAGGGTTTTTCGGCATATCTGACTCCCATGAGATCATCAGTATATATACTAGCGTTTAACCTGTCATTATCACGAATGGAGCGGGCCCCACTATGAGGTAATAACCGAATTGATGTTGAAATCTTGTATTCTATTGGTGGTCACATTACCATTCTTTTTGGTGAGGTGTGCCACCTTAGCATAGTTGGTTATTCACTTTTGGCGCCTTTTGCGGATTTCCCTTTTTTATGCATGTAGTGTGGCGTCCGACCCGAGTTTTCCGGGTTCGGTATCACATCTCTTCAATATCCATCTATCTTGACCATTGTTTACCTTTCGTTTATCCATCAACATCTGTTTAGCTCCAGTAATTCATCTTCGCTAACTGGCTGATGAGCCCAACTCCATTTTAGAACTGTCGAGCCAACTATGTTTGTAATTCTATCACTCACCATGTAAGATTTTCTAGACTCAATGGCATATAATGTTGGATACTTATCTTTTAGTTTTCCGAAATCGCTCCAAATCTACTACCAAAATGAAATGGAATCACTCGACCACATTTCCCTTTGAGAAGATCGTCACCCACGACATCATACTTGAGAAGATCAGGTCCAACTTTTGCAATGTTTTTCCAGACACCTGCTATGTTGCACCTTAATGGTAAGAATTTCAAGGATCGAATACTACAATGAATTGATGGAATGACCTTTAGCCCATAGAGAAGTAACAAGAGTGATCTTGCTTATATCTCCACCACCACTTAAATAGGAGAGCTAAATTAGATGCTTGGATGTCTCTCAACTCGACATTCAGATTTTCGGTATGAACTGAGTCAGGTCACAAAATACAATGTCATGAAAAACACACAATAAATAAATAATAAAATACGATGCCATTGAAAAATCACAAAAAGCACATTACATTATGTACGGATTTCATCTTTTGAAAATAATTCATTATATTCTTTCAAAAATCCAGGCAAATAAACAATCTAACACAACTCATAAAGATCTAAACATACAATTTTCAAGTAAAAGTAGAAAACAATAAGAAAAACATACCTAATGGGCTACTGATTTCGGAGGTCAGCAGAAGCAAAACTAGATATTCACAAAACTCTGCTCGCCATCCGTAGCTCGGTGGTCTGCCTGGTCGGAAGTCGGGGGAATTTGACGGCTCCAATCTTTATTTTTAATGGGTTAAAACTTATAGGCCGTACGGGTCGTAATATTTTTCATAGGGTTGACGTTCAAAAATCTCAGGAGTCGACCAAAGAACGATAAAATAAGTGATATAAAAACCCAGGGGGTTGCTTGACCCCGCACTTTATATAATGGTCCGTCCATGAGTAAAATCTAAAGATTATGGCACCAAAAGTTGTTATTCTATTAAGCCATGGGAGGAGAATATAAATACAGAAGGAGTTTCACAAAATAAGGAAAAGATCACAACCAAATCAAACAAATAAAATAAAAGATATATCTAAAATATGGGGACGATTTCTATACTCCCCCTCAAGGTGGAGCATGGAGATCACGAATGCCCATCTTGTCTAGAAGAGTCCTCAATTGTTGTGCTCCCAATGGCTTAGTAAGAAGATCAGCAATTTGCTTTTTCGTATCAACGTGCAGCGGTAAGACTTCTTTTGATTCAACCCTTTCACGAACAAAGTAACAGTTCATGGAAGACGGGATTGTTGGCAATATGTCGAGCTGCAAGATTGTCACAATACAATGGCGTGGCATGGACAGTTTGGACTTGTAAATGTTGTAGTAACCATCGAACCCATAAGATTTCGCTCACCGTGGTGGCCATTGCTCTATATTCTGCTTCAGCCGATAAACGAGAGACAACATATTGTTTCTTAGTTTTCCAAGATATGGGGGCGCCACCCAACATAAGAAGGTAACCAGTGCGTGAACGCCTGGTGAACGTACATCCCAGCCAATCTGCATCACAATAGGCAATTAAGTTCAAACCGCCTTGTTTTGGCAAGAATACACCTTGACCCGGAGTAGATTTTAGATATCGCATAATACGTGTAGCAGCCTCCATGTGTTCCAGGCGAGGATCAGAGACGAACTGACTCAACATATTAACGGAATAAGCAATGTCTGGTCGAGTGGCCTGAAGGTATAGCAACCTCCCGATGAGACGACGATATTGAGTGGCATCAGTTTTATCACTTTCGCTACATTGATCAAGTTTAAGGTTTTGTTCCATTGGAAAGGAACTTGGTTTACATCCCATCATACCAGTATCTTCCAAGATATCCAAAGTATACTTCCTTTGACTTATGACTAATCCATCGGGCGTTCCGGCTACTTCTATGCCGAAAAAATATTTTAAAACACCAAGATCCTTGATGCTGAATTTTTCATTGCGGTAGTCTTTTGTTTGTTGCAATTTTTGTAAGTGATTACCTGTGATGACTATATCATCGACATAAATGAGCACCGCTAAGAATAAACCATCGGATTTGAATGTAAATAAGGAGTGATCTGCCTTCGACTGATGAAACCCGAAGTCAAGAAGAGCAGTGGTAAACTTTTGATACTAGCTGCGCGAAGCTTGCTTCAGTCCATACAAAGATTTCCGAAGTCGGCATACTCTTGTTTCTTCTTTCTTGACAAAACCCTGTGGGATCTTCATATAAAGTTCTTCTTCAAGATCCCCATGAAGGAAAGCATTGTTGACATCCAGTTGATGAATCATCCAATTTTCTTTAACTGCTACAGCAAGAAGAGTCCTTACTGTAACAAGTTTAGCAACCGGAGCAAACGTGTCGTGGAAGTCAACTCCTTCCATTTGAGTAAAACCTTTGGCAACGAGACGAGCTTTAAATCTTTCAACTTCTCCATTCGATTTGTACTTAACTTTGTACACCCATTTAGAGTCAATTGCACGCTTTCCATCCGGCAATTGTTCAAGAGTCCAAGTATTATTCTTTTCAAGGGCTTGAATCTCCTTTGTCATTGCTTCTCTCCAGTTATTATCCTGCATGGCTTCATGAAAAGTCTTGGGCTCATTGTGGGCACTAATGGCCGCCAAGTAAGCTTTGTGTGAGTTAGAAAATTTTTCATAAGAGACATAATTGGAAAGAGGGTGTACCGTCGAGGAGGACTGATTTCTAGCGGGATGAGCGTGGTCTACGGATGGTGGTAGTTTCACGTGGTAATCATCAAATTTCTTAGGCTGAGTCTTGTTTCGTTGCTCTCTTGGCAGATTTTCGGCCTCATGAACAATGGGATCATCATGTTGCGTTTCATCGTTTGGAGATGTTTCGGTGGACTCGGGTTCTGTGGTCTGAGTTGTGTCATTTCTGGTCACGTCTCTTTCCTCGTTAACCATGATCGGAACAGATTCATGAGGACTTGAAGGACACTCATCCATTGGGTCAGGTTGTGTGTTGATTTCAGGTTCTCCTTCATTAAAGTCACCAATTTCCAAAAAACCGGTGTCCTCAATTTTGGAATGAATCTTCGCAAAGGGGAATTCCTTCTCGGCAAACTTAACATCACTAGATGTAACAAATTTCCCATGTTCTATATCAAATATCTTGTAACCCTTCGTGCCTTGAGGATAACCAAAAAAACTCCTGCCTCCCCCTGAGTTCAAACTTGTCTCCCCCTGTCTCTGTACTCCAGTAGTAAACCAAACAACCCAAGGTTCTCATATGCTCATAATCGGGCACTTTTCCAAAGATTACTTCATAGGGTGTTTTATTCCCGATTACTTTTGATGGCAAACGATTGATCACGTAGGTGGCGGCTTGGACACATTCACCCCAAAACCTCTTTCGTATACTTGCTTGGAACATAAGGGCACGAGCTACTTCAAGAAGATGGCGGTGTTTTCGTTCCACAACCCCATTCTGTGGAGGGGTGTGTGGGCACGTAGTCTCTAAGAGAATACCCTCTTGTGTGTAAAAGGCCATCATTCGGTTGGATGTAAATTCTCCACCATTATCACACCGAATTCTCTTAATCAATTTTCCAAACTGGGTCTTGACCATTCTCTGAAAATTTACCAGACATTCACTTGCATCACTTTTATGCTTGATCAGGAATATCCGGACGGCTCTGCTAAAATCATCGACGATAGTCAAGAAATAGTTTGCACGTGAAGTGGAAGGTTTTCTATATTTACCCCAAATATCACAATGAATCAAATCAAAACAAGCATAAAATTCTTTGTGTAGATCATCATTAATTCATTATTGTTTGATGCATTAATATTCTGTGTATAACTGAAACTTTTTTTGCTTGTGAACACTTGTATATAAAATACAGTCATTATTTCAAAGTTTTCATATAAAAACTTATTCGAATATAAACACATTTTAATCTGTATCTAACATTTATAAATGTGTCACATTCATACCCAACTCTATCCAAACGTTGTTCGTTACATATTTGAACAACATGCAAGGCGGACCGATCAATTAGTAGATGTAGAAGTTGACAGACAAAGCTTCACCGCCGAGTACCAAACGCTTCACACCATTATCGTCTATAGTTGTTCCAATATCCCTGCACATAACCTTACAGTAGCTGCACTCGGGCAGAAAACGAACTTATAACCATCTTCAGTTTTCTCAATCTTAAACCAGTTATCCAATGTTTCTGGTCCCGGGTTTCCTTCAACACCTCCCACCATCACAGCATATTGTTCATGGCTTTATCGTATTTCAGCTTCCATACATTTGACATGTGACAAATGGTGGAACCCGAGAATTTTATGTTAACATCTGTGGAAAGACGGATCACGCCTTTCTTAGGGTTGATGGGGGTGATAGTAAACTAGCGGGACCACCCCTCGGTTTGGTATTCTACAACGCCAGCTGGACAAGACTTGTTGCCCACTGCTGCTGGTAAGATGCTGCCACTGAAACCATCTATAGACGTTGGCACTGCGTAGTATTCAACCCCTGCGCGAAGGTCTTTTCCGTAGATATCGATCACGGGACCGGGAGCTGAATTGGTCTTGAAGACGCATAGGATGAATGCAAGTGAGAAGAAGATGAGTGTTTTCATTTTTGAAGAATTGATGAATGATGTTGATTGTACGTGTATGGAGGAAGCTTGAATTGCTCTTTTTATAGATGGGGGGAGTTTTAAACGTTTGCTAGTTTTAGATTTAAAAACCTGGTGAATATGGATACTGTTAATTGTTGGTTTGGACATTTGACCAGAAAAATTATCAAAAATTGACATCCAAATTTAGCCTCCTATTTCATGGACATTACTCTTGTGAGCCGGCTAAACCAGGCTAAGCTAGCCTACTCATATTTCCATGCCAACATTCCATTTGACAGAGTACGATCCAATCAGAACGCGACACGTGGCAGACTTAGCCGGTTAATAGACGGCTATAGCCGTCTAATCATGTTAGCCGTCTATAGCCGGCTATTAGCCGCCTAAGCCTCCGTTTTTTTTCATAAAATCGAGTTGGCTTGAGACGGCTCCCTTAACGGTTTGGCTTGGTGGCTTTTTAGCCGGCTCCTTTTGAATTTTGTTCATTTTAGGCGGCTAAAACACATACCTACATAAATTGCACACTTTTACTATCTGTACCAAAATGATCAGAGGTTGGGTCACAAGCAAATCTGGCTTAAATGAAGGCTCATGGGTCTCTTGAATCAAGAAAAGATTACCCCCTGAAAATTTGGGCTTTGAATAAAACTCGTATTTATCAGGCTCGTAATTATCTGGCACATAATTATCTGGATCATAACTATCTGCTGGAACATTTAAATCAAACGGTAATTTAAATTTATCCTCTTAGTTTGTTGGTTCAGAGCTTGAGCTTGGCAATCTACTAGAACCAACTGACCCACGAACTTTGTTAGACGAACCCTTAGAAATCGGTTTCTTGTTCGATGAGCCAACACCATCTTCTTGGACAACATACAACTTAAATATTTCATATGGATTTTTTTTAACTATACAAAAAAAAACGAAATATCATCATCGTCAAATATGTCGATTGGATCGGTAAATGTTGACATTTTATATGATAATCTACTAATATTCTTAGAACCATAAATTTTTGAAAGCATACATAATAAAGAAGAGTAGGTAACATCTGTAGATAACCTTAAACCACGTTTTGCACAATCCAACGAAACGTATTCAACAACACCCCTAACAATATCCCATTTACCACCGCTATAGATTACAATGTTTACAGACATTTTGCATGTAACACAAAACTTAGTCTTCAAACACTCCACAATGATAAAACAAATATGGTTTCAAAACAACTATGAAAAATTCTCTAAAAACAAATATGAATCAAAATCAAAAAGTAAAAAAAATAAAAATAAATAATTAAGCGGTTAAGGTCTAGTTTTAGCCGCCTAAAATGAACAAAATTCTAAAGGAGCCTGCTAAAAAGCCACCAAGCCAAGCCGTTAAGGGAGCCGGCTCAAGCCAACTAGATTTTATGAAAAAAAACGGAGGCTTAGCCGGCTAACAGGATTAGACGGCTATAGCCGTCTATTAGCCGGCTAAGCCTGCCACGTGTCACATTCTGATTGGATCGTACTCTGTCAAATGGAATGTTGGCACGAAAATATGAGCAGTCTAGCTTAGCCGGCTCACAAGAGTAATGTCCATGAAATAGGAGGCTAAATTTGGATGTCCATTTTTGATAATTTTTCTGGTCAAATATCCATTTTCGTATTTTTCCCTTTTGACTTCTAGTGAATCCAGTGAGTCAACCATGTAGGTTTTGAAATATACAGTGGATGTATTAAGCGGTGTGTTTTTTTTAATGATTTTAGTGTAATCAAGGTCGTTTTATTTTAGTTGTATTTACTTAAAACCAAATAAAAATAAGTATAAACATTGTTATAAGTTAAGAGGTGACACTAGTACAAAAATATGCTCATTTCAATTACCAAGAACCTGGTGGTTCAAGGAGGTGAACCCCCCCCCCCCCCCGACTAGGAGGGTTCCAAGGGCCAGGGGACACCGCCCTCCTAACGGGGGTCCGGGGCAGTGCCCTGGCTGGTAAAGGTGCACAAACCGGGTTCTTTTTGGAACCGATTTCGGTTCCAAACCGGGTAGGATAGTGGTCGGGTTGAGTGTGGAACTGGGTTGAGGTGGAACTGGTTCCGGTTCTGGGTCGGGTCCTATATGTCTAAACCCTACCCATATCTAACCGAGTAGGGTCGGTTTCAAACCGGGTCGGGTCCAATACCCGGGAAGGGTAAAAATTTTTTTAAACTAAATAAATATAATAAATAACATAAAATTCATTTTTTATTTATTTTTAGAAGTTTTCAAACAAAAGAAAATAGATTCAATTAAAAAACATCAACTAATACATTTATATTTTTATTTTATTCGTCGTCTTGTGTTTATTATTAGCCGGAACTATTGATGTGAACCGATACATCGTCGGATAGGCTAGAAGATGGTTTATCATTCACCTCTTAATCGTGTATTTGTGTTTCAATTTCTATTTCGTGTTCAAGAGTTGTTCAGTCTTGTGTACGATCCACCGCGTCCAAGTGATCCTCTAAGCAAATGCACATCTCTACCGTGACCGGAGTGAGTCTTGTTCTTCGTAATGATAAAACTCTGTCATTAAGAGAAAATGCATATTCCGAAGCTGTTGTAGAAGCTTGAACGGTTAGTAAATCACAAGTCATAGCAGATAGAATCGGAAATTGGGTTTCGTTTCCTTTCCACCAAGCCAAAATATCAAATGTTTTATAGTCTTCGGGATTCATAGTGGATATAAAATCGGTTTCAATATACCTACGCTACTTGGGGTGTTACCCCTTTGTCGTTTAGCGGTCTCATTTCTCACGGTATTAAATAAGTTAACTACCGGGTCCCTACTCGAGCAACCACTTGATCCCGATGCCATTAACCCGTGTATGTTTATGTTCAGACCATATCTTATTAAACAAATATCATACATTGATTTAAGATTATGTTGGAAATAATGTTTTGTTTCGTTTGTAAAATTTGGGTCATCTTCATACAAATACAAATCGGATTTTATTTCATCAATTATAGTTTCAACCCTGTAACATTTAAAGTCGGGTTTAAAGCGGCGGCACAAGTAAAACAGGTGGTATTTCTTTAAAATACTTTTAAATTTTTTTTATTCATGGGTACTACCATGTCTCCAACAACGGTAACCTTGGTGGAAAAAGCTTGAGCAACCGATGATTGTGATTGAGACATCGCGAGAGTATTTTTTTGCGTTTTTTGGTTTTAGTTTTCAAGTGGTGTAATCAACCAATTCATCCAACGCCTACTTATACTAACTTATATGGGGTAAAAAGGTCAATAAAATTACCAAAAAGGGTCAAAATGGGCGTACAACGGCTATAAAGCCGTTACCCAACAGCTAATCTCGAAAAACAAGGTTTATCGATTGGAACTGGTTTGAAACCAGGTTCAATGGGGACCAGGTTGGAACTGATTTTCAGACGGGGAAGGAGAATCAGTTTGGAACATCTGGGTTCATATGGATTGGAACCAGGTACGACTCTAGGCGGGTTGGAACCGGAACTAGTTCCAGTTCGGGCATTGGGTCCGGGTCTGGAACCGAGTTTCTTGCCCACCTCTATTGGCGGGGGTCGGGGGTTGGCCCCCAATGGGGTCCAAAAGACAACGCCCTTGACGGGGGTCTGAAATTTTTTATTCTGCTTAAAAGATGCTTCATTATTGGAAATTGCATCTGATCTGCATGGATGAGTTAAAATTCGTACTCAAGATGTATAATTTTAATAAGGTATAAACCTTTCTGATCATGTTTACCCATAGTATATGCTTCTTATATGTAAGGCTGTCCAAAATGCTCGACGCTCGAAACTCGCTCGAACTCGTTCGAAAAATGCTCGGAAATATGCTCGTTCGATTTCGGCTCGGTTTGAAACCGAGCCGATCGGCTTGATTCGGTTTGTAAACGAACCTAGCACGAGCAAAGGTACGCTCGTTCGTTGCTCGTTCGGTTTGGCTCGAATTAATTTTTAATATATATATATATATATATAATTAATGAATTAATATTTTATACATTTATAAATAACTCTTTTGGTCTAATCTATTACGAAACTTCTTATAGTGAATCAAGAGTAGCCCAACTTAAAACTTAAAAAGAAAAAATAAAACTCTTTAGTAATTACGTTACTTCACTAGTTCACACTCAGAGCTCTCTCCTCAATTCAAGTCACAAACTGTCTCTGTCTAAAATCTCTAACCTTAATCGGACGCCGCCCTCACGAGCAGCCTTTGAGGCTCTAAGATTCAAGTTTCAAATCGTCTCCCTCTTGGTCAGTCGATCAGCCTTTGCGGCTCACGATCAGCGACGTCGAGCGACGAGCAGCTTTTGCAGCTCTCCAATTCAAAAGTCACACTAGATAGTAGGGTTATCCAAATCGCTCGCTGCTCGCTCGGAAAATTAATGCTCGGATAATGCTCGTTCGATTTTCCGCTCGGTTGTAAATGAGCCGATCAGCTCGGTTCGGTTTGTAAAAGAACCAAGCGCGAGCAAAGGTCTGCTCGGTTCGGTTCGGTTCGGTTCGTGAACAACCCTACTTGTATGGAGGTCAAGCTAGTATTCATATCGATGATAGAACGAGATTCCAAGAGTAGAGTCAAGACGATGACAACTATAGAACCCAAGACCGGTTTCAACAAGTAGAAATTGAATATGAGAAGGGATCAAGCAACGTATCATGTAAGACCAAAGTCGTTCTTGGAAAGTGTACGTATGTTAGGTGATCTGCCTGAGAATAGTCGCAAAGGTGAAAGACGTATGAGATGGAGCAAACCAGGTACAGAAGAATAAAAAAGGCACAAAAAAGGCTAAAGGAAAATAAGCATGCAATTATAATTAAAATTATGCTTTTCAGGTTATTTTTGTTTCTTGTTAAACATAAAATGCGAACACGTCTTAATGAAACGAAAATAAGTAAATAACATATGAAACATAATTTTAATCGTCAAAAGAGAATAAATACACCAATGAATTTAAATAAACCAAGTATAACAACCAAAGTTAAAATTTTCAATATCCACTATATTGTCTTTTGTAATTTACCTTTAGGAATCATTTGCGTTTTGAATGTTGAGAATTAAATAATTATAATGTTTCTTTATTTATTATTTTCTTAAAATTTAGAATTATACCCTGTGAAACAAAAGAACATATCTGGTATACTAAACTTTGAAGAATAAATTATCACCTTATTGTCTCATTTTTTTATATAATTATCATAGAATATTTATAACTTATATCACTTTATCTACGATCATTTCTCATTTTATATTTTTATATGTATATCATTTTAGAAATACTTGAATATTACAATATTTTGAATTAATGTAACGTTAAAAAATACAATACATATACTTAAACTATATAATAATTTAAAGTCCAAAATTATGAAAGATACAAAAGTAAGGTTCATTTCAGAACACTAAATAAATGTAAGAACAAAAATAACTCATCTTGACTATTAGATTATTTAATCAATGATTAAAAATTAACAATGATATTTTAATAATTAATTAAAACATTAACCGTATTAATTAATGGCTTAAGGGTAGTATTAAGATTTGCAACACTTTTTTAAATTAATTCCTATTTTATCTCCCCTTGTTTTCTCTCTACATTTAAACATGTAATTAATATATTTTCAAATTAAAACACTTTTTCAAATTAATTCATATTTTATCTAGCTCATGTGTTTTTAATGAATGAGTTTGTTAACTGTTTTGATATGTGTAGGATAAATGTTAATATGCGTAAGATACGTTTTGTTATGTGTAGGGATAAGTTTCTTTGTGTGTTTGATAAGTTTCATTAAGTGTAAGATAAGTCCTTTATGTGTAGGACAAGTTTTGTTATTTGTAGGATACATTTATTTGTGTGTAAGATAAATTTCATTATGTGTATGATAAGTTTCTTTGTGTGTAAGATAAGTTTCGTTACATGTAGGATAAATTTCGTTATTCGTAAAAAAATTTTTTGGGTTTTGTAAGCTAAGTGTTGTTATGTGTATGATTAATTTCAACTCATTAATTGAAAATAATAAAGAAAAAATATTTAATTAGAGAGAGAAATTAATTAATTAGAGAGAAGATAAACTAATTAATTGGAGAGATAAAGTTTTTTTATCTTTACCATAATACTCTTTTGATTTAATTAAAATTTGTTAAGATTGAATACAAATGAGTGACTCAGATTAGTTCTCAATATTCTTACAAAAAACCTTGTTCTGAATTGAATCATCCCCTAAGATACAATACAGGAACCTATATGTCGGCCGGCCCAACTTTTTTAGAAACCTAAAGCAAACTTTAAAATTAAAGTTTTTTCATGAAATAATCATCAGATGTATTTATATTTTCATTAATATTTATAGGTTCGTTTACTTATACAAAATCAATTAATATAGAAAGGTAAAGCATATTTCATTAAAAAAATAAAACTTGTGTTGTGACCATAAAACCAAAACATATTTGTGAAATTTTCTTTCAAATACCTCTATAAGTGCAAACAAGATCCTTCAACTAATAATTGAGTTTAACATAAGAACACATGCTATAGGTTATGGCTCTTATGCCTTGCCAGCAAAATCACTAATGAGAATAAGATGTGAAACTTATGGGGCATGCTTGCTTGATTTAGAATTAAAAGCTGAGAAGAATATCACAAACTCCTTAAAGTTCAAACTATCCACCATCATGGTGTCCAACGTAATTAGTGAAGATTAAGGTATGTAGGTGTAATTTAGTGTATACATAAATGTTATTTTATGTAATTTACCCTATATACTACAAGATTAGATAATTGTGATTTAAGAATTTAGATATTTGAATTGTTAAAATCAAATCATTCATGAAATTTACCTATATAAACCGTTTAAGACGCCTAGTGCATATGTTGTATATTGTTTTAAAAACGTTAGTAATTTGTAGTTTTTGATTTACTAATTTAATTGAGATCTCCGGTGTTATGGTCGCGATTAGTATCATATTAAATATCATATACTTAAAGAACCCTATCTTTTTTTTTTGAAAAGCGACTTTTTAAACCCCTAATTCATTCGGAAGCAACCCGGGTGTTTCTGTGAGTCATACATATATTTCCCAATGGGTTGTAACCGCAGCGGACTCGAACCCGGGACCCACCTAAGAGGAAACGCATAACTGGGAAAACCCTCTGGCTCAAACTGGAACAATTTGTCCCAAGCGAGACTCGAACCCATGACCTTCCATTTTAGAAAGTCATGAGGCTATCACTACACCAGAAGGATTTGTGGTTATAGAATCCTATCTAAAGTTAACACGTTTCCATCATATGGAGCTATAAAATTATAAAACAAGATTAAGTTCTTAACAACTTTAGTTTTTTTATCATAGTTAGAAATTTTTAAAAACTAAAAATGTAATACAAACTTTTGAAATTTTGGAAAAAATAAATAAATAAATATGTAACACATATTTATTGTTTTTGTCAAATCGTTATAATTTTTTTATTTGCAAGTGAGGTGGGGAGGAACCCATTAAACACATGTCCCTCGAGCTCTCCAATGAATTGGAGGCAACATCATCCACTATAACAAATAACTCAAACAACTCACTTTTTGTCCCGAATAAAATTGAGTTAAACTAGAAATCATGGTTGTATTGGATATTAAACAAAATATAGTTATATTATTAAGTCTAGGGACTAGTTATGTAATTAGTTTATTATTGTATTTAGAATAGGTTATGTAATATCTGTAACTACAAGGACTAGATGTGTCAAGACCAAACCTTATAACCTACACATCGCTTGAAGTCGGCGACTAGCAAAAGGACGTGACGCTTGTTTCTGTTCAAATCGGAGGGACGCAAGGGTTCAAGCAACAGACGCGATGATTCGGTTTAGATAGTATAAATATGTTTGTTGTAATAAAGATCATACACAACAAGAATTCGTTTTAATAAAGTTTGATTTACAGCAGATTGATTTTGTGTTCATATGTCTTATTGTTCTTCGTTTGTGTCTTGATCGGAATTGGCAACAGTGGCATCAGAGCCCAGGTTGGAGAAGACTCGCTGCAATAGGTGGATTACTCGTTAAAGACCAGACGTGGTTAAGAGGATCGGTCAAATTGCAGAAACTTGATTACGTGTGGCGGTAATCAGGAACGAGAACAGGGACGAACACACAGGTTCTGATCAAAGAACGCAGAAGACCAACTGTTCAAGAAAAGGTTCAATCGATCAAGGGAGAAGCGGTTGGATTTGGAAACGGTTTCAAGAAGAAAAGGGTGTCGATTCAAAGAATTTGGAGGCGACAGAAAGAGGATTTGGAATTTGTGGTTAATCGCTTGTGTTTTAATCAAAGAGGATTCAACAAATTGAAGGGTAATTTGTGTTTCGTTCAAGACAAGTTGAAGTGTGTGGACGAGATTGAAGGAGGCAAAAAAAGTAACGGAATTGTTTTGGTTTCAATTGCAGAAGGTGCTTTGTGGTTCGGACGAAATCACAGGTTCGTTTTTTAATTGGAACAAAAGAATAGGAAGAATATATTTTTTTTCTTTGGTGTTGTGTTGGAATCAAAGAAAGCAAGAATCTGTGTTCTTCAGAAAGAAAGTGGTAGAAACTTGTTTTTTGGTATTTTGCTTTCAAAAAAAAAATTGGTTTGGTGTTTGCTGTTACATAAAAAAAAGGCTGAGGGAAATTTGATTGAAAGGGGAGACACACTGGTTTTAGAATTTTGGTTAGGGCATTTAAGATCAACAGCGGGATAAGCGGGTTTGATTATCAACAGCAAGGCGGGATTGATCGAGATCAATAGCAGAGAAGCAGGTTTGACTTTCAACGGCGAGGCGGATTTGATCAGACCTGGGAAACCAAAGAAACCAGTTTAGTACTTGAGAGAAAAAGGTTTTGACTCGCTAGAAGCGACCGAAAAACCAGTAAAGATAGGAAAGAAAAAAAAACAAAGGGTTAATGGGAGAAGAGACACCGAAGAAGATCGAAAGCAGCATACCAGTAAGAGAGGGAGGAACGACAATGACTTTTCAATGCCCCGTGTTAAGCTCTACAAATTACACCATTTGGGTTGTAAAGATTAAGGCAATCTTTAACGTTCACGGTATATGGGATGCAGTTGAACCGAAAGCGGGAACTGAAGTAAATGAGAATAACAACAAAGCAATTGCCATGTTATATCAAGCAATTCCAGAAAACATGGTGTTGCAGATTGCAAACCTTACTTCAGCAAAATAAATTTGGGATGCGTTAAAGGTTCGACATGTAGGGGTTGACATGGTTAAAGAGGCTCGGTTAGAAACACTTGAGTCGCAGTTTGAAGCTTTGAAAATGAGTGTTAACGAGTCACTTGATGTCTATGCCGGGAGGATTAGTGAGATTGCATCACAAGCAAGCAATCTTGGACATGCAATGGATGACAAAAGATTGGTTCGCAAACTTTTGGGTTCAGTACCAGAAAATTTTATTCAGATTATTTCTGCAATTGAACAACTTGCTGATCTTAAGACGATGTCATTCCAAGAAGCGATAGGGAGACTGGAGGCTTTCGAGGAACACACCTCGAAGCAAACTAAAGAGGAGGACGTGTCTAGTAGATTGCTATTGACCAAAGCAGATGAGAAAGAGAAGACTAAGCACCATACATGTGAGCATTGCGGTTGTGGAAGCTCGAATCGGGAAGACTTAGGACGTGGCCGAGGTAGAGGTCGGGGGTCTGGAAGAGGTCGAGGTGATGGACGAGTACAACGGGACAAGAGCAATGTAAGGTGTTTCAAATGTGATGAACTTGGGCATTTTAGCAATGAATGTCCAAAGTGAGAAAAAGAAGATAAGACAAATTTGATCTAGGAGGACTATGAACCAACACTGCTGTGATGGGAAGCTGGATCAAGAAAGGATGAAGACCTCGCTTAAACTATATTTAGTTTAAGGGGGAGTATTGGATATTAAACAAAATATAGTTATGTTATTAAGTCTAGGGACTAGTTATGTAATTAGTTTATTATTGTATTTAGAATAGGTTATGTAATATCTGTAACTACAAGGACTAGATGTGTCAAGACCAAACCTTATAACCTACACATCGCTTGAAGTCGGCGATTAGCAAAAGGACGTGACGCTTGTTTCTGTTCAAATCAGAGGGACGCAAGGGTTCAAGCAACAGACGCGATGATTCGGTTTAGATAGTATAAATAGGTTTGTTGTAATCAAGATCATACACAACAAGAATTCGTTTTAATAAAGTTTGATTTACAGCAGATTGATTTTGTGTTCATATGTCTTATTGTTCTTCTTTGAGTCTTGATCGGAATTGGCAACACGTTGTGGCGGGGTCGTACAGTGAAATAAACGTGGTTAAGAACATAATTTAATCCGCGTGTTTGTGAAACTCGCTACACGTGCTGTGGCAGTGACATTAACGTCGTTAAGTACGGTGACATTAGCACCCGGCGCTCTGCGGTGGGAAACGAACCTTAAACGGTTGACGCAGTGACAATAACGAGGCTAAGCACAAAAAAGAAACGTGATTAAGTAAATAAAAGAAATATATGAAGTTACAGCGACTCGGTTAGTCCAATAAAAAGAAATGTAAAAAAATAAAAAATAAAACTCAAAAAAAATTATGGCCCAACAGATAGGTGACATGTGGTGTGGCGGTGGGGAAAAATACCTAATTTTGACATTTTACAAAGTTGAGGGGGGAGTTCTGGTAGACACTTGTAAATAAGTATAACAAAATTTATACCGGGACGCGAAGAAAAAAATATTAAACACAACAATAAATTAATTTTTTAGATGTATATTTGAATTTTTATAAAGTTGAGGGATATTATTTGAAAATGTGAAAATTGAAGGGGTGTATATGAGAAAAGAAAAAAAAACCGATTGGACACCGACGTTGCAATTTGAATTTTTAGAAAGTTGAGGGATATTATTTGAAAATGTGAAAATTGAAGGGGTGTATATGAGAAAAGAAAAAAAAAACCGATTGGACACCGACGTTGCAATTTGAATTTTTAGAAAGTTGAGGGATATTATTTGAAAATGTGAAAATTAAAAGGGTGTATATAAGAAAAGAAAAAAAATACATGATTAGACACCGACATTGCAAATTAAGAATAAAATGTGAAACTCTAAAAAAAAGCTTCACGTAAAATTGTTGAAAGCTGTTTTTATGTGTGAAAAGAAAATTATTAGTTTTTTTTAGTTTTCAAATCTTCACGCTTTTAAGTGTGAAGAAACTTATAAAATGTGAATCTTTCAAATATTGACGCTCTTAAACAATACCGGACAGCGAACCGGTCACCTTAGAGATCCATTGGTCGAACTGGATTTAAGAACCGGATGATGTCATACAAAATATAAAAACTAAAAATATGTATACATATACAAAATATAAAACAATTTTTGTTTTGATATAAATGTTCAATTTTAATGTTATATAAAGACTTAAATAAATAAAATATGTAACTTAAAATACTAAATTAATCAGAAAATGAGATTTTGAAAGAAAAAAAACAACAAATTGAAATCCAGTCCGACCCCCGGTCCGGTTCACTGGTCCGACCAGTAACTGGCCGGTTCAAATGAAAACGGGTCAAACTATACACAACCGGATAGTAAATTTTTTATTTTTTATACATTTTCAAATGAGACAAGTTTTTTATACATTTTCAAATTTTTTATTTTATATTTTTACGTAAAATTTTTCCAACCAGAAAATAGCAAGATGTAGAAGAATACCATCTACACACAATTCCAATTTCCATTCCTTCTTAAATTATGTATGAAGTCAAACATTTTGGTAACAAATGAGTAAAAGGCATGAAGCAACTTTATAAAATAAACTCACGAGATATTATGAACTCCACATATATTAAACACACAATAGAAGCTGATGGCCTACTCAACTTATCTAAATAACTACAACTATAACTTAAAGTCCACATCCAAGCAAAACCAAATGCAAAGACCATATGGGCTATGCAAGTCAGCTTACCAAACTACCCTCATAACTTCCTTAATGGAGACTCACATTGATGTCGGTTGACTGTTTCCTTGACTCATAGGCAGACCAATTATCCCCTCGAAGAGATGGTGATGAGACGTCTGGTTTCACGCTAGCGGGAGATGGCTCCTCCACCTCAGCGGCTGATGTCAGCATTGCAGCAGCAGGAGGCGGTGGTGGTGGTGGTGGTGGTGGAGTAGGTGTTACTGTCTCCGGTTTTAGCTTCTTGGGCGTCTTCTGTTCGTGCTGGTTCCCAGTCAGGAAACTTCCAACCACAATCTGCACAGGTTACATTATGGTTATAATCTATTAAACATTTGTCAAACTGCAAAAAAAAAAAGTACCTGCACGGGACTGGCGGCTACTAGTAGGCCAGCAACACCGCCTCCAACCACACGCCCGTCTGGGCTTGCCAAAGAAACACTCATTCCACCAGATTGGTTTCTTATTCCTCCACTCTCAGATGGCATAAACGAACCAGCTAATGAAAGTATCTCAAATCGGCCCTGAAAAGGTTAAAACGCATATAATTTTACATAAAATATCAATTTATTGTATGATATATCATAAATAATTAGTTATAAAGATATAGTTATGTATGGTAGTACCTCATAAGTCAATGTACCACCAGAAGAATTGGGTTGTCGAAGCGTAACACTTGAAATGACACCAGTTGCAGACAGAATGCATATTGCACGCGGTCCTTGTTGAGAGAATGAAATAACTTTCATGGTCACATCCTAATGAAGCAAATACAGAATTCATAAATGCACTGAAATTCAACTTATATGCATGTCACCTAACTTATAGGTCATTGTGGTATTGAATTAATATAACAAGATCTATAATTTTACCTCCCCCACGTTAACATTGATGATATGAGGTGTGAAATTTGCTCCAACCGAACATGAAAACCAATCACCTGTGTCAAAGACAGACAGACAGACAATAATGTCGTTAAGGGCTTAAGGCATAGTAGTTTGAAACTTAACTTAGATGATTGATCTACTTGTTAAATTACACAAATTATTTAGAATAAGGGTCATGACGCTTCTAGATATATTGTCAATATAGAAGATTCTGGAATGATCTAGAATGTAACACCCTAGGCAAATCTCGCATCGGCCATCGACAGGAGAGATGATGGGTTCAGAAGGAACGTCAAACTTTAAAATCATCAACGTGTTTTGGGTGCATTGGCTATGGATAAGAGGAGAACTTCATAGTTAAGCGTGCCCAGGTGAAAGTAGTACCAGGATGGATGACCTCCGGGAAGTCTCCACCCAAGTAACCAAAATCAAATCAGTGAGCTTCTAGTAGGCAAAGCAGACAATATTGGTTGGTATAAGGGGACAAATGTTAAAAGGCAATGACAAAAGGCTTAAAACTAAATAAACACAAAAACATAAAACATAATAATCAATTATGGATAATCAAGAAGAACATAAAGACTTATTTGGTTCATCAAGTAATGGCAAACAAGTTCACAACAACCTATGTGCCTAATCTAATAGAATCAAGGATCTTGATTCTTAAAAAGACAAAACTTTGCAACAAAATTCTACACTATTGAAACCTGAAAGATGACCACTTTCAGCCAACAACCAAACCCCACAAGATAATAAAAGCAAAGTCTTGATCTTTACAGGTCTAACTAAATATAGATTCACCAATTCTCAATTTGACCCTCTTCAGTCACCTTCTTTCTTGTTACATGTACACACACAAACAAATATATACATGGATTCCGAAAACATATGCACCAAATAAATTAGAAACATGAGATCAAGATTCTTAAAAAACACAACTTGAGGACAAACAACTTAAAAGAACCATCTATATCCATGGTGGAGGGGCATCTTGGTCCCACACCAAGATCACAATAGTTAAAAAGTTAAAATTTATCCCATTAAACATCTTAACTTCAACAACATATGAAGAATCTTGAAAACACAAAAGTTTCAATTTTTATCAAGAAAATGTGATCTTTAATCTTACCTAAGCCTTCCATCCCAATCTTGGGTGAATGTTGGTGGTGTTTTCCGGCAGAGGGTAGCCGGATTTTGCCTCTTTTTCCCGACGAGAAGTCGATCACCGGCGAAGAACCGGCGGATGAAATGGGTTTTGGAGATAGAGCTTGTGTGACAGACCCATCTGGTCCATACTTTCTTGGTCTGCCTCTTTTTTTCTTCATGGACAAAGGCATCACACCTAACGGCGGCGGCACCGCCGTGGACGGCGGAGGAGAGGAAGCCAGTTGGGTTGTGACAACTGTTGATCCGGTGATGGGTGGTTCAGTTCTTGAAGAGATATGGTAGTCTGATGGAGCATCTGATCCCACCACTGTAACACCACTACTGTTAATTTCTTCCCTCCCTTCCATTTCCAAATTGAAAAACAAAAATACAAGTTATAAAAAAAAAAAAATACCAAAATTTGATTGTTTTCAGAAATATTTCATTGGTTTCTTGAATAGAACACAAAACCCAGAATTTATTTAAAATCAGTAGAATATAAAGCTAAAATCTTGGTATTGAAAATTAAAACAGAAATTGTTTGAGGAATAATGGGTTGAGCATGAGAAGAAATTGAAGTAATTTGTTGTGATGATGGGGGTATTTTGGGGTGCTAACTTTTCTCAGGATTGTTGAATTATAAGTTTATAAGAAAATTTAGTAAAAATTGGAAAAAAGAAATAATTTAATGTTGGCTCTTTAATTAACAATATATTAAAGTTGAAGAAATTATGTATTTTAGTTAAGGGAAAGTTGGAGTCCGGTGAAAATAAAAAATGGAATATTTGGAAAAAGGTGAAATTGGTTGTCAAGCTTTTCTCTTTAAAAGTATTCAAATTGTTTGAATATTTAATATAAATAATATTTATATTCTGAGTTTAACATAAATGATATATTTGTAATATAATAAATGTGATGCTTGAAAAGAAAGGAGATATGAAAACAGTTAGAATGTGAGGTTATGGTATAACTATTTTGCTTTTAATGATTTTTTTTTTATTTTGGTTGATATTCATGTAATATAATTTATAAATACACTTTACATTTTATATAATTAAATAATCAAATGATACAGAATTATATTGTAATAACTATCATTAAACTCAATTGGTATGTTTATGTATTGCAATTAATTATCATAAAAATATAAAGAAATATTGTGATCCCTCTATAATGACTGCAATATATAGATATGGAATTTTAACTTTTAATAAACAATGAAGCAAATGTCATAATTACTTTGAGAATTATTATTATTATTATTATTTTAGCATTTATGTCGATCTTTTTAATTAAATTTTGATGATATTATTTTATTTTCCATATGTAAGTTCTTGTATATTCAAAGTTGCTTGGGCCACTAATTTAATTAATTTTAAATTATAATTACCTACCTTAGTTTTAGTAATTAGTTTGTTAAGTATCTAGAGTTAATTAATTTAGTGAGTAATTTTTCAAAATTAAAAACATCTGTACTTATAATTTATGGTATATAATTTAATTTTTTATTTTAATTGATAGATTAAAACTTTAGTTATCAGATTTATAATAAACTGAATGCTTTGCATTTATAAACATTTTTCTAACCAAATATTTATCATATTTATTAAAGACATGAGGTGACATAAAACAGAGATTTTAAGTTTTTTGAATAAATTAATTTTTTATTTAAGGACATATATATGAACTTATGAATGCTAGATTAGAAAAGTTCAATTCCTTTTGATAGTTTATGAAAATAATATGTTTTTTTAATGGCGAAATTTTAAACTACACAAAATTCCTAATCTACTTCATGTTAGAATTTGAACCCTGGTTTCTCCAAAAAGTCTTTAACTTTTACCACCGGAATACCAACTCAAGTGACATGAAAATAATATGTAAACGAGTAAATTATACTTTGTAATTAAATAAACCTATAACCACTTCTACTAAAAAAATTTACAAATTTTAATTAAATAAATAACTACTTCTACTAAAAAAAATTACAAATTATTAACTTATTTAAAACCCGTGTGGAGGAATAGTAGTACACTATACATCTCTTTTTGCTTTGGGTATAAGTCTTTGTTTTTGCTGCTTTAGTAGTCTCATTCCCCTTTTCACACAAACCCAGATTAGGGTTTCCTTCACCATTGACCTTCTCTATCTCAATCGCTCTGTCTCTCCTGATTGCTTTCAACGTTGGAAGCTCATGGCTTGTACGTGTGTGCACCGCAACCACGTATTCACGACCTTCTCTTGCGTTTCAAGACACACACATAGAGAGAGAGAGAGAGGAATCAGAAAAGGGAGACGACGGTGGAGGTGAGCGTTGGTTCGATGGCGGAGAATTGGATACGACAGTGGTGGTTGCTGTGGTGTTCGACGGCGGTTCGCACAGTGAGAGAGGGTTCGACGGAGGCCGCCGGCTAGGTTTCGCTAGCTTCCCGTCGTCCTTGGTTTAAGGTTTCTCAGACTGTTCTTCTTCGTCCAAACGCGCAGTTGGCACCGGTTTTCCACTTCTCGCTACATTGCTACTTCTTAGTCGGTATGTTTTTTATTTCCATTTGGTCTTTGGCTTTCTGCGTTCATTTTTGTAACCCATGTAAGTATGCCTTCGAATGTCCTAGGACAGGGTACAAGTATGGCAGGTTTCTTCTGTTATGTGTTTTTTAATTTAGGGTTTCATATTCTGAATTTGTATCTTCAAATTGACATTGATTTTGGTGTTGAACCTGAACCTGTAGCCATCAACAAGAACCTTATGAATCTAAGTCAGACCTGAGCTCTTGGACATCATCCTAGCAAAGGTATAATTGAATTTCAACACCTCTGTTGCAATTTAATTGAATAAATGATTTTGCATCATATGATTTTTTGTTTGACAGGAAACCCATTTGCCCTAATTAGTTTTTTTTGGTTTAAATTCGTGTACGTCTAATTGTTTATGTTTATCTTCTTTGTAGATTGGTGCTAACGATTGTTTATTTTATGGTTTACAGAGGGTATATGCGTATGTAAGATATTTTTAGCCTTCATTCTTAAGCAATTGTGGTATGCATTGTGTTGTTACATTCATTCCCGAAATTCATTACATTTTTTGATAGGGTTACGGTTTTACAGCATTCTCGATTTGGGGATTCATGCCGAGGAGATGATTAATGTCGATCAGAGGCTATAATGACTGTCGTGAAAATCATTGCAGTCACTCGCAATCTTACGATGATGAAAAACCGCGGCACATGCCTTTGACTTGGCGTCATTGAAGTAATGGGGACAAGACACCATCCTCAGTTTTCCAGTAATTTTCTTCTTTCTAATGGTATGTGTATATGATTGTCACAACCTTTTTTTTCCATTATTTGTAACTCATTTTGGCTCTATGCTTTTCATTAAATTTTATTACTTTAGGGGTTTTGATTATGAGAGCAGGTTAATAGATGAGGCTGTGATAACTGAACATTATCTGAGTGAAGATCGGTTCAATACCTTAGATGGCGAGACATACAAAGGTTATAGTGGTTCAAAGGCTTTATGATGCATTCAAAATTGGTTTTGCTAATTGTGGTCGAGGGGTTGTTCGTATTCAACGCCCAAAAGATATATTAAGTAAGTTTTCTAATTTTGATGTTCAATTTACCTAGAATCTATTATCATAGGATGTTCCATAAGACACTTATTTGATGTCATGAAGTGGAATGAGTTAATTTAGATGTATAACTTATGGTTTTAGATTGATTGTGTAAACCTTGTATCTAGATTTGTTATTTCGAGTGATCACCAGGATGCTTGGACACTTAGAGCTGTTGATCCCAACAGTGGCACTGTCGCCCTGCTCAAGGTAAATCCATGTCACACAAGTGTTTGGTTCCAAAATAGGCGGGTTGGGTCGGCCACAGTGCGTACTTTTTTAGCATGTGTCAAACCGGGTCGTTCCAACCTACAAACACTTTTTTCTTTAGTATTTCTTGGTTTTATAATTAATTAATATGTTAAATATGATTAAAAACCATGACATTGGTACATGGTAATTTATTTTTTAGAAAATTTACACATTCGCATAAATTGGTTCGAACTAACACCTTTACATAAATTTTCTTCTGATTACATAAGATTCAGGTTGCTGAAAGATTTTGGAAGCTGCAGAAAAAAAAGGCTGGAAACCACGAAGAACAATTATCTTTTGCAATTGGGATGCAGGAGAATATGGACATAAAACTCATCACAAACGGTTTACGATTCCTGGGTAAAAACCACCAGATATCCTGAGGTAATTAGTCTTGCAGAATTACTTTCTGCCCTCTCAAATAGTTCACCAATGGTTAGAAAAAAAAAGGAAAACGGACATAAAATTGACGTTGAACTTCGAAAATCAAAGTTTGTCAAAACTAGCAAGAACTTTGATGAAAAAAGAATTGACGGTTTGGAGGTGGAGGATCAGATTATGCCAGCATTTGAGCAGCATATTGTTGTTTGTGCAACAAACATATCTTTTGAAAATTGTAAGTTACATTATTTTGGTATAAATAACATAATCGGATTAAGTTTGGTATTATTTTATGTTAAGTGATCACAAGATTGATGGAACTCATCTTCACAGTTTCGCTAACCGTCTGACCATAGTCTCCACCATAAGATTGAAGCTAACTCTTGATTAGACAATCTTACTTTCTTTTTGAAGTTTCTTTGTCAATAATGGGTCATTTGTTGGTTGATGGGTTTATAAGGTAAATTGCAGGTTGCATTTTCTTGATTGTAACAGGTGAAGGGGGTTCATGAATCAGTGAACTAGAAGGAGATGCTAGGGTATGCAGATGAGGTTCCTGTTTCACCTTAATTGAATTACAGTTCTTCTTCTAAAGGTAAACTGCTTCTGTGACGTTTTTGCCTGAATTATGTTGGGAAAATTTAGTTTATGGGGTCTGAACTCACTTGGCCATTCAATTGTTTGCTTTGATGTCAAGATTACTTAATTTTATCCACTTTCATTTGATGCTAAAAGATTATGATATCTCATTTTTATGCCACTCTAATTTTTTATCTTTATATTTCATTACTTATTTATAGTATTTTTCAATTTACTTATACTACTAAGTTTACCATTCGGATTTTATTGGAATTGTATCTGTTCTGTAATATTTGAAGTTATTTTTCGTTAGTCCTATATTTGGTTGATAAGAGATTTGGATCTCATTTTTATTGCTTCAAAACACGTCGTATTGAAGAAATTGTTTAATTTATTTTTGGAGGTGGCTAAAGGGATTTGTTGGAAAGTCAAAGATAAGTTGGGCTAATATAACTGTTTTTTAAAAAAAGTTGAGGGATCAAAATGGGATGATTGGGAGGTCAAAGCGAGTCGGGTCAGATGGTCTGACCCGTTAACAATATTTTGTTCACGTCCAGGCCATAATAGGTCTGGTTGAGAAAATTGTTTAAATTTTCTACGGAGTTGGCAAAATGTTTGTTGGGATGTCAAAAGCAGGTTGGATTAACTGTGTCGGGTTAGTCAGATTGTTTTTAAAAACTTTTGAGGCAGTAAGCGTGTTAGTGTTTAAATTACATTAAATACATATTATTTCAGGTACCTTTTTCTTCAAAGAAGATGAAAAGTTCAAAAGGTGGATCATCTTGGTATTGCAGGATGTTCAGAAGAATGCAGGAATGATTATGAATTTATACTATTGACAAAAGTAATAACATATAAAAACGCGGTTTTGGATATACATTCGATTATTGTGACTTTAAAATAAGAAGCATCATGATGGATGACTTAATAATTTTACATCTATTCTCAATTATTAATCTTTTTAACAATTGTTTACAAGTGCTATTTTTCAAGTGCGTGCATGAGTATGCTAAATTCTAATCCATATGCTAAATTCGAACTTACAGGTTCACATGGAATACGATTTCCGAGTTTAGCGCTCCGCATCGCGCGCGGGCATCATACTGGTTTTAATTAAATAAACCTATAACCACTTCTACTAAAAAATTTGACAAATTATTATATTATATAATATTCAATTTTGAGGTGACATTATATTTTTCAAGTTATATTTAAATGTTGAAATCTTTGACAAGAGAGCATTGTTCTCTTCTTGTAGGACCAATGGCATCACATCACATCACAAAATTTTATCTTTCAAAAAATTATTTTTAATGAATTAAAAAAATTACATATTTAAATTTATTTACTCTTTCTAACTATTAATAATATGAATGTTATCAACACAAAATCATTCTTCAAGTTAGTTCTCCATTTTGTAGGTAGACAACAAGGTGGTTGCTTAAGCAAAATTGTCGCAAGTGAACACTGAAAAAGGGGGAGTCAACTTGTGTAACATCAAAGTAACTAAAATTAAATATATATTAAAAAGCAAGATTGGTATGTGTGTAGTGTTTTACTGTAGAAAACATACAAATGAGTAGGCATAATGTACAAGTGGTTGATGCTTGCTTTTGTTATTTTTTTTTATTTTCTCATATTGTGTTTTACTTTAAAATATTTTGGTAGGAAAATGAAAACATATGGACTCTTTGGCGCAGTGGTAATCACGGTTTCTGCCAAGACACGAATTCCGGGTTCCAATCTTGTAGCCCCAAATTTGTTTATGGCGTATTTTTACGACAGGTTTTAAAGTCTTTCATGTCAAAAAAAAAAGAATTTTTGTTTTAATTTATAAGTATAAATCTTATACGCTCTTTTCGCACATGATGAGTTTACCTAAAGGTTTTGGCTTTAATTTATATGCTTTTGATGATGTTAATTTCTTCCGTGGTTAGTTAGCACTTTCGCTCCGAAGCCGCCGCAACGCGGGGGGCCTCCTTCTAGTTAATGTAAGACACGGTTTTATTAGGTGACTCTTATAATTATTTATCTAATTATTAAATTGATCACTGATTTATTTATTTATTATTAATCTATGACTAATAATTAGTTGATGGGTCTAATTACTCTTAATGAGCCATTAATGGGTTTCACCTTTGGTGTACATATAAATAGAGAGATAATTAGAGAGAATTGACTAATGAATCATTCAATTACTACCAACACTAAATTCGTCTCTCTCTCTCATAATAGTGAGTTCTCACGAACTCACCTTAGTCATCCTAACCGTACACCCTAAACGGGAACTCGATCTTCCTTACGGATCATGATGTCTTCCGTCTCTGTGGTTAGATTATCACGTATAATTTATAATGGGGACTACTAATGGCACACGAGAATTGCTATTTGGACTTGGCCATATACGCATCGTATAGGGCAATACGATGCGTATAGCCCTTCACAATTTCCCATACCAGACATTCTCTTACAACATGGTCATTCCAATCCTATACGCATCGTATAGGACAATACGAGGACGTATAGCGTACGAGGTACTTTCTGCAACTAGTCATCCATCACCTCGCTATAAGCCTCGTATTGACCTATACGCGGCGTATAGAGATGTGATGGACAATATAAATTTTTTAAGGTTTCGATACTGTCTTTATTTTATCCATACATTTCACATATACAGGATGTAAATCCCGAAGGTAACTGTGGTTTTCGATCGGTAGCTTTGGGCTTAGGGTTAAATGAAAACCGGTGGCTCTTTATCCGACAACAACTTCTAAATGAGATGGACAATAAAGAGGAATGGCGGAGAACTGTTTTTCGCCTTTCAAGAGTATGATAGGCTACGTCACACAATAGATTGGCAGGATGTGAAAGCCGCATCAGTTAGTCGTTGGATGTCGATGCCATACACAGGACTCCTAATTGCTCAAAGATTTGGGGTGATTGTTCATCTTTTAAGCATCAACGGTAATCAAACATTTTTTCCATTGTGGTTTGGTCCTAACGTTCACGCTCAACATCAAGTCGTATCGTTAGTTCACGTCAAAAATGCTCATTTCATCCACGTCAAGTTAGACGGAGAATTTCCGATTACTACGCCGAATGCACTTTGGAATTTGCACCGAAATGATGATGCAGCAAAATGGGAAAATATATACAATGATCGTATTGAACGATTTAAGAAAATAATGGCTACTAATAGATCTAGATTTCCACAATATCTCGGATGATATTTGTTTAAAATTGTATTGTAACTATTTTTGAATTAATTTTATGGTCATTTTAAATATTTTTATTTAATTATAACTAATTATAATTAAACTACTAATACGTGTGATTAATTTTAATTAAATATAATTATAATTATTTTTTATTCAATATCCTATACGCCACGTATAGTCCAATACGTGGCGTATAGATATAAATCAGATGGAACTTAAGAACTATACGCCACGTATAGGGCCATACGTGGCGTATAGTTCGTCTTAGGAAGACGATGAAGCCATACGCCACGTATAAGTCTATACGCTGCGTATGGCTTGGTTTACCCGGTCACTTGCCTGCGTATGGCCTGGTTTGTGTCACGTATGGCTTGGTTTACCCGGCAACTCGCCCGTGTATGGCTTAATTGGCCTGCGTATGGCTTATTTTGCCCGGCAACCGCCTATACGCCACGTATAAGCCTATATGTGGCGTATAGGTTTTTAAAAAATTAATAATAATAATTATTATTTATTAATTCAGTTAAAAACAATATATTATTATTATTATTTATTATTTAATATTTAAAATAAAAAAAATTAACTATTATTATTATTTATTATTTAAAATTTAAACAATATATTATTATTATTTATTATTTAAATTAAAAACAATATATTATTATTTATTATTTAAATTAAAAACAATATATTATTATTATTTATTATTTAAAATTTAAACAATATTATATTATTATTTATTATATAAAATTTAAACGATATATTATTATTTAATATTTAAATTAAAAAATTAAAAACAATTAATTATTATCAGATATGGCGGATCATGATGATGATATTCAGATGGATCAGCTAGACGATCTTGCGTACTACCCTTTTCTGGATTTTCCGCCCGATACGGAGGCTTATTCCCGTTGCCAGAAGCTCCGGGACGTGTAGATGGGTCCAGGTACGGCGGTGGATTGGGCCCTCCTCGAGGAGGTGCAAGAGGCCGAGATAGCTAGGGCCATCATCGGTCAGGACACGCTATGGTCGCGTCTTTTTGGCCTTTCTTTTGCGGAGACATACCGAGAGCTGGTCGTCGAGTTTCTTTCGACGTTCATCTACTCAGAGACTGGGCTACAGCCTTTACCCGGGTAGGCGCCGGATATTGATCCGGATCGTATTTCTTTTTCTATTTTTGGGGTCGTTTACCGTCAGACCCTCCGTCAGTGGGCCGTCACGACGGGCTTATACTACGAGCCTGAGACGGTCACGCCGCTTTTCACCGAGGCGGTGACGGAGGTGGACAAGGAGGAACTCCTTGTTTTTTGGGGCTTGATTTCAGATAGTCCTTGGTTGGGTACCAAGGAGAGGGTCTCGGGTATTAGAGACCCTTTGTATAGATATCTGCACCGGCTTATTTCGACGTCGATCGCACCGCGTCTGAAAAGCCGTGAGTGGTGCACTGATAGAGATCTTTTCTTCCTTTTCTGCCTGCTTACTGGGAGGCGGTGCGACCTGTCCATGAGCATGGCGCTTTATTTTGCTTCTTCCTATATGCGACAGAAGCGCGGACTTTTATATGGCGGTGCTTTCATCACGCATATCATGCGGTCGGTCATACCATTTGACCACCATGAGCCTGCGATGTTACCGCCCATTCCCCTGTCCGATTAGACCGTCGCACGGCGAACGGCATGCGCATCACGAACCGATTCCCGCAGGGCCTTCGGTTCGTAGGGGCCGTCCAGGACCAGGTTTGGATCCCGGTGCCGTTGTCGCAGATGCCTGGACAGGGGGACCCGCCTATGCCTCAGCCGCTACAGGGTATGGCGATTGAGGACGAGCCGCCACACGTAGAGCAGGTCCACGAGCATCCGCCACAGCATCCCTGACACGTACGTCGGTCTGTTAGGCTGGAAAGGGCTACCCAGGCATTGCTTGATGGCCTTATTGCCGACTCACGACGACAGGGTCGTTAACTCGATCGCATGGAGGACCTGATGATGTGGGCGGTTGGACAACTCGTGAATCAGTCACGAGCCGCCGGCATCGAGCCACCCCACTACCACCGCCACGTCATTATCCGGACGACCCCGTTCAGGGTGAGGGCGGGGCGGGTCAGGGTGACGGCGGAGCCGGTTAGGTTTAGTTCTTTTATTTGTATTTTGTTTCTTTCGTTGTTATGTATGTAAAACATTTTGATGTATATATTTAATTTTTTGATGTAATGTATATAATTTTAGTTTATTTGTTTGGTTGTAATGTTTAATATTTTGTTTGGTTTGTAATGTTTAATATTTTGTTTGGTTTGTAATGTTTAATATTTTGTTTGATTAACAAACTTATATTAACAAAATTATATAAATTAAAATAAAAATAAACAAAATATAAATAAAATAAAAAAATTATAATTAAATAAAAAACACATATACGTGGCGTATAGGTCAATACGCCACGTATAGGATTCTTTAACACCAAACCTTCCAACTTTTGAAGAAAATTATTGTGCCCTGCCACATACGCTGCGTATAGGGCAATACGAATTGTATGAGACATATACTTCAGACAGAGAATGACACGTGTCATTCTTATGTCAGAGAGTGAACCCTATACGCCCTCGTATTGATCTATACGATGGCGTATAGCGCGACGACGGGTCCAATTAGCAATATTCCGTGTGTGGTTAGAATTTCCCTTTATAATATTGTTTTCCATTATCACGTTACAAGAATTGATCAACATGTGGTATCAGATCGGATGTTGATTAATCAGTTCTTGTTTCATTCCCTAAACTGGAATTAAAATCGGGGAACAAAAGTTCTATTAAAACCATAAGAAAATCGTATTTATTATTGTTTACGGTTTTCTGTTTTATTAAAATATAACTTTTTGATCTCATAAAATTTGAGATATATTAAGTTTTTCGAAATTTGTTAAGAATCATGTTTTAAGATTTTGATTCCAGACATTTATCTAATACTATTGAAGAACAGTTTATCTGATGTTTATAAACTGTTCTTTGTGTTCATTATTATTTTTGATGAAATCCCCTTAATTTGGGATGAATAATGATTTTAATTGTGTTTTCCTAAAATCTTGTAACTTTATCTCTAAGATTTCGAATTAAAATATTATTTTATTATTTGAAATAAAGAAACTTGGATATAGTTAACAACTTAAAAGATTTCGAAATTTAAAATACAATCAAAATCCCTTAAATTTCACACATGCCTTATCAGGTTCACCTTTACGGTTTAAGTCTCACGTTTTATCATTCACGGGTAAAGATCACGGTTGTGTTTACGGGTATTCTAAGCTCACGGGTTTTACTTCACGGTCTGTGGCTCACGGGTAAGGTTTACGGGTTACAAGTTCATAGTTCACGGGTAAGGTTTACGGTTTAAGTTTACGGGTTGTTCTACTGTTCCCGGTTTGTGAAAATGAACCGTGAACTTTCTAAGAGTCGTGAACCTTTTGTTGAACCGTGAACCCTTACCTTAGTCGTGAACCCTTAATGAACCGTGAACCCTCACTTTAGGCGTGGACCCTTAATGAATCGTGAACCCTCACCTGAGTCGTAAACCCTCACCTAAGCCATGAACCCTCATAGAGTCGTGAACCTTCACTTAGCCGTGAACCCTTCGATCCGCGCTAACCGGGAGGTTTGCTATTAATGAGTTCTTTAGTTTTAGTTTTGTTAAACCTTAAAATTAAATGTTTTCAAAACCTTAAAAAACTTACTTTAATAACACCTAATAGCTTCACTTCTGCCCAAAGGTGATGTGATGCATGTGTAAATCTATTCAAGCTTAAGTAAGCTTTATAACTTAGTGCATGTCATGATATTAAATTAGAAAACATGATTAACTTAAATAACACCTAAAGTTTCACTTTTGCCCAAAGATGATGTGTCATGCTTATAAAGTTATTTAAGTCTAATTAAGCACTACTTCGCCTAATATAACTAAATGTTTCTACTTCTGCCCAAAGGTGATGTGTCACATTTGGTTTTCGCGAAGCTAATTATGTGCATACTAAACAAATGTTTCACTTATGCCCAAAGGTGATGTGTTACATTCTTACTGCATACACTCACTGTTAAATTGTTCCAAATACTAAACAAATGTTTCACTTCTGCCTAAAGGTGATGTGTTACATTGTTTAAATACAACCTAATTAATCTATTAGTTTGGTGTTATAATAGATTTTATCACATCTTCATAATATAAATTATCTTAAGTAGAACCTTACTTGTGGTGTCGAAACCTATGTATGACCAACTCCAAGGGTCAAGCTTCTATTCCAAGATAGATCTTAGATCCGGTTACCATCAACTGAGAGTCCGAGAGGAGTACATCTCAAAGACGGCATTCAGGACTAGGTATGGTCACTACGAATTCATGGTCATGCCATTCGGACTGACCAACGCACCCGCGGTGTTCATGGATCTCATGAACCATGTGTGTAAACTGTACCTCAACCGGTTTATCATCGTTTTCATTGATGATATCCTTATCTATTCCAAGAATAGGGATGAACATGAGGAATATCTTCGTTTGATTGTGGAATTGTTGAAACAAGAACAACTGTATGCAAAACTTTCAAAATGCAAATTTTGGATTCGTGAAGTGCAATTCTTAGGGCATGTAGTCAACGAGACAGGGATACATGTCGATCCATCTAAAATAGAAGCAATCAAGAATTGGGCGGCACCGACTACTCCAACTGAAGTACGAAAATTTATGGGATTGGCTGGCTATTATCGTCGTTTCATTGAAGGATTTTCCAAGATTGCCCAACCCCTCACAACCATAACTCAAAAGGATTTTTCATTCATGAGCACAAATATGTGATTTGTTTCAAGTTTTATACGTAAAAACCATGTCTTTATGCGACCTAAACCCGAACCCCAAAATGTGTAAAAACTCAGATTTAGAGGTGATGTGTGACAATCCGGACTTTTTAGACTAACTCTGTTAGATTTATCTAGTTAAATCCTAAACTAGTTTACTTATCTCAAACTCCAGGGACTAATCCTTCCTTTATTCAAACTCTAATACATGAAATTGGAGGGACCAATCTTGTAATCAACCAATTCTTGATTTGTGTTGACTTTTAAAAGTCAAACAAATTTGCTCTAACCTAATTCAAACCCCAAGGACTGATTCTGCCTATTCCCCAAACTCTGGTACATGAAACTACAAGGACTAATTATGTAATTACTCGAAAACCATTTCTGTTGACTCTGAAAGGTCAAAATCGTAGGTTTGGTGTTTGTTGACTTTTGGGAGTCAAACCCGTAGCCACCTTTGATCCAAATTTTCATTGTCTAACCGATGAAGTTCGAATTTGTAACTGAAGTGCATGTTGACGTCATTAACGACCATCACTGCAGTTTTAATCATCATCATTCATCGAATTAAACCCAATTATGGGCATTAAACCCATAACTGTCATCCTTACCATCGATCATTATCAAATTCGCTCAAATCTTATGGTATTCCCACGAATTAAACACATACACACCTCGTTCGAACTCCATTGAAGCCTTTTCACGCATCAATAAGGTCGGAGGAAGAACCAGACTCGTCGGAGACCGACACATTCATAGTCGGCACCTGTTTTGGTCGACCTCGATCAATTCAACACCAATTCAGGTATCTAATTACACCTACAACTTCGTTTTCACTCCTAGAACATAAGCCCTATCATAATCAGGGCTTACATTATCAGATTTAACTCGATCTGATACCTAGGGTTCATACAGTTTTCGATTTAGTCAAACCCTATCAATTCGATATCAATTATGGAAATTAAACATGTCCTTAGACTCGTTTTGATGTCTAGATTGAAAGCCCTAACCTTTTGAAAGCTTTTAACATCGAATTGAACGTAACCAGAATCTAGGGTTCTTCGCGAATCCAGTTTAATCGAGCTCCACCCTAAACTCAGTTTAAATCCAATTAAACTGTATGGATAGATTTGCAAACCCTCATTCATTGATAGCCCATTGATTTCAACAACTTTTAATATCAGAACATATCAAATTGATTTTGATGTTCATGTTCTAGGGTTTCGTTTTTCAAATCAAGAATTTACAACGATAAACGCAATGGTTTTGCAATAAAACACAATCACAGATTCGCATACTACTGTTAAACAAAACCCCTATGATATTATAGTCGATCCCAACCAGATTTGGTGGATTTGGGGACTGGGTTCGATCGGATTGGTGTATGGGGGAGGAACCCACTGAACTCTGATGTTAAAACCATTTTGATATGGTTGTGTTTGCGACTCCCTAGCGGGCTGGAGTGGTTGGGTCTGTGTGCTGTGGTGGGAGAGACCCGGGTTCGAGTCTCTCCACCCTTTTTTTATTTTTAAACAGTTTTTAATTAATATTTTAATTAAAACTCATACCCTATATTATTATAATAATATATTATTGTGTTTAAACTTCGGAAAACACCCGTAAGCTCGGGTTTGGTTTTATAACTCATTTTTTTTAATATTATTACCCACTTTTAAAATAATATGTTTATATTATTTTCAACCCGTGACTCCGATTAAAATAATGTATTATTATATTATTTTCGCCACATTAATAATCTCGTGTAACGTTTCAAACAAATAAATGATATTATTATTTATGTTGTTTACCCGCGTTGTATTCTCGAATAAAAATAATATATTTATTATTTTTGCCACATAAATGAATATCACGTTATTTTTTCGTACTTAAAAATAATATAAAGAGTTATATTATTTTCTTAAACCATTATTTAAAGGAGAAAACACATGAATATTTATTTAAATGAATATTATTCGTAATTAGAAAACTCTCGATTCGAAACGCACCTATCCTTATTTTTAAGGAAAACCCTTATTCCTGTTGACAAGTTCGTCTACTTGTTAATCATTAGAGCGTCATAGGACGTTCAACCTTCCGTGTCATCGTCACAATCCCATGTGTCTCTAACTATTATGCTTATAATTTTAGAGCATACGTAAGCAGTTCATAAGCAAACTCTTGTGTTTCCCACTTGCATCCTTGTGAGGTGCTATCTACTACTCGTACACAACCTAGGTGAGTTTCTCGGCCCCTTTTTACTCGTTTTTCTGTTGGGGGAGAAACATGTACACAAAACAACATACTTTTACTTGTTTTCCCATGGGGGAGAAACATGTATGCAAACAAACATCGTTTTACATGTTTTTCCCGTTGGGATTGAAAACATGACGCAAACTATTTTGATTGTGGTACTTCATATGATATCACTGTTGAGGCTAAGCGTAACACACTATAATGAAAGTCCTCACACACATCGGACCGTTAATATGGTATTAGCAAGGTAATTTTGGTAGTACTACTGGGTTTGACAAACCTCACCCGCGTTAGTCGCACTAACTCGATTGGAGGTAGAACGGGTGAAATATTGACCTTAACACATTAGTCAGAGTTGATAGACCTGGTTGGAGGCAAACAAACAAACAAACACACTGTCAGCTTCGGTTGCGAGCGCTTTAGTAAGAACATAAGCTAGCTACCTATAGATATGCATATTGAATGTACATAAACTGGAAAATGCTCTCATTTCAAATGATTGAAACCTGTGAACTCACCAACCTCGTGTTGACACTTTTCGTACATGTTTTCTCAAGTCGCTAAGGCACAGGTTGCACAACTAGGACATGCATGGAGTCCTACTATCATTTCACTCATAAGAAAACCATTAAAGCAATTCACTTAGTTTTATTAAACTAAACTTTAGCGCGTTGTTTTGCGCATTTACTTTCTTGTTTAAACGCTTCTGTATTAACTTTGAACTTTTATGTTATGACATTTTAAGTCCCATATAGTGTCGTTTGATGTAACTAATGACTGAGACCCTAGTGTGTCACATCCCTAACGGTAAAACTTCGTTAGTGGAATTTAGGGGTGTGACATGATGCTTACCTATTGGAGTCCGGCCTCCGTTGCTATGTGTTGCTGTGAAGTAGACAAACGATTCTCGACCCTTTGAGCTTCTTTCCCCGCTTTCTCTGTTTAGAGCCGGTCTCTCTCTCTCTCTCACTCTAGAAACTTGCGCATGATAGAAATGAGGGGGGAGGGGTGGAGGTTGATGGCTGCTGATTAGTAAGGGTTTTCCCCGTCTTATATTGGGCCCATGGACCGAATCTTGGCCAAGCCCGCCTTGTTTTCCTTTTATTTATTTCTATTTATTCGGGATGTTACAACGCGTTAAATTACCAAAAAAAAAAATATTTACAGCAATAGTAGAAATCTAGTAAAAATAATAATAATAACGTTACAAAATAAGAAACTTAATTAACGTAAAAAAGGTTTTTTTTAAAAGAAGCTTAAAAACTGGAGTGGGATGGGTTAAAACACATGAATTGCAGCTTGTGGTGTTAGTAAAAAACTGATTAAAACTTTATAGTAATAAATAAAAATCTTATGGAGACACGTGTCATCTTCTGGTGCATCTTCAACATGTTTTCTCGCACCTCTCTACTATTAAATAATGATATTAAAATAATATATTTTTAAATATTTTTATTTTTGAAAAGCAAAGCAAATTTATTAACAAGGGGTAGCAAAAAACTTAAACCCCGAACCAATAAAACAGCCAACAAACACTAGCAAAAATAAAGAAACACCACAAATTGGTTTAACCAGAATTAAAAGGACACCACGATGATCACTCTTGAGATCTCTTTCGCATCCTATTTTTCACCCAAAGCGAGTTAACTATTTTGATATCCATGACCACCTGTGCTAGGGAAATCGTTTGTCAGATAACTACATACCGGCCAAAAGGTCGCCTTCTAGTAACTGTGACGTTGATACAAAAAACACAGCAAAAGCTAAACCATAAATCTCATTTATTAATAACTAAATTGTTTTACATTATAAAACAAACTTCTGTTACAAACTAACCAAACCAACAAACGTCAGTTCCTGTCACAGAACTCAAAATATCCACAAGACATCTCTACTAAACATCCCTTCGACCATCACAATTATCTTACCAACCAGAAGACTATCCACATCTATTAGCTACCTAGAATGCCCCTGATAGATCCACCTACAACATCTTTAAAAGTAATTGAGTCAACATAAGTTGGTGAGTTCATGAACCTTTACCACAAATGGTTGTTATTTAATCATCAGCATTCCCACATCCCACCCACATGCAACACTGCTTGTGAGCTTTTTGGTATATATATAATTGGCAACCTTTCCACGATTGGTCCTCCCACACCGGTATAAACTTAATAAACTATCCCACCCTACTGGTCCTCCTACACCATTAAAATGAGATAATCCACCCATAGGTTCCATCCCACAACAGAACGTATACAGTACTTATTACGCATTATATATACATGGAATAGGGTGACTATTTCAAATAACAACTGTGTAACAATACACATTAAGTTAAGAGGAACTCACTTGGGCCGTATTTCAGCTTATTGTATCAATAATATGTATATTTAACTGCTTAATTAAAATCTATAATAAGCTTAATATAAGCTTAATGGTTAATAACCAAGTTGTCGGAACCTTACCTCAGCACTATCTACTGCAATTTTGAAGGCGTAAGGCTAGAAACTGGACTTCTAAACGCGTATCGGGATTTTGGCACGACTTCCTAGGTTGAGTGTGTGTGTTGGAAGGTGTTTTGGTGTGTGAAGATTGTGTCAAACTCGTCTGCCAACGATTTCTATTTATAGGCCAATTCTCACATTGTGACGGACCGTTATGCTGGGTGACGGTCCGTCACCGCCTCGCCATAACGGACCGTTATGGTTTGGTGACGGGCCGTCACCGACCTAGTGCGCATGAGTCATCTTACACGTGGCGGTCTCTGATCACATTGCGGTGTGACGGACCGTTACGCCCTGGTGACAGTCCGTTACGCATCCAAATTAGGGCTGAGTCATCTGGACACGTGTCATCTCCTGCGCAACTCCTTGCTCAACTCGTAACGGACCGTTATGGTCTTTGACGATCCGTTACCGTCCAAAAATCCAAAATTTTCACTTTTGATCCTCTAACTTTGGACTAATTACATTTTAACCCCTGGACTTTTATTTTATAATATTTTTAGCTCTTAAATTCTTACGGGAAATTTCAGGGTGTTACAATCAACCGAAATCATTTTTTGTTTCTCGAGCGCGAATAGAGCAGGGAAACGGAGATAGAGGGGAGATTCCCCCACCCATAAGTCGATCCAGAAAAGAATGTTGCTTCCACTTCCAATGACGCCAATAATCAAGTTGCCCATATCCACATTGAATTGCAGCAGGTCGGATTTGATTTTGTAAACACTCTTCCATATGCCTGGGTTAGATAGTTTTATGGGAATATGACTCCATGTTCTTGAGTTAAAATGCAATGATCAAATCACATTCCACCAAAGTTTGTGTTTTTCAGTCTTGAATCTCAACCACTAACGCGCTAAGAGTGATATGTTGGTGACCCTTACAGAAGAAATACCCAAACCTCCTTGAACAATTGGAGAGGTTACTCTGCTCCACGATACCCAATTTATCTTTTGATTTTCCCCATTACCCCCCACCCTAAAAGAACGATCTTCGAATCTTGTTGAGTTTCTTTAATACTTTTAACGGAGCCCTATAAAGAGAAAAGTAATAGATAGATAATGAATCCAATATCGATTTTATAAGTGTGATCCTCCTGCCAGTGGGCAACGCCTTAGCTTTCCAAAGAGATAATCTTGATCGAAAAGATTCAACTACTCGATCCCAACTCCTAGCTATGTTCATGTTTGCCCCTACCTACAATCCGAGATAAGAAAATGGAAGAGACCCACAACTACAATTAAGGATTTCAGCCAGGTTATTCAAATAACTTTCCTCAATACCAATACCATAAATTCTGTTTTTTTTCCAAATTAACCTTTAGACCTGAGGCAAGATAAAAAAACCCCAAGAATCCGATTAAAATTCCAGATATTACCTTCATACACCGAGCTAAGAAAAATAACATCACCCGCAAAAAGAAAGTGTGATAATTGTGGGCCTTGATTTGGTAACGCTATGCCTTGAAGCAGCCCCATCGAAACAACCCTTTTGAATATATGTGATAGACCTTCCATTGCAATAATAAACACGAAAGGTGAGAGCGGGTCACCTTGACGAAGACCCCTGAAACAACGGAGTTCTGCAGTGGGACTCCCATTAACTAACACTAAGGCTCGGGCCGAAGTCAACAAGCCACTAATCCATGCATGCCATTTGCAGTGGAACCTCATGTGCTCCATGATTGAGTCAAGAAACTCCCAATTAAGGGAATCAAAAGCATTTTCTATATCCAATTAAAGATTAGACCATCCTTCTTTGATTTTTTGAGCCAATTGACAACCTCATTAAGCATTAGAGGCCCATCAAGAGTTGATCTCCTTGCTATATATGCTGACTCTCGTGTGAGATGAGAATTCCCATCACCTTTTTGAGACGTGCAACAAGTACTTTTGAGATAACTTTATTGATGATGCAGATAAGGCTTATTGGATGATAATTAGCAAAAGTAGATGGATCCTTGCATTTTGGCAGTAGGGCAATGAAAGAAGATGAGCAACAAGGTCGGCCCTTAGGGGGGAGGGGAGGGCGACCGTCTAGGGCCCGGTATCCTTAGGGGTCTGAAGTTTTTTTTTGTATTTATATATATATATATATATATATATATATATATATATATATTACAAAAAAATCTATATATTTTTAGTTTTAAACCCAATCCCATTAGTCCATTACTTACACATGTGACCCGAATTGTTTAAAAAAACCTCAACTTGTAATTACACCCACATAAAAATTAAAAGGCCCAAGCATATTTTTAAACTCAAGAAAAAATAGGGATTGCATTATTTTTTTTTATATAAAATTATTGAGTTTATATTATAGGGGCCGCATTTTTTTACACGCCCCAGACCCAAAACATTTCAAGTATTCTCGGGACCGACCCTGATGAGCAACCCGAGTTGATTATGCCATCCCTATGGAATTCCTGAAAAAGATCAAAAAAAGTCATTCTCCAATAGATGCAAAAAATCTTTTAATAAAGAAGAAATTAAAACCGTCAGGCCAGAGGCCCTATTGTTATCACATCTCCAAACTGCATCCTTGATTTCCATTTTGGAGAAACCTGTAATAAGACACAAACCATCCACAGAAGCCAAAATATTTGGGAAAGAGCAAGTTAGTTTAGGTCTTAGTTGATCCGTCTCTCAAAATCGATTGCTAAAAAACAGGACTGCCTCATTTTTAATGAGAGTTGGATCCGTAACCCAATCACCGTTGATCATAATACCATTTATTCTCCTGTTTGATATATTGTTGTTGATGATACATTGGAAGAAATTTGAATTTTCATCACTATCAAGAGCCCATTTAATCCTAGATTTTCTGACGAAGATCAGACGATGGGATTGGAAAATAATAAGTTGGGATGATTTTCGGTTAAGAAACGTGACCTAAGAACTTAACCGGATGCGAAACGGAAAGACTATTCGTCCGAAAATAGCCCAAAACTTCATATAGGCATATCCCGAGCTATAAAATGAATTACGCAAGCCATAATCTATGAAACTTGGATGCCTCGACGAGGAGAATTTGAAAATGGAGTCATAACGGATCGTCACCTGGTGTAACGGTCTGTCACGACGCTCCAGAATCCATAACGGACCGTCACGGTTCGTGACGGTCCGTCACGCAACAAAATCGTGAAAACGCACCATTTTATGCCACGTATTAGTGGCTCATCCCAACCTAAGGCCATTACGGACCGTCATGAGCCATGACGGTCCGTTACGTGGTAAGGAAGTGCTTAGAGGCCAAGAAAACGGTAACAGACAGTCACCGACGGTAACGGTCCGTTACGGGATCAGAATGTTGCCTATAAATATCTGGAGTTGGTCGTTCACTTTGAAACATCACAAAAACACACCCCACAAACATACAAACGAATATGAGAAGGAGCAAGGGACCCGGTGCGGCACGTTTAAGTGCGAGTGTGGTTTGGATCCGGAGAGACGTTTAAGCGTGGAACGAGCGTAGGAAACGACCCGAGACTATCGTAAGTACACTGGACCCATACCTTAGATAAATGTTTATGTAAATTATGTGATTATGTGTTATGTGTGGAACTAAGGTACGGGGTAATGGGGATTAGTATAAACACTAAAAGGGAATAATGGAGTAGCCACGACGTATCTAAGGGGTGGTGGATACGCCGGTGGTACTTCCTATATATAAACCTCTTTGATACTTCGTGGTGAAACCATTATGAACTTTTAGGGGTATAGACTAAAAGATAGTAACGAAAATATAGTAGACTAACGGGAGAACTTCCGACTTGTATGTATTTATCTGACAAACAGAATGTTCTTTTTAAGGAAAGAGTGGTGTATAAATCCCTCCTGGACCCGTCACTCTTTCGTGGGAACATCTCTTTTGAAGGTACTACTCTGGGAGGATAATCACCCCAGTTTACAATATATGATAAGTATGAATAAGGGAGGGCTTAATTCTAAATAAAGGAATATATGTGATGTATTATAGGGGTGGTGGGTACGCCGCCGGTACACTCTATATATAAACCTCTTTAATGCATCATAGAGACGCCTTTAGGAGGAATTAGAGCAAGGATTGGATAAAAGCATGAGGAAGTCATGATATCAAATAAATGATGGAAATGCTTAATCTTAAGCGAAGGAGTATTCATGAGATCTTAAAGGGTGGTGGATACGCCACTGGTACTTCCTATATATAAACCTCTTTAACATAACATGACGAAACTTTTGTAAGGGATTAGAGCATGAGTTAAGATAAACGCATAAAAAGATCATGCCACTAAATGAGATTTAAATGGGAAAGCTTAATTCTAAGTAAAGGAGTTTTTATGGGACGTTAAAGGGGTGGTGGATAAGCCGCTGGTACTTCCTATATATAAACCTCTTTAACATAACATGGAGAAACCTTTATAAAGAATTAGAGCAGGGATGAATATGAAAGTTTGACAAGAGGTCATGCTATATGTGCAAATATGCAATGTGTGTTAAACGTGAATATGTGAATGCATGATAGATGATCATGCCATATGTGTAAATATGAATGTGTGATGGAAACGAGTCTAAGTCTTAAAATGGAATAACGGAGTACTCACGAAGTGTTAAAGGAGTGGTGGATACGCCGCTGGTACTTCCTATATATAAGCCTCTTTTATACACCGTGAGGAAACCGTTATGAAGTTTTAAGGTAAGGACTGGTTGGGAATAAGTTGTGAGGCTGTGATTCTATGATACTCAAGATCCCAATGAAAAGAGATGTCCAGCCTATGGGGCAGGTCTCGAGAATGAATGGAAAAATGTGCCGAGTCCACGGGACGGAAGGGCCTTAAATATGAGAATGGAAAGGTGCCCAGTCTATAGGCGGAATGACCCGGTAGATGTGCCCAGTCTATAGGCGGAATGACCCTATAGAGGTGCCCAGTCTATAAGGCGGAAGGACCTAAAATAAATGATAATAAAATATACGAATGACGTGACCGGAGGTACGTCCGGAGATGGTCACGGGGCGCCGAGAGCCCAGGAAACTTGAACAATAAGAACCTAAAGGGTTCCTAATAAAATAAACGATTCAGTGTACTTACTTACCGTAAGCTAATTCAAAAACGTTTTTCAAACACTGCAGATTAAGGGCATGTGGAATAAAGCTTCCTGAGACATGGCCAGTCGGAGTTGAAGAACCCCTATGTTACATAATGTAATAGTTTATGTAAAGACAATATTTTAATGAAATATACCTATGTCACTTTAGTGGCAAGGTTTTGAAAAATCTAGGACCCGTTTTCCGCATTAAACTCTGATTAATTAATATAGTAAAAGTAGGATATTTCAGCATGTCAAGAAAAAAAGAGCCGAGGAAAGAAAATCTAAGATTGAAATTTGGGCTAAGACGAAGAAACTTTTGCAGGCAAAGTTTTTGCCGAGACTATCGGCAAGAGGCTTTTCTTGAATACCAGGGTATCATCCAACATACCCGAAACACCCCAAACCGAGGGGTCTCGACATTTGGACTTACACCTTTGCAACATAGTTTTTAAACTGTAAGATTCATTCATACGCAACAGAAATCATCCAAACGTAACGTAACATGTCTTTTCAGTCAAGTAGGGATGGCAATGAAACCCGAACCTGATGGGAAAACCTGAAACATTTGGGACGTTTATGAGGTCGGGTAATCGGGTATGAGACTGGGTTTGGGATTACTTTTGAAATTTTTCGCGGGTTTGGGACGGGTATGGGATATGGTGATATACCCGTTTACCCGTCCCGATAACGTATACCCGTTTACCCGATTATATACCCAAGTACCCGACATAGTTTTCTTTCTTTTTTATTTATTCTAAGTATATATATCGTATTTATTTTAAGTATATACTGTATTTATTTTAAATGTATATACCCGACATGATTTTATTTCTTTTTTTTTAATTTTAGTTACAATTTTTATGTATACCCGATAGATACCCGACGGGTTTAGGTTTAGTATACCCAACGTCTATTTTTTAGAAACTAACGGGTTTACTCGAAATCCACGGGTATACCTGATACCCGACGGGTAATTACCCGATAGAAACCCGACGGGTTTAGGGCCGGGTATGGGAAAATATTTTATAACCGGGTATGGGGTTGGGATTACCTAAACCCGTCTCAAACCCGACCCAATATCATCCCTAGTCAAGTACATAATCTTCAATCATAACATAAATGTCTAATGACAAACATAATAAACAGATTGCCGGTCTTCAGATAAGGTAGCCTCTCCTTTCCATGCCACTCAAGCCATTTTAAGCTTCCATAACTAACCTACACTTTAACATGATGTGCATGCTAAAAGTTAACTTGGCTAAGTGAGTTCTACTGGTCTAGCTTTCATAATCTTTGAAAAATTGTCTTTTAACGTTAAACATACATTTGTATCATAGCATAACTTTAAAATGAAACATAACGTATATATATCACAAGGATAAATGACATTATAGAAAACATACTTTGATCATTCATTATAGCTTATCATTAGTGATAGTCACCACGCCATATCGCTAGCCGTCACAACCGTGTTCATACATAATTTGAATTATCGTCATCATTCCATACTGTTAGTCGTCGCTACCGAATGCAGTTTAATAAAATATTAAACTACTAGGTTACAAACCCCGTGTATTACACGGGTTGAATAAATGCAATATTGTATACTTAGTAATAAAGATTTACGTATTACATATTTATGACATATTACATAGTTTTTTTAATACAAACTCTAGAAACGTTGTATAGTTATTTTTTAAAAATGTTTTATGAAAAAAATGAAATAAATGTTCAATTTATAAAAATGTTTTATAAACAAACCTATTTTTGTTAAAAATAAAAAAAAACGTTTTATAAAAATAATTATAGAAATCATTATTATTTAATAGGAGAGAGAGGAGGTAAACAAAAAATTATAAAAAAAATTTAAAAATTTTGTATAGTTAATAGGATAGAGAGGCGGGGAAAAAAAGCCAATGATGCATAGGGGAGTGACAAGTGTCCCACCTAAACCTTTATTTATTAAAGAGTATAGATTTGTTTATGGCTCACTTCATTGTGTTGTGTTTGTTATACATTACTTTAATTGGAAACTTTAGTTTTTCGATGAATCTACCATGGGTGTCACACGACTATGTGAAGGGTAGTCACATAGTTGTGTCATTTGTTTTTATGAAATGTTGATGTTTGACAGAATGCCACATGGTTATGTGAAGTGAGCTCACATAATCGTGTTGTCCTAGTTTTCTTAAAGGTGGTGGTGGTAGTGACAGGAAAGGTGGTTATGGTAGTGATAGTGAATGTGGTGGCAATGACAGTGGACGTGGGGGTGTTTGACAACGACGTTGGAGGTGGCAGGCAGGGATGGGGCAACAATGACTGCGGTTGTGCCCACACTATTAGGTGGCGACGACAAACAAAGGCGATGGGTGGTGAGGATATACAGTGGTGGTAGGTAGTGTTGGTCCATTTAGACCCGTTTTAACTTAGCTAGTTTCATAAGTGTATCCTTTTGACCTACTGTATAATTTGAGTGACCTAAGTCAACCCATTTAGCTAACAAAAATTATCCAAATCATTCACATACATTGAGGAATAGGTCATCGTTGTTAAGTGTATTGTACTGCTACTTATCTATTTTTTTCCTTCATCCATGGCCTTGTGGCCTAATGGTATTGGTGAAAGCCACTCATAAAAGTGTTATAGGTTCAAATCAAATTATGTAAGTGCATGTTTATGTGGCATTTAGAAAAAAAAATTGATGTTAAAAAAATTTATTTTTTCCTTAAAAGCATAACTTGAAATGACTCGCTGATCTTCCGACGCAACCCAGTTACAAAGGTAAAATCGGTATTTTACACAAGTTTAATAATTTTTTTAACGTATGTTATTAACAAGTACTAAACACGCTACACTCGCCTAACATGAGGATCTAATACGTAATTTGTAAACGTGGAAGGATAGATTCCACATAACATACTTATCATAGGGACCATTAAGGTGTTTAACTCTATGAAAATACCCTTTAAAGAGAAAATGATAAGTGAAACAAGTCAAAAATCAGAAAACTTAAAAGAAGCTAGACCTGTTAGAATAATAATTTAGGAGTCAAATTGACAACAAAATAAAAGCATGTTAGTTAGTCAATCAATTATTAACCCCATTATAAAATAGAAAATAGGAAGCAATTATGAAATTAATAAAAGTTCGACGACTTCCATTGAAATTTCATATATATATATATACATATATATATATATATATATTTAAATTTTCGTACTTCTCATATGGTATTTAAGAATATGCTTAAATTTTAAAAAATGAAATACAAAGAAACCAAGTCAAATTTTTATGTGAAGCAATAATTTTTTTGCCAATTGTTTGTGACCTAGCTTATTCCATTTTACAATTTTTATCGTTTTGTTCAATGTTTAAAATAAGTATTTTTGTCATTTTCTAAATTGAAATAAAATTAAATAATAAACCCCACAATTTAATTAACATTTTCATATTGGGACCACCATTATAGGGAATACAAATGTTAATTTTAGTTCATTTATTAGGCTGTGAAGAAAGCAAAATAAATATATAAAAACAAAATTTAGATAACATAAGTATATTTTAATACTCAATTATAGAATAAATAAGTTTAGATAAGAATAAGTTTTTATTAAATGTGATGAACCCAATAAATCATTATGAAGCTGTCATATCTTTTACTTTTAAATGAACTTTAGGTTTAAGCATGCAAATATTTTATTATATTTATTACTTTTGTAAATCTGGTGACTTTATCTTAAATAAGTTTTTGTTAAAAAAAACTCAAATGCAACTTGAGATGCAATGTTCAAATTGTAAAATACCACTAGACATAAATGAGCCCGTTGTGACTGAGATGTTAATGTCGTAGGAAATTTGTAGCGCTCCGTTTAGAATAAAATTTATGTTGAGACGTAGATAAAAAGAAAGAACGTCGCAATTGTATATGAGAAGCATAAACCGTGTCACTATATATAAAAAACAAAACCATGAAATAGTTTTGATGGCATGTATGTTTTTGCTTCTATTAAAGTTAACGTCAAAACGTATTACAAGAGTGGTTAAAAACACCCCTTATTGTAAGTTGAATTAAGATGAGAGGGCAAAAAAAACTTTGTGGTCAAACTTTAAAGAACAAAATTTTGGTGATTACTTTTAAATGTATATTATAAGTTTAACTAAAATTGAGGGGCTCAATTGTAAGTATTCAAAATTTAAGTCCAAACTTCAAAGTATAAAAGTTTTGTGGTTAATTTGTGAAAAATGAAAATTACATTATTTATAATGGTTAAAAATTGTTGTATGTAGTAATATAACTCGTATTTTAACATATTATAAAAAACTAATTTTTTTAAATCTTATTTTAGCAAAAGAAGTAATCTTTTTCTTATATTTAATAAAAAGAAGTTAAAAATTTTAGTCAACTAATAATGTCCATATTTCTCAACAAAACATCATGTTGGTTAAGTGGTATGCCCTACATCCAAAAGATTGAGAGTACAAATCCTGAAAGATACAAGTTATGATGTATTTATCCAAAAAAATATAAGTGTTGCTATTAAAAAAATAGGTAGCCTATGTAGGAACTACATTCTAGAAAAATAAACAAGAATAATTATGTAGAACACTCTAAAAAAACAGTTTTAAATGTAATATTGTGGTAGGATTGAGATCATGATAGAACTCTTCTTCATGAGAGAACTTAAAAACTTCTTATTAACGATACTTTTGTAATTATACTATCATTATATATTCTTAAAAACCTAACTCTCCCATCCACCTCAAAAATGTAAACCCCCCATCTCCACTCGTGACTGGAGTAATGGGTCTTGGTGAAGAAGGAAATTTTTTTATATTTTTTAAATTTTGCATCAACCAAAGGAATTAAAACATGTGTCTGTTTTTTTGTTTTTAATTTTTAAATAAAATATTTAAAGTTGATCATACTCAATAAACCATTACACTATTTATTGTTCACGTTAATTAAAAAATACTGATTACGTGACGCCACCTTTTTGCTCATACTTACTAACCACTACATATAGCCTAAATATCATAATTATTTGAACATATAAAAATGCTTCATATACCTTTTTAAATATTAATCTTATTGTAATTGTTGTTATTATTGTTAATTATATATGTTTGGCCATCCGTAGTGGTTTCACGCCCAAGCGATTCACGTCCCGCCACGTCACTGTCACATCAGCACAAGGGCAATCACTTGTCAGAATCACTAAGGTACGTAGTGGTTTCACGCCCCGCATATTTAATTAAAAAAAGAAGTTATTAGTTGGTGATTGGACGAGTGTGCCCCCTTCCCCAGTGAAACCTTTCACTCCCTAGGGGGCGGTGTTCCACGCCCATGAAAAGGCTAGATGGACCACGCTCCCTTCTTCACGCCCCCGTTACTTTTAGCATTAGTACGATCACTAGTTTATTACCAACTATTATTTTTCGTAAACGATGTTTCTATAGATGAGTTTTTCTTGACGGAAAAAGTAACTTTGAGTTTTTTATTTCTATAAAGGCATTATTTTTATCGTTCTTGTTAAGTAGTAACTAGAAATTAAGCCCGCGCGATACGGCGGGTTTGCGAGCTTCGTTACGTGCGTTGCGGCGGTGACACTAACGTGACTAAGTAAATAAAAGAAACATATGAAGTTGCCGTGACTCGGTTCTGGAGATCGAGAAATAAATAAATTGCGGCGCGAATATGTGAGAAGTAAACTTGAGAGTGTAGAAATTTAAGGGAAAGAGTTGAGAATTTAATTCAGGGATAAAGTGGAAACTTTATAAAGCTAAATGAAAACCAAAATAAAAATGGGTATGGGATCGAACCGATGACCTTGAACTAAACTAGAGACCTTAAGCAACAATTATAAAGCAACCCACCAAGAAAGACTTAGTGTCCATACTATAACATGTCAAACATATAAAGACAAAAGTTTTTGTTGTGTTGATGGTTCTCATTAGCCATCGACACTTGTTTTTAAGGGTTAGTTAATTCGTATAATATTAAATGAATTAATAAATGTAAAACTAGGCCGAATTTGTAAGGTGAAAGCTTTCTAAAAAAAAACTAATTTGTCTTGTGTTTACGTGGACCTTTTTAATTTTTTTTAAGAAGTGTTAAAATATGTGAATAATACGTAATCTTGAAAAATATGTATTTATAAAAGCAAAGATTTAATTTAAAAATTCTTTTAAATAGAATAGTTAAACAAATAAATTTTTACTTAATTCTTATTGATATAATATCTTTTTGTTGAAATTCATGGCAGTGAAACGATGAGTCGACGAGCCACCCGTGAGTTACTTAAGATCGGCTCGCTAAAAGCTTAAATTAAGTCAAACATAAATGAGTCGGATCCTGAGCTCGAGCTTAAATTATCTCTCGTGTAACAAAAGAGTTCGAGCCCAAGTTTTAGATATTTTGAGCGCAAGCCCAAACATCTTATAAATATAATAATTTTTATTTTGTTGATCAATTCTTGAACATGATAATGTAAAACATTAATGTAAATCATACATGTTAAGCTAACCGAAAAGAGAGAAGACGACATGATATCTGATAAGGATCGGGTTCTCGTTTAGGGTGTACGGTTAGGATGGCTAAGGTGAATACGTAAGAACTCACGGTTATGGGAGAGAGAGAGGGACGGATTTCTTAGTGGTGTAGAATTATCGATTCATTCATAGTCAATTCACTCTACATATCTCTCTATTTATATGTACACCAAGGGGAAACCCATTAATGGCCCATCAGAGTAATTAGGTCTATCAACTAATTACTAGCCATATGTTAATAATAAATAAATAAATCAATTGATCAATTTAATAATTAGATAAATGATTATAAGAGCAACATAATAAAATCGTGTCTTACATTCTCCCACTTGGCCGAGTAATCATTTATTATGAGCACTAGTAAATCTGCGCAGATTTAATACTCATTTTAGTTTTAAACCAAAACTGTTCGAGAGAAATACAGTCATTGAATTAGTGTCCAACTCAAGACCCCATTAATCATACTACAATCCCAATTTAAGACTTAAGCAAACTTAGGATCAAATTGACAAATAAGCCCTTTAACGTTGATTTGTATAGTTACTGTCTATACGTCTTTAGGCATGCATAAACGTATTTAGAGACAAACAAATTCAAATAAGTGAGGAAATTTTATTATTAAACGTGAGTGAGTACAATTATGCTACTAAATAAGGTCTTTAGAAAAGTCCATCTTCGAAACATGTTCTCTGAAAACTTTAGGTGTTAGACCTTTAGTCATCGGATCCGCAAGCATAATTTTAGTACTTATATACTCAATACAAAGATTATTTTTCTCAACTCGCTCACGCACGAACAAGTACTTTGTATCAAAATATAATCCAGCTCCAGTCGAACGGTTACTATTCGAGAAACTAACGACAACTGAGTTATCACAATAAAGCTTCAATGATCTAGAAATGGAATTAACTACTTTGAGTCTAGTGAGCAGATTCTTTAGCAACATTCTATGACAGGTCGCGTTATACACAGCAGTGTATTTTGCCATCATTGTGGACGTTGTTGTCAACTGTTGCTTATGACTCATCCATGAGATAGATCTGCCGGCTAACATAAAGATATACCTCAAAGTGTATTTCTTGTCATCTTTGCATTTAGCAAAGTCAGAATCAGAATAGCCAACCACTTCTAAATTATCACTTCTTCTATAAGTCAGTTTATAGTCTTTCGTCCCTTGCATATATCGAAGTACTTTCTTAGCTGCTTTCCAATGATCAAGGCTAGGATTAGTCTGATAACGGCCTAGAATTCCAACAATATAAGCGATATCCGGACGAGTACAGACTTGTGCATACATAAGACTCAACTACTGATGCATAAGGTATAATTCTCATTTGCTCCTTTTCAACCTCTGTTTTCAGGCATTGGAAAGAACCAAAAACATATCCCTTAACTATTGGAGCTACAAAAGGATAGCAGTGTTGCATGTTGTAACGTGTGAAGACCCATTCAATGTAGGCCCTTTGAGATAATCCTAAAATGCCCTTAGATCTATCTCGGAGTATTTCGATGCCTATAACATAAGAAGCCTCTCTAAGATCCTTCATGTCGAAATTATGCGAGAGTAAATGCTTCGACTCATGTAAAATGTCTAAACTATTACTTTCCAATAGAATGTCATCTACGTAAAGGACAAGTATAGTAAAGTTGCTCCCACTCATCTTAAGATAGGTGCATTGATCCACTTGATTCTTAAGGAAACCTTGTTTCTTCATGTCTTCATCAAACTTTAGGTACCATTGACGTGATGCCTGCTTCAACCCGTATATGGATTTCTTCAACTTACAGACTAAATGTTCTTGACCTTCAGGTTTAAAGTCTTCAGGTTGTTTCATGAACACGTCTTAATACAAGTCGCCGTTGAGGAAAGCGGTTTTGACGTCCATCTAATGTAGCTCAAGATTAAAGTGAGCTACTAGGGCCTCTCTGAGATCCTTCATGTCGAAATTATGCGAGAGTAAATGCTTCGACTCATGTAACATGTCTAAACTATTACTTGCCAATAGAATGTCATCTACGTAAAGGACAAGTATAGTAAAGTTGCTCCCACTCATCTTGAGATAGGTGCATTGATCCACTTGATTCTTAAGGAAACCTTGTTTCTTCATGTCTTCATCAAACTTTAGGTACCATTGACGTGATGCCTGCTTCAACCCGTATATGGATTTCTTCAACTGACAGACTAAATGTTCTTGACCTTCAAGTTTAAAGTCTTCAGGCTGTTTCATGAACACGTCTTAATACAAGTCGTCGTTGAGGAAAGCGTTTTTGACGTCCATCTAATGTAGCTCAAGATTAAAGTGAGCTACTAGGGCCTCTCTGAGATCCTTCATGTCGAAATTATGCGAGCGTAAACGCTTCGACTCATGTAACATGTCTAAACTATTACTTGCCAATAGAATGTCATCTACGTAAAGGACAAGTATAGTAAAGTTGCTCCCACTCATCTTGAGATAGGTGCATTGATCCACTTGATTCTTAAGGAAACCTTGTTTCTTCATGTCTTCATCAAACTTTAGGTACCATTGACGTGATGCCTGCTTCAACCCGTATATAGATTTCTTCAACTTACAGACTAAATGTTCTTGACCTTCAAGTTAAAAGTCTTCAGGCTGTTTCATGAACACGTCTTAATACAAGTCGTCATTGAGGAAAGCGGTTTTGACGTCCATCTATTGTATCTCAAGATTAAAGTGAGCTACTATGGCCATCATGATCCTTAAAGAATCCTTTCGTGAAACAGGAGAAAAGGTCTCGTGATAATCGATTCCTTCTTTATGAGTGAAACCCTTTGCAACCAATCTCGCTTTATAGCGTTCAATGTTTCCATTCGGATCTAGTTTAGTTTTGAAGTCCCATTTACATCCTACAGGTTTAACACCGCTGGGTAATTCAACCAAATCCCAAACATCATTTTTCTTCATAATCATAGCTTTATTCCATTCAGAAGACTGATCACTGCTAATGGCTTCATGATAAGAAGTAGGATCGATAAACTTTTCGGCATCTATTTAAGCTTCATTCAGGTAGGTAACATAATCATCAAAGTTAGTAGGCCTTTTGGACCTAGAAGACCCCTGAGTAGATTATCGGGTTCGGCATTGTCTTGATACCGGTCGTTTGACGTGCCTTCATTATCTAGTGTAAAATGAGTAGCATTAAGATCTGAGTGCGGAGGAGGTGGTGTAGTGACGTGCGGTGCAGCATCGTGTACAAGAGGAGTAATCGGAGGTAAAGTAAGTGATGAATCCCCCCCCCCCCCCGCGTTTTGTACTTCTTGTAAATCATGATAAGGATTTTCACTGCTTCCACTGGCCTTAAAATCCTCAAGGAATTCAGCACGCTTGGTTTCTACAATACGAGTGACGTGAGAAGGACAGTAGAATCTATAACCCTTTGAGTGATCGGGATAACCGATGAAGTAACAAGTGATTGCTTTCATGTCAAGTTTCTTTAAGAAAGGATTATAGAATTTAGCTTCGGCAAGACAGCCCAATACTTTCATATATCGTAAACTCGGTTTCCTTCATGTCCAGAGTTCATAAGGAGTTTTAGGGACATATTTTGAAGGAGCCCTATTGAGTATATGAACAACTGCTTTTAAGGCCTCGGTCCAGAGGAATGAGGGTAAACCTGAGTTGGCTAACATACTACGTACCATGTCCATTAGGGTCCTGTTTCTTCTCTCAGCAACACCATTCTGCTGAGGAGTACCGGGCATTGTGTACTGGTTCACGATCTCCTGGCCCTTACAAAATTCATAAAATGGACCAGGAGCCTGACCCACATCAGTATGTGTACCATAATATTCACCTCCTCTATCTGATCTCACAACTTTTATTCGAAGATCAAGTTGTTTTTCTACTTCAGTTTTATAATCTTTAAAAGTCGCAAGTGATTCAGATTTTTCCTTAATAAGATACAAGTACATATAATGAGAATAATCATCGATAAAAGTGATAAATGAAGTATGTTCAGTTATTCCAACGATGGGGTAAGGGCCACTAATATCAGTGTGAATGAGTTCTAATAAATTAGAGCTCCTAGTGACACCTTTCTTATTCGCTGATGTCATTTTACCTTTAAGACATTTGACACATGTTCCAAAATCATTGAAATCGAGAGATGGTAACACTTCATCCTTCACGAGTCGAGATAAGCGTTCTCGTGAAATGTTGCCTAAGCATTGATGCCACAACATGGATGAAGTTTCTAAGTTTCGTTTTCGTTTAGTCTTTGTTAAGTTCTCATTGATATTATATGATAACAAAGACTTGGAAAATTCATCATCTAGTTCTAATTTATAGAGACCACCATCCAGATAACCACGTCCAAACACTTAAGAATTTAACATAATAGAAAGTTTGCCATGACCATGAGAACAAACAAAACCGTATACGTCTAACTTTGGTCCTGATACTAGATTCCGAGTAATTTCAGGAATATATAAGGTATCATAAATTTTAATACATAAACCAGTTTTCATAAGTAATTCTAAGGTTTCCATGGCTTCAACAACTAGTTTTTCTCCATTTCCCATTTTAAGTGTTCTTCAGTTTCTTTCAAGCTTCTGGATTGTAAGGAATCCCTGTAGTGAGTTGGTTACATGAACTACAAAATCAGAATCTAACCATCATGTGTTAGTTGAAACATTTAAGTTTTAGGACTCAAGTATCATATAAAGATTATTACCTCTCTTAGTCAGCCACTCCTTAAAGTCTGGGCAGTCTTTCTGTCTATGTCATGCCTTATGACAGAACTTACAGTGAGACTTCCCTTTGGAGTACTTAGAGCTGGAAGCAGCACTTGCATCTTGTTTCTGGACCTTAGAAAATTCCTTCTTACGGAAATTGCCCTTCTTCTTTGAACCAGCAGTCATGAAATAAGCAACATCCGGTTTCTCCAGCTTCAGACGCTCTTTTTCTTGGACGCACATTGCAATCAACTCACTCATCGTCCACTTATCTTTCTGTGTGTTATAGTTGATCATGAAAGCTTCAAAAGATTTGGGAAGAGAGGTCATGATAAAGTGCACCAGGAAACCGTCACTGATCTCTATGTCTAATCCCTTAAGCTTACGGGACTTGTCGTTCATCATCATGATGTGCTCACGAATACCGCTAATCCCGTCATATTTTGTAATCACCAGCTTCAGAATCAGGGTGCTAGCATGCGCCTTAGATGTCCCCTTGAATTGATCCTCCACAGAAGTAAGATAAGTCTTAGCATCTTTAGAATCTAGTATATCTCCTCTGATGATCGGACCGGTGGAGTTCTTCATTAAGATAAGAGTCATGCGGTTACACTTCGTCCATTTCTCATGCACTATAATTTCTTGAGCAGTACTTTTTTCAGTGAGATTTGTAGGTGCAGGCTTGTCGAGTGCATGATCGAATTCCATCAAGCCGAGAGACAGCATCAGTGAATCTTTCCAAGAAGAAAAGTTCGCACCAGTCAAAGTTTCAATTCCCAAATTAGGAGCTGCAGTGGATTTTATATGAGAAAAATAAGATACTAATAGTTAAAGAAGAACTTAGAGTGTCTATGAGGTAACTTAGACTAAGGCAGTCGGAAATACGGACCATTATATTAATGAAGTTGTGATAAAAGTATATTATAACACCAAAATAATAGATTAATTAGGTTCTACTTAAACAACGGGCGTTCACTTTGGTTAATGACCAATTGTTTAAGCATTAGGAACAATTTAATTTTAAATAGTAAGTATGTGCAATAAGAATGAAACACGTCACCTTTGGGCAGAAGTGAGACATTTGTTTAGTATGCACATAAATAGCTTCGCGGAAACCAAATGTAACACATCACCTTTTGGCATAAGTAGAAGCATTTATGTATTTTAGGCGAACTAGTGCTTAATTAGACTTAAATAAATTTACGAGCGTGACACATCACCTTTGGACAGAAGTGAAATTTTAGGTGTTATTTAAGTCAAGCATGTTTTCTAATTTAAGGTTTTGTAAAGTATAAGATTTTAAAAAAACAATTAGTTAATATTAGGATATGCACTAAGTGACAATGCTTAATTTGGCTTGAATAAATTTACACATGCATCACATCATTTTTGGGTAGAAGTGAAACTTTTAGGTGTTATTCAAGTAAGTTTTAAGGTTTTGTAAAACATTTAAATTTAAGGTTTAACAAAACAAAAGCATTAATTAATAGCAAACCTCCCTATTAACGCGGATCGAACTTTACATCTGATAAGGCTAGGTTCACGGCTTCAAGTATGTTCTCGGGAAAAGTTAGGTTCACGGGAAAATTGAGTTCTCGCAAAAACCCATACTTGCGAACTTAAGCCCGTGAACTTTAAACCCGTGAACTAAATCGTGATCTTTACACCTGATAAGGCATCTGCGAAAACTAAGTGATTTTGAATATATTCAGATTTCGAAAATCTTTTATATGTTTAGTATATCCAAATTTTATCAGTTTACAAAAAATTAAAATAATAAAAACTAATATTTTAATGCGAAAATTGGAGATAAAGTTACACGATTTTAGAAACAGAATCTTAACATATCCAAAAATAAGGGGATTTCATCGAATTTTATGATGAACATGAAGAACAGTTTTATGAACATTAGAGAAATTATTATCAGATTTAAGCCTGGAAGCGAAATCTTAGAACTTAATCATGTAACAGATTTCGAAAAATTAAGATCTCGAAATTTATGAGATCATAAACGTGTAATATTGAAACGTGGTACTAAGACCAGATCTGAAAACATTAAAATAAAACGTTTTTCTTAGGGTTTTAACAAAACCTTTTGAACGCAGACTTTAATTCCAGTTTAGGGAATGAAACAAAACTGATTAATCAACATACTCTCTGATACCATATGTTGATCAATTCTTGAACATGTTAATGGAAAACATTAATGTAAATCATACATGTTAAACTAACCGAAGAGAGAGAAGACGACATGTTCTCTGATTAGGATCGGATTCCCGTTTAGGGTGTACGGTTAGGATGGTTAAGGTGAGTTCATAAGAACTCACGGTTATGGGAGAGAGAGAGACGAATTTCTTAGTGGTTATAGAATTATCGATTCATTCATTAGTCAATTCCCTTTAATTATCTCTTTATTTATATGTACAACCAAGGGAAAACCCATTAATGGCCCATCAAAGTAATTAAGCTCATCAACTAATTACTAGTCAATGACTAGTAGTCATAGGTTAATAATAAATAAATAAATCAATTGATCAATTTAATAATTAGATAAATGATTATAAGAGCCAAATAATAAAATCACGTCTTACATATTTAACATAACTAATATACAATAGCATGTTAAATATTATTACACATACTTGTATGATACTAATTATCTAAATATTCTATAAAAACATAAAAAATATATAAAAGTTATATACGTATAAACTGAAATAATGAAATAGTTAAATAACAAAGGAGAGCCTGAAAATTTATTCACGAATCAAACTCGAGCTTTAATCATTGAGCTCAAAATAAGCCAAGCTGTTCTCTCGAGTGTAAACAAGCTTAGACTCAACTCGACTCGTTTAAACACCTGCTCATTTCAATAGTTTCTTCCTTTAATAATATAGATAAATAAAGATATACATAAAACCATGAAAGTTCACTGATTACCATGTGAGTGGCTTGTTTTTGTCGACTCATACATTTTTTTCCAGAATAACCCGTGTTGTTTTGCGAAAGTCTCTTTAAAACATATTTCACTTAACAAAATATTTTCTATTTATTTAAAACAACACAAATATTTTTGATAATTTTAAAAAGAAAAAAAGAACATGTCCAAGTTTTGTTTTCTTGTATGTAATCCAACTCGGTCAACCTTGGTCCTGGGCCGACTGAGTTCAGTCGTGAGTTTCGGCCCATACAATTGAGGATCAACATGGGTTTCAAATGAAGCCCAAATAACATGTGTGAAATTTTCAAGCTCAAAGCATAAATATGCTATTGGGCCCCCAAAGATAAATGGGCCATATCCAACCCGGTTTTAACATTATTAATTTATCACGAACTTTGAATAGAAATATTTGAAGTATTTAACCTAATTAATTACAACCAGTAATTAATAATAACAAAAGAAGTAATCTTTTTCTTATATTTAATAAAAAGAAGTTAAAAATTTTAGTCAACTAAGAATGTCTATATTTCTCAACAAGACATCCTGTTGGTTAAGTGGTATGCCCTACATCCAAAAGGTTGAGAGTTCAAATCCTGAAAGGTACAAGTTGTGGTATATTTATCCTAGAAAATCTAAGTGTTGCTATTAAAAAAATTGGTAGGCCTATGTAGAAACTACATTCTAGAAAAATAAACAATAACTATGAATTTTACCCGTCTCGCGTTGCGGCGGCGTCGAATTCCTCACGGTACCTCAATGGTAACGGCGTCCGCTATAACCTAAAAAAAAATAGTTACTGTATAATTCCAAAGGTTTTTCAATATAAAGGAGAATTACAAAATAATAATAATAAACAAACTGTAAGGCTTTTTAATCTGCATTTCAATGTATACCTAAGAAAGAATTATATGATAAATAAAATACATATTAAAAAATAGAGAAAAATGAATTGATTGAACATATTAATATAATTCAAACTTGGACATACTTTTTTTTACTTGGAGATGGGAATTGTGATACCATCTTGGTAACAAGTTAATACAGGTTTAAGTTAAACATGTGCATATTAGTATATGGTAAAATGTTTTGTGTTGGATTGAATCATAAATATTTATTTATTTTTTATCTTTTAAGTATATGAATAACAAATGTGTTCAATAAGAATGAAAAAATCAAACTTTTATAGAGTTGATTCGAGCTTGAACTCGAGTTCTAGCTCGAGAATTTAGTAAAATAGATAAGCAATAAACACATAACGTGTCGAATTTTAACTTTAAAAAATAGATTTTCACTTTATAATTTAGGACTCTAGATTTTCTTCATGAAATAAATATACCCTTAAATTTTATGGTTAATCATTGGTTTCAATCATTATTAGTACGGATTCAACAATAATCATTAATATCATGGTTGGATTGACAAAAAGTAAATATAGTTTATGAAATACTTCAAATTTTAATGAAATAAGGTATGAGTTTAAACTCAAGCCATAAAATTTTTTTCTTATGAGTTTAAACTCAAGCCATAACATTTTATATTTTTCTTTAATTTTTTAGATATTTTTTTAGATATTTTTCCCTGATATATCTTGTTTATTTCTTTTTCTTTAATTAATCATTCCCTTTATTTAAATCCTTGATTGATTTTTTTCCTTTTATTTGTTTTATGACTTTTATTGGTTTTCTTTCTTCTTTTTTTATTTTAATTTAGTTTGTTTTTATTTTTTTCCTTGCTCACTTTCTTGGTTTTTTATTTTAATTTTAGATTGTTTTTATAGTTAGGCTTTTTAAAAAAGATCGTGATCATATGTTTTTAAATTAGCTTTCGTGTTCCCTAACGATTATTTTCACAACTATCTTATTTTCACCTAAATTCCAAACATATCTTTACAATGTAGTTATTTTTATCTGCGTTTCCATATAAATTTTATGCAAGATCAAGTCGCAGCGGAGCGCGTAGAATACAAATCAAAAGAGGCATATAAACCGTATAATCACTTGTTGAGAAAGCATAAAAGATAGTTGGAAAGAAAAAGATGTGATTATATAACCGTATCATAACTAAAGTAATAGATGCATATATTTATCTGGTTCTTATAGTTCCCGTACTAAAATTGGTATAATACTAAACGTCCATGTACATAACAATAGTGTCTGGTTTCATAAGTCTCAAATAATCAAAATTATTTGTGTTAAAAATTTTATTTGATTTAGTTCGAATACAACGATAATTTTGAGTATCTATCAAAATGTGAATCTCTTTTCCTTGGATTGTGTCGATTATTTTCATTGTTCCCACTCCAATGGAAAGGGATAACTTTGATTCTCATCTTAACCGTGTTTTTAATATGGTCACGAATCACGATTGACGACCTCTACTAAGGTAATTAATTATTTTTATTACCCGCTCGTTTTAACTTTTAACACGACAAATATTCCTAATCTCAACCGATATATAAATGGATCTTGTGCGATGTCATGGTATTTATACAAAGTTCGTTTAATACAAAAAATAAATTTATGTACATTGTAATAGTTATATACACTTGTATCTATCGTTTTAATTATAATACATAAAATGTTTGTATAATTGCATAATCTACTGTATTTTTCTCTCATTATATTTGCATATCACCACTACAAGAAAAGTGACAATCATGGACGATGTAATCCCTCCAATGAGATCCCAGCTAGGGATGGCAAATTTGAGACGGGTATTGGTAATTCAGTCTCATATCTGATTATAAAATCGTGTCTCGTACCCGGCCCAATACCCACTAGGTATTTGTTGGGTAATAACCCGACGTGTATCGGGTATACCCGCGGGTACCCGATATACCTGTTAGTTTATTAAAAATTATCCGTTGTGATTTCAGAATATATTTGTTACTATTTTAATTTTTATAAAATTTTATTACCTAGTGAAATTTAGAAATATAAAACTAAAAATTAATTATTTAGTAGATTATTTTTTACACAAGGTGAAAGTAAGGTAAATATAAAGAAAAAAATAGGTGGGTAAAGGGGGTTTACATTTTCCAGGTAACCTAGTTGTGTATCACCTAATACTATACTAGTCACATACCCATGAAATTTTTTAAAACTAATTTCATACCCGGTCTTATATTCGAATATTTGTCCTGAATGTTTCGGGTTTGTCTGTCAAGTTCAGGTTCGTTTGCCATCCCTAGATCCCACAAAGAAAATTTTTAAAAACAAAGTTTATAAATATTCATAGGTAATCTGCTGTTGATATCCGTCGATGGGAATACATTTTAGAAGGACAATTGTATTTTTTCACTAATTTTAAAGATAAAGTTCCTACCCATGTTTTTTATGACAAGATTCCAATCCAAGCTTTTAAGGATGATCCTCGATAATGTTGTCTCGAATACTCGTCTCTAAGACCACCCGGCGCGCCTTTCACACCTTAAGGCGTGGTCCTAGGTTGCAGTGGTTCCCGACGTAGACGCGGTGTTCACGACAGTGGTTCTGGGCGTGAGCCCTTTCACGCTTCTTCTCTCTCTCTTGGTTTTTTATTTAATAAAAAATGGTGATGTGGCAATGGTGAGGAATGAAAACCATTTTCATGGTATAGTGTGTGAGGAGTGGAGAATGGTGTGACGGCTGAAATGGCAGGAAGCAGCGAAACATGCCTGATAACCTAACTCCTCTAGGATGGGTTTAGATTTATTAATAAAACCATCATTATCCTACTTCATCTCAAATCTCAACCAACTTTATATAAACCTTTTCACAAGAATTAATTAAAGTCTTAATTAATCATTTGTAACTTCAGAAATTTTCAAAATTTAAAATTACCAACTTTATCTAAACCTTTTTTACTCGTGGTTCCATTGCTTAAGATAATCTACTTTCTTAAATAGTAAATCTTTATTTATTTATTACACCTAAAATTTCTGGTGTTACATATAAGAACCTCCTAATACATGTTCTTCATTCAATGTCAATACATACTATACATACCATATTGTTTGCTTGAATAGGTTCGGAAGTTAAATACGACAAATGTGACGTTAAATCCGTCATCTGAGATAATACGGTGTTAACTTTGTTTGATGTAATTTGTGATCTCAAAAGACAATTGTGCCAACTCTCTTTTTTTAATACGAAAATAAGATTGGGAGATAGATAATAACCAAAAAATAAAATTTTATTTAGATAAACAACTTTTTTATTTATAGTAATCATAAGTTATTTTAGGTATTAAAACGTTGAACTAGACATACAATTCTTATTTGGTTAAGGGTGATGTGGTCATTAACCCAACTACTCATTTACTCATCAAAACTGCGCAATAGAATTCTGTTACCTCAAAACTATTTATTTATTCTGATTTCATTGGAAACACCCTACTCATTTACTCACCAACTTTTTTTTAAATAAACATTTAAATAAAAAACATATTTTTTTATTAATTAAAAATACAAAAGACAACTAAAAATAACAAAATACAATAACAAGTTACAAATAAAAAAAACGAGAAATTAAACATAATCGTCTTCACGATCACGATGTACACATTTTTTATTTGATTTTGTCATATCCTCAAGCTCACTAGCCGCAACTGCAACTTTGGACAAAAACTCAATGCCACTTGATTCGGAAGTGTCGGAAAGAAAATTATCAAAACCACTAGAATTGGATAATCGCGAAGGCAAACCAAGAATGATAGAATCAGATGAAGACATTTTCTTAAAAAAAATTGGAGTTTTATAAAAATATATGGGTGAAAAGAGTGATTTGTTAAGAGGAAAGTGATATATATATAGATGAGAAATAATTTTTTTTTTATTAAAACCCCCACCCCCAACAGCTCAATCCCAACGGTCACCACACCCACCACACCGAGTAAAATAACTCGGGCATTCTACCCGGCTCCCTACTCGGCAACCTACTCGGATGGTTAGGGGCGATGTACCCCTTTACTCGATTACAATTTTCCCTACTCGGTTTCATTCGAGTATTCGAATATCCCGCCCCCCATCACCCTAAAAGGTGAAAACATATGTGATGACGTAAGTTGAGCATGTCAAATGACGCAAGTGATTGGGTTGTGGTGTTTGAGAATATTCTTGTGTGCCTTTATTTTAACTTATTAGTATTAGAAAAAGAAACACATTTAATTAATTTAGGGAAGTACCTCACTTTATTTAGAGATCTTGTGAGTGCGTAAATCTTATTGAAATGCCGTACATTTTATTCTTCACACCTAAACCTTATCTCTTTGGTTTTATGATTCCAAGTTTGGCAACATTGTCGAAGCTTTTATTTTGCTTGTTGATAACGTTTAGTAACGTAGGTCGAACCAGTGGATTTAACAGTTTACCTTTTAAACTTGTTGACAAGCATACGAGTGAGATAAGTATCAACAATTTTTACACTGGTTTTACACTTATTTTTTCAGGTTTTGTTTGGTTGCTCAAAACCGACCAATTTATTTATATATGAACTTTTAACACGTAATTGAACCGACCATACTAATAGTTCTTCATATGTAAACCAACTTTTTTTTAACGACACATAATCTATATCACAATTAGCTTCAAATGGCTTTGCCATTAGACCAGTTGATCCAGTCAAGTTTAAAGGTGACATTAACTAACATGACAATTCAGTTAAATATTATATTAATATGATTAAATGATTGTCAAAATATGTGGTTCATGTATGATTGAGCATTCTAATTTTTAAAAGGCTTAGGATCTTCGTACACGTAAAGATGTTATTTTGACACCCAAATTTATCCTCCTATTTTTATTGTTTTATCTCTCAATTATTTCTTTCCTTGTATTGAGCACCAATTTAGGAGTAATTGTTGGTAGGCTCTATGTTTTTATATTCACCTTCTCTTCGGTATTCAATGTATTGACAGAACCCAATTTATGAATAAGAAAACTTTCCTCGATGCCAAAACTTTAATGGTATCAGAGCAGGCTACTATACTGCTCAACAAACAAACCCAAAACCTTACTGCCCACTCTGATCACCGCGCCATGGGAGACGACTCATCCAGTGATTGGATAGTTGATTCGGGTTGTACCGAATACATAACGTACCAAGCTGAGTGGCTAGAAGACATGAAAGCGTCCACTTGTGAACCTTCTGTTATGATCCCGAACGGTGATTCCATACCTGTCATGGGTAAAGGAAATTGTCGTTTCCCAAATGGAAGAAAAATTAAAGGGGTGTTGCATGTTCCAAAATTTAAGTGTAATCTTTTATCGGTGAGTCGTTTAACAAAAGATCATCAATGTGCGGTTACCTTCCTTCCCGAAATCTGTTTCGTGCAAGACTTGCGTTCAAGGGAATTGATTGGAATGGGTAAATGTGAACGTGGACTATACCGGATCAATATGGTGGAGAATAAGAGAAAAGCTATGATGGCTTCGGTGGAGGTATGGCATAAGAGGCTTGGTCATACTTCTAGTGATAAACTTTCTCATTTTGATTTTGTCAAAAACGCTTCCTTTAAAACTGTTGACTGTGATTCGTGTGCTAAAGCTAAACACACCCGATTGTCTTTTCCTATAAGTTCTATCAAAAGCAAAGAATGTTTTGAATTGTTGTATTGTGATATTTGGGGAAGATATAGAACCCCCTCGCTTTCGGGGCAAACTATTTTTTAACAATCGTGGATGACTATAGTCGATCCGTTTGTGTTTTTCTACTAAAGCACAAATTTGAGGCGGGTGACCATCTAATATTTTTCCACAAAATGGTCAAAACACAATTTGGAAAATTAATTAAAAGAATATGTTGTGCCAACGGGGGAGAATTTGTTTCAAACCGAATGCATAACTTTTATGCCGAACATGGCATAATTCTCGAGACCACTTGCCCACACACACCACAACAAAATGGTGTTGTGGAACGCAAGCACAGACACTTACTCGAGACTGCACGAGCCCTTAGATTTGAGGCGAATCTGCCAACAAGGTTTTGGGGCGAGTGTGTGATGACAGCCGCATACATAATCAACCGTCTCCCGTCGAAAACCATTGACAACAAAACCCCATTTGAGATTTTATTTGAGCAAAAACCTGAGTATGAACATATGAAGGTCTTTGGTTGCCTCGCCTATTTTCGAAATACCGACACGAAGGGAGACAAATTCGAATGGAGGGGGAACCCCAGAGTATTTCTTGGTTACCCACCGGGAACAAAAGGGTACAAAATATATGACATTACCCACAACAAAATGGTGGTGTCAAGAGATGTGAAATTTGTCGAAAACGTCTTCCCTTTCAGGAGCTCAGATCGTATTGACAAAGAGAAAAATGAAAGGCTTTTTGATTTTCCTCCTTGGTATTAGAAGGAAAATGATGAAGCCAATCAAGAAGCTTTGGGCCAGACTACACATATGAGTGGGCCTGAACCGCTGGACCCGGATAACACAACCCAAGTTGGAAGTACAAATGAAACAAATGATGATGGGCCGACTGTTTCTGATGAAGCCCAGGTCTAACAAAGTAACCAAATGGTGGACAATCAGGCTGAAGCCAATACTCAATCAGATCACCATACTAAAAACCAAATGGAAGATGAAACAAGCCATACAGAACCACATCCGATCAGACAGCAAAGAGTCAGAACTCAACCAAAACGACTTGGTGATTTTGTTGTTGATCTCCCACCATCCATAGATCACACTTTTCCCACTTCTAATCAAGAAACCTCGACTAACACGGTGCATCCTATAGCTCATTTTATTTCTTATGAAAAGTTTACTAATAATCACAAAGCTTTTTTGGTGGGCATTAGCTCTAACGATCAGCCAAAGTTTTTTAACCAAGAAGCATAGAGCAAAGACTGGAGAGATGCAATGGAAAAGGAGATAAAAGCATTAGAGGAAAATGGAACTTGGACCCTTGAAGAGTTATTAGTCGGAAAGCGAGCTATAGATTCGAAATGGGTCTATAAAATAAAGTACAAACCTAATGGGGAAATTGAAAGGTACAAGGCCAGACTTGTGGCAAAAGGGTTCACACAAATGGAAGGAGTTGACTTCCATGATACATTCGCACCAGTCGCTAAGCTAGTCACAATTCGTACTCTTCTTGCCGTGGCGGTAAAAAAAGATTGGGTCATTCACCAACTAGACGTTAACAACGCTTTTTTGCATGGGGATCTCGAGGAGGAAGTCTACATGAAAATTCCATAGGGTTTTGATAAGGGAAAGGAACGGAAAGTTTGCAGATTGAGGAAGTCTTTGTATGGTTTAAAACAAGCCTCGCGAAACTGGTACCAAAAGCTTACTTCGACTCTTTTAACACTTGGTTTCAAACAGTCAAAGGCGGATTACTCTCTTTTCATTTTAAAGAAAGAGAACTCATTTGTAGCAACCCTAATATATGTCGATGATGTCATCATTGTCGGAAATGATCTAGCAAAAATAAATGAAACAAAAACCTATCTTGACAAGAGGTTTAGCATTAAAGACCTTGGAAATTTAAAGTACTTCTTGGGAATTGAGGTGGCTCGGACGAAGGAAGGGCTTGTTTTTAGTCAATGAAAATACACTTTAGACATTTTAAAGGACTTTGGAGTCTTGGGGTCTCGTCCAAGTGCCTTTCCGATGGAGCAAAACTTGAAGATTGGAAAGAATGAAGAGGAATCGAGGGTGGATGCCAACCAGTACAGATGACTTATTGGAAGATTACTCTACCTGCAGGCAACAAGGCCTGACACTGCATACTCCGTAAACATTTTAAGTCAATTCGTTTCAGACTTGAGACAAAGCCACATGGATGCAGCCACAAGAATCTTAAGGTATTTAAAAACTACTCCTGGACAAGGAATCTTGTTACCAAAGGAAGGTGGTTCTGATCTCATGGCATACAGTGATTCAGACTGGCTTGGATGTCCCGATTCAAGAAGATCGAGAACGGGTTATGTGCTTCTCTTTGGTGGAGCACCCGTCTCCTGGAAATCAAAAAAGCAATCCGTAGTTTCCCGCTCCTCGGCTGAAGCAGAATACCGTGCTATGGCAACAACGGTAAGTGAAGTTTTGTGGATGCGATGGTTATTAAGTGAGCTAAACGTACACCAAAACCACCCGACACCTCTCTTTTGTGACAACCAATCCGCTAGACACATTGCTAATAATCCGGTCTATCATGAATGCACGAAACACGTAGAGATGGACTGTTTCTTTGTCCGAGAACGAGTGGAATCAAAAGAGATTCAGTCGAGAGGTATTGACACTAAAATGCAAATCGCTGACCTGTTCACAAAATCTTTGGGCTCGCAACAACTGATGTTCCTTCTTGGCAAGTTAGGCGTTCGTAACCTACACGCTCCAACTTGAGGGGGAGTGTAAATTGACACCTATTTCTCCTCCTATTTTTATTGTTTTATCTCTCAATTATTTCTTTCCTTGTAATGAGCACCAATTTAGGAGTAATTGTTGGTAGGCTCTATGTTTTTATATTTACCTTCTCTTCGGTGTTCAATGTATTGACAGAACCCATTTTATGAATAAGAAAATTTTCCTCGATGCCAAAACTTTAAAATTCTATACGACTATTATATGGCTATACGAGTAGTATATGAGGCACAATACGACTTATATTGGGGCTACACGAGTCATAATACGACTAGTATTGAGGCTATACGAGTCGTAATACGACTAGTATTGGGGTTATACGAGTCATATTCGGCTATACGAGTCATATTGGGCTATACGAGTCTGGTAAGTGTCAGTCTGATGTGACATGTCTGGCGGGTTTTGGTTTGACATTTTGGGCTATACGACTCGTATATAGTGTGTTAAAAGAACCTGATGGGTGTACCAATAATATGACCCTTTTTAAAATACGAATATATAACTATTGTATTTAAAATTATTATAAAATATTAATCCGTAATTTTATTAGAATTTATTTAATTTTATTAGGTTTTTATTTGATTCATTAGTGATAAACTATAACCTAAAGTAACAAACTTTTTAAAAATAATTGGAAAATTGTGACATCTAATAATGATATTAAGTTAAAGCTAATATAAAGAAAATTATAAGAAATATTCGAAAGGGTGCCATAGAGGCAGAGAGAATTAGCATCATACCGAAAGTTGTATGAACCCATGCAAGAAAAGTTTGCCAACAAAGCAAGCACAAATTCTACAAAGAAAGTGAAGAAATTAACAACCCTCGTGTTCTACAATTCTCTTCTATCACGTTTAAAAGGCAAATTGGATTTCAATAATCCAAACTTTACCCTATTTGTCGATAATAATCCATACTATTAATTTGGACGGTGACTGTTCTAACTTTCACTTTTGTTATCAATAACAGTCATAGAAAACGAACTTCGATCTCAAATATCAACTCTTTATTAATATTATAATTCTTGACACCTACAATGATCCCTAACCCATCTATGTATACTAAAATAAACCATTTTAACCAAGTTTTCTAATCGTACTCAAACACTTAAAGATAATACCAAACAATAAACAAATAATAAAATAAACAAGCATTAGACTCCTACTAGGACTAAAAACTTGCAACCCAATCCAGTAAACTTGCGACTTTCTCCTTGCACCCCTAAACTATTAGACTATGACAAGATTAGCTCAACAATCACCCCCCTAATCTTGTCATGCACTTCTCTTGGACCCGTTCGCCGTCTTGACCCTTCCCGGACCACCAACCCTTCCCACCCTTCCCTTGGCCTCGTCCTAGATCATCCCGACTTGAACTTCCACAACCACAATGTTTAGACACATGTTTTTTCTCCATTGCAGATACCATTGTTATCTCTTCTTCTTCTTCTTCATATCTTTAATCACACTTGACCACTATCGATCTTCCTCTTCCCAGGTCACCAGAACAACCCCGTTCTTAACCACCGATCAAAGAAAAAAAACAAGTCCGTTATCCTAATGCTTCTTCCGTTTTTCTACTTCACCTGTTAGGCAAGACTATATTCAAAGTCTCATGCCTTGACGAATCTTTTCACGTCCGCCTACCCGCAAATCCGATCGGATATCTTCTGCCAAAAAACAGCCTACCCCGGTTACTCCGTTTTTATCCTTGGCGGGAAGGACCGGGTCGATTGACCAAGTATTGAATATGTCTTATCACAACTAGATCAGATCACAACCAATTGTCAAACCATGAAAATTACTAGTATGCAATTGAATTCTATATTCACTGACATCACAATTCGGTCCAAATCCAACAATTCTTCAATTTCCTTTGCCAATTATTATTGGACTAAAATTTCTATCCCACTGCTTTGGGTTTGACAGCAAAAAACATCAACAACCCAAAAATAATTTGATGACTTCAACGAAAAATCTGATAGCTTTCAAAGCGTTTGACCGCCTCACCAAAAACTTCAGTACAAAAAAAAATCAACAAACTTCCAAGGGGTTCTCCACCCAACCCTTGATGGCTAAAAAAAACGTCGCTTTAACAAGTTTGACAGCTTCAGAGAAAAACCTCAATGTGATCTCTTCGTCTTCGTTTCCTTCCCTTTCCCTTCTTCTCCGTCAAACGATAGCCGCCTCTTGTTCTCGATCACCGCCTCAAAAGAACTGTCACAGCAGCCTAAAGGCTGCGGTCTTCTCGACTCCACGTTATGACTCTCAAAACGACGTTCTCTTTTCCCCAAGCTCTTATACCAATTGTTGGAAATTAGGCCCAAGAAAACGAACTTTGATCTCAAAGATCGACTTTTTATTAATATTATAATTCTTGACACTTAGAATGATCCCTAACCCATCTATTTATACTAAAATAAACCTTATTAACCAAGTCTTCTAATCCTACTCAAATACTTAAAGATAATACCAAACAATAAACAAATAATAAAATAAACAAACATTAGACTCCTACTAGGATTAAAAACTTGCAACCCAATCCAGTAAACTTGCGACTTCCTCCTTGCACCCCTAAACTATTAGACTATGACAAGATTAGCCCAACACATAGTAACGTAATCATCATAAATTTACGCTCCAATTACACTTAATTTTCACTCGATTTCGTTTGTACATTTCTTCATTTCGCTTAAAATTACCATTTTGAACCAGTTCAAATATAAATTGAGCGTAAATTTATGATAATTATGTTACTAAGACTGCTATTGATAAAAAAGTGAAAGTTAGGACTCTTACCGACTAAATTGATAGTATGGATTATTTTCAACCAATATGTTATAATTTAGATTATTAAAATCCAATTTGCATGATTAAAAATTGATAGATAAGAATTTTGTCTAATTTCAAAACTAATACACACTATGAAGAGAGAATGAGAGGAAGACGTGAGTTTTTGTTTGAGTTTAGTTGTTATGCGATAGAGAGACATGTGTGAGAGTATGTGTTTAATTCGGTTTGGGATGATACATGCGTGCTAAAAATAAAATAATCATATTAAAAAATAAAAATAAAAGTAAGATAATGTTATATAATTTAAACTCAAAATATTATTAAAAGTTTCTTGGCGTGAATGTGTGCATGACCATGCCGTGAAATATTCGTAGTTTTTATTTGTTATTATTATTATTTTTTTAATAATTATGCATTATATGATATACTATTTTTTTGAATGACAACACCTAGATGTTCTAGGATAATTAGGTTTCCTCGAGGAAACACCTAAAATATTCATGGCAGCCCATCCCAGGAGGAACCCCCCAACTGGGTAAACCCCCTGACCTGGCCACATACACATTTTTTGATGTGGTCAGGATTCGAAGCCAAGACATCCAATATGAGAAACATTGGGGCTACCATTGCACCAAATAACGGTATATGATATACTATTAATATAATTTGGAGTAGTCAACCATAAACTATAAACTCAAATTTAATACATGAAAGCCATGAATTAGGAAGTGATAAGTCATCGTGAAGTATTGATAGCTTTTGTTTTTTTTAACCACATAATATTTCTTCCAACTCCAACATCTTATCGTCACCTTGTTTAATGCATTATTTAGTTTATTTTATATGTCTAAATAAGATATACTTAGTTGCCATGTATTCTAATTAAATGAATGCATGCAAATAACTAGATATATAAATTAAGCTCAAAGTCATTTGCAATTTGCAAGCTTTCTAGATAAACGAGTAATCAAGGTTATGATAATCGGAAATCTAATAGTGTTTTTGGAAACCTTTAAAGGAACAAATATTTAGAATTGTACTATGGTCGCGCTCCTACTATGCTTGAAGGATACTCGCACGCTTGTTGAATGGCTAGTGACAGGGCCGGTCCCGAGGATTTAAGTGCCTTGGCCGAAGCCGAAAAAAAGGCCCATACGAACAAAATATATAAACTAAAAATTTTTTAAACGACGATTAACGTTCTAGCAATAAATATAGAAAAAAATATAGTATGTTATATTACATACCGTAATAGCTAACGGATGATTCGCGAAGCTCTCCTAGCATTCTTGACAGCAAACTCTTTGATCATCTCTTCGCAATTTATACTCTCTAAAATTTCGTTCTCGATAGGTATCATCGCCAATCCACTAAGTCTTTCTTGGGTCATTGTAGATCGTAAGTATGATTTCAATAACTTCAATTTCGAAAAACTCCTTTCTGCTGATGCCACCGTGACTGGAATAGTCAACATTATTCTATATGCAATCCTTGCATTTGGGAAATTTTCTTGTAACTCATTCAAATGCTTCAAAACATCTATAGGGTTGTTAAATTCACTGATTTCTAAGGTGTCAAATGACTTCAACTCCATATAAAGTTCATCACAATCAATATCCGATCTTCCTTCAAACTTGAGTGCATTTTCAAGAAAACGACAAGACAACTTAAGATCTTTATCTTCAATTCCCTTCAAGTTGTGTGGAAACAAAAAACCAAATAAATTCTCATAGTTTTTAAATTGATCAAATCTAGTCTCAATAGAAGCAATAGCTTGATCAATAATAAATAAGAAATAATTTACTCTGAAATTCTCTTCGGGTGTAAATGAAGCTTCTTGGCTAGTTGAACTCTCACCAAATGTTTTTTTCCTTTTAATCAAACGTTTTTCTGGAAATTTCGGATCAATGTCCATTTCAATAGCAATCTCCTTAGCTTCATCAATTGCTTTTGAAAAACCAGTTTCTCTATATCCTTTGAAGTATTCAATCAATTTGTTTATTGCTTTAATAGCAGTCTCGAGATGCATATCATTTGATTGTAACTTTTTGCTCACTTCATTCACCTTGTCTAATACTTCATACCAGATAACAATTGAAACCAAAAAGTCAAATTCACCAATTTCTTTTTTTGCTATTGAATTTGCTTCACTTGCAATTGCAGCATCATTATCTTTTTCCTCAACTTCAAGTAAAGCTTCTCGTACTTCAACAAGTTGCATTTTAATAGCCTTAACACTCTCGATACGACTTTCCCAACGAGTTTGAGAAAGTGACTTAAGACTCCAAGATTTGAGATTATCTTTCAAAATTTGCCACCGATTAATCGAATTTGCAAAGATAGTATAAATGCGTTGGATCTTTCCAAAAAAACTCTTTCCTTTAACACAACTGTTAGCCATATCACATAATATAAGATTAAGAGAATGGCAACCACAAGGAGTGTAAAATGCTCTAGGATTCTCCTTTAAAAATCTAGTTTGCACTCCTTGGTGTTTTCCTTTCATATTTGCTCCATTGTCATATCCTTGACCACGCATATCATCTAGTTCAAGACCAAGAGACTTTAACTCCTCAAGTGTAATTTCAAATAGTCCTTTTCCGGTGGTATCATTAACATTTAAAAACCCTAAAAAAGACTCCTCGACAGTAACAAAATTAGATGAGAATTTTAAATACCTCACTATTATAGTCATCTGTTCTTGGTGACTTGAACCGGGAGTACAATCAAGTATTATGGAGTAGTACTTTGCTTCCTTTATGTCCTTGATTATTTTTTTCTTAATTTCTTGAGCTAGCATAAAAATTATCTCATTTTGGATCTTGTGTCCAAGATAATGCACCTGAATCTCATCATTTGTGATCCGTCGAACATGCTCTTTGATAACTGGGTCGAACTCTTCCACCATTTCAACGAGACCCAAGAAATTTCCATTACCTTAACAAATAAGAAGTTGAATCAATTATAACAATTTATTGGAAGTGGAATAAAAAAAGAGCAAATAAATTACCATTACCTTTTTGATACAACTTTTCCTTTGATCCACGAAAAGCTAAATTATGTTTGCCAAGAAACTCACTATTGCAGTGATTCTCAAAAGGACTTGCATCCAGTAATCTCTTTCTTTCTTGAATTGCTTGTATTGGGCTTTATCAATTGTTTCGTTCAACTTCAATCTTTTACGCATATCAAACCACTTATTGATATTTGTGAGATGATCCGGGGAAAGTTCGTGGTTTTTTATACTAGTAGGTGCATGGTGCCAATCTACATAACCTTCCCCATCCAATTTACCTTTCGGAACGCCTTTTCTAAACACTTTACAACAGAAGCAAAATAATTTGTCTATTTCTTTCAAATATACTAGCCATGGCCGATCAACCTTCTCCATATTTGATAAAGTTCTTGTATAAAAAGCTGCGGAAAATCGTCTTCTATTTGTATCATACAGACCATAAACTATATTATTATCTCTTTTAGGACCTTTCTCGACTAAAAGTTTAATCTCATCAGAATTAAGTCCTTCCCACCTTCGTGGATCAAATATATCAATAGGATTATGTTCTTCCTCTTCCGACTTTTCAAGTTCTACTTCCACATGATCTTGTTCTTCAACAACATGATCTTGTTCTTCAACATGTTCTTGCTCGTCCGCCTCTTCTACTTGTACATGCTCTTCAACATTCTTTTTAACAGGCGGTTTAGGCAAAAACTTCAATAGAGCACCGGCTTGAGACTTTGTCATTGCTTCATCTAGTTTTTTTCTTTTACGTTTTTGAGCACCGGATGATTGTTTAGGAGGCATGATTTCTAAAAATCAAATCAAAATTCAACAATTAACATTTACAATTCTAACTAATAATAAAAATTAATAAGTCAATTAATTAACAATGTATAGTTCAATGAGTCATGAAATAAGGGAAATAACTTGATTTAGGCAAATTGGCAATCATAAATTAAAATCAATTTGTCAAACAATTTAAAACTCATGGCATGGCAAACTAACATGTGGTAAGTAATTCTAACTGAATGAATGGATATTAATACCTTTAAACCAACCAAGGCTGAATAACTGCAGCAATTTTTTTTTTGGGGTCGCCTATCGTTCATGGAGTGGAGACGCCAGGGAGGCAAACAGGCACAAGAAAATTCCTTCCCTATTTGCAGAATTCGTTTTTTTTATTAAAGGGTTAATGGGTTAACGGGTTTTAAGTTTAAATAGGCCCAAACATTCTAAAGATTAAATGGGTCCAACCAATATAAACATTAAAAGGGCCCAACCATTATAAAAAGGACTCAATCATTATAAAAAGGGTCCAACCATTATAAAAAGGGCCCAATATATTTTAAGTTTTCATAAAAAATACTCAATATATAAAACCGGTATTTAAAATTTTATAAAAAAACATATATATATACAGGCCCCGTAAAAATTTTAGGCCCCCGAAAAAACGGGCCCTGGCCGGCGGCCCGGCTCGGCCTACCCCAGGGCCGCCCCTGGCTAGTGATTATGGCTCAAATTCTACATGTCACTAGGGCCGGCTGGGATGGTGGTGCAGGTTGGGCCGCTGCACCGGGCCATGTTTACGAGTGTGACATAATTTTAAAAAAAAATTATATATATATTACAAAAAAAAATTAAATAACTTATAAAATCTGAAAAATTTTATAAAATTTAGGGGCAAATTTTTTTTTAGTATCTAGGTATGTAACAAGATACTTTTCTATAGTAATTTTATTTTATTTATTATTTTAATTACAATTATCGCCGTATTATTGAATTTTTTTATATACGTGCATATTGAAGGGGGAATGGGGGCATTTTTCTTATGTCGAGCCGGATACTTAATTTCTCGGGGACGGCCCTGCGTGTCACCATCGATTTCGTTAGATTAGGTTATTTAAAACGTCTATATTATAGCAATATTCAAAGCAAAAGTACCTTTTTTTTATAACCCTGAGAACCTGTTACCAAAAATATGTTTTGACGTGAAAGTAATTTTATTCCAAGTCGGAGATTATTAGAATTGTTTCTTAAAATAAGAAAATGCATATAAAATCAGAACATGTTGGTGGAGCAATAAGTTTAATGGTGTAACAAGGCATGCTTTACTTGGTACGCCTAATAACTTGTTCGACCCAAACATCATCATTAAAGTCTTTAACAACCACATAGAATTGGTACATATATAGGTCATTCATTAAATTCAGAATTGTCAAATATTGTTGCAGTTATAAAGGAACATGAGATAGTCAAATAGCACTAGTAATTTATAAAAGAAGTTATGTACAAACTACTACAAATGTGTGGAACAAATGTGTGTAACTCCATCATCATCTACCTAAATAATTGCCACCAGCCAGCAAGATAACAGCAATTTAATAACCCCAGTGGCTCCAATTCACCATCCCAAACCTAATATGTGTATCCCTGTTTGTGTATTCTACCTAACCTATACCAATCATAAGTCACAACTACTAACCCCCCCCCCCCCCCAACTAATATTTTATGTGCAAAATGAAAACAGAATCCCTCTTCTCCAAGCAAAGAATAGATCCCTCTTTCAAGAAAATGACTTAATCAACCCTAAATAGTAAAGATTCCTTCTTAATAAGCTTCCAAGTGATAATAACACTGTCCCACCAAGCCCACCTTCTTCATTCTGTGTCTTTTGATGATTCCCATGTGCTAATGGTAGTTCCTTTACCCTTAGGTAATCTGGCCCAATCTTTTGTCGAACCGACTCTATGATTTTGGAATCAAGATGGTTTCCAATCGCATCTGTCACATAGAATATGTTTTCAGCTGTACCCATTGTTGTTGTTATTTCAGCGCGTGTCACATTTAGCGCGTTTTCTCTGAATGTGCGTGTCACTTCGGCTAGTAGTCCTGGTTTATCCGCCTTGCATAGCTCGAGCCTTACACCCTGAAACAAAATGAATCGTTACAATTTACAGAACATGTGTGTAACTAACTGAAATTATCTTTTAAGAAAAAGTAATAATACTTCAGATGCTCTTCTCTCGATGGCGGCTCTCAACCAAAGGGTCAGTAGTCTTTTTTCGGCTTCTGAACTAATTGGTGTTCCGTCTGTATGTCTAATAAAGAATTCCTAAACCGTAGATAAACGAAAACCAATTAAAAAAAAATCAAAATTTTAATAATTCTATGCTAAGATGGTATGACTGTGTTCTATGTACCAGATATGCTCCGTTGTTCGTGGTGTCAATAGTGGCATGAAAGACTATGTACTGCATATCCGTTAAGGTGAAAACAACATCGAATAAAAGCTTGGGTCGATCTTTGCACTGAATGTTAAGAACCGAGTACCCTTTCTCTAAGCAGTTCTGAACCGACACAGATGGAGCATACTCGCCACTGGTTTTTATAATAGGAGTTCTCTCATAATCACCGTCTGCAAACATCATTTGGTGAAGCCGTCTCTCTGTGTGAGTGACAGCCATTGAAACCGAAATTTTTGCACTTCTGATATCATTATCACCTTTAAGCACGTTCCTTAACCGACCCTCTATACCCTCAATTTTCTGAGAATCATCAATCGGGCACCCGGAATCACAATCTTTCAAGTAAATAAGAGACGCGATCCGCCCGTTATGTGTCCATACTTTCGATTCTACCACGTCACACTTGAGATCAGAGAGGACCGCGAAAACCTCAGATAAAAGACCAACTCTGTCTGTCCCGGTCAGCTCGATGGCTGTCATTCCATCAATAGATTTGAATCTTGTGTTATGAATAGTTCCAAGTGACTGCAAAATTAATAAATTAGCCTCCAGTTAATGACAGATTTACACTAATTGAAACCCTTAATCAAGATTAAAGGATATGAATATTACATGTTGGATGCAATTAATGATGCTATCATCTGTCAATTTGTTTCCATCCAAATTTGTGACATGAAATACTGTATTGAAAAATAAAAACCCATAATTCAGTAATAAAAATTGCAAAAAATAAAAAAATTAATAATAAAAAATGAGATAAATTAAAAGCTTACCATCCATGTTCCACCTTCCATCAGAGGAAACATAACCTTTTTTAATTAAAAGATTCAGATCTGAAAGAACTTGAACCGCCTCTAGAAGATTTCCGTCTTTCCTCGCACTATCAATCTACGAATTATTGTAAAAAAATTGTTTTAAACTAATATAAAATTAAAACTAAATTCAAAAGGAATTGGTCAACTGCTATGGATTTGGTGTCGATTATTCAAACTTACCATGACGAGTGTTGCGTTTACACAAGCAGCATTATCGATCATGACCCTGCGATGTAACCCCAAAAAGTTGATTGAGACTAAGAAAATTCAAATTTTGAACTAAATATTATACAGGAAAAGCCGTAGTGGTTGAAAAGTCAAAATTGTATTGTTCAACAATAATTAGACCTTATTTTATCTAAACAAATCTATAAGGATTAGAAACTTCACAAATTAATTTTATATTATTACTAAAATTATCCAAAAATCACAAAATTAAACCCTAAGGGGGTGTTTGGGATTACTTATTTACTCTACTTATTAACTTATATAAGTTAATAAGGTGTTTGGGAAAGCTACTTATTTAGCCTACTTATACCATTTTTCAAGAAGTAAGTCCATCCTTACTTATTACTTATAACTTATTAACTTATAGCATAAGTCAATAAGTAGTTTTCAAAGAAAATCCCAAAGTTTTTGAGAAGTTACAAATTGTGACTTATGACTTATGACTTATTACCTTTTTGAATAAGTCATAAGGAGTTTCAAATAAGTAATCCCAAACACAGCCTAAAATGGTTGTAATTAAGGAAATAAACAGATTAAACCTAAAAAGTTAAAAATTAACAAACAGGGGAGATGCTGACCTCGGAGTGTTCATTCGAACAAGAAGCTTCTCGAATTCATCCAAACACGGTCTCCGGTCCATCTGCATCATCTCTGCTTCTTCTTCTTCCTCAGGAGGCAAATTATATGGAGAATAAAGCAATCAAACAGCTGTAAATTTGCGGGAACGATTTCAACGAAGGAACAGCGGATTACCGCTAACAGAGCATGAAAAATCGATGAAATTCGTCACAGTTATCGACTAAATTGCCATGGAAAACAGAGGTGTTGGTTTCTCTCTCTAGGAAGAAAACACGCCTTTGGGAGTAATATGGCTCCTTCGAGAAGAATTTATATTATAATTTTTTATATTAGTTTAATTAGGGGGGGAATTCAGTCTCTCACATGGCGTAACGCACGCTGCCCGGATCACGCTGCCCGGATCCTAATTTCTTTCTATGCAAGTCAACTTGGCACGTCTAGCTTTTTTATAAAAAACAGAAAAAGGGGTGGAAATGGCCACTTTTTTTAATTTTGGTTTCCCAAGACGTGGGATGAGTTAATTTTTTTTGAACAGCAAATTTCATTAACTTAAAAAGAAGCAGCCACAAGCCGATGGCCATCCCAAACATTATAGAACAGAATAAAAAAAAGGGCAGATATAAACTAAACTTACAACACTAAACATTCTATCCAAGCATCTAAATCTTGAAGCAACACTAATCCACCCATTCTAAAGAGCTCATCTTGGACTTACTCTTTATCCATAGGAAACCATTGTTTTGATATCGTCAATGATTTTGGAGATGGATATCAGACAATTTTCGAATAAAAATTTGTTTCGAGCTTTCCAAATCGCCCAACATGCTAAAAGAATTATTGATCGAATCATACGTTGTTTGGATCCTTGAATGTCACCAGTCCTTTGAACATAAAACAGATCGTTAACCGTGAAAGCAAAAATTGGAGGTAACTTGCACCAGGTTGATATATGCTGCCATATTATAGAGGCAACATAACATGACGTGAAGATGTGATTCGCCGTCTCGTCGGATTCTCCGCACAAAACACATGAAGATGAAGTTGTATTAATGTTTCTTTTTTGAAGCTCCATCCTTGTGGGGATCCTCTCAGCTAAGAGCCTCCACATGAAAATGTTGACCTTCAGCGGAAGCCAAGCGTTCCAGTCAAAAGCTTGGCCCGAGAACTGTACTCTTTGATCAACAAATGATAATCTGAGTGATTTGACCGAAAACACCTCATCCGAACATCCAGACCATACCCAGCTGTCCAATCGATCAGCCGTCTTTGTTTGGTTTAAAAGTGTGCAACAACTCTGTAATTCCTACAATTTAACAGGGAGAAAAACATTTGTAATCCAAGACCAAGATAAGGTTAAAGAGTTACCCGACATTCGGCACCGGTCCCGGACGAGACAAGATTTGTTTGACTCTATTCTGAACAAGGCTGGAAAGGAAACCATCAATGAAGCCGATCCGATCCAATGATCCACCCAAAACCTTATAGACCCATCATTCCCCAACTTCCCCATGATACAGTGTGGCACATTCAGGTTTGCCTTTGCAATTGCCTGATGTAAGTTAGCAATCGAGTTCCAAACTCCCGAGAACCTTTTATTACATGGAATGAAATTCCAGGAATTGACCTTAAAGTGAATGGCTGTTATCACCTCCCTCCATAGCCTATTACTTTCAACCTTATACCTCCACACCACTTATAAATTAGACTAAAATTTAGATCTTGAAGCTTTCCTAGCCCAAGTCCACCCGAGCCCTTAGGAGCAGTGACAATGTTCCAACGAATCCAATGAATCTTTTTTTTCCATAGACCCCCCCCCCCCCCAAAGAAAGATTTTTTTTCCTTAAGGATTCTAATTTATTCAAGACTTGTTTTGGGGCTTTGTAAAGGGAGAAGTAATAAACCGGAAGTGCATCCAGAACTGATTTCAATAAAGTCACCCTTCCCTCGATAGTGAATAACTAGAATTAATAATAGATTAGAGTTACAATTGGATTTCTAAAAAAGTTAATTTCCTTATTGGCTCGCTGAACTGGATAGACTCCCAACTTACTCAGCTTTGGAAACAAAGAACGTCATTTTGAATTCTAACTTATGTCCTTTTTTGTGGAGAACACAAGGAAACCGTATAACACATCTTCCTCGCCTGTAACCTTGCACAATCAGTTTGGGATCTTGTTTCTGATAGATTAATCTGGATTAAAGATAATTATAAATATTAATTTATTAATTATTTGGTTTAGTTCGTATTAGATTATGATTGAGTCTGTTTATTTATTTGGTTATTTAAGTGTGTTTGAGTTAAGTTAGAATTAGTATAAAGTTTATTATAAATAGATTGTTAGAGATTTATTGTAAAGAGTGATTTTGGTTTTTAATATTAATAAAAGGGTCGATCTTGGTTGAGATCAATTTTTGTGTTCGTGTTCTTGGGCCTGATTTCCAACAGTTTCTACTTGGTGTAAAGAAATGGAGGAAAGCTATTCACCCGGTCATCTCAACAACATTATGGTGCTTATGGAAGGCACGCAACGACCGGATTTTTGACAATAAGCATGTTTCCGTGACAAAAATAGTGGAAGACATCAAGATTCTCAGTTTCGTATGGATAAGGATTCGTTAAAAGTGCCCCGCTCTCACTTGGGACGAGTGGTGTTTTTTTAATCTAGCGTCTATAGGTGTCTAATTGTTTCGTTGTTTGTAATTATGGTGTTTGGTTTTTCTTTTATTTTCCATGTTGGCAATGTAATTTCATGGTTCTAGTGTTTTAGCTAGTCATATAATATATTCATTTTGTTGGCTGTTAAAAAAAAGATTAGAGTTATAATTGTGTAATAAATATAATTAAAGTTTTTATAGTTATAACCGCTGTTTAGTTGCCAGCTAGGATGGATGACACGGGCAATGAATTCGAATGTCCTTTGCTTTGCTTCGACTCCAAACACCTTATATGGTGGTGACGTGGCGCCAGCAATTGTATTAACTATGTTAACACTTTTATTATGCTTTTTTTTCCCCCCAAAATTAGGGTGATGGGGGCACCCTATTCGGATGAAACCGAGTAGGAAAGATGGTAAACGAGTAAAGAGGGTACACCATCCCCAATGGATCGGGTAAACGCGAGTAGGGAGGCTCGAGTAGATGGAACGGGTAAATTTACTCCTACTCTCTCACTTCTAGTGGACCCCACCACTATCACACACATCTCTCATATTTAAATGTTTTTTTATATAAAAAAAGTGGGTGAGTAAATTAGTAGGGTGTTTCCAATAAAATATGAGTAAATGAGTAGTTGTGAGATGTCAAAATTTATTGGACAGTTTTGGTAAGTAAATAAGTAAATGGGTTAATGGCCCCCTTCACTCTTATTAAACGAGTAGTTTTAAAAAGTTTAAAAATATGTAAAAATTAATATATAATTGTGTTTCAAAAATATATTAATTTATATTTAATATAATTTGACTTACATTAACTATTTGGTGAAAAAAAGTTAAATAATTAAATTTTAAAGTTTCTTAAAATAAGAGATAATTTAAAATAAATGTGTTTTATTAGTATAATTAATATTTTCTTTAAAAATAAATCATTATTAAAAAAAGAGGTGTATTTAATAAGATAGAGAGCCGGAAAAAAAATCGTGAGAAGATATATATGAAGTCGACACGTGGCATAACAAATTTTATTTATTATATACTATAGATATAGATTGATTACAAAAATGTAAAATAATAAAATTTTCTTAATTTTTTTTATAAAAGTAACAGTTTTAACATATAACAAGTCAACATATCATCAAAAATAAATATAAATAACACCAAATATAACATCCTTAATTAAAAAAAATGGTAAAATGTGAAAGAGATATATTATCTCCTTTGAAACTACAATTACTATTGCCGACCGAAATAATGAAGGCAACACGGCCCACATTTAACCAACACCGCCAAAATCGGCTTTTTAATTGATTAACATTTACGCCGGTTTAATGTACACTATAAATTTTTCGGCAATATTCAATTAGAAATAAACTTTAATTATTAATAATTATAAAAAGAAGGCATATATGGAAAGTATATATTGTAAGAGATTTTATGCTTATTAGTTTCCTCTTCCTAGAAATAAAAATCTTCAGCATATGGCATTAATTACTAAAATAAGAAATGTCATGAGGTTATTACCACGACAAAGAAAACTATATTTGAACAAACGTATTTTGGTATATATTAAATTAATAGGTTAGAAAATCATGTATTACACGAGTTGAATAAATATAATTTGTTGTAAATCAACAGTTTCTATAAGATTTGTATGTTGGATGTCATCAGTCACTGGTGAAATAAGAAATACTGAAGATTTGAAATTATAACTAACAAATAATGGATATTTAAGAATTATAGAATTATATTTTAAGATAAAATATAATTAAATTTTTTTTATGATTTAGTAAGTTTTAATAAAATATTAGAATAAATATTAGATATTTAATGATTTAAAATTAATATTATTTAATAAGAGACAGATGCAGAAAACAAAAATCTAAACTTAATCAGAAGTCGACACGTGAGATAAAATTATTTATTTATTATAATAAAAATTAATACATGCTATTTTAAGATGCAATGGTGGTGGAATTTTGTTTCTATGGAATATTGGTTTCTGAATATTATTTAAAAAGAAAAAGAAAAATTATACCATAAACAAGGAAAGAGTAATCCATTTAGATTATTCCCATTTCCATTTTATGAGGATCTCGTAGTAAAATATTATCTTATTTTTTATAGTATTAATGGGTTATATGATGTTCAGTTTTAGAATTTAAGTAGTGGAGAATCAAGCATTGATATTTATAGAATTATAAATAATATTAAACATAAATGATATACACGCATAAATATCATAAACATTTCAAGAATATAATTCGTCTAGTGCTTTAATTTATCCAAAATTCTATAAAAATAAATTAATTTATGTTTATGAACGTGTTTATGACAATCGAATGAGTATCATTTACTGTTTATATTTTTTAAAATTTAATATCTATTTTACTTATAATTATTTGAAAGGTGTATGGATAGTGAAAAAAAATTTATAACTTTTTTATGGGTTTGTAATGTAGCATGGCATGATTTGATGTGATAGAACACCCATTGAAAGTTCAGAAATAAATTATTTGACAATCGGGTCATAAAATCAGAGACAATAAACCTCATTGACTGACATCAAATTAGTAACGATAAATCTTATATAATAATGATATAATTTTTTTTTGAACGGCAAATTTTATTAAAAAAGACCAACCCAAACGAAAATGATGAATAGGGATGAACTAAAGAACACAAATGCTACAAACAACTAATTAAGGCTTTCAAGATTGAAATTACACCAGTTGGACCAATCTAGATTTTACAAACAACTAATTAATGCTTTCAAGATTGAATTACATCAATTGGATCAATTTAGATTTTTGAAAATGATATAAATATATGGTAATATATTAATTTTTTTAAAAGACAAATTTCTTAATTATTGTGAGATTGAGACTTATTTCACAATCAAGTCAAATACAAATATATTTTTGTATATCAAATTATTAACAATGAATATATAATGAAAGGTTAATGTAAAAAAAAGTTTAAAGTAAAAGGTATAAAAAAATTCTCAAGTTGACAAGTTTTAGAAAATATATCATTTTGCACTTGATTTACTAAAAACTAGTATATCAAATTATTAAAAATGGATTTCAGTATATAAAATTATAATACGGTACATCATAATACATATCAACCCCATAGTCGTTTATATATAATTTACTTTAATAGCCTTTGCACCTTGGCCTTACACATATCTAGAGAGTCAAATAAGAAGTAAGCTAACATACAAAAAAATAAGAATGAATAGATATTTTTTTCCCTCTAAGGCTAAGTGTTATTGGCGTGGAAAGGGTGGCGTGATTCACCTGACCCGTGAATGGGTGTGTGACAACTTTGAATTCTCAATTGATTGTTAATTTACATAATACAATCCATATAAATACAATAGAGAATCTCCTTTAATTGAGGAGATGATTACAATACAATAATTAACAATATTTACTTGACGTAAATATATTATTACCTATTACCCCCCTTCAAGCGAATCGGTGGAGGACCAACACGAAGCATACCACGAAAATGTTCAAAAAGTGGTCGCGGAAGACTCTTTGTGAAAATGTCAGCTACCTGGAGCTTGGTTGGAACATATTTAGTGTGAAGGCGGCCAGACGAGACAAGTTCCCTAACGAAGTGGTAGTCAATGTCGATATGCTTGGCGCGTTTGTGCGAAACAGGATTCTGACTTAGGAACAGAGCACTCTTGTTGTCACATAGAAGAGTGGGACTCTCTGGTGGGAGAGCATGCAGTTCCCGAAGAAGATGCGTGAGCCATATTATTTCCGCAGCGGTGTTTGCCATGGCTCGATATTCGGACTCGCAGCTCGATCGAGACACCGTGGGTTGCTTTTTGGCACTCCAAGAGACAAGATTACCACCAAGGTAGATAGAGTAACCATATGTGGACCGACGTGTCTCAATGCAACGAGCCCAATCAGGATCGGAGTAACCCACAAGACGAGTGTGAATAGGTTTGTCAAATGTAAGACCATAGGAAATGGTGCCTTTAACATAGCGTAGAATCCGTTTGACCAGTTGAAAATGAGTTGTAGTGGGTGATTGAAGAAATTGGCTTGCTTGATTCACGGCATAGGAGATATCGGGTCATGTAATGGTAAGATATTGAAGAGCTCCCACCAAGGACCGATATAAGGTTGGATCATGAAACGGAGATCCCTGTGACAGAAAGGAATCGGTGGTGTTTAGTGGTGTTCCCACCGGCTTAGCATCGAGAAGACCGGCTCGAGCAAGAAAATCATACGCATATTTCGCTTGGCCTAAGAAAAGTCCAGTGGTGGTCTGGGTAACCTCTAGACCCAAAAAGTAGTTCAAGGAGCCCAAATCTTTAATAGCAAACTCTTGATGAAGACGAGCAACAAACTTGTTACTATAAGACTCATCATTTCCCGTTAAAATAATGTCGTCCACATAAACGAGAAGATAGAGAATGACCGAGCCTTGCTTAAAAACGAATAAGGATGTGTCCGCCCGGCTACATTGAAAACCAAGATGAAGGAGAAACGTACTAAGACGTTGAAACCAAGCTCTTGGAGCTTGCTTTAGACCGTAAAGTGCCTTTTTAAGCAAACATACATGATTAGGGGCTGCTTGATTAATAAAGCCGGGTGGTTGCTCCATGTATACGGTTTCAGTGAGGTTGCCATTCAGAAAAGCATTTTTTACATCAAGTTGATGTAAATTCCATTTGTAAATGGTAGCTAGTGCAAGAACAACACGAACCGTAGAGGCCTTAACGACCGGACTGAAAGTGAGAGAATAATCGAGGCCGGGAACTTGTGTAAAACCTTGCGCCACTAAGCGAGCTTTATGACGATCAATGGACCCATCTGAGTGGTATTTAGTCCGATATACCCATTTTGAGCCAACAACATTTGAATTTTGGGGACGTGGAACGAGAACCCAAGTGTTGTTTCGGTGCAAGGCATCGATTTCATCTTGCATTGCAAGCACCCACTTAGGTTGCTTAGAGGCTGTTTTATAACCTTTCGGATCATGTGAAGCAAACAAAGAATGGTGTAGGCAGCTAGTGGATAAATCGGCTAAGTCGGCAATATGTCGGGGTTTAAAAATCCCCGCTTTTGATCTAGTGGTCATCGAATGCATGGGAAGGGGTTGCATGGGAGCTGGTGGTGGAGATGGTGGGGTAGGAGAATGGGTTTCAGGTGTGGGTGAGTTGTTAGGTAGTAGGTTGGAATTTGGGCTACTTGGCTGGGAATTATCTAGACCTTCATTAGATGGAATACACAAATCACATCCAGAAGAAGTTATTAGTTTGACTTCTTTGAGAGGCAAATGTGACAGTGATGGTGAGCATGGTTTAGGAGAAGAAAAGTCATCAAAATTTGAGAAGATAAGCTTTGCTTCATCAATAGGCGCAACAACACCACTAAAGGGAAAAGTATCCTCGTCAAACTGAGCATGTCGGGTGACATAAACTCTAGAGGTTGTCGGATCCAAACATCGATAACCTTTGTATTTCAGGCTATACCCAATAAAAATACATGATGCACTTCGAGGAGATAATTTATGCTTAGCATAATCTCGAAGATATGGGAAGACGCGACACCCAAAAACTCGAAAGTTGACATAAGATGGTGGTTGCTCAAATAAAAGCTCGAATGGAGATTTATTGTTAAGCACCGGTGTGGGAAGACGGTTAATAATATATGTGGCGGAGATAAAAGCATCAACCCATAAATTTGCCGGAGCATGGGAATTAAAAAGCATTGCAAGACCAGTTTCTGTTATGTGACGATGTTTGCGTTCCGCACGCCCATTTTGTTGTGGCGTATGAGGACACGAAAGGCGATGATGAATACCCTTTAATTTAAACAAGTGTTGAACTCGTTTATTTGTGAACTCCGTGCCACCATCACTTTGGAAAATCTTGACTGTGCAATCAAATTGATTTTGCACAAATGGTAAAAAGGCATCTAAGACATTGTAAAAATCCGATTTAGCTTTGAGTGGGTAAAACCACGTAAAACGCGAAAAATCATCAACAAATATAACATAATATAAAAAACCATCGGATGAGGCTATAGGTGACGGACCCCATAAATCACAATGAACTAGATCCAATACACACAAAGACCGTTTAGGATTAGAATCAAACGGTAAATGGTGAATTTTTGATAATTGGCAAGAAGAGCAAATTCCAGGTCTAGGTAATAACGAAGTAACATTTAACTGACCAAGTTTTCTCAAAAGTTTAATAATATCAAATGAAGTATGACCAAGTCGACTATGCCACCGTTCAAATGAAGCTTTAAGATGTTGTGAAGAAGCAGCCGCCATAAATGCCTTATTTCCTTGATGAAGAATATAGAGACCATTGTCACATGTGCCTCTTGCTAGAATCTCCTGTGTTTTTCGGTCCTAAATGTTAAAGTAATGATTAGAAAAAAACACATCAACCGGAGATTCTGAGGTTAATTTACTAATAGATAGGAGATTCTTGGTTAGATGGGGAACCACCAAAACATCAAGTAACGGAAGCCGGTTCGTAATAGAGGTGTTACCAATACCAGTCACTGGCAGGGATTTACCATTACCAAAAATAACAAAATCGTTACCCGTATATGGAGTGGTCGAGTCGAGACCATCCGGAGAAGGTGTCATGTGAACAGAAGCCCCCAAGTCAACATACCAATCAGGAGAATTCGTTGTCACATGACATTGTGCCTGAAAAGCTTGAGCCAGGTTAGCATCTAGAGGAGGAGCACGTTGAGCAAAAGTGGCAAGACTAGGGCATGAAGAAGCATAGTGGCCCTTCTTGCGACACAACTGACAATGGGGCATTCGACGAGCACGGCCACGGCCTGACCAGTAGCCACCACGAGAGCGATGTCCACGACCACGAGATGGAGCAGAATACATGTGGCGATGTGGTTCAGCTACAAAGGCTGCTTGAGGTGCCGATGATCCATGAATTGGTTGAAAGAGAATTTCATGATTTTCGGCTTGTGAAAGTAAGTCACGGAATGATGGGCGTGGGGAAATAGCCCGACGAGCCGTAGAAAAAGTCTCAAAAGATGAACCGAGACCGCACAGGAACCAATGACCCTTCTCAGAGTCGTCAACCGGGTGACCAATAGCAGCCAACTGGTCACATAAGGCCTTGAATCTTCGTCCATAATCAGCCACAGATGAAGATCCCTTTTGTAATTGCCTCAGAGAATCCCGTAATGCATGCATACGTTCGGGTGAATCATGGCTATAGGCTGCCTCCAAGGCTGACCATACCTGACGGGCAGTGGATAGTCCAAGGGCCTCTAACATAGATTCTTCCGTAAGGGAAGATTGGAGGATGAGAAGTACCCGTTGGTCGGCGTCTTTCCAGGTTGTGAAAATAGGGTTTGGAGCAGTTTTTCCGTCAAGGGTGATGGTCTCAGATGGAGGAGCAGCGGAGCCATCAACATGGTCGAGTAGGCCTTGGTATGACAGGAGAGGAATAACTTGGTTTTTCCATAGCAAGTAATTTGTAGAAGAGAGTTTGATGGTGATTAGATGAAGGAGGGTGTGTAGAGGAACATCGCTAGGGGTGGAAGAGGCCATGGATAATGGTTAGGAAGTTATCGGCTGAAAAAGAAATTGGAGATCGGAAAAGTTTGTTGAAGGTGATCGTAACTTTAGGCTGATACCATGACAACTTTGAATTCTCAATTGATTGTTAATTTACAGAATACAATCCACATAAATACAATAGAGAATCTCCTTTAATTGAGGAGATGATTACAATACAATAATTAACAATATTTACTTGACGTAAATATATTATTACCTATTAGTGTGGAATCAGTGGCGGATCCAGGATTTTTACTCAACGGGTGCACAAAAATACCGATAAAAATAAAACTCAATTAAAATTTTAAACAAAGATAAGGACAGGGATCTACAATGATAGGGACGATGTCGAGCTTATATTGAAACTCATTTTATATATGAGCTCGAGTCTGGGCTTGAAAACTACTCAGGACTAGTCAAGCTCAACTCGATTCATTTATACCCCTTTACGTGATTAAACAAACACTATATAAAATTATAAATAACCAAAGCTATCAAATACTTTTTTTTATATTTTAAATAAAATTAATAGTAAATAACGTCTTTTGAAATTTCACATTTTAATAAAAAAGATTAATGAGGATAAAATCAATAAAAATCTACGTATTATTGCTAGTGTGAAAGTGAAGAGTTATGTCTACGAAAAAGATAAAACAATTATATATTATACTTTTAATTTTGAATAAAAATCTTACTTTCTCAATAAAAATCTACGTATTCATCCGTAGACATTCGTTAAATATATTACTAGGTTAGAATCCCGTGTATTACACGAGATTGTATATTAAAAAAAACTTATAAATTTATAAATACGTCCTAACTTGTCAGAATATTATGATAGTTTTGAGATATATCAAGTGGAAATGTGTATATATAATAAATTAGTATTTTTCTTTAATTAGTTATATTTTGAATTCTTATTTAATATAATTATTATTCTTCTTTAATAATATATTTATAATATCATTATTATTTAATAAGATAGTCGTGCATTTATTAGGAAAGAGAGACGGGAAAACCAATATGAAGAGGCATAAGGGAGTGACATGTGGTACCTCAAAACCTTTATTTATTAGTATGTATAGATACTTTTAACTTTAAAAAAGAAATAAAAGTTTGAAATGAAAAGTCAAAATTTGATTTTAAAAAAGAAATAAAAGTTTGAAATGACTTGAAATGAAAAGTCAAAATTTACAGTCTTTCGGTAGTTGAAAATAAATGAAAAATAATAAATAATAACCAATAAGTAAAATTGAATTAAAAGAGCATTAACTGTAGCATAATCTAAAAAGAATATTGTCTTCTCCGGTTGCCGCTGCAACTGCTGCACTAGCCGCTAAAATTTCTGATTAAGTATTTTTTTAATTTTCTTATTTTATTTTCGTTTCAACTACTCTTGGGTGCCATTTAAGAGGCTTTTGACAAAACATACGGGTGCCCAAAAATTTTATAACCCAATTTTATACTAAAAACGTTTTCTTCAGCGGGTGCCTTCCCCCCTCTGACGCCTCTATGCATCCGCCCCTGCGTGGAACACCTCCGCGAGGGCGTCATTAGGAGCGTGAATGGGGGAGCAGTGATTCAAATCATGGACACGGGGCAGATGTTTGTGTTATATATATATATATATATATATATACATATATATATATATATATATAAATGGGGGTGCAGTGATTCAAATCATGGACACGGGGCAGATGTTTGTGTTTGTGTTATGTGTGTGTGTGTGTGTATATATATATATATATATATATATATATATATATATATATATATATTGAAACCATTACACACCTTAGTGATTTTTACTGGGACTGTCTTTAGCAATAAAAGTGAAAGTTATGACTGACACCTACCAAATTGTTAGTATGAATTATTATCGAATAATATGTTATATTTTATATTATTAAAATCCAATTTGTGTTAAATTAATATTAAGTTTTCTAAGTTATTATTCTTTTCTTTCTTCTTCCCTGTTTCCGTACAATCAGTAGTTGATAGGTAGCGGACGACAACTTCTTAGGCATAACTTAACGAATAGCATGATCATGGAACAACACTTCCCATATTTAATATTTACCATCTTAACTAAAAAATGATATCAATAAAGGGGTGTGATTCCACGACCTTTAAATTATTATAAAATACTTTAATTATTTAAATAAACCAATTTAATCTTTCTTTTTTATGTATTTTAAGTGTGTAATATTTAAAGTCATATACATAACTATGTTGGAAGACAAAAATCTTACGTTAAATAATTTAAAAAAAGATTAAATTTCAATATTTTAAAATCATATAGCATAGTTTTTTTTATTATATTTAAATAATATATCATAATCTAATAGAAATAAGTTGTTTGAATGAGGTGCATTCATGGCCGGGGCATGTCCAAAAGAGATGTTATTCTCTCTAAAGAAAGCGGGAGAGCTTTCGACAGTCACGGGTATCATGACCTGGTATTCTGTAAAATTGACAGAAAGTAGAACATGAAGAACGATTACCTCCCTGTTGAGAGTTGTTATTAGACTAGTGCCCACGATTGTTTCGTGGCTGCCCACCCAGACCAGATCTAGCAGGTCGAGAATCTGCTGTAGAAGGAGGATAGCGTCCAGATTGACGGTGAGTATAGTGTGCTGTTGCAACCAATGGAACAGATGGAGAGGTTTCTTTGAGTTGGCGCACAATCAACCAGCATATCAAAGAGTTCAGGGAACGATAAGGGGGTTTCCCGAACCCTAATAGCAGCTACATTAGTGTTGAACTCATCCCCTAGTTGATTAAGAATGTGAACTTGGAGGTCTTCCTCATCAATAGGGCTTTGAGCAAGAGCTAGTGCATCCGAAATAGACTGCATATCATGAAGAAATTCAGTAACTGAGCGATTACCTCTTGGATTTTTGGTGAGCTTGGACTTCAGCGAGATGATACGTGACCGGGAGGCACTGGCATAGCTGGCCGTGAGACGCTCCCAGGCTTCACGAGCAGTGTTGGCCGACGATACAATCGGCTGAATAGTATCTGAGCAACTACCAAGGATAGCGCTTAGGATGATCTGATCTTGACGATACCAAGGCAGGAAATTAGGGTTCTTTTCTCCTGTTTTGTTGTCAAGGAACTGCAGCGGTGTGGAGAGAGATCCATCGATGAATTTTTCGCGGGTCAAATCCAATTAGGGTGGATTGGATTTGTTTGGCCAGACCGGAAAATTGGAGGCAGTAAGTCTGATCGGAAAGTGGGCTGTTGCTGTGATGGGAATAATGGTGTCATTGGCCATGATCTTGCAGCGATTGAGTGGTAGGAAGAGGAGGATCAAAACTCGGTGGAGCTATGAAGAAGCTCTGATACCATATAATGGTATTGAAGGTTGAATTGATTTATTGATGTAAATTGCAATTGGCTTTATAGCCATTTACAGGGATGTAAATACCGTATGTACAGGAGGTAATATAGGTAACAAACCATTGACCTAATCTATACAAGGCAATTGAATCAATTAAAATAATAAACATATCTTGACTATGGTGAGACTAATGTATATCCGTAATACACCTGACCTGTCCCTTACCAACAACCTTCATCCTAGTGTTATTACCCAGTTTAACCGAGTGAGTAAAATTCTGATCTACACGTGTGATGGGAACACCCTGAATCCAAAAACCACATATTGTTCTTGCTTTCTTCATCTGTCTGAGCCATGAAACTGTCGTCTTCTTCATCAATTTGAGCCATAAGCATCACCTCTTCTTCATCATCAAAGCCTGCATAGTTTGCTTCTTTCCATAGTGGGCATTCATACTGAAAGTGTCCCAACTTGTGACACTTGTAACATTCAATAGTTTCCTTGTTGAACGATAATCTTCGTCCCCTTCCTCTTGGACTAAAACGTCCTCGTGTGCTCATGGTTTCACCATAATCAACCTTAAGGGCCTGCTCCTCTTCCTTTACACTCCTTTTAAACTTCTGTTCATGAACTAAAAGAGTGCTTTGAATCTCATCTATAGTCATTGCTTCAATGTCTCTCGATTCCTCAATTGACACAACTACAAACAAGTACTTCTCAGTTAGTGTCCTTACTTCTCATCTGGTTGGAAATAGTGAGAACCCTAGCAAAATACTCACTGACGGTCTCAACAGAACTCATTTCGAGAATCTCAAAATCTCTTCGTAATTTCTGTAGCATGGACTTCTTCACACGTGCATTACCCTCAAATCTCCTCTTCAAACAATTCCATACGGTTTTTGCTGTTCGCCTATCGAGAATCTGTTCAAAGGTTACTCGATCGATTGCTTGATATAGATAATGCTTTACCTGTTGGTCTTTTGCCCGCTGCTCCTCCGTCTTCTTCTTCTGTGTCTCATTTTGAGCGATACCCACAGGCGGTTCCTCGAAACCGGGATCGATCAAGCTCCATAGACGCTTTGCCTTCAAGAGATTCTCCATCATTTCACTCCAATGTTCAAAATGACCATCGAAGTGAGGAATCTTCAATTTCTCTTCACTCATTCTCTCTCTCTATTTGATCGTAACCTGGCTTTGATACCAAATGACAGATTATATCAATGGTTCTGTTCAAAGATTGATAGTTTTTTCAATGCTCAAAAGCGTTTAAATACAAGAAAGACTAACGGAAAAAAACAACGAACTCCTGGAAATAAGCTAAATTACTAATGACTCGGTAAAACTAAGAATGACTCAACAAACAAATAAAAAACGTGTCTTCCAAACTGACTTATTCAAACTTCAACAGTAAACTCCCAAACTCCACGTGTTGCATGTGATTATCCTTTCAGACATGTGGAGTGGATTTTGCTTTTTGACCGACCGTTATTGGCGGCAAACTCAAAAATAGGAAAGTGACATCTTCTGAATTCTGATCTTCATGCTCACTGATTTTTTAGTCTTAAATCTGTTGGCAAGCATGGTCTCATTGGTTGCTTTAATTTCCAGCTCTAAAAATAAATCTACTTTTTTTTAACGACATGAGATTTTATACATCGATCATAGTTACAAAAAAACAAATTTTAACCGAATACAAAGTAAAAAGGAAATAAGACTTTCTATAGTGGAGGCGTGATTATTCACTCCCTTCTTCAACGTGACAGCCACTTTTGGGGCGTGAAGGGGCAAGAACACCACACCATAGGGGCCTAAGGCAAACCATAGGGAGAGGGGCAAAAGCTGGAAGAAGAGAGGGACGTGAGCCCATTTGCCGACGTGGAAGGTGGGTGGACCACGCTCGGGGCGTGAGTCCACTACACATACCCTAAAGTTGAAACTACATCAAGACTTCTATTTTTTTTTAACGATAAATCTACTTTACCCTTACTCCTAAATTATAACAAATAATTCACTCTATGTCTGTGTTTAAACCCAGGACCTACAATCTAAGAGACAAGAGCCTCCCACATTGGCTCAAGACTTCCATTCTAAATCGTTACATCTTGCTCTATTTTTTATCCAAAGATAAGTGAGTGTCTTAATATCCTCTAGAATTGAGTGTAGATCTCTTGCCTTATTATTGAAAATTTTATCATTTTAGGCTTTCCAAAAATGGAGCTGCTCGTCTTTCTCATGTTTCGTTTGCGAGTTTTTCTGTATAATCTGAAATTGGAGTTGTCGAGCAAAGGCGTTCTATTGATTTCTACTTAATGCTGGTTTTGTTCATTGGAGTTCAAGTCGGAGCCAAGTTGCCATTTTATGAAAAGGCCCTCGATTTTATAATTCGATTTGGGCCTCTAATGTGGTGTCAAATAACCCCGGTTTATATGTAAATTTGTATCCGTTTTAGTCAGTTTAGCATGTATCTTTGTATGGGTTTATGTGTGTATTTGGTATGTGTGTGCCTCCCAGGTTTATGTGCTAAATGAGCGGGAAACGGAAGCTAATAAGTTGGATACAAAGCACGGAAAAGTCAACGTCAAAAAATCAATTTCCTGAAATTTCTAGTCTTCGCGGTAGGAAGAAACTTTCGCGGTACGTGAGAAGATGAAAAACTCGCCCGACTGTTTTGTCCTTCGCGCCACGCGAAGGACGGGCCTAGGAGCTTTAGCGACACGCGAAGAGTTGTTTTTACGGGAAAATTAACCTAATTTAGGTTTTAACCTTTCTCAGCCCCCATTATCGATTATCATCCGACTCCAGCCGTTCCAAAGCTCCAAGAAGGCGATTTTCCTTGTTCTTAGGTCGATTGTTCATAGAGTTTGATGCTTGTAAGTTCCATAACACTACTTTTGATTATTGTGATAAGTATGAGTTGCTAAACCACCCGTGATCTTCTCCGTGTGTAAGGTTTTGCGTTTGCACTTGTTATTTTCTAGAATACTTGGTCTTGGTTTGTAATCTTGATTGGCATCTTAAGCCATATGATTTCATTAATTGATTGAATGCTTTTAACTGTTATGGTTGATTTCGAATTGTTGTTCAAGTGTCATCAGTCTCAGGTTTATTTACATCAGGAGAGGATTACTTTTCTCATTATCGTCTAAACCCAACTCAAATCAGTATTTGCAATTGTGTGCTTTTCAATATTTGTGACAAACCTACACTTTCCATAAACTCCTCATGGATACGATACCCAACTTACCCTTACTAGTTAAGGTGTTTAGGAATTGTTTTTGACCGACCAAACGACATCTATCAGCCTCTAAAAAGCTTTTAGTTTCATTTTCTGCGAGAGATGTCAGTTTATTTTGGTGTATTCATACTGGGTGTTTCGTTTAGCGAATTTTTTTCTTAAACGGTGCTGCTCATACTAGTAGTTTCACAAGCGGTGTCGTATTCGATTTAGTTACACAAATGGTTTTTCCACGCTTGCTAACCACGAATTGCATGATTCCATGATTACTAACCACGAATTGGTGTGATTCCATGTTGCCAACCATGAATTGGTGTGATTCCATCTTTTTTTGGTTAATTCGTGGTTGGTAACCACGATTTCTTCAATCTTGTATTGCCAAGCACGAATTCTAGGTACTTGTTGGTTGCCAACCACGAATTCAGTTGCCAACCACGAATTCATTCACATCTTGTTTCCCAACCACGAATTCATTCACATGTTGGTTGCCAACCACGAATTCATTCAAGAATCTCACTAATTTTGGCTTTATCTCTATTGTTTTGTTTGTCACGGGTTGTAAATGACTTGATGTATCACTACTACAAAACTACAAATATATGTACTTATTTGACTTGATGTATCACTACTACAAAACTACAAATATATGTACTTATTTGTATTTTTGTTTCACATGTATTTGTTTAGTAGCTAGTAGGTTTCACCTTTTGATCAAAACCACGAATTCTTCAATAATGATATCACATTATATCATTACAAATACATTTTTATAAGTAGCATATCTTGTTTCACTTTTTATCAAATCACATTTTCACTTTTTATCAAATCACATTTGTTTCACAATTCACACATGGAACCACAAGTGTTTCCCCGTCTCGTTGGACTGACATTATTGGCTGACAATTAACGTATATGTTAGCCTTGAAATTTGCTTCTGCTTCTGCTAAATAATACATAATATCTAAACTTGCATCACTAGAAATATAGGATGCTTCAGATATCCCTTGAAACTGATAATATAATAATAATCCTAAGTTAAAAGATTCTTTTTCAACACCAAGATGATCATAAACCATACGAAGCAATTCTTCATATTGCATTCTGTGGTGAATAATAAAGGAAGTCGTTCGAGTAGATTCATCTGAGGAAACAACTCCGTTATCATACGAAAAATTACCACCATAGAATAATCTAACAAGAAACGGATGGGTTAAGGACATTATGAAAGAAAGAGTTAAAAGAGTTTGAAATATTTGAAAGAGTATGAAAGAGTTGAAAGGTTTTGAGATGGTTTTTCGTTGAAGTTTAATATATATTTGTTGAACACATTTTCTATCACATTTTTCACACACACTAATCAGAGAGATTTCTTTTTAAAAATAAAGCTGACAGAGATTCTCACAAAAGTAAGATTCTCACAGAGATTCTCAAAAAGTAAGATTTTTATTCTCTAAATCTGTCAAAATATTTTTAACATGACAATTTAAAACAAAATATTTTCATATTTATATACAGATAGCACAAACAATATCCGTGACAATCAAAACAAAAAGATAAAACAAAAATTACATACACAATTCGTGGTTGGTAAGTAGAATTCTTGAGTGAATTCGTGGTTTGCAACTACATTTCGTGGTTGGGAACATATGAAAAAATGAATTCGTGGTTAGGAACATGGAATTGGTGGTTGGCAAGACAATTCGTGGTTAGGAAGTGGTTGGCAACCACAATTCGTGGTTAGGAAGCCATGTTTCCAACAATTCGTGGTTAGGAAGTGGTTGGCAACCACAATTCGTGGTTAGGAAGCCATGTTTTCAACAATTCGTGGTTGGGAAGTATGTAAACACCACAATTCGTGGTTGGCAAGCATGGAAACACCATTTGTGTTACTAAATCAAAAATAATACCTATTATGAAACTACTAGTGCTAAACAACACCATTTAAGAAAAAAATTCTTCGTTTAGCCCTTTGGGTCGGTACTTGTTTTTTCTTCCTTTAGGTCTTTGCTTGTAATTAGTTGGTTGTGAGCTCAGCTTCCTGTTGCCTCCATTTTTTTTAATAAAAATTAATGTTTCAAAAAAAAAAAAAACACGTATACATAAAATCTAAATGAAGCATGCATAAGATTTTTTTTTTTCAAATTATGTTATTGGTTTGATTGATTTTCTCTAGTTTTCGCATAATTTACGTGGTTTTCTATTAAAGCCTCCCCTGTGTGTGTATATATACACATGGTGAAACTACACTTAAAGAAACACCTATGGCTGGCCTGGTGGTATGCGCATCACGTATCCACCCACGCGACGCGGGTTCGAGCCTCCCCTCTCCCTCTCACCGGCCGATTTGATTACAGTCAACCTTCTTTTTTTTAAGTAACGTACAATCTCTTGAAGCACAAGGTACAACTATCCAAAACTACTATTAATATAATTACTTTTCTCTTATAACTTTTAAAATACCGTTATGACGTGCTTATTTATGATAACATGCTTATTTTCATCAACGTTCTGACGTGAACTTTTTTCACGGTTTCGTTATGAACTTTTATCATGGTTTTGTAATGAACTTTTTTCATGGTTTCCTTTTTTTAATATAAAGTTCCGAATTATCAACACCCTCACCGCTACGCACGGGTTTACTTGTCAGTTTCGTTTTTTATATAAAGTTTCAAACATTATCAACGCGTTTATGTCTACTCGTTAATAACAAGAATCATGTTATACATCATAATCAGATTTTGTATTTCATATTTGCTATTAAGATAATTATGACAAACATATTTGTAATATCGATTCTTCATATTTTAAGCTAAACAACTAGTATGTAATTGTGACTTTGTTGCAATAGTTAAAGGTTGTCCAAAGGAGAAACAAGGCGGGTCAACATATATCAGCCCAAGCTTAAGTTCATAACGATATATATCATGAGTTGAGGTGGCTCGACTCGTACGATCCGAGCAGGAGTTTGAGCTTATTTTTGTCTCGCATTTAACTCGAGGCAACTCATGACTCAGTGAGTTACTCATTTTTTATAATTTCTTATGTTTTTTTACTAAATATGAAAAGACAAGGTAGCAACAATCTCAATTATATAATCCCCAATTAACACAATTTCTACCTAAAAATATACAAGGAAAATCAGGTGTGTAAATTTATTCAAGAAAATCAATGGGCAGGGTATCTTCAACACGAATGTATATACAAGCCAACTAGCTCGAGTCAAATCAAGTCAAGCTGAATAACAAGGGGGTTATAGCGAGTCAATTACGAAGGATTTGCGATCCTTTGACCAACCATAGTAGTCTAGTGGTATGATGCTTGTCTTCCATAAAAATGGTGTGGGTTTAAATCTTTTTAACTGAAAGATTAGGTGGTATTTAGGTGTAAAAAATTATTGTTAAAAGAAAAAAAAACTAACCATGTATATGATTTTGAGGTATTTAAAAACATGTAATTCTTATGAATATGAGTATGAGAAGCTTTAATATAGGAAAGCAAGGAAACCATGCAATGATACCAACAACCCAAAACAACATTAATTGTCTTCATTAATGAGCAAGACTCATTCTTGATGGTACAAATTGAATGTTCATGGAAATGCATAGTATTCGACCCTCAAAAAGATTCTGAAATTCTTTTAAGCTTGCAAAAATAATAAACTTATATAAAAAAAGTATATTCAACAACCAAACTCATTTCAAATATAACATAAAATTTATAAAATAAATTTAGCAATGAGTCAAAAAAATTAATTCATATCAGCTTTTCAATAATAAATTCTACAAACACATAATATTTTATCATGATTTTTTCTTTCTTTTTTCAATTTTTTTTATTATCATAATTAGTATAAGCGTTATTATATCATGATTTTTATAAATAATGCTTTGGCATATTTAAAATCTTATAAAATGCCAACAGTTATTTAGTAGAATTGTTTAAGCTTATAAAAGAGTAAACTGCCATTTTCGTCCCTGTGGTTTGGTCAAAATTGCCACTTTCATCCAATAGTTTGTTTTTTTGTATCTGGGTCCTCGTGGTTTTAAAATATTGCCATTTTCATCCTCGTGGTTTTAAAATATTGCCATTTTCATCCAGTCAGCTAACACCGTCCGTTTTTCTCAATTAAATGAGGGGTATTTCAGTCCTTTTACATATTTGTTTTATTTCTTCATCTTTTTTACTCTCACTTTTTAATCATAGAAACAAGCGACGGAGGTGTTCCAGTGGTGCTCGTCGGAAACTGGTCAGGAAAAGAGGAAGAAGGCCAGCAGGTGGATGATTAAATTAGAGGTTAAATTGGGGATGATTAAAAAGTGAGAGTAAAAAAGATGAAAAAATAAAACAAATAAGTAAAAGGACTGAAATACCCCTCATTTAACTGAGAAAAACGGACGGTGTTAGCTGACTGGATGAAAGTGGTAATATTTTAAAACCACGAGGATGAAAATGGCAATATTTTAAAACCATGAGGACCCAGATACAAAAAAACAAACTATTGGATGAAAGTGACAATTTTGACCAAACCACAGGGACGAAAATGGCAGTTTACTCCTTATAAAATTAATGTTAGGTATTTTATGGGCCTATTAAAACGACCAACATAGTGGGCCAAATAGGATGGAACAATAATGGGCCTATTAGTTAATTAATGTATGGAAATGGTCCAATGGACGTAAATTCATTGTGTTCTATAATTTTTTTTTGTCTGTCCTATGTTTCATCCATTACAAATCATGTTTCATACAAGATCAGGTGTTTAATGTATCAAACGGTAGACAATTTCAAGTAGAGGTGACAGTCGTGTCTGGTTTGTAGGTTGAAATTAATGAACACGAACTCGATCGATATTTTTTTTCATGTTAAAGCCATCAACTCTAATCCAAACACGTGCACTTAAATTGTGACAAGTTGACTTTATTAATTAGATGTATTTTCTATTTTAATTTTAGACGGGCCAACACTCGAACTTGTTTAGTTTTTATATAACACTAATATGACCGTTTATTTAAATAAATAAAAACTTTAATATAAAGACAACATCTTTTTGATTCGTGACGATTCTATACCATTCTCCAGCAGCCTATGATAAAAAATGGCATCCGGCCTTTGAATGCAGGACTAGTCATTCCATTCCATATATGATCGACATGGGATGGGCGGATAATGAATGATTTGCTAGGCTTGCACCTATAAGAGGACGTGATCTGGGATAGAAATTCTTGGAGACGTAGGATTAAGGTTATGGACTTTAACGCTGTGTTCCCGAGTCTCTTTTAAGGAGGGAAAAGAAGGGAAAAGAAAGGAAAGGGAAATAAACCCTTGTTCCCGAGTTTTTTTTGAAAGGGGGGAAAAGAAAGGGAATTAGGGGAAGAATGTCCCCTAGTTTTTTTTAAGCAGGGAAATAGAGGGATATGAAGTGAAAACAAGACTTATTTTCATCCTCATAATTTGGAAAGATTTGGAGAGAAAGGAAAAGAAAAGAAAGGGAAGAAATCCTTTATTTTCTTTTCTTTAGTAAACTCGGGAACACAGTGTGGGGGGGGGGGGGGTTAGAGACCTTTTTTAGATTTGTAGCATGGCCATAGATTTTCCTTTACTGGTATTCGCCTTAGTGGTGTCTTGGCGTATAGACCTTTTTACGTGATTGTATAGGTGCTTTCAAGGGGTTATCTCTTTGAGCTTTTACATGCTCCTACTGCAGTTTTTCTCACACCATATGCTACTATTGTCATTATTAGTCTTTTTGTATGGTTGTTATAGTGATTCTCTTAGTCATATTTCATGTTACCTGATTTACTTTACTATATTGTACTCGTCGAAAAAGATGTGCTTTTTGGAGCCGGGATCTCACTAGGAGCAACTTCTCTATCTCTGGGTTAGAGGAAAGGTTTGTCCCAATCTCACTCTCCCCATACCCTATCAATAAGTTTGCTATAAGTGGGATTTTACTGGTCAATTTTTATTAGGGGTGTGCAAAGTCGGTTATGTCGGTTTTGACCTTTTCCATAACCATAACCGCTTGGTCGGTTATGGCATCTTCCATAACCATAACCGCATGCTCGGTTAACCGCTTTTTGGTTAACCGTCGGTTTTGATTAATTTGGATTAATTAAGCATTTTCGTTCTGTAATCACTAATCATATTTAATAAATATATCACGTAAAAAAACTACATGTGAATAAAGTAACCAAAAGTTTATTTTTATCATAAAACCTCCTAACCATTTTAGTAAAACACATGAGATTATGTTAGTAATATTATTTTTTTTCTAATCATAAATTCATAATTAATGCATTAATTTTACTTATTTATGATATATTTCTAGTTTTACTTATTTATTTGTGCGAATATTTTATGGATATGGTTCGGTTCGGTTAATGTTCGGTTATGAGACACCCTTAACTATAACCATAACCATAACCGAATGATCGATTAACCAAAGAACCTTAACCATAACCGTCGGTTAATTTCGGTTACTTCGGTTCGATGGCGGTTCGGTTATCGGTTAATTTCGGTTAACGGTTTAGGTTTGCTCACCCCTAATTTTTATTGGGTTCCTTATATTGTGGACTCATCAGGGGAGTGACCCAACTCCCGACCAGTGGGGTGCTAAGAAGTGTAAGCGCTTCTGACATAAACATTTCCTTAATCGTTGAAGCACTTTCCAAAGATAAGCAAGACTAACCAGAAACTCACATGTATAAGCTCATCTTAGGGTTGTTAAATGAGTGATGTTCGCGGGTTGGTGGGTTGAACATGACACGTACCCGGAAATTTACATGAACCCAAACACGACATGTGTAACACGAACACGACCTTTTTAACCCGAAAAGAAATTTTAATTTATTTATTTATTCATACTAATACTTTAAGCAATTATTTTTTAAATATGCCAACTTATTTTTAAACTTTTAAATCTTGACATAAAAAATACCCACATACTTTATGGTATTACATAAACACACTTCAAAAAAATAATAAAGAAAATAAACAAATGGGTTACACGGGCTAACCCACAAACCCGTTGAGTTGACGAACATGACCTATTTTAGCTAAACGTGTTCGCAGGGTTGACCTGAAACTGACCAGAACCGTTCTGAACCCGCTTAGACTAATCCCAAACCAACAAATTTCATGTTAGGATCATGTCGTGTTAGAAATCATACCCTTACTCATCTCAAATAGGCCCAATGCTTGCACATTTGGCCTCTGTGACATAAAAGATATACCATTGGGACAAAGGTATATGAATCCATTTGGAACTTTAACACTTGAAGATGGAATAACGAACTTCATCTATGATCAAATAAAAAAGAATTAACTTGGTGAAAAATCATGTAAAATTGTTAAATAAACCTTTCTACTTTAAAAAAAGTTCATGGTAAAAACTAAAAAGGTAGCCATATAACCAAAATAGTATGTTTGGAGTTAGTAAAGCACAATCTTTAACTTTTAAAAAGTAGAAGTGGTATTCTTAATATATAAGTTTTGTCTTGATAAGAGTTCCTTTTAAAAACTATACTTAAAGGGCCTACGGTAGTGGATTGCTGTTTTATCATTACACTCTTTAAACTTTAAAGATGTCTTAACCACATATTCATCATTTTAGTAAACACCAATGAGGTCCCTACAAGCATATATAATGTTAATGCTATCCTATTTATAATGCACAATCTTTTGGAGTTATCTTGATAAATATGATTAGATCAGGAATAATGTTAATTAATATTTATTTTATTTGTACGGTTTGATTTGGTTTTCTTCTTTTTTGGGTTGGTTTGGCTTTTGGGCAACCGGTAATGTTACTAATTGAGGTGTCAAGGCATCAATTCTTGAAATTGCAAGGAAAATTCAAGAAAAATAATACAATCTTAAATGTACATTCTTGATGAAATTTGTCACATTTTGACAATGTTTTCATCTTTATCAGGATCAACAACAGCAAGTCTTTGTGCCTTATTGGCTTCTTCAGCCCATTTAATCCTTGAAATGAACACTAATAGCAATGTTAAACAACCAAAAACTCCAACTAAGAAACCTATTAACAACCCTGGGAGTCCCATATGAACCTTAAAAGCTAAAACAACACCTAAAGGCAATGCTAATAGGTAGAATCCACCAATGTTTGCATACATCCCCAACCACGGCCGGGCGGTTCCCCTTACAATCCCGCCACAAACCGCCAGCGGGAAGTTCAACACCTCCAACAAACCCATCCACAACATTGCATTCCTCGCACCTCTCAAAATCGCCTTATCGTGGCTAAATAGACGACCCCACGTGCCTCTAGCCAATACCATGACTAAACCACCAGCTAAACCCGCAACCCAACCCAATGACAATGAGGTATATGCAGCCCTGTAAGCGGTTCCCGCCTGGTTCGCTCCAAGCTCATTCGAAACACGAATGGATGCACATGTGGCTAATGAAAGCATTACACCAAAAAGCAAGTAGTCAAAGTTGAGCACTATCGCGATTATGCTAACCGCTTGTTTAGCATTCGGGAGCTTCCCCGTTAGCAAAACCAAGATCTCGTAGCACCACCACTCGAGGCATGTCGTAAGGCAACACGGCCCACAAAGTTTTAGTAACCGAACCCAATCTTTTAACCCGTGTTCCCACCACCCGCCTTCTTTCCATGTTCCACCCTTTTTGAACTCCACCACCACCACATAAACCGCTAGTAAAACAACCACTACAAGATCAGTAATCCATATGGCCATCGAAACCCCCTCGAAACCTCTAGTTTTCGCAAGGAAAATGTTAACCGGTACATGGAGAACCACCGCAAGAGCTGAGGTGAACATGATCGGGACCGTTATGCTTTGTGAACTCAAGTAGGACTTAAGAGGACACAAGAATGATGTGATGATCAAATCAGGAAGGAGATAAAACAAATACTTCTTTGCTTCAACAGAAATATCTTCTTGTTGGCCAAAATGAATCAAGATTTTGTCAACATTTAGCCACAAGAAGCAAGAACAGATTGATGTTAGCAGGAGCAAAGAAACCATCATGACAAGAGTCTTGTGAAGCAATTTGAAGTTCTTGCCTCCATAAGCTTGACCACAAATGGGCTCCATGGCACCACATAAACCGTTCAAGATCGAGAAACCGGTCACGTTCGCAAACATGAACCCAAGCGTCCCACTGGCTAACTCGAGCTCACCAAGCCTACCAAGAAACGCGGTCGTTATGGCTATCTTCGCGAACCATGTCAAGTTCATAGCCACTAGTGGAAATGCAATCGCTTGCTGCACTTTTAGCTCCGATAAGACCACTCCGGTGAGTTTCTCCTGCCTCTTGTGCTGGTTTCCTTCTTCCATTTGTGTTGTGTGTTTAGAGTTGTAACCTCCGGTTTCTTTTTCTTCTTTTGTGAATGAAAGGTAGCAATAAATATATAGAGAGATGGCAAGGAGTGACAACTGCAATTGGGTGCATGGGTTTCTTGTTGTCACATGATTAACTTTTTGTAATTCGTTTTTGGAGAAATTTGAAGAAGACGAAAAAACGTTATAAGAATAAACGATTGTGAGAAAAATGTGTCATGATTTAACCAAAATAGATTATTACATGACTTTTTTTTTATTTGCCATAATTGTGATTATAAAAAGTTAACTCATTCTTTTCTTGCACGTTTTGTTCTTGAGTATGTGTTATTTTGCAGGATTTTGTAAGAAAACATGATTATAGATTTTGTTTTTGATTTATATTTAAAAACTGATGTAGCATAACGTGACTAATTATGAACAAAATTATTACATATGCATATATCATATAGCCTCTATTGGTAATTATTATGATTTTATTTGTAAACTTTTAAATAAATTAATAAACCTACTTGATTCTTTAAATTGAAGTCTCATTTAGCAACCTTTATAGCTTATGCTTTTAGAACAATATCTTTTGGACATTATCACAAACATTTGGTATGCTTCATTCACATGGTTCTGTTAGAATAATTTAGACTTTTAACTGAAATTGATTTCATTACCATCTTATGCTTTGACTTAGTCTCAAGTAATGAAATTAATTTGAGTTAAAAATAGGTCTTAATTATCTCTCTCTACATAAACAGCCAAGTAAAGTAAGACAACAAAATTACTAGCAATATTTGTTGTAGTGGGCTTAGTGCATTATGATAGTACAAAAGCTATGGGTATATGCTTTCTATATTCTTATTTATCAATCGATTATCTTATTTGAAATTAAATACATTAGGAACTATAGCCGAAGATGATTCGGTTCGGTTATAAGTTAAACTAAATATATAATCGATGTTTTTGATTTTAGATTTTCATAACTTATTGGTTTCAATTAAATTAGTTTAATTATAGAAAAAATATGGTTTGATTAACCATTGGTTTTGAACGTGGGTCGATTCAAACTCATTCCGGTTAACAAAATCAATTATATCTGATCAAATAAAAAAAGAAGCAAGCATTACAAATGAGAATGAGGGGTTGTAATATGTTATTTTATAAAAAAATAATAAAATTCATATATAATATATTATTTATAAAAGTAAAATATATAAAGGTTGATTTTAATGACGGTTTGTTTTTACACATATATCCATAACTGAATCATAAAAGTCGGTTATCATAAAACCAGAACCAAATCATCATGTTCTCAATTGGTTCGATTATTTTAGTTATTTTTTTCTTTTTAGCTATTTCAAATTTGGTTCGATTATTCGGTTTTTTCCGCAACTATTTCAAGTGGTGTACTAAAGTAAAACACCAACTATGAAGTTGTGGCTTCACACAATTGGCACCAGAGTGTGCAAGTCATGATTTATAGGTTATCCTTGGTATAATCGAACAAATTATACTCACTTTTTATTAGTTAGATAAATATTATATTTTAATAATTATTCTTCTAAAAGTATTCCAAATGGACACTGAAGAATGATGCATAAGAGTCAACTACCAATCATGACCCGCGCATTGTGACGGGGTCGTACAATGAAATTAATGTGGTTAAGTACATAATTAAGTACGTGCGTTTGTGAATACTCGCTACACGTGTTGCGGCTGTAACATTAACGTCATTAAGTACGGTGGCATTAGCACCCCGCGCTCTGCGGCGGGAAGCGGATACTAAACGGTTGAGGCAGTGACAATAACGTAGGTAAGCACAAAAAAGAAACATGATTAAGTAAATAAAAGAAATGTATAAAGTTACGACGACTCGGTTAGTCCAATAAAAGAAATGTAAAAACACCAAAGAAAAAACCCCCAAAAAAAATTTATAGCCCAATAGATAGGTGACATGTGGCGTGACGGTGGGGAAAAACACCTAATTTTGACATTTTACACAGTTGGGGCGGAAGTTGTGGTAGACACTTGTAAATGACTATAACAAAATTTATATCAGGACGCAAAGAAAAAAATATTAAACACAACAAGAAATTAATTTTTTTTAAAGGTATATTTGAATTCATAGAAAGTTAAGGACTATTATTAGAAAATGTGAAAACTAAAGGGGTGTATATGAGAAAAGAAGAAATAAAAAAGAGGAAAAAAAATCTTGATTGAGCACCGACTTTAGTAAATGAGAGTAAGGGAATTAAGATAGAATTTTATTTGGGGGATTAATAGGAAAATATAATTGTACATTAAATTATTTATTTATTATATTTTTTTATGATTCAGCCCATATAATACACGAGAATTTAACCTAGTATGTATAAAAGAAATGACCCGCATGTCTAATTCATCATTCTAATAAAGATACTGAGATAAATGACAAAATCAAAAGTACATATCGCTAATTATATGTCGTATATTCAACTGATTTAATTGATTTTTCAATTACGTGTAATCATGAAGCAAGTAGTACATGTCTCTAAAACGAAACTACTTTAAATCCTTTTTCGTTATCTTATAAAAAAAAATGTATGCAATAATGCTCAAATGTTCTTTAGCTACTTTAACGTATCAATAATGGTAATGCCCACTTTGTCATGTTAATAATGTTATAATGGTTTGCATCTTACGATTTATTCTCGCAAGTCGGTATGGAATCAATGTTCAAATCCACATATGCACCATGTGGCTAATATTCTTTTAGGATGAACATTCTTTAAGAAAACATGTTATGTTCCATATAAAATCTTTAACTTAATTTCACGTTGGTATTTTATCATGAATAGTTGATTCCCATCAACTAAAGCATGCATATCTCTTCAAATCAAATTCCGATACTTTGATTCATAAGTTAGGGATGTTTCCAAAGGAATAAAACTTTAACTACTTACATTGACCATCCATATTTTATTTTGAGAGTTTCATTTTAAGTTTTGTTCGACTAGGATATTCTAATATGAAGATCTAACACTACTAGAAAACATGTATATTTTTTACAAAAAATTCTGACAAGTTACCAACAAAAGAAATTTTCTACAAGTTAGTGACAACTTTCCGACAAAGCAAAAACAAAAAATAACCATAAGATTTCCAACAATTTTACGACAAATTTATTATATAAGTTAACTTATTTATTTAATATAATCGTCGAAATATTGTTGAAAATTACCGACGAAAAGCTTTTGTTGCTAATTCGTCGGAAAATTAGTCGGGACTTTGTTGGAAAAAAACATTTCATACCTGGTTTTTCCAACAAACACTTTTTGTTAGAAACTTGTCGCTAACGGCTAATTCAGACAAATTTCCCATGAAATCTGCTGTAGCAAATATTTCAGTTTTTTTGGTAGTGTAAATCCGTATTATTTTAAAATTTAATACAAGGATGTGTGTGTTTTTAGGTTTCAAGTTTTTTTTCTATCATCGGTTCATATTGAGCTCAAATAAATAAAAAAAACAAGAGAACGTGTCATGCATGCCAAATACAAAAAAGATCATACTGGATCGGTTCATGTCGCCTCATTCTCATCATCAGACCACTTCACTAGCAATTTGCCATCAACATATTATCTTTTATATTCTTCCTCGAATGACCTTCTACCATTCTTTGTGATTTATAATAGGGTTTCTTATTGAATTTGTCAATCGAAAGAGATATAACTTAAAAGGATTGTATTTAAAAATGCACTCACATTGTAATTCAAATAATTGTTAGGTTAGATCATCCGGTATACCATCAAATCTCACGCCGTGGTCCCAGTTGGCATACTCAATCACGCCGTGATTGAGTCCACACACCGCCCCCTCGTGGCGTTATTGTGTGGCGTGAGAATAATCACGGGGTGATTCCTTCGCTTCAACGTCTACATAGCCGTTGAACGGCTATAATTTCAAATTTTTTTTATTTTCATTATTCTCATCTCCTATATAAACACAAATACCTTTCATATTAAACCTCATCTCTCATCTCATACTATACAAAAAAAGTTTATACTACTAAAATGTCTTCATCATCAAGCGAGGAAGCCCGGTTAATGGCGTTCGGAGTTATGGCATCGGCGAAGGTTAGGTGGTGGCAAGAGGCGGAATCGTGCTCAAGACCATTAAAACGAAGCGCACGTCTCAACCATGACCGGGCGGCTGCTAACACACTTTTACTCAAAGATTACTTTGACGAATGTTGTTTGTACGGGGAGGAGCAATTTAATACCCGGTTTCGAATGAGTCGGAAATTATTTTTAAGAATTAATACTGATCTCGAAAGAGACGTGCCTTGGTTCTGTCAACGTGCTGACGCGAGAGGTCGGTTTGGCTTTACCTCCATTCAAAAGTGTACGACCGCGATTTGTCAAATGGCGTATGGTATCGCTAGTGATTCGTTTGATGATTACTTAAAGATGTCAGAACGAACGATCAGGTCATATATTTACAAGTTTTCTAAAGCTATAATTTTATTGTACGGTAAGAGATATTTACGTAAACTGTCGGCTAGCGACATTCAACAGTTAATGCTTTTCATGAAGCTAAACACGGATTTGTCGGGATGCTCGGTAGCATCGATTGCACGCATTGGGATTGGAAAAATTGCCCCAATGCGTGGCGAGGTCAGTTTGCACGCGGCGATCATCCTCGACCAAGTATTATGCTTGAAGTTGTGGCCTCAAATGATATATGGTTTTGGCATGCATTCTTTGGTGTTGCCGGTGCGAACAATGACATTAATGTTCTTAATCAATCGCCTATATTCGACGATATGATCAATGGAACCGCACCCGACTCATCGTTTGAACTTAGAGGATCGCATTACAAGCGTGAGTATTATCTAGCTGATGAAATATATCCATAATATGCTACAATTGTCAAGTCTCTTACGTGTTCAGAAGATATTAAACATAATAATTATAAAAAGGCTCATGAGGCGGCAAGAAAAGATATTGAACGAGCGTTCGGTCTCTTGAAGAATAAGTGGCATATAATCGAACGGCCGGCTCGATCTTGTTCTCAAATCAAAATCCGGAACATTATGTATGCTTGTATGATTTTGCATAATATGATTTTAGAGGATCAAGTAGTGACAATTTGTCAATACAACCCAAATGAGGAGGATGTTACGCACAAAGAAATTGATGAAGATCAAAAGCGAGTAAACCGATAAGAAATACGCAATCGAGAAATTCATAACGCACTAAAGACGGACTTGATTGAGTATGTTTACGAAAAATCAAATCATTAGTAATGTAATTTTTATTTTAGTAATGTAATTTTTTTTAATTATTAATGTAATTTTTTTAACTATTAATGAAATATTATTTATTATGTTTTATTTTATTTTTATTTAAATGAAATATTATGTTTTATTTTATTTAAATAAAAATTAAAAAATAAACAATTAATTATCACACCAACATTGCCAAAGAGGTTGTGATGTAGTGGTTGAGGTGACACTTGAAGTCCCAAGGGCCCCGGGTTCAATCCCTGCCATCACCATTAATTTCTGAGGCATGCAAATGAGGCCTAGTTCTTAGGCTGATGCGCCAGGGTTTTACCCACGCCGATCCAGGGTTCGAGCCTCGGCTCTCCCTCAAGCCCGCAAGGGGCCGTATTGGGTGAGATTTTTCCTTAGATGCTCTCCAACTCTGACACCAAGTGGGCCCGGTTAAGATAACATATTGGTCGGAGTTGGAAGAGGCTCTCCCATGTGACGGGGGGGTGCGACGTCACAACATTCAATGTTCGCCGTTCAAAAAAAAAATTATCACACCATCACAATCACACGGGTATACCCCTTGCCTAGTGATGGGTGGTGTGATAATGAGGATACTGACGTGGCGCCACATGACGTGCACTTTATTATCACACCACACCATAATCACACTGGTATACCCCATTATCTTAGAATGGTTGTAATTTTGGTCATATAGGTTTCCTAGGATATTATAACATTTGGAAATGGATTTCTTGTGACGTTCTCGATACTTTATGGTTTAGACCAATCAATAACATGTTTATTTTGTATGTATGTCTTATTGGTCAGAGGATAAAGACTCGAATAGTGTTTGAAGAAAAAATCTTAAAAATGATTATAGAAACAAGTGGTTAATTAATATGTCTTGGCAATCATATATGGAATAATCTTTTAGAGTATTAGTGCAACCATAGGTGGAGCTCTTGGTTGTGTCCTAACCTTTTTGGTTCGTGATCCCACTCTATAGTCCCAAAACTTTTTTGATTGCATAAAGCAAAAGAAGATGACTTTTGCAATAATTGGCGGTATTTATGGGTGAAATGGTTACCGCTTGGGTTCAATAGTTTAGAGTTTACATCTCCTGTCCCAAATTTTGTGTTCCATCATTAAATTCAAAGAAGATAAAATGGTTTATTGGATGATGAACTATTAGGCCATCCGTAGTGGTTTCACGCCCCGTCACGTCAGCGCCACATCAGCACAGGGGCAATCACTGCGTAGAAACAGTAAGGTGCGTAGTGGTTTCACGCCTCGTATTTATTTTTTAATAATTAAACTAAATACTCTATTAAAAAAAGAAAAAATAAATCATTACGTGTAAGAATTTCATTGGATGGATTAATGGTGAGTAGTGCCCCTTGCCCGTGAATGCCCCAACGCCCCACCCCATTCACGCCCCTTTCACGCCTAGGGGGCGGTGTTTCTGGGCATGAAAGGCTGATTTGGATCACGCTCTCCCCTTTCACGATTCTACTACGCATGGTCTTAAAGGAATTGGAATCACACCTTCCCTCGACCCTCATCACCATCAGCATCAGCATCAGCATCAGCATCAGCATCAGCATCATCACCTTGTCATTGTTGCAACCACAGGCTCCTCCAAACTTTGTATATTTGTAGTTCTGCCTAGTATTAAGATTGGGTATAAAATATTAAAATTTATGGTTTGTGATAATGTAGTTTAGATTGTTGTAAATTATTTTTGTACTCTGAAAACTTAGTGAAAACTATTATAAATCTTTGATAGTAATTTTAAATGCATCTTTCATGTTATACTATACATTTTTGTTGGATACTTCAGAAAAACTATAATTCAATCAGCCTTGACCTAATTTTAAATTTGGTAATTTTAAATTTTAAATTTCCGATTTGCCCCTATGTGTATTCATTTTAAGGAAAAAAAATGCAATCTAGGAACACATTTACTTACCCTTAAAAGGTAATGTCTGTGGCACTATTTTGAAACCCGGACCGGACCGGGAACCGGTGGTCTGGCCGGTCCGGTTACATATGCTTAAACAGTCTTGCAGTGAACCGGGTGGTCGGATCGGACGAACCGGTGGTCGGACCGGGAACCCGGTGGTCGGACCAGACGAACCAGTTGACAAATTTTTTTTTATCCTTTTTAAGTTTCTTGGCCTCGTATTTCGTAGCTAATTGTTAGTTTAAAATTATTGAAATTGACTTGTTGGTGATTTTTTAAAGGATTAATAGTTGTTTGGATTGTTATATTTTTATAATATTTATGACATCATCCGGTTCATAAATCCGGTCCGACCGGTCCTACCAGTGGACCGGTAAGGAGACCGGTTCGACGTCCGGTCCGGTTATGAAAACATTGGTCTGTGGCCAATCAAAAGCCACCGTCCAACCTTTCATATACACCCCTCAACGTTTTACATTTTCAAATAAAACCCCTCAACTTTTTAAGTTTTTAAATATACATCTCAAGTTTCTAAAGATTCAAATTTACCACTGGACTCAACTCTACCCATCAAATTTCTAAACTCTCAAGTTTACCCCTGTAATATATATAATATACGCTTTTAACTCATTTTTTTTACTGATTTGAATTTTCTACAACTCTGCTAAACCCGCCAACGAGGGTTCAAGTCTAGGGTGTGACAAACAAAGTTTTTTCGGTTTTTTTTCTTTTACTATTTTTCTATATTCGTTTGTAAAAAAAATACTTTTTTATATTTCTATTTTGTTTTTACTTTGTTACTAACTTTTTTAACGAATTTATCGTTTCAATGTTAACTCTTATTCGCGCCGCAATTTATCTGTTTTTCAATCTCCAGAACCGAGTCGTGGCAACTTCATACGTTTATTTTATTTACTTAGTCATGTTTATGTCACCGCCGCAATACGCGTAACGAAGTTTGCAAACTCGCCGTATCGTGCGGGCTTAATTTCTAGTATGAATCAAGATTCACATGGATGCAAGTCTAGTGATTCCATGTCCAAAAAAAATATAGAAATTTGGACTCAATATAAAATGGGTTAAGGCTTTATTTTCTTTCTTCAAATTTGCGGTCTCAATCCATGCAGCAATGGATGCCTCGAACCTAGCATGTTTATGTCCAACCAATTCTCAATTACATCCCAAAGTAGCATAGCAATTCCACAGTCCCCAAGAACATGATTAGTAGATTCAATCCTTTCTACACAAACCGAACATAACAAGGATTCAATGTCCAAGTTGCTTCTAGTTGGAATTCTATTCATCAAAATTCTCCAAGCCAAAATATTTACCTTCTTAGGGATATATCGATTCCACCTAGTTGCTCTCGAACCCACAGGAACAAAAAATGATCAATGTGTCATCTCATCAATTTGACCGAGAATTCCTCCCCGTCCTTCAAAGCCCAAATCCACTCGTCCAGAGATGATGTCGATTGCATATTTTGAAAAATGTTCATCAACTCGTTAAATTGAGCAGTCTCTAATCCTCCACGAAGAGGCCTTCTCCAATCCCCTACATTCGACCCCTTCTATTAAGAACTACTCCTTTATCTATATCCAAAGTATATAATCACGGGAATCTAACTCTAAAAATGGAATTTAGAATATCGTTGTTCTACCTTTATTTTCTTTCAAAAATATAAAATTTCGTATTTACTTTTCTTCATTTTATTTATGTCTTACTTTTTCTTAAAATAATAAAAAATGTTGGTTATAACAATTTAGTCCTAGAATGGGTGTGGAACTACGCCAACTCGACAATTAAGCTTGACAAATCTAATAAATTCAGTTAACGATTCTGCTGAGACCAAAATTTATTTCAGGATAACTGTTTTGATCCTCGTAGAATTATATATACTCTAGAAACATCCTGAATATAATTTTACTTTCACAAAATTTATTTCCAAAATTTGATTTTCAATCATAATTTTTTTCCAAACTTTTTCAAAAATTCTATTAGAATTCTATTAGCAAATAAAATTATACTATGCAACTTTTTTTTAAAAATATATGTTTCGAAACATTCTACTAGTAATAAATAGCAATAGTTAAAATTCATGATAAAACCAAATAATTTAATATAAAAGTAAGTTCTTTTTAATAAATATATACTTGTGGAGGTTTTTAAATAGTTTATTGATATATAATTTTAATTTCTACAATTTAATTGATAATAATATTTGTTAAAAATTTATAATTATCATCACAAAATTTTATGAAAAAAATTAATATAGTAATGATAATAATAATAAAAAAAATAAAAATGAGTAAATATATAATTTTAAAGTTTTTAAGAAAATAATGATAGAATGATCAGACTCTAAATTGTTTTTAATGAAATGAATTAAAATGGGTAAATCTAGTATTATAATTATTAAGGAAGGTATAGATGATACTTTGAATTTTATTTGTGTGTATATAATATTTTTTTTTTGAAAGGCAAATCGAATCGAAATTCACCCGAAGAACATGGTGGCCCCACCATCCCAAGAGGAAATCCGCTATCGGGAAAACCCCCTAACTCAACCAGAGCATTTATGCCCCAGACGATATTCGAACCGCTAACCTCCCAAATAATGAGGCTCCCGGGCTAGTACTGGACCAAATGGCTAGTAGTGTGTATATAATATTTTGGAAGCTTATATTATGAAGCTTTTAGGGAAGCTTATATTGGTATGTATGATATCATGAATATGGTTTGGATATATATTGATATTTTAAATTACTTTAGGTATATATGATATTAACAAGATTCTAGATGTATATATGAAATTCCACCATATTTTGTTTTGAGGGTTTCATTTTAGTTTTTATTCATCTTGGATATTTTTATTAGGAAATTTAAATTTATATATGTTTGAACTTTTAATATAAGGTTGCATGTGTTTTTAGATTTCAATATTTTTTTTCTATTGGGTCATCTTGAGCATAAATAAATAAAAAGAAATAAAAGAACGTGTCACCACACATCAATTAAGCTGGCTGGATATAAAAAAAGACTAGATCGGTTCACGTCGCCCCATTCTCATCATTTGACCACTTCACTAGCCATTTGGCATCAACATATCGTCTTTTATCTTCTTCTTCGAATGATATTCTACCATTCTTTGTAAAATATGTTAGGGTTTCTTGTTGAAGGCATACTTACAAACCGATATAACTTAGAATATTGTATTAAAAGTTGCACTCATTGTTAATTCACATAATTGTTACGTTAGAACGATGTAATATTGTCGTAATTTTGTTCATATAGCTTTTCCTTTGATATTATAAACCTTTGGAAATTGATTTCTTAATATGGCATTCTCAATTATTTGTGGTTTAGACCAGTGGCGAAGCTTGAACAAAAACGCAGGGGGGCAAGGATTTTTTTTTCCAATCACGGGGGGGCGGAACTATAAAATTTTCCGCCGAATACGTATAAATTAACACTATTGAGCGAAAAATCGGCCGAATACGTATAAATTAACACGTCTGAGCGAAAAATCGGGGGGAGGGTCGAAACTAAACTTAACGGAAAGAATTTAACGAAGTAGGGTCCAGGGACTCAGAGTGTTACATATTGTATACCACAGGTACTCAAAGCGTTAAAAATTCGTGTTAGAGACGCATTGTGTTAAATCGTGTAAACCACAAGGACGCAAACGGTAATTTACTCATGTATTTTATTAGTATAATTAATATTTTCTTTAAAAATATATTATTTTTAAAAGATAGAGTTGTATTTAATAAGAGAGAGAGGCGAGAAAAAATGATAACAATGAATGAAAACGACACGTGACATAAAAAACTATTATTTATTAGATAGTATAGATATATATTTTGTTTTCTATGACATACTACTATATACTATATTATATACTACAAGTTTTTAACGCAAGTGAGATAAATATGACACATAAAATAAGACAACAAATTTGAGTTCAATACTTTAAGGAATAAAGTACATGGATAGTCCTTGTGATTTTAAAATTTTTTGAATTTGATCCCTAAATATGAAAAAGTACATAGATAGTCCAAACTTTTGCACACACGTAACACGTTTGGTCCTTAACTTGGATGTGGTTTAAAATTTTATGTTAAATATTTGTGAAATGACAAAAATACCCTTAACAGTTCCATTAAAGAAACCCTAGTTGCAAACCACTTGAATCACCACCGGCACAACATGGAACCACCACCTCTCCTACAACCACCGTCGAATACCACCGCCTGCGGTGGTTGCAACTAGGGACTATCTGTGTACTTTATTCTAGTTAATACTATATTAACTGGTGATTACAATATTTCATGATGGTTTGGAAATTCAAGATCGGTTAAAGGAAAATGACCGTTTAAGACCACTTGCTACAAATTACATCGTCACCTTCATCACAATCGCCACCATTGTAGAAGAGTGGAGAGATATGAAAAACAGTACATCATTGAGCAAGAAGAAATGGGGATTCTGTGGGAACTCCAACCTGAAGGTAGAGCCGGAGACAACCATTAAAGGCGCACTCGCTTTGCTCATGGTGAATCTCAATATTTCGGACGACAGACCTGTCATCCCTATGTCAATCAACGAACCTTCTGCTTTTCCCTGTTTCAGTACTTCTCATATAGCCGCATATGCGATTGATGAGGTTGTGAAGTTTACTGACTTCAATGGTTATCCGGCTGCTAAGGGTAGGTGGTGGTGTTCTTGGTGGTTGCAGCCGGTGTTGTTGGCGGTGTGATGGTGGTTCCATGGTGTGTTGATGGTGATTCAAGTGGTTTGCAACTAGGGTTTCTTTAATGGAAGTGATAAGGGTATTTTTGTCATTTCACACACACTTAACAGAAAAATTTAACCCTCATCCAAGTTGAGGATCAAGCGTGTTACGTGTGTGCAAAAGTTTGGAATATCTGTGTACTTTTTCATACTTAGGGAACAAATCCAAAATTTTTGAAAACCACAAGTACTATCCGTGTAATTTATTCGTGTAATTTATTCTAGTTTAAGTGTAACTTATCTGGAAGCATTTTAACTTACTTGCCAATTTTCATAAAACAATACATGCATATCTTTTTAATTTGTGTAAAACCAATGATTCTCATGCAATAAGTGTCCTTTCGCTTCACAAAATTAGTTAAAATTCATTTCAATTAGAGTTTGAAATTAATAGAAAAACATGGTTGACTGGACAATGAAGGAAACTGATGAAATGAGTTTTCTTAATTTCTTTCAAATAAATGAATTCAATATTCCTTCCACATAGTTGAGGAATTGGAATTACACCTTCCCTCATCACCATTACCTTCACCATCACTACCACTACAACAGTTATCACCATTGCCACCACGGCCTCCTCCAAACATTGTATAATTTGTAATTATGCCTAGTATTAAGATCAGGTACGAAATATTAAAATATATGGTTTATGATAAGTGTAGGAACTGATTGTATAAAAATAATAAAAACACTTCAAACAAATTACAGGTACAATACAGGATCAAAGAAAAGCAGTAAATTATAGGTACATTTACAACTGAAAAATAAACAAATACAAGAATGGAGATGAAACAAAACTCAAAACATCACTAAGAGAACTAAAAAGAAAACAAATTCTATTAAACGTCTTCAATGCATTTTATCTTATTTTAATTCTCCATATCATAACAATCTTTGTTTTAGATTCCTGTGTAAACAATAGCTGCGAATTACAGTTGCTCATCCAAACCAGAATTGCCTATCCGCGGTAGGCCTGGTCAACCGGACCAGAATTGCCCATCCGGAGTAGAGTGGTCATCCAAACCAGATTACTCATTCAGAGTATACTGGTCATCCGGTCCAGATTACCCATCCGGAGTAGAGTATGTGAGACAAGTTCCTCACTTTTTCTTCCACTTTTACGCACCTTTACACAATTTTAAACACACGACTTTGAGTATCGATATCTCGTTCATCTTAGTTCCGTTCTGGACGTGGTTTGGTACGCTGTGAAGTCCTCACAACATAGAATACAAACCAAGAAAGAAATAGGCAAATATACATTGTTTTCTTATATTTATTTCTATACAAAGTTAATAAAAAGTCATTTTGCAACTTAGTAAAAAAAACTCTCTTTTTCATCTAAAATTCCAACACTAATTGTATCCATTCTAAGAAAAATTGCAATCTAGGAATACATGTGAATCAAGATTAAAATAGATCCAAGTGATGTCCCCAAAAAAACATGAGGAAATTTGGACCTATTCAACAATAAAGATTGATTTAAGTTCACAGTTTATTTCAATAGTTAGGTAGGTAAAAACGTTTAAAAAATATCTAAAAAAAAGTTATATGGGTAGAATGCATAAAAAACCGCATAGATTAAATATATATTAAAAAGTAACTTCTCACTGTGAGGGGAAGTTACTGTAGAAGTTATACAAGTTTTAGTGTATTTGATACAACTAAGTTTAGCATGTGGCTTTTTTTATTATAGATTTTCAGAACTGTTTGTGTATAAATACAATTGATTTCTAAAGTAAATTAAACTAGGAGCCAGCCCAGCTGGTTAGTCCGATTGCACCACAGTCCACAAACGCCACAACCGGGTTCTATCCTAGGTAGTGACAGTTCAACCCATATTTTTGCTTTTTCTTTTTTCTCTTTTTTTTTTATTTTTTTTAACTTTTCCGCAACGCGCGAGGCTTATTTTTGTTAATGTTTTGACGTAAACTTTTTTATAGTTCAACGCTTCCGCCGCGACGTGCTTATTTCTACCTACGTTTCGTTTTGATCGTTACAAAGCGCCATCGCCGCAACGCGCATGGTATAATTCTAGTTTATTTTAAATACTTGTAACATCCTAAATTATAATATTCAAAACACTTAGGGAGTGTTTGGTTATTGCATTTTTCTTAAAAAATTGAATATGTGAAAAGAATAAGAATTTTAGGAATTTGAATATGAAATTAATTTTATCAAGGAAATTAGAATTTTAAGAAATTAAAACATGTCAAAATAAATAAGAATTTTGATATATTTGGTTGATAAAATAATCAACTTGATTAAATTGGTTAATGTTTTTTGAATGAAAATCTAATCTACTCCTAGTTATACCATTGTCCACCGCATGACTCAAACCATTGACCTCAAGAGGAGGAACACCATTTTACACTTCAAGATCCCGACCGCTAGGCCAAAGTCCCTTTGGTATTAAATTGGTTAAATAAAATAGAACGCAGCGGGGATGGCAGTGGGGATGAGGAAGTGGAATTCTTTGATTGTATTTATTCACTACTAGGTTAAAACTCATGTATTACACGGGTTGAATAAATACAAATTGTTATTAAACAATAGTTTTCTATTAAGATTTATATGTTGGATGCTATCAGTCATTAGTGAAATAAGAAGTAATTAATATTTAAGAATTACAAATAACAAATAATGAAGATTTAAGAATTATAAAATTATATTTTAAAATAAGATATAATTGTAATTTTCTTAAGATTTAGTAATTTTTAATAAAATATTAAAATAAATTTTAGGTATTTAATTATTTAACAGTATCATTATTTAATAGAAGAGATAGATTCGAGAAACAAAAATCTACACGGAGTCTTTTAATTCTAATGCCCCCTTTACTCAGATCATAGTCTTCTTGTCTGTAGCCGCCAAGTTTCGCGGTACACTCCGAGCGGGGGAAAAGACACCTGTCTAACCCCTTATCGGTCGGAGAATGCTAGCATTTTAAGCTACAGACTTCAGCAGAAGTCGACACGTAGCAGGTATAGTTATTTATTTATTATACTATAAGTTAGAAATCCGGTATATTACACATAGTGAATAAATGCAGTGTTATATATACTTAGTAATAAAGATTTACAGATTACATATTTATAACATATTACATAGTTTTTTAATACAAATTTTAGAAACGTTATATAGTTATTTTTTTTAAAATGTTTTATAAAAAGAATGAAAGAATTCAAATTATAAAAATGTTTTATGAACAAACCTATCTTTTTTTAAATAAAAAACGTTTTATAAAAATAATTATAGAAGTCATTATTATTTAATAGGAGAGAGAGGCGGGAAACAAAAATTATAAATTTTTTTAAAGAAATTTGTATAACTAATAGCAGAGAGAGGTGGAAAAAAAATATTAAGGATGAACATGAGGATGACAAGTGTCCACCAAAACCTTTATTTAATGGTAGTTCATTTACTTGTAAATTTTAAGAGAATTAATAAGTTTTTTTAATTCTCCAATATAAAATGTTCTCTCTTTGATTCAGATTCAAACTTTAAAGAATATCTTGCATCAAAAAGTTAAAAAAATAAATTTCAGATTCCAAATTAAATTAAATTATATCGAAACAAACACCCCTATAGAATTATGTAGTCATATTTAATGTTCTTTTAAACAAAACTTTTGTATTTTTTTCACAACCAAAAATTTCTATTTAATTGCAGCAAAATTTTCCTGAAGCCCAATGTGATTGGGTGTCATACTTCCATACCATTGACAAATGGGCAAATATACAACTTATACCATTAAAATTGTTAATACCTAAATGCATATAAATGAGGACGCTGGGTTAGCCCATAATAAACCTGGGCCTGGGCTGACGTATAGGCGCTCACAGGGCAACAATATTCTATATAATCTGCACCAACTTTTGGTGTTAAAGTTAAAAATGGACTCTTTTTCTAGATAATAAATGGACCTTAGTGCAGTTGTGCCTAGAGCCAACCTGTTTTTCAAACCGAAACTGAACCATTTTCAGAATCGATTATTCAAGAACCAATTTGTAACTGATCCAACTCGTCATTTAGGGACCGGTTTGAGGGATTTAGTGAGCCGAACTGGTCAGGAACCAGGTATTCATGAACCGGTTTTTGTAACTGATCCAAACAGGTTGACCGGTTATTACTGTTGCCATTAAAAAAGCTAGTCGTTTTCTAACAATATATTGCCTTTTTTAAACATAGGATCAATTTTTTTGGACTATTTTACCCTCATATGTTAGTATAAATATGTATTTGGTGTATTGGTATTATCACAACCATAACCATTTTCTAGCTCTCAAAAACACCAAAAATATGCAAAAAAAACTCTCAAGTCTCAAAATGGTCACATGCAAGCTCAAGTAAACCAAATGTGGTGAGGATCATACCAACAACGAAGAACAAAAATACTTGGTCTAAACTTGATTTATGAGAATTGTCAAACAGTATTCAAAATGCTCGTTGCAAAATTGTATTACTTTTCTCAAATCCAAGTACAACTCAACTTTAAGAAATCATTTGGATAAACATTGCATGACGTTGTAAACCAATCTGACTTGTATTCGTGAAGACAAAGAATAAACAGTAAACAAAGACAACGACGACGATGATTATGTTTTGTTATTTCTAATGTTTCAAAAATTAAATAAAAAAGAGCTTTATTGAGTTTATTTTATATATTTAGTATTTAGTTAATATTTCCATAGAAAATATTATTTAAAAAGAATCGGTTTCTACACTGGTTATTTCTGTTAACCGGTCTGGTTGATAACCTAACTAGTTTAGACGGTGTAGGGTTTTAAAGATGGCCAAATCGGTTTTGACCACTTTGACCTTTAACTGAACCGGTTAATAACCGAACCGGTTAATAACCGAACCGGTTTTTTTAGAATAACTTATATGTGCACCTCTAGTTGTGCCTTGTTTATTTCTTTTGAGCTTTTGAAAGCCTAGATAGGAAATGAGTTGAAGAGCAATATGGCTGTCCAAAAAGCTCGTGGCTCGGAGCACACTCGAAACTCGTTTAAAAAAAGCTCAAAAAATACTCGCTCGAATTGTAAACGAGCCGAGCTCGAGCCAAGGGTGGCTCGCTCATTAGCTCGACTTGGTTTGGCTAGAATTATTTTACTTTATTTTATATATATATATATATACTAGCTTAGAACCCGTGTATCACGAGTTGAAAAATATCAATAAATAAAATTCTTAAATCTTTATGTATATATATTTTACAGATGTAAAAATGTATTACATATATTAAAAATAGAAAATAAAATTCAAAATATGTAAAAATTATTTTATAATTGGGTTTCGAAAATACATTAGTTACTATTTAATGTAATTTGACTTTCATTTACTATTTGATTGAAAATAAAAGTTACATAATTAGATTTCAAATTTTCTTATAATAAAAGATAATTTAAAATAAATGTATTTTATTAGTATAATTAGTAGTTTCTTTAAAAATATATTATTATTAAAAGATAGAGGTGTATTTAATAAGATAGAGAGAGGCGAGAAAAAATGACGAGAATGAATATGGAGGTAACACGTGACATGAAAATCTTTATTTATTAGATAGTATATATATATATATATATATATATGTTTTTGGATGCTTTGAATTGAAGTTATTATGTTTTATGTTGAATTTATTTTGTATTCGGTTGAACTTGTCATGTATTATGTTAAACTTGTTTTCAAAATGTGTTTTGAACTAGGAACTTGAACTATTAAAAATTAAACATGATATATGTTTATCACATTTCCTTTTTAAAACCGAGCCGAGCCGAGCTGAGCTCAAACTTAAACATTCAACTTGTTTCAAATCCGAACCGAGACGAACTCGCTTGGTTTAACTTCGAGCCTAGCCAACTTACCCTTGTTCGGCTCGTGAACAGCCCTGAATAGGAATAAATTTTTCTCCTTCAGAAAAGAAAATTAGTTTATTTCTAATAATGAATTGTACTACTTTCTAAGATAAGACCTCTTAGTCAATGTGTTGGAGAGAAGGAAGTCAATAATAGCAAAAGTCGAAGAAAATAACAACTTACAACTCAAATAAAATACAAAAAAACAGACAACGGGGCTTGGCTTGTCGTTTATTTTAATTTTTTTACTGTTATATGTTTCTGTATGTATCAACTTGATTAACATATTTATTGGAGTAAGGTTTTCGAAATTAAGTTAATAAATAATATAAATAAAAAACATAATATTACTAGACACGAAAAAGTTACATAATTGTTCTTTATAAGTTTCCGTTTTATGACAGTCGTCTGGAACATTATTAAATAATTATTATTTTTTTTACTTGACAAATGTTACAATCATTCATAATATCATCACATATCCAGTTACACGAATCCGACTCCGTAAACTTTATTAAAGAAAAACAACTCTCAATAGTTGCCGCTGCAACTAGTAAACCAATTATAGCTTCAATAATCAATATCTACATATAGAAAGTGTGTTTCTTTCTTTCCATCGTCAATCTTACAAGAATGAATATACCATTCAACTTGATAAAGCTTTTATTTTCAATCACATTGTTAATGTAGTTGTGAAGTTCATAAGCAAGTTTGTTTATAATCAAAATCATTTGGATACATTTCGGCCGGTCGTACTAATTTGATATCAAATTCATGTAATATCTCTCGGAGGTAAAGTCCCAATATACAAACAATTCAAACTTTACCTCATTAAACAATCACTAAACTCTTAGATTTGTATATCTACTATTATGTTAAAATGGTCAAACTAATATTATTGGTGATATATAGGTTATATCAGGCTTTGTCTTCGAGTTTTCAGGTTAACGTAATTGTTGTCCATGTTGGCCATTTCAATATCATGTATTTTAGAACTGATTTGTTCCAAAAGTGATTCAAATCAAACAAATGAAATTTATTTTTATTTTTATTTTTTTTGCAATCATCAGTTGGTTGATTTCTCCATCGTAGTTGCATTCAAGATATCATGATTCTTTTTCTTTTGAAAAACTTACGATAATATATTTATAATTCCTAAAATGTGCAACATCAAGTGTGAGTAACACAAGATCAAATGACTTAATACCTGAAGACCAATTACTTGTTTTTGGCTAGCAATATTGATACCGTGTTTTTTACATATTCAAGCATTTCAAGCAATATTGATACCCGTTGGCCATCTGGTGCAATGATGGCCCCAAGACTTCCCATAGTGGAGGTTTTGGGTTCGAATCTGGCCACAGCAAAAAAAAGGTCTGTGGCCAGGTCATGTGGTTTACCCAGTTGAGGGTTCCTTTTGGGGTAGGCTGCCCTGGATGTTCTAGGTGTTGCCCCGATAAAACCCAATTATCTTAAAATATCTAGGTGTTGCCGTTCAAAAAAATATAAAAAAATGAAAATAAACCAACCAAATGCACAAGTATTTTTTCATGACAGCTCCAATGTGTATCTCCAACTCTTTGTATACAGAATTTCTTAGTTTAACCTAGTTCCTACTAAGCGACCAATGTCTTCTTTCAATTTCTCTTTTTGACTTTCTCAAACCACATCTTTTCGATTGCAAGATGCACAAACCACATTTATCAAAACACTTTCAATTCGTTTCAAAGAAATTGCAACAACACGTATGTTTGTTTGCAACCTCTACAAGATGAATTAATAAAAAGTGGTCGACAAAACAATGCACATAATATGTGAAAAAAATTTCTTGTAGAATTATAGCTTTCAAACCTTTGAACTCACTCGCCATATTGATTGCTCCATCGTAACTTTGACCTCTAACCATGGTCAATCTCAATTTCGTATCGAGAAAATAAGCAATCAAGTGATAAATTTAACATATAAACTAGATGTTTCTATGATATAAACAAAACAAAACCAAACCCTAAAACCGCAGAGGGGATGTTCGTGTTAGCATAATAAGTTGTTATGGGCCTTAGCCCAGACCCAGTTATCTTTCTATTTAATGTTGCTTTCTTCTTCATTTGTAAGTTAATCTTCATTTGAGTAATAGAGAGCCTCCATCTTTTCTCTGTCATTTGCATCAGATGGTACCATACAACAATCGTCTTGTACTGACACCCCTCAACAGAATGGTGTTGCTGAAAGGAAACATCGTCATCTTATGGAAACCGCTCGTTCATTCCTTTTATCTGCTGAAGTACCTAGTGTCTTTTGGGGAGAAGCACTTCTGACCGCCCAACATGTGATTAATAGGATCCCTACTTCTCACAATGATGGGTTGTCTCCATTTGAAAGTCTTTTCGGTGAACGCCCAGATTATGGTGAATTACATGTTTTTGGATGTACTTGCTTTGCTCTCCGTCCTCATGTTGAACGAGACAAATTGACAAATAAGTCAGCCTTATGTGTTTTCTTAGGCTATGCCAGTGGTCCCAAAGGATACGGGACAAAAATGATACCGTTGTTTTGATCCTATAAGTCAGAAGTTATATGTATCAAGACATGTTACTTTTCTTGAACATATTCCATTCTATTCGATTCCAGCTAAGTCCCATGATGTAACAAAGTCAGATCTTTAGAATATTGATCCTTTTGCTAGCAACATTGATGTCCCAACCTCTGATGTTCTCGTTTCGTCTGTTGATCATAATATGCCAGCTCCAGATACCTCTGTTGCACATGATGTGCCAGTTCATGAACCTTCCACATCATCTGGCACCAATGTTGATTTTTCTACACATCCGAGAAAGTCTACTCGTGCATGCAAGTCTACTTAATTACCGGACTTTGCATACTCTGCATATTCTGCTTCGTTTAGTTCATTTATTACGGGCATTCATCATCTGTCTGAACCAGAATCATATAGAGAGGTTGTCTCTGACCCTCCATGGCAAAATGCTATGGCTGAAGAGCTCACTGCTCTTTATCAGACTCACACCAGGGATTTGGTTCCTCTACCACCAGGTAAACATAAGGTTGGTTGTCGTTGGGTGTATAAGAGTAAAACAAATTCTGATGGCTCTGTTGAACAGTACAAGGCCAGACTTGTGGCAAAAGGATATTAGCAAACGTATGGTATAGATTATGAGGAGACCTTTGCCCATGTGGCAAAAATGACAACAATTCGTACTTTAATTGTTGTTGCGTCCGTTCGACAATGGAAGATATGTCAAATGGATGTCAAAAATGCTTTTCTGAATGGTGATCTTCATGAGGAGGTTTACATGACTCCACCCCCGGGAATAGCTCATTAGCCCGATGAAGTCTGTCGGCTTCGAAAAGCTCTATATGGACTCAAACAGGCCCCTCGTGCCTGGTTTAAAAAATTCTTTACAGTCATCACTTCCCTTGGCTTTCTCTACAATCATGATTCGGCATTGTTTGTTCGATGTACGAATGCTGGATGCATTCTCTTGTCTTTATATGTTGATGACATGCTTATTACAGACGATGATTATGATGGCATTGAATCCTTGAAACGTGACTTGGCCCATCGTTTTGCTATGAAAGATTTGGGATTATTACGGTATTTTTTGGGGATTGAGGTAGCTCAATCTAAAAAGGGATATCTACTCTCTCAGACGAAGTATATTTCTGATCTGTTTCAACGTGCAAGACTTTCTGATAACAGAATTGCAGACACTCCTATTGAAACCAATGCACGTTACTCTCCCACTGATGGTGTTCCTCTATCTGATCCAAGCCTATATCATACCATTGTAGGCAGTTTGGTTTATCTTACAGTTACTCGCCCTGATATCGCTCATGCTGTTCATGTGGTTAGCCAGTTTGTTACCGCTCCTACTTCTGTTCACTAGGGAGCTGTTCTTCGTATTTTGAGATATCTTCGTGGTACTCAGTTTCAAAGTCTTTTATTCCCTTCTACGTCTTCTCTGGAATTGCGTGCCTATAGTGATGCTGATTGGGATAGTGATCCCAATGATCGTAAATCCACTACTGGTTTCTGTATTTTTCTTAGTGATTCCCTAATCTCATGGAAAAGCAAGAAACAAGATGTTGTCTCTAGATCCTCCACTGAGGCTGAATATCGTGCTATGGCTGTGACTACATGTGAAATTGTTTGGTTACGATGGCTTCTGACAGATATGGGGGTTGTTATTTCCTCGCCTACTCCATTACATTGTGATAATCAAAGTGCTATGCAGATGGCCAAGAACCCTGTCTTTCATGAACGAACAAAACACATTGAGATAGATTGTCATTTTACTCGCCATTATCTTCAGCTCGGGACCATCTCACTTCCTTTTGTTCCATCAGCCTTGCAGATTGTAGATATTTTTATCAAGACTCAATCGGCATCTCGGTTTCGTTTTTTGTGTGACAAACTCTCAATGTTTATTTCTATTGCATTGTGAGTTTGAGGGGGGATGTTAGTATAATAAGTTGTTATGGGCCCAATTATCTTTCTATTTAATGTTACTTTCTTCTTTATTTGTAAGCTAATCTTCATTTGAGTAATAGAGAGCCTCCTTCTTTTCTCTGTCATGTTCATTTGTTAACAGTTCGGTAGTTTTGAGCTTCGGGCGGCAGTGACAACTGATAAGGCAGTCCACCGATCGACACCACAACTAGGTAGAGACGTAGGGCAAATTAAATTTTGCTTTTGAATTGGCTTTCTAGCAGATGTGATACCCATACTTTTTCACCTTCTCCTCAACGAGTTTCAATTTTTAAGTCGAAATGGACTCACCGGGCTAGAATTTTACCCAAATAAAATAACCTAACTTTCAATTATTAATAAGCTCGAGTATTAAACAAAATTTTTTTTCTAACCAAATTACCCTATCAGAACGGTTGTTTATAGATATCATTATTAAAAGATATATGGTGTCACTCAAGTGTTAGATCTAATTTTTTTTTTATTGAATTCATGTTACACGAATCTATATACCTACATCCGTCTCTGCATGTCTATATAAATTTAGAATATTAATCGTTCTAAGTACAATAATGTACAATTGTAATTGAGTGAGGACAATATAAACCATTACTAAATCGAACCAAAATGTTATGGTTATTTGAAAGGAACAAGTTTGAGCTAACATTAGCATGTAGACTTTGGAAGAAATGATTAAAGATGGGTTTGCCATTAAAATTGAGCTGGATTTGGTTGATTTTTAAATGAATGATTAGAACAAAAACTATAAAAAATGATTAAACTTTCTTAACAATTAAATAGTTGTGCACCAATGATTATCAATTATCATTTTCTTCCAAATAAATTGAAGTCAAATTTATATCGCTGTATTTTATATTTCCACAATTATTAATCTACTGTAACCCCATAATTATCATGGGGCAAAATAAATTGTATAAGGTGATCACATACAATCTTTTAACACAAGGAAATCATTAAGACTAATTTATTTTCTTTTATAAATATAAAAATAGAAAGTTGCGGTTTAACATGTGTTTATCGTATACGCAACTCAATATTCATATCGTTAGACTAAAAGTCGAAAATGACTAAATAAGAGATGATCAATCGGCAACAGTAACCAAAGTCTTTGTCACCATTATCCTTCACATGGCGTCTCTATAATTTGCGATTAACCACGTTAACTTAATAATAATCTCTGCAATCATAGTATATAATAATAATTAAAAAAATACAAATTAAATAGAATTAAAGGTCTCAAAAAATGGAGCTACAGCGCAAAGAGTGGAGACGATTCCATGATGCCAATCACATGCTAACCCTGGTCCACCCCTCCATTAGGGTTTACTTGCCATTCAAATCCATGGCTATAATTGATTAATTAATATGATTATTTAACTTAAAAGAGAGGATTACTTTCTTTCATTGAAATTTACTTTCATCTTTGAAAATATCATTTAAACCCATTCTTAATCGTCTTTTAACTTTTAAAATTTACATAGCCTCATTAAAGATAGAGTATATCATTGTAAAAAGTTTATGTAACAAATGTTTTAAAAATAGGGTAGAGATGATAAATATATAAAATATGAATCTATACTATATAATAAATAAAAGTTTTTTGGGGACACTTGTCACTCTTCTATGCATTCTTATCTTTTTTTCCTGCCTCTCTCTCCTATTAATTATACAATTTTTTTTAATTGTTTATTTATAATTTTTTGTTTCCCGTTTCTCTCTACTATTAAATAATAATGATTTCTATAATTCTTTTTATAAAACATTTTTTATTTAAAAAAATAGGTTTGTTCATAAAACATTTTTAGAAATTGAATATTTCGTTCATTCTTTTTATAAAATATTTTTAAAAAATAACTATATAACGTTTCTAAAATTTGTATTAAAAAACTTTGTAATATGTCATAAATATGTAATATGTAAATTTTTATTACTAAGTATATATCATTGCATTTATTTAACCCGTGTAATACATGGGGTTTCTAATCTAGTTAAACATATATACGAGTGTAATCAATAAATTAAATATATTTTTAAAACCGTACGATAATCTACTTAATTAGAACAAAACAAAAGGCTAGTTTCCTTTGGACCGGAAAGAGGGTTTTAAACAATAAAGTTATATAACACGAAATTAAAAGATATACTTTTTAATTCTAAGCTATTTGAATATCATAAAAAAATGTGCTTTAAATGATAAATTGAACAATTATATTAACCAGAGTTTATAGACTACACAATTGGGAAATTAAGATTGACCAACTTGAAAAAATTAATAATTTTTCAAATGGTGTGGATTTTGTGGTAGATTTATAATGAAGCTATCTTTTTCTAAGGCAGCCCAAAAAAATTGAATATTAAATTTTTTTTGGAACGGTAACAATGAGATCTTCTCATAGAAAAGCTAGCGGGGGACTAGCAATACCCCAAAAACAATCGCACCAAAATTATAACAAACCTAAAAATTGTTCATATTACAAGATATTCTAATTCTCCACCTTAACCAATACCTTTTAAAGGGTTTACTACCCAGTCTTCCCAGCTACTTCTATTTTTATGCCCTCGAAGATCCTTCCATTCAAAGCTCAAAATTTTTATGTCCTCAATTATGCTATCTATCGCCCGCCTTGTTTTTGAGAAAATCCAATTGTTTTTTGTCTTCCATATTGTCCACATTGTACAATAACCAATCAAACATACTATTTTTCTTTTTTCTTTTTTCCCCGCCAAGCTTCTTAGGCTTCCTAGTAAGTCTGTTACATTTAAGTGGGAGGACAACTTTACCTGAGACCACCATTCGATTCGTCGCAGCACCTCCGAAGCAACCAGACACCTGATGAAGGCTTGGTCCTTAGTTTCTGTTTCCAAACGACATAGTTCGCATAAGGTTGATTGAATAGGTACTCCCCGAACACCTAGTGCAGCAGCCATAGGAAGCCTATATTGTGCTAATCTCCAAATGAAACATCGAACGTTAAGCGGAACCCATTTGTTCCATTGAACCTCAACTTTTATGTCTGAAAGAGTTACATCTTCAATCCAAGATCTGCAGGCTTTGGCTTTAAATTCTCCATGTGGGTCACCTTACCATACCCAAGAATCCATTCCTTCTTTAAAATTATATGTCTTTATCATTTCTTCCAAGTCAGTAAATAAATAGAATAAGTAACGGTCAATATTATGAGATGATTGTTGGTCGGGGCATGAGAAATATTTAATACAACCCGTTAAAAATACTATTTGACCATGTAAATCAAATAAAATTATTTCTTATTATTCATGTTGCAATTTAACCTTTATAAAGACCTATATTATTTTAAAAAAATTACTCTTTTAGTCGCGTATATTAACTCGACCTTTACGCTTTTAGACCCTGAAATGTACCGCGCATAACTTTTTTTTTATTTTGTTAGAGCGACTAACTTATACACTCTCTAATTCCATTTTAAACCTACACCGATTTTCACCATGAGACTTGAACGAACCGGAAAGAACACCTTTACTACATACCATGATACTGTTAGACTATAAGCCTTTTGGTACGGCGCATAATTAAGTCTCAAAACACTCGATAAATACTTCGTTTTAGTTTTTATAAATTCAAGGGACTCGTCAAATGTTTCGAGCTTTATAGCACTCGAACTCAACATTCAGCTAGTCGTTCGAGCTTTGAATTATTCAATACACGCTTGAGATTGTTTATTTGAAGTTTTTGATGTGGTTATTTATATAATTACATATTTTATTTATAATTTGTTTAGGTTTAGGGGATAGAAGAAGGTGATGATCCTTGGTAACTTGCATAGTAAATAGGGGTGGGAATGGCATGCTTCAATTTCAGAACCAAATCCCAACACCACCATCACCACCAACAAATGAGGGGTGGTCAGCGAAGACTCCGCCGGTTAGGGAGGTGGTGGGGAGTGGCTGCACCCTCGTGCTCCTCCTCTTTTTTGTCAGCGCCACCCACGCGTCCTTTTCCTCCACCAACATTTGGTTTTCTTCTCTTTTTTATTTATTACTATTTCGCATCAGAATCAAATTATGTCCAGATGAAAAATATAGTTCCACAAGAAGGTGAAAAATTAAAAATCTAAAAGAATAAAACTTGATAGCAATTTTAAGAACTGTAAATTGGATAACGAGAAAACATAACGTTTTCCTATTTTAAATAAATATATATGCAATAAAACTATAGAGAAGGTTTCTTACAAAACTAGATAATTTTGTGAAAATTACGAAAACCAATTTCAACCGATCAAAAATTTAGATTTATATTTTTTATTTAATTTCGAAAAGGGTTGTTTGGTAATTTCAGCATAATTCTATTTTCGGCAAATTTTTTTTATTAAATTAAAATCCCAATTTAATCTCCACAAAATAAGTCATATGATTTTGAAAGTTTTGAAATTTTTATATCCATTTATAATCTTCTTTACCAATTCACGATTACTTCTTTATCAATACCTAGAAAGAATTTCCTAGATAAATTTGAAAATTTTAACTTTTGTTCTACTTTAATTTATACAAGTGAATTACATATAATTAGGGTTTCCAAATATATGTAAATTATCATGTGGCATATATGTAACTCAGTATTTTTATTAGCATTTTTGTTCTGTTTTAATTTATATAGTTACAATCCGTAACTTATGTAAACTAGTTACGTAAACCAAAATTTTAGTTTCTATGTTTTTTTGTAATTGAACACGAGAGTTAAATATACGTAAATTGTATATAATGAGGGGTTTCAAATATTTTTTTAAAGTAAATTGAGAGAGAGAGAAGAGAGAATGAGTGAATTCAGGAATATGATTAATTAAAATAGGAGGTTTCTAAATATGATTTTTTGCTTTTCTCATTTTGCCCTTAAAATCTTATTTAAAACTCACAATTTTAGATTTAGTTATCTAAACGTCACTAATTAATCTCAATCATAGATCAAAAAGATCAGGGGTGGAAAAGTGGTTTTCACAAAACAACTAGTTTTCTCATGAACCATCATCTCCTATAACTATAAAAGTATTTTTTTTTTCTTTCAACAATTACAACGATTTAAATTTAAAGAGATCTCATAGATACTTTCAAAACAATCACACTAACAATTTTTTATAAATTTGTTTTAAAAATATTTTGAATAGAACATTATGTTCATAATGAGACATTCTAACGATAAAGTGGTGTACTCTACAACTAAATGGTTGTTGATTCAAATCCCGTGGAGTGCAGGTGTGATGATCATATTCTGGTAAAAAACATTTTGAATAGAACTTTCTTATATGATAAGCTAATTATGTAATTTACATTTATTTAATACTAGGTTAGAAACCCGTGTTTTATACGGGTTGAATAAATGAAATATTAAACAGTTATTAAATGAAAATTTAGAAATTATAAAGAAAATATTAAATAATAAAAGAAGATTTAGGGATTAATAAATGAAAGATTTAAGTGTTTTTTTTTATCTGTGGTTTGCTAAAACTTGTCATTTGAATCTAAAGGTTTAAATCTTTTCATTTGAACTCAAAGGTTTCATAAAAATTTCCATTTGAATCCATTTGACTACACCTAATTAAGACCGTTAAAAATTTCCATTAAACCTTCCCTACTTAAGGGGTATTTTAGTCAAAACAATTACAAATAAATAACCAGCTCCACGTGAAGAGTTTTGTGCATACAATCTCTTTAGTAAGCCATATGGGGACCACATATCTCTACCATTTATAGGATCAAATGCATGCTTATATACCTTCTTCAAAGTATCCAGCCAACAAGCTTGAGAGACCTAACTTTCAGGAATGCCAACCTCAATAATATGGACTGACATGTTCTAGTTGACTACCACTGCATGTTTACATGGCATGCTAGTCAACTAGCCATAAGAAAGACTATGGACCCTTAAATCAGCTTCAACAAAATTCAATAATAACTCACCACATAGCTAAACAAAATCAATACACAACCTCCTACACATGATGAAAACAAAAACGACAACATGACATCTAATAGCATCAGTAATCATCTATATAAGTAGATTAAATTAGCAACAAAAACCCCGTAACAAAAGACTACAATTTCAATTGGTAATATCAACACCAAGATTATTGAGCAAGTCTTCATAGTTACATAATTTTTTCCAAATAGTAGCGTAGAATCACAAAATCAAGAACAATGCACAATAAGGTCAAAACACCAAATCAAATAGTAGGGTCGGTTACATTCGATAATGCATTGGTGATAGCGACTATGGTGGTGACGAACAAACTTACCATAAAACTCACGTGGATCGAAATCGTCAGTAGGGCCACGCACAAACCAGAGTTTTTCAAACATTACCTGCGATTGATTTTGGGGACAAAATTGCGATTGCGATTACTACGTTTGCTGTTGATTATGGGGGACGAAAGAGATTGATTTTGGGGGTGGGAGTTCGTCTTTTGCGATTACCTAAAGAGATTGAACGCATAAAACCCCTCATGTTGGACTGGTTTTTTATTTTGTAATTGTTTAGACTAAAATACCCCTCAAGTGGGAAAGGTTTAACGGAAAATGTTAACGGTGTTAATTAGGTGTAGTCAAATGGATTCAAATGACAATTTTTATGAAACCTTTGAATTCAAATGACAAAATTTAAATATTTGGATTCAAATGACAATTTTTATGAAACGACGGGGATGGAAAAAGCACTTAACTCTAAATGAAATATTAAATAGATAGTAACGAAGAAAAATAAACGAGAAAAAGAATTTTGAGCTCACAGAATTATAACATGTGACATAGTTATTTACTTATTTATTTATTAAGTATAGATATGCATATACTAGTAATGTAAAACTAATATATTATCTATAACTTTTTATTAAAATAAGCATTTGTACTACATAAAAAGGTGATATCATATCATTGGTATTGAGCATTAAAAACGTAATAAAGAATAATATTCATACCAATAGATTGATGAACTACAAAGCCTAGCTAGAAGTCACCACTTAAGTTAAAGGACTCAACTAATATATGGTGTAAGAGTATTTTATTATAGTGGTTAAGTACCCACCTAACTTCCATTATTCGTATCAAGATAGATTTACATTTACTCGCTTGTTGTCATATCCACTTTAGCTTTCTTTTGCATACCATATATATATGTTTGATGGGGTAAATAATTTGATAAAAATATATAAACTCTTAAAACGATAACAAAGTAACGATCGCTTATAAACATAAATTATAATTGTAAAATTTAAATACACAACATATTTATTCATATACATGTATTTTTCTAATTTATATAAATTATATCTTTTAAGGAAAATCATAGTGGTAAATCTATTAATATAAATATAGTAATCCCCTTTTAATTATTTTGCCGACTCAAAGGGAGAAAAGTAGAAAGAAAGAGTCCCAAAACAGAGTTTCTATGTTTTGTCCTCTTCTCCTACTTTCTAGAGGACCCGGGGGGAAAGGAATTTTTTGGCAAAGTGGTGTTATTGCATAAACTCAAATGGTTTTCGGGTGTTGCATGGGATAGATTTGAAAAATGGGGAGTCCGCTTGGGCAACCAGCGGATTCATAAAAACTATATCGACTTCGCTTTTCAAGATAGCGGACTCCGAGTCCGCTTGGGGAACCAGCGAATCGTCTTGCCGGAGAAGATGAGGTGGAGGCCGGAGATATGGAGTCCGCTTCCCGGACCAGCGGATTTGACTCCGCTTCTTTGACCAGCGGACTTGAATAGTGTCACAGCACTCCCCCCAACCACTTCTTTTTCTCGAATACATGCATGTGAGAAATCCTGGGCGATACTATTCCTTTATGGTATTATTGATGGTGATAGTTGGAGTTTGTCTGAGGAGATAGCAAAATCAACTCCGCTTGTTGAGATAGCATACTCATAAACATAAACCCTAATTCATTTAACATTTGTTAATTAATTAATTTAATACAAAATTTGAATTGTCATTTAATTATATTTATATAATAATTTTATTTATAAAATTTTTTAATTCTATGTTTTATTATATAATTATTTCATTATTTGATTAATTTAATTAATTTTGTTTATTTATTATATTAATTCTATAATAATTTGATTAATTTTATAATAATTTGATTAATTATATAATAATTTAAATTATAAATTATTTAAATTATAATAATTTTATTTATTAATTTTTTATATTCTACGTATCTATATATATCAACTTCATTTTTCCTTTGTAAGCACAAGTCTTGACAACATTGAAACCAAACTTCAAAATCCTAACCCTGTAATTCCAAATAATGTCATCTTTTAGTCTGTTTATTGTTAAACTCTATTGGGGTGGTCAAGTCTCTTTCGTAAATGGTGTAATTATCTGTGATGAATCTACTTTAACATCTTCGTTTTTTGTTCGTTATGATTCAATGTCATATGTAGAACTAGTTGATACGATATACAATCATGTTCAACTAGATAGAAATTCCTACAGTTTGAAGTTGGTCTTATACTACACGTTTCAAGGGGTTCATGCAAGCTCATATTTGTCAGATGAAGAAGGTGTAAGCATGTTGTATTTTCTAGCAGCAAATGAAGTAAATTACTTCGGTCAGATTTTTGTGAGTCAGGTGCCAAAAGTTACGATCCAACACGAAAGTTTTATGGAACTTATGCGTGGCTTTTCCGCACCCCAATCGAATGATTATGAAGTCGGTGCATCTACCTATACCAACCTCGAAAATCCAACACTTGATCAACATATTGATGATGAAGAAGATCTAAATTCCCTTAATTCTGAATCCGAAAATGGTGACACCGAAGACAGTGAGGTCCCTCCGTCAGATGACGATTCCGGAGATGAAGTTATACTCCCACAATCATCTGAAGAATACAACTCTGGAATTTATCAAGGATTTCCTACTGGACCGGTGGAAGCTTATGATGAAGTTGCAGAGTTAAGAACTGCTGAGCTTCCTGATTTTGATAATGAGGATCAAATGGATATATGGAACCCTGAATCAAATCAAATCCGTGTTGGCATGTTCTTCCATTCTAAAAAAGAGGTGGTCAATGCAGTTTTGTCATGGAATGTTGCTTGTAATCGAGAGGTGATCGTTACGGAGACGAGAAAAACCTGTTGGAGAGCCAAATGCTACACTAAGGCCCCAAAATATAACGAACCTCTCCCAAACACCCCTCCATGTCGTTGGGCTGCTAGTGCATGCTTAAAAAAGAATCAGCACATGTGGCAACTAACAAAATGGGTGGCTGCACACAACTGTTACGGAACAGTTCAACGCAACAACAATCGTTGCTTAAGGTCGAAGGATGTTGCCTTTCATATATCAAGTGCAGTTCAAGCTGATATTTCTTTTCCAGTGAAACAAGTCAAAGTTCTTATAAAGGACTTGTTGCATGTTGATATTACTTATTCAAAGGCATGGCTCGGTCGCAGAATAGCCATCGAGAATATTTTCGGCAGTTGGGATTCCAACTTTAATGAATTACCTATGTACATCAAAGCGTTAAAAGCCTCAAATAGAGGCACTGTGGTTGAGTGGTTACATCATCCACACGGGTCATCCCAATGTGCCACATTTAAATACGTCTTTTGGGCATTTAAGCCCTCCATTGATGCGTTTCATCTTTGCCAGCCTTTTATCTCTGTAGACGGCACTCATCTGAAAGGACCTTATCGTAGTAAATTGTTGATTGCAGTTTCAAAAAATGCAAACAACTATATACTTCCGGTTGCATATGCAATTGTCGACGAAGAGACAAATGAAAGTTGGGCTTGGTTTTTCATGATGTTTAGGGAACATGTTGTAAATGAAACGATGGGACCTTTGTGTGTCATCTCTGATCGACACGCAGGAATAGTTAACGCAATGACGTCTCTAGAAGGATGGATGGAGCCGAATGCGTACCATCGTTTCTGTCTCCGTCATGTTAGAAGCAACCTAATGAAAAGGTTCAAGAGTGCGAGTTTAAAGAAGCTTTGCTGGGCTATCGGAAGCACCACCCAGGCTAGAAAGTATATGGCTGCTGTAGCGCAGATGAAGATCATTAACGAGGATGCTTGGCTATACTTGAATAATATTCCCAAAACCCATTGGACTCTTCGATATGATCGCGGTCATCGTCGTTGGGGTAACCTAACCACAAACATTTCAGAGAGCTTGAATAATGCTTTACGTGATGCCAGGTTGTTGCCAATTAAAGCCTGTATCGACTATACATTTCAGAAAGATGTGTCTCAGTATGTTAAGCACACTGAAATTGCCATCAACTGCCAAACTGCTTTACCCCCTCGCATGTGGAGCGTCTTTAATAACCGTGATAGACGCGCACAAGACCACAGGGTATTCAAGTATGATCACGTAGAAGAGACGTACAGGGTCACGTCACGAATGGAAACCAACGATTACGGTGGAAACGACTACACCGTTGAGTTTAAGAGAAAAAAATGCACATGTCGTAAATGGCAAATGGAGAGATTTCCATGCTCGCATGCTATAGCCGTCTGCCGTCATAGAAACGGACTACCAAATGAAATTGTTGATTCTCGTTATTCCAAGATGAAATGTACTGTTGATGTTCAATCAACCAATTCCGGTTTGTTTTTCCACAACGATTTAAATTATGCAATTGGTGATGTAAGTCTACTGGAATTGGTACCGGGTTAGGGATTTCTTGAACCCTACCAAACTGCCTCATCACTCTCCCGGGTAAATGCAACTCAACAACCTCCCACAAAATTAAAAAACACTCGGTCATCCAGCTACGATAACCATTAGTACATGTAACCGGTAAACGATCAAGACACTCATCGTATGGGGTCCAGGTAAACTGAAAAAAAATTTAAAAATAATTATAATATTAATAAGATTTAAATACAACCAAATATAAATTAAATTACCTCGCTGTCCCGTAACGATTGTAACTGAGATCGGTATGCTCTCAGTACATGAGAAGGGGTGTCTCGATAACTCAGATTATCTCGCCATCTAAAATACAAAAATTTTAATAATATTAGTAATACAAAAAAATAGAAATATAATTTTACGTTTGCTTTAACTAATAATTTTTAAAACGTACCGAGCACCAATGGGTTGGTTATAATTGTATTGTGAAATCACCCTCGGTGCCAAATTTCTAAACCTCTCCCATGCCCACAACTGTAAGAGGTACACAGGACCAGCAATGTCTCCAGCATTTGGATGAGCCGCCTTACATAAATTTCTATATAAACAGGCGAGCACCGCACCCCCCCAACTTAACCGACCACAACGTCTTAAATCCTCCATGTTATTTAAATGATATAACGGTACAAGGTTATTTGACGTATCCGGATATAATGTGCCGCCGCATAAAATCAACATAATCAACCGTGCACGTTGCATGCACTGTAAATCATTTGCATTTTCTGGAAATTCTTTTTCAAGTTCATTTAGTAGATAAGATAATTTTATTCGCCCACCCTTTATATGACTGTTTGTTGGGTTAATACCCAATAAACGTTGACACCTCTCTATTTGCTCCGCCAACAAATACGCTTGATCATAGCCTGATAACGGTTCACCCTCTACCGGCAAACCCCATAAAACGTTGACATCTTGGAGGGTTACAGTTGCTTCACCAACAGTTAGGTGAAAAGTATGGGTCTCCGGACGCCATCTTTCGACGAGGGCGCTTATTAAAGCATGATCAATGGTCCGGTAACCACAATCAATAAGCCCACCAAAGCCGGAAACGTTTAGCATCTCCTTAACATTATTTGGAATACTATGTTCCCGGAGATGAACCCAGAATTTTTGATCACCACGTCTAATGTAAAAGGGTTCGTCGTCACCCGTACCACGTACAAACAACCGGCGAGCCCTGTGTTCATCTTCAAGAAATAAAACATCACCGACTAGTGGCCCGGGATGTAACTGATAAGTCATTTTTTAAACAATAAAAAAGAAGTTAAAAACACGATTTAGTAAAAATAAACGTTAACAAAACCGTTGGAATCTTAATAACCCACAACAAAGCAAGTTTAAAAAGAAAATTATTAAAAGGCTTTAAAAAAAAACTTTATGCAAGTTTAAAAGACATATTTTTTTTGCAAAGAAAGTATTTTTTTTGATGAAAAAGCACACAGGGGATGTTTGTAAAAGAGTTGAAGGTCCGTTTATATAGATAGCAGATTTAAAATAGGGTTTAAGTGAATCCGCTTGTGGAGATAGCGGACTCACCTAGGCTAGGTGTGTAGGCTTCACATGCAGAAAAGGCTTCACATGCATTAGACTTCACATGCATTCAAGAAAAAGACGAGGGACTGCTGTGACACTATTCAAGTCCGCTGGTCAAAGAAGCGGAGTCAAATCCGCTGGTCCGGGAAGCGGACTCCATATCTCCGGCCTCCACCTCATCTTCTCCGGCAAGACGATTCGCTGGTTCCCCAAGCGGACTCGGAGTCCGCTATCTTGAAAAGCGAAGTCGATATAGTTTTTATGAATCCGCTGGTTGCCCAAGCGGACTCCCCATTTTTCAAATCTATCCCATGCAACACCCGGAAACCATTTGAGTTTATGCAATAACACCACTTTGCCAAAAAATTCGGGGGAAAGGGGGTGGGGGATAATGCACGTGGGATGAAGAAAGATGTGTATGGGTCCCATCCAACGTTGTTGAATAGGGAAGGGTAGTGGTGCATGTGAATGCCATCTTGGTAAATTAGAAAAACATATAATACTCTCATCATAGCATCCATATGCTCATTATATATTGGTTTCACAAGTCTTCTCCATTTGATTTGTATATAACTAATTTTTTATCCCGTGCGGGGAGCGCGGTCACTTTTTTCTCATATTACGTGACAGAAGTTTGGTCGTTGTCGGTTTCGCTTGTTAAAAACAAAAAAAAACGACCACGTATATCGGTTACGATGATACCAAAACGCCCACTACGATATTTTTCGCTCATAAGCGTATGAGTTTGTCACGTCCACTCAACTCTAACGTCGCACGGTACAACGTATGATACAAAAGAAAAAATAATCGATATTAAATGCGACTCCGTTTAAAAAAATTAATACATGAAAAATAAAAAAAAAAACTAAAATAAGCCGCGCATTCCGTTTTTTTAACCTAACGACTGAAAGCTATTATAGAAAAATGATATTAACAGAAAATAAAGCGGGTTCAAAGCGAAAATTATATACATTAGAAGGAGTGAAAACGGAGATTAGAAAATAAATAACATTAGCCACATCGACCACTCAGAGAGAGTTACGCGCAACGCGCCGGAGCAGTAAAACAAAACATTAAAACAAAAAAAAAGTAAAAAAAAAGGCCAAACGAAAAAGTAAAAAAAAAAAATATTAAAAAAAGAATTCCACCTGGGGATAGAACCCGGGTGGATGTAAGGGCTAACTCAACCATCCGAGCCATACGTGGTTATGTTAAATTTTTAGGAACTATTGTTATCACATAAGAAGTTTTGCTTTAAACAGAAAAAAAAACCTCAGCCAACCACACAATTACACGTGGGTTTGCCGCCCACAACAACCAACGAAATTCTGGTACTGTACATCGTGATCAAGCCGGCAAAACGGTTGGGTTGGGTAATGGGTCAGAACGGGTTTGGGTCAGGCTGGGTTCGAGTCAGGACCAGTTATGATCAAAATGAGTTCGGGTCAAACAACTCGTTTAAAAAAATATATATATCAATTTGCTTCGGATTAGAATGGTTTGATACCAAAAAGTGGCTCGGGTTGAAATAAGTTGTCTTAGAAAAAAAGAAATCAAAATCTTCTATATTTTTTTCTGACCTTGTTGTGGCGTTGCGGCAACGACTATCGGTGACGGTGAGTGGTTGTGGGGTCATGGTGGTGCAAGAGGCGGTGAGTGGTGGTGTCGGTGTTAATCTTGGTGCAAGAGGCGGTGACTGTTGTTACCTGTTTAAACTCATTATAAATTTACATAGTTTTTAGGCGACTCATCTTGACCAAACATGTGTTAAAGTGTCACCCATTTGAATTCTTTCTCTGTTATGGTGTTGCCCAATTCAACCGAAAATAGAAAAGTTATTTACCCAAACAACCCATTTCTCTACTTTAGGTCAAGATTGCCAGGTTTAAATTCGTGATTGATTTTATTAAAGGGTTATGATGAAAGTTATATAATGAACTCAAGTTTTATATACTTTTGTATTCTTATTATGTATAACTGTTTTTATATATATAAATCATATGTTTATAGTAATGCACCAATGTTAAGTTATAAGAGTGACCTATAGACATTTCAAATCTATATAGCAATAGTCTAACAAAATTTGGTCTTAAACAAAGAATTAACCTGTAGGAATCAACTTTAGATTAAAATATTTTAACATCAACTATTGATTAATTAAATAAAATGACGTTATTTTTAGAGTTTTTATAGTCAGAAATTTAGGTAACAAAGAATAGATTTTACTAAATTTTAGCACAAATAATTATATATAACTACAATGTTTATAACTATTTCATGGTTTTGTTTTCTCTTTAATAAGAGTTTTACGAGTCAAAATGTGTGCAAAACTAAGTTAAAATGAGCAAAATATCAATACTTAAAGCGGTGCCTTTCAAATGAAATTGTAATAAGAAATTAAATTCAAATTGTATGAAAAGCTCACACATAGGTAAGAGCCAATATGTCTGGTAATAAGTTCTTTTCCCTTGGTTTCAACCCACACCTTGGCACTCGATCTTGAGGGGTTACAAATTTTTAATTCCAAATGGCTTATGATATTTCAACTTGTTCATGTTGGTGACCTGCAGACACGAATGTTGGACAAAAACACTTGAGCTCACATATTTAGATTATTTTATATGGCTACAAAACTAAGCTTCCTACTTCACTTCTTGACACACGATACAAAGAACGCACGTCAAGATTATGTCAACAAGAACATACGATTTTCACGTGCTATTTCAGTCAAGTGAGTTATTTGTCGATGGTATAGCTATTACTACGGTTGTTGTATCATGTGAGAACAACGCGTGATGACGCAAAACCAATTTTAAGAAACCGTGTTTATCACGTGGCCTAAACTATTCTTCCTTCTTAATATGTTTTTATCTTATTTTTTATTTTATTTATCCATATTAGTTTATATTACAACCATTTCCTTTTTATATTGAATTTTGATATTATAAACAATTTTCTTCTTCAAACCTACAACAATTTTTTAGATATATCGTTGCATAATTTTCAAAAGAAATTTGTTTTGATTTTTGAGCGCTAATATTCTGAACATCTCAGCCTTTAATCTAGCAATTATTAGAAACATTAAAAATTACATTGAAATAGAAGGCAAATGGATAACAAGTTATGCCGCAATCCCTTTTTAGATAGCAAAACCAAGTCTTTTAAAAACTATATTCATAGACATTGGGGTCATAACATAACTATGCATAGCCCTTTGGACACGACTAAAAAGCTCCACAGCCTCAGGCGCAAGGAAACCAAAAGTATCAAATACAAATAGAAAAAACACGCGTTGGTTATCAAAACACGCTTTCTCGTGTTTGGTCACTTTGCATGAAGCAACTTTTAAAGCAACCTGACTCACAATGAAAACACTTCCCCCCAAGCCCACAAGAGGGGAAACCCTTGTTAGATCCACACATATGTGTGTTTCCCTCCTATCCCACCAAAGACCAAAATTGCAGTTGGTCTGAGTGGTGATCTTCCTTCTAACATGTTGGTTAAAAAAATTCACCGGTGCTTCTTTTTTAACAGAAATCTTGGCACACCTGAATATGTTAAAAAGAACGTCCACAATCAAATCATGTCGGTACTTGAATCCATGGAGATCTTTACGCCTGAATATTCTGAGAATTCGCAATTTCTAATGGAAACCACTACAACACGACAATATCAACTACAAAACCATCGCATGGCATTGCTTTACCTTCGATTCCTAAGCATGTTACACATAACAATGTTGCAACTTATGCTAAAACACCACAATTTCTTTTGGCTTGCACTTCAAATGTTTTTTTACCTCATTACACCGAACCTTCTGTAACACCCGAAATTTCAAAACAATAAAAACGTTTTACCACAATGCGGAAGTTAGTCCCAACGACAACTTTCAAACCACAACAACAAGTTTTAATTTCAAAACGACACTAATTTAGGGGTTTACTTCATTCAAAAAACTAAAAAGGGGTAACCAACAAAAAACAGGTTAATAACGTTAATTATATTAGATAGTATTATCAGATTAGGGTTTATTAGTAAGAGCCCACGAGCCCATTAGGTTAGTTAGGGTTTTGTTATGATGTTGTAACATCTCGAAAATTTATAAACTAATAGTTCGGGTTAGTGGACGACCTGAACCTATATTAAATGTAAATGAGGAGTAAGATTTGTCACGCATGAGACATTTTGACAACATTAGGTAACATAGTTAATTGTTTAAAAAGATAGTTTGGGATCGAAACGTACGAGACGGATTAAGAGGGACCCGAATGGAACGTTGTGGGGTTTAAATACAACTTATATCACAAACCCTAGGCCATTCGTCCTAGGTGTTTGCGACGGCAGAGAGAAAAGCCGCGAGAGAGAGGATGTGTCCGGAAAAGGTGGACGGGGATGGTTCGACGACGGGGCTGCGCCAACGACTTTCAAACTTCGTTAAGGTAATCCTCGTTTGTATTTTGGTTATGTTTTGTATCGGTTCTTGCATGGGAATTACGGTTAGGGTTTTGGGGGTCCTTGATCATGGACGACGGCAACAATGGTGGAAGTATAGGCGACTGACTGAGGTGATGGTGGTGGCTACAGGTGTAGCATGGCGGCGACGGCTTGGGGAATAAGTGTGAGGGTGGAAGACGGCAGGAGGGGGAGGTTTGGTGTTGATGGTCGATCGTGGTGATGGTGTAGGGTAGTAGTGGTGTCCGACGTTGTCTACGGCTCATACGGAACTCGACGACAGTAATGGGATGGCCTGGCTCCGGGAAGGGCATGGTGGTGTCTATGGCAATGCGACTGGACCGCGGTGGGGGTGCACCACTGTGGATGGCGGCGTCTGTGCTTGGAAGTGGCACGCGGCCAACTAGGAAGATTGTGACGCTCGACGGCGGCGGTGAAAGGCGGGGGAGAGAAGTGGTGAGGTATCCGACTAGTGGGTAGCTCGAGAGGAGACCATCGGTGTGGTAGGGGTGGTGTTAGTCGGATATGTTTGATGGGAATGACGTTTGGATACATATTGAACATAGGTTAGCTACCTATAGATACATATTGAATGATCATAAAGCTGGTAAACGCTTATTTATATATTGAAACCTGTGAACTCACCAACCTCGTGTTGACATAATTTCTTACATGTTTTCTCTGGTCGCTAAGATAAGACACAGGTGCACATTAGGGCATGCATGGGATTCATCTATTTTGATTATTGCTTATTTATGTTTGTTTGGATTATTTTGTATTGTACTTGGCTTGGTTGGACGTTTAGACTTTTGGACTTTTGGTTTGGGCGCGTGTGTTTTGCGTATTTTCTTTTCTTTACGCTTCCGCATTGAAATTCTTATTGACATGATATTTTCATTTGAGTCCCATGTAGAGTCGTTCAAAGTAACTAATGTCTGAGATCCTGGTTCGTCACTTCCCAAACGGTAAAACTCTGTTAGTTGAAATTGGGGGTGTGACAGATTGGTATCAGAGCCATTGGTTATAGAGAACTAGGATTGCATACTAGACTATAGCCTCACACATTAGTTACATGTCATTTGGATGTTTGACACTTATATATATTGTTACAGGAACATGTCGTCAACTCCACCTCCATCACCTAAGGCACCAGGACATAAGGCACCTATCCTATCATCCCCGGAGCCCAAAAGGTGCCAGACTAGTTCCAATGACTATTCAGTTGAACAGGGGGAAACGAGCAGCGCGCAAGCAATGAATCCTGCCCGCAATTGGAACGCATACCCGCAAATGATCCAAAGATGGATCGAAATGGGAAATGTCCCATCACCTTACTTTGGTTCTACTTCCTCATCATCCACATTACCTAGCTTGCCATGCACTATGGAACAAGCTTTTGCAGCCATTGTATTTTACATGTCTAGGGAGTCGAGTATTGTAAAAGATGCTACTAATGAGATACCTGATATTCTGAAGAGAGAGTCTCAAATAGAGGAGAATAAGGTAGGGATAGAGCTTTTGACTGCTGAACTAGCAGTAACGGATCAAGTCCATAACGTCTGGGTGGATCGGGTGACACATTTGGAGACGAGGGTGGACACCTCGGACAATGATGTCACACCCCGGCCGGCGGCGGATTAAACGCCGGGGCTGACGCGGTTGTTCATAAGCACATGATCATCTATTAAATATGATAATATTTATTATTCAAATTAAAAGCATCTGTTACATAGGAAAATGAAACGTTCAAAACATAATTTAAATTAAACTAGGTCCAAGTCTTAGATGAGCAAGTAGTCTTCAAACAGGTGCACCTGAAACATGTAAGTAACTGTCAACTACAAGTAGTTGGTGAGATACACAGGTTTTGACACCAAAGAGTTAGTATAGATTACAATTCAATATGTTCAACGCATGTCTAAAGCATATATGTGAGAACATACAAGGTTCCAAGCGTACAATTCAAGCCTGATAATAGAAAACTAGATACGCAATCCCACTGATTGCCATTTTGAAAAAGGGAGCAAGCGGATACTCCAAGTTATAGTTGATACCCAACAAAACCCGCCAAGGTCTTGTGGTAAGTTATAGTTTCAGTTTCCCATATAAATGATCATGTTAGATACTACCTTAGGCTTGGGCTGCAAGTTAATGAATGTACTGGCATGAAACACATGCAATGGTCATCAAGTAGTTCAAATATAAGGCATAAAGATCAAGCACAAGAACATAGATATTGAATTGTTTAAATAGATAAAGTTGATAACATGTTTCACCCCAAAAGCAAAAACAGTAAAAAAAAAAGGGGCTATGTAAACTCACCTTGCAATGAGTAGCTTGGATGTCACACAAGTATATTGCACAAATGTTCTAGCTAATCACAAGGTTAACCTATGTTTGATGGAACATATATATCAATGATTTGTACAACTGAAATAGAGAATCCTATTGTGTGAGGAGATTGATGTGAGTGTCCTCATTTTAATAATAAATAATTATTTGAGATGCAAATAATATTTTATGTAAATCTTTGATAAATATTTGTATTGTAATAAGTGAAAGAATTAATAACAATGTTGTTTGTTTGTAATAATTATATAAACGTATGAATAAATAATTATGATTCTTTTGTTTGTAAATAAATACACAAATAAATAATTGACTAGTTTTCTTTTATTTGTAATTGCATAAATTAATAGATAGATAGATGAATAAATAAATGAGTAATAATTAGTTGAATAATTAAATAATTTACTACATAAATAAATGAATGAAACCTTTCATTTGATTTATGAAAAACAAGTGTTAAAAATAATGATTTAATTAGTTGGTAATTAAACCAAAATTTAAAGTATAATAATGTTTTAATTAATTAATAATTAAACAATAATTAATTATTAATTAAAAGTATAGAATTGAGTTTTAAATGTTCTCATATAATAAAAATAAATTATATAAAAGTTTGTATAAATATTTATAAAGAAGTGAGTTTATAATCATAATCATAATTAGTTGAAAGTGGTTGTTGTACACTAGAATGGTTATCATTCCAGAGTAGTACCTCCAACAGAAAAGTTTCCAGGAAAGAGTTGGTCGGATCAGAACCCCGTCTTTTCCTAGCCAGAACTTTAATGTTTGCCAGATAACTACATACTAGTTTGAAATTTACTCTATTTGCATACTTAACCAAGTTTAGTTTGTGTTTGGAAAATATATGGGCTAAAGTGAAAATATAAGTTTATGTAAAGATAGAAATTGAATATTAAATAATTTAACTTGAAAATGAGGATTTTTAGTAAAAACATAATTTTTGAAATTGAAAGGAGTAAGAATGATCAACCAAGCTTTTAAATAAAAGTTTTACACAATTTTAATTAAAATAGGGCTTTTGATCTTTGATAGGTCTATGATTATAACATAAACATGTTAGGGATCATAGATCTAGCTAGTTATGAGAGATTTTTTTAAAGGAAAAGTATGAATAAGCAAGAATATAAGAAGAATTTACTTATGAATATGGAAACGACTTTGAATCTTGAGAGAGTGATTAGAACTTGATATGGTGTGAGAATGAGGGAAGAATGAGGGTCTATTTATAGTGAGGGATCATAAGAAAAACATAAATAAAATGTTTCATGATATTTAAGAGGTTTAAATTCCATTTATATGATATAAGTTTTTTTCTTAATAACATTCATGACTAAATAAATATTAATATTTTTTTTTGTAAAAGGTTTAAATTAATGATCTTTTAAATATTAGTTTTTTTAAAAGATACACACATGGACTTGTTAGTTATAAATGTATGGTTTGATACTTTTTAGCTTTCTTATAACTAATTGTTACATTAACTCCTATGAATATAATAAAGAAAATTTGGAATTAAAATTATGATAACTTAAATTAGTAAATGCATGAGTTAAGAAAGGTTTATAATAATATAGTGAATATGTCATAAGTTTGATATATTATTGGAACATAAGTATGAAATTAGAGGTTTAAGTCCATAGTAAATATAAATCATTTAATATAAAAATGTTTAGTGGAAATAATATTTTATAAATGATGATGTATAAATATGATGTGTTGAAATAAGAGAGCATTTGTAAAGATGACTATGATTGACCATGTGTTAAAATAACTTGTACAATGCATAATGTAAAATGAACACTTGGTTTATGTTGTGTTGAAATTTGAACTTGCTCGTGGATTACATAGGCTTGTATGATGAATACAATGAAATGGAAAAACTAAAATGTTACAGTCTCCCCTACTTTCGGGAATTTCGTCCCGAAATTGAAAGTAGGAAGAGTTTGTAGAGAATAAGTGCAAGTACTTGGTTTGCATTTGATCATCGCATTTCCCAATTAAAGTAGGGGTCACGTTTGGATTCCCAACAAGTTTTGACTGTCGGTTTGAGGAGTACAATCGATAATAAGATTCAGGTTTGATACTCAAAGTCAGGAACGAATGATGATAGTGGATTTAGTTTGAAGATAATTGAGGAGAAAACTGTCGAAGAATATTTTGCACTCTAAAGATGGAATGCATCACTTGAAATGAGAACGATTAGAATATGATGATAAAACGTGTTTAGGATGTATTCTAATATGTTCAAGACACGTTACTGGACAAGAGATTTCACAAACATTGGCTAATGTCAAGATAACATAAAACTTCACGTGACAAGAACAACGCTACTTCTGATAATATGACAGGAACACTTATATATAGGAAGTACCAGCGGCGTATCCACCATGCCCTTATCATATCACATTAGTTTCGTTACTATATATCACAATAGATTTCATGTCATAACACACGACAAAATTCACTATGTTTTTCATGCGCTGACTTTTATAATTACGTGTGCACCCGTAATTACTCAAATCGTCATATGGTCCGTATACATTATTCTATTGCGTGTCGGTACAGAGGTGGGGGAAACACCCAAAAACATTTAGTTTATTATTATTATTTTCATACATGAGTTGTTGATGAGTAATTGTGTATCTAGATGGTAAAGTAAATCAGGGAGTAAAGACTGGCACAACCCCATACATGGGTGCCCTAAGTAGATGCCATACCCTCCAGGTTATCCATAAAGTTTATAGCTCTCTCGTGTTTGAACAATAATACGTCAAACCCCGAGTAACTCAAAGTTTATAGCTTTCTCGTGTTTGAACAAGAATACGTCAAACCCCGAGTAGCTCAAAGTTTATAGCTATCAATAGATAAAGTGAACGATCATGCCTCATGTATATAGTGGGCAATTAATCGCAAACAATGTAAACAGTCTAGTTTCGTGTGTAATGTAGGCACTCAAGTTTCATGTATAGTGTACATAATATAGTACTATGCATATTGTAAATAACCAAGTATCACGTATCGTGTGAACAATATAGTACCATGCATGTTGCAAGTAATCAGGTTCCGTCTAAAATGTGATCAATCTAGTATCATGTATATTGTAAACAACCAAGTATTTGTATCATGTGAAAAATGTATATTGCAAACGAGTAAGTTTCAAGTGTGATGTGAACAATATAGTATCATGCATATTGCAAACAACCAAGTTTCGTGTATAATGTGACTAATTAAGTTTCGTGTATGATGTAAACAAATCAGTTTTCATGTACAATGTGAACGTTCATATGTAAGTAATCGACTCTCATGAGTAGCGTAAGCTATCAAATTTCGTAGGTGATCGAGTTTTGCAGCCAAGCATGTTGCTTGACATTCATGTATCATGTAGGTGGTTGGGTTTTAAGTTTTCAATTTTGTTGAGGTTTATATTGGTGGTTAACGCCTACGTGAAATGATTCGTCTCCTTGAAGTGACTAGTAAGCTCATACATTCTCGAAGATGCAAGGTGATGGGAAGGTTTTGCAGGTAATCAGCATAATGTGTACATGAATATCTAATTTGTGCTTTTTTTTGTTTGTAATTAAAATTTGTACTCTTTTTTGTAAACTAATAAATAAGTGGAATAATAATTTGAGCAGATGGATAATTAGATAAATAAAAACCTTTTAATTCGATTATCATAAAGCAAATGTTTCAAAAGATAATAATGGCCTTATTATTTAATAAATAAGCCAAAATTTAAATAATAATTAGTTTAACGAAATAAAATATCATAATAAAATAGTTAATCAAGTCATCATAAAAAGGATGAAATACTTGTTATTACTTTTATAAAACCATTGGTACAAGACTGGTATTAAGTTTCTTTACGAGGTAAAGGGGGTTTGTAAATAGTTTATACTCTAGATAAAATCTATAAACCAAGAGTTTGATAAATGTTTTGTTTGAACAAAATAACTATATTAGTTAAATCGGGGAAATACCAAGATAATTAGTTTACAAAGAAGGTTTAGATATCAATCATTAAGGAGAGTTAAAAATAATAACATTTATATTTGGGTACAGGATATGGGTTTCAATTTAAGTTTTTAGGAAAACGCGAAATAGGGTATCCGACTAACATCTCAGATAGCTTTCCACCAGGAAGCAGACGAGTACCAAGACGAACATCGTTGTAGTTATTCGTATTGCAAACCAGGCGTCAGCCTTAGTTATTTCCGTATGTGCATCAAGTATTACCTGGTCTCCACTCCTTGCCTCAGAAACTCTACAGTCCTTACATATAGGTGAGCGATATCAGGTGGAACTCCTAAGGCACTAGGAGGTTCCTTGTCTTGTCCTCCTTCTAGATCTAGATGGTTTAGGTTAGGTGTTAAATAAGGGTCTCTCGGAGGTGATTCAGTTTCTCGGAGTCTCAAGTCTGCTCCTAAGCCAATCTACTATGCAGTTAAACATGGATCTGGCAGCTAGTCATACCGGTGACCGGTTGTCTTATGATGGGGACCCAAAGTATTCCTATTGTGTTGACTCTGCTTCAGGGTGATTCTTAGGGGAGTGAGGAGAGTAAGAGACCATGTCTAGCACGAAAAGGTCGTAAGTGTAATGGTAAAAGTACAAAGGTATTCATGAGTTTAAAATTTTGACTAATCATAACACTGTGTTCTTATAATAATATATCAGGATTAACACTTGACCTATAAGTAGTGTACCCACGAAAAGGATTCCCAGGAAAGAGAGATGGGTCACAAGGGACACACTGAAGTACTCAGTCTTTCCTTAGTCAGAATCTTTCATGGACTTACACTTACTCTTCCAGCCATCATATACAAGTGATATTATTATTTGAATTCATGGTTATGGTGAGAATCGTTAGGGATTGTTTCTTGTGGCTCAAGGGTGTGCTTCACATATTGAAGCAGCTTCTTTTCCTCGGATGGTAAGGGCTAAGGGTTTAAACCCTTTGCAAATGATAATAAGGGTGATAAAATTTCAAAGGCATAGGGATGAAGAGGTATAATTGACTTAAATATGATTAAGAGTAAGGATAAAATAGAAGGTTTAGACTTGTGTACCAAATTATAATAATTAAGCGGATGGTGTTTAGATTGCATTCATCTCGCGTATAGTCGAATGGATGCTGCGACAAATCAAAGAGATTCAAGTTCTTATACTTTCAAGAAGACATGCTTTAGCCTATAAGTGAACACTCACTTCGGGAATTCCCAGGAAAGCATACGGATCCTTCGGTTGATTTGGATTTATATGAAATGTTTTCCTAGAAAGAAAACCCAAAGTACAGGCATTCACCCTTCCGGATTGCACATGTTCTCTACTGTCACACCCCCGCCAAGGCGGAAACACGAGGGGCGACGAAATTGAATCATTACACATGGAATAAAGAAAGTACTAAGGAATTTATTGAAAAACCGATAGTCATTACATCAAGTTTAATTCAAATAAAGCAAATAACCAAATAGTTTCATTTTCAATTTAAGTCTATGCTAGGTCCACTAAGCCTTATCCTTGAATCCTAGCGTGAGCACGACAGCAAACTAGTTTCCATTACCTGAAAAACATGCTAAAATAGGTCAACTAAAAAGTTGGTGAGAACATAGGATTTGATAGATATAATAATAGATAACCCGAAGCAATCATAAACAAGTTTCAAATTCCAAGTAATTTAAACTATCATACATGAGTTCACAACCAACCCTAGTGATCGATAGCTCTCCTGCCTAACACCTTGTCAGGGTGTTAGACTATAGTATAAGTGTCAAGAATGCAGTTTCTGAACACCCAGGTCCTTCCAAGTTGATTAGAATCCACAACTTGAAGGACGCTCGGAATTGATTGGCATGCATCAACCCGAGAACCGAATGGGCTAGTCAGGCCAATAGATCTATTTACGTACTCCCGTGGCTTCCCCGAAGTTAATGGTTGTGTAGTTTTAGAAATAAGAGAGACTTTGTAGTAAAAATGACATTTGCAACATGTATAAATCAGTTTAATGTTACTAGAATTGGAAGTTTGTTATTGAATGCAAAGTATAGTTTTGACTCAAGACTTGGTTTCGGTTTTGATATAAGAGCATGTTTTCCACCCCAAAATAGAAAGCAAAAAGGGGCTATGAACTCACCTTGCAGCGGGTGGGATTGATCTTGATTGCTGAAGTAACTTGGTTTAGAAGATGCCTAAATAAGTTCGAGTTTGAGTTAGTTTACAGAATCGTGGAAAGATGAGGGGTTGTTTTGTAATTAGAGGAAAGTAGTTGTCGTATACTAGAGTGGTTATCGTACTAGAGTAGTACCTCCAACAGCAAAGTTCCCAGGAAAGAGTTGGCCGGATCAGAACCCCGTCTTTCCTAGCCAGAACCTTACTATTTGTCAGATAGCTACATACCAGTTTAAAGTTTACTCTATTTGTACACTTTAACCGAGTTTAGGATGTGTCCGGTGAGTTTGGGAAAAGATAAGGATTAAAGTGTAACATACATTTAATAAGGATCGAAATAAATAAGTTGGATAATAGAGGGTTTTAATTAGAAAATTAAGTGCTATAATAAAATATAATTCTAAAAGATAAAAAGAAATTAAGAATTATATAGTTTTAAAAGTAAAACGTTTGAACAAGTTCTAAGGATTTATAAAATATATTTTATAATTCTTACGTTTTAAATTAATCGAAATCGTTTAAAACAATACTTAATAATATATATAGTTTCTCCTTTAAATACGTTATTAGTTTTATAAAAATAAAAAGTGTACAAAATCCCTTTATATTTATTTAAGGAAGAATACATATTTATTTATGCTATTTAAAGGAAAGAATACAATTTATTTATTTATTATAATCAATAATAATATAGAATTTCTAAAGAAAGTAATTTATTTACTTAAAATACATTTTAATTAGAATTAATTATCTAAACTTGCATATGTGTGTGTGTAATTGCTTAAAGGAACAAGACAACACAAAAAAAAAAAGAAACAGCCCCAGGTCTCGAACCCATGACCTGTGGGTTGTGATAAATGCTTTTAACCACTAGACCAGATGCACCATTTAGTTAAATTTCAGTAACAAAAACATTTAAACAAAATCCGACAGTTCATCTTCTTCATTGAAATAAATAAGAACAGAGATCGCATCCTAGAACCCTAAAATCGATTTTGTTTAAACCAGAACAGATCAGAGGATGCGATTGAAGGGAAAGCGAGTACCTTGAGTCGGAATCACACGGATGGAAACCAAACGCCAACGATTTCGCGTCGAGGGATCCTTGCAGCGCCGGAACAGGAAGGAAAAAAAAAAGACGAATTTTTTATGGTAGCTACGTTTAGGAATTTACGTGGGTATTTATAGGGATGATTTGCTCCACCGTAAACTCGAGTTCAGTTGGATTTGAACGAGAATCGTGCGTTTTTGAAGCTTGGATTATCATTGTTACGGGTTTTCAAATTTGGTCTCCGAGGTTCGAATTAGATAACGAACTCAGCGAAAAACTCGTTTCTTTTTTATGGATAAGGCTTAGAATCGAGTTAGAATGGTTTTAATGTTCCGAATTCGATGGATTTTGGTTGAATTTGATGCGATTTTGACTTTTCAAAAGTCAAAATCGTTCTTGAGTATCCAGGGTCCAAAAAATGAGAAAGGGGGTTCAAATGGGGTTCAAAGCCTTTTATCTTTCAAATTACAATTCCCTTATTTAATAATCATTTAAATTTAATTACTTTTATAACTTTCACATTTTTGTAAATAGAAATGGGAATTGAATTGATATATTAACTAAAATGAGGCAAAAAGAACTCGTACATTATGCCGAAGTAGAATTACACGAAATAAAAGTCATACAATTTTTAGAGATGTCACAGTCTCCCCTAGTTAGAAGAATTTCGTCCCGAAATTCCACTAGTAAAGTCTGTGCTAGCATGAAAAAGGTGAGGGTACTTGAGCTTCATCTGGTCTTCACGTTCCCAGGTGAACTCATGACCTCGCTTAGAGTTCCATCTGACTTTAACTATCGGAATGCGACTTTGCCTTAGCCTTTTGACATCACGATCCATGATCTCAACTGGTTTTTCAACATAGCGTAACTTGTCGTCAATCTGAATCTCATCCAAGGGGATAGGTAAAGGGTCATCGGCTAAGCACTTCTTAAGATTAGACACATGAAAAGTGTCATGGATACTGCTGAGTCCTTGAGGTAGTCGAAGTTTGTAGGCAACTGGACCAATCCTTTCCAGGATCTTGAATGGCCCAACATACCTAGGTGCAAGTTTACCCTTCTTCCCGAAACGGACAACTCCTTTCCAGGGGGAAACTTTAAGTAAGACTCTGTCACCGATTTGAAACTCGAGGGGCTTTCTTCGATTATCAGCGTAACTTTTCTGACGATCTCGGGCAGCCTTGAGTCTCTATTGAATCTTGAACACTTTGTCTGAGGTTTCTTGAATGAGCTCGGGACCAGTTATCTGATTATCACCAATTTCAGTCCAACACACAGGTGATCGGCATTTCCTTCCGTACAAGGCTTCGAAAGGTGCACACTTGATGCTGGTGTGATAACTATTATTGTACGAGAACTCAATGAGAGGTAAGTGTGTGTCCCAGTTTCCACCAAAGTCGATTACACAAGCTCTTAGCATGTCCTCTAGGGTTTGTATGGTCCTTTCGCTTTGGCCATCAGTTTGAGGGTGATAAGCCGTGCTAAGATCCACACGCGTCCCTAAGGATTTCTGTAGGGATTTCCAGAATCTGGATGTGAAGCGACTATCACGGTCAGAAATGATGGATACGGGTACACCATGACGAGTAATAACTTCGTTCATGTAGAGCTTGGCTAGTTTTTCCATTTTGTAGTCCTCACGGATAGGGAGGAAATGAGCAGACTTAGTCAAACGATCGACTATGACCCAAATTGAGTCGTGTCCGCTAGAGGTTCTAGGAAGTTTGGTGATGAAATCCATGGAAATTTGCTCCCATTTCCATTGAGGGATTTCAGGTTGCTGGAGTAATCCTGAGGGTTTCTGGTGCTCAGCTTTGACTTTCAGACAAGTAAGACACTTCCCAACGTACAGAGCTATGTCTTTCTTCATTCCGGGCCACCAATAAAAATCTCGAAGGTCTTGGTACATTTTATCGGAACCAGGATGAACTGAGTAGTGGGACTTGTGGGCTTCATCCAAAATGAGTTCTCTAAGGTCATTAAAACTGGGAATCCATATTCGGTCCATAAAGTAGAGAACTTCATCGGACTTGGGCTCTAATTGATTTTCAGATATGCTTGCGAGTTCAGTCTTCAAATCAGTCCTGACAAGAGCTTGTCTTTGGGCTTGAAGGATTTGGGCTTGAAGGCTAGTTTGAACAATCATTCCCAATGCACGAATGCGTGAGGGTTTGATTCTTTCCTTCCGGCTGAGTGCGTCTGCTACTACATTTGCTTTACCAGGGTGGTAACGGATCTCGCAATCATAGTCACTCAGTAGTTCAACCCAACGTCTTTGTCTCATGTTGAGTTCCTTCTGGTCAAAGATATGCTGTAGGCTCTTGTGATCTGTATAAATAACACACTTGGTACCGTACAAGTAGTGTCTCCAAATTTTTAGAGCAAATACCACAGCACCTAACTCAAGATCATGAGTGGTGTAGTTCTTTTCATGCACCTTGAGCTGTCTAGACGCATAGGCAATGACTTTATCTCGTTGCATGAGTACGCAACCGAGACCTTGGTTGGAAGCGTCGCAATATACGACAAAGTCGTCGTTGCCATCGGGAAGGGTTAGGATAGGTGCATTGCATAACTTCTCTTTGAGCAAATGGAACGCGTCTTCTTGTTTCTGTTCCCAAATGAAAGGTTTGTTTTTCTGAGTCAAGGAAGTAAGTGGCAGAGCAATTCTCAAGAAATTCGAGATGAACCTTCGATAGTACCCTGCTAAACCCAGAAAAGAACGGATCTCTGAAGGGGTTTTAGGTGCATTCCAATTCTTGACTGCTTCAACCTTGGATGGGTCGACATGTATACCCTTGTCGTTGATAACATGACCCAGGAATTGAACTTCTCTTAGCCAGAATTCACATTTAGAGAATTTAGCATAGAGTTGTTCCTTTTTGAGAAGTTCTAGGATAAGTTTTAGGTGTTTCTCGTGATCTGCTTTGGTTCGTGAATAGATCAAGATGTCATCAATGAAGACAATGACAAATTGGTCTAGGTAAGGCCTACAGACACGATTCATGAGGTCCATGAATACTGCGGGTGCGTTTGTTAACCCAAAGGGCATGACCACGAACTCGTAGTGTCCATAGCGGGTTCGGAAAGCGGTTTTAGGGATGTCTTCTTCTAGAACTCTGAGTTGGTGATATCCAGATCGGAGATCAATCTTTGAAAAGCAAATGGCTCCTTGTAGTTGGTCAAACAGATCATCAATTCTCGGAAGTGGATACCGATTCTTGACGGTCAGTTTGTTCAACTCTCTATAGTCGATACACATGCGAAACAAACCATCTTTCTTCTTGACAAACAGGATTGGAGTTCCCCAGGGTGAGAAGCTTGGTCGAATAAATCCTTTGTCGAGAAGTTCTTGTAGCTGGCTGGATAGTTCCTTCATCTCAGATGGGGCTAAACGGTAGGGTGATTTGGCAATAGGGATTGCTCCGGGTACAAGGTCAATCCGGAACTCAACTTGTCGGATCGGAGGTAATCTGGGCAAATCATCAGGGAACACTTCTGGGTAGTCTTTGATAATGGGAACATCTTGTATCTTCTTTCCCTCAGATTTCTTCTCGACTATATGAGCTAAGAAAGCCACAGTATCATGCTTTTTAAGATAGCTACGAGCCTTCATACATGAAACAATCTTCAGGTTTTTACCGGGTTTCTCTCCATGAATGTTTAGAGTATCACCAGATGCTAGAGGGATACGAATCACTTTGTCGGCACAAATGATTTCGGCATGATTGTTGGATAGCCAGTCCATTCCAACAACTACGTCGAAGCTGCCGAGTTCCATGGGGATAAGATCAATAGGGAAGGAGTGATCTTCGAGTGTTAGTGAACAACCTCGGACAACAGTATGAGCACGAATCAGTTTACCGTTAGCTAACTCAATAGTATAAGCAGAATCTAGCTTAGTAGGTCTCAAATTAAGCATGGGCTCGAAATCAGTGGAGACAAAACTTTTGTCCGCACCGGTATCGAACAAAATAGAAGTAAAATGATTGTCTAAGAGAAATGTACCCGTGACGACGGCTGGATCTTGACGAGCTTCAGGTGCTCCAATAACGAAAGCTCGACCATTTGCTGCTGGAGTGTTGTTGTTATTCCCTCGGTTCAACCTAGGACAACGGTCTCTAAAGTGATCCAGACCACCACACTCATAACAAGCCCTGTCAGTGTTGTTCCCAGGGGCAACGGTTGCCACAACAGCATTGTTGGCATTAGCTGCGGCAGGAGACTCTTTGCAGAAACGGTTCATGTGGCCAAGTTTGCCGCATTTGTTGCATTTGCGACACTCACCATGGTGGTGAAATGGGCATCGGGGGCACTTGGGTAGGTTACCGGTGTAGGGCTTCCGGGCAGTGGACTGAGGGGTTGGAGCAACTGCATTCACTGGTATAGCAGGAGTTGTCATAGCAAAGTTCTTAGCTGTCTTTTGCTTCTTAGCTGGTCTCTTACTATAGTCCTCCTTAGCTTTCTTTGATCCTTTTCTTGATAGCACCCCTGACTTGACCAGATCATCAGTTAAAGAGGTAGACAGAAGAATTGCAGCCTCGAGAGTAGCAGGAGAAGCTGACATAGTGTGGCCTCTAACTTGAGGGACCAATCCTCCAATATAACGGTCTATCATGCGACTCAGGGGAGTTACCATGTGTGGCACGAGAGTGCATAACTCATGGAACCGAGTAGTGTATTCCATGTGTTCACCTCCATCCATAACATGGTTCCAGAATTCAACTTCAATCTTTTGGAGTTCATTCTTCGGGCAGAACTCAGAGATCATTAACTCCTTAAAGTCGTTCCAAGGCATAGCCAGAGTAGGCTCCCTTCCTCTAGTTCTCACCTGGGCGTTCCACCAAGTAAGGGCTCTTTTCTGGAAGGCACTGGAAGCATATTTGACCTTCAGATTTTCGGGGCAATCACACATGTTAAGGGTGGACTCCATCTTTTCAAACCACTGAAGCAGACCAGTGGCACCTTCACTACCGAAGAACTCAACAGGCTTGCAGGCTAGAAAAGTCTTGTAGGAGGCATTGTTGATGTTGCCACCTGTAGTCCCAGCATTGCGGAGTGCTTCACTCACTTGAGTGACCATACCGGGTAAGACATTAGCAAGTTGGTTGGTGATGATGGTAGCAATTTCATTAACTTGGGTGGTGTCACGTCGAGGAGGCATTCTAGCGAAGATCAAAATGAATGGCAATGTTAGATATGACAAGATAAGATGACAAATGATAGATATAATTATAAAGCAACTAAAGATAGAATTTCATGCATAATTAAATAGTTCCAAATTACAAACGAGGAAAGATAGATACATAATGTCTAGATTTTGAACTAAAATAGGAAAATAAAATGACTAATCAAACTCCGGGTCCATATGATAGATGCTAGAAAGATGTGTTTTAGCCTATAAGCGATACTCACATCAAAGATTCCTAGGAAGATATGACGGGTCCAGGAGGGATTTATACACCACATCTTTCCTAGACAGAATCTTTAATGTACAGGTACCTACTCTTCCAGATTACACATGTTCCTATCATCCACCATTAGGGCACTTAGTTTTGATGAGAGTAATTAAGGAATCGTCTCAGCACCGTCTTCTACTTGTCGTATCTTCGGGGGTCGGCTAGCAGAAGAGCGGGTAGCTCCAATTCTTCTTTTCTTGAAGCTGATCTCAGGAAGTATAGGATTGATCATTCGGGTGATAAGGACAATCTCTGGGCGATAGGGGCTCGTGGCATCGGATCGCAGCTCAGGGTCTTCCATGTCTCGGGCTAGTTGGCTCCAATTGATTGAGCTAACTAATTTTCCAAAAGAGGGTAGTTCTGAACTATCGCGCGTATTGCCGGAAACGTCAGCAGAATAGGACGACATGTCTAGAAGAGAAAAGTTAGCGCGTTAGTACATGTGTGCATGAAATTTCTAATGTGGGGGATTCCTAGGGTTATAGTCTAGGTCTTATGCTATGTGGCCTAATTCTCTATAACCAAGGCTCTGATACCAATCTGTCACACCCCCGCCAAGGCGGAAACACGAGGGGCGACGAAATTGAATCATTACACATGGAATAAAGAAAGTACTAAGGAATTTATTGAAAAACCGATAGTCATTACATCAAGTTTAATTCAAATAAAGCAAATAACCAAATAGTTTTATTTTCAATTTAAGTCTATGCTAGGTCCACTAAGCCTTATCCTTGAATCCTAGCGTGAGCACGACAGCAAACTAGTTTCCATTACCTGAAAAACATGCTAAAATAGGTCAACTAAAAAGTTGGTGAGAACATAGGATTTGATAGATATAATAATAGATAACCAGAAGCAATCATAAACAAGTTTCAAATTCCAAGTAATTTAAACTATCATACATGAGTTCACAACCAACCCTAGTGATCGATAGCTCTCCCGCCCAACACCTTGTCAGGGTGTTAGACTATAGTATAAGTGTCAAGAATGCAGTTTCTGAACACCCAGCTCCTTCCAAGTTGATTAGAATCCACAACTTGAAGGACGCTCGGAATTGATTGGCATGCATCAACCCGAGAACCGAATGGGCTAGTCAGGCCAATAGATCTATTTACGTACTCCCGTGGCTTCCCCGAAGTTAATGGTTGTGTAGTTTTAGAAATAAGAGAGACTTTGTAGTAAAAATGACATTTGCAACATGTATAAATCAGTTTAATGTTACTAGAATTGGAAGTTTGTTATTGAATGCAAAGTATAGTTTTGACTCAAGACTTGGTTTCGGTTTTGATATAAGAGCATGTTTTCCACCCCAAAATAGAAAGCAAAAAGGGGCTATGAACTCACCTTGCAGCAGGTGGGATTGATCTTGATTGTTGAAGTAACTTGGTTTAGAAGATGCCTAAATAAGTTCGAGTTTGAGTTAGTTTACAGAATCGTGGAAAGATGAGGGGTTGTTTTGTAATTAGAGGAAAGTAGTTGTCGTATACTAGAGTGGTTATCGTACTAGAGTAGTACCTCCAACAGCAAAGTTCCCAGGAAAGAGTTGGCCGGATCAGAACCACGTCTTTCCTAGCCAGAACCTTACTATTTGTCAGATAGCTACATACCAGTTTGAAGTTTACTCTATTTGTACACTTTAACCGAGTTTAGGATGTGTCCGGTGAGTTTGGGAAAAGATAAGGATTAAAGTGTAACATACATTTAATAAGGATCGAAATAAATAAGTTGGATAATAGAGGGTTTTAATTAGAAAATTAAGTGCTATAATAAAATATAATTCTAAAAGATAAAAAGAAATTAAGAATTATATAGTTTTAAAAGTAAAATGTTTGAACAAGTTCTAAGGATTTATAAAATATATTTTATAATTCTTGCGTTTTAAATTAATCGAAATCGTTTAAAACAATACTTAATAATATATATAGTTTCTCCTTTAAATACGTTATTAGTTTTATAAAAATAAAAAGTGTACAAAATCCCTTTATATTTATTTAAGGAAGAATACATATTTATTTATGCTATTTAAAGGAAAGAATACAATTTATTTATTTATTATAATCAATAATAATATAGAATTTCTAAAGAAAGTAATTTATTTACTTAAAATACATTTTAATTAGAATTAATTATCTAAACTTGCATATGTGTGTGTGTAATTGCTTAAAGGAACAAGACAACACAAAAAAAAAAAGAAAGAAACAGCCCCAGGTCTCGAACCCATGACCTGTGGGTTGTGATAAATGCTTTTAACCACTAGACCAGATGCACCATTTAGTTAAATTTCAGTAACAAAAACATTTAAACAAAATCCGACAGTTCATCTTCTTCATTGAAATAAATAAGAACAGAGATCGCATCCTAGAACCCTAAAATCGATTTTGTTTAAACCAGAACAGATCAGAGGATGCGATTGAAGGGAAAGCGAGTACCTTGAGTCGGAATCACACGGATGGAAACCAAACGCCAACGATTTCGCGTCGAGGGATCCTTGCATCGCCGGAACAGGAAGGAAAAAAAAAAGACGAATTTTTTTATGGTAGCTACGTTTAGGAATTTACGTGGGTATTTATAGGGATGATTTGCTCCACCGTAAACTCGAGTTCAGTTGGATTTGAACGAGAATCGTGCGTTTTTGAAGCTTAGATTATCATTGTTACGGGTTTTCAAATTTGGTCTCCGAGGTTCGAATTAGATAACGAACTCAGCGAAAAACTCGTTTCTTTTTGATGGATAAGGCTTAGAATCGAGTTAGAATGGTTTTAATGTTCCGAATTCGATGGATTTTGGTTGAATTTGATGCGATTTTGACTTTTCAAAAGTCAAAATCGTTCTTGAGTATCCAGGGTCCAAAAAATGAGAAAGGGGGTTCAAATGGGGTTCAAAGCCTTTTATCTTTCAAATTACAATTCCCTTATTTAATAATCATTTAAATTTAATTACTTTTATAACTTTCACATTTTTGTAAATAGAAATGGGAATTGAATTGATATATTAACTAAAATGAGGCAAAACGAACTCGTACATTATGCCGAAGTAGAATTACACGAAATAAAAGTCATACAATTTTTAGAGATGTCACATCTACTAATTTTAGAACACAAAACTATGACGGGATTTGAAAAATTTATTGTATGTCAAAACTTAGGATAGCATTTAGTGATATCAAATAGGTATTGTGCAAATAGTGCAAATAGTGTAGAAAATAAGGTATCACAGGAGTAGCGGTTTTTTTTTTGTAAATATGTAGGTTATCAAGTAATATAGCACATAAGATAATTCGTATAATGCACTAGATAATATGTAGGATAATTACACCAAGGTACCCTAAGGTTATACACTATAGACTAAGAATATGTTCCAAGTAATCCATGTAGTTTCAAATAGTTTCATGTAGTCCTTAGATTGTTATAATAGTTCATGTAATTGCTTCATGCAGGCAGAAGTAGATAGATGTGGCTAAGTATGTGTATAAATGAGTATAGAGTGGAGTTCCTAATAAAAGACACGAGTTAAACTCATGTTTGGGGACTCCTAGGTTATAGTCTAGGTCATGTGTGTCTAATAACCTAATTCCCTATAACCATGGCTCTGATACCAATCTGTCACACCCCGGCCGGCGGCGGATTAAATGCCGGGGCTGACGCGGTTGTTCATAAGCACATGATCATCTATTAAATATGATAATATTTATTATTCAAATTAAAAGCATCCGTTACATAGGAAAATGAAACGTTCAAAACATAATTTAAATTAAACTAGGTCCAAGTCTTAGGTAAGCAAGTAGTCCTCAAACAGGTGCACCTGAAACATGTAAGTAACTGTCAACTACAAGTAGTTGGTGAGATACACAGGTTTTGACACCAAAGAGTTAGTATAGATTACAATTCAATATGTTCAACGCATGTCTAAAGCATATATGTGAGAACATACAAGGTTCCAAGCGTACAATTCAAGCCTGATAATAGAAAACTAGATACGCAATCCCACTGATTGCCATTTTGAAAAAGGGAGCAAGCGGATACTACAAGTTATAGTTGATACCCAACAAAAACCGCCAAGGTCTTGTGGTAAGTTATAGTTTCAGTTTCCCATATAAATGATCATGTTAGGTACTACCTTAGGCTTGGGCTGCAAGTTAATGAATGTACTGCCATGAAACACATGCAATGGTCACCAAGTAGTTCAAATATAAGGCATAAAGATCAAGCACAAGAACATAGATACTGAATTGTTTAAATAGATAAAGTTGATAACATGTTTCACCCCAAAAGCAAAAACAGTAAAAAAAAAGGGCTATGTAAACTCACCTTGCAATGAGTAGTTTGGATGTCACACAAGTATATTGCACAAATGTTCTAGCTAATCACAAGGTTAACCTATGTTTGATGGAACATATATATCAATGATTTGTACAACTGAAATAGAGAATCCTATTGTGCGAGGAGATTGATGTGTGTGTCCTCATTTTAATAATAAAATAATTATTTGAGATGCAAATAATATTTTATGTAAATCTTTGATAAATATTTGTATTCTAATAAGTGAAAGAATTAATAACGATGTTGTTTGTTTGTAATAATTATATAAACGTATGAATAAATAATTAGGTTTCTTTTGTTTGTAAATAAATACACAAATAAATAAATGACTAGTTTTCTTTTATTTGTAATTGCATAAATTAATAGATAGATAGATGAATAAATAAATGAGTAATAATTAGTTGAGTAATTAAATAATTTACTACATAAATAAATGAATGAAACCTTTCATTTGATTTATGAAAAACAAGTGTTAAAAATAATGATTTAGTTAGTTGGTAATTAAACCAAAATTTAAAGTATAATAATGTTTTAATTAATTAATAATTAAACCATAATTAATTATTAATTAAAAGTATAGAATTGAGTTTTAAATGTTCTCATATAATAAAAATAAATTATATAAAAGTTTTTATAAATATTTATAAAGAAGTGAGTTTATAATCATAATCATAATTAGTTGAAAGTGGTTGTTGTACACTAGAATGATTATCATTCCAGAGTAGTACCTCCAACAGAAAAGTTCCCAGGAAAGAGTTGGTCGAATCAGAACCTCGTCTTTTCCTAGCCAGAACTTTAATGTTTGCCACATAACTACATACTGGTTTGAAATTTACTCTATTTGCATACTTAACCAAGTTTAGTTTGTGTTTGGAAAGTATATGGGCTAAAGTGAAAATATAAGTTTATGTAAAGATAGAAATTGAATATTAAATAATTTAACTTGAAAATGAGAATTTTTAGTAAAAACATAATTTTTGAAATTAAAAGGAGTAAGAATGATCAACCAAGCTTTTAAATAAAAGTTTGACACAATTTTAATTAAAATAGGGCTTTTGATCTTGGATAGGTCTATGATTATAACATAAACATGTTAGGGATCATAGATCTAGCTAGTTATGAGAGATTTTTTTAAAGGAAAAGTATGAACAAGCAAGAATATAAGAAGAACTTACTTATGAATATGGAAACGACTTTGAATCTTGAGAGAGTGATTAGAACTGGATATGGTGTGAGAATGAGGGAAGAATAAGGGTCTATTTATAGTGAGGGATCATAAGAAAAACATAAATAAAATGTTTCATGATATTTAAGAGGTTTAAATTCCATTTATATGATATAAGTTTTTTTCTTAATAACATTCATGACTAAATAAATATTAATATTTTTTTTTGTAAAAGGTTTAAATTAATGATCTTTTAAATATTAGTTTTTTTAAAATATACACACATGGACTTGTTAGTTATAAATGTATGGTTTGATACTTTTTAGCTTTCTTATAACTAATTGTTATATTAACTCCTATGAATATAATAAAGAAAATTTGGAATTAAAATTATGATAACTTAAATTAGTAAATGCATAAGTTAAGAAAGATTTATAATAATATAGTGAATATGTCATAAGTTTGATATATTATTGGAACATAAGTATGAAATTAGAGGTTTTAGTCCATAGTAAATATAAGTCATTTAATATAAAAATGTTTAGTGGAAATAATATTTTATAAATGATGATGTATAAATATGATGTGTTGAAATAAGAGAGCATTTGTAAAGATGACTATGATTGACCATGTGTTATAATAACTTGTACAATGCATAATGTAAAATGAACACTTGGTTTATGTTGTGTTGAAATTTGAACTTGCTCGTGGATTACATAGGCTTGTACGATGAATACAATGAAATGGAAAAACTAAAATGTTACAAATGATATGGAAGGAGTTCTTGAGAGAGTGACTGCTCTGGAAGCTCAGCTACATGTAGCAAACCATACTGCTGAAGGTCTTCAAGAGAGGGTGACTCACTTGGAAGCTCAACTGCAAGCAGCTCTATTTCCTGAGGAGATTCCACTTTCTGACGGCGAGGAAGAGCCCTTCGAGAAGGAGCCCTTCGAGGATGAGCCCTTGGAGGAGGAGCCACCTGAGGAGGAACCAGTGGAGATCGATGATGCACAATCATATGTTTCTTCTAATGACGAAGATGTTTGATGATCTTCCTATTCTATCTTCCCTTTTCATGCATGTTTTGCTTTTGTTATTTCTCTTTTCAAACCTAAATGGGTAACGTTGTTCCCATTCAATAAAAGAATGAGAAGTTTAATGTTTGAATTATTTATTTTGTGGCCTTACAATTTATTTAATTTTCAAAATATTAGATGTTGTATTTCTTTACTCGTACATAAATAATGTTTAATATGCGATATATTACTCATTGTTTTGTATTTGTGAATGTGAAGAATAATGTCAGGAAGACGACGTGGAGGTCGTGCTGGTGGCCGAGGTACCATTAACATGACGGCAGCGGAGCTAGCGGCACAAATAAACGATAGTGTGGCGGAGGCTCTAGCAGCACAGAATGCTGTAGGTAAATGCTCTAGCTATTGACTAATGATGTCAATTCATCTCTTAAAAAGCCTGTCCTAAACTCTATAATTCCAATCCTATTTTGTTTTTGACTCCAGGTCCGCAAAACCCGCAACCAGCCTGCGCCTTCAAGGCATTCATGGATTGTAGTGGAGCTGAAAGAGCTGTCGGACTACTTCGTTGGTTCGAGAAAGTAGAATCAGTGATTGCCATGTGCAACTGCCCAGTGGCAAATCAGGTCAAGTTCGTCGCTGGAACTTTGGAGGGCCCGGCTCTCACATGGTGGAACGCCCTGGTCCAGATGTTGGGTCTGGCCATGGCAAATGGACTCCCGTGGGAAGAGTTTAAGTCGATGATGAAGGAGGAGTATTGTCCTCGTGATGAAATTCAGAAGTTAGAAGGAGAGTTCTGGAACCTAAAGACGGAGGGTTTTGAAATTGAACTCTATACCACGCGTTCACATGAACTTGCTACTATGTGCCCGCATATGGTGACCCCTGATTACAAGAGAATTGAACTATACATTGGAGGTCTAGTTCCTCAAATACAAAGCATGGTTACTTCATCCAACCCTACCACTATCCAGCAGACTATCCGACTTGCCCATAAGTTAACCGATCTGGCGGTGACTCAAGGGACTCTACCTCCGAGAGGTTCGATCTCTAAATCCACCGATAATCATAAACGCAAGTTTGACCACCACTCCAATAACCACTCCAACTCTCACTCCAAAGGACCCCAGTCCAACCAACCCCAGTTTAATCAACTGCAGCAGCATCAGCGTAGGTTTGAGCCTGCTAAGAACTTCAACCAGTCGACCTCTTCAGGTCAAAACCAGGGTGGTTACGCGGGAAAGTCTCCTAAGTGTAACAAGTGCAACTTCCATCACTTCGGATTTTGCAATCGTTGTCAGCGGTGTGGCAAAATAGGTCATGCTGCCAAAGATTGTAGGGGCGAATTACAAGCCAAGCAGCCTTTTCAACAGCCTGGATTTACAAAGGGTTGTTTTGAGTGTGGGAAGGAGGGACATATTCGGAAGAATTGTCCTCAATTGAAGAAAGGGGGTAATGGAAACCACAACCCTAACCAGAATAACAACAATGGGGGTAACAATGGCAATGGTGGAGGAAATGGTGCGAAGGGACGAGCCTTCGTGCTAGGATCTGGAGAAGCTCGTTATGATCATAATGTGGTTACCGGTAAGTTTCTCTTAAATAATTACTTTGCTTCTGTCCTTTTTGACACTGGTGCTGATAGGAGTTTTATATCTAAGAAACTTAGTGATATGATAAAAGGAACTCCAACTCTGTTAGAAGCTAAGTATACAATAGAGATAGCTGATGGCCAAATAATTGAAGCAACTCACATTCTTAAGGGATGTAAGCTTGAGCTAGCTAAACATATACTTGATATCGACCTTATGCCGGTCACACTTGGTAGTTTTGATGTAATTGTCGGCATGGATTGGTTATCTAAAAACTAAGCTGAAATTATCTGTCATGAGAAAATTGTTCGTATTCCTCTCCCGAGTGGAGAAACCCTTTCCGTCCAGGGCGAAAAAGTTGGTGCAGTCATGGGCATCATATCCTTTATGAAAGCACAAAAATGCCTTTGAAAATGACATACGGCTATTTTGGCTCTCGTTGCTGAGCAGCCGTCAGAAGAGAAGAAGATTGATGATATCCCCATCGTTCGTGAATTTTTAGAAGTATTTCCCGAGGATCTGCCTGGTCTGGTACCACACCGACAGGTTGAATTTCAAATCGATCTAGCACCCGGAGCGGCACCGATTGCTCGGGCACCTTACAGACTGGCACCTAGTGAATTGGAAGAGCTATCTACTCAGTTACAGGATTTGTTGGATAAGGGTTTCATCCGACCTAACTCATCGCCATGGGGAGCTCCAGTCCTGTTTGTCAAGAAGAAGGACGGAACCTTCCGTATGTGTATCGACTACCGTGAACTGAATAAGGTCACAATCAAGAATCGTTATCCTTTGCCTCGTATAGATGACATATTTGACCAACTCCAAGGATCAAGTTTCTATTCCAAGATAGATCTCAGGTCCGGCTACCATCAATTGAGAGTCCGAGATGAGGATATTTCTAAGACTGCTTTCAGGACAAGGTACGGCCACTATGAATTTATGGTCATGCCTTTCGGATTAACCAACGCACCTGCGGTATTCATGGACCTCATGAACCGTGTGTGTAAGCCTTACCTTGATCAATTCGTCATCGTTTTCATCGACAACATTCTCAATTATTCCAAGAACAAGGAGGAACATGAGGAACATCTACGCCTAAACTTGGAATTACTTAACAGGGAACAACTATATGCTAAGTTTTCCAAGTGTGAATTGGATCCGGGAGGTTCAATTCTTAGGACATGTGGTTAACGAGAAAGGAATACATGTCGACCCATCAAAGATAGAAGCCATCAAGAATTGGGCAGCACCGACGACTCCGACTGAGGTGCGACAATTTCTGGGATTGGCTGGTTATTACCGTCGATTCATTGAGGGAATTTAAAAAATTGCAGAACCTCTCACTGCCTTAACTCAAAAGGGTAAAGCCTATAACTGGGGCAATAACCAAGAGTCAGCATTCCAACATCTTAAACAGAAACTTTGCAGTGCACCTATTCTAGCTCTTTCGGAAGGAACGGATGATTTTGTGGTGTATTGTGACGCGTCTATTCAGGGTCTAGGTTGTGTGTTAATGCAACGAGAAAAGGTGATCGCGTATGCTTCGCGTCAACTAAAGGTTCACGAGAAAAACTACACCACTCATGACTTAGAGTTGGGAGCTGTAGTTTTCGCACTTAAGATATGGAGACATTACTTGTACGGTACCAAGTGCACTATCTACACCGATCACAAGAGTCTCCAGCACATCTTCGAGCAGAAAGAGTTGAACATGCGACAACGTCGTTGGGTTGAACTCTTAAATGATTATGACTGTGCGATCCGGTACCACCCGGGTAAAACTAATGTTGTAGTTGATGCCCTAAGTCAAAAGGAAACGAAACCCAAACGAGTTCGAGCATTACAGGTTACTATTCACCCTGGATTACCTGATAAAATCCGTAGTGCTCAACTCGAAGCCCTGAAAGAGGAAAACCTACCGCTGGAAGGTACACGCGGTATGGAAGCACAACTCGAGGTCAAATCTGACGGTATTCGCTATTTCGCCGAGCGAATATGGGTTCCGGTATTCGGAAATTTAAGGGAACTAGTCATGAATGAGGCTCATAAAGCTCGTTACTCTATTCATCCAGGTTCCGACAAGATGTACCATGATCTAAAGGTGCTATATTGGTGGCTGAAGATGAAGACCGATATAGCCACTTATGTGAGTAAGTGTCTGACCTGCGCGAAGGTCAAAGTTGAATATCAAAAGCCATCCGGTCTTCTCCAACAACTAGAAATTCCCATGTGGAAATGGGAACAAATCTCCATGGACTTTATTACAAAATTGCCACGAACTCCTACCGGATGTGATACCATTTGGGTAATTGTTGACCGTTTAACAAAGTCCGCTTACTTCTTAGCAATCAAGGAAACCGAAAAATAGATAAGCTTACTTGTACTTACTTGAAAGAAGTAGTCTCTCGGCACGGGGTGCCAATCTTTATCATTTCGGATCGTGATGCACGATTCACTTCTCGTTTCTGGCAGTTATTACATAAAGCTTTAGGCACGCGTCTAGATATGAGCACAGCATACCATCCTCAAACTGATGGCCAAACAAAACGTACTATCCAAACTGTGGAGGACATGCTACGAGCTTGTGTGATCGATTTCGGTAAGACTTGGGAGTCTCACCTACCGTTGGTGGAATTTTCCTACAACAACAGTTATCACACTAGCATCAAGGCAGCTCCATTTGAAGCACTTTATGGATGGAAATGTCGTTCTCCAATTTGTTGGGCCGAGGTTGGGGATAGTCAACTTACAGGTCCTGAACTCGTACTTGAAACTTCTGAGAAAATCGTTCAAATCCGAAACCGTATGGCGGCAGCTCGTCATCGTCAAAAGAGCTATGTCGACAAGCGTCGTAAACCCTTAGAGTTTCAAATAGGTGACATGGTCTTACTCAAAGTCTCACCTTGGAAAGGTGTCATTCGCTTCGGGAAGCGAGGTAAACTAAACCCTCGTTATGTTGGACCTTTCAAGATAGTAAAGAGAATTGGCCCAGTCGTGTATCAACTGGACCTGTCGGAAGGACTTAGTGGTGTACACGATGTCTTTCATATCTCAAATTTGAAGAAATGTCTAGCAGACGAGTCTCTCGCGGTTCCTCTTGACTAACTACACATTGATGAACAGTTACGTTTCATCGATGAACCCGTGGAAATTATGGATAGGGAAGTCAAAACGTTAAAGCACAGTAAAATCCCTATTGTCAGAGTTCGTTGGAACTCGAAACACTGACCGGAATTCACGTGGGAGCGCGAGGATCAGATGATGCGCAAATATCCTAATCTGTTCAAGCACTCTGCGTCAAATTCTTAAGGTACTATTTTAATTTTCGGGACAAAAATTCTTTCAACTAGGGATGATGTGATATCCCGGAAATTTTTTTTTATTATTTATTTATTTATTTAATTTTCGTGACGAAAATTCTTTCAACTAGGGGATGATGTGACAATCCGAACTTTTCAGTTAGCTCCGTTAGAAATTTCGTTAAGTTTTCTGTTAAAACTTAACCCAGTTAACTCAATATTAAACCCCAAGGACCAATTATGTCAATAATCCAAACTTAAACTCAAGGGACTAGTTGTGTAACATCTCTAAACCATTTGGTTGACTCTACAAAGTCAAAATCTAATGAGATTTATTCCTGTTGACTTTTTTAGTCAAACTAACAAGGCCCTAACTCAATTAACTAGATCAAAACCTTAGGGACTAATTCTGTCAAAACTCTAAACTCATATTTATCTGAAAATAGAGGGACTAATCCTGTAATTAAGCCAATTTCAATTTCTGTTGACTTTCATAAGTCAAACAGAGTGTTCTTGAGCCTGAATTCACGAAATCAGTAACATTTAACGACACCATTAAGGTGTTAAAACATCATTAATTCGTAAATTAAAACCAATAATGAGGATTAAACTCATAACCGTCGACTACAACTCTTTTACTCGCAAATCTGTATCAATTCGATCCTCACAATTGAAATCACCCCTCTACACACGTTAGACGACTCTCTCTGAAGCTTTTGCACAAATTGAATTGGCCGGATTAACAACGGAAGCCGCCGGAGACCAACTAGTTGCAGCCGGAACCTGTTCTAGTCGAAATCTATTAATCCGATATCAATTCAGGTAATTTGTTACACCTTCAGCTTTGTTTCCATGTCATATATGAAAGCCTTAACCAAATTAGGGCTTACATTATCGAATTCAACTCAAACCAGATTCTAGGGTTCATCGTAAACCAGTTTAATCGATCAAGACCCTAGACTCTATTTAAATCCAATTAATATACATGATTAGCTTCGCAATCCTCTGTATATCGAAAGCCCTATCTTAATTTTGATTTCCATTATCGAATTCATCATGATCTGATACCTAGGGTTCATACGACTTCGGTTTAGTCGAACCCTATCATTTCGATACGGATTACTGAAATTGAATGCATCAGTAGACTCGCCTTGATGCATACATTAAAAGCCCTATGAAATCTAGGGGTTTTATCATCGAATCGAAACCGGATCGAACCTAGGGTTCGTATGGCTTTCTGGTTAATCGAACTCATACCAGTACCCATTTTAAATGAAATTAAACTACATCATCAGATTCACAATGTTGTTTTTGTTAAAAGCCCTATGATTCTAACAACTTTTATTATCAGAATCTCATGAATCGATTTTGTGTTCATAATCTAGGGTTACGACCCGTTTTTCCTAAATTCAGCGACCTTAGACCAGTTTCTTTTGAAATTAATCACTCACACAAGATCGCAAGCATCTGTTTAACAAAACCCCTTTGTTGTTTTGGTCGACCATCATCGAAATCGACGGATTTGGGATGGTTCAGTCGCGTGGTTGTATGGAAAGAGGGAAACACTGGGTTTGATTGATAAAACCAAATAGAACCTGGTTTGTACGCGATACCCTAGCGGGCGGGACTGGTTGGGTCAGTGTGCGTGTGAGGGAGAGACCCGGGTTCGAGACCGGACTCCCACAACTATTTTTTGAGTATTTTTATGTTATATTTAATTAATAAAAATCAAACTCTATAATATTATATTATTAAATAAATGTGTTTTAGCCCGGGAAACAGCCCGTAAGGCTCGGGTTTGAATTATTAACATATTTTTATTCCCACTTTTATAAATAAAATATTATTGTTATTATCAACTAAAAATAATATGTTTATATTATTTTCAAACTGTAATTACGTATAAAACAATATGTTTATATTATTTTCAAACCGTGACCCGTAATATTAAATAATATACATATTTATATTATTTCGAACCATTTTATAACGTCGTGTATCGATTGAGACTAAATAATAATATAATTGGTTATATTATTTACTCGTATATATATTATTATTTTCTTATTTTTTGTGAATGACAAAACACCCGGTTATATTTATTATTATTTGTGTCATTCGTCGCGTAAAGTAATTCCTAACTCCGTGGACACTTTCGTCCACTCTTGAATATTAGAGCGTTTTTTAGGACGTTTCTCATTCCGTGTCGCTGTCACAATTCCCATTTTTATCCCTAATTTATGTTTTTATAATTTTAGGGCATTCGTAAGTCTTTTGAGACTTACACACGTGGTTCCAACTTATCCTTTGTGTGATACTACATACAACGCAACGCATGTGAGTTTTCACAGCCCCTTTTTACTGTCTTAATCTGGGGGAGAAAACATGATTAAACTATTTTGAGATTTTGTAATTCGTACGTTATCGATGTTAAAGCTAAGCGTAACACGCTATCACAGAAAGTCCTCATCTTATATTGGATCGTTAATATGGATCTTAGCAAGGTAATATTTAGTAGTACTACTGGGTTTGACAAATCCCACCTGCGTTAGTCGCGCTAACTCGATTAGAGATTGAACGGGTGAAATGTTAGCCTACTCACACCGCCAGTGTTGATAGACCTGGCAGGAGACAAATAAACAAACAGTCAGCTTCGGTTGCGAGCGCTTGAGTTAAACATGAACATAGGTTAGCTACCTATAGATACATATTGAATGATCATAAATATGGTAAACGCTTATTTATATATTGAAACCTGTGAACTCACCAACCTCGTGTTGACATAATTTCTTACATGTTTTCTCAGGTCGCTAAGATAAGGCACAGGTGCACATTAAGGCATGCATGAGATTCACCTATTTTGATTATTGCTTATTTATGTTTGTTTGGATTATTTTGTATTGTACTTGGCTTGGTTGGACGTTTGGACTTTTGGTTTGGGCGCGTGTGTTTTGCGCATTTTCTTTTCTTTACGCTTCCGCATTGAAACTCTTATTGACATGATATTTTCATTTGAGTCTCATGTAGAGTCGTTCAAAGTAACTAATGTCTGAGATCCTGGTTCGTCACTTCCCAAACGGTAAAACTCCGTTAGTTGAAATTGGGGGTGTAACAGTAATGCATCATGAATGGTTCTAGGAGGATGTGGAAGAATGGGGAATTTGTTATTTGTTGGAAGATTATGAATGTATGCGGTGCAATGATGGTGTGTACATATAACAGGTGGGGGTGTACATATAACTAGTAATTTTGAAGGTTCATCACCACATTTCTCTATTGCCTTCTGGATCCCATATGTCATTCTTGCTAACACATAAACAGTTTGTAAGCAATTGAATTTTGTACGTTTATCCTATTTGGGCCACCAACTCTTTGTTAAAGGTAATGCATCATGAATGGTAGAGAAGGTGAAACGAGAATAGGTAGAAGAACCTCTCCCTTATTGGTGTTCAACCAATCTACACGTGAAGAAAATATCCAAATTTATTTGACGATGTAAAAGTTATATATTTATCGTAAACCATATTTAGGGGTTATCTTTATCGGATACACATTTGTTAACTTCACAATTATTGTACTTTATGTGGTAACTTTTGCATTGTATATGGTCAAACATTCTTTGGTACTTTGTGTGGTAACTTTTGCAATGTATATGGTCAAAACAGTATATATCGCTTGTTTGTTACTTGTAAGAAGCGAGATTCTTTTTTATGGGTAGACGATGGATTGAAGTGAAAATGTGGAACTAAAAAGGAATGAGGCTGCTACCATTTGTGACCGAAGTACCAAACAACACATACCCATGAAATTTGAATCAAAACCACGGAGAAGGTCCGTAAAGGTAGAGAAGGGGCAATGACTTTTCAATAATTCCTTTCTTTTCATTCTCAACTTTTACAGTAACTCTCATCTTTTGATGACAGTTGGAGGAAGTTCATGATACATAATGAAGTGCAAGAGGTTGACTAATACTGAGACGAGTGCATCATAAATGGCTGATACACATTATCGACAAAGGGGTTATCTTTGTGTAAGTTGGTTTACGATGTGTATTATTGTGTTTACACGTAAGAAAACTAATTCAAACGATACCTACGTAAATGAAGAAATTAGCAGGGATGATGATAAGAGCTTCTTCTACATCGTCAAAGTACCAATTAGTTTACCAAAGTACCAAACATCACATACCGATGAAGCTTAAATCAAAATTACGCAGAAGGTCAGTAATGGTAGATAATGTACAGTGACTCTCCAATAATTCCTTCATTTTCATTCTCAACTTTAAAGTGACTCTCATCTTTTGGTGACGGTTGGAGGAAGTTTATGATAAATAATAGAGTGCAAGAGTTTACTTTATGGTGTTCACACACCAAGGAAACATGGTGTTTGACTTATTGGTGTTCAACCAATCTACATGTGAAAAAACAATATCCAAATTTATTTGACGATGTAGAATAACCTCTCACAGAATCTGATCTACTTCACACAATACACATTATCACCTTTACCCCTGAACCTCAGTCAGTTTATTTCACATGTCGTGAAGTTAACAAATGCGTATCCAACATTCAAAAGATGGTTGTCGGTGGTCAAATGGGATGGTATGGAGGTTGGGGAGGTGATATGGTGTGGAGGCCTAAAATGTTGAAAGAGTCTTTAATTGAATGTAGACAATAATAAAACTACAAGAACAAATACAAAAACTTCATAAAAAATCCAATAGTAGCTGCTAATTTGTAATTTTTTCAATTATCTATCTATCTAGTTTAATTGAGTTCACAATAAATAAAAAAAATTAAAAATTAAAAGATATTTATGGCATACGGGTCGTATTGTACCATACGACCCATGTGCCACCAACCGTATTGTACCATACTACTCGTAACATTGCTTGAATTGAATGTTTTAAAAGCATACGAATCGTATGGTACAATATGACTCGTATACGACATAATGATTGTGTGTGCGTATAAGAGATGAGGGTTTGTATAACCAAAGCCTTTTGAAAATCACATTTACTTATTTAGAGCATTCATATTCGTTTGGTATATGTTTGTGGGTGAGTTTTGTATATTTTAAGGAGTGGATTAAAATGGTTGTGAGTGCAGTAGAGAGAAAATGTATAAATTTTTTTATATTTGTGAAAACACTGTTCATATGTGTAAATTTTTTAATATTTTTTTAAAGTATTTGTGAATGGAGGAGAGAGAAGAGTTAATGATAAATATATAAAAAATATTATTTAATTAAAAATAATAGAAAAAACTAGTAATTTTTAGTATATTATAAGAATAATGATAAGAAATGTGGTGCGAAATGCTCTTAAATCAATTATTTATGAGGAACAAAATGCGGGGCTTATCAGAACGACAGAACATGTGTTGTCAACATAAAATTTGGAAATAAATGATTTCCGTAGAGGATCCACCCCATCCATCCCCTATCTAAATCCAAATCTAACCCTAACCCATAAATCCTCTAATCTTCATCAACACAACACAACACACAGTAGAGAGAGAAAGACACCCAGAGTTAAGAGAGAGAAAGCAGCAGCAACAGATGCACAAAAACCCACATCACAATTCACAAACTTTACATCATCCTTCCTAACTCTCAACCATATGAAATGAAATCTCTTTCATCACCTACACCATATTCTATAGAGATCGGTATATCTTTCATATTCAACATCAACTCTTCGGTCCTTGGATTGGATTTGGTGGATCTTTAAAGAATCCACTGATCGATCTTCTTGGGTGAAAGTCAATGGTCCATTGAAACCAAGATACGGTGAAAGATCCATACTTTTCAATCTTGGATCAAAAGTACTTCAAAACCCTAATTTTGCAACTTAAGGTTGGAAGAGCTAGATCGATGGATCAGATAACGGCATCATCGCACGGTCACTCTCTTCCGCCCCCTTTTCATACGAGAAACTTCAATCGGCATCAGTTTCAGCAACAGAATTCCGAAGATGAACAAAGCGGTACGAGTGGTCTCAACATGGGAGGTCATAAAAGAGACCGTGATGAGAAAAGCAACGACGAGATGTTAAACGGCAGCGGTGGCGGTGGTAGCAGCGAAGGTAAAGAAGGAGATATCGGACGGCGGCCAAGAGGGAGACCAGCGGGTTCTAAGAACAAACCTAAACCACCGATTATTATCACAAGAGACAGCGCCAACGCGCTTAGAACCCATGTCATGGAGGTTGCCGATGGTTGTGATGTGATGGAAAGCATCTCCAACTTTGCGCGGCGGCGCCAGCGTGGCGTGTGTATTATGAGCGGTAGCGGCACCGTCACAAACGTCACTCTCCGACAACCCGCGTCGCCAGGTGCCGTGGTGACATTGCACGGTCGGTTTGAGATCTTGTCGCTGTCAGGCTCTTTTCTACCTCCACCAGCCCCACCTGCCGCCACTGGCTTGACTATTTATCTAGCCGGTGGGCAAGGGCAGGTGGTTGGTGGAAGCGTGGTTGGGGCCTTACTGGCCGCCGGGCCCGTGGTTATCATGGCGGCGTCGTTTAGCAACGCCGCCTATGAGAGGCTTCCTCTGGAAGAGGAGGAGTCTACTTTACCAATGCAAGGTGGCTCCTTAGGATCTCCGGGAGCCATCACTCCCCCACTACAACAACAGCAATTGTTAACAGATCCTTCACTCTTTCAAGGCATGTCTCAAAACCTACTCAACTCGGTTCAGTTACCAAACGACGATTATTGGGGCAACGATGGTGGCAACAACGGCGGCAGTGGTCGTCCGCCATACTAACTATAACGTCAAGAATGGAATGTACATCAATTCTTTTGACATTCACACACAAGAATTGATTCCCATAAACAAGATTTAGGATTTGGGCTGTTGAGCAAGATTTCAGGTTTCATTCTTTTACCCTTTTATTTCTAGTTTGTGTTTTTGCTTCTTAATTAATTAGATAGAGACCATTTTAATTGTTATGAGCTTTGATATTATTATTACTGTCAATTAATTAAGACGATCATATGCATGTACTTGGATTGGAATCTTTGTAAATTATTGCTTCTTTCTTTTGGTATTCTTGAGTTGGATTAATTTCACATAAACTATTTCTTGATATACATATATATAACATATCTTCTCGAATTTGATTCAAAATCATAGTTTCTTGATTATTTCCTTGGTTAAAATACACTTTCTTGATTCTCTCTTATAACATTTAAATGAAATCCAAAATAAAATGTTGATAGGTGAAAGTGAACCGAACCTAATACTTCTCTACTTTGCCAAGTTTCTCATTGTATCAAAATAATAAATCTCAATTTTAAAGAGAGATATAATGCATATAAAGTTTATAAACTCATAATCTACTCGTTATTGTCAACTCACAAAGATTTATACTTAAAATAATCTGATTGTAATATAATATCAAATGTAATAAATTACTAGTTTCACCGTGCACACTCCAAGCTTGGAGAAGCCTTGTTTAAGATGTGAAAAAAAGGCAACCGTTATGTTTTGACTGGTCTCTTATCCTCTTACTTTGCCATAAACGTTAAGAGTACGCATTTTGACTGTACCATGTGCATCGAAACTAGTAAGTCCTTGTCCAATCATATTTCTGACATTTTGATATTGGTAAAAGAAAATTGAGTAAACTTCGTTTTTGGTCTTAGGTTTCGTCAAACTAACGGTTTTGATCAGTTAGTTTCAATTTGATTTTTTTTGCCCCCAGTGGTTACCCAATTGTCTCAATCAGACCCATAACACTAACTCCGTTAATTTTTATAGTTAAAGGTAAGAGTAATTTTGTCTTTTCATATTGTATAAACTATTTTTGCAATTTACTCAATTACTCAAATAGTTAAAGGACCATTTGTGTTTACCCCAAATAATTAAAATAAAAAAACATTTAAAACCCCTATCCTTCAATCTTCATCACTCTTGTAACACACAGACCACTCCCACTCCCACTCCCACTCCCACTCCCACTCCCACTCCCACCCCCTTCACCACCAAATCAGGGTCACCCCCTTCTCCGGCGAGTTTAGTTTTTCCGATGACCAATTCCGGAGATTCCTTACACCATTTTTCATCTTCACAACCTCTACTCGTCAGATGAAGATGGTTGGGTAGCTAGTTGAACCCTAATCGACAGGAGAGGGTGCGGCTAGTCAGTCACCACCCTTGGTCGTCTTCTCCGTGAAGTCGGTCAGTCGCCATAGATTCGTTCAAGTTGCCTGAGAAGAACGGGAGATGGTCCGGCCGGCCATGGTGGTCAGGTCCTTACATTCAAAACAATTTTGATTTTCACCTAAATCGATCAAAGGTTTTGGGATTTCCAGATAACTAAACCCCAATTGAATTTGGGTTTGAAATTTGGGCTTTTTGCCCACCAAACTTTGAACCTGAGTCCATCGTGAGCTGACGGAATGGAAAGCTGTCGATGCGACAGTGTGACACGACAGGTGACGGAGACGGTGTTGAAGACGGCGGTGGAGATTTATTAGAAAGAGAAGAGTGAAGCATGGAGGAGATTTATTGGAAAGAGAAGAGTGAACCTGCTGATCGGACAAGCATGAGGACAAAGACGACGAAGACCGTGGTGGCGATTTCACCGGAGAAGAAGATAAATTGTGTAACAGCCCGAGTTTTAGAGCGCGAAAGAATTCACGAGAATTAAAAAATTAAATAAGAAAAAAAGGGAACCGGGCATGGGCCGGGGTGTATGGGCCGAAAGGGGCAAGGGATTGGACCCTTATAAGCCTCAAGACAGCCCTAAAGCCTCACTTCCAACAGCATTTCTGAATTTCTAGAGAGAGAAAGTGAGAGAGAGTCTAGAGAGAGAAAGTCCCGGTTTTCGAATCCAAGCTCATTGGACCGTGGGCATACATATCTGGAACGAGAAGCTGTGAAGAAGAAGCGTTTACAGGTAACGATCCGACCATAATCTGAGTTTTTGTTCGTTTTGAGGTTTCTCGGGTTTTAGCTAAATAGGAGACGTTTTTATGGATGAAAGCTGATAATAAGCTTAGAACTAGCATCTAGAATGAAAACCGCACGTTTTGATCAAAGAAAATTCTAAGATTGGCATGATCGGGTTAGCATGCAAGAATTTCGGATTTTTGTGCAGGAAACAGGTATTGCGTACTTATCAAATACGCAAGGAGGACGTCCTGCGTACTTACCAAGTACGCAGGAGGAAGATCCTGCGTACTTACCAAGTACGCAAGAAGAATGCTCTGCGTACTTGTCAAGTACGCATGAGCAAGGCCCTGCGCACTTACTAAGTGCGCAGGCAGCAGGCTGGTTAGTGAAGTCAGTATGTTCGCCTAGCCAGAAATGGTGAAACCATTTAGCGTTGAGTTAAGTCTGATACGTGTCAATTGTTATGATTGTTCAGATTGTGTTAGATCCAGTAGACCATTGCAGCTAAGATACCAGGTGAGTTCTAATCCCCTTTTTGCCTTCTTTAGGGGTGGTGTGCATACTTAGTGTAAAGCGTTTATTATATTTTATATATTATAAACTGAAAGGAAAAGCTATGTTTTAATGAAAAGTTTAAAAGAGGCAAAAGTACGTTTTGAGGAAAGTATTTATATATTATGGCAAGCGTTTACTATATTTTATATACATAAACAAAGGCATGATATATGTGCTAGTATGTTTTCAGTAAGCAAGTTATATATTATGGCAAGCGTTTACTATATTTCTATATACATAAACAAAGGCATGATATATGTGCTAGTATGTTTTCAGTAAGCAAGTTATATATTATGGCAAGCGTTTACTATATTTCTATATATATAAACAAATGCATGATATATATGCTAGTATGTTTTCAGTAAGCAAGTTATATTTTATGGCAAGCGTTTACTATATTTTATATACATAAACAAAGGCATATTATATATGAAAGTTATGAACAAGATTTACAGAAAGTTTTATGAACAGTAAAGTGAACAGCTTTCCTTCGGGAATGTGTACCAGTTTGTAAAGGTCCTTGGGACAAATGTTACTTGTACAAGATGTCAGATATGGGTTCTACCCATTAGTAAGAGTCTTGATGGCTCGTTAATAGTTGTACAATTGGGATGAGTGACGTCGGTTGCTCGGGGGACTACGCAATCCCCCATGTACCAGTTAAGCGGTATTGATCACGAGGACAATACCCGGTGTTGATCACGAGGACAACATCGTGTCATGTGGTGTTGATCACGAGGACAACATCAATGGGTCACGAGGACCCAACTATGCTAAGCGGTATTGATCACGAGGACAATACCAGTTGTTGATCACGAGGACAACAACATGCTAAGTGGTATTGATCACGAGGACAATACCAGTAGTGACAAGGAATTGACGGTTAAGTGGTACTGATCACGAGGACAATACCAACAGTGATAAGAATTGACGGTTAAGTGGTATTGATCACGAGGGCAGTACCAACAGTGACAAGGAATTGACGGATACCTTATGAATGTTTTAAACTATTTTTGAAAAGTGAAGTATGTAAAGTTTTGCCTTAAGGGCAGTATGTATGTATTAGTAAATCTTTTGTAAAAATTGATTTAAAGTAAACGTTAGAACTCACTCAGCGTTGCTGATTTTTAGTATGCATATCAGTTAAGTGCATGTGTAGTTGATGGATGTGGATGCTTGGCTTGGCGAGAAGAGTTACCCGAAGATCAGTGTCTGGCATCCCAATTATGTTTATGTTATATTCTAATTTGATGTTATTAAAGACAAATTGTATTAGACATGTTTATGTTTCCGCTGCGTATGTTGAGATTTTAAATCGTTTCCGCTGTGTTAATGAATGTCTTATGTTTAAAGTGCTATGTGTTGATGAGTAAATCCAATACGTGAGGCCTCCTGAGTTCGGGGCCTTACAAATTGTTGTCACCTTTCTTAAAAGATTTGTCATTTTCGGATTTTTAAGGTTTTTTTTCTGGCGGCAGCGATGGTTTTACCGGCTTCGAGCAGGTCACCGGTACATGACAGGGGGAGGCGGAGGGGGAGGGGAGGTTGGTGGTGGTAGGGGGAGGAACAGGTCACCGGTAGTGGTGGTCGTAGGAGGAGCATGTCACGACTGTGGAGCCTGCCGGAGGTGGTGGCAGCTCCCTCCCTTCTCTCCTACTATCTCTCAATGTGAGGGATGATGATGAAGAAGATGGAGGACTTTAATTATTTGGGTAGTTTACACATATGGTCCCTTTGTTAATTTAAAAAAATGACACAAATAGTCTCTATCGGTAAAAAGACTAAAATACTCTTTCATTTAACAGAAAAAATTAACGGCGTTAGTTAGTGTCAGGGGTTTAATTGAGAAAATTAGGTAATCACAGGGAGCAAAAAAGTCAAATTAAAACTAATGGACTAAAACCATTATTTTGACCAAACCACGGGAGCCAAAAACAAAGTTTACTCAAGAAAATTTAAACATTTCTTTCTTGTTTTATATATGTTTAGCCCCAATTATTTACTTCAAAAACTTTAACCATAGTACTTTTTATACTAACTTAATTATCTAAAACATTTGCTTCAAATATGGAAGAAATTTCTGAAATTGACTGTCGCCTAAATATAGATTAATGATATTTATTCAAAAAAAAAGAGTAAACTTTCATTTTTGCCTCTGTGGTTTGGTCAAAATAACGGTTTTAGTCCATTAGTTTTAATTTGACTTTTTTGCTTCCTGTGGTTACCTAATTGTCTCAATTAGACCCCTAGCACTAACTCCCTCACGGAAAAACAAGTAAAAGTATGATGTTTTGTGTACATGTTTCTCCCCCAACAGGAAAACAAGTAAAAAGGGGCCGTGAAACTCACCTGGATAAAGTAGTGGATTTGATCACACGAAAGAAAGGTTGGAACACAAGTGTAAGTCTCAGACGACTTACGTATGCCCTAAAATTATAAACACATAAGTTAGGGACATATGGGAAAATAGATTTCTTAATATAATAATTAAGATCAAAGTGCTACGTATCGAACGTTAATAACGAATAATATTAAATAAATAAATTCGTACGTTTGAGTCGTTTACAAAAGTTAGGAAAATAATATAATTTAATATATTATTTTTAGGTTCGTATGATTAAACAAATAATCATTTGTGTGGAAAAATAATAAATATATTATTTTTAATCAAACGTATAAACGTGGGTAAATAATATAACAATCATATGATTAATTAGTTTTAAACGTCACACGAGATAATTAAACGAGGCGAATTAGTATTAATTATATATTATTTTATAACATGAGTCACGGGTTGTTATACGAAGTTATGGTTTGAAAATAATATAAATATATTATTTTTAAAAGTGGGAAATAATAATAAAAATAGGTTATAAAACCAAACCCGAGCCTACGGGTGGTTTCCGGGGTTGAAACATTTTAATATGATATTATAATGATAATGGAAAATGTTTTATATAAAAATAATGCTTAAAAAGTGGCTAGAAAAATAAAAAACAGTTGGTAGGGTTCGAACCCAGGTTTCACCAACACCAACAAAACACTTTAACCACTCCACCCGCTAGGGCAATTGCAACAAGGACTGGATCCGAATGTTTTAATCAAAAACTCCCCTGTGTTCTTCCCCTTTTACCCACATCCGATTGAATCCAGTCCCAAAATCCATGAATCTGATAACGATTGGTCAAAGCAAGATAGGGGTTTTGTTAATCGAGTTTATACGAGTCAATGTGTGTGTTTAATTGCAAAACTAACGGGTTTAAGGTCGTTTAATTACTGAAATAAGAATCGAAACCCTAGGTATGAACACAGAATCAGATTTCTTAAATCCCATATTAAAACTTGTTGAAAACATGGAGCTTTGATTGATTAGAGTGTTTCGAAACTACTGATATGGTTTGATTTGATTTAGGCTGTGTCTAGGATCGAAACCCCCAAATCCGATTATGAACAAACCCTAACCTCCAGAGTATTATCAATTCGATATTAAGAGGTTGAATAAACAAAGGGCTTTCAAAGAGGATGGGATTGCGAATCTAACCATATAGGTTAATTGAATTATGGTTGAGTCTAGACTAGGGTTCAATTAGACTGGTTTTAGTATGAACCCTAGAATCGCTACATGACCAATTCGATGATATGAACCCGAACTGGTTTAGGGCTTTCACTCTAGACACTGAAACGAAGCTGAAGGTATGATTACTTACTAGAACGAATGTCGAATTGATGGTGTTCGAGTTAAACACAGTCCTGACCACGAGTTCTTGTTCTCCTACGGTTCCTACTGCAACTCCAGCCGAATTGATGTGCGAATCAGGTTTTGTGGGACTCGACAGAGGTGCGCAGATGATGAATTGAGAGTATAATTGACCAAATGATTGGATTCATTTGAAAATGAGGTGGGTTTCGACGGTTATAGCTTAATTACCCATAATTGGGTTTAATTCTGCAGTTAAAACAATGATAAATGACTTAATTGGGTTCGTTAATGCCATGAACGTGGATATCAGTTACTGATTGCAATGAATCTCGTGAATTAGTGTCAAAACCGATTTGTTTGAATTATGGAAGTCAACAGAAATCAAGTATGGTCCAAATACAAGACTAATTCCTCTAATTTTTAGTATTAGGGTTTGAGAATTTGGTAGAAACAATCCCTGAGGTTTGAGATGGGTTAAGAACTTGGTTAGTTGACTTTCAAAGTCAACAGAAGCTTAAATGTTTGATTTTGACTATATGAAGTCAATAGAATAGAGTTTAGGCTAATTACACAACTAGTCCTTGTAGTTGGGTTTGAGGATTGATAATTCTAGTCCCTGGAGTTTGTGAATAGTTAGGATTTAACTGGGTTTGCTAACTGAGTTAACTGGAGAAGTCCGGATTGTCACATTATCCCATAGTTGAAAGAATTTTCGTCCTGAAAATTAAAATAATTTTTTTTTCTGAGGTGTCACATCCCGCATTAAGATATTAAAGGTCCATCGACTGCAAGTGTTTTCCGGATTACATTATAAGGTGTCTATTAGGTGTCTTTAACTTCTTGAAAAAGAGATGGCGATAATGGAAAGGATGCTGGATACAGGAGGTACGTGTGGACACCAGTTGTCCACGTCCATGGGCTTGCCATGTGCTTGTCGTTTAGAGGAACACATCAACCAAGGTTATCTATACTTGAAATACATTTTTTTACCGTTGTTATATGATTGCCTATTGTTCACTAACTATTTTAATCCAGTCACACCTATTCCACCCGAAGCGGTAGACGCACACTGGAGGAAGCTTGATTTCAAGCCGGCGTACGCCCAGGCGCCAGAACCCGACTATGAAAAAAAGTTTCACGACGTGAAACAAAAGGTTATGTCGTCACCCAACCCCCACGTAAAAAGAAGTTTGTTTAAGAAAATGTATGAAAGTGTGTTTACAATCAAAACAAAAAAGAAAGAGCCTGAGGTACGTCAGGACCCTCGTGGTCGTCCAAACCTTAATCAGCAACAGAGAAAATCGGACGCCAAGATGTCACTGAAAATTACGCCTGACACAGCTCGTATACTACGATAGAACAAACTATGCCTGAACAGGCAAGGCACAGCTCCTATACCCCCAATCACAGTTTAAGACGCCAAACAACCGTCCTAATCGGTTAAAGGCTGCTTCAAAGGTACATCAGACAGGAGCTGACCTAGGGTTTCCTTTAATGTTGAAACCTAACCACGTGTTGAAAATTATGCGGTATAAGGATAGCCTCCCCCAATGGATTCACCAGTACGTTTCGAAAATAAAAGATATGCGGTCAGATGGTAACTGCGGTTTTCGTGGGATCGTTGTGGCTTTAGGAAGGGACCAAAATGAGTGGGTGTGGGTTAGGCGAAAAATGCTGACGGAAATGGACAATAACATTTCGTATTGGCGGCCCAATTTGAACCGCGAGATGCCTGGATCCTATGACACAGTTCGTAATAGCTTAGATTGGTTTGACACGGTTGAACCCGCACCCGAGAATCTTTGGCTGAGCTTTCCCGCCCATGGACTCATAATTGCTCAAACATTCAATTGTGGTGTACATCTTATAAGCTTATTTGACAGCCTGTCTTTTTTCCCGGTGAGAACACGACCAGAACCGTGCTTTGAGTATCCAGTTGTAGCACTAGCCGTTGTTAACCGCGATCACATTATCACCCTAAAATTGGTTGGGGATTACCCAGTGCCGAATTTGATATTCTATTGGCGGAGATATGCATTTACAAACGCACTAGAATGGCAAGTTATGTACCAGGATCGTATAAACCAATACGTTACAACGATGGATCGCCAACGAGACCACCAGCCCGTCCCCAGTATTACTATATCAGGATTACCTATGTATTAATGTATCTTTGTAGTTGCTATAAAATCTTACAATGTATAATATTTTAAGTATAAACACATCATATATCAAAAGTGTCAACACTTACAATTAAAAAAAAAGAAAATGAAGGGGTGATGGTTCGCCCTATACGTGACATATACACCACCAAAACCCTAAAACTCAACTCAACCATACCCACCAACGTGACATATTACACGCATGCATGCATGTATGTACGAACGTTTGGGGCCGAAAGCAAGGTCTCTCACATACGAGACCCTCTTTATCGTTACATGCATCGGCTGATCGCCACGTCCATCGCTGGACGTGGCAAGGGCACCGATAAGGTCACCGCCATAGACCTCTTCTATTTTCGGTGCCTGCTCACACACACACCCTGCCACCTCGCTCGTGGTCTGGCGGATTACTTTGTTGGTTACTATCACAGGCAGTCACGAGGGGCGTTGGTCAGCGGCAACATCGTGTCGCAGATCGCTAGAGGCCTGGGAAACGCTCATGTGATGGCAGAGCTACCTATGGCAGCGGTTTCCCTGCGTGTGGCGGGCCGAGTCACGGCGACCGGGATGAGGATCTCCAGGAGGTTCCTGGACGGGCAGTGGCATTTGGTGGTCCCCGACGCACTTGCTGCGCACGAGGTCCAGATTGAGCAGGTTGAGGAGCTGGCCGGTGGGGGGATGAGCCGGTTCAGCCGGTGGTCGAGTCGGTGCCGCAGCAGCATCTGCAGCGTGTGTACCATGTCGTGCGGTTTCCTGCTGCTACACTGGATATGATTCGAGATACACAGGCCCGGGTCACGCTCACCGAGGACATGATGTAGTGGTTCATCGACCACACGGTCGCGGAGTATCGGGCCACCGGTAGGCCGTTGTTGAGACCACCACCCAGATGGTTGGGCCACGACGGTGCTAGCACGTCCGGTGCGGGTGGGTCCGATGTGGAGGGTGATGACGAGATTAAGGGGTAGATATATTGTTTAGATAGAGTTGTACTTTTGTTTTATATGTACACACTCATTATATTTATCTATGTAGTTTATTTGGTTGTGTTTGTTTGGTTGTTTGTAATGCATGTATATGGTTTTGTTGTGTTTGTTTGGTTGTTTGTAATGGTTGTATATGATGTTTATATATGTGATTTTATTTACGAGTAGTTTAACACGTGAAAAAACTCATAGTTTTACATCTCAAACCGAAAATCAAAACAAAAACTAGTTTTATAATAAAAAAGACGTGACCGGATTTTAACAACTATAACTACCGATTTTTACAAACTCTTAACATGATAAAAACAAAAAAACCAAAAGATAATTTATTATTCACTTTTTATATCTCAAACCGATAATCGAGTTGACCAGATTTTAAAAACTATAATTACCGATTTTTATAAACTCTTAACGTGATAAAAAAAACTAAATTAAAAAAAAATAAATCGTTATTCACTTTTACATCTCAAACCGATAATCGAGGTGACCGGATTTTAAAAACTATAACTACCGATTTTTACAAACTGTTAACGTGATAAAAACAAAAAACTAAATTAAAAAAAAATAAGGGGTGACGGATTGCCCTATATGTGACATATACACCACCAAAACCCTAAAACCCAACTCAACCCTAAAAAAAACCCACCAATATATCCCGACATTCTCTGGCGCGCTGATTCCAAAGTCTGGTGGATAAGGGTGACGGATTGCCCTATACGTGACATTTGGTGGGCTAAACATCATATTTAGCCCTATACGTGACGGTTAAGGCATGTGTAGTTCAAAAATAAAACAACTGGAGAAGAATTCAGACTATTTCACTGAACCTTAATTAACTTATTTATCACGTCGAAAGTGAATAAAAGAGTATTTTAAATGTTTAATCTCTCCAAATGGCAAACACTCCGTGTGCATAAATGCACACAGGCAGCTGAAAATGTCATTTCCCAAAACACAGCTTGCATGGTTACTATGAATTGTGGAAGCTGCATTAAAAGTTGTACTCTGAATACACTGAATCTCGATTGGAAAGAGATCAGTCAGATGCTTCGTACCGAAGCAATCACACTCTCTTTGTGTTGCTTTTATGCGACACCTCACTTGTTGTCGGCTTATGTATATCTCGTTCTTAGATGACATTATAGGTGTGGGTTCCGGTTTCGATATTATAAATATTGCGAGAACTCGAAAACCAATATAAGTTATTTAGGCTAAGGGGTATCCCATATTTTTTATAACTTCACACCCCTCTATGTCAGCGTCACATCAGATTTTACAGCTTTTTCACACCAATCCACATTTGAGAGAAATGGTTCTACATCTCCACACCGGCACTTCATTTTCTTTTTCTAATGATGGTTGGGATAATGAGAAGGGAGAATTGTAGTTTGGTTGTGTAGGATTTTTATACAAATGATGGTTATTTATATAGGTGAAAATTAAATTATTATTTTTTCAATATTAGTTACCGTTGTGGAACGGCTCCTATGCCTCCAACGGTCGCTTTTCTCCACGCCGTGAAAATCTCCACACCCATCCTCCACGACCGTGGACCACGCGCAGGGGGTGCGGTGTTCCACGGTTCCACGCCGGCCATGTCATCTCCACGCCAAGCTTTACGACGGTAGTCCCCTTGGCCTTATTATCAGAATTAAAGAGAAAATATATAATTATTATTATATCTCTAATTAATTAATTCTTATGTATTCTGTCTCTTTCTTTCGTAACTAGTTTTGTACATATGTGTAGGTGACAATCATAGTCAATTTATATAATTCTGTCACATACACATATGTAAATTTTTATAATATATAAATACACACAAACTTGCACGATTCAATTCAAAACTACTCACATAACAGTGACGTATTTTAATAGTCATTGGAATATTAGATAAATACACAAATAAACTAAGAGAAAAGTGAATATAGTGTTGTTAGAGCATTCACATCAGGTTCTGTATATGTTTATTAGTGGGTTCTGCATATTTTAGGGAGTGGTTTAAAGTGGTTTTGAGTGGTGGAGAAAGAAAATTTTACTGTTTATCTGTATATTTGTGAAAACACTGTTCACCTCTATTAATTTTTTAATATTTTTTAAAGTGGTTGTGAGTGTAGGAGAGAGAAAAGGTAATGTTAAAGGTATAAAAAATATTATTTAATTGAAAATGAGAGATAAAATGTAGTAATTTTTAGCGTAATTATAAAGATGTGGTTAAGGAAGCTGATGAGAATGCTCTTAGGAATGTAATTTAGATGCAAAACATATCAAAACTACGTATTTTTGATTAAAAGCAATTGAATTTTTTTTATTTTGTGTGTTTTGATGGGTTTTGCATTTAAGTTACATGTCTAACAGCACATTAATTTTTCTCAGATTAATTATTTTAATTTATACTATGAGTTCTTGTAATATTTGTAGTTGTATAAAAAAAATCGTCCGCTAATAGCAATATAATTAATATATCTAATTCACTATGACATTAAGACGTATGTTCATTCTTTTTTCTATTTTATTTTTTATATCGGAAAATCATCAAAATAAATATTTTGACCAACCATTTAACTTATTTCTCCTCTTTAAACATTTACTAAACGAGAGGTGGACAACTTGACATGTGCTCCAGTGACGTTAATTGGTACATTAAAAAGCCACCACGTGTCCTCGAAGTGCGTAATATGTTGTTGTGGCCTCGCCTCTTGAATCAATAAGTCGGTGGTCCCCAAATCGATACGCTGACCGCATTAGGTCTGGTGACTCATTACGCTGGCCAAATGAGCTTCACCGGCTCATTATGTTGTCGGCCGATTATGCCCCGTTTTAAAACAGTTTATTCTTTTATAAAACTTAAAACATTTTATTCTTTAAAATGTTTAGAGAGCTTTAAATTTTAAATAACAAATTTTAATATAAAAACAAATATAAAAAATACACTTTGTGATAAAAGAAAAAAATTATATATATACACAGAGTATTTTTTTAATATACACTTTTTTTACGATCTTCAACGTAATGAGCCGGCGGTCCCCACGTGGTGTATTGAGCCGGTGATAGGTAGGGTTGTTGCAGTGCCCACGTCGCCGACCTAATGAGTCGGTATGCGAGGACACACTGGCTTGTTACGCATTCTTGGAACATGTGGCAACGTATAATTACATCGCGTCAAAGGCGAAATGAGCCTTTGTGCCCAATTTCTACTGTATGTTAACTTCTCCACCTCTCATTAACCCAATGTTTAAGGAAGAAAACAAAATAGTCAATGTTGATTTTACCAAAACAATTAATCAAAATGTTTATGATGCAGGAGCATCTAGTTTATAATAGATGGTATCGGCCCGCTTTCAAGCGGCCCAGAACAGGGGCGGACCTACCCTAGGGGGAGGGGGAGGGGTAGCCCCCGCTACCCCTGAACCTTTTACCCGAAGTGCAAAAATTTTTTTACGGTTTTATGTATCCGGTTACCCCTGAACAAAAATTACGTTACCCCTCAAATTTTTTAAAAGCTCAACACTTAATAAAAAGTTCAAAATTTTATAAAAAACCCAATACTTTATAAAAATACACCACATTTTAAAATTTAAAACATTTGGGCTTTTGAGGTATTGCTAAAACTTAAAACATTTGGGTTTAAAACCAAACTCAACTCTCAAGCCCAATTCTCAATTAACATTGTTAAAACCTAAAACAAATCTCAAGTTGAGCCTGAGAAAAGAACGACCAAGAAGAGCAGTTGGTCGACCTAAGGGCTGAGAAGAGAGCAACCAGACACCAGCCAAGAGCCAACCACCGCCGTCCCTCCGCCTACGCCCCTCCGACCTCCGCCACCGCTGGCTCCGCCACTCGCCAGACCCACCAGCCACTGTCTCAGGCTCTCACCTAGTCACCTGCGTCCGCCATTCCGCCAACAAGAAAGGTAATTTCAATTTTCAAATTACTAATTAATTTGTAAATTGTAATTGTTAGAATGTTAGTCTAGGTTACTTGAATAATGAATGCTTCATACTTGTAACTTGTAACTTGTAACTTGTAATTGTTAGTTAGTTCTTGGAAATTTGGGGATTTGTTTTTTTTTATTTGTTATAAAATTAGGGGTTTGAAAATTGAAAATTGAAAATTGAAACTTGGTTCTTGGAAGATGAAAAATTAGGGGATTTGATTTTGTTTTGTTTGTTATAAAATTAGAAGTTTGAAACGTTGTTCTTGGAAGATGAAAAAATAAGCACTTCTTAGCAAATTTTTTAAAAGAAAATTTCAAAAGGATGATAACAATGACATTGATGGAACTCAATCAACTGACGGAAGTTCTAATATTGATAAGGATGATAACAATGACATTGATGAAACTCAATCAACTCATGAAATTGATGATATTGATCCAAGAAAAGGTTGCAAATCGGTTAAGATTAAGTGGTTCTATTCGTAGTGCTAGATTCTTGCTAGAAAATTCTTTACCATTTCGTGGTCATGATGAATTAGAGAAATCTCATTCGAAGGGTTTTTTCTTTCAGTTTTGAAGTTGATTAGTGATAACAACCCGGATATTAGTAAACACACATTAGGGAATGCAAAGAAGAATAATAAATTGAAGCTTATCAAGACGGATTTACGCAATAGAATGGGAGATGAGTATTTGAATAATGCTCTAGTTTGTGAGATCGAAAGAGAAATATTTGACAAAGTAACGGATGACGATGTAATGATTCGATTTCAAGCTTTCAAAAACCGAAGATGAGAGATCTAAGATCAACTATTAGGTATTCGTTTTACTTCATTTATTATCGTATTTTTTTGTTAAATTTACATGAAAGTACGGTCTAAATTTTTTTTTTACTACCTCTGAACTTTTGTTCTAGATCCGTCACTGACCCAAAACCAGGTGGAGACAGCCCAGAAATAGTTGACCCAGAAGACTATGAGTCTTTAATCGAGAACAAATTGGATGCTTATCTACATTCTACATAGTTTGAAATTGAAATTTCAACTTGCATGGGATAAGGAGAAACAAGCTTACGTATTCTCAAGGAGTTTAAATTTGAAGAGTTATTTTATTTATTTCTTTTTTAAATACTTTATCTTCTATTTGTTTGGGATTTTTCATTATTTTGTGGGTTTAAACACTATAAGTATTATTTATTGTTATGTATGATGGAATGAATATTAGAGTTTGAATTTATAAGAACTTGATTTCTTGAACCTTTGGTTCGATTGTAGTCTTTGACTAATCATAAAGTTTTTGTGATCCATTTAATTGCTTCCATTCCCGAATCAGTTTATTCGGTTATTCTCCCATTTGATATTCTCTTTTCATTTAAACATTATTATTAGAAAAGTAAAAACATTCATTAACATGTGTGTCAGTACTTGGTAATGATTCATATACATAAAAAAAATATGCTTAAAGATAATATTATTATTTATTTAATGTCTTCAAGACATGATTTATTTATTTATTTTTTCTCTATTTTAATATTTTTATTTCGTGTTGTATCCAAATTTTCATATTAGACCTTTAATTATATGAATCATATACACACGTAAATCAACCTTTATCAAAACTTAAAGAACTTATCATAACCAATTATTTATTTACTTTTTCCTAATGAAGGTTTTAATGTAAAACACTTCATTATTTATTTTTATTAATTATTCCTTGTGATTTCAAATCCTTCAAACATCTCATTGTTTTAACCGTATGTTTTGAGCTAAATTCACTCCAATATTCATTAAATCGTGTGCATTCCAACACAAATTTTCACCCAAGTCGATTTTTCATCCCATCTTAAATTCCACAGGATTTTTCTCTTTTCATCCCCCTTCAAAGTTCTTCTATATTCGTTTCAATTGAAAACATATAAACAATATTTGTTTTTACAAGTCCAGTCTTTTTGTCGACAATGTAGTTTTTCAGTTTCGTTTCTGCGTAGGGTTTGAGAATTCTTCAACCAACATGGTACCAATTTTCGGCTAATAACAATCTAGTGTTTGATGTTAATAATGTTGTTAGATTTCGATAATCATCATAATACAATGAATCGAGTGTGGAGGTTGTAAACAATCATGTTGATGGTGTACCGTTGGCCATTTGGTGTAATGGTAGCCCCAAGACTTCTCATAGTGGAGGTCTTGAGTTTGAATCCCGACCATAACAAAAAAAATGGTATGTGGCCAGCTCATGGGGTTTACCCAGTTGGAGGGCTCCTCCTTGCCCTGGATGTTTTAGGTGTTTCCTTGGAGAAACTCAATTATTCTAGAATATGTAGGTGTTGCCGTTAAAAAAAACATGTTGATTGTGTGGCCGTGTGGGTCATGCTGGATATCAACACTCATCAAATCGTACTTGTACTTGGGTATCGCAATACTAGGAAGTGCATATTCAAATAAAAAGAACGTTTATATTTGTTTTATATTCTTTCTAAATTATGAAACTTTAAAGTTGTGTAATATAAACCATGCTTATATCCATGCTTTAATAAAGTTGCTATATGCTATAATTGGTTTTTGAATTTTTATTTAAATTGCATATATATGTATATTACTATATTTATCACCAATACATATTATGAGGGTGCCGTCCATGCTCGATTTTTTTTAAATGGGTTATCAGACATCTAGAGATTACTTATATGGGGCTTCTTTATTTCAATTATCACAAATAGGGCTGTCGCCATTTCACCTTCACTTTCTGGTATCCCAATCATTGAAAGAGTCAGACTGGTCAGTGGAACACAAAACTGTCGCCATTTCAAATGGTGACAGCCTCTACTCAGTCTTCATGTCATCAGGTAGCCTCAAGGTTCAAGCCTAGTCATCCTAAAAAGATGTCGCCATTTAAAATGGTGAGAGCTTTCCTAAATGGCAACACCTTTCTTCTTACTCTTACGCCCCTCAGAATTGAAGTGGTGTTTTGACAATTAGGAAAGCTTTCACCATTTCAAATAACGACAACTTTTTGGGATGACTAGGCTTGAACCTTGAGGCTACCTGATGACATGGAGGTTGAGTAGAGGTTGTCGCCATTTGTGTTCCACTGACCAGTCTAACTCTTTCAATGATTGAGATACCAGAAAGTGAAGGTGTCTCCATTTCAAATGAAGACAGCCCTATTTGTGATAATTGAAAGAGAGAAGCCCCATAAGTAATCTTTACATGTTTGATAGCCCATTTATACAAAAAATAAATAAATAAAATAAAATAAAAATTCATTATCACAAAAACATATGAAAGTAACCTTCATAAATATGTATTTTGTTTGGTCATATTTAACAATGTGGATATTCGTCGAGCTATGATTCATATTTAACATATCTGTATATTTATCACCTACACGTATGAAGGTGATGTCCATACATATATATTGGTCGACATTTTACATTACCAAATTCTCACTTACACATATAAATGTGATATTCATAAGCATATGTATTTTGTTTGGTTATATTAGCAACATGGATATTTCTCAAGTTATAATTAATACATATGTGTAAGAATGTTTCACATATATGTAAATTTTAAATATTTACATATATGGATTTTTCTATTAGGGATCATTGAACAAATCAATTTAATAGTTAACATTAATCCTCTGACAATTTCATAATTAGTTAGAAGTTAGTAATGAATAGGATGGTAAAAGGAGGAATTCCACCCTTGTGTTTACTCTCTTTTTTTTTTTCCGTAAATGCTAGTTTAATCATATATCTTGAACTCAAAATTCACTTTATTATTTATAAAAAAATATACCATAAAACCAAGACCTTTGTTTTCTTTAATATCAATATAGTATTGTTGTATAAAAAAATAATATTTTTTTAAAAGTTGTAATGCAGTATGTGTACAATGCAATTATCCAATTTACACAGTATAGTAATCCCATACGAATCTATACCCTCCACCACTACTGGTGCTGGAGGAAGTTACCAGTGGGACACATATGTATGCCTATTTCAGGTAATTATTGACGGATACTGCTTGTCTACTCACTTTTCTAGTAATGTGTGAACACACATCAATGTATAAATATACACACTTAAATCAGTTTGTGTTAACTCAAAGTTCGATTATGATTTGAAAATTATGATCATTTGAAATACGAGTTTTAGGGTTTTATATTGGAGAACGATAACGATTTCCTCTTATAAAGGTTTAGGGTTTTCTTGATTGAAAGATTTTAAAGCTTAATTATTCGTTTTGCAATTTGATTTGGGATTTTCTTTACAAACCCACACAAATGGATCAATTTCTTTTACTTGTGATGTTTGGACAAGGGATATGGCAACAGTGAATGTGATTTAAGGTTGTGGTGTCGGCGAAGAGTCCATTGATTGCATGGTAGCTGACATTATGAGATGGTTGGTAGATGAGGTCACTAACGATATTGTTGGTGATTTTAGTGTAATTAAATCGTTTAATTTAAAACCAAAATGAAATGTGAATAAACATCATTATGAGTTAGGAGCTGTGGAGTGCATGCTCGTTCTAGACTAATTTGACCTTTAACACCGACGAACCATATCCAAGGGGTTGAGCCCCTGGAAGGGGTCTTGCTTGATTAGTTATAACTCGACGAGCAACAGTTGCCACAACTAGGTGGTCGTTATTAATGCTGACAAGCATATCTCAGAAACAACCTAGCTCGTGCCAATGGACATTCATAAGCAACAACCTAGTTCGTGCCGAGGAACATTCATTAGCAACAACCAAGTTTGCAATAATGAATGCACATCAGTTGTTACAATAGAAGCCATTGGTAGTAACCTAGTTACTACTGAGATAAGCCAAGAACAACATTAACTGTCGGTAACTAAATTAATTGCCAACCATTTTAACCGTCAAACTGAAACGCTATTCCATGATATTGTGTCATTCCAACAAAACATTATGATGGTTCACTACCTTTAAAATGAAATATTTGCTCTATTTCCATGTACATGTTTTCATAACTATAAACAATTACTAATTCTTCTGAATTATCCAATTAAGATTTCAAATAACGAGTCAAAATGTTCAATCTTGTGAGTGATTTACACAATTTAGGAAAGATTATCTAGGATATTACGTACTAGATTTACATGTATAAGGTAACTGGATTGAGAGATGGTTGTGAGCGGTGGTTGGAGACTCGAAAGCAGTGGTGGAACCCTGGTTTCTTGATCGAGGGGCCAACACAGAGTTCTTTTGAATGTCTACAACAGTTAGCTTGTGTAACTCACGTTTTCCCTAAAAACATAGTTTAGATAAAAAAAAATCGATGAATTCCAGTGTTCGGGAGTAACCAACCACCTTGATTTTGTCGATGCTTGGAGGCACAAGTTCATCCCGTCTTCTTAAATAAAATATAATATATTAATGATATCACAAAAATAATAATAACAATAATGGTAATAATTAAACAAATATAAAACATTGGTTTATGCGTTAAAAAGACCGGTAACATTTTTTTATTCAATAAAGAATGTAATACCATTACTTTAATCGATTGTAATTATATATAATACTGACCGCGGTGAGTCTAACCGTTTTTTGGGTAATCCTCACAGTCTAAACACTCAATAACCACCCTAGTATTGAATTCCAGCCCTTTAAATTGACTGGTTAGGAATTCTTTTTGGAGGTTAACTAACCTCTTTTACAATTACAAGTGGTTTCTTGATCTTTATGCTCACACTCTAAACCCCCTACCCCCCACCCACCCCACTTTCTCCACCAACTCCCCACTCCCCCATTATCCCCCACACATCACATCTCAGTTGCACTGATGTAGTGCAAAGCACACATCTTATTTTCTATTGTTTTCATGTGTTTTAATTAGTTTTACATTTGTTTTGAGTCATTTTTAGTTCGTTATGAGTCTTTGTCATGTTTACAAGTGCTCATGAGAATTACAAGTCAAATCATGAAGAAACCGAGCACGAGAACAAGTCCCACGAATAAAATGCAAAAAATTGGGAAATATTGAGTCTTCGCGGTACGCGAAGCAGAGAAGCCCAAGCCTCGCGGTACGACAGGAAATCCAAATCCGGGCGCGACTATTTTGTTCCTCGCGATACGTGAGGAACCCAGCCATATCTCTCGCGATACGCGAGTTACCTAAAATCCGTGAAAAAACCCTAATTTGAATTTAAATAGAATTTGATAGCCATAATGAGGGAGTTCGATCCTTTTGGTCGTCATAGCATTGTTTTGGGCGATTTTTGGATTTAGAGAAGCAATTAGAGTCAAAGATTGAGGCTTTTGGATCCGAGGTGGTTAGAGATAACTTATTCGGGTTCTAATTCTCTTTCGTTTGTTCTTGATTTGTTTGAAACCATAACTATGTTTATTACTTCTGGTTTATATGTTGTGATCATGTGTGTTGGCTAGATCTTTAATACTGCCTGGGTTTGTGATGAATACTTGATAAAGTTATGATTTTTATCAGTTTTTGGATTCGAATGTTGGATTAATGATTTTGTAATAATCTTGGTTTGATTATTATAATGAATATGCCTGTTTAGATCTATTTTGCAATTGATTATAAGTTTCGTATGTTATTTGTGGATGTCTTCCGGCTTGAATAGCGTATCTAGATTATAGACTGTGTGTTTGTGGTTGATTGTATGGTTTGTTAGACGTAGCAGCCATAGGAGCTGTAGTTGAGAGTTCAATAGATCTAGGTTTTCATCTTATCTCAATACCCGAAAGGTGAGAGATAATCGGTTAGTCCTCGTCATTAGGATTCCGAGTGTTAACTGTCTGAGAGGAAGTTGCCTTAGGTTCTTAGTGATTGTTGCTAGTCCGAGTTATAGTGTGTTAATCTGAGATTACCCGGTGCATCTTTGATGTATTGTGGACAGTGAGACCTAGAGGTGATATGTCTTTTGGGTATTTTATCATTGTTGGAGAGACTGAAAGATAATCCAAATATCTGGTGAGTTTATTACATCTTTAGAGTTTCTTAGTTGGTGACCCCCTGAGATTGATTAGGAATCCACTAGGTTGTCTAGAGATGTTATCCTTAGATACCCATATCCTTCATAGTTTCCATAACCGGTAGAAGTCTGTGCTTTGCAAGTAGGATTCTGGCCTAGGTGGTATTCTTCCCATTCCTGATATTCCCGAGTTCCTGTTTGATAGTTAGAGTCGATCTTTAGTAGTCTGCCATATTAGTTTAATCAGTAGTGTAGAAACCACCCCCCAATCAATCATCTTTAGTCCGAGTCAGAGTCTAGTTTAGCTATAGTAGTGTCTCTAGGGTTCGATAATCCGCTTTACCATTAAGATGTGCTACACTCAATAGGTTCATTTGTCTGTCAGTGCGGTTTAGTTCATATGTACTCCATTTATTACTTAGGAGTCTAGATTATGTTTTATTTATTAGTTTTTATAGACCTCTGGGCGACATCAAGTTATTGGCGCCGTTGCTGGGGACACTTGGCAATTGCAACATTAGCTTTGACTAGTTCTTTGTGTTATTTTTGGTTATTTTCTTTCTTTCTTTTATTTTGAGTCTCGTTTTTGCGCTTTGTCCTATCTACTACTTGTGTGTCTAATTTAGGATCGAGTCTTTCTTTGTTTTGAGTCTTTCTTATTTTGATTTGTGTCTTTAAGTTTATGCAACGTACTCGTTCGTAGGGGTCGCCACAGTATTCAGCTTGTAATCTCCAGGAAATTTCCCGCTTTTATTTTAACTTTTCCGGCAATGTAAGTTCATTATTTTTGTGAATCGCATTTATGAAGAACCTTAATTACCTACTTCATCATAAGTAATAAATATTTATGTTATATTCTTTGTAAATAATTGTCACCATCCTATTCCATAAATATATAGGTACATACTAAGTCATTTCTAAAACTATATATATACACACATGATTAAACAATTTATTATGAAAATATAACATTGTTAGTATTTTTAAATTACTAAAGGTAAATAAAATAAGTAAATATATAATTATATCTATAAACATATTAAATATGAATTATGATGAAATGAAGTCATGAACATAAAATTTATGAGCATTTAAGTTGAAATATGTTATGAAATTAAAAACTATTTTTCATATTTTGCAATCTTAATCTCTATAACAAATTAAATTTTGTAAATAAGCCCATGATACTACCCTATAAATAGACCCTCATTCTTCCCTCATTCTCACACCATATCAAGTTCTAAACCCTCTCTCAAGATTCAAAGTCGTTTCCATATTCATAAGTAAGTTCTTCTTATATTCTTGCTTGGTCATACTTTTCCTTTAAAAAATCTCTCATAACTAGCTAGATCTATGATCTCTAACATGTTTATATTATAATCATAGACCTATCCAAGACATAAAGCCCTATTTTAATTAAAATTGTGTCAAACTTTTATTTAAAAGCTTGGTTGATCATTCTTACTCCTTTCAATTTCAAAAATTATGTTTTTACTAAAAATCCTTATTTTCAAGTTAAATTATTTAATATTCAATTTCTATCATTACACAAACTTATATTTTCACTTTAGCCCATATACTTTCCAAACACCAACTAAACTTGGTTAAGTATGCAAATAGAGTAAATTTCAAACCAGTATGTAGTTATCTGGCAAACATTAAAGTTCTGCTAGGAAAAGACGGGGTTCTGATCCGACCAACTCTTTCCTGGGAACTTTTCTGTTGGAGGTACTACTCTGGAATGATAACCATTCTAGTGTACAACAACCACTTTCAACTAATTATGATTATGATTATAAACTCATTTCTTTATAAATATTTATACAAACTTTTATATAATTTATTTTTATTATATGAGAACATTTAAAAATCAATTCTATACTTTTAATTAATAACTAATTATGGTTTAATTATTAATTAATTAAAACATTATTATACTTTAAATTTTGGTTTAATTACCAACTAATTAAATCATTATTTTTAACACTTGTTTTTCATAAATCAAATGAAAGGTTTCATTCATTTATTTATATAGTAAATTATTTAATTACTCAACTAATTATTACTCATTTATTTATTCACCTATCTATCTATTAATTTATGCAATTACATATAAAAGAAAACTAGTCATTTATTTATTTGTGTATTTATTTACAAATAAAAGAAACATAATTATTTATTCATACGTTTATATAATTATTACAAACAAACAACATCGTTATTAATTCTTTCACTTATTACAATACAAATATTTATCAAAGAGTTACATAAAATATTATTTGCAACTCAAATAATTATTTTATTATTAAAATGAGGACACTCACATCAATCTCCTCGCACAATAGGATCCTCTATTTCAGTTGTACAAATCATTGATATATATGTTCCATCAAACATAGGTTAACCTTGTGATTAGCTAGAACATTTATGCAATATACTTGTGTGACATCCAAGCTACTCATTGCAAGGTGCGTTTACATAGCCCTTTTTTACTGTTTTTGCTTTTGGGGTGAAACATGTTATCAACTTTATCTATTTAAACAATTCAATATCTATGTTCTTGTGCTTGATCTTTATGCTTTATATTTGAACTACTTGGTGACCATTGCATGTGTTTCATGCCAGTACATTCATTAACTTGCAGCCCAAGCCTAAGGTAGTACCTAACATGATCATTTATATGGGAAACTGAAACTATAACTTACCACAAGACCTTGGCGGGTTTTGTTGGGTATCAACTATAACTTGGAGTATCTGCTTGCTCCCTTTTTCAAAATGGCAATAAGTGGGATTGCGTATCTAGTTTTCTATTATCAGGCTTGAATTGTACGCTTGGAACCTTGTATGTTTTCACATATATGTTTTAGACATGCTTTGAACATATTGAATTGTAAACCTATACTTAACTTTTGTTTGGTGTCAAAATCTATGTTACTCACCAACTACTTGTAGTTGACATTTACTCACATGTTTCAGGTGCACCAGTTTGAGGACACTACGTGATCACTTAGGACATTGGACCTAGCTCTATTAAAGATTAAATTCAACTTATGTCATGTTTGAACGCTTTATTATCCACTTCTACTTGTAACGGATGCGTTTAATTTTGATGAATAAATATTGTCACATTTAATAGATGATCGTGTGCTTATGAACAACCGCGTCAGCCCCGGCATATAATCCGCCGCCGGCCGGGGTGTGACAGATTGGTATCAGAGCCATGGTTATAGGGAATTAGGTTATTAGACACACATGACCTAGACTATAACCTAGGAGTCCCCAAACATGAGTTTAACTCATGTCTTTTATTTGGAACTCCACTTTATACTCATTTATACACATACTTATCTACATCTATCTATTTCTGTTTACATGATACAATTACATGAACTACAACATTCCAAGGACTACATGGATTTATTTAAAACCATATGGATTACTTGAAACATATTTCTAGACTATATCCTATAACCTTAGGATACCCTTATGTAAGTATCTTACATATTATCTGGTGTATTACATTGCATGTACAATACAAATTTTCTTATGTACTATATTACTTGATAACCTACATGTTTACAAAAACTGCTACTCCTGTAATACCTCATTTTTTACACTATTTGAATTGTCTGCACAATACGTATTTGATATTACTAAATGCTATCCTAAGTTTGACATATACATCTCCATCTTTACACATCATCACTGATCACTCATGGAAAGATTTAAAACTCCTAGATCCAATACCTATTAAAATTTTAAAGTCCCATTAAAGTTTTGAGTTCTGAAAATTAGTAGAGAACATGTGCAATCTGGAAGGGTGAATGCCTGTACTTTGGGTCTTCTGTCTAGGAAAGCATTTCACATAAATCCAAATCAACCGAAGGATCCGTATGCTTTCCTGGGAATTCCCGAAGTGAGTGTTCACCTATAGGCTAAAGCATGTCTTCTTGAAAGTATAAGGACTTGAATCACTTTGATTTATCGTAACATCCATTCGGATATACACCAGATGAATTCAATCTAAACATCATCCGCTTAATTATTATAATTTGGTACACAAGTCTAAACCCTCTATTTTATCCTTACACTTAATCATATTTAAGTCAACTATACCTCTTCATCCTTATGCCTTGGAAATTTTATCACCCTTATTATCATTTACAAAGGATTTAAACTCTTAGCCCTTACCATCTGAGGAAAAGAAGCTGCTTCAATTGGTGAAGCACACCCTTGAGCCACAAGACACAATCCTTAACGATTCTCACCATAACCATGAGTTCAAATAATAATGTCACTTGTACATGATGGCTGGAAGAGTGGGTGTAAGTCCATGAAAGATTCTGACTAAGGAAAGACTGAGTACTTCAGTGTGTCCTTTGTGACCCACCTCTCTTTCCTGGGAATCCTTCTCGTGGGTATACTACTTATAGGTCAAGTGTTACTCCTAATATATTATTATAAGAGCTCGATGTTATGATTAGTCAAAATTTTAAACTCATGAATACCTTTGTACTTAACAACTTACCATTACACTTACGACCTTTTCATGATAGACATGGCCTCTTACCCTCTTCATTCCCCTAAGAATCACCCCAAATCAGAGTCAACACAAGAGGAATACTTTGGGTCCCCATCACCAGACAACCAGTCACCGGAATGACTAGTTGCTAGATCCATGTTTGACTGCATAGCATATTGGCTTAGGAGCAGACTTGAGACTTCGAGAAGCTGAATCACCCCCGAGAAACCTTATTTAACACCTAACATATACCATCCAGGCCCAGGAGCAGGACAAGACAAGGAACCTACCAGTGCGTTAGGAGTTCCACCTTATGCCGCTCACCTATATGTAAGGACCACAGAGTTTCTAAGGCAAGGAGTGGAGACCAGGGAATACTTGATGCACATACGAAAATAACTAGGGCTGACGCCCGGTTTGCAATACGAATAACTACAACGATGTTCGTCTTGGTACTCGTCTGCTTCCTGGTGGAAAACTACCTGAGATGTTAGCCGGATATCCTATTTCGCGTCTTCTTAAAAACTTAAATTGAAACCCATATTCTGTACCTAAATATAAATGTTAATTTTTTTTAACTTTCCTTAATGATTGATATCTAAACCTTCTTTGTAAACTAGTTATCTTGTTATTTCCCCGATTTAACTAATATAGTTATTTTGTTCAAACAAAACCTTTATCAAACTCTTGGTTTATAGATTTTATCTAGAGTATAAACTATTTACAAACCCCCTTTACCTCGCAAAGAAGCTTAATACCAGTCTTGTACAAATGATTTTATAAAAGTAATAATAAGTATTTCATCATTTTTATGATGACTTGATTAACTATTTTATTATGACTTGTTATTTCGTTAAACTAATTAATATTTAAATTTTGGCTTATTTATTAAATAATAAGGCCATTATTATATTTTGAAACATTTGCTTTATGATAATCAAATTAAAAGGTTTTTATTTATCCAATTATCCATCCGCCCAAATTATTATTCCATTTATTAATTTACAAACAAGAGTACAAATTTCAAATTACTCGTTTATTTATAAACAAAAAGCATAAATTAGATATTCATGTATACATTATGCTGAATACCTGCAAAACCTTCCCATCACCTTGCACCTTCCGGAATGTATGAGCTTACTAGTCATTTCAAGGTGATGAAGCACGCGTAGGCGTTAACCACCCATATAAACCTCAACGAAAATGGAAAACTTAAAACCCAACTACCTACATGATAGATGAATGTCAAGCAACATGCCTGGCTGCAAAAACTTGATCACCTACGAAATTTGATAGCTTACGTTACTCATGAGAGTTGATTACTTACATATGAACGTTCACATTAAACGTGAAAACCAATTTGTTTACTTCATAGACGAAACTTAATTAGTCACATTATACACGAAACTTGGTTGTTTGCAATATGCATGATACTAGATTGATCACATCACACTTGAAACTTACTCGTTTGCAATATACATGATACTAGCTTGTTCACATGATACAGATACTTGGTTGTTTACAATATATATGATACTAGATTGATCACATTATAGACGAAACTTGATTACTTGCAACATGCACGACACTAGATTGTTCACACGATACGTGATACTTGGTTAATTACAATATGCATAGTACTATATTATTCACGCTATACATGAAACTTGAGTGCCTACATTACACACGAAACTAGATTGTTTACATTGTTTACAATAAATTGCCCACTATATACATGAAGCATGATCGTTCACTTTATCCATGAAACTTGATAGCTATAAACTTTAAGCTACTCGGGGTTTGACGTATTCTTGTTCAAACACGAGAAAGCTATAAACTTTGAGTTACTCGGGGTTTGACGTATTCTTGTTCAAACACGAGAAAGCTATAAACTTTGAGTTACTCGGGGTTTGACGTATTTTTGTTCAAACACGAGAGAGCTATAAATTTTATGTATAACCTGGAGGGTGTGCCATCTACTTAGGCCACCCATGTATGGGGTTGTGCCAGTCTTTACTCCCTGATTAACTTTACCATCTAGACACACAATTACTCACTAGCAACTCATGTATGAAAACAATAATAAAGTAAATGTTTTTTATATTTCCCCCACCTCTGTACCCACACGTAATAGAACGATCTATACGGACCATACGGCGATTTGAGTAATTACGGGTGCACACGTAAATATAAAAATCGGCGCATGGAAAACATAGTAAATTCTGTCGTGTGCGATGACATAAAACCTATGGTGAAATACACTAACGAAACGAACGGAATATGATAAGGGCATAGTAGATATACCGCTGGTACATCCTATATATATGTGCTCCTGTCATATTGTAAGAAGTAACGTTGTCCGTATTCATGTAGGGATTTCCTATTACTCTGACCTTGACTAGTAGTTTTGAAATCCTTATCCAGTGACGTCACTCGAACATCTTAGACTATATCTTAAACAGGTTTAGATCTAAAAGTTTCCATCATCCTCATTACAAGTGATGCATTCCATCATTTGAATCCAAAAAAAATCATTCTCGGAAAATCTTTTCCTTATTTCCACTCAAACAAAATCCACTACCACCATCCATACCTCACACGATGACCTGACCTAAAGCATGTCATCAACTATACTCCTCAAACCGAAAAGCAAAGCTAGTTGAGAATCCAAACACATATCTCTTCCTTAGACCCTTCTCCTAAATAATTTCGGGACGAAATTTTCTAAAGTAGGGGAGACTGTAATCTCCAGGAAATTTTCCGCTTTTATTTTAACTTTTCCAGCAATGTAAGTTCATTATTTTGGTGAATTGCATTTATGAAGAACCTTAATTACCTACTTCAAATTCATAAGTAATAAATATTTATGTTATATGCTTTGTAAATAACTGTCACCATCCTATTCCATAAATATATAGGTACATACTAAGTCATTTCTAAAACTATATATATACACACATGATATAAACAATTTGTTATGAAAATATAACATTGCTAGTATTTTTAAATTACTAAAGGTAAATAAAATAAGTAAATATATAATTATATCTATAAACATATTAAATATGAATTATGATGAAATGAAGTCATGAACATAAAATTTATGAGCACTTAAGTTGAAATATGTTATGAAATTAAAAACTATTTTTCATATTTTGCAATCTAACCCCTATAACAAATTAAATTTTGTAAATAAGCCCATGATACTACCCTATAAATAGACCCTCATTCTCACACCATATCAAGTTCTAATCCATCTCTCAAGATTCAAAGTCGTTTCCATATTCATAAGTAAGTTCTTCTTATATTCTTGTTTATTCATACTTTTCCTTTAAAAAATCTCTCATAACTAGCTAGATCTATGATCCCTAACATGTTTATCTTATAATCATAGACTTATCCAAGACCAAAAGCCCTATTTTAATTAAAATTGTGTCAAACTTTTATTTAAAAGTTTGGTTGATCATTCTAACTCCTTTCAATTTCAAAAATTATGTTTTTACTAAAAATCCTTATTTTCAAGTAAATTATTTAATATTCAATTTCTATCTTTACATAAACTTATATTTTCACTTTAGCCCATATACTTTCCAAATACAAACTAAACTTGGTTAAGTATGCAAATAGAGTAAATTTCAAACAAGTATGTAGTTATCTGACAAACATTAAAGTTCTGGCTAGGAAAAGACGGGGTTCTGATCCGACCAACTCTTTCCTGGGAACTTTTCTGTTGGAGGTACTACTCTGGAATGATAACCATTCTAGTGTACAACAACCACTTTCAACTAATTATGATTATGATTATAAACTCATTTCTTTATAAATATTTATACAAACTTTTATATAATTTATTTTTATTATATGAGAACATTTAAAACTCAATTCTATACTTTTAATTAATAATTAATTATGGTTTAATTATTAATTAATTAAAACATTATTATACTTTAAATTTTGATTTAATTACCAACTAATTAAATCATTATTTTTAACACTTGTTTTTCATAAATCAAATGAAATGTTTCATTCATTTATGTATGTAGCAAATTATTTAATTACTCAACTAATTATTACTCATTTATTTATTCATCTATCTATCTATTAATTTATGCAATTACAAATAAAAAAAACTAGTCATTTATTTATTTGTGTATTTATTTACAAACAAAAGAAACCTAATTATTTATTCATACGTTTATATAATTATTACAAACAAACAACATCGTTATTAATTCTTTCACTTATTACAATACAAATATTTATCAAAGAGTTACATAAAATATTATTTGCAACTCAAATAATTATTTTATTATTAAAATGAGGACACTCACATCAATCTCCTCGCACAATAGGATCCTCTATTTCAGTTGTACAAATCATTGATATATATGTTCCATCAAACATAGGTTAACCTTGTGATTAGCTAGAACATTTGTGCAATATACTTGTGTGACATCCAAGCTACTCATTGCAAGGTGAGTTTACATAGCCCCTTTTTACTGTTTTTTTGCTTTTAGGGTGAAACATGTTATCAACTTTATCTATTTAAACAATTCAATATCTATGTTCTTGTGCTTGATCTTTATGGTTTATATTTGAACTACTTGGTGACCGTTGCATGTGTTTCATGCCAGTACATTCATTAACTTGCAGCCCAAGCCTAAGGTAGTACCTAACATGATCATTTATATGGGAAACTGAAACTATAACTTACCACAAGACCTTGGCGGGTTTTTTTGGATATCAACTATAACTTGGAGTATTCGCTTGCTCCCTTTTTCAAAATGGCAATCAGTGGGATTGCGTATCTAGTTTTCTATTATCTGGCTTGAATTGTACGCTTGGAACCTTGTATGTTTTCATATATATGCTTTAGACATGCTTTGAACATATTGAATTGTAAACCTATACTTAACTTTTGTTTGGTGTCAAAACCTATGTTACTCACCAACTACTTGTAGTTGACATTTACTTATATGTTTCAGGTGCACCAGTTTAAGGAAACTACTTGATCACTTTGGACATTGGACCTAGCTCTATTAAAGATTAAATTCAACTTATGTCATGGTTGAACGCTTTATTATCCATTTCTACTTGTAACGGATGCGTTTAATTTTGATGAATAAATATTGTCACATTTAATAGATGATCGTGTGCTTATGAACAACCGCGTCAGCCCCGGCGTATAATCCGCCGCCGACCGGGGTGTGACACAGCTTACGAAGAGCCTGAACGAGAGCTTCACGAGCTCACCCGCGACTTCCAGGAGCATTTGAAAACGTTATGCAAAAACCAGGTACGTCCCACTAGCCCAGTTCCTTTTCCTAATATAGGCGAGGCTGACCCACCAGCGAGACGTACCGTACACCAGAGAGCCAGTGATGGGGCCACTAGGGCGCGATCTTCGATCGCCCGCCTAGCTATCCCTAATACCAATACTTGGCAGATCTCGTCACATGTCATGAGTACGATCACTCATGCTACTCAGTTTCATGGCCTCTGTGATGAGGATGCACCCGGACATCTGTCCTGCTTCGCGCGCATATGTGATACCTTCAATACCACGGGTGTATCTAAGGACGCAATCTACTTGCGTCTCTTTCCATTCTTGCTCAATGGGCGTGCTTCCACTTGGTTGACAACCTCCCTGACAATTCCATCACCACTTGTTAGGATCTTCAAGCCAAGTTCCTTAAAAAGTACTATCCACCTTCCAGGGCCGCTCACCTTAGGGACCAAATCCATTCTTTCCGGATGGACCCTGACGAGCCTTATCACATGGCCTGTGAGCGGTTCAACGCGCTGTTGAGCCGATGTCCCAAGCATGGTCTGTCTGACTGGGCGATTTTGGAGAAGTTGTATATTGGCCTCACCTTCGAGAAGCAGCAAATGTTCAACACTGATGCGGGAGGCCATATCATGGATAAGTTGGAATCTGCTGAATACGAGGAGATGTTTGAGAGCTTCGCTCTCGCTTAGCAACAGCGGCCATCTACTATGACTTCCATTCCTAATGCTAGAGCACCCGCCTCTTCTCCTAGAGGTGTACATCATGTCAACTCTGATACTTGCGTGGCTGCTGCACTCGCAGCGATGGAGAATGAGATATAGGAGCTAAAGCTGAGTACTCAAAGGTGTGAGGTTTGAAGGGGAGTCCACGACACCAGGGACTGCCTCATCAATCAGCAGGAGCAGGTGAACTTTGCGGGCAAGAAGAACCGAGGATTCAACAATTATAACAATTCATATGGCTCGGGATGGAGATCTAGAAACAACCCACATGGGTTTAATGCCCGCCCTAATCAGCAAGCATGAGGTTAATCAGGACCGAGTGGGGGAAGCGGTGTTAAAACAAAGAGGATTGAGGAGATGTTGGAGACACAGACACATATACTTACTCACTTGGTGGTGAAGGATAAGGAGACTCAGCAGCGATTGGATGCGCACGACACCTTACTGAAGAATCAGCAATCTGCGTTCCAAGATCTGCAGTGCACGGTGGGAGACATCGCTAAGAGCCTGAAGGATAGACAGGGAGGTTTGTTTTCAGGCCCTAATGCTTCAGTGATGGCCGTGTCGACTAGGAGTCGAAGAGTAGAGGAGGGAGTAGAACCTCTGGTGGAAGAAGAAGATGAACCGATGGACGAGGAGATAGAGATCGAGACGCCTGCTGAGAAGGCAGAGGAGAAGAATAAGGGGGGTGGAGATGAAGACCCCCGCCATTTACTTGAGCCGTGTTCCCTACCCAGCGTGCTTGCTGCCACATAAGTAGGCTAGGGAATACGGTAACTTCCTTAATATGTTTAAGCAACTCAAATTCAATCTCCCGTTCATAGAGGTCCTCCAGCATATGCCTAAGTATGGCAAGTTCCTAAAAAATCTTCTTTCCAACAAGAAGAAGGTTGAGGAAGTCTCTAAAGTCTCACTAAGTGAGAGGTGTTCTGCGGTGTTTCAGAATAAATTGCCATAGAAACTAGCAGATCCGGGTCACTTCACGATCCCGTGTCTGCTTGGCAGTTTGCCCTTGAACCACGCGTTGCGGACCTGGGTGCTAGCATCAATCTAATGCCCTATTCTATATACAAGAAGTTGGACCTAGGAGAACCACAACCAACGCGCATGAGCATATCCTTGGCTGACCGTTCAGTCAAGTATCCACGGGGAATAGTGGAGAACTTGCTAGTTAAGATAGATAAATTCTCCTTCCCCGTGGATTTTGTCATCCTAGATATGGATGTAGACGACAGAGTCCCACTCATTCTCAGGCCTCTGTTTCTGGCACCGCCAAGGCGTTGATCGATGTCTTTGACGGGAAGCTCACACTTCGTGTGGGGGATGAGTCTGTTACTTTCGATGCTACAAAGTCCATGAAGGAGGCTGGTGAGAAAAGCCATTATGTGTGCATGATTGATTCCTTCATGGATGATCAATGGGACTCTGATCTTGGAGAGATAGATGTTGACGAACTCGGCCCTGGTTTAGGAGAACCATATGATTGGGCGGTGGAGCTGGAAGAGCTGTTAGATGCACCAGACGAATACGGTGATTAGGTGCCCAGCGATCTGCAAAAGATGATGGCAGAGCTGGAGGGGATGATTTATAAAATCCCAAGTGTGGGGAAGTTAGAGGATGTAGAGGATCTTGAGGATCCGGGTGAGAGCTTAGAGGTTATACCAATAGAGATACATATTCCTAAGCCCTTACCCATTTCTGTTGATCATGCTGAGGGGAGTGAGACTAAGTCACCCCTAGGTCTAGGCCGCCCCGTAAGAGAACCTGAGCGTTGAGTGATTTATGTGATTTAAGGATAGTGCAAACCCCAAGTGTGGGGATGTTTAAGGGTGACAGCTTGTTGAGGTACTTGAACCGTGTTATCTTCGAACCGGGTAGGTTTAAGACATGGTGGAATGACCTAATTTATACATGTAATAGAGGTTTAGTTGGTATTAGTTTGTTAAGGGTGTGGAGAGCCGGGATACGGCGCAGGATGAAGGCGGTTCTGGTTAGGATCAAGGAGAAGCCTCCTGATACGCTTGTTTGAGTCTCGGGCAAGTGCCCAAGGTGTAGAGTGTGTATATAAGTCGTGGTTTATGTTTGTGTCATTTTATGCTTTTTGATGTGCGTGTTTTTTTTTATGTGTTTATTGTAGGGATTCACGCTCTATTCGGTGAGGAAAATCGTCAGGAACGAAGTTCCAGATTTATAGTTGGAAAAGGTTTTTAGAGAATTTGGGCGAAGGACAAAAATGATGGTCGGGCTAAAGTTTTCCTCCTCGCAGTACGCGAGGATGGCCTGCCAATCTTTGGCGGTATGCGAGGGGTTCCTGAAACTTCCCACTTCTTTGTTTTCCCATGGTTTCCCGCCGCCGTTCGCCGTCCACCACTACCACCACATCCATCCACTCTATCATCAGACATATTCACCTACTACCATGACCATGGGATACTTAAGAACCGTTCGTGACCAATGTTTCACCTTGCTTGTGGCACTCATGTCTATGTGTTTGTCACGCGTCGGGTACGTGTTCCTGTGTTCTATCTTGAGTCTTAGTGAGTCAGTCGAGCCTTTTATTTTAATTTGAGTCTGTATCTTGAGTCAGTTTAATGTTGTGGGTTTGTTTGAGGTTTATTGTGCAGGTATTGATCGCTCCGCTCGTGGGCGGGGTTGATCCTAATCTTATTTATCTTGTAAAGGAAACCCGAAAGTCGATTGTGCAACCGCGACCGAAATACTATATGGTGCACCCGTGGAAGAGCAAAGCTGGACCCCTCAATGCATACATTACCAGCTAAGTCTATTCCCATTTTATTTTTGTTATTTTTACTTTTAGTGTTTCTTGGGTCACATTGAGGACAATGTTTGTTTCAAGTGTGGGGATGGGAGACTGTGTCTTCGTTGAGTTTAGGTGTCTAGGTTTATTTTCTTTTACAAAAATACAAAAAAACATAAAAAAATTTGAAAAAAATGTCCTTGGAAATCAAAAGTTTTTGCATAAATAAATGGAAAATGATAGTACAACTGGTTCTGCTTGTTGAGCTTTTAAATGAAATAAATAATAGAAAACGCGCAAAATTGTGATGTTTTGTTAGATCCAGCCAACTAGTAGAGCTTAAATAGCCTGTTGTGTTACTTAGGGTTAATAATTGATTTAATTCATGAAATCTAGTGGGTATTCATCTTAGGGGTGTCGGTAATACTGAAACTGTCAACATAAGGTGATAGGTACCACGTTAAACTAAAATTTAGAGGTTTTTGAAATTTCTAGGCACACAACTCTCTTTTTATGAGAATAAATCCGAGTTTCGGTGGCGCCCGCAATCCATAATCCATATCTTGAGCTTAATTAATTAGAAATCTAAGTTTCGCCTACGTGTTACACATTGGGTTCTAGACTGATTGAAACACCACTGGGTTAGATTCTTAAGTGTTTCATTGATTGGAACTGTAGTCTATGTGTTACCCTCCGTTATAACGACTTGGTTGAAACGCCTCTAGACGAAAGTTCATCTGTTTAATTTAATGCTCATTTTCATCCATGCATTCATTGATCATCTTAATTTATAAAACATGTGAATCTTAGGGGGTGTTTGGGATTGAGTTTGAAAATGACTTATTACCTTATTGGCTTTTTCAAAAAGACATTAAGTCAAAAAAGTGTTTGGCGTCGATAAAAGTCCTTTTTATTTTGGCTTTTTGATAAGTCTTAAAAAGTTGTATTACAAAAGTCACAAGTCCTGCCTTTTTAAAACTCCTTATGACTTTTTAAACATAAAATTACCAATCTACCCACCCTTTACCCTACAATAAATATAAGCTAAACCAAACACTTTAAAAAAAAAACATAGTGACTTATTAGTTTTTCCCACCACAAAAGCTAATCCAAACACTTTTTTAAAAACTCCTTTTCGAAAAATCACAAGTCAATAAGCACTTTTGACAAAAAGCATTTTTAGAGTTAAATAAGCAATCCCAAACACCCTCTTAGTTTAACGTGGTGGGTGAAATCTATATGGTTTAATCCGTGCCTAGCCATGACAGTGAGACGGGATTAGCTAGAGCTGTAACTTTTGAGTGTGAGTCTCATAGATAGATCGATATGCTTGGTGATATGTCCTAAAATATACATGTTTTGCATGCATAATAATCCCCATATTATGGTACTAATTGATTAATAACCTTGCAATTGATACTTAAAACGTTAATATTTCACAATTGCAGGTTATTCGGTACTCCAAGATAAACAAAGCAAAAACCAGCTTAAAACATGAAGAAATCATGCTTTTGGAGGACTAAACCCGAGTATTAAACCCCAAGAAGTCAAATCAGGTCAACACAGGTCAAACCAGCAACTAAAAGACAAAACTGGAGAGCAGTAGGGCAATGCACGGCCGTGCAAACCCTATCTTGCTCTCCAAGGGTCCACTACACTGTCACGTGTACTCTGTTTGATTCCCGAGGTGTTTGCACGCCCGTGCAATCCAATGCACGGCCGTGCATTGCTTATTTTGAGTCCTATAAATAGATGGCTTGAGTTCTTCATTGAAGCATCCCTTACACACCCCAAGAACACACCATATAAAGCTTATTCCGTAGTTAGAGTGTAGTAGTAGTGAGTAGAGAGGCTCTTCCTCCTTGTTCCGCAATAGGGGAGCCTACGAAACTCAGCGTTATGCTAGTTAGTATGGCCATTCGTCGCTAGACTCTTTGTATTGCTAGGGTAAAGATGAAGTTTGGTGCATGTTAATGTTTAACGTATTAATCCAAGTGATGTGTTTATGTCTTTAACTATTCGTCCTTAAAACTACCATTTTGGTGGGCTTTTATTATTGTCTAAATCCGTCTTCATATTTATGAGTGTTCTTGATTTTTAAACTGTAAAACCTTTTCAATCAAACTTCTCTTGAAGCTTGTATGTCTTTATACAAATAGAGATTGATAAGCCAAGGCTTGGTTAACATTATTAAGGTCGTACGTCTTTATACGAACTTATTATGCAACCAAGAATTGGTGAACTCATGTTGGGAACGGTACGTCTTTATACTTGGTCCCATTGTTACACCGCCTCCCGGTGAGCAAAATATAATCACCTATTTAACTCTAATATAAAGCATTTTACGTTCGATGTCTTAAACCAACCCGGAGATGACCATTCGAAGGGTTGAGGGTAATTGTTGTCCTTAACGGGAGGCACTACCACTTGTTAAAGCTTTTAAATTTGCAAATCAAATGTCATGAGGACGAGGCTCTAGTGGTAACCCGGGTCACACATTTGTAGTAGTCATATCACTGGATTAGTCAACCTAATATTATCACGTACCAAGCGGATTCGAAACCCAAAGCAATAATATTCGAAATCCAAAGCAATACTATTCGTAACCTGATCATTTCTGACATATTTACTTTCCTGTTATTTACTATTTTGTCCGTCACATTTCTGTTACACACTTCACGCACGTTTTTACTTTTCTGCTATTTACTTTACCGCCATTTACTTTTCTGTCATTTACTTTCCTGTTCCATAAGCACACAAAACTTACTCCCTAATTAAACCGGCTAAACGTTAACAAAATTTGAGTATTGGAATTCGACCGTGTCCATTGGTTCGATACTTGGTTCTTACCTAAACTATATTACGCTGCGATAGGTAATCTTGCCTATTGTGTATTTTTTTTAAGTTAAAGTAATTATCATTTTATAAATTTAAAACCTGGTCTCGTAAAACCATCCTAAAAATATATTTATTATATTTTTATATATTAAAACTCCACGAATCAAGTTTTTGGCGCCGTTGCCGGGGACACGGTGATTTCGAGAAAAATTCAAGCTAACGGATTTACCTATCAACTTACATCTATTTTTCTATTACGTTTGTTTCAGGTAGTGTATGATCCATAGCTCCACTATTGGTTTATATCAACCTTTAGAAGAGCCCGGAAGATTCTTTCACCGCCGAATACGAGAAAACCGTTCTAGAAGAATGGCTGTTGAAAACCACATTATTTTCGATTTTGCAAGACCGTCACTAGAGGCTTTAGGGTCTAGTATCACAAGGCCAACGGTTGATTCTAACAACTTTGAGATCAAATCTCATGTGATCCACATGATCCAGTCATCATGCACTTTCCATGGATTACCCGATGAGGATCCACATGTCTACATTGCAAATTTCCTTGAAATTTGTGACACTTTCAACTAAACGGAGTGTTGAATGACGCAATTCGCCTCCGAATGTTTCCCTTTTCCTTAAGGGAACTAGCTAATGCATGGCTAAACTCTCTTCCTATTGGGTCAATCACTACATGGGATGATCTAGCTCAGAAACTCCTGTCGAAATACTTCCCGCCAGCTAAAACTGCTAAACTAAGAAATGATATCACCACTTTCACTCAGGATGATGGTGAATCACTATATGAAGCATGGGAACGCATTAAGGACATGTTAAGGAAATGTCCTCACCATGGGCTAAAAGTTTGGTTAAAGGTATCATCATTCTCTAATGGGTTTCATAATCAAGCTCACCAGACACTCGACACTACTGTAGGTGGTATTTTTGTAAACAAGAGGCCACACGAAGCTTACAACCTAATTGAGGAAATAGCAATGAACAGCTATCAATGGTACAGTCCAAGAAACACCAGGGGGGCCAGGCAAGGAGTTCATTCCGTCGATACTGTCACATCACTTTCTGCTCAAGTAGACGCCCTCACCACTCGACTCAATCAACTTAGTAAGGGCAAGACCGTTGCTGAGGCTACTGAAGAAGTAAAGAGTATCACCACTAATACCGAGCAGGTTGACTTTATCGAAACAAATCGGCTATAAAACAACCCCTATAGTAACACCTACAATCCTGGATGGAGGAACCATCCAAACTTCAGCTGGAAGGATAACAACAATCAGGGACAATCTGGCTTCGGACAACAACAGCAACAGTTTCAACAAAGACCACCTCAAAACTATCAGCCTCGTCAACAATTTCAGGGAACTAACAAGCCAAGCAACGGGTTAAGCTTAGATGACGTAGTAACTAAGTTAATCTCTACAACTGAAAGTCAAGCCCTTCTAGCAGATTCCCGTCACAAACAATATGAGGAGAAGTTTAGTCTTCACGAAGCTGAGTTTAGGACACAGAAAGCAACTCTTCAGTCCATCGAAACGCAATTAGGGCAAATTACAAAACTTCTATCCGAAAGACAACCAGGGTGTCTCCTGAGTAATACTGAAACCAATCCAAAAGCAAATGTAAGTGCTATCACTCTTAGGAATAGTAAGGTTTATCCAGAGCCACCAATGCCAGAAGAAGTTCAATCAACAAGGAGAGAGATATTCACCGAAGTACTGCTTCATCCACATATCATAGAAATAACTACCCAAGAACCACAATCAAAGATAACTCCACCTCCTGCTCAAGTAGATACTCCTCCAAAAGTTCCAACAAAGAGAACGTTTCATTCCCACATACCTTACCCAGGAAGGCTAGTAAAGCAGAAGACTGACGAATAATATGATAAATTCATCGAACTATTAAGCCAGATGTATGTCAATCTTCCCTTCCTGGATAACATACAACAAATGCCTAAGTATGGACATTTCTTAAGATTTCCTTACAAACAAAAGAAACATGGAGGAAGCAGTAAAAATGACTAATCATTGTGTTGCTCTCATTGAAAGATGCCTTCCAAAGAAACTTTCAGATCCTGGAAAGTTCTCTCTACCTTGTTCTATCAGAAACCTTTGCTCTCTGACCTAGGAGCAAGTGTGAATGTAATGCCTTATGTCATGTTTAAAAGATTAAATATCGGGAATCCACGACCTGTCAATGCAACTATCGAATTCGCAGATGGATCAGTCAAATCACCCATAGGAGTCATTGAGAACTTACTAGTAAAAGTCGACAAGTTTGTCTTCCCTGTCGATTTCATGGTTTTAGAAATGGGACCCGATTATTCCGTACCTCTGATTTTAGGTCGTCCATTTTTAGCCACTGCTCGGGCCGTTATTGATATGAATGAAGGAATCTTGACACTTCGTGTCGAAAAACAATCAGTGACCTACAACATAGGGGGAAATGAGTGCCTATCTAATGATCCATTTGAAATTTCCCAATTCATTGATACTAATCTGGATTACCAACTAAAGAAAGTTAAGGAATTCAACAAAGGAAAGAAACTGAATCTTGGGAAGGATTTTGAAAACACTGACTGGATCGATGAGTACTTTGACAAGCTACCAAAACTGAATCACTTGAATGAAGGAACAGGAGATACGGTGGAAGTCGAGGGCTCCCACCCAAAGAAAGACTGATGAAACACGTACAGGTCGGGCTAAAGACCCTTAAATAAACGTAGCGCTTCCGGGAGGCAACCCAATGATCATGAATAAATTGAGAGGTTGGTGCATACGGCAGAATCATGGATCTCAGGTTTGATTTTTCAAATTTAAGTTTCTCATACTTCAGCCCCAGGCATGCCCTCTCGATACTAGGACCTTAGTAGCTTGACTACTACATTTTATTTTCCTTGTCTGATTTTATGTTTTCCCTTATGTGTCAGGTAGAATAGCATCACCAGATAGTCTCTCTACTTCTTTGAGGAATCACACTCCATCTCTACAACCTGAGAAATCGGAAACCACATCAAATTTATGTGAAATTCAATGAAGTCTTTGAAGCAAAGTGTTGACAGCAGCAGTAAGTTTTGGCCTTAGGTTATACACCGAATTAACCGAGGGAGTACCAGTTTTTTTTCCCTTAAAACTTCATGCATTTAAATTTCTGCATAGCATTTCATTACATGCATTTGTACGTTGAGCGCAATGCACAGTTTTAAGTGTGGGGTGGGGAATTAAGAGATTCAGGACTACTTGTAACCTTAAAGCAGTAAAAATTCAACTTGTGATCCATTTGACTAAAACATTACAAAACCCGAAAAAATTTCAAAATTTTAAACTTTAAAACCTCTTTGAGTTCGCACCTAATTAAATAAAATGAATACATGACAAGTAGAAGCAAATGAATATTATGCATAACGATTCGCTAAACACTATTCCATCCTTTTTCATGCGAGAAAAATCAAGCCTATTACACAATATTAAATTTTTGACGCAGTATATAATTATTCGCATGCTCTTGCGTTTGACATTACTGAGTGTTTTTCGATTGAATTTTATGCATAATTAAAACTTGTGTGTCTTATACATATCAAGACCATGAACTAGTAGAAGTATGAAAGTGATTGAGGCACCTAGGACCTTATTACCCTTATCCTTAAACCAAAAAAATCCCAAAAATATAATCCGCTTAAATAGCCCTTTGATCCTTAGCCTTTTCTTTTATACTAACTACAATTATCACCCAACCAGCTATTCGTAAACAGTTATTGGCTAATTGTCTTCAAAATGGAAAAATTATCCTATGTCGTTATTCAAGTTTATTACCATTGAGTCAACTTCAGAAACAATCTGTTTTACTCAAATGAATTGAAATATACAAGAAGATGGATGTATTAGGAAGAAACAGTCGAACTATCTACAAGGAATTGATGGAAAAATTATTTCAATAAAATTGAGGAAAAAGAATTATTGAAGAAATTGTCTTGATTAAAAAAAAAGAAAAAAAAGAAGTTGCTCTTTTACCGGTTAGACCTTAAAGAGATGGATATGCATTCTTTTGATTTCAATTTGCTTTTCTGCCTTCATTTCGCAAAGCCTTAATTACCGTCCGAACTCTGAGAGAAAGTTTTCAAAGCAACTAGTAATGTTAGAAAATGGTGGCGCAAGCAAGAACAACTGCCACCATTCTGCGGCTTGTCAAAAAGTGCCGCCAAAAGAAGAGGCAAAAGATACGAAAAATGCGTGAAGTGTGGCAACTGGAGCCACAATGGAAAATGTAGCAAGAATCAAACTCATTCCCAAAATGAATATACGCATCTGATCAAAGTTGGAGCTGTTAGGCTACAAGCCGAAAGTTCCATATGAAGAGGCGGTAACGTGTACTACGCAGTAAGGAAAGAGTTGGCACTAATGAGAGATTTTGGTCTTGGCAATCTGACCATAAACGAGCTCTCGGATTAGTTATACCCTCATGATCCGAGTACTGTAAAGGGATCTGTTAGTATTTTCCATTTTAAGCCATGAAGCTGTAGCTGTGTGTTTCACGATAGCTGAAGCCCTTCAAACCTTTTAAATCCCTAAAAACCCAAAAAGATTTTCATATTCACCCCTTTATTTTTATTTTAGCCACATTACAACCCTTTTAAAGTCCTCTTGATTCATGCATACTACTTAGTTAATTGGTGGAGACTTGATTTGCATACAAGCTTATGATCATTGCATAATTCGATTCGAACTTGAGTGTTCCACTTAACTTACATTATCCATACATATATAACCCTAGAGTTGAGTGAACCTAGTGAGGAGTGAAATTTTATGCATAATTGAAGTTCTAGTAGGCTTTTCATGGATTCCATCATAGAAAAATACAAAAATAGAATAAGCATCTCAAGAGTTATCTCGGAATTTCTAACTACTTGTAGTTCCATTTCCCTTGTAAAATTTTAGTTATGGGTATGATCATGCATGAGTTTGCTTGAGGACAAGCAAAGTCTAAGTGTGGGGTATTATGATATGTCCTAAATTATACATGTTTTACATGCATATTAATCCCCGTATTATGGTACTAATTGATTAATAACCTTGCAATTGATACTTAAAACGTTAATATTTCACAATTGCATGTTATTCGGTGCTCCAAGATAAACAAAGCAAAACCCAGCTTAAAACATGAAGAAATCATGCTTTTGGAGGACTAAACCCGAGTATTAACCCCCAAGAAGTCAAATCAGGTCAACACAGGTCAAACCAGCAGCTAAAAGACAAAACTGGAGAGCAGTAGGGCAATGCACGGCCGTGCAAACCCTATCTTGCTCTCCAAGGGTCCACTACACTGTCACGTGTACTCTGTTTGATTCCCGAGGTGTTTGCACGCCCGTGCAATCCAATGCACGGCCGTGCATTGCTTATTTTGAGGCCTATAAATAGATGGCTTGAGTTCTTCATTGAAGCATCCCTTACACACCCCAAGAACACACCATAGAAAGCTTATTCCATAGTTAGAGTGTAGTAGTAGTGAGTAGAGAGGCTCTTCCTCCTTGTTCCGCAATAGGGGAGCCTACGAAACTCAGCGTTATGCTAGTTAGTATGACCATTCGTGGCTAGACTCTTTGTATTGCTAGGGTGAAGATGAAGTTTGGTGCATGTTAATGTTTAACGTATTAATCCAAGTGATGTGTTTATGTCTTTAACTATTCGTCCTTAAAACTACCATTTTGGTGGACTTTTATTATTGTCTAAATCCGTCTTTATATTTATGAGTGTTCTTGATTTTTAAAGTGTAAAACCTTTTTAATCAAACTTCTGTTGAAGCTTGTACGTCTTTATACAAGTAGAGATTGATAAGCCAAGGCTTGGTTAACACTATTAAGGTCGTACGTCTTTATACGAACTTATTATGCAACCAAGAATTGGTGAATTCATGTTTGGAACGATACGTCTTTATACTTGGTCCCATTGTTACACCGCCTCCCGGTGAGCAAACTATAATCACCTACTTAACTCTAATATAAAGCATTTTACGTTCGATGTCTTAAACCAACCCGGAGATGATCATTCGAAGGGTTGAGGGTAATTGTTGTCTTTAACGGGAGGCACTACCACTTGTTAAAGCTTTTAAATTTGCAAATCAAATGTCGTGAGGACGAGACTCTAGCGGTGACCCGAGTCACACATTTGTAGTAGTCATATAAATGGATTAGTCAACTTAACATTATCACGTACCAAGCGGATTCGAAACCCAAAGCAATACTATTCGTAACCTGATCATTTCTGACATATTTACTTTCCTGTTATTTACTATTATGTCCGTCACATTTCTGTTATACACTTCACGCACGTTTTTACTTTTATGCTATTTACTTTACCGTCATTTACTTTTCTGTCATTTACTTTCCTGTTCCACAAGCACATAAAACTTACTCACTAATTAAACCGGCTAAACGTTAACAAAAATTGAGTATTGGAATTCAACCGTGTCCATTAGTTCGATACTTGGTTCTTACCTAAACTATATTACGCTGCGATAGGTACACTTGCCTATTGTGTATGTTTTTAAGTTAAAGTAATTATCATTTCCATTAGTTCGATACTTGGTTCTTACCTAAACTATATTACGCTGCGATAGGTACACTTGCCTATTGTGTATGTTTTAAGTTAAAGTAATTATCATTTTATAAATTTAAAACTTGATCTCGTAAAACCATGCTAAAAATATATTTATTATATTTTTATATATTAAAATACTACGCATCACTTGGTAATATGAATTAGAACACAAATCGGGGGCTTGAAAGTTGGTGGTCAGGTTTAGTCAGATAGAAATACCGATTATTGCTTTTTAACGCGAGAGTATGTTTGAATAATTGATTAATTGAGTTTGTTTAAGCTATGTCCAGTTATGATTCCATTACAGACTTTTTCAAGGACAAAAAAAGGTTAAGTTTCCTTGTGCATGCTTATTTATATGGTGATGATATAATATGGCATATGTTTCTTTTCATGCTCTAGGTGGAACCATGGCAGACAATTGCAGTTAGGGCTATATCTTGTGGTCTAGCTGCAGTTCGAACAAAACCCTTTGATGAGATGAAAACTAGAATGATGACTTCACCTCAAGGACCTGTGTCGATGTCGATGATTGAATTATCTATTCTTCTTCATTAGGGCCCGCTTGGATTATTTGAAGGGGTTGTACGTATGTTCTTCTAGATTGCACCACCCGTCACTATGAACTTTGCAGGCTATGTGCTCATGAAAATTGCAATGCCTGAAACCGAAGAGCAAAGACTCTAGAACAGCAAGCTGTCGAGTAGCTCTCACAGAAGTAGTAAGTTTATATATTATTTGTGTTAATGGCATGTGAACGCTACAAGGAATTTTTGAACGTTTTCCATGATTAAGTAGTGACACGTGGTATAAATTTTATTTGCCAGATGTCTCCATATTGTTTTGGACAGTCGAGTAGTCATCTCTGCAAAATGTTAGGACTGCTACTGATGATTGTGTGTATTTAATCATGGTTTCCACATAGTGCTCCACTGCTCCCACGATATTTAGGATGAAACGTAACAAAAACATTTTGCTAGCCATGAAACTATCAAGAGGCTGTAGATGGTGGTGGGTTTGACTTGATAGGGATCGTTTGGTAATTTCTTCAAATAGGTATCTAAAGTACTAAACTACTTGGTTTTTTTTGCTATTCTTCAAAGTGACAGTTTTATCCTCTATGTCATAAATGACGTGAATCAAGTGAGGTGGCTTAATAAGAAGGTTAGGTATCATGTTAAAACATGTAATATTATTTAGGTCGGGTTGATTGACCTCACAGGGGTTACAAACAATATATTGTTATGATAATAACTAAATTATTCGAATTAACTGATGTTGTAGGTTGTATGTATTAAAAATACACTTTAAACGAATTCCATCCATTTTTTTCATTTGCTTTCTGGATAATCTCCAAGGATATCTTGGGAATTGCAACTTCATTTTTAGTCAGCAAGTTTCTTTCTCTGACTCAAACTGTTGATACTTGATTTTCCAATTGATGCTTGATTTCCTGGATAATCATATAGTGTCACTGAATTCGTTCTTTCTATTTTGATTCATATGATTTCTATGTGAGTTTGAACCATCCGCTTCATTTGATTCGAAAAGATTTATTTTTTGAAGTGGAACCTGAAGCTATTCTCGATCGTCAATACCATGAGGTTTTATTTTTCTCCTCAAGAAGTTTCTGTTTTCTTAATTAATTAATTTGAAAGCAAAACTAAGTATTAAGACATAAAATAACGTATAAAATATCGAATAAATAACAGTAACAATACTAAGTTACGAACTTTTATGTACTTGAAAACGAAACCATTATGTACTTATTTGGATTGCAAAACGAAAGTAATTTTTAGTAAAACATATAATTAAAATGTATATTCACCATATTTAAAATTCATGTAAAACAGTTATAAAATATAAAAAACAAAGTCAATAATATTGTCAATGTTAACATAAATTTTCTATTAGTCAAGGAAAACTATTATAAACTATTTTTGCATTTACTTTACGAGCTCAGTATTTTAAATTACATTTTCATTTATAAAAAAAATACACTGATTTATTTTCTAATAACTTTTTCAGTTGATTTACTCTTTTTCTTTTTCTAAATGTTTAGTTAAAATCAATAGGTTTGATTTTAGAGGTATGACTTATTTATGTTACACTACTAAAAAATAATATGAATTAAAAATTACATATTGAAAGCGGATATGAAACACAGTCGACAAGTGTATATATGGTCCATGACAATTTTTTAATTTTTTTAGAACGGCATGTCGGTTAGATGTCGCTAACCCCTCCTAGTCCAGAGTTTAAGTCTTGCCACAGAAGGTGTGAGTTTTTGGAAAGCGAAACAAATTTTTGAAATGCGCAAAACAGTACGTAAGTCTTTGACTGTTCTATTTACAGACGTCACTTCTACAATATTTTTATTAGTAAATATTATACATATATTATTATTCGTCTTAAAGTAAACAGACAGAAGATCTTGAAATAAAAACTTCATTATAATTGGCAAAAATTATTAAATTCATATTTGTCTAAATTCGCTACTCTCATTCTCATGGATTTCAGTTTCATGGTGAGAGTTAATGTAGTGCAAAGCATACATTTTTATTCGTAGTGTTTTGTGCGTTTTTACTTAGTTTTGTATTTGTTTTGAGTCGTTTTAATGTACATTTGAGTCTTTGTTATATTTGTAGGTGCTCGTGAAGATTACACGGGAATATACGAAGAAACCGAGCAACAGAAGAAAGCCGGAGGATCAAAAGTAAAAAAGATGAAATTTTAATCTTTCGCGGTACGCGAGAGAGAGACAGAGGAAGTTTCGCGGTACGCGAGGACTTCCAAACTTCCAGAATTCCGCCCGACTAATTTTCCCTCGTGGTACTCGAGGAACCCAGTAAATTCTTTCGCGGTACGCGAGAGAGCTGTTTTTCGAGAAAAAAACCCTAATTTCAATTTAAATAGAATTCTAATCCCATGAGGTCAGAAGTTCGCATCTTGGCCGTCTAGGGCAGTCCCTAGGGCGATTTTGGGAGCAAGGAAGGCTATTGGAGTGAAATTTTGAAGCTTTTGGATTCCGGGTGTGTTAGTTTAACGTATTCGGTTTTCAAGATTCGATTTTTATCTTTGATTTGAATGTTTAAAACCATGAATCTTGTTTTCTACTTCTGTTTTAGTTGTTTGAACATGATCCTAGGCTAGAACTTTGATATTGCCTAGGTCACATGATGAATACATGTTAAAGTATTGATTTTTATCGGTTTTGGTTATTTTGAATGGACTAATGATTTTGTAAGCAATCTTTGAGTTAATAATTGTGATGAATATGTATGCTCATATCTGATTGTGTGGTTGATTATAACTCCCTGCATTGATTGTGGTTGTCTGCCAGTTTGATCTGCGTGTCTATGTCATAGATCTTAGGGTTTGTGATTGTGAGTGGTTTGCTAGACGTAGTGACCATAGGGATTGTGATTGATTGTTGATTAGAGTTGAGTGTGTATCCTAGTTCAATACCCGAGAGGTGAGAATTAGTCGTTAGTCTTCGTCATTAGGATACGAGTGTCAGCTGTCTGAGAGGAAGCCGGTTTTAGGTGTCTAGTGATTGTTGCTATTCGTGTCATAGTTGTCATCATGGGATTACCCCGTGCATTCCTTGAATGTATTGGTAGACAGTGAGACTGAGAGGTAATCTGTCTATTAGGGTACTTTGTCATTGTTGGAAATACCCGAGAGGTGATCCAACCATCTGGTGAGTTAGTACGCTTTAGGTTCCTTAGTTGGTGACACCCTAAGAGCGATTAGGGATCCACTAGGTAATCTTTAGTTGTCATATTTAGAAACCCAGATCCATCTTAGTTTCCAGAACCGGTAGAAGTTGTGCTTTGCAAGTACGATTCAGACCTAGGTAGCATTCTTCCGATCCTTTGATTTCACCTTAGTCTTTTCTCTTGATAGTTGAGTCGATCTTTGCTTTCTGCATTTAGTAATTTAAATAGTAGGTAGTAAACCCCCCAAACTAAATCAATCTTTAGTCCGAGTCAGAGTTTAGTATTGTTACATTCGATAACTTGGTTTACCATTAAGTTGTGCTACACTCGATAGGTACACTTGCCTGTCAGTGCGGTTTAGTTGAAGGTACTCCTTTTATTACTTAAGAGTCTAGGTTAGGTTTTGTTATTATTTTAATAGACCGTCTGGGCGACATCAAGTTTTTGGCGCCATTGTTGGGGATACTTGGTAATAGCAATATTAGCTTTGACTAGTTCTTTTAGTGATTTTTGGTTTATTTTTTTTTCTCTTTCTTTTGAGTCTTGTGAGTGTGCTTATCTTCTGTGCTACTTGTGTGTCATTTCTATGAGTCTAAAATAGGATCGAGTCTTTCTGTTTTTGATTCTGTGTCTCTTTCCTTCTAGTGTCTTTCTGTGTATGCACAATACTCGTTTGCAGGGATCACCATCATTCTTAGCTTTTACAGAGCCCGAACGGAAGCTTCACGAGCGCACCCGCGACTGTCGGGAGTGTTTGAAGGAGCTTTGCAAAACCCAGGTACGTTCTAAGAGCCCAATTTCATTTCCTAATATGGGCGACGCTAACCCACCAGCGAGACGTGCCGTGCACCAGAGGGCCAGTGACGGGGTCACCGGGGCGAGATCTTCAATCACATGTCCCGCCATTTCTAACACCAATACATGGCAGATCCCGTCACATGTCATGATCACGATCACTCATGCCACCCAATTTTATGGCCTTGAGGATGAGGATGCACCCGGAAATTTGTCCCGCTTCGCGCGGATATGTGATACCTTCAATATCACGGGTGTGTCTAAGGACGCTATCTACTTGCGTGTCTTCTCATTCTCGCTCTCTGGTCGCGCATCTACTTGGCTTGACACCCTTCCCAACAATTCTATCACCACATGGGAGGATCTTCAAGCCAAATTCTACAAGAAGTACTATCCACCTTCTAGGGCCGCTCGCCTTAGGGATCAAATCCATTCATTCCGGATGGATCCCGACGAGCCTTATCACATGTCCTGGGAGCGGTTCAACACGTTGTTGAGCCAATGTCCTCAGCACGGTCTTTTCGACTGGGCGCTAGTGAAGAAGTTCTATAATGGCCTCACCTTCGAGAAGCAGCAAATGTTCAACACAACTGCGGGAGGTCATATCATGGAGAGACTCGAGACTGATGAGTGCGAGGAAATGTTCGAGAGCTTCGCTCAAGCCGAACAGCAGCATCCACATTCTGTTAGGAATTCCATTCCTACTGCTAGAGCACCCGCCTCTTCTCCTAGAGGTGTGCATCAGGTCACTCCTGAGACTAGCATGGCTGTTGCACTCGCCTCAATGGCTAACGAGATTAAGGAGATGAAGCTCAGTTCTCAACGGTGTCAAGTGTGTAGAGGAGGCCACGACACCCGAGATTGCCCCGTAAATAATCAGGAGCATGTGAGCTATGCTGGAAACCAGTACCAGAACCGTGGGTATAATAACAACAATACTTATGGCTCGGGATGGAGATCTGGAAATAACCCGCCTGGGTTTAATGGTCGTCAGCAGCAGTATGGAGGAGCAGAAGTTGGAGCGAGCTCGGGAAGCAGTGTCAATACATAGAAGATTGAGGAGATGCTTGAGAATCAGACACAACTGCTTGCCCATCTAGTCCAACAAGACAAGGATACGAGGCAAAGACCGGATAGCCACGACACTCTATTGAAGAATCAATAGTCGGCATTCCAGGACTTGCAGCGCACGGTAGGAGACATCGCTCAGAGCCTGAAGGGTAGACAAAGAGGTCAATCTTCAGGCTCCAACGCTTCAGTGATGGTCGTGTCAGTTAGGAGTGTGGAGAAGAAAGAGGTTGTAGAGGATGACTCCCACTCCATTGAGTATGGCATACCTTCGGTAGAGGAAGTGAAGAAGGTAGATTGGAGAGCTCGATTTGCTGAGATCGATGCTAGGATGGCAGAGGAGCCCTATTTGAAAGCTGTGTTGACAAGAAGTCATAGGGCAAAAAAGAAGGAGACCCCACCGGTTGTAGAAGAAGAAGAGCCGGTGGACGAGGAGATAGTAGAGGAGAAGCCTGCCGAGAGGGCAGTGGAGAAGAAGAAGGGGGAGGAGATGAAGTCCCCCGATATTGACCTGAGTCGTGTTCCCTATCCAACTCCCTTGCTGTCTTATAAGAATGCTAGGGAATACGTTACTTTCCTTGATATGTTCAAACAACTCAAGGCCAATCTCCCATTTATAGAGGTCCTCTAGCATATGCCTAAGTATGGCAAGTTCCTCAAAGATATTCTTTCCAACAAGAAGAAACTAGGAGGGATCTCTGAAATCTCACTTAGTAAGCAATGTTCTGCTGTGGTGCAGAACAAGCTGCCCGAAAAATTAGGAGATTAGGGTCATTTCACGATCCCGTGTCTGTTTGGCGGCTTGCCCTTACACTACGCGTTGGCTAATCTGGGTGCTAGCATCAACCTGATGCCATATTCTATCTATAAGCGGCTAGACCCTGGTGAACTGCAGCCGACGTGCATGAGCATTTCCTTGGCTGACCGCTCAGTCAAGTATCCATGGGGAATTGTGGAGAATCTTTTAGTGAAAGTAGGCAATTTTGTATTCCCCGTGGATTTTGTTATTCTAGACATGGAAGTGGATGATAGAGTCCCACTCATCCTAGAACGCCCGTTCCTACGTACCGCCAAGTTGATGATTGATGTCTTTGACTGGAAACTCACACTTCGTGTGGGGGATGAGTTTATTACATTCGATGCTACAAACTCTGTGGAGGATGTTGGAGAGCATAGCCACTCCATGTGCATGCTTGATGCCTCCATGGACGATCATCGGGACTCAAATCCATTAGAGGATGATTTGGATAAAGGAATGTTAGAGGAGCCTCCGGATTGGTTGGAGGAGTTTGAAAAGAGTTTGATAGGGTCCCCGTTTTGAGTGCTGACGATGATGATTTCAGTTTGAGTGAGATTCTGGCACAAGTGGGGAAGATAGTATGTGAACCACCCATGGTGGTTGGTGTAGATGAACCGGAAGATCCTGGTAAGAGCTTGGAGGTCATAACCAGAAAGAATCTTACTCTTGAGCCTATACCCATTTCTGTTCTTTGTGCTGAGGGGCGTGAGACTGAGTCACCCCTAGATATAGGCCACCCCGGAAGAGAACCCGTACGTTGAGAGATACATGTGAGTTAGAGAGAGTGCAAACCCCAAGTGTGGGGATGTTTAGAGGTGACCGCTTGCTGGAGTATTTGAACAGTGTTATCTTTGAACCTGGTAGGTTTAAGTGTTGGTGGAAGGATCTGAGTGCTATACATGATACACATTTGAGGTTTGGTAGGAGTTTTTGTTTGTTAGGGTTGTGGAGAACCGGGAGACCGCGAATGATGAAGGCTCCTGATAGGCTTGTTTGAGTCTCGGGCAAGTGCCTGTGATGTAGAGTTTGTGTGCACTAATTGGTTTGAGTCCGTGTCTATTTTTGTGTTTTTCAGTGTGTGTTTTGTTTGTGTCATGTTTTGCAAGAATTGACGCTCGATTTAGCATGGGAAATCAACGGGAACGAAGTTCCAGGTATGTTTTACATTGAGTTTGATTATTGGAATGGGTTTTTAAGGAAAATGGGTGAAAAAGAATTTTAGAGGGTCAAAAATGTTCTAAGTATAAAAATTGAAAAAAGCCCTTAACTTTCTGTCATCAGAGGGTTCTCGCGGTACGCGAGAGGTTGTTCCCATGTTCCTCGCAGTACGCGACGGATAGAATTAGGGGCCGGCCTGAAGTTTACCTCCTCGCGGTACGCGAGGAGTGCCCACCTTTTCTTTCGCGGTACGCAAGGCCCTTCTGGTATTGCCCTAATTCCTTTGTTTTCCATAGTTTCCTATAGTCGTTTCAATACCCGATCTCATCTGCACCGATCACCACTACCATTCACCACTATCATTCACACATCTATCCTCTATCCACCATCCATTATAACCACCGTCATCATACCACATATCATCCTTTATCCATCATTCATTATCATTCATTATTCACACCATCATTACATGTCATTCATCTTCACCATTCACTTCATTCACCGACCCTGGGAAACTTGAAACCGTTCATGACCGATGACCGACATTGCTGTGGCTTTCATGTCTATGTGTTTGCCGCCCATTGAGTACGTTTTTCTGCAGGCTATCTATCTTGAGTTTTTAATTTTTTAGTGAGTTAGTTTGAGTCAGTCGAGTCTTTATTTTATTTTATTTGATTCAGTTTAATGCTGCGGGTTTGTTGTAAGGTTTATTTTGCAGGTTTTATCATCCTGCCCGTACTCAATCACCATTCGGGCGTGATTGATTATCTATTATATCTAGTTTGTAACGGCAACCCGGCAGCTGATGTGCAACCGCGACCGAAATGCTATACGGTGCACACGAGGAAGAACGAAGCTGGATTTTATTCAAAATCATATCGTGACCAGCTAAGTCGCTTCCTGTTTCTGTTATATTTTTGCATCTTTTATTTTTAGTTGTGTCTTGCTTCACATTGAGGATAATGTGTCTTTCAAGTGTGGGGATGTGAGTATCTAGTTTAGTTAGTTTGTCTTTTTATAAAAAAAAAATCAAAAATACAAAAAAAATTAAATTTTTTTTGAAAAATGTCATTAGAAATAACTGCAAAATAAATGGAAAATGATAGTAGAACTAGATCTGCGTGTTAAGTTTAAATGGTTAAATAATAGAAAACGTGTTTAATTAGTGATGTTTTGGTAGACCCAGACAATTGAATAGCTTAAATATCCTGTGATTGTTACTTAGGAATTAATTGATTTAAAATCATGATATCTTGTGGGTATTCATCTTATAGTAATTGTAATACTGAAACTGTCAATATAGGTTGATAGGTACCACGTTAAGTTAAAATTTAGAGGTTTTTGAAATTTCATGGCACGCCACTTTCTTTTTATGAGAATAAATCAGAGTTTGGTGGCGTCCGCATCCATAAATTCCATAATTCATGAGCTTATTTGATTAGAATACTGAGTGTTGCTTATGTATTACCCTTCGGGATGGCCACTTGGAGAAAATGCCTCTAAGTGATTCTTATGTGCTTAAATGATAAACTGCATCCTATGTGCTACCTTCTGCGATGGTGACCTGGGATACGCACCACTAGGTGAGGTTGATTCATACATTTGATTGTGCTCATTGACATTTCATTCCATTTTTCATCTGATTTCTAAAAACCTGTAAATTTTAGTTTAACATGGTAGGGTATGGTTTGATCCGTGCCTAGACATGACCATGAGACGGGATTAGGTAGAGCTGTAATTGTTAAGTGTGAGTCATATAGATTGATTGATATGCTTGGTAAATAATATTAGAACACATTACGGGGCTTGAAAGTTGGTGCTTGGGTTTAATCGGACAGAAATACTAATTATTGCTTTTTAACGCGTGAGTATATTTTGCTAATTGGTAATTGATGTTTATTAAGTAGATCTGAGTTATGATTCCATTTGCAGCTTTTTCAAGGACGAAAAAAGGTTAAGTGTGGGGATGTTTGATGTAGTGCAAAGCACACATCTTTATTCCTAGTGTTTTGTGCGTTTTTGTATTTGTTTTGAGTCGTTTTAATGTACATTTGATTCTTTGTTATATTTGTAGGTGCTCGAGAAGATTACAAGGGAATATACGAAGAAACCTAGCAAGAGAAGAAATCCGGAGGGTCAAAAGTTAAAAAAGATGAAATTTTAGTCTCTCGCGGTACGGGAGAGAGAGAGACAGAGGAAGTTTCGCGGTACGCGAGGACTTCCAGAATTCCGCCCGACTAATTTTCCCTCGTGGTACTCGAGGAACCCAGTAAATTCTTTCACGGTACGCGAGAGAGCTGTTTTCCGAGAAAAAAACTCTAATTTCAATTTAAATAGAATTCTAATCCCATGAGGTCAGAAGTTCGCATCTTGGCCGTCTAGAGCAGTCCCTAGGGCGATTTTGGGAGCAAGGAAGGCTATTGGAGTGAAATTTTGAAGCTTTTGGATTCCGGGTGTGTTAGTTTAACGTATTCGGTTTTCAAGATTCGATTTTTATCTTTGATTTGAATGTTTAAAACCATGAATCTTGTTTTCTACTTTTGTTTTAGTTGTTTGGACATGATCCTAGGCTAGAACTTTGATATTGCCTAGGTCACATGATGAATACATGTTAAAGTATTGATTTTTATTGGTTTTGGTTATTTTGAATGGACTAATGATTTTGTAAGCAATCTTTGAGTTAATAATTGTGATGAATATGTATGCTCATATCTTATTGTGTGGTTGATTATAACTCCCTGCGTTGAATGTGGTTGTCTGCCAGTTTGATCTGCGTGTCTATGTCATAGATCTTAGGGTTTGTGATTGTGAGTGGTTTGCTAGACGTAGTGACCATAGGGATTGTGATTGATTGCTGATTAGAGTTGAGTGTGTATCCTAGTTCAATACCCGAGATGTGGGAATTAGTCGCTAGTCTTCATCATTAGGAATCCGAGTGTCAGCTGTGTGAGTGGAAGCCAATATTAGGTGTCTAGTGATTGTTGCTATTCGTGTCATAGTTGTTTTCTTGGGATTACCCCATGCATTCCTTGAATGTATTGGTAGACAGTGAGACTGAGAGGTAATCTGTCTATTAGGGTACTTTGTCATTGTTGTAAATACCCGAGAGGTGATCCAACCATCTGGTGAGTTAGTATGCTTTAGGTTCCTTAGTTGGTGACACCCTGAGATCGATTAGGGATCCACTAGGTAGTCTTTAATTGTCATATTTAGAAACTCAGATCCATCTTAGTTTCCAGAACCGGTAGAAGTTGTGCTTTGCAAATATGATTCCGACCTAGGTAGTATTCTTCCCTTCCTTTGATTTCACCTTAGTCTTTTCTCTTGATAAATGAGTCGATCTTTGCTTTCTGAATTCAGTAGTTTAAAAAGTAGGTAGTAAACCCCCCAAACCAAATCAATCTTTAGTCCGAGTCAGAGTCTAGTATTGTTACATAGTGTCTCTAGGGCTCGATAACTCGGTTTACCATTAAGCTGTGCTACACTCGATAGGTACACTTGCCTATCAGTGCGGTTTAGTTGAAGGTACTCCTTTTATTACTTAGGAGTCTAGGTTAGGTTTTGTTATTATTTTAATAGACCGTCTGAGCGACATAAAGAGTCCTTAGCATTCTCCCTTCAATTTTTTTAAAGGCGGAAGATTTTGTAAATAAATAAAAAACAAATAGGCAAGCTTATGAAAGCTAACCGAATACTATTGAAGTATGGGCTTGATAGTTGGGCTACTTGTGTCAAATAAATGGGGTAAGTTCTGGTATGTTGGGCCACTTGGGCCATCTGGTCTCTATGCTTTTGACGTGTTTACCGATCTAGCTTGTAGGTCGAGTTGTTTCTTGATTTAGTCTTCGTATTACTAGGTCTAATTTGTTAGCATTTTTCATTTCTGTTCTTGCATATTCAGTTTATTACCGTTGCTTGTATGGCAAGATGGGACACCATTCGGACCTTCCTAGCTATGGCGGCTAAAAGGAACTGGATAGTGTTTCAACTTGATGTTAAAAGTGCCTTCCTCCATGGAGAACTCAAGGAACTTGTGTGTATTGACCTGCCTCAAGGCTTTGTTAAATCTGGCGAAAAAGGGAAGGTTACAGATTGAAAAAGGCTTTGTATGGGCTGAAACAAGCTCCTAGAGCTTGGTTCAACCGAATTGAAAGTTATTTCAAGCGTGAAGGATTCAAACGGAGAAACTATGATCACACACTGTTTACTAAGAAGGTATGGAACAAAATACTTGTTGTGAGCGTATATGTAGATGACCTTATCTATGCAGGTAATGACACAATGATCTGTGAAACCTTCAAAAACTCCATGAAACGGGAGTTTGAAATGACTGATTTGGGGCAGATGAAATACTTTTTGGGAGTAGAAATACATCAAAGTACATCAGCCGTTACTATGTCTCAAAGCCAATATGCTAAATAAATATTGAAACGGTTTCACATGTGGAAGGCTAATATGGTCCTTAATCGTATTGTCCCTGGAGCTGCACTCACCAAGTCCGAATCAGGGGAGGAGACTGATAGCACAAAGTATAAGCAATCGATGGGGAGTCTCATATACTTAACTGTGACAAGCCCGGATCTTATGTATGCAGTGACCTTGATATCCCGGTTCATGGCCAATCCAAAGGAAGATCATATGCTAGCAGCCAAAAGGATACTCATGTACATTAAAGGAGCATATGAATTTGGCTTAAAGTACAAGAAAGAATCTGCAGCAGGTCTTCAAGTCTACGAAGATAGTAATTATGCTCGTGAACTTGATGATCGTCGAAGCACCTCCGGGTATGTTTATATGATTATTGGAGCAGCCATTTACTGGAGCTCAAGAAAGTAGGAGATTGTAACTCTGTCTTCGACTAAAGCAGAATATGTGGTAGCCACAAACTGTGCATGCCATTGCCCCTGGTTAAGGGGTCTTCTTGAAGATTTTGAAGAAAAGATAAATGGGTCTGTCATCATCATGTGTGATAGTACTTCTACAATTAAACTATCCAAGAATCCGGTCATGCATAGAAGAACAAAACATATTGACGTCCGGTACCACTATCTCCGAGACTTGGTGAATCAAGATTTGGTTTGACTTGAATTTTGAGGAACAAAGGATCAGCTAGCAGATGGGATGACTAAACCTCTAAAAGTGGAGACTTTTGTGCATATCAGAGAGGCTATTGGAGTTCAAGAAGTTTAACAAAACGCCTAGTGCATTTTTGTTTAAGGGGAGGCTGTTGAAGTATGGGCTTGATAGTTGGGCTACTTTTTTCAAATAAATGGGCTAAGTTCTGGTATGCTGGGCCACTTGGGCCATCAGGTCTCTATGCTCTTGTTGTTTTTACCGATCTAGCTTGTAGGTCAAGTTGTTTCTTGATTTAGTCTTCCGTATTACTAGGTCTAATTTGTTAGCATTTTCCATTCCTGTTCTTGCGTATTTAGTTTATTACCGTTGCTAGTATGGCTAGATGGGACACCATTCGGACCTTCCTAGCTATGGCAGCTAAAAGGAATTGGATAGTGTTTCAACTTGATGTTAAAAGTGCCTTCCTCCACGGAGAACTCAAAGAACTTGTGTATATTAACCAGGCTCAAGGCTTTGTTAAATCTGGCAAAAAAAGGAAGGTGTACATATTTAAAAAGGCTTTGTATGGGCAGAAACAAGCTCCTAGAGCTTGGTTCAACCGAATTGAAAGTTATTTCAAGCGTGAAGGATTCAAACGGGGCAATTATGATCACACACTGTTTACTAAGAAGGTATGGAACAAAGTACATGTTGTGAGCATATATGTAGATGACCTTATCTATGCAGGTAATGACACAATGATCTGTGAAACCTTAAAAAACTCCATGAAACGGGAGTTTTGAAATGACTGATTTGGGGCAGATGAAATACTTTCTGGGAGTAGAAATACATCAAAGTACATCAGCCATTTCTATGTGTCAAAGCCAATATGCTAAAGAAATATTGAAACGGTTTCACATGTGGGAGGGTAATATGGTCCTTAATCGTATCGTCCCTGGAGCTACACTCTCCAAATCCGGATAAGGGGAGGAGACTGATAGCACAAAGTAAAGCAATCGGTGGGAGTCTCATATACTTAACTATGACAAGGCCGGATCTCTTGTATGCAGTGAGCTTGATATCCTAGTTCATGGCCAATCCAAAGGAAGATCATATGCTAGCAGCCAAGAGGATACTCAGGTACATTAAAGGAACTTATGAATTTGGCTTAAAGTATAAGAAAGAATCTGCAACAGGTCTTCAAGTCTACACAGATAGTAATTATGCCCGTGACCTTGATGATCGTCGAAGCACCTCCGGGTATGTTTGTATGCTTAATGGAGCAGCCATTTGCTGGAGCTCAAGAAATCAGGAGATTGTAACTTGCTCTTCGACTAAAGTAGAATATGTGGCAGCCACAAACTGTGCATGCCATTGCCTCTAGTTAAGGGGTCTTCTTGAAGAATTTGAAAAAAAGATAAATGGGTCTGTAATCATCATGTGTGATAATACTTCAACAATTAAACTTTCCAAGAATCCGGTCATGCATAGAAGAACAAAATATATTGACGTTCGGAACCACTATCTCCGAGACTTGGTGAATCAACATTTGGTTCGACTTGAATTTTGTGGAACAAAGGATCAGCTAGCAGATTGGATGACTAAAACTCTAAAGGTGGAGACTTTGGTGCAGATCAGAGAAGCCATTGGAGTTCAAGAAGTTTAACAAAACGCCTAGTGCATTTTTGTTTAAGGGGAGGCTGTTGAAGTATGAGCTTGATAGTTGGGCTACTTGTGTCAAAAAAAATGGGCTAAGTTCTAGTATGCTGGGCCACTTGAGCCATCTGGTCTTTATGCTCTTGTTGTGTTTACCGATCTAGCTTGTTGGTCGAGTTGTTTCTTGATTTAGTCTTCATATTACTAGCTCTAATTTGTTAGCATTTTTCATTCCTGTTCTTGCGTATTCAGTTTATTACCGTTGCTTGAATAGCTAGATGGGACATCATTCGGACCTTCCTAGCTATGGCAGCTAAAAGGAACTGGATAGTGTTTCAACTTGATGTTAAAAGTGTCTTCCTCCACGGAGAACTCAAGGAACTTGTGTACATTGACCAGCCTTAAGGCTTTGATAAACTGGCAAAAAAAGGAAGGTATACAGATGGAAAAAGGCTTTGTATGGGCTGAAACAAGCTCGTAGAGCTTGGTTCAACCAAATTGAAAGTTATTTCAAGCCTGAAGGATTCAAACGGAGCAACTATGATCACACACTGTTTACTAAGAAGGTATGGAACAAAGTAATTGTTGTGAGCATATATGTAGATGACCTTATCTATGCAGGTAATGACACAATGATCTGTGAAACCTTCAAAAACTCCATGAAACGGGAGTTTGAAATGACTGATTTGGGGCATATGAAATACTTTCTGGGAGTTGAAATACATCAAAGTACATCAGCCATTAGTATGTGTCAAAGCCAATATGCTAAAGAAATATTGAAACGGTTTCACATGTGGGAGGCTAATATGGTCCTTAATCATATCGTCCCTGGACCTGCACTCACCAAGTCCGGATCAGGGGAGGAGACTGATAGCATAAAGAATAAGAAATCTGTGGGGAGTCTCATATACTTAACTGTGACAAGGTCGGATCTTATGTATTCAGTGAGCTTGATATCCCAGTTCATGGCCAATCCAAAGGAAGATCAGCCAAGAGGATACTCAGGTACATTAAAGGAACTTATGAATTTGGCTTAAAGTATAAGAAAGAATCTGCAGCAGGTCTTCAAGTCTACACAGATAGTAATTATGCCCATGACCTTGATGATCGTCGAAGCACCTTCGGGTATGTTTGTATGCTTAATGGAGCAACCATTTGCTGGAGCTCAAGAAAGCGGGAGATTGTAACTCTGTCTTCGACTAAAGTAGAATATGTGGCAGCCACAAACTGTGCATGCCATTGTCGCTAGTTAAGGGGTCTTCTTGAAGAATTTGAAGAAAAGATAAATGGGTTTGTCATCATCATGTGTGATAATACTTCTACAATTAAACTATCCAGGAATCCGGTCATGCATAGAAGAACAAAACATATTCACGTCTGGTACCACTATCTCCGAGACTTAGTGAATCAAGATTTGGTTCGACTTGAATTTTTTGGAACAAAGGATCAACTAGCAGATGGGATGACTAAACCTCTAAAGGTGGAGACTTTTGTGCATATCCGAGAAGCCATTGGAGTTTAAGAAGTTAAACAAAACACCTAGTGCATTTTTGTTTAAGGGGAGGCTGTTGAAGTATAGGCTTGATAGTTGGGCTACTTGTGTCAAATAAATGGGCTAAGTTCTGGTATGCTGGGCCACTTGGGCCATCTGGTCTCTATGCTCTGGTTGTGTTTACCGATGTAGCTTGTTGGTCGAGTTGTTTCTTGATTTAGTCTTCCGTATTACTAGGTCTAATTTGTTTGCATTTTTCATTCCTGTTCTTGCGTATTCAGTTTATTACCGTTGCTTGTATGGCTATATATTGTCAATTGGTTGTTGAATAAAGATCATCTGATAACTTTGAGTGTTCTATGGTATTCTACTTGGTCTTACAAATACAATCAGAAAAAGAAACTTACACAGTGGGTTTTAGATATTATGTTCACACCAGGAGGCCTACTCTATTGACCCAATACCTGCCATGTTCTTTGCCCACAAATAGGTAAGACTTTTTAATACCTCAAATAGCCAACAAATGGACAGTCCCCCCTCCCCCTAAATTTCTTTACTTCTGTTAGACTCCACTGGATCAAGCTTAGACATTTCCAATATATCTTGAACTGAAAAAACAAAATTCGGAAGCGTTTTACACCAAGTGCTTGAAATGAATGAGTGGGAAGAAGATGAGGGTAGGTTTTTAGGGTAATAGAGAGGGAAGGGTATTATAGTCAAATCACACAATATTTAACGGTACTATTGGATGGCGTTAGAGACGTGCAGTCGATTGGGACAATTAGCAAACCACACGTACTCAAAAAGTGAAATTGAACTATTGGACTCAAAGAGTAATTGGAGCAAACCACATGGACTCAAAACGAAATTTACTCTAAATAAAAAAAGTTAAAAACTAACAATTCCTAACTACAAAAGGAGATCTATTGTACGTTTTTAATCATTCATTTGATTTGTTTTGAATGTTTGTGAGAATATCCCTTTGAATGTTTGCTACCCAGATTTCTAAAACCATAGTTGCTGCCAAAAAGGAGGTCAAAATCATGGTCTATAATTGTTGCCCCGTTCTTAACGGTTCCGCCTTCAAACCCGCTAACCAGACCCGCGATAAACCGTCTAACCCGAAACTGTCTCCATATAAAGGGTGTGGTTCACGGGTATCCATTTAATCCCCAAACGGTTTACGGTTACAGTCTGGGTCGGCCCGCTCCTGATGGAGCTGCGGAATGTGTACCTTGTGCTTTGGATATTGTTTTATGTAAGGCCCCAAACCCGGGAGGGCTCACGTGTTAGATTTACTCATTCATAAACAGTTGTTAAACTTGAATATCAAATAACGCAGCGGAATCATTCATTTTCATACATAATTAAAACTTGTGCAACATTCATAAACTTCAAACATTGTCTCAAACATATGATAACATAATCAAAAGTCATAATGGGATGCCAGTCTTTATATCATCCGGGTAACTCATCTTGCCGCCCAGCATCACCGTCCATCATCAGTACATGTCCTTAACCTGAATGTGCATACTAAAAAGTCAGCTACGCTGGTGAGTTCTAGCCTTAACAAAACATTATCTTCAAATATTTGCCAAAAACATATCATTCAGTTTCATTAATAAATGCATACGAAAACATGCAATAACAAAACATAACACATCATAACCCATAAGTCAACGAACATATCGAATATGCGCCTTCTCGTAACAGTCAATTCCAAACATCACATAACGGCGGAGAAACCTAAGAATCACCACCACTAGGCCCTTCAACACCATACAATACCTGTACGCGGAAAACCTAGGCCCCGATACTTAAGCCATTCAACACCAAACTTCAAGCACGACATCACAAGGATGACACGTACCAAACTTCAAGCACGATACTCCGTGGAGTAGTCGTACGAAACTTCAAGTACCGTACCCCGCAAGGCACAAATACCAAACTTCAAGGATCACGATAATCCCCTTGATGATCGTCATCACCCTAGTTGTACAACAGTTGGCCAGCCACATAGGCCCCTATAAGGTAAGGCCCATAACATACATCCCATATCCATAACCTCGATTCCCTAAGGAATCATGGCAGATTCGTTCGTTTGTGACTTTCATAAACGTTAAGTTCTTTTACTTCAAAACTTCAGTTAAAGCATTCGTACATTTTATTAAAACTCATTCATTCGTTCGTAAACACTCCATAAACTTCTTTTGGCAAAATATTTTGTAAACACTTCTTTCATAACCTTTCCTTTCAAAACATCGTTCATAAACATTGTTTTATAAAACGTCACAAACATCATTCATAAACGTCGTTTTATAAAACATTCACATCGCCCCGTATGCACACCAGCCTAAAAACATTATTTAAAACGTTTAAATAAGGGCTTCTAGAACTCACCTCATAAGCTACTCATGGTTGTCCTAACGAAGGTCCAACAACGTCACACACACGATCTGAATTGATTAATTAAAATACACATCAGACCCCATCCTGACTCTAGTGGTTTTAACCATCCTGACCTATGCGAACTTAGGGCTAAGTTCGCCCAATAGAACCAAGCGAACATACCCAGCGAACTTACCAAGTTCGCCCATACTTACCATCAACGAACATGCACCTAGCGAACTTAACAGGTTCGCTAATACCAGAACTTCAGCAAACATGCCAAGCGAGTTTAGACAAGTTCGCCTGCCATAGGCTCCCAGCGAACTTATCAAGTTCGCTTGGCTAAGTTCGCTCAACTCCCCCCGCCTGCGGGGCTGTCCTCTTTCCCAAGAATCCTAGATCCATGCACGCGGATCTGATCTTGTCAAGATCCCAACTTTCCAAGTTCAAAACGTTCGTTTTTCATTCTAGAAGCTAGATCTATGATTATCTCGAAGTTCCATACGTAAAAATGATGTCTTTTTACCCAAAACCCGAAAACCCCAAAATGAAAAAAAACTCAGATTTGGAACGAATCGTTACCTAAAACGAGTTTCTGATTCAGAGGTTTTGCTCACAAGCAGCGGAGGAACAAGATATTAGCTTCTCGGACCGATCCAAATCTTTTCTCTCGCTAGAATGCAAAAATGAGAGAAAATGGAGGGTTTAGGCTATTTATAGGGGAAGACTCCCCTATGTTCACCCCCCCCCCCCTCAAGTTCGCCAGGCCCAACCCGCTCGGCCCATCGTGCTTCGTTTATTCCGTCTTTCGCGCACCAAAACCCGTTTCCATTTATTGTCATTAATATTTTTGTTATGTTACATTTTAGTGTCTTCCTTAGGAGTTGTACGTTTTCTTGAGCAATGGTTGACAGGGGAGGTGGGCAAAGTTTTAATAAAAAAAATCGAACCTTTAGACTACTATTTCAGAAAAAAAAATGCCAAGTTAGCCCGGTTAGGTCGTGGGTTCGTTAGACAGTAAAAGTCTTAACAATGTTTAATGAACACTTTAGTGAGTATTTTTAGATGTACTGTATGCATTAAGAGTTGTACTACATGCATTAGTATCGTACAATATGCTTTCAATGACTCCAAGGCATTATGGGTATGTTCATGTGAATGTTTATTGTACGTTTAGGTCATGGGTGGGTCGGTCGGGTCGTTATTGATCTATATTGACCAAGTATGATTGTGATTAAGTCACATTAGGTAGTTATAACGAACAATACATGTTTTAATAAGTCATACTGAGTTTTAAAAGAAATAATAGTTCTTAATGGGTCATACAAGTCGTAAGTGAGCATAAACGACCGTAATTCACCTTAATTGAGCCTAATTGACCTTTAAGTGTAATAATTGGCCCTAACTAAACATCATTAAACATAGTTGACCCTCAATCACCCTAATTAACATTCAATGATGATAACTGAGCATAAACTACCCTAATTCACCATCATTGGGCGTAATTGACCCTAAAGTATCAACACTTGCCCTAGCTTAACATCATTAGCTATAATTGATGGTCAATCACCCTAATTGACGTTTAATGACGATAATTGAGCATACACGTCCCTAATTCACCATCACCAGGCCTAATCGACTATCGAGTTGTCATCATTGGCCCTAACTGAATATCATTGACCATGGTTGATCATCAATCACCCTAACTAACATTCAATGACGATAATTGAGCATAAACAACCTTAATTCACCGTCATTAAGCCTCGTAGACCCTAAAGTATCATCATCGGACCTAATTGAATATCACTTACCCTAGTTGACCATCAATAACCCTAATTGACTTTTAACGACGACAATTGAGCGTCAACAACCCTAATTCACCGTTATTTGGCCTCATTGACCCTAAGGTATCATAATCGGACCTAATTGAATATAATTGACCCTAGGTGACCATCAATAACCATAATCAATCATTATTAACTCGAGTTGACAATCAATGGCAATAATTTGACTGTAATTAACTATCAATGACTTTAACGACAATCGTTGACCCTAATTGACCATCAATCACCCTAATGAACCATGAATAAGACTAATGAACAATCAATCACCCTAAATGACATTAAATGACAATAATTGATCTTCAACGACTGCAATTCACCATCATTGGTCCTAATTGAGTCTAAAGTATCATCATTGGCCCTAATTAATTATAATTGATCCTAGTTGACTATCAATCACCTTAATTGACCTTTATTGACTATCGGTCAACCTTAATCTACTATCATTGACCCAATTTGACCAACATTGTTCATAATGGACCACCAATCACCATAATGGATCATTAATCACCATAAACGACCTTTAATGATGATTATAATACATCAATGACCCTAATTCATCATAATTAGCCCCAATTAACCATAATTTATCATAAATGAACATTAATAACCATAATTTATCATAAATGAACATTAATAACCATAATTTAACCATCATTGCTCGTTTTTTGCTTTCCTTTTCAATAAAATATCTCAAATTTTGAGGTTTGTTAAACGATGGATGCTTGAAGAGAGACCGTGTGATGAGAAATTGTATTATGGCTAACGAAGGTCGTCGGTGGCCGTGGAGAACATGGGTGGCCACTCGTCGAGAAGTAAGAAATTGACCCTAAATTATCAATTTAGCGGTCACAAAATTTGGACTGCATGCGACAGGATCTTGTGCGGTCGCAAATTTTGTAACCAACATTTCGGTCGCATTTGGCCAGTTTTCTAATACACTTTAATCCCTTTGTACATTAACTGACACACACACACATGTATATATATATATACATATATATATATATACATATATATATATATACATATATATATATATACATATATATATGTATATATATATGGGACGATTCCACTAAGAAGTGGTTTTTCGCTAATAAATCCTAAAAGGTGGGTCAAACGAACTCCGATTGAGCTCATTCCAGCGGCGTTGGAACCGTCTTATCGAACCTTAACCTGGACCCAAAAACCTAAACCCCCCTCCACCTGCACCCACAATGTGACAATCCGAACTTTTTAGACTAACTCTGTTAGATAAACCCAGTTAAATTATAACCTAGTTAACCTATCTCTAACTTCAGGGATTATTTTTGTCATTATCCAAACTATTTACAAGAAACCACAGGGAATAAATTTGTAATCTAACAAAAAGTTATTTCTGTTGACTTTTGAAAGTCAACACACTTGTTCTTGGATCCAATTCGCAAATTCTAGCGCTTTCTGTTTGAAATAGAAACGGTTACTGACTTTGATGGCATTAACGTCCATAATGAGGTCCTTAATCATCGATTTTACTGCTAATTAAACTCAATAATGAGTAATTAAGATCTAACCGTCGACATTATAGATAAACCTCATCAATTTCGTATACCAATTCACGAATTGAACCTCTGTACACCGTAAACGAATCCCACTGAAGATATTGCACGCGTTAATTCCATCGGAGAAGTAGTCCAGGTCGTCGGAGGTTGAACCAGTCACAGCCTACATATGTTTCAGTCGAGCACTACCAATTCGTACTCAATCCTGGTAATCAAACATTCCCTCGGTTTCATTTTCATCTCTAGAGTAAAAGCCCTATGCCAATTAGGTCTTACAACACCAAATTAAACATGAATCAATCCTTGGGTTCATACTCATTCGGATTTAGTTGAAGTCTACCCTAGGCTCAAGATAAATTTAATCAAATAGTACGATAAGATTTGCGATCAGTTACACTTTGAAAGCCCTATGCTAATTTAACATCATACCATCGAATTATCCATGATCCATAAACTAGGGCTTGTTCATAAACAAATTTGGGGGTTTCAATCCTAGAACCAACCTCAATGAAATTAAACCACATAGATAGATTCGCAAGTCTTAATCTATAAAAGCCTTATGTTTTCAACAAGTTTTAATATCAGATTTGAACAAATCGATTCTGTGTTCATATCTATGGTTTTGACAATTCAATCTGTAATTTAACAAGCCTAAACTTAATGTTTTTTTGCAATTAAATCTCACTACAGAATCGCAACCACCCGATTTACAAAACCCCTATGGCCTCTAGTTCAATCGAAGTCTGAATCGTTGGTATTGGGAGGGATTCTGATCCGGATCGTGATAGGGGGAAGATCACAGTGGAGTTAAGGGTTAAAACCATTTGGAACTGGATCCTTGTGTGATACCCTAGCGGGCGGAACTGGTTAAAGATGTGTGCGTGTGTGGGAGAGACCCGGGTTCGAGTCTCTCCACACCCATTTATTTTTAAATCGGTTTTTAATTAATAATTTTAATATAAAAACCTTACCCATATTATTATGTTAATATATATACGTGTTTTAACTCCGTAAATCACCCATAGACTCGGGTTTGACTTCAGAACTCATTTTAATATTATTTCCACTTTTAAATAATATATTTATATTATTTTCAAACCACGACCCCGAACAAAATAATATATTTATATTAATTTCAACCCTGTAACCTCAATTATAAATAATATATTTATGTTATTTTCACCTCGTTTATAAACATTGTGTAACGTTTCAAACTATTAAATAATATAATTATTTATATTATTTACCTACGGTTTTATCCTCGATCTAAAAATAATATATTTATTATTTTGACACAAATGATTATTATTAATCTTGGAAACTTAAAAATAATATATTAAATTATATTATTTCCTGACCATTTTAAATGGCACAAGCGTATGAATATATTTATTTATTAAGATTATTCGTAACTAGAAACGTTCGACTCGAAACATAATTATCTTAATGATTATAAATTCCGTGGACACGTTCGTCTAGTCGTTGGTCCTACGTACATTAGGACATCCAAATCTTCCGTGTCATCGTCACAAAATCCCATGTGTCCCTAATTATTGTGCTTATAATCCTAGGGCATACATAAGTGGTTCGCAAAAAAACACTTATGGTCCCAATTGCATCCTTGCGTGGTGCTATCTACTCGTACACAACTCAGGTGATTTTACATAGCCCCTTTTTACTTTTATATCTTTGGGGTGAAACATGATTACATTCAAACTATTTGCAACTATTACAATTCAAACATTATGATCATGTGTGTAATTTGTGTCTTATGCTTGAACACTATTTGTGCAAACAACATTTACATACTTTTGTGCGTAATGCAAGTGCAATCATTAACTCTGTACAAGCTGACGGTATACAATGATAGATCTATTGTGTCTGACCAACCCACCCGGTTAGGGTGATTGTTGCCGAAAACACTTAAGGATAACTGTTGTGTTATGCCTCATACTTAAGGATAACTGTTGTGTTATGCCTCATATTTATAGTTTACCCTGTTCTCATCATGTTTCAGGTACTAGTGTACGAGATCATATGCAAGATACAACATATAGGATTTGGACTAACATATAGGATTTGGACTTAGTGAACAAAGAAATTGAACACGTTGATGTATTTGATCTTGGTTGTTGATTGAGCTATTGTAATGAAATCTTGATGAAATTAATATATGAAACTTTAGTTGATCATGAGCTTATGAACAGTCTACACGTTCGCCCCGACGTATTCCGTCGTCGGTTGGGGTGTGACAGATTGGTATCAGAGCCATGGTTATAGGAAATTAGGTCATTAGAAGCCAATGACCTCGTCGATAACCTTAGGGCACCCTTGTGTGATTATCATACATGTTATCTTAGGAATTACATTGCATGATATAATACATGTTATCTTACGTGCTACACTACTTGATAACTCACATGCTCATAAAAATTGCTATCTATGTAATACTTTGTTTACCACACTGTTTGATTACATGCTACCTATTTGATCCCATTAAATGTTATCCTAAGTCTTACCACACACTTATCCATACCTAAGTCTTTATACACCTTCACTCTTATGCATTGAGAATTAGGTCACCATCATCATTGTAAACAAAAATTTAAACTCTTAGGCCTAAAGCCTATTAAATTTTAAAATCCCGTCAAATTTTTGAGCTCTGAAAATTAGTAAAGAACATGTGCAATCGGGAAGGGTGAATGTCTGTACTCTGGGTCTTCTGTCTAGGAAAGCATTGCATATAAATCCAAATCAAACAAAGTATATGTATGCTTTCCTGGGAATTTCTGAAGTGGGTGTTCACCTATAGGCTAAAGCATGTCTTCTTAAAAGTATAAGAATTTGAATCACTTTGATTTGTCAAAGTATCCATTTGGTTATGACACCGATTTCGGAATGTCTCCGCGTTATAAATCGTTAACAATTCGTAAAAATAAATTTCTACTCATACGAAACGATTTCGGAATATCTTCGCGTTATAAAGCGGCTCGTCGCAAAAGTAATCTTTAATTAAACGCTTGTGAGCGGCTTCATGGTCTCGGTTCAAAGTGGCTCTCCGTTTGTACGTACGCGTGTTCGAACTTTCGGCATCGTCTCTAATTATTTCAATGAGAGTTGCGGCAACCGTTTTGAAAAACATTGGAGCGACACCTTCGGATTCGAAAGAGGGTGAATTGAGTGAATCCATTTGAGAGTGAGTTGCATTGAAAATTGAGATGGTTTGTGATGGTTGAGAGGGTAAAAATATGTTAGATATTGGTTATATTTATAGTATAAAGTATATTTAAAAATTAATTTTTTTTTAAATCCGACCGTTTGAGAGGGGTAGGCCCCACTCTCAATGGCTAGATCGTCCCCCTTCACGCCGTGGAGATTTCCACGCTGCCACCCCACGCTCGTGGACTAGGCCAAGGTGGCGTGGTGTTCCACGCTGGCCACTGGTGCCACCTCACTTCCACGACCTCTTCACAGGGGTAGTCCCCAAAGCCTAAGTACATGCTAAATAATGTTAACCGTTAATGTTAATGTCACGTGGGCCCATAAAATTAATCAAAAAGATAATAAATTTAGGGGTCAGTAAAAACTTGAATTAACTGAACCAAAACCGAATTAACCAAAAAAACGACGGTTTGGTTTTGTATTTTTTGAAAACCAAAAATTACGCTTCGGTTTCGGTTTTGTATTTTTTGAAAACCGAAAAAACAGAACCGAACCGAACGTGTGTGTATATATATATACACTTTTATGATATATGATGTGCATGCATATATGTGTCACACATGTTTGCATTATTAATAGTTGACTAAAACTTATATTTATTATGAAATTTATGGATTTTAATGTTTCTTTTTTAATGTTAAGTATTTTTTAAGAAACTAATAAATTGTATAGTCCACAAATTTTAGGTCTAAATGTGTAGTAACGGAATAATAATTAGTTTACAAAAAAAAATATTCCAAAAAATTAAAGTCCACGTGGTTAAACCGAAAAAACCGAAACCCAACCAAACCCATTGTAAAAACCGAAATCAAACGGATTTCAAAAACCAAAAACTAAACTTTCGGTTTTGGGCTCGGTTTTACCCCAAAACCGACCCATTCGCACCCCTAGCAGGCACACACACTACTGGATTAATTAGAAGCATACACACTATGAATGTTACATTCGGCCCCTCATGCCACCAGTATTCTCAGCTTTGCCTAATAGGAGCTCACAGATTTGTTTTCGGTTGCCCGGGTGAAAACTTACTAGGGGGTCACCCATCCCTGGATTACTCCCACCTGAGCACGCTTAGCTGTGGAATTCTCCTCTCATCCACAGCCAATGCGCCCAAAACGCGTTGATGGTATTTGAGGCGGGGCATTCCTTATGAACCAAGAATCTCTCCTGGCCACGACCGGTGTGGTATTTTCCTAGGGTGTTACAATGGATCATGTTAATCTTCTCTGTATCCTTACAATCACCCTCCCTTATGGACTCATCGTCCTCGATGAGGTTTGCCCCCACCATCCCAGTCAGGGATGTGTGATTTGCCTAAGGTGTCCTTTTGGACACCCCCGGGGACTCACCATCCTTGATGAGGTTTTCCCCACCATCTTGAACGACACAGGAGTGGCTCTAATACCATTTGTAACATCTGGCCCCTCATACCACCAATATTGTCTGTTTGGCCCACTAGGAGCTCACAAATTTGTTTTCGATTGCCCGAATGAAAACTTCCAAGGGATTCACCCATCCCTGGATTACTACCACCCGAGCACACTTAACTATGGAGTTCTTTTCTCATCCACAACCAAAAAACGCGTTGATCGTATTTGAGGCGGGGCATTCCTTATAAAGCAAGAATCTCTCCTGGGCACGACCGATGTGGGATTTGCCTAAGGTGTTACAATGGGTCATGTTCATCTTCTCTGTATATTTACAATCACCTCCCTTATAGACTCATCGTCCTCGATTAGGTTTGCCCCACCATCCCAGACAGAGATGTGGGATTTGCCTAAGGTGTCCTTTTGGACACCCCCGGGGATTCACCATCCTTGATAAGGTTTGCCCCACCATCTCGAACGACACAGGAGTGGCTCTGGTACTATTTGTAACATACGACACCTCATACCACCAATATTGTCCGCTTTGCCCACTAGGATCTCACGGATTTGTTTTTGGTTGCCCGGGTGAAAACTTCTCAGGAGTTTACCCTTCACTGGATTACCCTCACCCTAGCACGCTTAACTTTGGAGTTCTCCTCTCATCCACAACCAAAAAATGCGTTGATGGTATTTGAGATGGGGCATTCCTTATAAACCAAGAATCTCTCCTGGCCACGACCGATGTGGGATTTGCCTAAGGTGTTACAATTGGTCATGTTAATCTTCTCTGTATCTTTACAATCATCCCCCTTATGGACTTATTTTCCTCGACGAAGTTTGCCCCACCATCGTAGATAGGGATGTGGGATTTGCCTAAAGTGTCCTCATGGATACCCCCGGGGACTCAACATCCTTGATGAGGTTTGCCCTACTATCTCGAACTGCAGAGGAGTGGATCTGATACCATTTGTAACATCCGGCTCATCATACCACCAATATTGTCCGCTTTGCCCGCTAGGATCTCACAGATTTGTTTTCGGTTGCCCGGATGAAAACTTCCCAGGAGGTCACCCATCCCTGGATTACTCTCACCCTCGCGCACTTAACTTTGGAGTTCTCCTCTCATCCACAATCAATGCGCCCAAAATGCGTTGATGGTATTTGAGGCGGGGCATTCCTTAAGAACCAAGAATCTCTCTTGGCCACGACCGATATGGGATTTTCCTTGGGTGTTACAATGGGTCATGTTAATCTTCTCTGTATTACACTGATGGCTGAAAGAGGATCGAAAGGAAAGAAGCAAGTCACGAAGGGAATAGAGGTGGTAACTTAAACCCGGGAACAATTGTTTATCTGTGAAGTTCCAAACGAAGGCTTATGTGAGTCAACCAAGAAAGACATCGATCTGAGTGATTCAGATTAACACATGCGAAGGGTGTAGGAATCAGCAAAGTTTGAGCCTGATTTCCAACAAACTATAGGAGGAGTTTTGTTTTGATTAATTGGATTCCTAATAAGTTAGGTTGTTTCGTATGCAGACTAACTCCAAATTGGATCCAGTTTCTACCAATATGTTGATTAGAGGAATTAGACTTCAATTGGATAATTGTCACTTGTGCTCACTCACTTGAGGCTGAATCGTTAGATCATGTTTTCGTTGTAGGTCATGTTGCAAAAGATATATGGAGAGAGATATCGAGATGGAGCGGATGGGATTTCACAAGTAAATCTATGATTCAACAATATGTGCTCGACATTACTAGTGCATCCTCGATAAAATCAGTAAGAAACTTTTCTATGTTATCCTGTATACAACTTTTGGTCTACATGGAAAGCAACAATTGCGAGAGTGTTCAATAACGAGAAGAATTCAACTTCAAAGATCACCTCATATTGAAACTATAGTGGTGGATTAATTATAGTTCCAAATTGTATATCTTGTGTTGGTCTAAGTGTGTTGCTCCCCGTCTTCATGTTTTTATAGTGTTGGGTTATAGTTGTGTTAGAGTTATCCGCCTTTTGGCTAATGTAGGTTCTCCCTGATTAGTTTCTTTTATTGGGAGATCGCGGTTTTTTAATATTTATATACACATTTCTGTTAAAAAAAATTAAACTCAACAAAATAAAGAAGGGCTAAATAATCAAGCCCTGAATAAAACACAAAATACCTAAAACACAATCCCCAAATAACATAACGTCACAAGAATTCATTGGATAAACAAACCCTAAACCCGTGTCAATCCACTTAGGGTGAAGGGGGTGGGTTACTCGGAGATGGCCGAGTAAGAAACAGAGAAGCCGGGTAAAAAGGGAACACCGCCCCTTGTACTCCCAGTAGTTTGGCCGAGCAAATTTACTCGGGTGAACTCCACTCTCTCTAGTGGACCCCACCACTACCACACAAATTATTTTTATTTAAATGTTTTTTTTTTAATATCCGTGAGTAAATGAATAGGGTGTTTCCAATAAAATCTCAGTAAATGAGTTGTTTTGATGTGGCAGAATTTTATTGGACAGTTTTGATGAGTAAATGACCCCTTCACCCTTGGAGAAGGCAACTATATATTCTGATAACTAAATCTAACCATTTACCAATCAAAATCATATCCGGTTAACCTTATCAACTTTCATAACCGGGTTCGCCTTGGCTATATCGTCCCTTCCGCTTCTCTTGAAATCGAATTCGCAATCATGCTCCTCCGGGTACCTATGGCTTCCACAGAAAATCTCCCCACACTTGCACTTGAATCCCATCACGCCAACCTTCTTGTTACAAGTCGAGCATCTATTCGACACCTTCACCTTCTCCGCTACCGCAGTCGTAGGTTCATGTACCATGGCAGGGAAGGAGAAGACCTTGTTCACTAACTTGTCCATAGCGGCTTTGGCTTTGGCTTGTTCGTTTTTGATCCGCATGTCACGGAAGCACTTGGAGCAGAGGTTCATCGTTGACGTGCTGCCGAAGAAACCGCAGCCGTTGGAGCAGAGTGCAGGTTCGGAAGGCTGGAAGCTTGTAGCGTCGTTCATCTTCTTCGCATCAGTTCCCGTTTCACGAGTGTCAAGCGGAACAAGCATTATGTTGACGCCGTCTTTTTTAAACGAGTATGTATTTTTGAACCCATCATGTCTCGTTCGCCTATCATATTGCCATGGTCACCCCAATAACACATGACAAGCATCCATTGGGATGACCTCACACCAAACTTCATCTGAATAACGATTGCCAATCGAGAATTGTACGAGACATCATTGATTGACTTTAACGATGTTCCCTTTTTTCAGCCAGCTACGGATCGGGGTGGGGTTCCACTTTAAGACCAAGTTTTTCCATCATACTTGTTGCAACCATGTTCTCGCAACTCCCCCCCATCAATTATAATAGTGCAGATTTTCCCTTTGGAGGTACATTTTGTTCTAAAAATATTATTACGGAGCCACCGAGTTTCATCAACGAGTGGGCTTGTTGCTGTGCTAAGGACTCGTTGAGTGATCAGTGCTTCCCCTTTGTCTGGATAAATGACCTCATCACATGCTTCTACTTCATCTTCATTTTCGGTATCATATATGGGGAGTGCATCCTCTGTGAAGGTGACGAGATGTTTATTAGGGCAGTCCCGCGCGAAGTGGCCCAGCCCATGACATTTGAAACATCGAGTCAGGCGGGACGACGCAGTGGATGAACTAGTTGGTACCGCCGAGGTCTCAGCTTTGATCGGGCTGAGTCGTTTTCCGGGTGAGAAAGTTGAGAGACACGAGAACCCTCGGCTTTGATTGGGCCGAGTTTAGACAGTGTGTTCTTGTTTCTTGCTTTGAATTGTTTTTCCACAGGCTAACCGGCAAACATCATTAAAGCTCCAATATGGCCAGAGTTGAACCACATCCGATATCTCAGGGTATAATGCCCCTAAAAACCGAGCGATTACTTGTTCCTCTTCTTCATCGGCCCCGCATCTCATTCTAAGCCTGTCAAACTCAGCAATCAAGTCCTCAACGGTTGAGGTCTGTTAGGATAAGTTATGATATTCCAAAAAAAGCCTCTTGGCGATAATTGACCGGTAAAAATTTTTCACGTAACATTTTTTTCATTTTCGCCCGGGTCTCAATTTTTGAACTCCCCTCTTGAGCCCTTTTCTTCCTTATGTGATTCCACCACAAGGAAGCATATTTACGTAGTTTAATGGCAACGAGTTTTACCTTGTATGTGTCGGGGATGTCCCTGAGATCAAATATGCTTTCCACTGTACTGAGCCAATCAATAAATTCGTCAAGTTGTACTCGACCATCGAACTCTGGGGTTTCAACTTTTACCCCCATATTCCTAAGCGGATCGGAGTTATAAGGTTCTCAGCGTCAATCCTGGCGCCCAAAAGCATTACCTTCACCTTCCTCGTCATCCCAGATGACGGTGTCAGTGTCAGCCTCCTCATAACGCTCCTCGTGTTGCAATTCCAGGTCCCGGACCCGTTGTTGCAACCACGCAATCTCTGCGATATCACGTGGGTCTCTTCCGTCATCCAGGTTGCCTCGGTCGGCGTCTCTACGGGGATGTCTTCAGGGAATTCCTCCACGTTCTGCCATTGAATCTCCGCTAAGCTCTGATACCAACTAATGCAATTTATCTTAGCAATCACGTTGGACCAAGGTCTACAAGCAGAATCAAGCAAACAAAAATCTCAATCAAATTAAATCAGTCCGGTTCTCAACATGAAAACCCATAATATAAAATAATCAAAATCCTTAAAACTAGCTAACTAACCAATCGGATAAACATAAACCAAAACAAAGTCAAACAAAGATAAACTTAGGAATTAGATAGTAATTAATAATCCTTTTATTTAGCTCCCAGGTGGGTCTCGGTTTGGGCCTGGTTACGGATCAGCCCTAGGCTCCACGGGTTGATCCGGTTTTGCATCAAAAATACATAAACTTAATATCTAACCCTCAAATTTTGAATTAAAATACACAAACGTGTTTTAGTAGTTTCTATTTTTCATTCCATTTTTTTAGAAATATTAGAATGAGAAATCACCTTAATTTGAATTCTTTTGAATTCAAAATACATAAACATAACATCTAGCACTTCCCTTAAATCATGGAATTCATTAATTAATTAAGTAATTACTAAAACACCCTTATAATATAATAAATAAGAAATTTGAATGAAAAATTCTCATCGGTTGTAGTTTCCTCAATTATTGCAGTTAAACTAAATGTTACACATTTAAATTCAACCAAACATAAAAAAAAAAAAAGCCACAAATATATACAAAATAATGACCTATATAAACAGAAGCAAATAAAAGTTTATGCAAGCATTATGAAAAATTGGGTACTATTAAATTCTACATTACCTTTTGTTCCTTTACTATGTGTTCCAGATTTTAAGAAGTAAGTTCTGGACTTCTTCTTTACCCATTTGACATTTTTACTTGTTAAAAAAACAAAAACACCCAGATCGACCCATTAGCCATAAATTGATTGAATTTGCCAACAGTGAGGAGAGCACATACTTTTAGTGTCTGCAAATAATGTTATGTCCCTTTGAAGTAGATCTCTTATGATCTTCTCAATTAGGGCTTTTCTAATACCTTCTATGTCATAAAACAGGCTAACTTAAAATTTTAGATCCTGTGTCTAAACTATTAACCAAATCAAGTATGACTATACATTTGTATATGATTAATGTCAGAAATCAAGTATTTTTAAAACAATGCAACATATGAATGCCCATTAAAAGGAAAAAAATCTATTTTTTTAAAAATAAAATTAGTTAACGATGGAATACTCTGTCAGTGATCTGTTGGCCACTCATTCAGTGTTTCGGTGAAAATTTTATCGCTAATCCGTCAATGAAACTTCAAGTGATATCCGTCACTAAAACTGCCAAGGTAATCCGTCATTGAAACTGCCAAGGTAATAGTCCATGTCAACCATCAGTAATCCGTCATTGTTACCCCGTCATAAGTAAATTCAACACTCCTTTTATTCTCCCACGCCACCGTTTTCACAGCTAAACCTTCCACCATTCCTTTTTCAAAATGATGCATGAAAGTATCTATATACTTGATGAATTACTAAAAATACTCTTGTCTTCAGTTTTGAAAAAGAAATTTTACCAATGCTCGAGCTTTTTATGTGCGCTTCAAAGTAAGATAACTTATTTTTATTTTATTGATGTTTCACTTGTTCAAGTTTATATATTATTGATGTTTCACTTATTTTCATTTTCTGCAACAATATTGGCCATGGCCCGATACTCATATTCATAGTTGCGGCTAGATATTGTCAGTTGTTTCTTGGCACTCCAGGAAACGAGATTGCCACCTAAGAAGATTGAGTTATAGGTGGAACGTCGAGTATCAATACAACGTGCTCAATCGGCATCAGAGTAACCCAAAATAGATGCGGTATGTGGTCGCCGAAAGGTGAAGCCGAATGATAAGGTGCCTTTTGTTGGAAATTTTGGTGAAAACATATGTTTTTCACTAAGTTACAAAATGATTTTTGCCAACTTTGGATAGAAATAAATATATGCAAACAATGTCTTTTTGCCTATTTCTTTCTGGGTTTGTGTTCTATGTTCTGAGGGCTTCGCAACGAACAAAACCGCGTACAAAACGTAGCTAAGATGAATGACAGAAAATGTGTGAAATCTTGTCACACAAAGGTGTGGAGGGGGGGACCAAACTTGGAGTGTATATTAGTGGGAGCCTCCTAAAGAATTAGTTTTCTTTAAGGCGAACACTAGTGGGACCCTATAAGGTTCAAAGCACCCGAACTCGCCCTCGCGTGCGCGCGCGTGGCATGGGTGTTGGTCGTAATGTGGCGTTTTTTATTGCGCACGATGTCACACCCTCAAAATCCACCAGCAGGGTTTTACCGCGAGGCGCGTGACAAACCAGGATCTCAGTCATTAGTTACATTGAACGACTCTATATGAGTTTAAGAAAAACCATTAATGTTTAAATAAATGCGGAAGCGAAAAGGTTTAAAAAATTCATACGCAAAACAATGGCGCCCAAAACCATGCAGTTCAAAGTAAATCCAATGTTTGAAAACGGATGAGACTCCAATGCATGCCCTAATCTCGTGCTTGTACCTTAGCGACCTGAGAAAACATGCTAAAATGTGTTAACACTAGGTTGGTGAGTTCACAGGTTTCAATTATAAAATAATGTTACCAGGTAAACAAATACATTTATATCAATAGGTAGCTGGCCTATAAACATGTTACTAAAGCGTTTCGACACCGAAGCTGACTGTTTGCGTTTGATGCCTTCCACCATGTCTATCACGAAACAATGGTGAGATGTTAGGTCAATTCTACACCTGTTCGACCTCCGGTCGATTTAGCGCGACTAACGCGGGTGAAGCTTGTCAGAACCCAGTAGTACTACTCAAAATTACCTCGTTGTTCCCTTATATTAAACGGTTCGATATGTAAGGACTTTCCATGATATGTTTGCGCTTAGTACACAAGTGATATAAAATAAAAGTAGAACCTAACTATTTGCGTTCATGTTTTCTCCCCCCAGTTTAAAACAGAAACGGGGCCGTGAAACTCACCTTAGGATGCGTGCGAATAATCAGCTAAGTAAAGACCGGTGAATCTCTAACTGCCACCTATTAAAATAGGTCTATGAGTGTGTGTGTGTGTGTTAGTGCAAATTGATATAAACCCTTAGTATCCAAACAATCCTATTGTTTTAAGTGTTTAGAAAATAGTTGATAGTTTAACCAAGATTGACCAAGTTTGACCCGACGACCCGTTGGTGACTCGTATAGTGACTTAATGTTTGTTTAGTATAATAATACACATAATATACAAGTAGTTCATGTTCCACGATACATACACGATTCAAAAAACTTCCTATCATGGCAAGTTATGATCATTCAATGTATTTCCATCGACAAAGTTACTATTTTTAGTAATGTATGAACATAGGATTTGATTTCCACAAGTTAATCTTCTATACACGTTTCCATAATCCTAACATGCTTACGTACACATACTAATGCATAGTAGATCATTACATCATATAATTCAAGTCTAGAAATCAAGCTCCAAAACCTAAAAGTTTCCATTTTTAGTAAGTTATGAACAAACTACGCGATTTCTACAAAACAACACTTCCCAACACGTTAATACATTCGGTTTAGCATATTACCATCATCCTACATCATCATGCACGTATAGAACTCATATATAAATGAAAACCTTTTAATAAAGTTTCCTCTTTAGGAAACCCTACGATTTCTAGCTTCGTTAATGAGATTCAACGCACCAAATCAATTACATACAACCTAACTAGCATAATTACTATCATATTAATCATCAAATACGTCTAGCATGCAATCCTACAACATTACATAATCAATAAAGTTTCCATTCTAGGCAAGTTATGAACAATAAGCAAATAGGGTTTTCCAAACAATAATAAAATCACTAAATAGATGTAATAACATCAAATAATTAACAAAGTCACCAACGTTATTACTAAAATTCATGTTTGGATGAACTAGGGTTTCATCATAAAACTTGAAACCATAAAAGTAACAAAATCGGATGGAAAAACTTACGTATATGCGTTAGAAATGCCTAGAATTGATCAAATACAAGTTTAATTGCAAGAATCAAGATCGAATGGGTGGTGTATTGGGGTGATGATGATCGACGAGTTTGGGGTGGGGTTGGGATCACGACGACTTGGGAGGAGAACAAGGATTAGGATTTTAATTAAAAAATATTTTATAAAGTTCTATATATATGCATGGGTATAAACATGGATTGTGGATATTCATGGGTTATCTAGGGGATCCATGGGTTATTTAAAATAAGTTTCACTAATTGACAATAAAAACTCTTAACTATTATTTTTATAAAATTCTAACATCTATAAAAATAACAATTACAATTAATATCCGATAAACATACGTGATTTCACGAAAGTTCACATAAATTCACATAAATTCACATCAAAGTCACATAACATGTAAATTCACATATAATTTACATTAATATAATTGTTTGCAATTATTTTTATTAGTTCACCAACGTTCCGGGTTAGACTAGTGTGTGATTCGGTAATTCTCCAATTTCCGCTACGTGAGTGTTTGTGCAATAACTGACACATTTATTTTATCCTAATTAAATGTAATGTATACATGACTAATTGAGATAACAGAGTTTGTATAAACAAATGTTTGAGATAACGATGTTTGTGTTAACGGAGTTAACCTGAAATTGTCGGATGTCACACACGAGGCTTCCACTATGGTGCGTCAGTGGACCAGTTCCACTGATTTGCAGTTGTTGAGCTGAAACAGAAAATAATCAATTACGATTCTAAATCCAAAACAAGTTAAAATGCACTGAAGACGTTCAATTCAATTTTAATTTTTCTTTTTTAATTCTAAAGAAGTTTCAACTGTGTTTCGGTATATATATTCTAAGGGATCTTTAGTAATAGCATACACCCAAAATACACTTGTATACCAAGAACACACAACAAGTACTTCCAGAAAGCTTTTGTTCTTTCTACTCTTCTATCTCAAGGTATTTTTTCGGGTGCTATGACCTCCCTGACAATACATACTGCTTCGGTTATTGTACACTGGGAAACAAACGAGTTCTTTTGGGAGACTCAAAATTTGTTTTAAGGGACCCGTATTGAGTACGAATCCTCAGCCAATTCAGTTTCTGTTTCATCTTAATTCTTGTATTTTTCCTTTATTGCATTTGTAATCTGTACTGTAATTTGCTGCTTTATTTTCTTTATGTATTGTAATTAGAATTTTAAAAGTGTTTTTATTATTTTATATGAACGGTTCCTACACCTTTAACTTATCGCATGATCCTTTTGACCGATTGAAAATGTGTGATAGTAGGTGTATGAAGAAACTGACTAACCTCATTTATCACATAAGATAAATTGGGTCTGGTAATGGTCAAGTACCGAAGACAGCCCACAAGAGAGTGATATAAAGTCTGGTCTGGAAAAGGAGAACCTATCGAAGAGAAGGTCTCATGGGTATAGCAAGAGGAGTGGTGACCGGTTTTGAGTCAAGTAAGCATGCTCGAGTAAGAATATCATGAGCATACTTAGATTGACTAAGAAATAACCCATCATCAGTGTAAGCAACTTCGAGGCCAAGAAAATAATTAAGATCTCCTAGATCCTGAATTTGCAAACTCCTCGTTTAGATGAGAAATAAATGCACGAATAGTGTCTTCTTGATTGCCAGTGAGAATCAATTCATCAACATAAACCAGTAAATATATAATACATGAGTCTCTTTTAAAAATAAAAAGAGAAATGTCGGCTCGACTACAAGAGAATCCATTATCAAGAAGAAATGTGCTAAGGCGTTGAAACCAAGCACGTAGTGCTTGTTTCAATCCATACAACACCTTTTTTAGTTGGCATACATGATGAGGAAATCGAGAATCAATAAACCTAGGTAATTGTTCAATGAAGACTGTTTTATTCAAGTGTTCATGTGATCAGTGCATTTTATACACACTTTATTGTATACTAAGTAATCGATAAATGCACCCATACGTTTACAAAATATATTATTTTTATTTGTTTTTATATTTTGTAGATCACGAAAAAGATTAGTTAATACGGTCGTATTAAACTTACAATGAGATAAAAAAAGATATGTTAACGGTGAAAGCTGATCAAGATAATAAGTTTACTAAATATTTATAAATTAATATTATATGTAGTATTTTAAATTAAATGTGGTTGCTTCTTATAAGAAAAAAGAAATTGAAATCATTTGGGTTTTTTATTTGTGCAGCAACAAAGAAAGAACAAGAAATCTATGAGGTCTTGACTCTTGAGATTGTGGACTGTTTGTTTCGAAAGAGAAAAAATATATTGAAAGGAAAGCTGCAGATGGGCAAAAGGATTTTAATTCCGAACAAGGATCGTGGGCTGGAAAAAAGAAAAAAAACATTAAGTGGGTTGACATGGATATTGGGCCGTGGCTGAACCGGATGAAGAAACAGATTAAACGAAGAGGAATTAAAAAAGAAAAGGCAGCACGCAGTTTGTGCTATCTGTGGTTGATTCACCGAGATGGCCATTCCTCTATAGGGACTAGGGGGACTCTATATTGTTATACTATGGCCTACGCGATTGATTAACTTTATTCTATTTGGTTAATGTAGAAGTTGTATAAATTATGTTTATGTAATTTGTCAAACATTCAAGTGAAATTGCATGTGTATGATTGATTGATTAAATCTAAAATCGAACATGATCGTGTGTTTCGTGTCTTGTGTCTTCGTGTTCTTTCTGTTTCATGTTTCTTAGTTTAAATGTAATTTAGTTTAGAATTAGTTAACTCAAATCAGTCAACATCTTTTGTGTTGGTTTTCATAATCAAATAAATTGTATAATACTAACCACATGCTCTCCTTGTATATCATACCCTACTTACCCTAGCTATCTAGGTTAATTAGGTTTTTGAATGAGTTAACGACAGTCATCACCATGCAAGAATGCGTTCTTAACATCAAGTTGATGAAGCTGCCACTGATTTATAACATCAAATGAAAGAACTATACGTGTCTATTGGAATATAGTATTTAGGGTTTAGTATCGTAGCCCACGGGCCCGGTTCATCTCTATATAATGTAACTCTATTGAAAGAATAATCAACTCAATATTTTACCATTTAACATGGTATCAGAGCCACCCTAGGCTCTCTACCACCACCGCTGCGCCACCACAAAAAAATACAAACCCTTGCCGTCCCCACCGCGATCAAACCCTAGACAGGGCGGTGTGCCACCGCCGCCGCCGCCGCCCTGTCCATTCATGCTCGTTTTTCTTTTTTCGGTTCTTTTATTTCCGTTACTATTTCCTGTTCTAAATAAAAACCCGTCCCGGTTCTAAATTCCTGCAATATTCGTAAATCTGCTTGTGTGCTTGCTTATTCTTTTTTGCCGGTGATGGTGGCTACGGGAGGTGTGAGGTTGCCTGCTTCAATTTCTTTTATCTCTTTTGTGTACAGCCGCCTCCTCCCCTTCGTTTAAACATAATGTGTCACCAAACAATCAATTGGGGTACTAGTTAATTCCACCGTTGTAATAGCCATATTACCCTTCGCCGATTAGCCGACCACCAAAAGACGTCGTCGAACCTCCCTTTCAAGCGCCGGTTCTTTCGCGTCAACCGCCGCACACACCGCCTTTGACCGTGGCGTGAGGACGCGTCCGACAAGTATTTTGTCCTATTTTTGTTTTCGGTGCGATCGGAATCTCAATCCCCAAAAACCCATCTGCCTGGATTTTCGTTACGATGAAGATTTCTCTCTAGATTTTTGTCCCTCATTCAAGATCTGGTACCCCATCTTATGTGTTTCATTTTTTTCTTTGTTCTTGCCGGACCACGGTCCGCTGCCACCGGAGATCGCCGCCTGACCACGGTCACCGGCCTTCAATTTGACACACCGTCTCACGACCACGGTCGCCGGGTGTCCTTTGTTTCTTTTCTCTGTTTTTTTTTCTTTTTTTCTTGTTTCGTTGGGATACCGATCATGGTTGTAATTCCGGGAAAATGAACCAAACTAGGGGGACTCCGTGGACTGAACTCAAGTCAAGCAGTCCTAATCTCAGTTTCAGGGATCCTACAGTTCTGTCACCATGCCTAGCCGCCGCCTGATCACGGTCGTGCTGCCGCTCCTTTTGTAGGACTACGGTCCTCCATCGCACCATTTACAACACTTTGGGATCACTGTTTTGAATAATATGGATTATTATTTTTGGCAAAATAGAGTAGCTCGTGGATTTATTTTAAGAGAGGATTTTGGACCTACAAGTCAAGAACCGAGATCGAGACTTTTTTTTATTTTTTATTTTTCTTTGTTTTATGTTTGTTTCCGTTCAGAGAGTTCGATTCTCTACCGCTATGACTGCGGTGGAGTATTGGAATATAGTATTTAGGGTTTAGTATCGTAGCCCATGGGCCCGGTTCATCTCTATATAATGTAACTCTATTGAAAGAATAATCAACTCAATATTTTACCATTTAACAGTGTCGTGAGCTACTAAACGAGCCTTAAGTCGTTCAACCGATTCGTCGAAGTTATATTTAGTACGAAAAACTCATTTAGAACCGACTACATTTGATGATTGTGGATGAGGCACTAATGTCCACGAATTGTTTTGACGTAAAGCCGCCATTTCCTCATGCATTGCAACCATCCACTTTGGATTTTTAGCCCCCGTTTAAAGCCGTTAGGCTCATGTTAAGCAAATAAAGTTGAATGGAGACAGTGACTTTCGAGAGAGGCTAAATCAGCCTTGTGACGAGGCTTAAAGATTCCGTCCATGGCACGGGTTACCATAGGATGAACAGAAGTCGAAGTTGAGCCGCATGAGCTTACGACGCGAAATCCGGAGCTGCAGTAGAAGAAGACGACGATTGAGATGAAGTCGCATCGACTGACGGTGGAGATGAGGTAGTGACTGGTGTGGGAGCTGACGACGAAGGAGAAGAGGAGGACGGTTCATGTAAATGAGCCAGGGGTGTCAATGGAAGCATCAGAAGCACTTGATTTGCACAGGGAACAAGGCAGCATATAAGGCGAACTAGGTTGAGTAGGCGGAGACACATCATCAGGTGGATAAACTAGATCCAAATCTTCAAGAAAACTTGAGAGCAACATAGAAGATAAATCTTTTGAAATAGAGGTACCCGAAAATGGAAAGGATTGTTCATCAAACTGTAATATAAATGTGTGAAGTTTCCGGATCAAGATGGCGATAACCTTTATATTGTGAACTGTAGCCGATAAGGATGCAAGGAAGACTTCTCGGGGCTAGTTTATTTGCTGAGTAGACGCGAAGGTACGGGAAACTTGACATCCCTAGATGTGAAAATTTGCATAGTTGGGCACACAAGAAAATAATGGAAATTTGTTATTGAAAAGTTTGGTGGGCATGCGGCTGAACTAAACGGATCCACCCAATAAGAAGCTGGAAAATGAGCATTAAATGACATGGCTAATCCCATTTCTACAATGTGCCTATGCTTGCGTTAGGCACGTCCATTTTGTTTAGGCATATACGGACACAAAAGACGATGAAATGATTCATTTTCTTAAAAAAAAAATTGGAATCCTATGGTTTACAAACTCGGTACCATCACTTTGAAAAGTTTGGTGGGCATTACTAGAAAACTGATAGGTTTGTGACGCAATATTGCGTCGGAAATGCGTCACAAATCACTAATTCCGACGCAATTGTCGTGTCAGAAAAACCTTCGTCGGAAATTCGTTTACGACACAATTCCGACGCATTTGCGACGCAATTCCTCGTCGCAAATTTCTGACACATTTCCGACACAATTTAACAATTTATTTAATAATTTTAAATACGGTATTAATATTTTAAAAATTAATAATTATAAATACGGTATTTGTATTTCAATTAATTAATTTTAGTTTAAAAATACTTACGACGCAATTCCGACACTTTTTCCGACACAATTCCGACACATTTTTTTCCGACGCAATTTCAACACATTTTTTAAAAAAATACGACGAATTCTGACGCAAATTTTTTTCTTTTTTATAAAGAAAAATTAAAACAAAAAAGTCCAGATTGTTTTCTGCTATAAAATACACAAAACCTGTTTTAATAAAACAATCCGGGATGAACGCACAAAGCATCTTTTACAAATTAAACTCAAATACAATCAAAGCATTACAAAACTATAAACTAACATATGTCTAAAATAGTATATAAAAAACTACTACAGAGGACCGGGAGGACGCCAAGTTCTCAAGGCCTCTTCTAAACGTTTTTGGATCGTTTCCTCCATTCGTTGTTCCATTTCCTGTCGCATCTCTTCACGTGTTGCCCTTTCTTCTTCCATTTGAACTTCCAAAGTACGAATCTACAAACAATTAATAAACATGTTTAATAATTAGTAAACAAACAACACAGTAATGATCATAATAGTTGCGGCATTTCCGTTAGGAACACATAACATGAAATGAGAATCAATAATTAACTACTTAATATTTGGCCCTTTGCTTCAATTTTGGAGATTTTAATCTAGTATGTTACATGCAGGAGACAATTGTTGGCATGACTTTCTAATCTTATTGTTGTTGTGATTTTTTGGTTGGAATACTTCTACGTGATATCTGAGTATGGTAGGATATCCTTGGGCTAAGTTTTTTAAAAAATCAATTCGACAATGGAATATGCAAAGCGATTAGAACCCGATGTCAACCAAAATAGTAGTATAACCCAATTCAGTTTTTTCGGGAAAAAACGTATGTATATTCCACGCAACCCTTCGGATAAACTTGACCCATATGACCCCTTTCAGCTAAACATTCTAATTTGGCCAAATATGACCCGTCTGTGATTAACACAACCAAAATCGACCCATTTCTAAGTCAATGGATCAAGTTGAAAACCAAGTTAACTATCCTTGCAAGATTCTAAGAAACCGGATTTAACTTATATTATAGTTGTTTGTTCACAGCTCCCATAAGTAAAAAAAATGCAGATTTTATATCAAAGTGGAGAAAACATATGATAGCGCGTATATATTCGATCACTAACCTTTCGATGATGCAATGCCTGAAAGACTGCCACAAGCCAAGCTAACCAAGACAGTCGAATCTTCCGGTCTGTCACACTAGAAAAACAGACATCAGAGATCCAAAATCACAATACGTAACCCTCCATCAAAACCAAGAAATAAAAATAAAACCAACATAAAACAATATCTACAGCTACCTATGCAACTGCCATTAAGATCTTGCGGTGTCATTAACCGAAAAGCTAATCACCATGTTAGGCCCAACACCCTGTAAGAAGCATGCAGAAAGTTGAGGCTCGAGATAACAAAAATACCAAAAACCGGGGCAAAAGCAGTGGCAAAAACGTAAAAACTATCAGATTATTATAAAAAGAATACAAGTAGACAAGCACAAAGTCCTTTATAGAGGTCAACCGAATTAACCCTTTGGGTGGCTTCAACCCTTTTAACCCAATTCCATTTTAGTAAAAAAAAAAATTCATTTTACCAATTTAACCCGTTAAGAGTAATGTATAACCCAAATTGACCCAATTACCTATAAACGGGTCAAAATACCCACCTATACATTTGAGTTCAAGAAACTAAATACCTTATCAAAGGAAAGCAAGTTTTGATGGACCCCTTCTCTAGCAAGTAGATCACAATCCCGTTTAGCAAGTGAGAAGGAAAATCCATTACTTGCCATAGGGAATTCGACCCTCTATAAAACACAAAAAGCAACAATTATTGCATTTTCCTTGTGGATTTTGAAGGTAAATAATATTGAAATAAATTTAGATAATAACTAACCTTCGGATGCCCAAAATCGTTACCCATAAATTTTAGGTAAGCAAGACCACTAATCGAGTATGTAATTAATATGATCATCTATGTAACAACACAAATAAGTATTAAAACATAAATTACACCAAATTTAATTACTAAATGGACTTTTCTTTTTTTGTGAAACAGTACATGTTCATCCAGGACCATCTCCATTAATACCAAATAGGTGTCTTAGTGTAAAACTTATCTCCAGCCAGGACACTGAATTTGGTGTGATCAACCGTTCATCTTTGCCAAATTACACCAAATCTAGTGCAACATTATTCATCATACCAAATATTCATATCAGTCATTTTAACTATTATAAACATTAGATAATGTAAATGGTGTCTGAGTAAACCTCAATGGCAACAAATTGTATGATTTTCAGTCTCTACCAAGCTATGTTCAACATAAGCTTTCATTCTCCTCTTCAACTCTTTTCTGCAAAAAGATGATATCAAACAATTTGAATTGTTTAACCATTTATGCAAATAAAAACCATCATATATTTTTGATAAAAAAACAAACAGATTATGTTTTTTTTATAAAAAAAGGGGTTGGAAAAAAAAAGAGAGATGCAAAAGTGCTCACAACATACTGAAATCCAACTCATTGACTTTCTTAGAGTACCGTGAAATCTCATAGTTACTCACAGAAAGTGATTCAGGATCCCCACCGCTTTTTCCCGCAGCAACTGGATCAATGAGACACTCAACAACATTACATAAACAAATCATATATTAATAAATAAGAGTAACAGAATAAGAACTAAAACAAAATATTATGTAGAATATATAAACACCTCCTTCCCAAAATGACGTTGAAAGAATCCTCCAACACTGCAAAAGGAATTGTTAAGAACCTATGGAACATATGGATTATTGGATTATAAGTGATAACTACTTCAAGCAGATGAAATGGAACAAGGCTATATAATTTACCTTTCTGGCGAGTCAGGTGACTTGTTCTTCTTCCATAAAAATGGCTCCAAAAGAATTTGAAACTGTAAATTTTCAAACAAATCCAATACACATTGTAATCACAAATCTTTAACTTTTAACACCAATTCATAAGTTCCTGTTCAATCTCTCTCCATTACCATTACCAACAAAATCTAACAATTTCCCCCTGAAAACGTTCAGAAACCCCCCCTTCAATCGAACAGGACATATACAAAAACATCTCCATACACAAAAAATTGTAGAATTTCTTTCAATTATTACTTTATGCGCTTGAAAAATATCTCCATACACAAAAAAAGTGTGCGTATGACATGGCTGGAGATTGAACGTTCGCCGGTGAAGAAACCGGCACCGGCGTCAATGGACCACGTGTTAGCGGCATTAGGCGAAAACTCCACTTAAAAACATGTTTAGCAAAATTAGGTCTATTTGGCAAGTTTGTGGGTTTATACCCGGAATTACTCAAAACTGGCAATAAAGACATACCGGAAGGGCGGGTTCACCGGAAGGGCGGGTTCGCCGGAACCCTAGCTTAATCCTTTCCAACTCCAAATTTTGGGCGCCACTGCCATGGTTCCTCTTGAACACTACCGCCGTCACCTGTGGCCGTTTGAACCCCGTCACCGCCTCAGCTGAAGCGGCTTAACTCAGAACCGTCGACGCTAGAGCCCCGTGATCAGTGTTGTAAAAATCGCGCCTAGGCGCCGATTAGTCGCTAGGCGGCTCGTTAACGACTAATTTTGGCCTAGTCGGTCCAAAAATCGCTAGGCGGTCCAAATCGCGCCTAGGCGGCCAGATTCCAGTGAACATTCCGGCGAAAACCTGAAATTTCCGGCCAAATTCCGACGAAAACCTGAAATTTCCTGCGAAAACCTGAAATATCCGGCCAAATTCCGGCGAAAACCTTTGGTGTGGTTTAAAAATGAACATTTTTAAAAAAATTACATTTAAAAATGTGTGTATATATATAAAAAATTGGAACTTACATATAAAAATTCCAATCCGATTAATCCCGCCTAGGCCCCGATTAATCCCGCCTAGGCCTAGGCCCTACCTCACCGCCCGACTAGCGCTTAACGATTTTTACAACCATGTCCGTGATGCTACTTTTCAATTGCATCTCTATGAGGTCTCTGCACATAGACAAAGAGAAGTAGGAGAAGGAGGTGAGGGTCGATATAGGGTTATGGGAGAGAGCGGGAATATGACCAATTTTTGGAAGGGAAACGTTGAAATTAGGGGAGGGGATTGGGGAAAGAGGGATTTTAACTTTCACCGAAAATTTTATATAATAGTGTTTAAACTAATCTTTTAACATAAAATAATTGGGATATTAAACTTTTATTTAGTTGTAATACAAACATTTTATTTTATCTTTTATAAAATTATAATATTATTTTTATTTTTTTATATCTTTTGTTACAAAAAAAATATTATGAGTTACCGAGTCTAAATTTGATAAAATATTTTGACCTTTTTATTTCACAGAGTTTTCGGGCTGCAACATCCTATTGGGTTTTAACGTAATCATGATAGGTTTTAACGTAATCATGATAAATTTTAATAGACCATCATTGACCCTAATTAACCAACACTCGATCTAACTATGACATAGTATGTCTTAAAGATTCATGATCACTTTTAGTGTGGCATAATGAGTTATAACGACTAATACATGTCTTTGTGGATTGTATTGCACCTTAAGAGCCGTGAACTCTTAATTGAATAATAGATTATACATGATTTAGTACTATAATTGATGATGGTCACCCCTAATTTACCTTTATTGACCATAAGACAATGAATAACTCTAATTGACCATCATATGAACCTGATTGATTATCGGTTACTATGATTAATCATGTATGGTCATCAATGATCCTAGATGAACATCGCATATCCTAATTAGACCAGTTAGATCAATTATTTACTTTTATTGAGTCATATTAGATCGGGTTGCATTGGGTTATATTAGAACTTAACGAGAACTAACAGGTCATATTCGCCTTAATGGACCATATTAGGCCTTGAAAGCTCTTAATGGTAAATTATGGCATTTTATATGTCATATTAGGTCTTAAAGGATTGTATCGGGTTGTAGTGAGTCATATTAAATCCCAACGCATAATAAGATGTCATACTTGATTTAATGGGCCATACTGGCCTTTAATATGTCATATTAGGTCTTAAACAATTGTATTGGATTGTAGTTAGTCATATTACATCCCAATGCGCAACAAGAGGTAATACTTCCCTTAAATGGATACATACATATATACACTTACATATACATACACAAATACACATAGATACATACACATACACATATACATACAAACACACATACACATTCACATACAATACATACAAATACACATGCGTACATACACATACATATACATATACACATACTTGTATTATTACTTTTATTATTGTATTAACTTAAAGAAAATACGTGATTAAACTTTTGCATATACATATACATACGAATACACATGCACACATTCACATACATACACATGCATACATTCACATACACATACACATATACATTCACATACACATACACATACACATATACATTCACATACTCATACACATTCACATATACATACAAATACACAAGCATACATGCACATACATATACATACAATACATACACATATAATTTTGACATTTTACATAGAACTAATTACTTTTTATTTGTAAAAAACTATTTTTATTATATATTATTAATGTATTAATAAAATTAAAATTCCGACACATTTGCGACGCAACTTGTATTATTATATTTATTAATGTATTAACAAATATAAAATACGAAATTAAAAGTTTGCATCGGAAATGCGTCGCAAATTTCCGACACATTTGCGACGCAACTTGTATTATTATATTTATTAATGTATTAAAAAATATAAAATACGAAATTAAAAGTTTGCGTCGGAAATGCGTCGCAAATTTCCGACACATTTGCGACGCAACTTATATTATTATCTTTATTAATGTATTAACAAATATAAAATACGAAATTAAAAGTTTGCGTCGGAAATGCGTCGCAATTTCCGACACATTTGCGACACAACTTATATTATTATCTTTATTAATGTATTAACAAATATAAAATACGAAATTAAAAGTTTGCGTCGGAAATGCGTCACAAATTCTGTCACATTTGCGACGCATTTTGTTAGAAATAAGGGTTCTACTTTTCGTCGCAAATTTCCGTAGCAAACCCACCCTTTGTCCAGCAGTGTTGGTTTTTAGATAAAACCATCTGAAGCGTGAGTAGTCATCAACAAAAATTGTTATAACCATCCAAATAAACAACTGGTGTAGGACCTCAAAAATCATAATGGATTAAATCTAAGGGATGCAAAGAACGTTTTGTATTTATTTCAAATGATAAACGATGTCCTTTGGATAGTTGACAAGAAGTGCAAATAACAGGTTTATGCAAAACTAAAGTAATAGATAAACACCCTAATTTATTCAACATAGAAATAGTATCAACAGAAACATGCCCCAAACGGCTGTGCTAAATTTCATAAGAAGCTCGATTAGAGGAACCCGAGACCGCCATGAAAGCTTGATGACCTCACGAAGGATATAAAGTCCAATTTCACATCTGCCTTGAGCTAAAACATGTGTCGTTATTCTGTCCTTAATAGTAAAAAAGTTGTTGAGAAAACAAAACATCAACCGGATGATCCATTAAGAGTTTGCTTATGGACAAAAGGTTCTTTGTGAGGTTAGGAATAACTAAAACATAACATAATGTAATATTCTTAGAAACCATAGCTTTACCCGTATGAGAAATAGGGAGAGTGTTACCATTTCAAAATGTAAATTTGGCATTACCCGAGTATCGAGACGGATTAGTCAGATTATCCAAAGAGGGTGTCATATGAGTCGTGGCACCCGAGTAGATATACCAATCAGGATTTCCACTATTAATGCGACATTGAGCATGAAACCCTTGCGCCGATTTTGCATCAGGAGACGAGGCTTGAGTAGCATAAGTGGCCAAACTAGGGCAGGTATTATCATAGTGACCATCTTTCCAACAAAGTTGACAATGAGGGGGCCGACGACCGTGTCCCGACCACTGGAACTTCCACTTCTAAAAGAGAAATTTGATCTTCCACGGCCTCTTGTCTTGCTGTTGAACCGAGAGTGTTGACCAATAGCCGAAAGTTGCACTATATGTCCCTAAGCTAGTCAACATAAATTACCATTTCCTACCAGTCATAGAGTTAGTTCCCAGATATATGATCATATTCATGTTGATACATGGGCTCCTGATAAGGCTAATACTTATGATTGTCACAATTATTTTCTTACTCTAGTTGATGACTACAGTAGAACTACTTGGACACACTTATTACCAACTAAAAGCAATGCTTTTGTTGTCATTAAAGGATTTATCGAAATGGTGAAAACTCAGTTTAGCATAAAGATAAAATGCATAAGGTCAGATAATGCTTATGAACTGGGTTTAGGGATTCACCCCACTGAATATTTTCAACAAAAGGGTAATATTCATCAAACTACTTGTCTTGTGATACCTCAATAGAATGGTGTGGTTGAAAGAAAACACAATCATCTTCTTGAAACTGCTAGAGCTCTTATGTTTCAATCCAAATTGCCTATTAGTTTTTTGGGAGATTGTGTCCTTACTACATACTTCATTTACATTTTCTCCACAAAACTTTTTCAAAACAAGACTCCTTATGAAGTTCTTTGTGGGAAGTCTCCATTTTATGATCATCTAAAACTTTTGGATGTTTATGTTATGCTTCAACTTCTACAAAAGGTAGAGACAAGTTCCAACCAAGAGCACATGCTTGTGTGTTTGTTGGTTATCTTTTTGGGAAGAAAGGATATAAAATCTATAATATTCATATTTATAAAATCCTAATCTCTTGAGATGTTATCCTCCATGAGCACATTTACCCTTCCTTATAAACTCTTAATGACATCTATCAGATGTTTGATTCTTAAGACCTTGTTGTCGTTCCTTTTGTTCCTTCCCAAACCACTGCTCCTACTTCTGATTCCACATCTCAAACTCCTCGTATTCTAGTCAGAAGATCTACAAAAACTTATGTTCCTCCTTCTTATTTGCAGGATTATGTTTATAATTCTACATCTACCTTCTCATCTTTACCTGATTTATTCTCTTCTTATTGTAATACTATAACAAATGTGTGTAGTGCTTCTACTTTTGTCAATCTTGCTGGTTTGTCTTAAGACTCTCACCAGCTACCAGCTATTACTTAATTTTAACAACATCAGGAGGCCTCTTACTTATCAAGAAGTTGTTGAGCATCCTGCTTGGCAACAAGCAATGAACAAGGAATTTACAGCATTAGAAGCTAATCAAACTTGGGAACTCATCACTTTTCTCTCAGGAAAAAAGCATATCAAATACAAATGGATATATAAAGTCAAATACAATGTCGATGGTAGTTCGAGGGGAAACTCAAAAAGCTGGATTAGTAGTACCATTTTTGTTGCTACTAAAAGGGGATACTCAAAAAGTTGGAATTGATTATAATGAGACATTCTCTCCTGTTGTTAAATGGCAACCATTAGAAGTACCATTTTTGTTGCTACTAAAAGGGACTTGGGTCTATACCAGTTAGATATAACAATGCTTTCTTGCATGGTGATCTTGATGAAGATGTCTACATGAGTCCACTCAATGAAGTTTTGAAACAAGATTCTAGGCAGTGGTATAGGAAGCTATCAGATGCTCTTAAACTTATAGGTTATATACAGCCTACAAATGACTATTCCTTGCTTTCAAAATCAATAGGTGGTTCCATTGTTCATGTAGCAGTTTATGTAGGTGATATTTTTCTAACCGATAATGATGAACAGGAAATGCCACTTTGAAAGCTTTCTTACATTCCACATTTCAGATCAAGGATCTTGAGTCTCTTAACTATTTTTTGAGGATTGAAATTTTAAAGACTGATTGTGGGGTCATCATGACTTAAAGGAAGTTTGCCAATAATGTTTTGGCTGAAATTCTTGCTAAGGATATTCTCCCTTTACATTCCCATCTACCATTGCATCTACAACTCAAAACTAATGAAGGTTAAGTCCTTGATGAACCTTTTGATTATAGACAGCTAGTTGGGAAGTTGAATTACTTAACGCACACTAGACATGATTTGGCTTTTGCTGTTCAATTTCTTAGTCAATTCATGAGTGATCCACGATTTTACGTTAACCGCTTATTGTGATCCTAAATGAGCTTCGTGTCCTAATGCAAGAAGATTCGTTAGTGGGTATTTCATTTTCTTCGGTGGCAGTCCTATTTCTTGGAAGTCCAAGAAGCAACCTACCTTTTCTCTTAGTTCTGCGTAGGCTAAATATTCTTCCATTCATGGAGTTACAATAGAATTGTCTTGGTTACTCGATTAATTTTTGAGTTCAAGTTCATGGTTTTACTCTTATTCCTCTCAAATGTGACATTCAAGTTGCCATTCATATTGCCAAAAATCCAGCTTTCATTAAAGGACAAAGCACATTAAGTTAGAGTGTCATTTTGTCCATGAGAAACTTTAAGATGGTTTAATTCTTTTAATGCACACACGTACAACCGGTCAGCTTGCTGATTTATTTACCAAGAGTATGGCTAGTCATCAACACACGCATTCGCGTTTCAATTTGGGGATGTATACACCTCCAACTTGAGGGGGTGTTATTCGTAGCAAAAGATACGGATGAACAAAAATGCTACGGATGCACAAAGATGATACGTATGAAATGATAAAGATACGCAAAGATGATACAGATGAACATAAATGATACAAATGAACAAAGATGATATAGACGTGAAGAATTCGATACAGATGAGCTAAATTTATTTGATACGGAAGTGTTTTGTTGTTGTATATATAATTTGTTAGATTCGTTCAGTTAGTTTGTTAGTTTCACTTGTAAGTTGTATATATACTTAGTTTCATTTTGTATTTTAAAATCAATTTAATCAATCAGAAAAGTTTCCAAAACTCTCTCTGTATCTCTCAATTAACACAGTAGGTCGCATCTCAACATGTTGATTTGCCGTTTTCCTAACAATTTTTATCTAGGATGAGGCCCTGTAAAACAAACCAAGTAAGAATTTTGTCTTAAAATTCTTATATTTGTAACGTTTAGTCTTAAGCTTGTCATTTTATAATTGTAAGTTAGTAACTCTTTAAGGCGAAAACTCGATTAACAAAACCTCTTTGCTGGTTTGATCGATGTTATCAAATTCGAGGGATTTGGGACTGGTTTGGGATCGATCGCATAAGGGGGAAGAACCCACTGGAGTTATTGATTAAAACCTTTTACATCCGGATCATGTTGCGATAACCCTAGCGAGCGGACTGGTTAATCATGTATGCATACAGGGAGGAGACCTGGGTTCGAGTCTCCCTCCCCCTGTTTTGGTTTTTATTTATTTTTAACCCTTAATTAATTATAAAACCTTTTCCTATATTATTATATTTATATATTAAGGTGTTTTAACCCGGAAAACAACCCGTAGGCTCGGGTTTGAATTATTAACTCATTTTTATATTATTCTCACTTTTAAAAATAATATATTTATGTTATTATCGAATAAAAATAATATATTTATATTTCTTTCAAACCGTAACTTCGTATAAAATAATATGTTTATATTATTTTCAACCCGCGACTCATGTTATTAAATAATATATATTTTTATATTATTCCGTATCGTTTTATAACCTCGTGTAACGTTTGAAACTAAATAATAATATAATTGTTTATATTATTTACTCGCGTTTATTATCTTGAATAAAAATAATATATTTATTATTTTTGCCAATGATTAGTTATTAATCATACGAAACTAAAAATAATATATTAAATTATATTATTTTCCTAACTTTTGTAACCGACTCTAACATACGAATTTATTTATTTATTTAATATTATTCGTTATTAACATTCGACACGTAACGCTTTTGCCATAATTATTATATTAAAGAATCTATATTCCCGTATACACATTCGTCTACTCGTTAATCCTTAGAATGCGTTAAGACGTTTAATCTTCTGCGTCTTCTTCACAAATCTCAACTTATGACCCTAACCTTATGTGTTTATAATTCTAGGGTATACATAAGTCGTCTGAGACTTACACTTGTGGTTCCAACCTTTCTCTTGTGTGATCCAATCCACTACTCAAACTCAGGTGAGTTTCACGACCCCTTTTTACTTGTTTTCCTATTGGGGGAGAAACATGCATACATACAAACATTTTTACTTGTTTTCCTATTGGGGGAGAAATATGCATACACACAAACATTATTTACTTGTTTTCCCATTGGGGAGAAACAGGCACACTCACAAACATTATTTTACTTGTTTTCCCGTTGGGGAGAAACATGCATACACACAAACAGCATTTTACTTGTTTTCTCGTTGTGGAGGAACATACATACAAACAAATATCATTTTACTTGTTTTTTCGTTGGGGAGAAACATGCGTACAAACAAACATCATTTTACTTGTTTTCCCGTTGGGGAGAAACATGCATACGAATAGACATCCGTTACTTGTCTTCCAGCCAGGGAGAGACATACACACGGACATGGATCACATAGTATTTCATTACCACTTGTGTACTTAAGCGTAAACACTATCATGAAAGTCCTCACATCGAACCGTTAATATAGACTTAGCGAGGTAATTTGAGTAGTACTACTGGGTCTGACAAACCCCACCCGAGCTAGTCGCGCTAGCACGATTGGAGGTCGAACGGGTGTAGATTGGCCTAAACATATTAGTCAGCGTTGATAGACCTGGCTGGAGGCAAACAAACAAACAGTCAGCTTCGGTTGCGAGCGCTTAGAGTAACTTGTACATTGTCTAGCTAGCAATAGGTGTGACTTACGTATGTGGATCCAGCAACACTCAAATAGTTTATTTACATACAAACCTGTGAACTCACCAACCTCATGTTGACACTTTTTCTTACATGTTTCTCAGGTCGTTTTGGCACTAGTTGCACACTAAGGACATGCATGGAGTCCTACTGTCATATCATTCATTTCAAACATTTTAAAACAGTTTTACTTATTTACATTAATTGACGCTTGTTGCATGTAATTACTTTTGATTTCATTCTAACGTTTACGCTTCCACATTTAACTCTGAACATTTAATGGTTTTGTTCAAACTCATAAAGTGTCGTTTGACGTAACTAATGACTGAGATCTGGTTTGTCACGCTCCTAACGGTAGAACTCCGTTAGTGGAATTTGGGGGTGTGACATACGCTCTTCTTCTTGGACACACATTGCAATCAACTCACTCATCGTCCACTTATCTTTCTGTGTGTTATAGTTGAACTTGAAAGCTTCAAAAGATTTAGGAAAGGAGGTCATGATAAAGTGTACCAGGAAAACGTCACTGATCTCCATGTCTAATCCCTTGGGCTTACGGGACATGTCGTTCATCATCATGATGTGCTCACGAATACCGCTAATCCCGTCATATTTTGTAGTCACCAGCTTCAGAATTATGGTGCTAGCATGTACCTTAGATGTCCCCTTGAACTGATCCTCCACAGAAACAAGATAAGTCTTAGCATCTTTAGAATCTGATATAGCTCCTCTGATGATCGGACTGATGGATTTCTTCATTAAGATAAGAGCCATGCGGTTACACCTCATGCATTTCTCATACACTATGATTTCTTGAGCAGTACTTTTGTCAGTGAGATCATAAGGTGCAGGCTTATCGAGTGCATGATCGAATTCCATCAAGCCGAGAGACAGCATCAGTGAATCTTTCCAAGAAGAAAAGTTCGCACCAGTCAAAGTTTCAATTCCCAAATTAGGAGCTGCATTGGATTTTATATGAGCAAAAATAAGATACTAATAGCTAAAGAAGAACTTAGAGTGTCTATGGGGTAACTTAGACTAAGGCAGACGAAAATAAGGGCCATTATATTAATAAAGCAGTGATAAAAGTCTATTATAATCACCAAAATAATAGATTAATTAGGTTATACTTAAACAACGGCGTTCACTTTGGTTAATGACCAATTGTTTAAGCATTAGGAATAATTTAAGTTTAAATAGTAAGTATGTGCAATAAAAATGTAACACATCACCTTTGGGCAGAAGTGAGATATTTGTTTCATATGCACATAATCAGGTTCGCGGAACACAAATGTAATGCATCACCTTTGGGCTGAAGTAAAAACATTTATGTATTTTAGGCGAACTAGTGCTTAATTGGACTTAAATAACTTTACAAGCGTGACACATCACCTTTGGGCAGAAGTAAAACTTTAGGTGGTAGCATATTTTCTAATTTAAGGTTTTGTAAAGTATAAGATTTTAACAAAACAATTAGTTTATATTAGGACAATGCTTAATTAGGCTTGAATAAATTAGTTTACACATGCATCACATCACCTTTGGGCAGAAGTGAAACTTTAGGTGTTATTCAAGTAAGTTTTTAAGGTTTTGTAAAACATTTAAATTTAAGGTTTTAACAAAACAAAAGCATTAATTAATAGCAAACCTCCCTGTTAGCGCGGATCGAACTTTTAGGCACATATAAGGTGTCATACCCCAACCGACGGCGGATTATACGTCGGGGCAGACGCGGTTGTTCAATAGCACAAGGTTGACTATTAAAGTTTCAATATTTCATTAATAAATAGATTCAAAGGTTCAATACAAAAAATAAAATCAAATACATAGCAGGAATACAAGTCTTTTTGATTAAGCATTCTAGGTCCAAGCATCCTATGTGATCACAAGTAAGCCTCATGTTGTAGAACCTGAAATATGTGAAAGAATCTGTCAACTACAAAATAGTTGGTGAGATACAAAGGTTTTGACACAGTTTAACAAGTATTTGAAAAGTATTACAATTCACTATGATTCATGCATTCTATAATGTAAGTATGAGAAAACAAGCATGTTAGACATTGTGCACATCAACCCTCCAACCAAGTTTAGGCATAACCCGCAGGTTACCCTTATAAGAATTGTGAACATGTTTCACCCCAAAAACATAAAAGGAAAAAGGGGCTAAGTATACTCACTTGGATTGATGAATAGTATCCGACACGGATAAGTAATTGCAAGACTTGGAGGGAGATTATCCTCACGATAAGCCTAAGTATGCAAGTTTAAAGATTTAAGTATGATCCTATAAGTCTATGGTAAGGATCTAGGATTTCAAGATCGACTAGGGTTCCACATATGGGATGGGATTGATTGAGTTTATAAAGTTTAAACTTAGTTTTAAAATGAATGTTTTGAATGTAAGACTTGGATCTCAATAGCTTAATAAGTTTGTAGATTTAGAAAAATTATTCAAGTTAAGAATTAAAGTTAATAATTATTTTAAGAGTAAAATAATTATTAAATACATAGTATTTAAAGACTAGATAGTGATTTAAGATTTATAGAATTTATTTAAAGTGTATATAGTCATTAAGGATAAATAGTCATTTATAAGAATAAACCATATAAATCATTAAAGTTTCAAGTATTAAATATTTATTTTTCAATTTAATATGTAAATAAATATTAAGTACCTATAAGATTGTAAAATAGAATTTCTTATATAGTTTATGTTTTAATGATAAATTTATAAATGTTTTCAATGTGTAGATAAAATATAAGTTCTAAAAATGTTTTTAAATAAGTATCTTAAAATAGAGTTTACTAGTTAATAAATACTTAAAGTCTCCATTTAGTTTTTATAAAGTTTATAAGTTTAAAATTATTTAGGAAATAACTAAAGTATAATTATTTCTCTTTTAAAATTAATATAAACAAATAAACTTCTGTTTATAAAATATAAATTTTACAAATGTGTAAGTTTAGGATTTATTAAAGTTTCTCTTTTTATAAAGTTTATAAATAATTAAATAAGCCTTGGTTTAAATAGATATAAATAGCACAAGTTTATAAGTTTCCGCTTTCTAAATAATATGTAAGTTTCATAAACTTTTATGATTTTATAAAAGTTATATAAGTTTTCTGTTTATTAAAGTTTATAATTATTATTTAAAGTTTTAAAACAAAAAGAATTTATTTACTTTAGAATTAAATAGTAAATTAAGTTTTCTGTTTTTATAAAATTGTATAAGTTTTATAAAGTTTAAAAGCATCTTTTATAGATTTTAAGTATTAAAACTATTTTTAAAGAATTAACCCTTTATAAGTTTTAACTAACTTTAAATAATTAAAATATCTCAGGATGTAAAAAGTGTAAATAAAAATCGTTTTTATGTTTATAAAAACTTTACAGATTTTATAAAAATAATTATAAGATTAAAAATCTGTTTAAAAGGCAAAGGAAAATGAAATGGGCAAAAACCGGTTTTCCCAGGCTCGAACCCGGGTCATTGACCGGGTCGAGACACACTCGCACACGCTAACCACCCCGCCTACGGGTCTCGGTGGTTTAATACAAGAAAATCAAATAGATAAGTTTATTCCCAGTTCATCCCAAATCCCTTGACGAACCCTAGAATTTAAATCCACAAAATACGTATCGATTAGCCCCTTGTTAGTTGAATTAAACATGCGGCTTTCGATCAACACAGGATTACGAAGAGAATGAGCATTCGAATTACCTGAATCGATGAAGAAACGAGTGAGAACGGGTCTGTGGTGGTCGTTGGCTTCAATCGAGTAAGCGGGGGACGAGAGGCCAAATTGAGTGTTGGGAGTGTTTGAGGGTGATTTCGTTGAGCTGAGGGAGTCGATATATATAGCCAAGTTGGCATTAAATGCTCGGTTGGTTGGGAAGATGAGGGTTGAACGGCCGAGTTCGAATTTGACGAATGCGTGGGTCTCGGGCCGTGTCCGAGCATTGATGGCGTTGGGGTTGGGTCGCATGCGGGAGGCGATGATCGAGGTTCAGTGAATGTGGACGGAAATCGCGATTTAGCTAAGTTAGGTTCAAAAACCGGTTACTACGGGAATCGAACCTGTGATCGATTTCCTGTTTCGGGTGTTTGGTTGAATTGCAAAACAGACCCTGTAGTTTGGAGCTTTAACAGTTTATGTTAAAACATGGATTTAGTTTAAAACAAGTTTCCATAATGCCAGTTTAGTCCCTGGACTTTATGAATAATTAAATATGTTTTATATACTTTTCTTTTTTTTTTTATATAAAACTAACAAAGTTTAATAAGTTTCATTATTTTAAAATCTTTTATGAACCTCAAGTATATATATATATATATATGTTTATGAACTTATAAAATCTATATAATTATAAATTTTCAAGAGTTTAACACGTGTCCGAAAAGGTCAGAAAAATTTAGGATATTACAGTCTCCCCTACTTTAGGGAATTTCGTCCCGAAATTATAGTACGAGGTTTCTGTTTTCAAGATTTAAGTCTATGATACGCACAAGGGTTATGAGAAAGATACTTTACGTTCCCAAGTAAACCCTGGGTTACGTTTATAGCTCTGAAGGGAAAGTATAGGAATAAGATTTTTTTGCTTGAGTTTCTAAGTTTTCAAAGCATATGATTGTCAAGAGTTTCCCTAAGAAGCATATAGTTTTATCAAGATATGTGATGATTCGTTTTCAGGAATGTGTTTTGAGAGAATAACTGATGAACTTTCATTCAAGATTTAAAGTAAGATGCATCACTCAGAATGGATTTGATGATAGTTTCAATGATTTGAGTTTGTAGATTAATACGTCTAAGGATTTACTACGGTATCTAAGTTCCGTGGTTATCCTTTATGACAAGTCTTAGATCATGGCACACGACAGATTTTACTATGTTTTCCCATACGCTGATTTTTCATGCTTACGTGTGCACCCGCAAGCATTTAAACCGTCGCATAGTCCGCATAGGTCCTTCTGTTTGTGTGTGGATCAAGGAAGAGTACTAGAATTTGTTTAACACACGACTAAAGTTTCCACGTAAGAGATATCATTGATTAACGAGTCTCTCAGAGAGAAACGTCGTTCAATGGTTAAAGAGAAGAATGTGACAAGATTTAGAGTTTCAAAGTTTCCTCGTGATTGATTAAGAATACTTCAATCATCGAGTAGTTTAAAGTCTTTACACTTTCCTCGGGTTTGATCAAGAATACATCAAACCTTGAGTAGTTTAAAAGTCTTATACGTTCATCATGTTTGAATAAGCATACGTCAAACATGGAATAGTTTAAAGTCTTATACGTCCATCGTGTTTGAACAAGCATACGTCAAACATGGAGTAGCTTAAAGTCTTATACGTCCATCGTGTTTGAACAAGCATACGTCAAACATGGAGTAGCTTAAAGTCTTATACGTCCATCGGGTTTGAACAAGCATACGTCAAACATGGAGTAGCTTAAAGTCTCATACGTTCATCATGTTTGAACAAGCATACGTCAGACATGGGGTAGTTTAAAGTCTCATACGTTCATCATGTTTGAACAAGAATACGTCAAACATCGGATAGTTTAAATTGTGTTTGAACAAGAATACGTCAAACATAGAATAGCCTTAAAGTCTCTTAGTTTAGCTTCAGTGTATAGAAGTATATGATTACGTTTTGAGTATAAAGTGGTTATCTAAATACTCTAGTGTTTAAGAGAGGTGTGGAACAGCGTTTGGAACAGGATTAACCGTTATACGCTTTCTCACAGAAGATTCGAGTTGTTCAGAAGATTAGTGGATCCCGATGTTTGGTTTAGATAGGAGTCAGGGGATGTACTCTGCTAAAGAGAGTAATGTCCTCCTTCCTGCTAGTGTCTAGTATCAAGAGTGAAGTTTTCTCGTATATATGGAATGTACGTTTATCAAGTCTTATAGGGTTTGGTTAAGACGGACACACAAAGTCTTCAAGACTAAGAATCCAAGTATAGGTTTGAAAATAGGATAAGTCAGTTGAGTATCAAGTTTTAGTATTAAGCTTTACATGATCCTTTATTGATCATGTTTAGTTTTAGAAATACGGGATTGAGTATTTGTACAAGTTTTACATGACTCAAAAATCTCTGACCTCATAGTTGTGCATACGAAGTTTAATGTTTTAGCAACGTGTATTTAAGCTTTTAGTCCCCGTTGTGATTTTTAGTAAGTCTTTTACGTGACAAGAGTTGAATGAGGAAAGTCTCCAAGCATAGGGTGACGGGAAAAGTTTCGATAAGGTTTATGATAGTGTGTTTACAAATAATTTATCTTGATTCATAACAGAAAGTATAGTTTTCTTTTGTATAGAATGTAATTAAGATGTTCAAAAACGACGAGTTAGGCATCGATAAGTAGTACAAGTAAGATTTATAAAAGATAGGTGTGATTGTCAAGCGAAAAGTTGGTTAAGTTTACAAGTGTTAAGTCTATACAAGAAGTAAGGGTCATGGTTGTTTAGGGTAATGATTCGTAAGTCGGGTTGTTTTTTGAAAAAGTGCTTACGAATTTAGAAGATTTGTTCAAGATTTATTCCTCAGGTACACGTGTCACTTAGGGTTTTTATAGTTTAAATGCTACGTTGTTCATTATCTCTAATACTAATGCGGGCTGCTCTTGACGGAAGTGTTTGGGTGAGAGGGTAAAGTTTGTAATGATGAAAGAAGTGTCAAATTAACAAGTGATAACAAGATGAAATTTCAAAATAACTTTCATTAGATGTTTCAAAATTTGGGCTTCTAGCCCTTACATAAGACAAAATTTAAAATTTAATAAAAATGGAGGCTTCATGCACATCTTAAGTCTCCACCAAGAAACAGATTAGTACTACCACAAGTACTGCTAGGGTTACTCGGATGGCAAACCTAGCCTCTGCCCTAGTGGTCTCGGTGCGGTGCTCGAGGATTTCTCTGTCTTCTTCCAAAGTTACGATCTTTTCTTCCTGGATCCAGATTTGATTGGCCAGGTCGTTGATCCTTTGGTTTAACAGGTCGTGTCGAGCCCTATGCTCCATCTCCCTCCTCATAAATTCTTTGGTTTCCAGAAACCTAGGAATGTTAGGCACCGGGATCCCCATTGCCACGGCAAGTACTCCGGCATGCCTAGCCCTTAGCGTAGGGGTAGGTGCTAGGTACGGGTCCCTTGGTGGTGATGAGAACCGGTGGTGAAGATGAGGTGGTTGATAGGGATTCCTCGGTGGTGATGTCCTAGGGTTTCTGGTCCAATTGGTGTTGAGCTCAGCTCTTGCCCTAGCATTAGGGTAGGGACTTGGTTGGTACACCGGTGACTCGCTACTATCTTCGCGGTCGGACTCTCCTCTTGGATGATACACCGGTGAAGAGTGTGAGTGGGAGTCTATTACCTAGCAAGAGTAGAAAGAAAAGGTTGTAAGTAAGTCGATCAAATATATTCAAAAGTTTTTATACATAATACTGAGTTATCACAGTAATGTTTTCAAAAATAGTTTTAATTGGAAGTTGATGGGCTAACGAAGAAAATTCCCGAAAGAAGGGGTGGTCACGAGGACTCACTTATGTACCCTATTTCCCTAGCCAGAACTTCCTCATGGGCCTACAACTTCTCTCAGTTGTTGTCACCGATGTTTGGGTCTTATGGTACTATGTCAAGGTTCACTGTGGGTTTAGAGTCTTAAACGTGGAACTTGTTTATTCTATAGTAGGTTTCTTCTCTTGCGGGGAAGACAATCAGGTTGCTAATCCCTTTGTTAATGTACTTTAGATTTAAAAGACGTTAAGTTTTGTTTACAAGAAATGGTGATGTGTAAGTTTTAAGGACGTATGAAGGTTTTGAGATTAAAAGTGTAACAAAGTTTTGAGTTAGTCATAAAATGAAGTTTGCTTGAGTGACGAAAAAATGAAATGAGACACAAGGGTTTCCCCTTATGTGCCAAGTTTATAAAATAATGAAGTAAAAGGACTTGTAGGATAATACATGGTTTTAAATGTGTTGGTATTACAAGAATCATGAAGTTTAAGGATGTATGAACACTTTGAGATGTATAAAAGTGTAGCAAAAGTTTGAGTGAGTTATCTAAAGTAGTTTGGTTGAGTGATGAAAATAAGATGAAACACAAGGGTTTCCCCTTAAGTGTTATAAAATAATGAAGTTTATAGGAGAATTTGCAGAGTAATACATAGTTTTAAGGGTTGTATTACAACGACCACGAAGTTTATTGGGTAGTATCTATAAACATAAGTTTATGTATGTAGTTTTTAAGTATAATTTCGTAAGAATTTCTCCTTGAAGGTAACTCCTTCAGGTCATGACGAGTAAGCATGCTGTCATGTGACAAGACGGGACTTAAGAATCATAGAATAAAGGTTATAGAGGAAAGTTTTTGAATCATGAATTTATGAAGCATAAAGTATTTGAGATGGCACTCATTTAGTGCATATCACTAAGTGAGTACTTTGACATATCAAGAGAAATTTGAGCTCACTAATGTTTAGAGAAGTCGTGCATTCCTATAAGTGGATACTCATCCCAAGAATTCCCAGGAAAACATACGGGTCCAACGGTTGATTTGGATTTATACGAAATGCTTTCCTTGACAGAATTTCCCAGAATACAGGTATTCACCCTTCCGGTCCGCACAAGTTCTCACACATTATCTAGAACTTAAATATTATTGACGAGAGTTTAGTGGTGGATTAGACTTGAAGCCTAAGAACGTGTCCTTGATGTAGTAGCCTCTTGTAGCACGTAGAAACGTAAAATCTCCAAGCGTTCACGTATAAGAATTAAGAATAGAATGAGGAGAAAGTTCCTAGTAAAGGACATGAGGTAACTCATGTTTGGGTCTCCTAAGTTATAGTCTAGGTCATATGTCTAATAACCTAATTCCCTATAACCAAGGCTCTGATACCAATCTGTCACACCCCAACCGACGGCGGATTATACGTCGGGGCGGACGCGGTTGTTCAATAGCACAAGGTTGACTATTAAAGTTTCAATATTTCATTAATAAATAGATTCAAAGGTTCAATACAAAGAATAAAATCAAATACATAGCAGGAATACAAGTCTATTTGATTAAGCATTCTAGGTCCAAGCATCCTATGTGATCACAAGTAAGCCTCATGTTGTAGAACCTGAAACATGTGAAAGAATTTATCAACTACAAAATAGTTGGTGAGATACAAAGGTTTTGACACAGTTTAACAAGTATTTAAAAAGTATTACAATTCACTATGATTCATGCATTCTATAATGTAAGTATGAGAAAACAAGCATGTTAGACATTGTGCACATCAACCCTCCAACCAAGTTTAGGCATAACCCGCAGGTTACCCTTATAAGTCTCAAGTTTAAAGTTTAATGTAGTAACAAACACCAAGGGCTCCCCCCCGAAGGGGTCAATCAATCAAGGTGGATTGGTCAAATGCAATAGATCTATCATTGTTACTATCGGCTTGATCAAAGCTAATGAATGTGCTAGTTTTAAGTTTAATCTAAGCATACAAGTCTCAAGTTTAACATAAGAATAAACACGTACTTATAGTTGTACAAGAATTGTATAAGTTTAAGAATTGTGAACATGTTTCACCCCAAAATCATAAAAGGAAAAAGGGGCTAAGTATACTCACTTGGATTGATGAATAGTATCCGACACGGATAAGTATTTGCAAGACTTGGAGGGAGATTATCCTCACGATAAGCCTAAGTATGCAAGTTTAAAGATTTAAGTATGATCCTATAAGTCTATGGTAAGGATCTAGGATTTCAAGATCGACTAGGGTTCCACATATGGGATGGGATTGATTGAGTTTATAAAGTTTAAACTTAGTTTTAAAATGAATGTTTTGAATGTAAGACTTGAATCTCAATAGCTTAATAAGTTTGTAGATTTAGAAAAATTATTCAAGTTAAGAATTAAAGTTAATAATTATTTTAAGAGTAAAATAATTATTAAATACATAGTATTTAAAGACTAGATAGTGATTTAAGATTTATAGAATTTATTTAAAGTGTATATAGTCATTAAGGATAAATAGTCATTTATAAGAATAAACTATATAAATCATTAAAGTTTCAAGTATTAAATATTTATTTTTCAATTTAATATGTAAATAAATATTAAGTACCTATAAGATTGTAAAATAGAATTTCTTATATAGTTTATGTTTTAATGATAAGTTTATAAATGTTTTCAATGTGTAGATAAAATATAAGTTCTAAAAATGTTTTTAAATAAGTATCTTAAAATAGAGTTTACTTGTTAATAAATACTTAAAGTCTCCATTTAGTTTTTATAAAGTTTATAAGTTTAAAATTATTTAGGAAACAACTAAAGTATAATTATTTCTCTTTTAAAATTTATATAAACAAATAAACTTCTGTTTATAAAATGTAAATTTTACAAATGTGTAAGTTTAGGATTTATTAAAGTTTCTCTTTTTATAAAGTTTATAAATAATTAAATAAGCCTTGGTTTAAATAGATATAAATAGCACAAGTTTATAAGTTTCCGCTTTCTAAATAATATGTAAGTTTCATAAACTTTTATGATTTTATAAAAGTTATATAAGTTTTCTGTTTATTAAAGTTTATAATTATTATTTAAAGTTTTAAAACAAAAAGAATTTATTTACTTTAGAAATTAAATAGTAAATTAAGTTTTCTGTTTTTATAAAATTGTATAAGTTTTATAAAGTTTAAAAGCATCTTTTATAGATTTTAAGTATTAAAACTATTTTTAAAGAATTAACTCTTTATAAGTTTTAACTAACTTTAAATAATTAAAATATCTCAGGATGTAAAAAGTGTAAATAAAAATCGTTTTTATGTTTATAAAAACTTTACAGATTTTATAAAAATAATTATAAGATTAAAAATCTGTTTAAAAGGCAAAAGAAAATGAAATGGGCAAAAACCGGTTTACCCAGGCTCGAACCCGGGTCATTGACCGGGTCAAGACACACTCGCACATGCTAACCACCCCCCCTACGTGTCTCGGTGGTTTAATACAGGAAAATCAAATAGATAAGTTTATTCCCAGTTCATCCCAAATCCCTTGACAAACCCTAGAATTTAAATCCACAAAATACATATCGATTAGCCCCTTGTTAGTTGAATTAAACATGGGGCTTTCGATCAACACAGGATTACGAAGAGAATGAGCATTCGAATTACCTGAATCGATGAAGAAACGAGTGAGAACGGGTCTGTGGTGGTCGTCGGCTTCAATCGAGTAATGCAGGGGACGAGAGGCCAAATTGAGTGTTGGGAGTGTTTGAGGGTGATTTCGTTGAGCTGAGGGAGTCGATATATATAGCCAATTTGGCATTAAATGCTCGGTTGGTTGGGAAGATGAGGGTTGAACGACCGAGTTCGAATTTGACGAATGCGTGGGTCTCGGGCCGTGTCCGAGCATTGATGGTGTTGGGGTTGGGTCGCATGCGGGAGGCGATGATCGAGGTTCAGTGAATGTGGACGGAAATCGCGATTTGGCTAAGTTGGGTTCAAAAACCGGTTACTACGGGAATCGAACCTGTGATCGATTTCCTGTTTCGGGAGTTTGGTTGAATTACAAAACAGACCCTGTAGTTTGGAGCTTTAACAGTTTATGTTAAAACATGGATTTAGTTTAAAACAAGTTTCCATAATGCCAGTTTAGTCCCTGGACTTTATGAATAATTAAATATGTTTTATATACTTTTCTTTTTTTTATATAAAACTAACAAAGTTTAATAAGTTTCATTATTTTAAAATCTTTTATGAACCTCAAGTATGTATATATATATATATATATATCTATATATATGTTTATGAACTTATAAAATCTATATAATTATAAATTTTCAAGAGTTTAACACGTGCCCGAAAAGGTCGGAAAAATTTAGGATATTACATAAGGCTAGGTTCACGGCTTCAAGTATGTTCTCAGGAAGAAATGAGTTCTCGGGAATAGTCAAGTTTTCGGGAAAAATATTAGTTCTCGGGAATCATTAGGTTCTCGGGAAAAATTAAGGTTCTCGGGAAAGTAAGGTTCACGGCTCCAGATATGTTCTTGGGAAAAGTAAGGTTCACGGCTCTAGATAGAGTTCTCGGGGAAAATTTAGACCATGAACTTAAACATGTGAACTATAACCCGTGAACTAAAATACCCATGAAGTTTAATACCCATGAACTACGACGTGATCTTTACACCCGATAAGGCGTGTACGAAAATTAAGGGATTTTGATTATATTTTTTATTTCGAAAATCTTTTAGGTGTTTAGTATCCAAGTTTCATTATTTCGCAAAATTTAAAAGAATAAAATTAATATTTTAATGCGAAAACATGGAGATAACTTTACACGATTTTAGGAAACATAATCAAAATCTTAAGTTATCCCAAAATAAGGGGATTTCTTTGAAAATTTATGATTAACACGAAAAACAGTTTCATGAACATTAGATAAAACTGTTCTTCATTATTATCAGATTTAAGTCTGGAATCAAAAATCTTGAAACATTGTTTTAACAGATTTCGAAAACTTAATGGATCTCGATTTTAGGAGATCAAAAACGTGTAATATTGAAACGTTTTTCTAAGACCAGATCCGGAAAAAATAAAACTGTTTTAACAAAACCTTTTGTTCTTCGACTTTAATTCCAGTTTAGGGAATGAAACAAGAACTGATTAATCAACATATGCTCTAATATCACATGTTGATCAATTCTTGAACATGATAATGGAAAACAATAATGTAAATCATAATTGTTAAGCTAACCGATGAAAGGGAAGACGTTATGATCTCTGATAAGGATCGGTTTCCCGTTTAGGGTGTACGATTAGGATGGCTAAGGTGAGTTTGTAAGAACTCACGGTTATGGGAGAGAGAGAGGGACGAATTTCTTAGTGGTGCTAATTGTTCATTAGTTTATTCCCTCTAACTAGTTTAGATCCCGTGTCTACACACGGGGTGAAATATATCAATAAATAAATTTTTTTAAATCTTTATGTATATAATTACAGATGTAAAAATATATTACATATACTAAGGATATAAAACAAATTCAAAATATGTAAAAATTAATATATAAGTGGGTTTCGAAAATACGTTAATTACTATTTAATATAATTGGCTTTCATTTAGTATTTGATTGAAAACATAATTAAATTTTAAAGTTTCTTATAATAAGGGATAATTTAAAATAAATGTGTTTTATTATTATAATTAGTATTTTTTTAAAATATATATTATTGTTAAAATATAGAAGTGTATTAAATAAGAGAGAAAGGCGGGAAAAAAATTGTGACAATGAATATGGAGGCGACACGTGGCATGAAAAAACCTTTATTTATTATATAGTATAGATTATCTCTCTATATATATGGACACCTAAGGGGAAACCCATTAATGACCCATTAAAAGTAATTAGGCTCATCAACTAATTACTAGTCATATGTTAATAAATAAATAAATAAATCAATTATCATTTAATAATTAGATAAATGATTATAAAAGGCATATAATAAAACCGTGTCTTACACGCTACGGTGCTAGTGATGTCACGGGAGTTTCAGCGGTGTCAACACCAGTGGTGGTGGTAGCAACAGTGGTGTCGACGGCGATGCCGACTCCGGAGGTGGCACTGAAGATGGTGGTGGTTACAAACAATGGTTGACAGGTAGCGTTGACACCCATTTGGACCCGTTTTAACTTTTAAGTTAACAAGTTTTATAAGAGTGATTTGTCATGACCTGTTGTATAATTTAAGTAAACCAGAATTGACTTGATATATAATTTGAGGTGACTCAAATAGACACATATCTACAAAAATGTTAACCAAATCAACCCATTTTTTAAAGAATAAGTCATGATTACCACCTCTAAATTTTCATAAATAAATTCAATATAAATTTTAAAAGTTCATGCTTAAACTTGATCACTTGCCGATTCACAAAATAACTTTTTACCTCTCATCAGTTTTGTCATTACTATTTTATACGTAAATAAAAAAAAAAACCAAACATTAATTGAAAACATAATAATAGTCGTATTTTAGCGTGGAAATATTAATACACATAAGGGTCTTAACTTTATGTTTTCTTTTTTCATTTATGTCATGTTTTTTTATTGTCGACACATTTAATACAAGGGCCTAACTTCGTGACAGTTGAGACAGTGAGTCCAACATAACATTATGATCTTTAACAAATAGGTTAAAATAACATCATTTTATGTATCATGCAATTAAATCGCTTTAGAAGTTAAAAGGGGTATGTGACACCCACACACACACTCATCTTTATAACATAATTCCAAATTTGAAAAAATTGGAGGAGAATTGCGACTAGTATTATATATTATGATTGTGCAACTACTAGTACTCTTCAATGGTGCCTCTATAAGTGGTGATGATGCTGGTGGGAATTTATGATATTAGCCCAAAATGCAATCAATTGCCTTGCACCAATTGCCATGTTCTATGTTATTATTAGGCTAAACTTATTCAACTATTTAATTTTATGTAATTTTGTTTGTTTTAGGTATTTAACTCTTCTTTTAATTAAAGAAAACGAAGTTCATTTATGTATAAGAAAATTACTTTATGACCTCTTAAGCAGGTTTTCGATCACCATTTTGTTGATGTGGCATGACGGTACCCAAGGGATGGAATGCCACTCTTGATGATGATGAGATGACGGTACACATAACATGCCTTATCAATACTGATAATAAAAAGTTGTATAATATAGTTTGTGAGAAGTTTTTCTTTTAGAAAAGATCTATAAAATTTGTTTATAAAAATAAATGTAATCCAAAGTTTAGTTTCCCCAAATGATGATTGCTTTAGGGAGGGTTTTGTCCACTCTACCCTTGCATAAAAGTTAGGACTGTTGAACATAATGGGCCATCAAAAGAGGGTACACTTCTCAAGGTAACATTTGACTTAAGTTATATGTTCAAATAAAGTATGATGAGAGGGGAATGGATTAATGGATTGGGTGTTTGACAATTGAGATGAAAGAATAGTGTCACCTTCAATTCGTGACCCCCACAAAACTTGATACATATTTGAGCATGTGAGTAGAGCCCTTTTTATTGTGCATTCATCATCATCATTATCATCATATGATGATGATGATGATGATGATGATGATGATGATGATGATGATGATGATGATGATGATGATGATGATGATGATGATGATGATGATGATGATGATGATGATGATGATGATGATGATGATGATATATGCCATCAGTGATTACATCTATTTTAGACATAAATATGTTAAATACATTTTAATAAAAATACATTTTAATAAATTATACAAAGCCGCGTTTTAAAGAAAAAACTTGAAGATCGTTTAGAAAAGATGTTGCTATTCGATTAAAATTAAGTTCCTACAATTATTGATTGCACATGGTTTATTTTAGACTAAATTATAATTTGTGTCCTTTATGTTTTTTAAAATTATGGAATGGGTCCTTTAAAACTTTTACTTTCACTCACTGTCCTTTATTTGAATAGTTCTCTCATTTCTTGTCCTTTTAACTAACTGGAGTTAAATATTTCTGTTAAGTAAAAGACATTATTATCTTTTAGCCCTAAAGGACAATTCTTGTAATGTAAAGTTTACTTTATTTTTTTCTTTTTCTTTCTTTTCCTTTTATTCTTCATTAATTCTTTTTTATCACTTTTATTTTATTGATTTTATTTAAAATTTTATTAATTAATTAACCAACTTATTTATTTTATAAAAGATATTTTTTTTGTTTGTTTGAATAAATAATATACCTTTCTCAGTTTTATTTTAAAGGGTTCTTTAAAATTTTATTAACTAATTAAGCAACTTATTTATTTTATAAAAAATATTTTTTTATATTTTTATAATTTTTTTTATTAAGCTATTTACTTTTATCATTTTACAATTTTTATATTTCTTTATACTATTTTTTAATATATTAGAGAGTTAGCAGGAGTTTAAAGTTTGTTTTGTAATCATACACTCAACATTGAGACTTTGTTTTCAGTCACGCAAATATTTAATGAATACTCGTTTGTTCATAACTTATTTTTAACCCAATATGTTTTAACTAAAAAAATTTGTTAATTAGTGAAACAGGGTAAACTATTTCAATATAAATGTATTATGTGTATTGGTTAAAATATAATTAAGTCTCAAATTAAAGAGTGAACCAAACGGGTGAAGCCTTGGTTTTCGGTTGGCAAGGTCGGACATTGGGGCCGTTCAAACTGGCTCTAACCTTTATATGATTTTATCTAAAACTGTCACGTAAAAGAAATCCGTTAGAAGGGGTTCTAGAGACAACCCGGTGACGGTTGAGTCGGTATTCGTAGACTTGTAAATGAACTGAACAAGTACAAACTGAACATATTCGTTTCATTCGTTTAACTTTAACCAAATAAACGATCGAGCACAAACAAATAATAAAATTTTAAAGAAACGAAAATAAAGGAAATTAAATAAAAATATATATCTTTATAAAATAAATAAGTTGCTTAATTAATTAATAAAATTTAAAGATTACAAAATAAACTTTAAACTCCTACTCACTCTCTAATATATAATAAATAGTATAGAAAAATATAATAATTGTAAAATGATAAAATTAAATAGCTTAATAAAAAAGAAAATAAATAAATTATAAAAATATAAAAAAAATCTATTTTTATAAAACAAATAAGTTGTTTTATTAATTAATAAAATTTTAAAGAAATTTTTAAAATAAAAGTGAGAAAAGTATATTACTTATTCCAACAAATGAAAATAAATAAATTAAATAAAAAATATATATCTTTATAAAATAAATAAGTTGGTTAATTAGTTAATAAAATTTTAATTAAAATCTATAAAATAAAAGTGATAAAAAGAATAATAAAAGAAAAAGAAAGAAAAGAAAAAAGTAAAGTAAATTTTACATTACAAGAATTCTTATTTAGGGCTAAAAGACAATAATACCCTTAACTTAACAGAAATATTTAACTCCAGTTATTCAAAAGGACAAGAAATGAGAGAACTTTTTAAATAAAGAAAAATACGTGAAATTAAAAGTTTTAAAAGATTCATTCCATAATTTTAAAAACATAAAAGAAAAAAGTTGTAATTTAGTCTTTATTTTATTAAGTAATTCAATGAACCAAAAATTTTAGACTACGACAGAAATGTAAAATCAGACACATAATGATAGATCGATTTGGAGATGTCAAGAAAAGCGGCCTTTCAAGACCATTTAGCGGTTTGATACTTTATATGTGTCTAAAACAAATTTGCACACATCTATGGACCTACTATTTTTAGCTAACTTCCTAGTTATACATTTCAGTCTTTTTGTATATGATGTCTTTTCTGACCGACTTAAATTTATAACTATATCTATTTTTAAACATACAATATAATAAACTTCTTAGTGTATACATAGATCATAATTCATAACTATAGATGTCACCTTTTCTATTGATAATAAAAATAAGAATACGTAATGAAAAAGTTACTTACTAATGACCGATAAATCTATAAATAGAAGGTTCGCGGTTGATGTCACAAATCGACCATGAACCATCTATGTTCACATATGCATTCATATCTCGTTAAAAAGTGTCATTTACTAATCATCATTTAAGAACAAGATTATTGTAAAAAACCTTGATTGTAGGTTGCTTGGTTTTAAATATTATAACAAAAAAACAATTGAAGAAAAAAAACATACGATTTGAACAACCCCACATCAAGATATTAATAAGTGCATGAAATTATTGAATAAGCATAGCCATAGGTGGCCTCATGTTTGAGGGAAACCTCAATAAATCCAACTTGAGAGACAAATAGACAGAACTATGCATGTGTTATTGCGAAGGCAGAGAGATATCGTACAGACAACCTATTATACTTCAATTATCATTTTATTTTTTGAGATATAAATATAACAATACAAATAAAACACAAATAACTTGAAAAGAAAAAAGATATTTATAAACGACTATATATGTTCTTTTGTAGAGAAAGTACCATTGTTTTACTTCCATGACACTTATCTTTGGGAATTCTAACTCCTATATAAATACATTTGAACTTTTTTTGAACATATACTTATAAAAAAAGTTTCGGTTATTAGATTTACCAATCGACATTTTTTAAATAATAAATGCCTTTTCAATTTTAAAATTCAAATATTGAAGTCTATATGATATCACGTTTGAAGTCTTTGATGAGTGTCGTATATTTTTTCCAAATTAAACTGCCAACCATATTCATTTATCAAAGTCCATAACAAATAATTAGCACGTCTAGCTTGGTTTTCTTGTTTGAAAAGATCATGGATAATTTTTTCAAAATCCTGTATGATTACTATCGATATCAATTTTAAAGTGTTTTGATGATACTTTTGAAATTTTAATCAAAAAATTCAGAAAGAAAACAAGAATGAGTATGTGTTTAGATCGATGTTAATGTGGTAAGATCGATGTGACAATATAAATGCAGACTTAATGCTAATTGGTCTTTAGCTCGGTATATATAAAGATCCTTTTGTTGCTAATGGAAAGAGTGATTGTGATGAGACATTTAGTCTAGTTGTCAAACCGACAATCATCTTCTTAGTTTGACAATATCTCACTCATAGCCTACTCATCGACGCGATGTGAGGAATGTTTTTATTCATGGCTCGCTTCATGAAACAATATATACGTATCAACCTCTAGACTTTATGGACTCCAGTCACCCAGATTATATTGGTTGACTTCAGAAGTCTCTATACGACCTTAAACAAGTTTCTCATGCCAGGTACCGGTTGTTCACCACTTATATGCGCACTATTGGCTTTTAGAATCATTGTTTTGACTCTTCATTATTTAATTATTGGCATGGCTATGATACAACTTTCTATTGCTTTATGTGGATGACATTATTTTGCCAGGTCCTTTAATAAGTTGGTACGTCGCATTATCACTTCTTTAATAAGTTAGATTATACGCTACAACTATATGTATCGGCCATTTCCCATCTCATGGCCTATTCGGAGACTAATTTGGGAGGTTATCTGAATACTCGTCGATCTACCTCTAAGTATTGTGTGTTATTGGGAGATAATTTGTTATCTTGGTCTTCTAAGGGACAGGCCATTGTATCTCGTTCTGGTGTTGAAATGGAATATCGTAGAGTTGGTAATGTTGTTACGAGACATGTTGGATACACGATCTACTTCTTGGGCATCATTATCCTTTACTTCATGCAACACCAACACACTAAATATAAAGATATTAACATTCATTTTGTGCATGAAAAAGTGGCGATGGGCCAGCTTCGCATTCTTCATGTTCTACCAATCTCTCAATATGATGACATTTATCTTCATCTCTGTTTAGCGTTTTTGCACCAACTTGAATGTATGTCTTCCTCTTATTCAAACTACAGGGTGTATAATGTATAAGATATTGTACATCAGGGTTAAACACGTTAAGGTTAAGTCAATAGGCTTTAGTGTAACATTCCTGATTTTCATTATTTATATTTCAGTTCAATGTGATACATTTCAAACCAAATTCTAGTACACTGATTTGTTCTATTCATACCAACAGTTAAATATTATGTTTCAATGCAAATCCACAAATTTTACACGAGTATATTCTATTAAACTCTACATGAGTCCATATTTATACAAATCTGTCAATACTGAAACTTGCAAGAACTGATTTTATAAATTAACAAGAAACCCTAATAGGCACGGTCGCGCCTCGTTCTGGCACGGTCGCGCCTCTTATTGGCACGGTCGCGCCTCTTGACAGTTGAAACGTAAAAACGATCTTTAATCCTAAATTTGTCCAACTTTGTAACTGTTATACACGTTCGGCTATTAACAACCATCATTAGTCAATTAAGCATCGACATTACACTTGAAATAAAACCAATTATGGATTTTAAACTGAAACCGTCGACCTCTTCATCTTTTACTCATCGAATTCGTTCATTTCTATTGTTACTCTCTCAAATCAAGCAACTACGCACCATAACTAACCCTCTCTGAAGTTTTACGCACACCAATCTCATCGGAATTGCAGCAGAAGACGTCGGAGATCAAACCCGTCGTCGCCGGAACTCGTTCTATCCGTACGCCATCGATTCATAATCCTTCCGGGTAATTGAAACCTCCTACACCTTCGTTTTAGTTCATAGATCAAAAGCCCCAACTTGATTTGGGCTTACAATATCCAATTTAACACGAACCCGAATCTAGGGTTCATTCTAAAATGGTTTAATCAAATCATACTTTGTACATGTTTTAAATACAATTAACCTATACAAATAGACTCGAAATCATCTAATGGATAAAAGCCCTATGATTTCCAACATTAACAATATAGGATTTAAGCAATTCGTTTCTGTTTTGGAACAGACACGGTCGCGCTAGTCTTCTAGCGCGGTCGTGCTTCATGAGACACGGTTGTGCTAATCCCAGCGCGGTCGTGCCTCACACACTCAGACCCGGTCATGCCTCTTGGCTAGACTTGGTCGTGCCTCAGAACCCTAGACACGGTTGTGCCTGGCTAAGACACGGTCGTGCCTAGAGAACAACTTAGTTATGTCTTCTGTTTGATCAACACGGTCGCGCCCAGACTAGAACGGTCGCGCCCGTGGTTCTAGCACGATCGTGCCTTGTCCCAGGCACGGTCGTGTGTGTGAGAAAATCTTGGCAGAATACTAAATTTTATATTTTAAAATCAATAAACATTCCAAATGAATTTTCAAATAAAAATAATTGAGTTTATAAAGATTTATATTAACTTTATTTAAAAAGATCAAATGCCTACTTCTAAAATAAATAGAAATTATACATGAAAATCTACAAAAGTATATTTACATATATTTATAAAAAAAATGATTAACAAAAGTTAATTATTAAATTATAATTAATATAAAACATCCGATACATTTTTATGACTAAAAGACTATGTTACATATTTTATAAATAAATAAATAAGACAAAAATTATTTATTTAATTTATATTTAAGAATTATTTATTTAATTTATATTTAAGAATTATTTATTTAAGTTATACTTAATTACCCCTAATACCTACATTATTTTTATGACTAAGTAAAGAAATAATAATTTTGTAATTTATTTATTTTGTTATTCAAACTCAAACTTTGATCAAAATGTTCTAAAAATATTTATTTCAATCCTTTCATTTTATACAATACATTTCAAGGACAAACCACTAACTTTATACACACGTCCAATTCAACCCTAGACTTAGACATAGACTATTGTGCACACTATTAACTCAATATACATTCCAATCTAGGTTAACGTTGTGCATTACAAGGCTCATATTACTATCTAGTCTCTCGTATTAGCTACGCCTTTTGAATCAAGTGAGTATTACATAGCCCCTTTTACTCTTTTACATTTTTGGGGTGGAACATGAACACTATACAAACTATTGCTTACATTTACACAAACTACACAAATACAAATCCTCTTTACATTCATGTGTGTAATTTGAGCTTTATGCCTGAGTGCTAGGTGTGCTAACTTTTGTGTGCAATTTATGTGCAATCATTAACTATTCAAGCCGACGGTTAACAATGATAGATCTATTGAGTCTGACAAACCCACCCAGATTGGGGAGATTGTTACCGACAACACAATTTTGCATGCTAGTTACAAAGGTTTGATTGTACTTGGTTACACAATAGCTGCTCTCCATAAATGCCTTATTTTATCATGTTATGTAAGGATTTGTTTATTCATAATCTATATGCTATCTATATACAAACCTGTGTATGCTCACCAACTTTTTAGTTGACCTTATTTTATTCATGTTTCAGGTACTAACGTGTGATTTTGATCAAGACTTGCTACACTTAAGTTTTGGACCTAGATAATTTTAAATAAAGGATCATGTATTTCATTTTATGTACTTGGTTTGATTTGGTTTTATCTTGAATACTTGAAATGAGTTTGAATGTTTAATATATTTCAATTTAGTCAACCTTGTGCTCATAAACAGTCTACATGTCCCGCCCCGATGATTCCGCCGTCGGTTGGGGTGTGACATTTAGTATCGGGGTTAGGTTTTCTCTATGTATAGCCTTGTGTATTATTTTTATGACACATAGAATATACAAACCTTAAATAAGATTATAATTAATGGGTATACTCGATACTCACGGGTATACCCATAAACCTGATGAGTATTTGGTAATGGCTACTCAATGGGTATGAGACATGTCAGGTACCCCATTGATTATTGAAATTTATATAGAGTGTATAGTGTAACACCTAGTTTTAGGGGTTGTTCAGTTTATACTTGTTTCACGTGTGAACCACGTGTTAAAGTGCAAGTGTGTGCTAGTAAGTGTGTGTATTGTGTGTGTGTCGTGTATATGTATATACATACAATGTGGGCCGAGACTTTATATAATAATTATAATATGTCGCTACTTGGGCAAACTAGTCTAATAGAACCCACCTAGGGTTTGTGTGTGGTGCATGTTCAAGGGTTGTTGAGGATAAACTAAGTTAGTGGTGCTAGTTCATGAAAGTGGTGATTGGTGGTGGCACACGACAACGTACGTTGGATGAAGTGGTGGTTTAGGGTTTTTATGGAAATCTTTGTACGATCTAGGGGAGTTCTATATGCTCTATTTTATGTGTTTTAAATGTTTGGGTTAATAGTATAGTGTGTGTTAACAGTTAAAATGGTTAAACGTGGGATTAATGGGTAAACCGAGAAAGTGTTTTGTGTGGGAATTCAGAGCTTAATTCAATGTGGGTTAAGGTAAGGGTTTTAAATGGGATATTTAACCTTGCCAAAGTGTATTAATGGTGATTATTAAGTGTGTCTAAGTGGTTGTTCGAATATACGAACAATGTATGATATTTCAGCATGATAAATTATGAGGTTTCGGTGTGAGGTTTAGGCTATGTAATATAACCAGAAGTGTATGTTTAGTGAGGTATTGTATGATACATAACCTGTGGCGTTGATTATGATATGCAAGGTGTGTGAACAGTGTGTATGAACAGTGAGTTGTGTGTTGATGATTGGAATGAGTTGGGTAGGATTGGTGTTGTAAGTGAATTATGTGAATGGATTATATTAGTGAGTGGGTGTAAATGGAGTTATATAGATGACTTTACATGAATTCGTTTTATGTAAAGAAACTTATATAAGGAAGTCCAAATGAACGAGCCATTATAATTTTATTGACATGATGAGCTTATATAATCATATCTATGTAAGTTAGGTATCATCAGTGTAGGTTGTGAGTGTGATGAATGGTGTGGGTTAAACTTTAGTTTTAACAAAATTGAGATAAAAATGTTTTAAAGGCTTTTAAAAGAAATGTTGAGTTAAGGATTGGGATGTTATGGCTAGTAAGTGTGGGAAACATGTTGATAGGTATGGGGTGTGAGTGTTTGGAGTACATGGCGATGGCAAAGCAGTGTAAAGTCCACGACAATGGCAAATTAGTGTGTCTCACATTGACAGTGTATGTGGGCCTAACTATATCCAATACATGTGTGTAGCTAACATTTGGATTTTATGAAATATAAGGTGTGAGTTGGTAAAACAAGTGAGTTAAAGTGAAGTGTGGTGTGAGTAAGTAAGCTAAGCGTGAAGTGTGTGTTGTGTTATTATGGACTGAGGTGTGGGTGTGATTATCTAAAACCAAATCATTTAGCAAAATGTTTTGAAGATATTAAACGATGCTTTGATAATAAAGTGTGTTTTGAAAGTTATAGATTCACCAACGAACGCTGACTTGTTTTAGTATGTGTTTTTAGGGTGAGCTAAAATGAGTTGTGGCATGGCATCTTCGTGCTATCTAACAACGACAGGTCACATCCTATTGTGAGTTGGAATAGATTTAAATTATGGGGTTTAAACTGTAATTAATGTGAGTTGGTAAAGTCTTCCCCTATGTGTTGTGAGTAAATTCAACCAAAGTCATGCACTGAGAAATCGGGGCGTGACAAGTTGGTATCATAGCCATAGTTAAGGGATTTAGGTTATTAGTAATCTAAACTTAAACTGGATTGTGGGATGGTATGATAGGATGTCTAATGGGAATTCAGATATGTCGGATGCCAAAAAGGTGAGATAATAGGTAAGTGTCTTTTGTTAGTTAACACTGTGTGAATGCCTATTTGATATTATATGTTAAGTATAGTTAAACTTAGATATGTAATTAGAATGCCTTTAGAGGTGTGTGTGTGTGTCTAATTAGTGATAAATCTTAAAGTAAGAAGTGAGACGTGTACTTAACAATAGTATTTCATTTATGTAGTAACGAAGTGAGTGAGAAATGTCAAACCGTATCGAGCATTCAAGTCAGGTGGAACCGTAGGAGTCATCTGAAGATGTTCGTGCGATGAGTGCACCGTAAGTGGGAAATGAGGTGTAGAACGATGATAGTGCTAGTGGTGAGGAGTCAATGGATTCCATTCCATTCGAACCAGTGGATTAGGACAAACGAGGTAAGTCGAAGCTCGGGAACGAGAGCCAGTAAATCTCGACTAATTTTATGAAAATATTTGTGACCCCAAACCTAAAACAAAGTATGAACTTTTAGCCCAGTAATATATATATATATATATATATATAGTTTATTAGTTTATTTCATTTAAAAAATAAAAATGTTAAGCCCAAATTAGTATGATATGTCCTAAATTATACATGTTTTGCATGCATAATTGATGTCGCCCAGACGGTCTATAAAACTAATGAATAAAAACTTAACTAGACTCCTAAGTAATAATAGGAATACCTATGAACTAAACCGCACTGACAGGCAAGTGTACCTATCGAGTGTAGCACATCTTAACGGTAAACCGAGTTATCGAACCCTAGAGACACTATGAATAACAAAACTAGACTCTGACACGGACTAAAGATTTATTTGGTTTGGGGGGTTGACTACACTAAAGGTTAACTAAGAATGCAACAAACTAATGTCGACTCAACTAACCAGACAAATGACAAAGGTAATATCAAGAATGGGAAGAATATCACCTAGGTCGGAATCCTATTTGCAAAGCACAACTTCTACCGGTTCTGGAAACTAAGATGGATCTAGGTTTCTAAATATGACAAATAAAGACTACCTAGTGGATCCCTAATCACTCTCAGGGTGTCACCAACTAAGGAATCTAAAGATATACTAACTGTCACACCCCCAAATTCCACTAACGAAGTTTTACCATTAGGGATGTGACACACCAGGATCTCATTCATTAGTTACATTAAACGACACTATATGGGACAAGAAATGTCATAACATAAGTTAATGCGGAAGCGTTTAAACAAGAAAGTAAATGCGCTAAACAACGAGCCAAAGTTTAGTTTAATAAAGGTAAGTGAGTTGTTTAAAACGTTAGAAATGAATGACATGACAGTAGGACTCCATGCATGTCCTAAGTGTGCAATCTGTGCCAGAGCGACCTGAGAAACATGAAAGAAAAAGTGTCAACACGAGGTTGGTGAGTTCACAAGTTTGCAAGTAAATAAACCATTTGAGTGTTGCTAGATCCACATACGTAAGCCACACCTATTGCTAGCTAGACAATGTATAAGTTACTCTAAGCGTTCGTAACCGAAGCTGACTGTTTGTGTTTGGGTGCCTTCCACCATTGCTAACATCAACAAATGGCAAGTGTTTAGGATAATTCACACCCGTTCGACCTTTAATCGTGCTAACGCGACTAGCCCGGGTGGGGTTTGTCAAACCCAGTAGTACTACTCAAATTTCCTCGCTATACTCCATATATTAACGGTCCGAGTGTGTAAGGACTTTGCATGTTATGTTTGCACTTAGGTAAACAAGTGGTAATGAAATACTATGTGATCCATGTCCGTTTGTGTGTATGTCTCTCCCCTGCGGGAAGACAAGTAAACAGATGTATGTTTGTATGCATGTTTCTCCCTAACGGGAAAACAAGTAAAATGATGTATGTATGCATGTTTCTCCCCAACAGGAAAACAAGTAAAATGATGTTTGTATGCACGTTTCTCCCCCAATAGGAAAACAAGTAAAATGATGTTTGTATCCATGTTTCTCCCTCAATAGGAAAACAAGTAAAACGGGGCCATGAAAACTCACCTGAGTTGTGTACGAGTAGTAGATAGCACCACACAAGGATGCAAGTAGGAAACACAAGAGTTTGCCTGTGAGCTGCTTACGTATGCCCTAAAATTATAAACATAATAATTAGGAATACAATGGGGTTTTGTGACGATGACAAGGAAGATTTGAATGTCTTAAGACATTCCAAGGATCAATGAGTAGACGAACGTGTCCACGGGAATAAGAGTTTCTTAATTTAATAATTAAGATAAATGCGTTACGTGTCGAACATCTCTAATACGAATAATATAAATTAATAAATAAATTCGTGCGTTTGTACCATTTAACAATGGCCTATGAAAATAATATAACTAATATATTATTTTTGAACTCGTAGAAAATATACGATAATCGCTTAAGTGGCAAAAATAATAAATATATTATTTTTATTCGAGGATATAAACGTGAGTAAATAATTATGTTATAATTAGTCTGAAACGCTATTTAAAGTTTATAAACGTGGTGAGAATAATATATAAATATATATATTATTTTTAATTAAAGTCACTGGTTGAAAATAATATAAATACATTATTTTATAAGTGGGTTATAATAATAAATATAGGTTACAAACCAGACCCGAGCCGATGGGTGGTTTTCGGGCACAAAACATATTAAAATAATATTCTAATATCATAGGGATAAGTTTTATTTAAAAATATATTGTAAAAAGTGGCTAAATAAAAAGATGGGAGTGGAGGGACTCGAACCCGGGTCTCCTCCCCCACAGTCCAACAAACTAACCACTCTAGCCCGCTAGGGTTTCGCATTCAAAACCGGTTCTGAAATGTTTTAATCATGAACACTTCTGTGTTCATCCCTCCTATGCCACTTGATCCCAAATTCCCTCCCAAATCCATCGATTTGGATTTCGATTGAACCAGAAAGCATAGGGTTTTTGTTCATCGGTATTATACGAATCTGAGGGTGAGTTTGATTGCAAAATGATCGAGTTTAGGTTCATTTAATTACATGTTTTAAAAACTGAAATCCTAGTTTAAAAACACAGATTTAATTTGTTCGAATTCGATAAGATCATGGACTGAAATCATAGGGCTTTCAACCAACAAAGGATTGTGATTCTAACCATGTAAATAAATTGGATTTGGGTTGAGTCTAGGGTGTTGTTCGACTAAACCCGAATGGATATGAACCCTAGGTCTGATTCGAGTTCAATTCGGTGATATAAGACTGAGTTAGTATGGGGCTTTTGATTTACATATGAAAAAGATGCTAAGGGAGTGCTTGATTACTAGAATGAGGTTCGAATTGATGATGTACGGCTAGAACTTAGTTCCGACTTGCGTGTGTTAGTCTCCGACGACTTCGGCCTCGACTCCAACCACGTTCGTGTGTGCAAAAGTTCAACAGAGGTGCGCGTAAGGTGTGGGAAGTCTTTGATTGCAGAATGGTAATCGAAATTAGTCGAATTCGAAGGTTCTTTTTAGGGGTCGACGGTTACGGAGTTAATGTGCTTAATTCGCAATCATAATGGGTCGATAATAGTTGTAAATGATTGGAAAACGGTTGATACAATTAAATCTCTGCGTAACTTGCAAGAATTCGATCAGCTTTGAAGGATTCGGGTTGGAATTGGATCAAGAACATCCAATTTTGACTTTACAAAGTCAATAAATCGAGTTTGGGGTAATTTCAGCTTTAGTCCTTGTAGTTTTAGTTTAAATATGAACAGAATTAGTCCCTGAGGTTTGTAGTGAGTTAGTTAGGTTAAGAACTAACGGGATTGAATGAGTTTAAGTTAACGGGGTTAATTCTAAATGACCGGGTGTCACATCATCCCCTAGTTGAAAGAATTTTCGTCCCGAAAATTAGAAAAAGAAAAAAAAATATGGGTGTCACATCATCCCCTAGTTGAAAGAATTTTCGTCCAGAAAATTAGAATAGTACCTTAAGTGTTTGACGTGGAGTGCTTGAACAGATGAGGATACTTGTACATCATCTGGTCCTCGTGCTCCCATGTGAATTTCGGTCCGCATTTCGAGTTCCAACGAACTCTGACAATAGGGATTTTACTGTGTTTGAGCGTTTTGATTTCCTTACCCATGATATCTACCAGTTCTTTAATGAAACGTAGTTGTTCGTCGATTTGTAGTTCCTCAAGAGGAACCGTGAGTGTCTCGTCTGCTAGACATTTCTTTAAGTTTGAGACATGGAAGACGTCGTGTACACCACTCAGTCTTTTAGGTAGGTCCAGTTGATACGCTACTGGGCCACTTATCTTCACTATCTTGAATGGTCCAATAAAACGAGGGTTTGGTTTGCCTCGTTTTCCCAAAACGAATTACACCTTTCCAAGGTGAGACTTTCAATAGGACCATGTTGCCTACTTGAAATTCTAACGGCTTACGACGCTTATCAACATATCTCTTTTGACGATCACGGGCTGTCGCCATACGGTTTTGAATTTGAATGATCTTCTCGGAGGTTTCAAATACAAGTTCGGTGCCCGTAAGTTGGCTATCCCCAACTTCAGCCCAACAAATAGGTGATCGGCATTTTCGTCCGTATAATGCCTCGAATGGTGCTGCCTTGATACTAGCGTGATAATTGTTATTGTAGGAGAACTCCACTAATGGCAAGGGAGTTTCCCAACTGTTACCGAGATCAATCACACAAGCTCGTATCATGTCCTCTACGGTTTGAATGATACGTTCCGTTTGGCCATTTGTTTGTGGATGGTATGCCGTGCTCATGTCTAGACGCGTGCCTAGAGCTTTTTGTAATGATTGTAAGGAAGTGAGCAGATGTTGTCAAAAGATCTACGATCACCCAGATGGTGTCGCATCCGCTAAGAGTTCAGGGTAGCTTGGTGATGAAGTCCATGGAAATTTGCTCCCATTCCTACATTGGAATCTCTGGTTGTTGAAGTAAGCCAGAAGGCTTTTGGTATTCCACTTTGATCTTCTAGCAAGTCAGGCACTTGCTCTCATAGGTGGCTATATCGGCTTTCATCTTTGGCCACCAGTATAGCACCTTTAGGTCATGGTACATTTTGTCAGAACCTGGATGAATAGAGTATCGGGATTTGTGAGCTTCATCCATAACCAGTTCCCTCAAGTTTCCGTACACTGGAATCCATATTCGCTCTGTGAAGTAGCAAATGTCGTCTGACTTAAACTCAAATTGTTCTTCCATACCTCGTGTGCCTTCCGGCGGTAGGTTTTCCTCTTTCAAGGCTTTGAGTTGAGCACTACGGATTTTGTCAGGTAATCCGGTGTGAATAGTAAGTCGCGATGCTCGAACTCATTTGGGCTTGGTTTCCTTACGGCTTAGGGCATCGGCTACCACATTAGCCCTGCTCGGATGATATTTGATCGCACAGTCATAGTCATTCAAGAGTTCGACCCAACAACGCTGTCGCATGTTCAACTCTTTCTGTTCAAAGATATGCTGAAGACTCTTGTGATCAGTGTAGATTGTGCACTTGGTACCGTACAAGTAATGTCTCCATATCTTTGGTGCAAATACCATAGCTCCCAACTCTAAGTCATGGGTTGTGTAGTTCCTTTCGTAAATTTTTAGTTGACGAGAAGCGTATGCGATCACCTGCTCACGTTGCATTAAGACACAACCAAGACCTTGAATGGACGCATCGCAGTATACTACAAGATCATCCGTTCCCTCTGGAAGAGATAGGATGGGTGAACGGCAGAGTTTTTGTTTGAGAAGTTGAAATACTGACTCCTGGGTATCATCCCAGTCATAGGGCTTACCCTTTTGGGTTAGGGCAGTGAAAGGTTGAGCGATCTTAGAGAATCCCTCGATGAATCGCCGGTAATAGCCAGCCAATCCCATAAATTGTCGCACCTCTGTCGGAGTTGTTGGTGCCTCCCAATTCTTGATGGCTTCTATCTTGGATGGATCGACATGTATTCCTTTCTTGTTGACTATATGCTCTAGGAATTGCACTTCACGAATTCAGAATTCGCACTTGGAGAATTTAGCATACAGTTGCTCTTGTTTTAGCAATTCTAGAATTAAATGGAGGTGTTCCTCATGTTCTTCCTTATTCTTGGAATAGATGAGGATATCGTCAATGAAGACGATGAAGAATTGGTCAAGGTAAGGTTTGCACACACGGTTCTTGAGGTCCATGAATACCGCTGGTGCATTGGGCAGTCCGAATGGCATGACCATAATCTCGTAATGGCCGTACCTAGTCCTGAATGCAGTCCTTGGGATGTCCTCCTCTCGGACTCTTAACTGATGATAACCGGACCTAAGATCAATCTTGGAATAGAAGCTTGATCCTTATAGTTGATCAAACAGATCATCAATGCGGGGTAGAGGATAACGGTTTTTTATCATCACCTTGTTTAGGTCACGATAGTCGATGCACATGCGGAAAGTTCCATCTTTCTTCTTGACGAATAGGACTGGAGTTCCCCATGGCGATGAGCTAGGTCGTATGAAACCTTTATCTAACAACTCTTGTAATTGTGTAGATAACTCTTGCAGCTCACTAGGTGCAAGTGTATACGGTGCTCGAGCAATAGACTATGCCCCTGGTGTTAAGTCAATTTGGAATCTGACTTGACGATGAGGCGGAAGTCCAGGCAAAGCTTCTGAAAATACTTCCGGATAATCACAAACGATAGTGATGTCATCAACTTTCTTCTCCTCAGATGGCTGCTCGGCGACGAGAGCCAGAATGGTAGTGTGACCCTTATGTAAGCACTTTTGCGCTTTCATGAAAGATATGATGCAAATGACTGCACCACTCTTCTCGCCTTGGACATAAAGGGTTTCTTCACTCGGGAGAGGAAGGCGAACAATTTTCTCATGACGAATAATCTTGGCTTGGTTCTTAGATAACCAATCCATGCCGACAATTATGTTGAAGCTGCAAAGTGTAATTGGCGTGAGGTCAAGGTTAAACTTATGACCAGCCAATCCTAGTGTACATATCTTATGGTTTTGAGTTGCTCCGATTATCTGACCTTCTGTTACCTCTATAGTGTACCAAATGCCCAATAGAGTTGGAGTACGACTTTACTAGTAGAAAATTTATGAGATCACGATGAGACTTCTAGTGAGACTCGTGCTGATAAGGTAAGCATCGGTCAACGCAAAGGCTAAGGGAAGAGGTTCACAGGCAGGAAAGATTTTAATGAGGTATAGATATCATGAGTACAAGGGATTGGATGTATGTTTAAGTAACCGCGTTCACTGATGGTTAGTTAGATTAAATCCCCGTTTTCTAATGTCTTCGAAATAACCGGATATGCTGGGGTATAGATCAAATTAGACTCAGGATTGGTCACATGATAAGGTAATGGGGTCAAATGGAATCTATTGATGAAGTGTAAGGAATAATGTATTAGTTTAGGAAGAATTCCTCCGATTCCGCTTACATAGTTGGAGTCAGTGGGTTTACCATGACGTTCTACTAGAGTTTCACTCTAGGTGATTTCATTTATCAAGTCTGAATAAGAGTTGTAAGGTCACTAAGACTCTTACATGAGTGAAAATAACACGATGGATTCCATTAATGATAGTTCAGTGTGTCCGTAAACACCTTCAACCTGATAGTCGCGTCTATCAACTATTGAACGGTTTAACCATACTAACTAGTCGTTGAGCTGGTTACGAGAATTTCTACTGATAGTGGGAAAATAAGTATGTAAATCACAAATTAGGACTATTTATCCACACACTAGGTTTCACCAAGACTTACATGCACCTCAAGTTACTATTACGTGTGCACCCGTAATGATAATTTGTTTTGCATGCTCACCCTGGTTCTCCCTGTCTTGTGTTAAGATGTCCTTAAGTTTGTATTTCCAAGTGCAGAGTGTTGTCAGATATGATAAGTCATCGGGAGGCTTAGTTATCAACTATAAGTTGATCAACTAGGACTCATATTCGGATGTGTAGTTGGAAATCGTTTGATCTGAGTATTCACTCGAGTTAGAACATAATACGAGAGTTCATTCCAGTGGATTGCAGATAGGAACATGCACATGGGACAAACAAGTACATGAGATGCGACTTCGAGAAGTGAAACTAGTTCATGGATATGAGTTACTGGAAGAAGCATAGTGGTCGTTCTTCCCACTAAGTCAGAATAGGGTTTGAGTATGCAATGAGCAAAGTGTTCTCAACTTCATGGTCAATCTATTTTCAACAGAATATCGACCAAGGACGCGAGTCCACGGCTCAGGAAAGTGATGACATTTATGTATTACTGAATTTCTACAATGATACGTGCAACGGCCTGCCTTCACATGGTGTATCTCACGCGAGGTCCATAGGTCCGGGCTTGGAGTATTGTTGCTAGTAGGTGCAGGAGGGACTCGCCTCCGACGAACCCAACTCCCAAAGAGACATGTGCTAGCGCTGTGTGTCGTCCCTAACACGGACTTGAGAAGGTCCACCATTCCCGATTGTGTCATCGATAGGCTCAAGCCGGTGTTATCTTCGGCTCTGACGGTGTAACAAGGGTGAAGATGAGGGTGGTGTGAGTGACTCCTCCGAAGGCTCCGTCTTGCTGCCCTCGGACGGGAGTGGATGTTGTTTTGGTGATCCTACGATTGTCGCCACCGGGAATGATGATACAATGCGAATGACGTGTCCCTCGCCAACAGAGGGTGACATGATTGATGTCAACATGCATGCAATGAAAGGTATGTATGGATGTTATGTGCGTCATGTATGAGTGTCTGTGTCATGTAACTAATGCATGTGTGCGGTTATAGTCTAGTATGCAATCCTAGTTCTCTATAACCAATGGCTCTGATACCAATCTGTCACACCCCCAAATTCCACTAATGAAGTTTTACCGTTAGGGATGTGACATACCAGGATCTCAGTCATTAATTACATTAAACGACACTATATGGGACTAGAAATGTCATAACATAAAAGTTCAGAGTTAATGTAGAAGCGTTTAAACAAGAAAGTAAATGCGCTAAACAACTCGCCAAAGTTTAGTTTAATAAAGGCAAGTGAATTGTTTAAAACGTTAGAAATGAATGACATGACCGTAGGACTCCATGCATGTCCTAAGTGTGCAATCTATGCCAGAGCGACGTGAGAAACATGAAAAAAAAGTGTCAACACGAGGTTGGTGAGTTCATAAGTTTGCAAGTAAATAAACCCTTTGAGTGTTGCTGGATCCACATACGTAAGTCACACCTATTGCCAGCTAGACAATGTACAATCTAAGCGTTCACAACCGAAGCTGACTGTTTGTGTTTGGGTGCCTTCCGCCATTGCTAACATCAACAAATGGCAAGTGTTTAGGACAATTCACACCCGTTCGACCTCTAATCGTGCTAGCGCGACTAGCCCGGGTGGGGTTTGTTACTACTCAAATTTTCTCTCTATACTCCATATATTAACGATCCAAGTGTGTAAGGACTTTGCATGTTATGTTTGCACTTAGGTAAACAAGTGGTAATGAAATACTATGTGATCCATGTCCGTTTGTGTGTATGTCTCTCCCCTGCGGGAAGACAAGTAAACAGATGTATGTTTGTATGCATGTTTCTCCCCAACGGGAAAACAAGTAAAATGATGTATGTATGCATGTTTCTCCCCAACAGGAAAACAAGTAAAATGATGTTTGTATGCACGTTTCTCCCCCAATAGGAAAACAAGTAAAAATGATGTTTGTATGCATGTTTCTCCCCCAATAGGAAAACAAGTAAAAAGGGGCCGTGAAAACTCACCTGAGTTGTGTACGAGTAGTAGATAGCACCACACAAGGATGCAAGTAGGAAATACAAGAGTTTGCCTGTGAGCTGCTTACGTATACCCTAAAATTATAAGCATAATAACTAGGGATACAATGGGGTTTTGTGACGACGACACGGAAGATTTGAATGTCTTAAGACATTCCAAGGATCAATGAGTAGACGAACGTGTCCATGGGAATAAGAGTTTCTTAATTTAATAATTAAGATAAACGCGTTACGTGTCGAACATCTCTGATACGAATAATATTAATTAATAAATAAATTCGTGCGTTTGTACCATTTAACAATGGCCTAAGAAAATAGTATAACTAATATATTATTTTTGAACTCGTAGAAAATATACGATAACCGCTTAAGTGGCAAAAATAATAAATATATTATTTTTATTCGAGGATATAAACGTGAGTAAATAATATAAATAATTATGTTATAATTAGTTTGAAACGCTATTTAAAGTTTATAAACGTGGTGAGAATAATATATAAATATATATATATATATATATATTATTTTTAATTGGAGTCACGGGTTGAAAATAATATAAATACATTATTTTATAAGTGGGTTATAATAATAAATATAGGTTACAAACCAAACCCGAGCCTACGGGTGGTTTTCGGGCTCAAAACATATTAAAATAATATTCTAATATCATAGGGATAAGTTTTATTTAAAAATATATTGTAAAAAGTGGCTAAATAAAAAGATGGGGTGGAGGGACTCGAACCCGGGTCTCCTCCCCCACAGTCCAACGAACTAACCTCTCCAACCCGCTAGGGTTTCGCATTCAGAACCGGTTCTAAAATGTTTTAATCATGAACACTTCTATGTTCATCCCTCCCATGCGACTCGATCCCAAATCCATCGATTTGGATTTTGATTGAACCAGAAAGCATATGGGTTTTGTTCATCGGTATTATACGAATCTGAGGGTGAGTTTGATTGCAAAATGATCGAGTTTAGGTTCGCTTAATTACATGTTTTAAAAACTGAAACCCTAGTTTAAGAACACAGATTTAATTTGTTCGAATTCGATAAGATCATGGACTAAAATCATAGGGCTTTCAACCAACAAAGGATTGCGATTCTAACCATGTAATCAAATTGTATTTAGGTTGAGTCTAGGGTGGTGTTCTACTAAACCCAAATGGATACGAACCCTAGGTATGATTCGAGTTCAATTCGGTGATATAAGACCGAGTTAGTATGGGGCTTTTGATTTACATATGAAAAAGATGATAAAGGAGTGCTTGATTACCAGAATGAGGTTCGAATTGATGGTGTACGGCTAGAACTTAGTTCCGACTTGCGTGTGTTAGTCTCCGACGACTTCGGCCTCGACTCCAACCACGTTCGTGTGTGCAAAAGTTCAACAGAGGTGCGCGTAAGGTGTGGGAAGTCTTTGATTGCAGAATGGTAATCGAAATTAGTCGAATTCGAAGGTTCTTTTTAGGGGTCGACGGTTACGGAGTTAATGTGCTTAATTCGCAATCAAAATGGGTCGATAATAGTTGTAAATGATTGGAAAACGGTTGATACAATTAAATCTCTGCGTAACTTGCAAGAATTCGATCAGCTTTGAAGGATTCGGGTTGGAATTGGATCAAGAACATCCAATTTTGACTTTACAAAGTCAATAAATCGAGTTTGGGGTAATTTCAGCTTTAGTCCTTGTAGTTTTAGTTTAAATATGAACAGAATTAGTCCCTGAGGTTTGTAGTGAGTTAGTTAGGTTAAGAACTAACGGGATTAAATGAGTTTAAGCTAACAGGGTTAATTCTAAAAGACCGGGTGTCACATTATCCCCTAGTTGAAAGAATTTTCGTCCCGAAAATTAGAAAAAGAAAAAAAAATTCTGGGTGTCACACTAACTCACCAGATTGTTGGATCACTTCTCAGGTATTTCCAACTATGATAAAGTACCATAATAGACAGATTACCTCTCAGTCTCTCCGTCCACCAATACACTCGAAGAATGCATGGGTTAATCTCAAGATAACAACTATGACACGAATAGAAACAATCACTAGACACCTAATATCAGCTTCCTCTCGGACAGCTGACACTCGAATTCCTAATGACGAAGACTAAACGACTAATTCTCACCTCTTGGGTATTTGAACCAGGATACTCATTTAATTCTAATCAGCAATCAATTACAATCCCTATGGTCACTACGTCTAGCAAACCACCCTAATCACAAACCCTAAGATCTATGACCAAGACACGCAGATCAAACTGGTAGACAACCACAATCAACGCAAGGAATTGAAATCAAACACACAAGATCAGATCTAAACATGCAATACCATCACAATTATCAACTCAAGATCTTTTACAAAATCATAAATCCATTAATTTAAATCCAAAAACCGATAAATATCGAAACGTTAACAAGTATTCATCAATTGACCTAGGCAATATCAAAGTTTTAGCCAAGAATCATTCTCAAAACATTCAAAAAAGAAGTATAAGCACAAAACATGGTATCAAACATCGTAAACGAAGATAAAAAATCAAATCTTGCAAACCTAGAACATAAAACTACGAACCCGGGATCCAAAGATTCAAGCTTTAGCCTTCAACTGACTTCCAATCTCCCAAAATCGCCTCTGGTCTCTCTCTAGAAGGATAAAAAATCGAACTCCTCTCATAATGGCAATCAAAATCTTTTTAATTTGAAAAATCTAGGGTTTTGCGGAATTACGGTTTCTCGCGTACCGCGAGACAATGCTAGCCAAGCCTTCGCGTACCGCGAAGGCCAAAATAGTCGCAGCTGGATTTGGCTTCCCTCACGTACCGCGAAGTTCTTGGTCTTCACTCTTCGTGTACTGCGAAGGACCTATTTTCTTCATTTTTCACTTTTGATCCCTGGACTTTCTTCCGGCTTCGTTCTCGTGCTCGGTTTCTTCATGTATTAACTTGTATTCCATACGAGCACCTACAAATATAACAAAGACTCAAATGTACATTAAAACGACTCAAAACAAATACAAAACTAAGTAAAAACGCACAAAACACTAGGAATAAAGATGTGTGCTTTGCACTATATCAATAATAATCCCCATATTATGGTACTAATTGAATAATAACCTTGGAATTGCTACTTAAATCATTTATATTTTATAATTGCATGTTAAACAGCATCCCGAGAGAAAAAGAGCAAAAACGGGCCAAAAACGTCAAGAAATCAAATTTTCTCTTGAGATAGGAAGGAGCACACCCAAGCTTTGCCCCCCCCCCCCTCCACAAGAAGTCAAAGTTGGTCAAAATAAGTCAACAACCAGCAAAATACAATAGGAGGGAGGAAAAGAGGGATGAACGGTCGTGCATTGCCTTGCCGTGTGTCCTAATATGCCTCGTACCCTGCCACCTGTACCTTTGATTCTCTGGGTGTTTGCACGACCATGCAACACAATGCACGGTCGTGCATTGGGCATCCGGAGGCCTATAAATAGGAGGCATATGTTCCTCATTTCACACACCAATCCAGAGAAGAAATTACACTCCTACAGACCGTTTCTATAGTTTGTAGTAGAGAGTAGAGAGGCTCTTCCGCTTTGTTTGCAATAGGGGAGCCTACAAAATTTAGCTCTATGCTTGTTCGTATGGCCATTCGTGGCTAAACCCTTTTTATTGCTTGGGTGAAGATGAAGTTTGGTTACGTAGTCTAATGGTGTGTTTATGTTCTTTAATCATTCTCTCTTAAAACTACCTTCATGGTGGACTTTTTATCTTTATCTAAACTACTTTAAACTTGTGAATGTTCTTGATTTTAAAGTGTAAGACCGCAAAACTTTTTTAATCAAACTTATCTTGAAACTTGTATGTCTTTATAAATGCGGATTTTGATAAGCCAACACTTGGTTGCTCTTAATAAAAATTTTACGTCTTTATACGAACTTTGTCATGAAACCAAGAGTTGGTGAACTCATGTTGAAAACGATACGTCTTTATACATGGTCCCATTGTTGCACTGCATCCCGGTGAACAAAGTTTAATCACTCTTTTAATAAAAATAAAGGTATTTAAGTTTGATGTCTTAAACCAACTTGGAGGTAGATCTTAAGCATACGAATGTATGGATCTATTGAAGAGTTGAGAGTAATGGTGTCCCTAACCGGGAGTCTTACCATTTTTTTTATTAAAGAACATAATTCGTGAACCAAATGTTGTGAGAATGAGCCTCTAGCGGTGTACCGTTCACACTTTTGTATTAGTCATACCATCGGACTAGTTAACATAACATTATCATATACCAAGCAGATTCGAAGCCTAAAGCAATATTCGTTGTGATCTGATTATTCTCGAGTTATTTACCTTTCTGATATTTACTTTTCTGTTATTTACATTTCTGTTACACACTTCACACGCATTTTACATTCTCTGTTATTTACTTTACCGTAATTTACTTTTCTGTCATTTACTTTTCTGCTTCATAAACACACAACACCCACTCATTAATTAAACCGGCTAAACGATAACAAACGTTGAGTATTGGAACTCGGCCTTGTCCACTGGTTCGATACTTGATTTTTACCTAAACTATATTACGCTGCGATAGGTACACTTGCCTATTGTGTGTTTTTTAAGTTAGAGTAACTATCATTTTATAAATTTAAAACTTGATCTCGTAAAAACCTTTTCAATATATAATAAAATATATATTATATTTTATTAAATTATAAAACGACACGACACCCAAATTAGTTTTTTAGTTGAGTATGGTAAAATTAAATTAAACCCATTTTAATAAGCCCGAGTTTAATTACCCATAACCTAATTTCACTCATATACCCAAATATGCCCATAACCCATTAACCCAATTTCTTAAACTTAATTTGTTATTTTATAAACTGTAACCATCGCGACTAAAAGCAAATCGAGCATAAGAGCGAACCAGGAGCAACTAATCAACCACCAGCCCACTGTCTTAGACTCCAAGCAATGCCTAGTTGCACACCAGGTTAATTTTTTTTTTCAACTTCAGAAATGTTGAAATTGGATGTGGTTATGTGAAACTTGACGTTGAATGAAACATGATTAGACATGGTAAAACTTGAAACTTAGTTGAAATTAGTTTTGAAACTTGAAACTTAATTGAAGCTATTGGTTTTAGTTGAAACTTGATGTTAAATGAAACTTAAAACTTGATTAGAAGTTTTTAGTAATTTTAGTTGTTCTTGTTGAAAATTAAATTTTAGGGATTATAGAACGATTTTTGAAAAGAAAGTCATCGAACTTTGATCTATCATCTTTAAATAGCATTGCAACGGAAATTGAAATGATTAATCTTCCATGGCATCCTTCTGAATGGAAAAAATTTCATCTTATCAGCCTAATCAAAAAGACGAAATTAGACTGGCATAAATGCTTAGAGGTCCATGTCAATCAAAAGTCCATTGTTTCCCATGAGTGTTTAGTGGTAAACCAAGGCGTTTTCGTCCTGATTGGTTTGAGCAATATAGAAATTGGTTAAAGTATAATGTAAAAATGGATAAAGTGTTTTGCTTGTTTTATTACTTGTACAAGGAATGAGGTCAAAATGATGCATTTGTCACTAAAAGCTTTAATGGTTGGAACAAAACATACAGATTTACTAGTCATGTTGATGATAAAAATACTTTTCACAAAAAATCAAGTAAAAATGTGAATACTTAAACAACATAATCAATCTATACATGTTTCCTTCGAAAAACAAAGTGAAAAGCAAAAAAAATAGGATTAGTTATATTTTCTAAAAGGAACAAATGGATGTGGTTTTGAGATATGATGACTAATTGGGAGTTGTTAAAGAGCAGTTGTTGGCCTTCTTCATGTCATGGAAACATTTGTGTTATCTCTTATATCTATTATTGATGATTTATTTACTCGAAACAATTTGAGTTTGGCTAGGATTAGAGATCAAGGATACGTTGCCAAAAGTAATATGGCTCATGACTGACAAATCATGAAGACGTGATGAAATTTTGTGGTTTTCTGGATGGTGTTATGGTCAAAATTAATGAAGCAAGTTTAATGATCTGTAAGCTTTAGTTTTAAAAAGAAAAGCCTTCGTCATATCATGTACATTATTTTGCCCAGAAACTTCAATTAGTTATTGTGACCCTTGCAACCAAACATGGTGAAATTTTGAAAACTTTTGAGGAGATATCTTTAACAAATGTGGTTTGTGCATCTTGTAGTCAAACATATATGGTTCGGGAAAGTAAAAAAAAACCTGAAATAAGCAATAGCTCGTTTAGAAGTTGAAACCGGGCGTGATTTAAGTCAACAAATTTCTCTTGTATGCGCTAGAGATATATGTTAGAGTTCTCATCATAGAACACTTGTAAGTCTAGTTGAATTATATCCATATATTATTGAAGTGCGTAAATAAATTGAAAATTTCAATGCTATTAATGCTAGCAAAAAACAAGCATGTGAAATTCACATATACATGAAAGCATTTGATTTTGTATATTATTTACACTTGATGACGCGCATATTGGGGGGCACTAATATGTTTTCTCAAGCTCTTCAAAGAATGGGTCAAGATTATCGAATACAATTTGGATTGGTTAATTCCATGCAACAATTACAAGTGTTTAGACTTGGTTTTGACTCACTTTTGAAAGATGACACATCTTGTTGTGAAAAAAAAATGAAATTGAAATGGTGAAAACAAGGAAACATATTTCATACCCGTGGTCTATCGTATATTGAAATTATCACTAGTTCTATCGGTTGTAACACCAAATGTTGAAAAATGTTTTTTTTCTTCAATGAAACATGTAAAGACAGAATTACGTAATCGGATGTGTAATGAATATAGAATTGCATTTTTTAATTAGAAAAAGAGTTATTCGTGAATCTTTCGATCGAAGATGTCAAAAGATGAAAACTCGTACGAACTAGCTATATAATTTTTCTTTTTTCATTTCTAGAGACATTATGTTTTTATCGTATAACGTTAGATTGTTAAAAAATTCAGGAAAAAAAGTTATCCCGGATAAATTCCTGAATCGCCGGTGGTAGTAATTAAATTTGGTGGCTATTTTATTAGTTTGATGAACCTATTTATTTATTTATTTATTTGATATACGTGCACAAAAGTTTTCCATATTCTTAGGCTTTTTAATTTTGTCTACAGATGGCCTTCCTATGTCATGATTACCATTCTTGAAATTAAAACACCCTTTTCTATATATGGCCCACTGTACATATGGTTAAATTATTTCGTCAGATCTTAACATAAATACAAATACCATACTCACCAACATCTCCATCTCATCATTTCATACGCTTTCAATACGTATATATATAATATATCATATCATATTTAGTATATATGATATATAATTTCAAATTTATGTTGGTAACATTACAATATAAATAAAGGGATTTAAAATATTTAAATACATTTTAAGTTACTTTTAATTTAGTTAAAACATTCAATTCATCATGTTTTTAGTAATTTTTCTAATCAACCACTTTCTAACTCGGTTCTTATATAAACTTGTTAAAATTGTCGCATTTAAATTATTAGGTGTTATAAAAGGGAATAGAATCTAATCTGAGGTTGTTAGAAAATATTTTTAAATATTCGAAACTCGGACATGATATTTTGAATATTTGAAAGCTAGAAAAATATACTTTTTAACTTTTTAATTTTTTTAACTTATAAGATAATCCGAGATAACTAATTCAGTTATCATTTTAATCTTAATACAAGCTTAGTTATTTTTTATTATTTAATTATTTGCTTTTGAAAACAGTTTTGTATTAACTTTTGATTGAAAAAAACTTCAACTGTGGATGTATAATGATTTTCATTAGAACTTTTTGATGATTTGCATTTTTATATATAGAGGATTGCATATGTTCTATTCTAAACTTACAAATTGCGTATTTAGAAAATACAAAATTTTAATTCATAATATACAATACTGTTTAAGCATGATTTGAAGAAATATACAAATTTACAAGTTTAGAGATGAATGAAGGATATATCTAATTGCCCTTTTTATATATAATTCTAGATATATAGACTATTTGATTCATATTTTTCAGATATCTAACTTCAAATTCGGATATAAGACATCAAAAATATCCAAAACTTCTGAGTATCAAAAATTTTAAATATCTTACTTTAAAGACTCCTAACTATGACAAATTTTGAGCAAATACAAACCTACAATCTCCTATAGTGCAATTAGTGATGTTTCGACAATCATGTGTATAAAATTTAAATTATTTAATTCTACATAAATGTAATCCATTTGAATAAGTCAAAAATAAACAACTCAAACTGCAATCTTTTTTATATTAAATAATATTACCCACCTCACTTTTCTAATATTAACTAGACTTAAATTAAAAAAAAATAATTACAATAATAATAACAGTAGTAATAAAAAGTAGTTGACCTATTTATAAAGGAGCTATCAACTAGCAACCCACACCATATCCATTCATTTTAGTTCATTACAAATAGCGTTAATTTGTACCTTATTTCTTATCATTCATTTGCTCATCACAATTTACAAAACACAACCTCAAAATGTGCATGTATAACCCCGAATCCATCTCGTCGCATTCGATTCTTCGTTACACCCGAAAACCAAAACCAAAACGCATCCGGAAGCCAATACAGATTAGGGTTCATTGTCTCATCAGGTACGCATGATCCAACTATAAACAAAACCGTTTTTTAAACTTTTTTAATGAAAAAGAATAGTGATAGAATCGGGTTTCTACTTCTTTAATTCAGGGAGAACAGAATTGTTGAAGAGAAAATGAAACGAGAGATGGAGCTCAAGAACTTGAAGTTGTACATGGAGAACATGAACATCTTGAAAGAGAATGAGAAATTGAGAAAAAAAGCATACCAACTTCATCAAGAAAACCTAGTTTTATTATCCGAGATCCAGAAGAAGTTGGTGAAAGACAAGGAAACACAAAATCTTAAATTACCGTTATCTGTTTGCTAGGCTTGTATGTTATAATTTGTAGCAAGTTTTCATGCGTTACTACGTTTTCTTTTTCTTACATAGTAATAAATATTCAATAGAATAAGTGTTGGTTTTCGGGTGTATTTTATCGAGGGCTGGAGTTGTACTCGATGCATTGCGTTGTAGGTTGAACAAGCTTAACTAATATACCGAGCCTAAGATGAAGGGGTATACCCAAGTGATGAGAGTGTCAAGTGATGGAAAAGTGCACATCACGTGGCGCCCGTCACTTCCTTCAATTATCACACCATCCATCACTTGGCAAGAGAAATACCCAAGTGATTGAGGTAGTGTACGTGATCATTAATTACCTTTTAAAAATTTAGTTAAGTGGTGTGAGTGTAATGTATGTGAGAGAGAAGGCTGGAAAAAAGCATCCAACGTTCACTTTTTGCCTCCTCTCCGTTAAAAACTTCACGCCCTCTAATCACCCCCCTCATCACGGCTCAAGGGGAGGGTGTTCGTATAAAATCACGGCGTGATTTGGTATCCACGTAGGATCACGGCGTGAAAGATGGTATGTGTATCGGCTGATCTAAGTTCAACAACAGAAGAAAAAAAAGAAGGAAATTAATGATTATGAAGTAGATAGGAAGAGGGCAAGTGGTAGGCCAAGATTTGATGGTGGTAGCGGTCGTGAGGGATTGAAGGGAGAGAAAAGTAAGATGCAAAACTTTAAGGGTGTGTTTGGTTCGTATAATTTTTTTTAAATGGATTGAAATTTGTCAAAAAATTGCAACTTTAAGAAATTTGATTTGGAATTTAAGTTTGTCAAAAAAGAATTGGTAATTTAAAGGAAATTGAAATATGTTAAAGGAATTTGAATCCGTAATGTATTTAGGTGACAAACAATCATAAATAAATCAGAATCTATCACCCTCGCCACTACCTACCGGTCGTCTCCGTCGCCCATCGCCTCCCTCGCTCGCACGTTGTTTTCGTCACGTTCAGCACCGCCGCCACCACCCACCAGTTACAACCACTGCCACCTACCATTCGTCGTCGGTGGTGGGGACATCAAGGGTGACAGTGGCAGTGAAGATGGCGGCGACGGGGGATGCGAAGACGACGGAAAGGGTGGTGGCAGGGGTTGTGGCATTGGTGGCGGCGGCTATGGGGGTTGCGGCTTTGGCGGTGAAAACGGTGACAAGGGTGGTCAATGGGGGGGGTGGGTCGGTGGCGAGGCGGTGGATGGCGTGGGTGATTAGGTGGAGTGTGGCAGATGCGATGACAGTGAGTGGTCGGAGATTTCAATTCCTTTTGTTGAGTTCCTTCACAACTTGGAATGAATGTTGAAATCCTTTAATTGAAGAAACTTGAGCGAACTAATCCAATTCCAATTAATTTTCTCAACCAAACATATTAAGGATGGAATTTATATTTCAATTCTAACAAATTATGCGAGTCAAACACATTAAGAAATGAAATTCAGATTCTAATTCTAATGAATTTTGCAAACCAAAAGTGACATGATTAGTATCTGATCTCATATAAAATAATGAAAAGTGTGTTAATTGATCAATTATTTGATAGAAGTACGACGATGATAGTCACGAGTGAAACATACTTAAATATTAACTCGTAGGTATGTGTAAATATAATTACAATAAATTTTATTTAGATAATAAATTACTACTAATATACACTACTAGAAATCTAGGCAGTTTCGACGACCTATCTCGACGACACGTGTCGTCGAGATTGGTTCAACCTGTTACGACGACAGGTCGTCGGCGATGCTTCCCAATCTCGCGAATTTTTTTTGCCACTTTTTCTCGACGACAGGTCGTCGGGGATGGTTAACCGGGAAAAGGTGAAAACTTTTGGCGCTTACCGGGAAAAGGTGAAAACTAGTCTCGACGACATGTCGTCGAGATTGCTATTTTTAATTTTGTTTTCCTTTTTTTTTTGCCTGGTAAAATATTAAAAAATTAATTTTTAAAACAAAATACCTTTTCTCGACGACATGTCGTCGAGATTGGTATATAATAAAAAATTGTTTTTATTTAATAAATAAAATAATTAAAATAAAAGGACCCAATCTCGACGACATGTCGTCGAGACTGGTCTAACTGGGCATTAACTCGCAGAAACCCTTCTCTTCCTCATTTCTGCCCTCTTTTTCCTCTCACGATTTCTCTCGGCTAAACCCACAAAATCCGGCCATTTTTCTTCAAAATCCAACGTTTTCTACCTCCTTCTTCACCATTACTCTTGTTATTCAAGTGGTTAGACCCGATTTCGACTTTTTTTGTAAATTTTCTTTATAATCGTAAATTTCTAATATAAATCTTGTGTATGTGAAGTTTTTGGCTAAGTGGAGGGATTGGAAGCTAGATTGAGGGTTTTTCCGACGACGTGTCGTCGTTTCAAGAAAATTCCGGAGGTAATATGTATATTTTTTGTGTTTATAGGTGTATTTGGGTAGTTTTATATAGATTTATAAATGTTTGTTTAATATTTTGGTAATAGGTTTAGATTTGAGAGATTTAGTTTTGTATAAATGTTTTAATTGTTTTTTATTTGAATAATATAGATGAATATATCTATTAATTTGTGAAATTGGTGGTTAAGTTATATAGATGTATAGTATGTAGGGTTCATTTTTTTTATTGATGGTTAATGTTGTGAAATTGATAGTTAATTTATATAGATGTAAAGTTTGTATGGTTTATATAGATGTATAAGTATATAAATGTATGGATTATTTGTGAAATTGGTGAATTGTAAGTTTGTATAGATTTATTTATTGGTGGTGTTATGTATATATTATTTGTATGAATTATATGATGTTATTTATTTTTTGTAATGTATAGTTTGTATGTATTATTTATTTGAGTATTTGTATGTATTTGTGAAATGTATTATTGGTGGTGTTATGTATATATTATTTGTATGAATTGTATGATGTTATTTTATTTTTTTTAATGTATAGTTTGTATGTATTATTTATTTTGACTCAAATACTTGTATGCATTATTTCTTTGGGTATTTGTATAAATTAAAAGAATATATTGTTGTTTTTTAATTTTTGTGAAATGTAATACATTTGTTTTTTATATCTAATACATTTGTAACGAATTTATAGGGTTTCTTGTTTAGCTTTCTCTTTCCGCTTGACTGTGACTGCATTAAAAAGGTAACACTTTTCTACTAAACTAAAAATTGTTTAGATTATGTAACACTTTATTACTATATCGAACTCGAACACGATCCTTTGTTAACACAAATATCTTGGAAAATTGATTTATTATTTTAGCAAAAGATACGTAATCAGTTTAATTTATTATATAAAGTATATTTTTTTGAAAAATCTGATAAAAAACAAACGGTTCGTGTTTGACTTACTAACATAGATAAATTATGGATTGTACCCTTTAGAAAATACCCGTCCGAAATTTAACTAATAGAGTTAAATTTTGGATTGTCCCCGTTTGGGACTGCCTTTTGAATGTTCTATCTCATTTAGAATGTTCTATCTCATTTAGGATATGTATATGGCGACTTATGCTCGATCACATGGTGGTAACGGTGGGGGTCGTGATCCACGGCGGAATTCTAAGAGGCTCCCTACTGATTGCGAGTCTTGTAAGTTACTTGTTTTAGTTTGCTAATACTTCAAATTCATGTAACATCTGCGAGTCTTGTAAGTTACTTATTTTAGTTTGATAATTCTTCAAATTCATGTAACATCTGCGAGTATTAAATTCATGTAACAGCTTCCTCAAAAAAAGTAAGGGGCCGTGGTCGAAATCTTGATATGCTGGAGGCGTTTGCCCAAAATGGAAACAAGCCACTCCCACTAGAGCTTGATCCAACACATGAGACCTACAAGTTTGTCGGTCCGAATGGTCGATGGTTTGTTCGACAAATAACTATTGCTCTCGAAAAAATCCCATCACACTATATCGGTTGGGAGTCTATTCCTACGGAGCATCAAAGTACCGTATTTCGTAATCTTCATGTAAGTATAAAATGTAATTTAATAACATTTATAATTATTAAGTGTTTCCTAATTACCTTTTTTTTTACAGAATTACTTTGATTTAGAAAGCTGGAGTAACACACCGCAGTGGCCACAAATATCTGCGGGCATCCATAATGATTGTGGCCGTAGATTTCGTGACCGCAAATCTACTTTAAAGAGACATTTTGAATCGGTTGGTGGTTACGAGGAGTTGGAAGAAGCAAGGAATAATCCTCATGAGTCCATCAGTTCCGGCAATTGGAATTCCCTCATCGACATATTGTACCTTGATCCCGCATATATTGCACGCTGCAATCAAAATTCTTTAAACCGATCTAAACAACCATACGCCAATACTAGTGGGAGCAAGTCATTTGCTCAACGGCGATATGAGGAGGTAACAAAAGTTGTTAATATTATTCTAAAAATGAATTCATAAGTTAGTCAAATATTAGTAACATTATTTTTGTTGTTTATAGGTACAACAAGGTGGAACCGTCAGCCTAATTGATGGTTGGAGACGTATGCACACGTCTCACGGCACATGGGTCAACGATCGGGCACAAAACGATTGGGTAAGTATATATATCGATAAGGGAATTCCAAGTTTGGGAAATACACTAGAATATTAATCATATTGGTTATTGTTGGTTTTTATTATAGTTTTTTATTGAGTTTTGTTGAATTATTATGTTTATTGAGTATTGTTAAGTAGGTTGGCTATTGAGTTTTGTTGAATTATTATGTTTATTGAGTATTGTTAAGTAGGTTGGCTATCAATTTTGTAGTCGTTATGCTGTCGGATTTTTGAATTTTTTTTTATATGTGTAATTTTTGTTTATTATAGAATACAATTCAAGAAGAATTGACCCGGATGCAACAAGAAGGCGGAGAAGTTGATGAGGAAGAGGTCCTAAAACGTGCGCTTGGCGAGAGACGCGGTTGGAGCCGAGGAGTTGGAAGAAAAGTTAGAAACATGCCCACTAATGTTTCGGCTCTCTCCGAGTCTCAATTCAACGAATTAAAAGAACAAATTCGTGAACTGAATGAGACCGTGAAACAGATGCAACAAGACCGCAACCAATCTGGCAACCAAAATGACGACGATCAAGATGAATAAACTTGGTTGTAACTTTTATTTGAACGATTTGTAATAATTTATACAATTTGTATACTTTTTGTTAGATGTTTTAAATAATATATTGTTGTGAAATGTATTAATATATAACAGGTTTGACAGGTTTTGAATTTTGTGTATTAAATTACTGAAAATTTTTAAAATTCTAAAAAATATTTTTTTTTTAAAAATAACTCTTTCTCGACGACGTGTCGTCGGGATTGAGTTTTCCAGATTTAAAAAAAAAAGATTAAATAAAATTTAAATTGATCAATCTCGACGACATGTCGTCGGTATTGATCAATTTAAATTTTATTTAATCAATTTAAATTTTATTTAATCTTTTTTTTTTTAAATTTTATTTAATCTATCTCGACGACGTTTTCTCGACGACTTTTCAAGTAGTCTCGACGGAACTTTGCCGACGAGTCAATCTCGACGACATGTCGTCGAGAAAGGCAATTTCGACGACATGTCGTCGATAAAGGTCGTTGAATCTGCCTAAATTTCTAGTAGTGATATCATAAACACGTACGAATAACACTAACTAAAACATGCGGTTGAAAGTATTTTAATGATTTGAAATAGTGTTAAACTTTCTAAATCATTTATTAGTAAAGATAAAACATTGTTCTAATTATAGCTTTGGTTATCGTCCAGTCGCGAATCCATGATTTTTCGTCAGTGGGTGCAAAAAATGGCCATGTCACAACGGGTTAGGACATGTCTGCTTAAAACGGGTAGGGTCGAAAACTTACATTAATTTGTAGCAAGCTCTTAGATTATGAGTATATGACACGAGTTTAAGTAATAATGCGCAACTAAACCACAATAAAAAATATTTTAACCGAAAATAGGTTTAGATGATCAAATGGTCCAATCTCATAAGTCTTGACCAAAAGATGCAAGTTGGCTCATTCATAAAGCTTCCCAATCTTTCAATCACTAAACCACTAACATTAAACAATTAATAATTATTGAACATATAGCGAATGAAATACTAACAAATAAAAAGATCAAAAATAAACCAATAGCGAGAAAAACCTTACGGTATCAACAATTTAGGGCTTCTGATGCTGCAACTATAACGATCCATTGCCTTAATCTAAACTATGGTTTATCTATATCAAATACCAAAGAAAGATTGTACATAAATATTCAATGAGAACCTTCCGGATAATAAGATGAACCATGAGTCTAATTGGAAGAAAACAAGAAGCGATACAATAATAAACTAAAAAAATTAAGCATTGTAACTTAAAACAGAATTGGTAAAGCATGAGAATCAAAGAACAACCAACAATATTTATGGGATACATTCAATAGACGGTTAAGGCAATGAGTAATCGAACCTGCAATATTGAAATAGACAATAACTTATCGTATTAGTTATAGTAGTTTGTTTGTTAAAATTTTAAAATAAGTCAAGAAACAGATCATATATTCTCGTCCATTTTAACTTGTTATAAAAGTTTACTTGTTTAACCTCTCACTCATTTTAATCTATATCTATACTATATAATAAATAAAGGTTTTTTCATGCCACGTGTCGCCTCCATATTTATTCTTATCATTTTTTTCTCGTCTCTCTCTCATTAAATACACCTCTATCTTTTAATAATAATTATATTTTTAAACAAAATACTAATTATACTAATAAAACACATTTATTTTAAATTATCTCTTATTATAAAAAACTTTAAAATCTAATTATGTAACTTTTATTTTCAATCAAATAGTAAATTAAAGTCAAATAAAATTAAATAATAATTAACGTTTTTTTTAAACTCAATTATATATTAATTTTTACATATTTTAAATTTTGTTTTCTATTCTTAATATATGTAATACACTAGGTTAGAAACCTCGTGTATTACACGGGTTAAATAAATATAATGTTAGTAATAAAAATTAAATATTACATATTTATAACATATTACATAGGTTTTAATACAAATTTTAAAAACGTTATATAATTATTTTTTAAAAATGTTTTATAAAAAGAATAAAAGAAATGTTCAATTTCTAAAAATGTTTTATAAACAAACCTATTTTTTTAAATAAAAAAAGTTTTATAAAAATAATTATAGAAATTATTATTATTTAATAGGAGAGAGACGAGAAATAAAAAATTATAAAAAAAATAATTAAAGAAAATTTATATAATTAATAAGAGAGAGACACCGGAAAAAAATGATAAGAATGCATAGAAGAGTGACAAGTGTCCAAATAAATCCTTTATTTATTATATAATATAGATTTTTACACCTGTAAAATGTATATACATAAAGATTTAAAAAAATTTTATATATTGATATTTTTCATCCCGTGTGTAGACACGGGTTTCTAAACTAGTTTATAATAAAAGCTTACTTGTTTAACCTCTCACCCAAGTCCCACGTTCATCCTTTTTGCCATATATGAGCTCAAAGTCGTAGCCCCTAGCTAGTTGCATCAAAAGCTTCCAATTAAAATGGAAGTCAAGAAGCATAATGTCATTTGAACTTTGCACAATAAAGTTCTAAAAAGTCAAAATTTAATTTTTATTTAAACAAAAAGGAAGATGAACCTCCCGAAGCTTTGGCTTTTACACCAAAAGTTGACAATTTTTCACGTAAGACTTGCTGAACCCATCAATAAATAAATAAATGGTACCGTGAAACCCGTCGCATCCGGTTAAGTACTAATCCTAAGATAAAAGTTTATACACACATGGTTCTATGATGTTTTAGGAAAAAAAAAACCGTTTGTTATAGGCTTTAAAAAAACTAGGGATTAGGGTTTTGCCTACTAGCGACAATGATATATGGTTTAATTTATTCAATATGAGTATTTGGAGTGTTATAGACTGCCAAGAAACAGTGGTATGATTTGGTTTAAACAAAAGATTCAGAACCAAATGGTTCATTTACAAGATCACACGAGAAATAGAAGTCGTACGTAGTCGGCTGTTAACGAAACAAAACAAAGAAGATGCAATAACAGTATTCTAAGAACAAGAGTAGATTGATCGATGCTACTCAATCATCAGGATGTCATTTATACAGGAATCAATAGATTGATGATAGCGAGCCAAGAAAGAGGACACCTCCAACGAGAACATCAGCAAGATCAGGGGCGGAACATTTAAGTGGCCAGAGGGGGCCCATGCCCTCCTATTTTTTTGCTCAGAAGTATTGATTTCCGCCCACTAAATTTATTTCATATTAGTTATAATATTTAGGCCCCTCCTAATCCAGACCAAAGCCCAAATCTGTCGTTTATGTGTAAGAACTGGTGTTTTTTGTGGATTTATGGTCTTTATTTGATAAAAAAATTTTGGTTTTTTATGTGTAATATTTTTGGCCACCAGTTTAATTGTTCAAGTTCCGTCACTAGACAAGATGAGTTGTATATTGATCCTCAAATCACATGAAATTTGGCTAAATGAGAACTCTTTTAGCCCTCCAAATCTTTAATCATACCAAATATATCCTTGATATTAATTGATGCACCACAAAACTACAAAAATAAATACTTAAAATAAGTATATATAAAAAATATAAAATTATTTGATGTTGAATTGAATAAAGATCATAATTTTAACATAGACCCATATGAATGGAAATTTAATTGGTTTCACTGAATTTGATAAACATCAAGCTCAAATTCTTTGTTAAAATTAGAGTTTATACAATTATATATCTATAAACATTAACATTACTCTTACCCAGAAAAGTCTTTCTTTTTCGGTTGTTGAGGGCTCTTAAAAAAGGCAAAATGACTCAGTAACGTTGCAGTCCATTGGCTGAGTTAGCAGCAGTAGCCTTAGTGGCTTTGCTTTTCGGACTGAAGGAAGAATCCTAGGGTGGAACCAGAAATCAACGGATGGATTTGTGTGAATTTTTCTTGATTTCACTTATGTTAACTGTTCTCAATAATTTTTCAATATAAATATTGGCTTGTAGCATAATATGGTGATTTCAATGCTATAAATTTGTTTGCGATTTATGCTCATAATAAATCCAGTAATTATTATAATTCATTATTAAGATTGTAAACAAAATAAATACTTTTATTATGAAAAAGTTCAAATTTTATGATTTGCTTTAAGCGCGAGAAAAGGTTAAGCCAACTTTGCACACACATACACATGTATGCGTGTTTATGTATGTATATTCGTTCAAAACAATGAGTTTTAAGTAGAGAACTGCAGGTACTTTTATAATTAAAGATGGTTTTGTATGGGCGTATGGGAACACTAGTAAACCTAAGGGATCTTAAATTAACATCATCATTGAGGAGATGAACTGAACCGGTAAATGATTTCAAAAGTGAAACTTCAATAGTGAGCATGCAAAAAACCAAGAAAATATGGGTGTTTCATCATGACTGTAGAATATATGAATCATCTCTGGCTAAAAAATTCCAAATTTCTAATGATTCAAAAACCCGGGTCAAAGACACTCGTGATTCATTACACACTTGATGGTTGAAACTTGAAAGTCGACACTGTAAACTCCAAGATCTTCGGTAAGTCGGGCTCTCCTAGAGTCTCCAGAAGGGTTATATTGAGCTTAACCTAGCAAACCAGGAACACCGTTAGTCTCGTCACAGTGAGGACCCCGAGGGGTGTCGCTATGACCAGCCTCCAGCGTGAGAGTAAGTATAGGATTTGAATGAGAAAATGCGAATATGGAGTAAGCGTGAGGAATGAATGAGAACATGAACATTACCTTGGGTTTGACGGGGTATTTATACCTGGGGAATATTTGTCTTTAGTCTGGAACGTATCTTTGTCTTATTGGCCTGGATATGTAATGCCCGAGCCATTTTAAGGTTGTTAGTAATGGTTTTTGTATTGTCGAGTCTCCTCTTATTTATTGGTTCATACTCTGATATGTGGATTCTTGTCTCCTTTTTACCGTTAACTTTTTGTCTTTTTCTCCTGAACACGTCCGGGTTTCGCCCATCTGCCAGGCCTTCGACTAAAGCCTGGCTTTTGGGTTTATAGGCCCGGCCTTAGGTTACTATATCTTTGCAAGTGTTTGTCTGGACTTGTGTTCTGGGATATGTCCGGTCTTCTTTCCGGACCATATCCCAACAATTCCCCCTAGTCTATTAGTAGCTTTGGTCATGCCGGAGCAGGTGATAGACTAATTTTCTTTTCTTTACTTTCGGGGATCTGAAGTGTCTGTTTAAGTTGTTGGTGGAAGACAGCTGTATTTGTAGGTACTTGAGTTCTTTTTAGACTCAGATATCCAATGGCTTCTGAGGAGGGGGGGGGGGGGTCCGCCACGTGTTGATCATATGTTCATTTCCAACGTTTGAAATTCAAATTACCTTTTTAACCGACTTACTTTTTTCCCTTTATAACTGTTGCAATCTTCTATCCCTTTCTTTTTTTTACGCCTCTTTTTCTTTCGGATATTCGCTCTGCCCCTTCTCTTTCCCCCTTGTTTTCTTCACTTAACCTTCATCGTCCTTCCTCGTCTTATGGAGCCATGTGCGTTTGTTTCTCTTTTATTTTTCGTTTGACTCTCCTTCCTCCCTTTTTTTTCTGTTTTCCGTCATGGGTGAGCGTTATAATCTTGGTATGACTCCGCCCGTTCTGTCCGCTCAGGAACTTAGGGTTTTTTGTGAAAAATATAATATTCCCCAAGGATTGAATCCTACCCTGCCTGTTCCTGTTCAGACTTCCATTGCCCTGGATGGGATGATAACTTTATAAACCAAGAGTTTTGAATTTGCTAACTGTCGTTATCCTCTTACTTCTTTCCTCCTAGAATTGCTACTATTTTATGGTGTTCGTTTTGACCAGATTAGCCCCTTAGGTCTTTGCAAAGTATCCCATTTTAAGGTTACCTGCCGTGTTTGTGGGGGGTGGCCCTCTGTGAACTTGTTCCGTGTTTTCTATCATCTTGGCACTGCCGGCGATTGGTTCATCTTTATTAAGAGAAGGAGACCTAGCCCGTCAATGGCTCTTAAAATCCCTAATTCTTTAAATAATTGGAAAGATCACTTCTTTTATGTTTCTTCTGCTTTTCTCCTTGTTACCCTGCCTCGTCGGGACATTAGTACTCCCATTGAAGATCCTTCTCCTGCCGAGGGTACTTACGAGGATGGATTGTGCACCCTGTTGACTTCTCGTTCTTCTTCCATCGTTGTTTTTAATGAGTCAGTTCTAGTCCTAGCAGGCGTTAGTCAGAATTGGGATACGCCTCTTCTCCGTCCCGTCCCTGTTCATAATGGTGTTGGTGAGTGGGGATAATTATTTCTGTTTGATTGTCTTTTTTATCAAGGTGTAATTATGTTCTTTTTTTTCTTTTGCAAAGGTGGATTTGCTGGATATTGTAGTGGGAGGTGACCTTGGTGTCACCTGGAAGACTGTTGATGTTGTTCCTGGGGCTGTGTCTAGCCCTGTTCAAGCTTCGTCGGCTCACAGTGTTTCTACCGCTTAGGGGATCACTATTAGTCCCCTGGAGTCGGAAGACGAGAATGAGGAGGTGCTCCTGGTTCGTCGGGGCAAGAGGAAGACCGAGGAATCTTCCAGTGGGTCATCCCCGAAACGTCCCAACATACGAGTGATATTTAATCCTCCCTCTCCTTCTCCAGCCGTTACCGAACCCTTGACTGTTGTTGCCCCGCCTTCGACCATTCTTCCTATCCGTTCTTTTCCGGTGCAACCTGACCTACCTGTTGGTTCCCCTGTTGACCGGACTACCGACCTCTCTCCTCCTCCTCGGGGTGCTTCTCCCCCCATTTCCCCCTGTTCCCCGGGGTGAGGGTTCTAGCTCACGCCCCTTTGATGACCATTTTCCTTACGAGCTACGTCATGGAGATGAGATCCCTATTTTATTTGAGGAGGATCAAGCCGTGCCTTTTTTTCCTAACTGGTCGTTGGCCACAGGTGTTGTACTTGACTCGGCTGAAGTGAGTCACGACCTTTTGGAACACGTTCTTCCTTATGGGGAGAGGGTTTTCAATAGGGGTCTTACCACTGCTCAGCTTAGTCGGGATCACAGTTTTTACATGGCCAACAAGCTGTCTCGCTCCATTGAGATGCATCATAGGATGCTTTACTTTGAGAGTCGATACCATGCTCTTTTATCCTGACACAATGATTTTGGTGTTTACCTGGAGAAGGTTATGCGGAGAAGCAGGACCTCCTAAAAGAAGTGGAGGAAAAGGGGCGGCAATTGGAAAGGGTGGAATTGGAATTAGAGGGATCTAAGTTTGGCTCCAGAAAGTGGACTCTATCATTCAGGGTGCTAAGGTTCAGGAGGCCGAGATTTTCCGCCTCCGGGAAGAGATTTCTGGCGGCTTATCTCAGCAGGTATCGGATAAGGAAGCGGAGTGCGTCAAGACGTCCTCCGAAATGAATCTTTTGCAGGTGGACTTGGATCATGTCCGTGGTGAAGTCTGAACCTTGGAGGTAATTTTCCCTTGTATATTTCTTGTATATTTTCTTTAGGTTTTACTTCCTACTTATGTTGTACCTTTTGTAGGAGGGTGAGAGAGGGTTAAAGGCCCAGTTGGCCCGTCTAGATGAAGACAAGCAGCACCTGGAAACCCTACTAGTTGATAAGGAGGATGCTTGGTCTTTGGAGAGGGATAATCTGTTGGTAGAAAGAGATGGACTGAAGGCGGATCTGGATGTTGTGTCGGCTCAGAAGGAAACTTTGGTTCTAGAGAACCATCGTTTGTCCTTTGAGCGTGACTGGCTTATCGGTACCGGCTTCCGGCTTTTTTATGAGCGTCTTAGGGGTAGCCGGGAATGGCTCTTATCGGTAGGTGATGTTAACAAGGCTGCCAAGGATGTAGGTTTTCAGGAAGGGTTGAAGGCGGGTTATGCGGTAAGTAAGGCACAGGTTCCATTGGAATCTGCGGAGGGATATGATTTAGATGCTTTTCAAAGGCTCCGTGACAATACTACAGTTTTGCAAACCTCCAACCATTCCTTGGTAATCTGGTTGGCCAGCTTAACTGAAGCTTCTCTTGACGTTCTGAAGGCTGTTTTTACTGGTGCCGCTACTCCTTCTTCCAGTGTCGCGCCCCCGTAGATTTCTTTATGTCGTTGGACTTGTAATTGAACTTATGAATGTATTTACTTTTGGATCTCACCTTTTAGTCTTTTGTGCTTTTGTCTGGTTTGATGGCTTTTATGCTTTTGTTTGTTGTAAGGGGTACGAGTTATGTGGTGGGTTGCTCAGGGGCGGTCCGACCGGATAGCCTTTTTATTTTTATTGAGTCCTATTCCCTTTGTCATAAGTTATTTTCAGTGACTTATCCGGGAGTGATCCAGCCGGATAGCCTTTTCATTTCTTGTTGAGTCTTATGCCCTTGGCAAGGGGCATAAGTTATTTTTAGTGACTTGTCCGGGGGTGATCCAGCCGCCCGGTAGTCTTTTCCCTTGGCAAGGGGCATAAGTTATTTTTAGTGACTTGTCTGGGGGTGATCCGGTCGGGTAGTCTTTTCATTTTTTATTGAGTCTTATGCCCTTGGCAAGGGGCATAAGTTATTTTTAGTGACTTGTCTGGTGGTGATCCGGTTGGATAGCCTTTTCATTTTTATTGAGTCTTATGCCCTTGGCAAGGGGCATAAGTTATTTTTAGTGACTTGTCCGGGGGTGATCCGGCCGGATAGCCTTTTCATTTCTTGTTGAGTCTTATGCCCTTGGCAAGGGGCATAAGTTATTTTTAGTGACTTGTCCGGGGGTGATCCGCCCGGGTAGTCTTTTCATTTTTTATTGAGTCTTATGCCCTTGGCAAGGGGCATAAGTTATTTTTAGTGACTTTTCCGGTGGTAATCCAGCCGGATAGTCTTTTCATTTTTTATTGAGTCTTATGCTCTTGGCAAGGGGTATAAGTTATTTTTAGTGACTTGTCCGGGGGTGATCCGGCCGGATAGCCTTTTCATTTTTTATTGAGTCTTATTCCCTTGGCAAGGAGCATAAGTTATTTTCAGTGACTTGTCCGGAGGTGATCCGGCCGTATAGTCTTACGAATTCGTTTGTCCTAGTTTTTTGGCATGTGATGTTTTTAAGAAAAAACACAACTTTCATTAGATAAGGCTTCAAGCCATTATAAGTAGACTGGAAATGACATTGGCTAGGGCATTCGTTCTTACATGAAGTATTTCTTTAGCTACATTCTATGCCAAGTGCGGGGGATAGGTGTGCCATCCGTCTTGGCTAACTTATACGATCCCTTGGTGTTAGCTTTGATGACTTGATAGGGACCTTCCCACCCGGGTCCCAACTTACCGGTGTCTTCTTGTAGGCTTGCTTCGTTGTCTCGTAATACCCACTCTCCGGGTTTAAAACTCTTTCCTCTAACACGGGTGTTGTAGTATTTTTCCACCTTCTTCTTATATCTTGTTTCTCTGGTGATAGCCATTTCTCGACACTCTTCCAGCAGGTTTAAGTGGAGCCTTCCGTCTTGTTCATTTCCTTCTTCTTCTGCCCGGGTTCGCCGGCTGGGCGATCCTATTTCCGTTGGGATCATTGCTTCGGTGCCGTATGTTAAGCTGAACAACGTTTCTCCGTGGCTGGTCATTGGTGTGGTGCGGTGAGCCCAAAGTACATGTGGGATTTCTTCCACCCAGATGTGGTTCTTAGGTTCGAGGCGGTTTTTTATTCCTTCCACAATGCTCCTGTTGGCCCGCTCTACTTGGTCGTTGGACTAATGGTGTTTAACAAAAGAGAATACCTGTGTAATCTGCAATTCGGCACACCAGCTTTTGAACGGATTTTCCGCAAACTGCCTTTCGTTGTCACTTACTATCTCTTTTGGTATTCCGAATCTACACACTATGTTTTCCCATACAAAACGTTGTACTTGTTGTACCGTGATTGTTGCTAGTGGTTTTGCTTCGATCCACTTGGTAAAGTAATCGATTGCCACAATAAGGAATTTCACCCTTCCCGCTGCTTCTGGGAAGGGTCCTACAATGTCTATGGCCCATTTAAAGAAAGGCCATGCAAAGGTTACCGAGATTAAATTCATGCAAGGGTGGCGGCTTACCGGAGCATGTCTCTGGCAGTTATCACACCTTTGAATCTCGTCCAGCGTTGTTTTGTACATCCCGGGCCAATAGTATCCGGATCTCATTGCTCGTGCGACTACTGCCTTTGGTCCCGAGTGCATACCACAGATGCCTTCATGCAATTCTCTGATCACATAGTTAGATTCATCTAGGTCCACGCATTTCAGCATGGGGCCTAAGTAGGACTTCCGGTATAATTGTTCATCTTCTACTGCATAATTAAGGGCTTTGCATTGTATCTTTCGTGCCTCCTTCTGGTCTGATGGAAGGATCCCTTTATGCAGGAAATCTAGTAGAGGGGACATCCACATTCTTTCTTCTTTTGTTTCTATTGCCTCGATGTTCTTCTCTGTCATAGACGGCTCGACTAGTACTTCCACCTGAATTTCTTTGGCTAGATGACTGAATGCTACCGAGCCTAGCTTACTGAGGGCATCTGCCTTTTTGTTCTGGCTTCTTGGAATGTGCATTACCTTGCAATGCTTGAAACTGGTCGTCAATTTTTCTACTTTGGCTCTATATTGCTTCATTGCTTTGCCCTTGACTTCATAGACATTGTTGACTTGGTTTGCCACCAGCATGGAATCTACGTGTGCTTCTATCCAGGCTATTTTCATTTCCTTTGCCATACGGAGTCCTTCCAGAAGGGCTTCGTATTCTGCCTCGTTGTTAGTGATTTTGAAGTTTAACCGGAGTGCATAAGTGAGTTCTATGCCTTCCGGGCTAATCAATATTAAGCCTGCTCCACATCCTTCATCATTGGAAGCTCCATCCGTAAAGAGCTTCCATGGTTCTTGTTCCTCAGTTTCTTCATTTTTTTCCTTTTGACACATCCATCTCATCCTTCTGGGTTCCCGGTAGTTCTGCTAGGAAGTCTGCAATTACTTGCCCTTTAAATGATGTTCGTGGGCAGTAGGTGATTTGATGATCTCCTAACTCGATTGCCCACGTGGCCAGTCTTCCTGAATATTCGGGTTTCCTTAGAATCTTTTTGATGGGCTGATCCGCCAGTACCTTGATTGGGCGAGCCTGGATGCAGCGTATAAGACGTTGGGATGCGTAAACTAGTGCTAGGGTTAATTTTTCCAGGTCCGGGTATCGAGTTTTCGGATCTTTAAGTGTTCTGCTAACAAAGTAGATTGGGGTCTGGGTTCCTTCTCTCTCTGTCATAAGCACTGCACTGACAACACTTGCGGATGCAACTAGGTACATAATCATCTGTAGTATGGCACCCTATTTTGTGAGACATCTTGCCTGTCTTTACCGCCTTCTCTATCTCCCTTTTCAAATGTTCACAATTATCTGTAGTATGGCCCCCTATTTTGTGGAATTCACAGAATTTGCCTGAATCTCGCATGTACGGCCTGGGTCTTACGGGCTGAGGCGGTTGGAAACTTTGGCTCACCCTTTTCGTGGCCAGGACTTGGCTTGGAGTTTTCGTGAGGGTTGTGAAATCAAATGGTCGTTCCTGATTTTCTCCCCCATGCCTTCTTGTTTCGCTACTGTATGGTTGCTTTGAGTATGGAATGAATGGTGCAGCAGGATGGGACGAGTACCTGGGTCTTTCTGGCATCGGTGTCGAGATCTGTGGGCGGGGTCGTTCGTCGGGGCATATCTGCTTCCCATTCCTTGGCTTTGTTGTATGTATCTTTATCCCGGATGAATGCTCGTACTCTGTCCATTAACACGTCAAAGCTTTTTGGATAATCTTCCCCCAATTTCTCTTGCAGCTGTGTGTGTCGTACTCCATTGATGAAGCTGCTCACCTTCATTTGCTCTGGTACATCCTCTATCAACAAACTTTCGTTAATGAACCGCTCCATAAACTGCTCTACACTTTCGTTTTCTTTTCTTCGGATGTGCATGATCTCGTTGGCGTTCTTGAACCTTTTCATTTGTTGGCCGAAATTACGGAGGAACTTTTCTTTCAACTGGATGAAGTTGTCTATACTTTGTGAGGGTAAAGAGTCGAACCATACCCTTGCTGGGTGTGTCAATGTCTGAGCAAACATGTGGCACCAGACCGGGAGAGACCATTGCTCGACGTGGGCTGCGCCGTTAAAGGTATGCAAATGGTCTTCCGGATCTTGGATACCATCGTATTTACTGATACATGCCGGCATTTTGAGCTTAGCTGGGAGTGGTGCCTCAGTGGTGGTCTGGCCTATAGGGCTTGGTTAGGTCATCTTCCATCGTCTTCCCTTCCGGGTCACTGTTGGGTTTGTTGCTTATGTTGCCCGCTCCTGTCACCTTACCACCCATCAAGTGTGGTGTGAGCATTGTCAACAATTGGTTCAGTAGGTTGGGTGCATCCTCCGCCGGTGTGTATACGTTGTCTTTTTTTTTTTGCCCTGCCGAGCCATGTTAGCATAGGTCGGGCCTTCCAGTTGCTTGTTTTTTTCTGTTGCTTCCTTAGCTGTATCAAATATCAATTTCGTCCTGACTTCAGCGAGCTTATCTGCTCTGTCCAGAGCTGCTAGCTCTGCCCGGAGCTTATCCCGATTGCTCCTGACAAACTCTGGGGTAATTTGAGCCGTCGCACCGAATGCTTCTTGGTCAGAGTCATCCTATGCATCCTCTACTAAAACATAATTTTCTAAGGATTCCTTCACCCGGCTCTCCTTTTATCTGCCTTCTCCTCCTTCAACGGACAACGTTCCTTTCAATGATACTTCAGGAGTGGGTGCTGGAGAGGGATTCTGCTGCTGTTTTGACATGGTGACTGTGTGGGATTAGGATTTCACGTTGTTTTTCTAGCTGAGTTGGTCTTTTTCTCCTGAACATGTCCGGGTTTCGCCCATCTGTCGGGCCTTCGACTAAAGCCCGGCTTTTGGGTTTATAGGCACTGCCTTAGGTTACTATATCTTTGCAAGTGTTTGTCCGGACTTGGGTTCTGGAATATGTCCGGTCTTCTTTCTGGACCATATCTCAACAGAAACCGTCATAATCTCAACAACACGTTCAATGGGCTCAAGCCCATTGAAATCAGGCTTACAGAGAGTAACAGCATAACTGAATGTCTGAATAGCCTTTCTTTATATAATTTATTAATTTTCACACTTGGGTCTTTTCCTCTAATAATGGGTTGTGTTTCTTTGCGGGAATTGTGGCCCATAACCTATAATGCAAATTACATGTTTTTTTTTTTTTATTGTTTACGTGTTTTGGTGCTTGAAAATTGAAATTAATATAAACTAGGAGTTTTCCCCATGCGATGTTACGTGTTACCGACGGCAAGTTTACTTTTGCTTTGGTTTTTAGCGATCTTATACATACGCGAGGGTTCATTTTAGATGGTGGCTTGTTTTTGTCGCTGTAGTAAGAATTTACTCATCATCAATGAGATAAACATTATTCTTCGAACTATATATAGAAATGTATGTACAAAACTTTTTAACGAAATATAAGTGGTTAACTAAATTATAGTGTTTTAGTTATTATATATACTATAATTAGCAATGTCGGCAAATAAAATGTTCATTAAACACATGTATTCATATTTATTAAGCAGAAAATAATAACTTATTTAAGTTTATAGAACCCATAATCGAAAACTATATTTATTAAACAGAAATAATAACTTATTTAAATTAAAAAAAAACAAAATTTATATTTATATTTATTAAACAAAAAAATAATAACTTATTTAAATTTATAATAACCATAACTGAAAATAATATAGAGTGAAAAAAAAAAGAAAAAGAAAGGAATAAAACGCAGGTGGTAGGGTTTGAACACACAACATTCATTGTGGAAAGTGTGAAAACACAGACAATACCAACATGAACGACGTCGGATAAAGTCAAGGGACTTGTCGGGGAGGTACGGTTGTCTCGAAGTGGTGGTTTGGAGGAGACAATAATATAAGGGACTAAATATGTCAATCGCGAGTCAAGTTTAGCTAGAGTTGTTTACAATTTGAATTTCGTATTTGTTTCTGATTATGAGTAGTAGCTTTGCATGGCAAGTTAAAACTAGTATAAGTAGGAGTCTAGTTTCGTTTGTTTTCATTCAGAAAAGTTGTAATTTCGTTTTACATTAAATAAAGTATCAAACTCGTTTAGTTCCATGGTTGAGTTATTAGTGGAGTTCTTGATCACCTAGTTAACAATTGGTATCAGAGCGTCACTATCCAAGAGATAGGTCTGGGTGAATCAATCGAAGTCTGCAGAGAACCGGTTGGAGGTGACAACCCTAAACTGATCGAAGGTTGCAAGAATCCGATCAAAGACTAAGAAAACTCTGGTCGAAGGTGTCGGCCCAGAGTTCGGAAGATACCTGGAAGAACAATAGAAGTAATCAACAGCAGAAAATAATCAGAAGGACGAATCAAACAAATCTCCATGGCCGAGTTTCAAGTTATAGGCGGAATCAAGAAACTAAACAATACCAACTTCAACACATGGGCGACGTGCATAAAATCTTACTTTCAAGGGCAAGATCTATGGAACGTCGTTAATGGAAACGAGACTCGGGTACCCATGAACGACATAAATGGAGCAATCAGTAAGTGGCAAGTAAAGGCAGGGAGAGCCATGTTCATCATCAAAACAACAATTGTGGAAGAATCTCTTGATCACGTTCAAGAACATGAATATCCAAAACAAGCATGGGACACTCTTGCACAATTGTTTTCCAAAAAGAACGATGCACGTCTGCAGATGCTTAAAAGTGAATTAATGATTGTTTCACAAGGTGAGTTGACGATTCCCCAATATTGAAGAACTTGGGCCGAGAAATCGATGATCTAGACAAATAATCCAAAGTCGGTGAGGCGAGGATGAAACGCATCATCATTCACGGATTAAAAACGGATTATAGAAGCTTTATCACAACCATCCAAGGGTGGCCGACTCAACCTACATTAACGGAGTTCAAAAACCTCTTGGAGGGTCAAAAAGCATTGGCAAAGCAACTTGTCGGGGGTGTCGATCAAGAACGACACAGAAGCCTTGTACGCTGAAAAGGCAAAGGGAAAACCACGGCTAGGACGTAAACAGAATCGTGGCAGAACTAAGTACAGGTACGGGTCCGAAAAGAAAAAGGACAACGACAAAGATGATCGACCAAGTGAAAAATAGTCAAACAGGAACACTAAATGCTTCCCGTTTAAGGGTTACAATTGTGGCCGAAGAAGCCACATGGCGAAGGATTGCAGATCAGAGAAACAAGAACAGGGAAATAGTGCAGAAGTGGAAGACGAACCAGCATGGGATGCTGAAGCACATAAAACCCAAGTGAAAGAGATCCAAGCTCTCACTGTCACCGTTGAAACATGATCCAATAAACTCGACGAATGGATCGTTGACTCCGGATGCTCTAACCATCTAACAGGTGACAAGGGACGACTATCAAACACCAAGAAGTACGAAGGCAGTCGCATAGTTGTCATCGCGGATAACTCGAGACATCAAATCTCAAGTATTGGCTAGTTAGATTCCCAATCCATGATGGAAGTCAAGAGCTTAAGTTACAGAGCGTATACCACGTACCCGGGATGAAGAAGAACTTAATCTCGGTTCCCTAGATGACTAAAACGGGAAAGTATGTGCTCTTTGGACATAAAGATGTTCGTGTATTTGACGATTTTGAAAGAAAGTCAATTCCGATCCTTCAAGGCCGCAAGAAAGAAGCTATCTATGTCTTATCTGTCGAGTTTGCATATGTGGAGAAAACGAGAAACCAAAGTAGCACCCTGTGGCACCTCCGGCTAAGTCATGTATCATATGATAAGCTAGACCTAATGTCACATAAACAGGTAGTAAATGGTCTACCAAAGTAGACCATTTACTAGTCGGTAGTCAACGGTTACCTAATGTCACAAAAACATGGAATAAACAGGATGCAACTCCTTAGGCAACGCTACACTAGTCGGTAGTCTTTGATATAAAGTCACAAACAGCACAAGATAATGTGCAAACCCTACCGCCCAAAGAAACTTTCCTGGTTCTTTCCAACCAACTTTTGCAGCCAAAACCGCCCCGACAAAGTTTCCCACAACTGATAAATGGGAAGGGTTAGCCACTTTGCAAAGCCTTCTCTTCCCTCCAGAAAGCCACTGGCCATAGATTTTAAGCTCTAGAAGGAAATATGGAGTCATGAAAGCACACCATAAGGCTGGGTGAAGTGGCTTTTGAGCTAGCATTGGTGGAGCCCCTATGGCTAAGAACATGCAGACCACCCATGGTGCGAAAAAGAAGTTGATTCGCACGGGGTGGAAGTATTCTCTTCTGATTGCTTCAAAGTAGAATATGCATTTGAGTAGGTATGTAATGGTGACACACACGAGCACCGTTAGTGCTAAGATCCATAGAACAAGGTTGATGTGTGGTGGAATGTGTAAGAACTTGGTGGCTGGGCTGATGGCTAGCCATAGGATTGCTTGGCTGCTCAACCCTAAGCACATCCCAAACAACCGATCGGAACCGCAGCAGAAAGGGCCATTTTTTGTCTTTAGGTAGAAGAATATCTTCAGTATCCTACAAAATCGAAGTTAAACAAAGATTAGTTTGAGAGATTATGCGAAATGGAACAAATCCAAGAGCCGGTAAACTCCTACTTGGACCAGCTAGACAGGAAAAACAGGGCAAAAAAGGCTCAAACATATAAAAAAGCATGATTTAGGCCATGAATGAAGTTACTGTGCACATAAGCAATGGACGGAAAGGTCTTAATGAGCCGGATCATGTGACAAACAACTATAGGTGGTTTGGCCATCTGTCAGGTCCGAATTCCATCATTTAGTGCTTCGATTTCGTCAATTAACGATTTCCCCCAATTTTAGCAATTTCCAGTTATTTCTTTTTTTAGTGTAAAGCGCGTAACTCTCGTTGTCTTAATTTATGTTTTTAATTTCAGTATTTAACTGTCGGTTTGTAAATTCGAAGATTTGACAATGCCTACCAAATTTAGAATTCCCAATAAAAGAGTCCTCCTGTAATGTTTTTAAATATCTATACCAAATAAATAAGTAACTTGTTGCGCCACGTGTCACAATTCTGTGAGTCCAAGATTTCTTTTTCCCGCTTATTTTTTTTTTTCATTACTAATTATTTAATATACTTCCTTACTAACCATTTAATATTTTCTTTATTAATTCCTAAATCTTCCTTACTAACTATTTAGTATTTTCTTTATTCAACCCGTGTAAAACACGGGTTTTAACCTAGTTCAGTAATATATCAACTTTTTTCTAACAATTATCCGTAATCTTTCATGCTTCCGCTCTACGTGATTGAAATTAAAGACTTAAATCGGTAAAAGTACCTTGACTTGATCAAGTTCAGGTCCAGTAAGAGCAGCAAAATATCTACCAGCAGGAACACTTTTATTAACAGATTCATCAAGTAGCCCAACACCTTCCTCACCATTACCATTCTTCTGAAACTGATCAAACCCACTTTCTTTCCTCAATGGCAACATGAAAGAATTCTGCTTTCCAAGTGTTGATTTCGTTCTAAACAAATTAAAATCACCTTTCTTGTAATTGGTCTCGGCTCCATGAGACGAACCAAACCCTCCAAAACTCCTCCCACTTCTTGGAAGCGATTTGATCTCGTTATTATGCGCTTTGTTAAGCTTTGACACACCTGTTTCTAGTGAAACTTGCCTGCTCAAACTACTGTGTGGAGTGTTTCTTTTGCCTTCGTGAAACTTCATCACTGGTGGTCGGTTTAACCGTCTCTCAGGTGGCTTTTCAGCCATTATGTTATTACTATTATTATTAGCTTGTTTTTTCTCCTCCTCCTCTTCTTCTTCCTCTTCCTCAGGAACTGCTTCATGGATGTCAACAAAATGGATATTTGTTTGGTTTTTGGAATTTTGCTCCTTAACCATATTTTTTGGTGCTTCAAACTCTAATCAAAAGTTTCATTTTAGGCTGTCTTATAGTATATACATTTCAGAAACACAAGTCTCATAACTTGTAACGTACAAGTGAGGACTGCATGGAGTGCTTTCACATTTAATTACGTGAGTTGGGTTGATGCTTTCGGGGGAGTCACGAGAAGTGGTTAATCTTGTGGCTAGTGTTTGCTTTGTTTTAAAGATTGGGCTTTTTGAAGGGATATCTCGTGACTGTGAGAGAACAGAACCACCTTAAACAATTTGCTTTTTGTATCACCATTTTTTTCCAAGAAAGACAAATTTTCTTCTTTTACTTTTAGTGGTCAAAATGATGGTTTCTCGTATCACATGAACTTTTAGATCTAGTGAAAAGAAATATCGGGGACCACCATGGTTCTCATAATCGGACACGTTGGTTGGATTGAGAACCGGATACATAACATTGAGTACTTTTGGACTACCTTTATTTAAAGCAGTCGGCTATAAGTAGGACCGGTTGAACCGATGGACCGGATATAGTTTTTTTTCTTTCCGAAATTTCATTTATTCCTCTATTACAATAGTATAAATCTACACCAAAAGATAAAGTAAGTTTATATATTTTATTACTGTTGTTTGTGTGTGCAACATGAATTTCTTCAATGTGGATTTCACATTTCTTAAGTTTTAAATTTGTAAAAATGATTATTACCAAAATACCACACACACGTTAGGCAAGGGTACCTATCTATCCAAAGCATGGCAAATATAAGAACTGGGACACTGTCCCAGATCCTAATACTAGACAGTTATCAATATTCAGTCGAACACTTTAATTTCAGATAGAATTTTGAAAAGCATAAAGTGTTTTAAGAATAAATCAGAAGGATAGAAGTTGTATCATCTAGATCTTGAACCCTTTTGACCCTGAAAGAATCTTCGAATTGAAACACCTACTTATTTCTTTATTATTTATCAGAGTTTAATGCTGAAAATAGGTCCCAGACTTTTCAAATCCTTGCCACTAAAGTGACACAGGTGCATTTCATTATAAATATTATTTTTACATAAGATGATACATTTACATCATACTACATAGGGATTCTTCAATTCCGACTGCTCCGTCCTTTGGAAGCTCTATTCCATATGCTTCTTTCCTGCAGTGCTTGGAAAACGTTTTTGAATTAGCTTACACTAAGTAAGTACACTGCATCATTCATTTTATTATAAACCCGTTAGGTTCTTATTATTATTCAAGTTTCCCAGGCTCTCGGCGCCCCCGTGACCATCTTCGGACGTACCTCCGGTCACGTCATTCGTATATTTTATGGGTGTGCTAACCCCCTCGCAACCATCTTCGGACGTACCTGCGGTCCGAGTTTTTAGCAAGGTTCTTATACTCGTTAGAATAGACCCTATGCATTTATCACGAAGACTCATTCGTTTCCTCAGCCCCATAGGCTTGGAATCTTTTCCTCCTCAGCCCCGTAGGCTTGGAGTCCCTTTTTCCTCAACCCCGTAGGCTTTGAATCTTTTTACTTTTCTTCTTCATTATTGAGATCCACCTTACATGCCTGGTATCTCATTTCATTTGGGACCTTGAGTATCTTAGATTCACAGCCTCCCAAATGTATCAAGCATTTGTTTTCATTTTATGTATATGCTTGATTTATTTCCCAACCAGTCCTCACCTTAAAACTTCGTAACGGTTTCTCCACAATGCATTAAAAGTGTTTATATATAGCAAGTACTAGCGGCGTATCCACCACCCCTTTAACACTTCGTGAATACTCCGTTATTCCATTTTAGGGTTTAGACTCGTTCCATCATACTTATTCATACTTGCACGTATCATCATGCATTCACGTATTCATATTTATCATGTATTACATATTCATGTATTCATGCATTCAACTTTATCATATATTCATACTTGTCATATATTGTGAACTGGGGTGATTATCCTTCCAGAGCAGTACCTCCAACAAAGATGTTCCCAGGAAAGAGTGACGGGTTTAGGAGAGATTTATACACCACTATTTCCTTAGACAGAACATTCCGTTTGTCAGATAACTACATACCGGTTGGAAGTTCTCCCGTACGTTTACTATATTCTTATTACTGTCTTTTAGTCTATACCCCTAAACATTCATAATGGTTTCACCACGAAGCACCAAGAGATTTATATATAAGAAGTACCAGCGGCGTATCCACCACCCATTGGATACGTCGTGACTACTCTATTATTCCCGTTTAGTGTTTAGACTAACCTTTCATTACCCCGTACCCTTGTCTTACACAAAACACATAACACATATCATTTAATCGCATAATTCACATAATCATGTCTAGGGTACGGGTCAAGTGTACTTACTATAGTCTCATGTTGTTTCCTATGCTCGTTTCTCGCTTAAATGCTTCTCTGAACTCGAACCGCACTCGCAGCGTACCGCACTTCCCCTTAACGCGCAGCACCGGGTCTCCTAATTCACCTCATATTGCATGTGTGTGTTGTGGTGTTTGTTTATGTTGTTTCCCCATTTGAACGACCTTAAGAATCAATTTATAGGCCTTATGGAGGCCCTTAGTGGACCGTTAAGGGTTATGGTGGCGGTCCTCCACCGCCTCAGGGTGATTAGTCTGCATTCCACGCGTCAGATTCAGGATTTTTGCTTACTACGCACGTAGCGGACCGTTAAGCTAGGGGTAGCGGACCGTTAGGCTAGGGGTAGCGGTCCGTTACCGATCTAACTTATATGATTTTCACTTTTTCCTCACCGAGAAACACTATTTTCATATATTATGGTTTCCGTAACTCATTTTCTAGCCCGATATATGCTGATGGGAAGTTTTGGACTATTTCCTGTCGAACCGCTTTTCTGTTTTCGCGTTCGGTTACGTTCTAGCGTCGCGTTTCTTAGCCGACACGTGTCCCAACTTATTTTAGGAGTTTGGGATGTTACACGAATGATTGAAGTTAAGAAGGTAGTTCCCTAAATGGCTAGGCTCTCGTAAGAGTAACCTAGACGATTCGGTGATCTAAAGCTCCCAGAATGTAATGCTGATCACCCTAGGCCCTACTACTATGAAGAATCAACCATCACCTTGTTGATTGAGCTTTAAGTGGAAGACTACCCCCGCCATGGTTCAGAAATCCAAAGAATGATCGTGCTATAAATTCACACTAACACCATTAGCAAGTTTTGATCGTGTTCTCTTAGGACTCATAATTTCCAAGACATACAAAGAAGAAGTATCACTCAGTAAAGGTTTTTACTAATTCCCGGATACACAAGGAAAACCGTAACAGACTCTTAAACATGTTTTAGTTAGATTTAATATTCAAATAACACTTTTACTTTTACCCGCAATATACCTTTCACTCGCCAGAGTAACATAACCCAGATTATAGACCGAAAACTGCAACATAAAAATGTTGATAATAACCTTAAAGAGCATACCTTCACTTTAAAATCAAACCAACATCAAAATCAGAGATAGAATGAATGACTTTAAATACACATATGCATCATAAGAGTATAAATCAAGAACATTCAATTCAACAAAGCTTCATAAAATCAATCAAACAAATCATCATTCATGATCAAAATTCATCTTAACCTAGATGACACAAAAGTGTTTCGCTACTCATATTATTTTGAAAACAATAAAAAAAAAGTATAAGACATAATCAGAGATATACAAGAATAAAATAACCGGATTAAAAACTCCAGTCTTCAAATCTTCTCCTCGGAAACAATCTCCACTTCGAATGCTTCAGTCTTAGCTTTCAATTGGCTTCATCTTCTCTTCTAAACCTCCTAACAATGAGTTAGGGGCCTTCTTGTAATGAACCAACTTTCAGGTTTATATTATAATATAGAAATCATATTATAAAGGTGTAAATTAATCATATGAAAGTGGAAGGTTTGTTCCAATTATGCATCTTTTTGAATTTTGGGGAAAATGGGTAAAAAATGGAAGACATGGTGGTCTTTTTGAAACTTTTAAAAATTATATATTTTTTTATATGGAGAGTGGTTCATGTATTTTTTACACACACTTGTGTGTGTTCTAGCTTGAAGAATAAAGAAAGGGGAAGAAGGAAAGGGGTCAAGATCAAGGATTGAAGATTTTGTGTATGAAATCTGTTGATTCTTGAACTATCCATCTGCTTCTAAACATTCTAGTAAGTTCATCTTCTCTATCTCCATCTCTTGAACCTCTATTAATAGAGTTTTGTGGGTTTTGTTTTGGTAGAAAACTCTAAAATTGGGTTAATTGGTGGGGTGATTCGGATTAACTCTTGTTTAGAAGCTTTAATCTAGTATTGTTGATGTTGGAAAATCAATAATTATTTGGTTTTAACACCTAATTTGATGATGTAAAAAATTAGGGTTCTTGAGGTGAAATTTAAGGTTTTCAAATTGATGATGTTAAATGGTGAATTGGGGGTTGGTAAGTGTCTATAGTGTTAAAAGACACATAATTTAGTAAGAAACCTCAATCAATTTGGTGGTTTATGAAATTTGAGTTTTTGGTGAAACTTGGATAAATCCTTAACAGATCAAATGGGTGATTTCATTGGTCTTTAATCAATAATGGTGATTATGGGAGGTTAAGATTTGGATTAAGTTGTATGGACCATTCTTGATCATAGGTGATGAACTTTTGTTCATAACATGGGTGTTTGACCCAATTGGTGTTTTTGGGATGTTTAGATTACTAAACAATAGGTGTAATTGTTTAGGTAATCCGAGTGCTAAGGTTGAAGATCAACTAGGTTCGTCTAGCATTAAAGGTAAGTGTTTTTACACTTACTTAGTGATTGGTATTTGACTAGTTCATATTGTTGTTGTTGTATGAATTTGTGCCTTGGTGAATTCAGGATGTTCCATACACATGATAGGGTGTTAAGTTATGTGTTATTTGGTGTGTTTGATGAATCGTGATTTGGGTGTTAATTTATGTTTTATTTTGTGTGCTTAATGAATCATGATTTAGTGTGTGTATGTTTGCAAACAAGGGAAGATATTAAGTCATATGCCTTACGGGTGTTTCGAGGTTATGATATTCATGGGTGATTATGTGGAGTCATGTCCCTCATGGGTGTTTTGAGGGCATGATCTTCATGGGTGTTAAAGTGGAGTCACAATCCTCATGGGTGTTTTAAGGTTGAGAACTCCATGGGTGATATGTGGAGACATGGTCCTCATGGGTGTTTTGAGGACATGTTCTTCATGGATGTTATGTGAAATCATGCCCCTCGTGGATGTTTTGAGAGCATCATCTTCATGGGTGTTATCTTGAGGCTTGATCTCATGGGTGATTATGTGGAGACATGCCTCTCATGGGTGTTTTGAGGGCATGATCTTCATGGGTGTTCTTGAAACTATGTTCTCAATTGTGAATTTATGATTAAATCCCTTAAATGATGTGTATTGCATTGTGATGTATCTTTGGTTTGTATAGGCCATGTATGGGGAGTTTTATACATGCATTATGGATGATTTAAATCCCTTTGAATGTTATGTGCTACATTTGGGATTTGTTTGGTTTGGGTGAGACATGTGTAGATGTGTATAATCATTATGGTGCTGTCAGGTGGACATGGCCATGTCTGTTCTACACACGTCCATGTCAGAAAAATTTATTTCCTCATGTGGACTGATGGACATGCTGCACATGGCCATGTCTCTAATTTTTATTTCCTCGTCTGGACATCAGGTGGACATAGTCTTGTCTGATTCTGCACATGGCCATGTCAGAAACTTTGTTTCTTCAGCACTTCCCATTTTTAGGGTATTTGCTTGGGTTTAACCCATGGGAGTCTAAAGCAGGTTGTATATATCATTACTAATGTGTTTGTGGGATGTTGTGGTGTAGGTAAAGCTCCAGTTTAAACCACGGGATTTGAGTCGCCTCGGTTTTGGGTTTCTCATGAAGATGTTGAACCTTTTAATATATAGGAACGTATAAACATATTCCTTGGTGATTTTTGTTTAAAAGAATGTCATGAAGGTTCAAACCAAGTTTTTGAGAATATGTAATTAACGTCCTAGTATAGACTTTTCGGAATGAATATGTTATGTCATTTTGTATAAAAGGGTTCTATACGGGACCGGCTTTCGCATATTTTATAAAAGTTTTATTTAGTTTCAAATTATGGGTGATACACTTCTGCTTCGTAAAAACTTTATTTCTAAAACTCTAGTCGTCAAATGCTTTAAATATTTATAAGTTCTCAAGAGATCATTTCCTTATCTATACATACTAATAAATAAAGGTTTTGGTGTGGCACATGTCACTCTCTCATGCCTCTTCATATTGGTTTTCCCGCCTCTCTCTCTAATAAATTCACCACTATCTTATTAAATAATAATGATATTATAAATCTATACTATATAATAAATAAAGGTTTTTATATGCCACGTGTCATCACCATATTCAATCACACTATTCTTTTCCCGCCTCTCTCTCTTATTAAATGCATATTTTTTAATAAATTATTAATTATATTAACAAAACACATTTATTTTAAATTATCCTTTATTATAAAAAAAACTTTGAAATCTAATTATGTAATTTTTATTTTCAATCAAAGAGTAAATGAAAGTCAAATTACATTAAATAGTAATTGGCGTATTTTCGAAACCCAATTATATATTATTTTTACATATTTTGAATTTTGTTTTATATCATTAGTATACAGTAATGCATTTTTACACCTGTAAAATACATAAATAAAAATTGAGAAATTTATGTATTGATATTTTTCACCCGTGTGTATTACACGGGGTCTAAGCTAGTATGTATATATAGGGAAGGGTTCAAATGATAACCAACTTTTTATGTGATAACCACTATTAAACAATCACATAATTTATAAATTATTTTTTCTTTTAATTGTTAAATGAGTATTTAAAGACCGTGAACATATATCTTGAATATAAATACGAAAATGATGAGTCTTACATATACGTACCAAATAATGTTACATATACGTGACACATAGTGTTTACATATATATATATAATATTAACAGAATGATAATTGTTACATATACGTAACACTAAGTTTGAGAGTGGTTTTTATGGTTATCACATAAATATTGGTTATCATTTGAACTTCAACCTATGTATATTTCTTATGAAATGGGTTTACAGCAATCCAAGGACTAGCTTTTGTATCAACAAAAGTTAGTCATGGCAACAGTAAAGGCGTCAAAAAGCAACGCATCGAAAGTGTTGGCCTTGAGGTATTTTTAAATTTTGATTCATTTCAGACGATTCGAGTTTTGTAGTTAAAATTGGTGAATTAGTCTATTTCAAAATCAAATTTTTGAAGATTAATTGTTGATTGACACATGGATTTAATCACAGTTAGGTTTAAGGTTCACTCCTTGTGTTATGAGAATCACATTTAGCACTATGAATTAACATTGATCAAATACTCTTCAAAATGCAAATTGCCACTTCGTAAGCTGCAATCGAAACTTCGCAATCGCGATTTAAGTAATTCTATGAATTTGTTCTTGGATGTGAGTCTCTTTTTCTATCATCTACTTTTATAGATTGTTTCTCACAAAGTTTTTATATTATGTTCATGTTCGTGAACTTTTTGCGTAACAAAATCATGGTGGAATTTGATTTGATATGAGTTTTTATGGATGCAATTACTTGATTGAATGGAACACATCACCCTTCAAAGAATCTAGCCTTTGTTAGATATGAGACGAGTTTTTGTCATTTTTGGTTATTGGTATCTCAATTGCGTGAAACATTTTCATAGAATAGAGGATCAAAAAGATTGGATTTTTATAGAGACATCTATGGTTTGACAAAATTTTGAGTTGGGGATGCAGAACTTGAAGAAAATCAACTAGGGGTGATTGAATGGAACACATCATAATCTAAAGATAGTTTTTAAAACGTTCCTTCATGTAGTTTTTATAATAGATCCTAAGTGACTCATTTAAGAAAATTTCCAAATGTGTTTTCTAATATTTGTATTTTATGGCTGCAGTTTAGACGGATCACTAGAGAAGAAAGACAACTGAAACCGAACATAAAACAAATCAAGAGAACTTAGAACAACAAATACTTTGACCCGTTTGCTAATTTTTATCTAAACAACTCTCAATAATTAAATTATAACCAACATATAAAAAATATAATAACACAAGTTTTAAAAAAAATATATATATAATAACACAATTGAAAAACCACATAACCTGAAACTATTCTAGTGTGTTAAAGGCATGAGCGGCGATAGGTCAATCAAGTATGTCAAATAAAGATAATATTTGGGTTTACAATGTTGATGCGATTCAAGAGAAGATGACACATTTTGTGATTCAAGCGAGTTTTCCGTTGAAGCACTTCGACAACGAGCGTTTGACTCGGGATATTTAACAAACGATTCAACCTCATGTAAGTCGTGCTACCCTTAGACGTGATTATTTAATAATGTGGAAAAAAACTAAAAAAAATTAACTTTAGGATTTGAAAGCATAGAAACCGGTGTTCACTCAACTTGTGATGTTTCTTCGGATCCATACGGTTCACCGTATTCGTACCTTTGCGTTACCGCTCATTGGGTACATCCCGAAACGTGGCAAGTGATGAAAACTACGATCGTTTTTTAATTGTTTGGATATCCCCATACCAGTGAAAATTTATTTTATACTTTAGACAAGGTCATTAGAAATTTAAAATTAGAAAACAAACTTTTTCAATATCATTTGATAATGCCTAGAATAATCGAGTTGCAGTAAACCAACTTATATTACAATATAACCCGAGTTGCGAAGGTATTTTTTCCATAGTCGATGTGTTGCACACGTCATCAACTTGACCGTATAAGATGGTCTTAGTTAAATTGAAAATATAAAAAGATGCTCTTAAACAAATGTTGTATGATCTTTTTAGTGTGACTAAAAAAAGATATGTAGGATATATACAATTTTGTAAACGACAATACCAAATGCTTAGGTCTGAATTGGGGCGTACTACAAGATGGAATTTGACGTTTAACATGTTTGAAAAAAACTATTTCACAAAAACGAAGTTTGTAAATGTTTCATGACCAACTTGCTAGAAACAAAAAGGTTACACCATTTCCGTCATCGAGTTGGGCTAATATTGAACAAGTAACCGATACGCTTCATGTTTTCAAATCTGCAACAACTTACTTATCGGGAGTTTATTATCCCACGATTCCTTTAGTGTTAAAACAAATCTATTTAACGTGTACACAATTAAGTGAATATTCAATGTGAGGCGGAGTATTTTCCAACATGACACCACCGATGAAAGACAAATTTAAAAAATAATTTTAAGAAATGCCTACGGTTATTACTTGTGCCGCCGCATTAAACATTTGCCAACATGTATCGAGAGTTGAAACTTCCCTTGAAAAAATAACTTACGATTTGGATTTAAACGATGATGACCCATTTTATCAAGGTACTTCTAAAACTAAATAAAATAAAGATTTATCAATTATTTTTAATGTTTATCTAGCAAAATATGGTACAACATCTACCATACACGAGTCAATGAGAAATGTATCATCTTCGAGTGGAAGTAGTAGTCGCAATCTAATGTTTAGCTTATATAATACTATAATGAATGAAAATACTAAACGTCAACAGGGTAATACTCCAAGTAGCGAGTTGGGGAGATATATTTGATCAGATTATTTATTCGGTAGAACTCCATACGAATTTAAAAATTTTGATATCTTGGCTTGGTGGAAAGGAAAGGAAAACCAATTTCCAGTCCTATCCGTTTTGACTCGTGATCTACTAACCGTCCAAGCTTCTATGGTAGCTCCGGAAGCTGTTTTTTCTGTTAGTGACAGGGTTATTTCTCCACAAAGAACAAGGCAAATATTTATTTGCTTAAATGATCACTTAGACGTGGCCTTGGTTTAAAAAAGCGCTAGGCGAGGCGAAGCGTTTAGGTCCCAAAATCCGAGGCGCCACGCCTCAAGCGCGAGGCGAGGGCTTCACGTATGCGAGACGCTAAGCTAAAAAAGTAATAAAAAATTTAGTAACATTCTTAAAAACTCCTCCTTTTGAGTAATTTTCACAAAACTTGGAAGAAAAACAACTTCAAAACTGATTTAAGTAAAGGTACATGTGATTTTCACAAAACTTGCAAAAAAACAGTGAAAAAAAGGCAAAAATACATAAAAAAAGGCAAAAATACATGAAGCGCGCCTCACCTCGCCTCGCCCCTCAAGCCTGAGGCGGCGCCTCAGGGCGCTTCATGTATATGGGGCGCCTCACCCATTTGAGGCGTTTTGTTCAGCGCCTCACGCCTTAAGCAGCGCCTCATGGCGCTTTTTTAAACCAAGGACGTGGCGGAACGAATACAACATATATCACTCACTTGAAGGCAAAAACCTTGTAGAATGTGAGATACAAGGATGGAATACAAGGAGGATTGACGGACCCACTTACCGATGAGGAAGTCGCCCTCGGTGATTACCTACAAGCCAGCTCGGGTTCCGGCGAAGACTAAAAATAACGTATTCAAGTTTCTTTTTTTATTACCAGTTTGGCCTCAACCCGGTTTGAGCCCGACCCAAACCGATTCATATAGGGTTGACTCCTTCCATTGCCCAAACTGGTTTTGGTCCGAACCAGTTTGACCCTCAACCCGATTTTGACCTCCTTTGACCAAACCGACTCGATTCATAACCCAAACCGGTTTCTACCCCTCTAGGTACATAATTTTCTCTACTAAGAAATAAATGGAGATTGTTGGTCCATGATTTATCAAATCAAAGAAAGAGAGAATGTTCACTTTTAAGTATCAACAATCAACAATATAATGTTTTTCCCATGAAAAGTAAAAACCATCTCCAATCTGGTAACACATATGTTGGAAGTACAATAGTCAATAGTGACATTCTTCTCAGTGGGCATGATGATGCATGTTTGTTTGTGAAATGTGTCACATGTGTCCATCACTTGCATCTTTACAAGTTTAATAAGCCAAAATACACCCTAATTGAAACAAGACACATATGCTACTGTGGATGTTACTCTTTGGGTCCCAGCATACACACTGAATGTGACCAGTCCAACATAGTGAAAAATCATGTTATGGTTAAAAACAGGGAAACATGAGACAACCTAAAGCAAGTTGTACCTAATAGTTCAGGTACACCTTAAGTTCTTATTAAACATAATAAAATTAAGTTTGTCTCTTAATCCAAGATGATTGAAATAACCACGCGCTAATGATAAATGCAACAAGGGGAAGCGAAAACGACATAAAGCAGCCACGTACTGTTAAGCAACTACTAACCGCGAGTAAACATGAAGTATTTCAACCAAAATATAAAATATCAGTTGGCATCCCGAAATAAATATTCTTAATTTAAGCTTCCATTGGATGATATTCTTAAAGAAATTGGCCACCAGCAAGATCTCCAACACAAATTCCTTACCAAATATGGTGCAACAAGAACTAAAGCTGGTAGTCTTTAAAGGTAACTTGAATTGGAAGACACCCAATAGTCAATCAGTCTCCAAACATTATATTATTCTACTAGGTTAGAAACTCATATATTACACCGGTTAAATAAATCAAACCTGTTGTAAACCAGCAGCTTCTATGAAGATTTATATGTTGGATGTTATCACTCATTTGTGAAATAAGAAATAATTAAGATTTTAAGAGTTATAAATAACAAATAATAAAGATTTTAAGAATTATAAATAACAAATAATGAAAACTTAAGAATTAAAAAATTATATTTTAAGATAAGATATAATTGAAATTTTCTTAAGATTTATTATGTTTTATAAAATATTAGAATAAAATTTAGATATTTAATTATTTAAAATCATTATTATTTAATAGGAGAGGGATGCGAGAAACAAAAATCTAGATTTCACTAGAAGTCGACAGATGATATATGAAGTTATTCATTTATTATAACAAGAATTTGAAGACACTCGATATAGCAAACATCGAGGGGCTGTTTTGTTGACAAAATTCATTGAAATTCAATTGAATTGGAATTTAAAGTCCATTCATTTGCATGTTTTATATTTTATTAATTTTAAGGGGTAATTTTATCATTTTAAGTAGTTTACATTTCAATTCCATTAAATATGTATCAACCAAACAAATTATATATTTTCAAAGAATCCTTTAAATTCCGATTCCAATTCAAAAACATTTCGCGAAGCACACGCCCATCGCAAGCTAGTAATCTATAGCCTAAATGCAAATCCAGTTTCAACTTAATCGAGTAGGTAACTATTCTATCTACAAATAATAAGATCGTATGCTAGCTTCATGTTGCTAATTAGTAACAAGGTACAAACAGGGAAATAGAAGAATACAGTGTTCTGTACAATCTAATCGTGTGATATTCATAATGAAGTGAAATTAAATAGGCTTCAAATGAATAACAAAGGGAAAAAGAACGTGCACCAGTGAATTTTCTTTTTGGCTGTCAATGAACTGTAACTTTAGATCTTTTCCTAGCCTCGCTGTAAAGCACCACTCCCATTATCGTCACGGCAAACCCGGAAATCCCCATAACCGTCACCGGATTTCTAAAAATCAACACAGACACCACCGCAGCAACAGCAGCCTTCGCGTTCCCGAGAACCTGCAACGTCAACGCACTCGTATGCTTCGTCACTAAAAAGTTGGTCAAATTTACCAAATACGCCACCGTAGCATTTCCGATCAGTAAAAACACCATAAACGCATCTCCCTTAACTTTCTCCACAGTTTTCCCCAACACATTTCCTTCGATGTACAAACTAAACGGCAGTAGAATGAATGCTGCCATTGGCGCCATGTATAACAGCAGGTTCATTGAATGAAGCTTTTCCGACTCTGACGTCAGCAACAACCCTTGCACAACCGATTTCAACGCTCTGCCAGCTGTGGAACCCACGCACATAACAAATCCGAACAAATGGAACAACGGCTCGCTGTTACTGGCCAGAACGATGCCGAATACAACCGGCATCAAAGCGAAGTATACTTCAGCTGATTCCTTCTTACAAGTGATTACGAAAGCGAAGATCGCGGTGAAAAACGGCGTCGTTGCTCCGATAGCTTGATTGAATGAAACAGGCAGGTATCTGAGTGAGGTATTTCCACAAACAACAGAGAATCAGAAAATTGCAGACAGAGCGAGTATTTTCAGAAACTGTTTTCGAGATTAGATCTGTTGGAACGGAACGATCTGGAACCATCGGATCGCGATCAGGCTGTAGAACGTGCAGGAGATCGTGTGAAGCATTGTGAGGAAGATCGGATATCTGAAACCGTAGAAGCTGAGGAGGTATTTGTTGAGGAGGAGAACGCCGATGTTGGATAAGTACCATGACGCGATGATCGAAGCGGTTAAGATCGTCGGAGAGACGATTGACGTGATTGATAAGGCCGCGAAGATGTTGTTGCTGGTGCCGTAGCGGACTTCTCCGGTAGGTGTGTTCGGAATGTCGACGGAGGTTTCGAGCCGTGGATTGCTGCTCCGGCGAGTAGTCCATGACTGAGCTTCCACCATTTGACGGTGTAACGGAATTTGGAATTCACAGTTGAAGTGAAGTCGTGTGTGTTAAGATTTGGATTGGATCTGGGAAAATCAAACCCTTATCATAGAACGAAAAGTTTCAAAACCTACCCTGATGTTTGTAGTTTTCACAGTTTATATCTTTAAAACCTCAAGAATTTCAAGCAAAAAGACGATCACTTACTATTAGTTGTCGTAACAGTTTTAAAATAAATCAAACAAACAATCAAAAGTCCATAACCTTAATCCGACATCTTCAAAAACTCTTATGACTTATCCTCGATCATGTCTTTTGAGATGTACAAATTTATCAAATCATGTCTAACACGCTCATCCCAAATCAGTTTGGGTATGCCTCTACTCCTCCCCTCCATAGTAATGGTTCTACAGTTCTAACTGGAGTCATAATCTAACTCATATCACCCCTAATTTTCACTAAAAACTTCATTTCTTATTCGGTAAGTATTAAATATATCATAATGAAATATGAGTCTATTTGATCAACATTCGAGTAAAATGTAAACATATCAATATCATCCTTTAGTAGATTTTGATTATTTTTTGAAGGTTGCCTTCTTCTCATGACGTAAGAGTTCTAACATTGGACCTAAGTTTTATAAACTTTTATCTGTTGAAGATAAGTGAAAAGATTAATCTTTGGGCTTTTAGTTGGATGTTATGAATCAAGAGCTTGAGCACTATCCTTTAGGTTGGTTATAATGTTATGATCTTTAGTTTACAAATTTGGTGTTTTAGTAAAAATAAAAAAAGTCGGAGGTTTTAAATGCAAAAGTCATCATTTATAAAGGGTCATTCTTCTAAATAGAGGTTGGATCGCATTCTACGGGCTGGAAACGTATTAAAGAATAGGAGCTTTCAAATCAAGATTTAACAACCATCACTTCCCACAACATGGTTCAAGAAATGTCGGTGCCACATATACATACATGCCTCATATTTGACTTGGTTGACAATGTTTAAAGAATATAAGGAACTTTTTTTTTTTGGAAAAATACCAAAATGATCATTTTATTTAGGAGCTGGTTTCATGAACATTCTTCACAATAGTCGGCTAAAATTTTCGTGTTCACATTCTTTTTTATAGAGTACGAACCAATAGTGGAATGATACGTGGCCGGCTAAAGCCTTCAAATAGCCGGCTAAAGCCTTCTATTAGCCGGCTGTAACCGTTTAATCATGTTAGCCGGCTAATAGAAGGCTTTAGCCGGCTATTTGAAGGCTTTAGCCGGCCACGTGTCACTCCACTATTGATTCGTACTCTGTAAAAAGGAATGTGGGCATGGAAATTTTAGCCGGTTAAGTTTAGCCGTCTTACCCGGCTATTGTGAATAATGTCCATGGAACCAGCGGCTAAATAAGAATGTCCATTTTGGATAACTTTTTTGGTCAAATGTCTATTTCGGTATTTTTACCTTTTTTTTTAATGAGAACTAGGTTTGAAACCCCGTGTATTACACGGGTTAAATAAATATAATGTTATATACTTTGTAATAAAGATTTACATATTATATATTTATAATATATTACATATTTTTTAATACAAATTCTAGAAACGTTATATGATTATTTTTTTTAACGTTTTATAAAAATAATGAAAGAAATGTTCAATTTAAAAATGTTTTATGTACAAACCTATTTTTTTAAATAGGAAATGTTTTATAAAAATAATTATAGAAATGATTATTATTTAATAGAATAGAGGGGCGGAAAACAAAAAATTATAAAAACAATTAAAGAAGTTTATATAATTAATAGGAGAGAGAGAATGGAAAAAAAGGTTTAGGATACATAGAAGAGTGACAAGTGTTCTATCAAAACCTTTATTTATTATATAGTATAGATTGGTTTGGTCACCACATGTTTCAATATTTTTAATAATTAAAATTTCTTAATAATCTAAAACTTCTATTTATTATATTTTTTTAAGAATGTATAATATATTAATATATTAGGTTTCAACACGGATAAAGGTATAAAATGGATTTTAGAAAATCATTTAATATCATATCTCTCAATCTAGTGAAAATTTTTGTAATCAATCATATATCCGTCTTGTTACCCGCTTGAATGTTTTGAGTTTCAGATTTTCTAATCGGGTTTTTTTACGCTAACGGATTACTCCGACTCTAGGAATTCCATGAAGAACAGAGGATTAGGAACATAAATTTCCATCTTTGTTTATTCAAATATTCATTGTAGTTTTTAACTTTTTATCATTTAAAGATCCTACTATGAATGGGTTATTTAATTTCCTAGTATGTTGTTTCACTTTATCTGATCAATAAAAAAGTGTTTAAGATAGTTTAATGGAAATTACAAATTAGGTTGCTGTGGGGTGCAGTCTATTAGGTTTTTATGAACTTTCTACTTTGCTAACTAAAATTATAAACTAATTTTAAGAAATAATATAAAAAAATACATATTTTTGTAGTTGCATTATCTTTTATGATTTTTGAAGTTTTCATTATTCTTTTTTAAAACAACGATATGAAAACCTATAAAATCATGTTTTATATCTGAATGAGAAGTGCATAGATTTTTAACTATAATGCAAGACACTCATATCTTATAACATTTTTTATTATGTAATTTGAATAATTTCTTTAAATTTTTAATGAATGTGTTGTGAACTCATATTGACACAACCAGAGATAATCAAATTAGGAACTAAGCAACTGTGGTTCTATTGATTTAATGGAATGATTACACTGACAAATCAAATAACACAGAATAGAGGATGATAATTCAGAGGTTATAGATTAGGGCTGTTCACGAACTGAACCGAGCGGAACTTTGCTCGTGCTTGGTTCGTTTACAAATCGAACCGAGCCGATTGGCTCGTTTACAACCAAGCAGAAAATCGAACGAGCATTATCCAAGCATTAAATTTTCTGAGTGAACGGCGAGTGAGCGGCGAGTGATTTGGACAACCCTACTGTGTAGTTTGTCCTTCGAATTGTAGAGCCGCAAAAGTTGCTCGTCGCTCGGCGTCGCTGATCGTGAGCTAACCGAGCCGATCGGCTCGTTTACAAGCAAGCAGAAAATCGAACGAGCATTATCCAAGCATTAAATTTTCTGAGTGAACGGCGAGTGAGCGGCGAGCGATTTGGACAACCCTACTGTGTAGTTTGTCCTTCGAATTGTAGAGCCGCAAAAGTTGCTCGTCGCTCGGCGTCGCTGATCGGCTGACCAAGAGGGAGAGACGATTTAAGACTTGAATCGCAGAGCCGCAAAGACTGCTCGTGCGGGTGACGTCCGATTAGGGTTAGAGATTTTATGCAGAGATGATTTGAGACTTGAATTGAGGAGAAGGCTTTGAGCGTGAACTAGTGAAGTAACGTAATTACTAAAGATGTTTTTTTTTTCTTTTTAGGCTTTAAGTTTGGCTACTTTTGAATCACTATAAAAAGTTCCATAATGGATTGGACCAAAAGAGTTATTTATAAATGTATAAAATATTAATTCATTAATTATATATATATATATATATAAATTAAAAACTAATTCGAGCCAAACCGAACGAGCAACGAGCGAGCGTACCTTTGCTCGTGCTCGGTTCATTTACAAACCAAACCGAGCCGATTGGCTCGTTTACAAACCGAGCCGAAATCGAACGAGCATATTTCCGAGCATTTTTCGAACGAGTTCGAGCGAGTTTCGAGCGTCGAACATTTTGGAGAGCCCTATTATAGATTAGGGATGGGAGGAAGAACATCACACACACATATATCATATTCGTTCTCCCTTTACTCTCGTCTATCCGACTTATATCCGGCCATGATTCCTTACCCACTCCCACGGATCCATTCAACTTGTTGGGCTTCTTGACTGGGCTTGTTAGGATGAACTTACTAATATGATTCATAACAGAATGGCACAACATTTTAAAATATAAATTGATCGGTGACTTTTAGTAGGATTTAAACCGTTACTTTCACACACTCTTCTCTTCTAAGTTATGACCAAAACGTAATCCAAAGAATCTACATAACGTTGTATACAATAATTAACAACCAAATTCCCAATTCGAGATTTCAATTTGATGTTTACTGGTGCAATACATGAAAGTATTCACCAATTAGCAAAATTAAATTAATACATTATAAACCAGTCTAAGACATTTGAAAATTAAGTGTTTTTTTTCCAAAATTTAGTAAAGACACGACTAATTTCATTCAGGTGAAATGTTAGTTATTTACTAATTTCAATTAGTTTTGAGTGTAAATCATATTAGGTTCTTGACACAGTGGCAAAAACGAGTGAAAGTCTAAAAATAATAGTTCGATTTCAAGAAAAATGTCATAGAATAGCAAACAAGTTTTAAAAGTGTTCCAATTAGATCACACATGCATTTTTTATCCAAATTGGGTCACTAAACCTTCAAATCAAGCTATCATCGAAAAACGAAACGTGTCAAGAAATAAATGGAGGAGAAGATGTGTGGGTCGGGATTTCCAATATATGTAATTTTATTAAAAAAAACTAAAAAACATGTTAATTATATTAAAAAATAAAAAATAACCTAAAATCCACGTCACCATTCCACATCAGCATAGAAAAAAAGAAAAAAAATTATTCCTAATTGAAACAAAAAAAACATGTTAAAACCTATAATTTAAATAAAACATGAAAAATGAGTAACTTAATTGGAACACTTTTTAAACTCGAGTGACCGAATTTGAACACTTTTAAAGCTTTCTTACTATTCTGCAAAGTTACCCATTATAATTATAGTTTTGCTTCAAGTTCTTTTGAAATTACATGAATAATGTTCATTATTTACTCAATCATACCAAAGAAAAATCCGTAGCAAAAATGGTTCAAACCCAGATCTCCCGTGTGAAATCCTAGATGACCAACCACTATCACGTGGTTGAAGTTGAGTGCTATGAGCACTATTCATGCCGTTGCTTTTTATTATGTATATTTTGAAATTACATGAATAATCTTCATTATTTACTCAATCATACAAAAAAAAACCGTAGCAAAAATGGGTCAAACGTAGAACTCCTGTGTGAAATCATAGGTGACCAACCAATATCACTTGGCTGAATTTAAGTGGTATAAGCACTATTCATGCCGTTGCTTTTTGTTACATATATAATTCTTAAATGAATATCAATACTTTAATCACCAAATATATGAATTTAAGATTAAAATTAAAAACCATAATTCTTAAAAGTAAAAAAAGAATACCATATTATCGTATTTACAAAATATAAATCCAAAAATATAATATATTAAAACTAAAATCATGATAAATAAGAGCATCCCAGCCCATTTGGTATACTCATCCTTTTCTTATAATATAGGGGAAAAATTTAGAAAAACACTTCAAAAACTCCTCCATCTGATTCACACCGTATCCTGTTCTCGCCCAACCACCTTCTCTTCTTCCCCGCTTGTTCTCCCCTTGCAAACCAAATTGAATTTTTGATAGAATCACCATCCCATTTTGTCGATCTTACCCAAACCCTCAACCTAAACATTCGTTCTCATAATCAGATTCGATTTTGGGCAGAGCTGCAACATCGCTCCCAAGGTTCGTCACTATAAACCCTAAAAATCGTGCTTCTTTGCTTCCCTTTTTGTAGTTATCAATTGATGATGTTTTCTGTTTGATTAGGGTTTATGGAAATAGAATTGTTGATTTTATTTGGATTATACTTTGGGAAGATAGGAATGGGTTTCATTGTAGTCTCAGATATTATTGAATTTTGAACAATATGTGTTCTGCATTTTATTTGGAACACATAACCAAACATAAACTTGATTGAAAGAGGCAGTGATGGTTCTCTTGTTGAATTTATGGTCTCAATTGCTTGTTTGTAGTTGTAAGATTGTGAGATTGTTGTTGATTTGGTGGGTTCTCAACTGTGTGCATGGACTTTAATTTTGGAAAGAAAAGAGGTGATGCACTAGGGTTGTGCTTATGAATCGTATTTGTTATTATAATCGTTTTTTGAGATGCTTGTTTGATTCTTGAACAGTGGGGTTTACAAAATTTCAGTTCTTTCTTCAGTTTCAAGTCCTTTTGATGCAAATTTGTCAATTTAGATTGCTGCAGGTTAATAATAGAGAATAAAAAAAAGGTGTTAAAATTATGTGATCTTTAGGTTTATAATGATTCTGGATCTGAACCAATTGTTAGGGTCATGGAACTGCAGAGTTATGCATTCTTTTTCTTTTCTAAACACATTTTTGGTGCAGGGCCAAGATGGAATTAGTTGATTATAGTAACAATTCATTTAACATAGTTAATGCTATTATAGATAGTTCAAACTGGTTTATGCTTTGTAGTTGCTGAATTAGTTGATTATAGTTACTAAATTCATGTGTATTTAAGGTGCTTTTTGTACAGTTCACTTCCTACATCACATGTTGATTACAATTGATCATGTTTATACAGTAATAATAATGTGGTGCAGGTTGCCTATACAATAATAAGTTAAGAACTGTTATTGGGTTAGGTTGTATCTTTTAGGTAAGGCCTTTGATCAAAGGTAATATACATTTTCATCATTTTTCTTTCATGATGTTCTATTCATTTGGATTTCATTGTGATATTAAGCGTCGGCTTCGAAGCGGATCTTAAAAAGAGGTCGAGAATCTTTGAAAGGTAACATTTTATTTTTAATTGCATTAACGTGGAACCTTTTTGCATTCGTTTTTTTCTTGATAATAAGACAAAATAGTTTATAGTTAAGATTTTAGATGGAAGAAAGAGAAAGAAATAATAAAAAAAGAATATAGAGATAAGGATAAAGAATGGGATGTGGGATGTTTTTGAAAAATGAAATATAAATATAAGGGATGGTGATTTTTAGTTAAATTATATGGATAAGGATAAAGAACCCACTGGGAATGCTCTTATATACAGTCCATTTTATGAAATTAGGCTCACTGTTTTCCGTGTTATCGGTTATCACTTACCGGAGAGAAGAACGAAGTAGCGAACCTTCGGAGGGAAACAGACAACGGCCATGGATTATGGTCGTAGGAGCAAGCAAACGGCTTCTGAGTATTCGTTATTTGCACTTGGCTGAACCTGTGAGGTGCTGCTGCTCTTTTAATTTTTGGTATGTAAAATTTCTGCGATTTTGATTTTGCTTTCGATTTCGTTTTATCGCCAATTAGGATTACAATTTGTTTTTTGGTTATATTATGGTTCTGAGTGTATAGTGTTTGGAGATTGGATTTATCCAGTGGATTAAGCATTAGGGTTTGCACTAGTTGTATGAATGTTAAAAAACTTCAACTTTCATGATTGAAGCTTGATACTCTGAATTAGGATAGGTATTGCAGATGTGTTTGTTAAAAATCATATGCTGAAACTAGGTGCTTTGATTTATTTTACTAAAAAATAAAAATTACACATATCTTAAATCTTCTTGCTTGTATATCTAACATCAAAAGGATCATGATGTGTGCTATCATAATTAGGCCTGTAAACGAACCGTATTCGTTCGTTTAACTTTAACAGAACAAACGAACGGACATGAACAATTAAACGAATGGATTTTCTTGTTTGTATTCGCTCATTAAGAAAATGAACATGTTTCTGTTCGCTTAGGTTCGTTCGTCAATATTATAAATAACCGGTTCACAAACATAAACTAACACAAACAAATATAAACCAATACTGATTAAAAGTAAACGTGAATATCCAAATTAAAGCATAAAATCCAACATTTAAAAAGTAAACAAAGAAATCGAAACAAATGGTTTTAGAATATGAAAATCATATTGGTTTTAAATTAGTATTAGTAATAAATAAATTTGAATGAATATTTAAACTAATGAAAGTAAATGAACGGATATGAATGAAAGTAAAACAAACATTCATGAACACAACTGAACGCACAGGATATGTGTCCATGTTCGTTTGTTTAATCAAATGAACAAATGATGGTGTTCATGTTCGTTTGTTTATTAAATTAGTGAAATTCCTGCCGAACGCTTCATGAACGTTCGGTTCGTTTACAAGCCTAATATAATATCAGGATTCTGAATGCGCAATCTTTAGGGACGAATATTTAACATCACCTTTCTGACCATGTTAGTTGTTGTTTAATTGAATAAGGTAATACCGTTACACGTCAAATTGACATTTTCAGTTGTACAATGTAGGTCAAATGGCAAAACAAGGTCAAACATTCTTTCTTGAAGAATGGCTTAAGACAAATAGTGGTGCCATCAACAATACTAACGTTACACAATCTACACCTCAATCAGCTCGAGCCATCATCCAAGCATGGGCTGATCTTAGGGAATCACTCAACCAAAAATCATTCTCTCAACAACATTACCATTCTTTACAAACCCTGATACATTCGGGAAACTCTCTTTATGTTGCTGATCCACAAGTTAAACTTGTAATTTCTATTCTATCAGCATCATACCTATCTTTACCATCTGAATCGTATCCACTTTTTCTCAGGCTTTTATATATATGGGTTAGAAAATCATCTAAACCTTCTCTTGTACTTGTTAACTCTTCCATAAACGTCATCCTTCAACTATTTTCATCTCAATCTGTCACTAATAAGAGTGCGTTGTTCTTCACTGAAGGGATTCTTCTTCTTGGTGCTTTTACTTTTGTGCCTTCGACATCTGAAGAGACAAGAACACAATGTTTGAATTTGTTATGTAAACTACTTGAACAAGATTACAAGTTGGTTTCTTTGTTTGATGATCTTGTCCCCAGCGTACTTGCTGGAATGAGTTACGCTCTATCATCGTGTGGGAGTATTCATTTTATTCAAATTCTTGATTTTCTTTTTGGAATTTGGAATAAAGAAGGCGGGCCCTCTAGTAGTGTATCGCATGGTTTAATGGTATTGCATCTTGTTGAATGGGTTCTTTATAACTGTATCCAATCACAGTCATTCGAGAAAATTAGCACTTTCTCACGAGAGATTCTAGAATCTTCCAATGCACGATATGCCCCGTTTTCTGTTGTCATGGGTGCAGCAGGAGCCCTGCGGGCCTCAAATAGGTCCATATCTTCCGGTCTAATGGAATTAAGAAGTTCTGCTGAAAAACGAATTGAAATCATTGCTCATGATTTGATTTCTAAAAATGTAAATGAAGTTAAAGACAGTGTTCTGCTTCAATGTATATCATTAGCTTTAGCTCGAAGCGGTGATGCTCTCTCTAGGGATTCTTTTCTTCTTTGTCTTGCTTCAGCATTACTGACTGAAATCTTTCCTTTAAGGCGGTTTTACTCAAAGGTTCTTGACGTTCATATCAATTTTAGTAACATCGCGGTTCATGAAGTTAAAGAACATTTGCAAAGTGTCGTTTTTAAGGAGGCAGGAGTGATAACTGGTGTTTTCTGCAAACAATATTCCCAAGCCAATGAAGGTAGTAAAACAAAAGTGGAGAATCTTATATGGGACTTCTGTCAAGATGTTTACATGTCACACCGCCAGGTGGCATTGATGCTTCAAGGGAAAAATGAAGAGTTGATTCAAGATTTGGAAAAAATAACTGAACCTGCGTTTCTTATGGTCGTCTTCTTTGCTTTGGCTGTCACTAAACAAAAGTTATCCCCTAATATTCCTAGAGATATCCAGCTGGATATATCAGTGAAGATATTAATTTCGTTTTCTTGTTTGGAGTATTTTCGACGGATGAGATTGTCTGAATACATGGATACAATCAGGGCCGTTGCTGGAAGTGTTCAAGAAGACCATATGGCTTGTGTTTCTTTCGTTGAATCCATACCTTCATATGGTGATTTGACCAAAACTCATGGTATTAAATCTTTACAATAAAGTATTGCATTTCTATTTGATTCTTAATTACTTATTTTAATCCTTGTTTTTTGCTTTATAGTATCTTCAAACAAAATGGAGTTTACATGGTCTAAAGACGAAATGCAGACTTCTAGAATCTTATTCTATTTGCGTGTGATTCCGACTTGCGCAGAATGCATACCAACTTCCGTGTTCAGACAGACTGTGGCTCCCATTCTTTTTCTGTATCCCCGATATCTAATTTTAATACAACTATTTAAAAAATGTTATTTCTTAACTCATATTTGATAAAAAGTGATAGTTACTCATAGATATATATAACTTAACACACGCGATGCTAGATACATGGGACATCCAAATGGGAAAGTGACTCGAGCCTCACATTCAACATTTGTGGCTTTCATTTCTTCCGGGAAAGATGATGATAGTGAACGAGTTCTGTTAAAGGAGCAACTTGTTTACTATTACATGCAGAGATCATTAGAGGTATCTAAACTAAAATTACTTAAACAAACAAATAAATGTACACAATATAGTCCCACTCATAGCCGAGCTATTGGCAGGGTCGGGAGGGTGTGATGAGGGCAAACCTTACCTCTATCCCAGGGGATAGAGAGGCTGCTTCCTTTGAGACCGCCCGCTCTCTCTCTCTCTCTATATATATATAGTATAGTAATCCAGGTAGCATAAACTAAAATTACTTATAACCAGTTATGGTTTTCTTATTTTTTATTTAAAATGGTAGGGATATCCGGGTGTAACCCTGTTTGAAGGTATGGCATCTGGTGTTGCTGCTTTGGTTCGGTATCTTCCAGCCGGAAGCCCTTCAATTTTTTACTGTGTTCACTGTCTTGTGGAGAAAGCTAGCAGCCTATGCGGTGAATGGAAAGAATTGAATGATGAGCTGGAGCCTTGTAAGAAGCTTCTAGATTTACTACTTAGACTTCTCTCATTGGTTGATATACAGGTAAACCTACAGAAAGTACTCTTTTTATCAACTTTGACTTTTGTGGTCAAAATGACTTCTGTTTTGACTTTTTTGGTCAAAATGCCTTCAGGTATTGCCAAGTTTAATGAAGCTGTTGGCACAGTTGGTTGTGCAACTGCCAGAAGATGGTCAAAACATGGTACTAAACGATTTGTACGCTCAAGTGTCTGATTCAGATGACGTTACACGCAAACCAGCACTTGTTTCTTGGGTGCAGTCTTTATCTTACCTTGCCTCTCAAGCTACAATCAATAGCGCACCCAAACAGGACCCGCAACTTGAAAAATCTGGTGCAAAATCTTGGAGTAAAGGCAGATTGGTCGGCTTGAATAGGATTTTTGCACGAATTTAAGAGGGGTTTTTTAGTCTTTTTAAGAGTTCAATTCCCGACGCTGAGACAACTTGTGAAGCCAAGTCTCTTTTTTATAGGTTATGTTGTTGTGACATCTGAATTAGTTTCTGAATAATTGGTGTCATGATCATTTGGTGGTCATGTGGAGTATATTAGAGGTGTACAAATCGGGTTTCAAACGAAACCGGTTCGGGTTTAAAACCGGGTCGGGTTGGGCAAAACCCGCTTGGACCGGGTCGACGTCCGAACCGGTTCGGGTCACGAACCGGGTTCAAGGATAATCGAACCCAACCCTACCAAACCGGATCGGACCGGGTTGAGGACCGGTTCGGGTCCCAAACCGGTTTACCCGGATTTTTTTTTAAAAAAAACCGTTACTTTTTTAAAAAATTAACCGTTAAAGATATTAACTTAACTTAAAAATTACAAAACATACAAGATAAAGTTTAGAAATTACAAAACAAATAATTAAAAGTTTACAAATTAAAAATACATTAAATATAAAAGTCTTCTTCGTGGATATATTAAAAATCCGGGTAGTCGGTACTAGTCGGATCCTGAACTCCCTCGTAGGAGGTCTTCGCCGATTGCTTCAATCAATCCTCCTTCCACCTCGTCCTCGTATATCTCTCCCTCGACTTCGAGTTCGCCTTCAAGGGAAGATATATGTTGTATTCTTTCCGCCGCGTCCAAGTAATCTTTTAAGCAAATGCACGTTTCCACCGATGGCGGAGTTAGTCTTGTTCTTCGTAAAGAAACAACCTTGCCACTAACAGAAAAAGCAGATTCCGAAGCTACCGTAGAAGCTTGGACGGTTAGTAGATCACGGGCCATAGCGGATAGGACGGGAAATTGGTTTTCCTTCCCTTTCCACCAAGCCAAGATATCAAATGTCTCAAAATCATGAGCATTCATACCGGTTAAAAAATCCGAACCGATATATCTACCTAATTCGCTACTTGGGGTATTACCCCGTTGACGTTTACTATTTTCATTAAGTATAGTATTAAATAAGTTTAACATTGAACTCCGACTACTACTTGCACTTGATGGAGCGTTTCTAAATTGCTCATGAACGGTAGATGTTGTACCATATTTTTCAACATAAACAGTAAATAAAGTAGACAAATTTTGTGTAAAAATAGTTTTTGCTCTATCAGTTAAAAATACGTCTTCTTGGTATAAATCCAAACCGTAAATTATTTTTTCAATTAAAGTTTCAACACCCGAAACATTTAAGCACGGGTTTAAGGCGGCGGCGCAAGTAATAATCGGAGGCATTTCTTTAAAATATTTTTTAAATTTCTCTTTCATTGGCGGTATCATTTCTTTAAATACGCCGCCTCGCATGGAATATTCGTTTAATTTTTCGACCATTAAAAAAAGTTGATTTAAAACCAAAGGACTTGTGGGATAGTAAACTCCCGATAAATAGGTTGTAGCGGTTTTAAAAATATGGAGCATATCGGCTACACCTTCAATGATACCCCAACCCGTTGTCGGAAATTTTGTTACTTTTTGGTGCCTTGCTAGTTGGGCATGAAACATTTGCAAACTTCGTTTTTGTTGAATGGCTTTTTCGAACATGTTACACGTTGAGTTCCAACGTGTTGAAACGTCCCAATTTGGACCTAAACATTCGGTTTGCCCGTCTTTACAAAATTTTATATATCGATGATATCTTCTTTGACTTGTATGAAAAATGTCACGCAACATTTGTTTAAATTGATTTCTAACATCGTCAATGTGTTTAAGACCATCTTGCACAACTAAATTAATAATATGTGCAACACATCGGCTATGGAAAAAAATACCATTACAAATCGGGTTATATTTTAAAATAAGTTGGTTTACCGCGATGGTATTATTCGAGGCGTTATCAAACGATATTGAAAAAACTTTTGTTTCTATTTTAAAAGTTCTTATAACTTTGTCTAAAATATAAAATAAATTGTCACCGGTGTGGGGGTATGCAAAAATATCGAACGCAATAGTACGTTTCATCATTTGCCAACTTTCCGGATTTATCCAATGAGCGGTAACGCAAATGTAAGAATCCGGCAAATTGTGGGGAGCCGACCAAACATCACAAGTTAAACTAATACCGGTTTTTAAATTTTCAAATTCATTTATTATTTCTACTTTAGCTTTTTTCCACATATTTATACAATCTCGTCTAAGAGTAGCACGACTTACATGAGTATAGCGAGGTTGGAGCGTTTGTTGAATAAGCCGAGTCAAACGCTCGTTGTCAAAGTGTTTGAAAGGTAGACTCTCTTGAATCACAAAATGCGTCATCCTCTCCCGAACCAAGTCAACATTATACGCAAAAATATTACCTTCGTTTGTCATACTTGTTTGACCTTGCGAAGCTTGAGCCTTTATAACCGAACAATAGTTTTTTTCAATGTGATTCTTCAAAGTTGTGTTTGCGTCTTTTCCAAAAAAATGTCCGCACAACTTGCATCGAGCCTTATGACCACCATTCGACATTTCGCATAAATCGAAATGTTGCCAAACATTGGGATTCCTTGTTGTAGGAATAACCCGCACAACCGTGGGAGCACTAACACTTTGAGAAGCACCAACAATATTAGATTGTTGAGATTCGTTTGCCATTTTGAGAGTTTCGACTTTCGAGCGTGAGCGTTTTTGAGAAATAAGAACGTTTTTGAGAAATGAGAGCGTTTTGAAATTGTGTGGTTGAACCAATACAACCCACTCCTATTTATACAAGTTATAGGGGCTCCAAAATACAAAAAAAACAAAAAAAAAGGTCATATAGCCGTTCCAACGGCTATAAAGCCGTTAAAATCGAAAATCCCAACGGTTCGAACCGGTTCCGAACCGGTTTGAGAACCGGGTCGGGCCCGAAACCGGTTTGAGGGTGAAACCGGTTCGGGTCGGGTTAAGAACCGGCCTCCAAAATTTTTTTAAAAACTGGTTACACACCTACGGGTTTGGATCGGGTCTCGAATCGGGTTGGGTGAAACCGGTTTGGTCGTGAAACCGGTTCGGGTCGGGTTCCGGTGACCCGGTTTGAAACCGGTTTTTTTGCCCACCTCTAGAGTATATTATGTATTATATTTGTTTTTTTTTTAATTTGTTACATATGAAATGTAAATAATGTTGTATTTTAATTTGTTGCATATGAAATGTAAATAATGTTGTATGGTTCAAATCTATACCTTATATTTTGTGACATCACATATTTTGTGCATTTGCATATTTTGTGCATCATCTTTTTTTTATAGAACGAAGAATTTCTTTACTTCTGTGGGATTTGAACCCAGGACGTTCAAACCTAGGTGTTTCAAGAGGCTTCGCCTCTACCAGTGGACCACCAACCCCAGTGGTTTTGAGCATCGATGTCATTAACAAAACTTGTTTGCATCACCGATGAAGTTACAAATGGATCATTAAGTCACAGAGTACGGATAATAATTGACACACATGATTACCTTGTATTTTGTTGTTTAGTCATTGACGATGTATCCGATAATTGAAGGGTACGAATCCATAATTGAATCTCCAAAGCTCACGCTATGACTATGGAACCTACAATTTAGGAGGGCTCCCCACCCCTTTTGGTACCGCAAAAAATCCAAAAAAATGGGATGATTATGTTATGTCGATTGATTCCTGAAAACTTTAACATTTATTTATTTATTATTATTATTATTATTATTTTTTAATATTTAATTTTATTTTTCTTAAATATTTTGAGCTTGTTAACTAAAAAAAAAACTAAATGCACAGTTTTATTTATTTTTTTTATCAACATTTTGATATGTCAAAATAAGTATTTTTTGAGCTCGTAAACGGCTTTATTAAATGATTTAAAAGGTTATGTTTAAATGATTATGTTTCAACGACTATGTTTAAACGACTATATTTCAACGGCTATGTTTAAACAACTAAATTTATGTAATTTTTTTAAAATTTTTTAGTTAATGAAATGTTTTTGTTATTATATTTTTCAATATTAGTTATTTTTAATTTTAATTAATGGCAGGGAAGCACTCCCTCCACCCTAAAGATGGTGTTGGACATCAATTTTTCCCAATAAATTTTTTAACTTTTAACCCCATGAGTTGAACAGTAAAGAAAAATTAGAAAAAGGTTAAGTTCGTTTCAATTAGGTTAAATGAACAAAATATTCAGTGAACCGTTCGGTGAGAAGTTCGTTTATTTAGTAAACGAACGAACATGAATGCAATTTTTATTCATTTAATTATAGAAGGAACATGAACACATGTTCCGTTTCCGTTCGTTTATTTAGTAAACGAACGAACATGAATGCAATTTTTATTCATTTAATTATGCGAAGGAACATGAACACATGTCCCGTTTGTTTATTTGCGTTTGTTCATTTACGTTTGTTTATATTCATTCACTTATGTTCATTTAAATATTAATTCAAGTTCACTTATTACTAATATTAATTTAAAATAAATTTAATTTTTATATTTTAAAACCCTTATGTGTAAATTTAAAATTTAAAATCAATTTGATATTGTTGACATTTTTAAATGTTGGATAAAAATATTATGATATTTTATAAGTGTAAATTCAAATTTTAAAATCAATTTGATATTATTGACTTTTTGAAATGTTGGATATAAATATTATGATATTTTAAACGAGTTGTTAAAACTTAAAAGTGAGTTTGTTAGGCATGTTGAATACAAGTATTTTAGTGGTGCGGTGAACATGGATCAACAAAGGGTGCTGCTATACATACCCCCTCCTCCTATTTTACTTGTAGTTATCATTGTATATATGATCGTTATAACTTATTATTAATCATTTTGATTTTCTTCGATAATTGCGAAGAATGATGGAAGGAAGAAGAAAGAAATTTTGGAGTATACAATAAGTATGTTTGCTTGGGTTGAAAAGTTTCAAGATTAGAAGATGTTGACGATAGAGATTAAGTAGTTAAGCAAAAACATATAATTATTAATCATCTTGAAGTGTTAGCAACCGCAAGAATATTAAAAGAATAAACATTGTCGCTGAATTATTTGATTTGGTGAATGGGTCTCGTTTACATGTAGATTTAGTATAAAGAATAGGAAGCAGCGGATATTGTTCCAAGTGATGTATTGGCTGGAGTGAAAATATGATGAACACGATGTAGCGATGATTTATGGAATTATAAATATTCAATAAACTTCATTCAGATTTTTCTAGTTTGGATTTGAAGGGCTTCAATGATGAATGGAATTAAAATAATAATAGAAAGAATTAAAAAAATATTAAATAGTTAGTAAGAAAATATAAAATAGTAAGTAATGATGAAAAAATAAGAGGGAAAAAAAATCTTGGGCTCACATAATTGATACGTTATGAAATCAATTACTTATTCATTAGTTATAAATTACTAATTGATGGGGAGAATTACTCGATGATTGGCGATATGAAAACAAAGGGCAGAATTTTTGAAGACTTTATTTGATTATTTTATTTTAAAAATCCTGATGGTGATTGCTAAAGAAATCAAAAGTAGGAAGCTTAGCATTGAAGAATAACCAATCACGGAGTTACAACTAACCAAGTTGCTGATGACCGTGTTGATGTCAACCGACCCCAACTGTTACCGTTGAGGGTGATACCGGTTGCTGCTGAGGAGGACAACGGTTGGAACTAGATAACGGCTCAAGCACTGACTAATGAGGAGCAATAGATAGCACTGATGATCAGTTCCCACAAACTATGGCTAATTGACAAATTATTCTATTCTTGGTTCAAGGTTAGCGGAGACTAGTTGTTAGTAACAAAGGTTGGTTGTAATGAAATCAGGAGTTGCCACTGAAATGTTAAGTTACCAGTGAAGATTTCTAATGCAATTACAAACGGGAAGTAACAGTGTGAACTTGCCATTGCTAAGTTGTATTCATCAGTTCAGGGGGAGATTATTGAGGTAAAAACTCAATCATTTGGAACTCATGAATACAATCACTAATGAAGAACATGCCACATCCCAAGCAAGTTATCATAGATGAAGATTTGTCACTGCTCGGGCAAGAAAGAACTAATCAGAGTGTGCCACTGCTGTTGATCAGTTTCACGGATGAGGATGTTGTCACTTATGAGGATGTGCCACATATGAGATTTGCCATTTGTGAAGATAAACAAGGATGAAGATATTCAAGAGTTGAATAATTAAATTATTTATTTTCCTTGTTAGTACCATAAAAGTTAGAGATGATGGAGCTTATAAATATAAAACTATCGAAGTGTTTTATCATTTTTTTATGAAACCCTAATTAGTTATCATGTAATTCCCACCCTTGGAACACTGTTTCAAGGGTGGATGGTCAAAAAGTGTTATTCGTTTGTTATCAATATAACCTATGCCGATTGATGATATTATTCTTCGTTCATCCTATCTTTGTTCTTTTATCTCATATACCCATCTCTATATACAAATTGAAAAGCAAGGTTCCAAATGTGTGTAGTTATTATTCCGCTGCAGATCTCAACAAATGGTGATTCGATCCTAACTGGTGGTATCAAGTGGTGATCACTGGTTTTCACAGTTTCAACCGACATTAAGGTCTTCTCGATCTAGGCGACCCATAACTTATGATGACTTCGTGACTTACCTTCATGAGAACGACTTTGATTTCGGTAAAATTGATGACCCAACTACATTCAAAGAGTCCATGAATAGCAACCAATCAGCTCAATGGTTTAGTGCCATGAAAGATGAGTTGAAATCAATGAAAAATAAATAATGTTTGGACAATTAATGTATTACCAAAGGGTGTTAAGCATGTAGGTTGTAAGTGGGTCTACAAAACTAAATTAGACCCAAATGGAAGCATTGAACGTTATAAGCACGTTTGGTTGCAAAAGGGTATACCCAAAGGAAAGGAATTGACTATCATGAGACATTTTCTCCCATGTCAAAAAAGGTTCACCTATGAATAGTCATGGCCTTAGTAGCACATTTTGACGTAGAGCAAATGTACGTTTAAATTGGGTTCCTCAATGGAGATTTGCATGAAGATGTGTTCATAAAACAACCCGAAGGTTTTGAGCCTAAAGGCAAAGAACACATGGTATGCAAGTTGAATAAGTCAATTTATGGGTTGAAGCAAGTGTTTCGACAATGGTACATCAAATCAAGAAAATTAAAAAATCTTGTATTCTGATTTAATTGGGACTTGTATACTTGATATTATATGTAAACGTAATCATTCTACATTAACGGGTTGTAAATGTGATGTAATAAAGTTGAAACGAATATATCACAAAAAAGTTGTAAACGGTTAAAATGAGTCGCTAAAATAAAAGAGAAAATGAACATATAATAACATAGGGAAACAGTGAATATATGAAAATTGACACAACTATATATATATATATATATATGGAGACCGTTATGGGTTTGATAACATATCAATTATGCTTTTAGAATAGTTAAAACCGATTGCATGATCTCTTCACCAATCTATGCACTTATTTCCACAAAACAATGTAACAAAAATAGTTTTACAGCCACAATTTGATAATTAAAACTGAAATGTTTAGTCAAAATTTTATGAATAAGTTGGTACTCTCGTAGATACCAGATCTTTTCTCCAATATATATGGCAGGCATGTCACTATTAAAAACGTGCAACATGTCCCGACAATCACTACAAGAAATCTTAGCAGTTTCGTCGAGACAATCTCGACGACATGTGTCGTCGAGATAGGGCACCCAAATACGGCGACATGTCGTCGGCGATGGTCCCAGTCAATTTTTTTGACTATTTTCACCTTTTCTCGACGACATGTCGTCGGCGATGGTCCAGCGGGAAAAAGTGAAAAGTTTTGGCGCTCATCGGCGACATCTCAGGGCAGTCTCGACGACATATAATGGCAGTCTCGACGACATGTCGTCGCAATTGCTCATTTTAATTTTTTTTTCTTTTTTTTTGTCAGGTAGAATTTTAATTGTTTTTTTATTTAAAGGAAATACCTAGTCTCGACGACATGTCGACAAGATATGTGTGATTTAAAAAATTATTTTTATTTAATAATTAAATTAAATAAAATAATTAAAAAAAGACCCAATCTCGACGACATGTCGTCGAAACTGGTCTTATCTACGCAGGAAACTCTTTTTCCTCCTCAATTCACCCCCTTTTTCTCTCTACTCTTTCTCTCGGCTTTCAACATTAAATCCGACCATTTTACTTGAAAATCCACCATGCTCCACCCCACCACCACCATTACTCATCTTCTTGAAGTGATAAGACTTTATTTCGACTTTTTTTTTTTAGTAATTTTCCATTATAATTGAAAATTTTTAATATAAATCTTGTATAGGTGAGGGTTTTAGTTAAGTGAACGGATTAGAAGCTAGATTGAGGCTTATAAGTATATTTTTGTTAAATTTAGTTTTGTATAGTTGTTTTAATTGTTATTTATTTAAATAATATAGATAAATATATAAATGTATGTATTATTTGTGAAATTGATGGTTAATTTGTATAGATGGATCTATTATATTTGTGTAATACTTTGCTAATAGGTATATATTTGTGAAATTTAGTTTTGTATAATTGTTTTAATTGTTATTTATTTGAATAATATAGATGAATATATAAATGTATGTATTATTTGTGAAATTGATGATTAATTTGTATAGATGTATGTATTATTTGTGAAAATGTAGGTTTGTATAGATGTATGCATTATTTGTGAAATTGATGAAATGTAGTTTTGTGTAGATGTATTATTGGTGGTGTTATGTATGTATTATTTGTATGAATTATATGTTCTTATTTATTTTTTGTGATGTATGGTTTGTATGAATATAGTTGAATGTATGCATGTATACATGTTAGTAATTTAAACACAAACCGTTTCACTTGTTTTAACCCAAGTATTTGTATGTATTATTTATTTGGGTATTTGTATGAATGTAGGTGAATATATTGTTGTTATTTATTTTTTGTGAAATGTATAATTTGTATGAATATAGATGAATGTTATATATATGTAGATGAATATATTGTTGTTATTTATTTTTTCCATTATAATTTAAATGTTTTAATATAAATCATGTGTAGGTGAGGTTTTTGGTTAATTGAACGGATTGGAAGCTAGATTGAGGTTTTTCCGATGACATCTTGTTTACAAATTCGAAGGTATTATGTATATATTTGTGTGAAAATTAGTGTATTTGGGTATGTAGTTTTGTATGGATATATATATATATATATATATATATATATTTGTTTAATACTTTGCTAGTAGGTATATATGTGTGAAATTTAGCTTTGTATAGTTGTTTTAATTGTTATATATTTGAATAATATAGATGGATATATAAATGTATGTATTTTATTGTGAAATTGATTGTTAATTTGTATAGATGTATAAATATATTTATGCAATACTTTGCTAATAAGTATATTTTTGTTAAATTTAGTTTTGTATAATTGTTTTAATTGTTATTTATTTGAATAATATAAATGAATATAAAAATGTATGTATTATTTTTGAAATTGGTGGTTAATTTGTATAGGTGTATGTATTATTTGTGAAATTGTAGGTTTGTATAGATGTATAAATATATAGATGTATGCATTATTTTGTGAAATTGATGAATTGTAGGTTTGTGTAGGTGTATTATTTGTGGTGTTATGTATGAATTATATGTTGTTATTTATTTTTTGTTATGTATGGTTTGTATGAATATAGATGAATGTATGCATACATATATGTTAGTAATTCAAACATGAACCGTTTCACTTGTTTTAACCCGAGTATTTGTATGTATTATTTAGTTTGGTATTTGTATGAATGTAGATGAATATATTGTTGTTATTTATTTTTTGTGAAATGTATAATTTGTATGAATATAGATGAATGTATGTATATATGTAGATGAATATATTGTTGAGGGTTGAAGACGTATGCACACTTCTCACGCCACATGGGTCAACGATCGGGCACAAAACGATTGGGTAAGTAAATATATTTTATTATTATGTTGTGAATCAAAGTATAAATGAGTCAAAATGACACGTAACCATTATAAATGGGTCAAAATTATTCGTTTAACCCAAGTTCACTAATACATGTATTTTGATACCTTTATTGTAGGGTTATTGATGTTTGAGAAATTATTTGCGTGTTATGTTTGTATATGATTTGCAATAACTTACACATTTTGTTTATTTGCAATACTGATACATGTATATATTGCGTTTTGATACCTTTATTGTAGGATTATTTTTTATAAATTTATTGTAGGGTTATTGTAGTCAATCCGGCAACCAAGATGATGACGATGAAGATGATTAAATTGTTTTGTAGCATTTTATTTGAACGATTTGCAATAATTTACACATTTTTTTTGTTGAATGTTTTATGTATTATTTTGTGTAATGTTTTAATTTATATAACATGTTTTACATGTTTTGAATTTTTTTTTGTATAAAAATCTAGAAAATTTTTAAAATTAAAAAAAATATAATTTATACCAATCTCGATGACATGTCGTCGAGATTGGGCCGTCGAGAAAAGGTATTTTCAATTTTATTTTATATTTATTTTTTAAAAGTAAAAACCTTTTCCGACGCCCCAATATCGACGACATGTCGTCGAGAAAAGGGTTACCTATCTCGACGACTAATTCTCGACGATTTTTCAAGTAGTCTCGACGGAGCTTTGCCGACGAAGCATTCTCGACGACATGTCGTCAAGAAAGGCTATATCGACGACATGTCGTCGAGACAGGTCGTTGAAACTTCCTAAAATTCTTGTAGTGAATATATAGAATGACCATTTTGCTTTTAATACTACAAATCATGGACCCGCAGCTAAAAGATGCACAACCACATTATAAAGTTTTACAATATATGGTGTTTAAAGTATAAAAAAAGTATGTAAAAGTTAAAAATCACTAGAAGAGTAAAAAATGCGCAATAATTATATAGGTCGACAAATTTCATTTATCTGTTAACACTACTACAAAAACGACCATTTGCGACCGTCAAAACGGTCGCTAAACGGTCGCAATTTCCCTTTTACGACCGTTTTGCGACCGCATTCGGTGGTCGGTTATACCTTGGTCGGTAATCACTTTTGTGACCATTTTTTGTGACCGAAATATTCTTGCAACCGACTTTGCGACTGGAATTTTCATCGCAAAACTAGCAACCAATTTTGCGACCGACCCTGCTTTGCGACCAATTTTGTGACCGAACCTTTAGTGACCGAGATTAGGACCAAAACTCTTTGAGACCTATTTTGCGACTAACTGTTAGCGACTGCAACTGAGACCGAAACTATTTGTGACCGAACCTTTTTGCAACCAACTTTGTGACTGAACTGTTAGCGACCAACCATATTTGTGACTGATTTTGCGACCAAACATATTGTGACTGATTTTGCGACCAAACATATTGTGACTGATTTTGTGACCAAAATTATTAGCGACCGATTTAGCAACTAAGTTACATTTAAAACTTGAGACCGGCTTTGCATCCACCATTTCGGTGGCAAAAGAAAATATATAGAATTATAAAATATATATTTATAAATTTCAATAACCAAAATAAAATAATTATTTTCACAATATTGTACCGATTTATAAAAATCTAACCATTGAAAGCCAAATATGAACAAAATATCTAAAGACCAAAGACGATATTCATTTAATTGAAGCATAACATTTCAATACGTACAATAAGCAATTATACAAACATAAGTACGTAAATAAGTATCCAAATTTTGTTGCAATATTTGCAACTGGTTTTGTTTTGGTCGCTAATTTTGAGACCGACTCTAGCTCGGTTACTAATTTTGCGTCCATTTTACGACCGAAATAATTTAGACACGAACTTTGCAACCGATTTTTTTTCAGTTGTTAATTTTGCTGCCGACTCATGCTGGTCACTAATTATGCGACCGAAACAATGTCGGTAGCACTATTTGTGACCGTTTTTTGCGACTAGATAATTTTTTAATTTGTTTATTATTATTTTTTAAAAGTAACGACTCTCTTTGCGATAGAAACATATCATGTCGCTATATTTGCGACCGTTTTACGACCAAAACAATTCAGTCGCTAATTTTGCAACCCTTTTTCTTTCGGTGGCTAATTTTGCGACCGATTTTGATTCGGTCGCTAATACGGTCACTAAATTTGCGACCGGTTTTATTGGTCACAAATTTCGGTCGCATTTGCCTATTTGTGTAGTAAAGTAATATACATTATAGTGCTTCTAGTGTAGTGGTTTGTGTGACAACTTGATCGATCTCACGTTCATTTTTTTTCGTTAATACTAGGTGAGTTTTTTTCATTAAACTTTGAATGATTTTAATAAAACAGACGAGAAACTTAGTTACTTATACGTGAATTTTTCTGTTCTTGTTATACTAAAATTTTCTGTATTAAAATGAGTCGCTAAAATAAAAGAGAAAATGAACATATAATAACATAGAGAAACAGTGAATATATGAAAATTGACACAACTATATATATATGGAGACCGTGAATTGGGAATTATGGGTTTGATAACATATCAATTATGCTTTTAGAATAGTTCAAACCAATTGCATGATCTCTTCACCAATCTATGCACTTATTTGACGGGTATGGGGGTAGCAACGAGAGGTGTTGCCCTAAGCAATGTAAGGCCAAAAATGTCGTTCATATCCATTTCTTCTCTTGCATGAGGCAACTTCCAATCATAATGATACACAAACGACGCCACCATAAAACTAACGACTCTATGAGCCAAGGGTATTCCAGGACACATCCTTCGGCCTGAACCAAACGGTATAAACTTGAAATGTTGACCCTTGTAGTCGAGCTCATTTCCTAGAAACCTTTCGGGGTTGAACATCAACGGGTTTTCCCAATACCTTGGGTCACGTGCCATGGCCCAAGCGTTCACCAAAATTTGTGTGTTTTTTGGCACAATGTACTCACCAAGTTTAACTTCAGTTTCAGTTTTGTGAGGCACTAATAGAGGCACAGATAAATGGAGTCGCATTGTTTCTTTAATCACGGCATGTAGATAAGGCAAGTCAAGGATTTTGGCTTCTTGAATCTTTCCATCTTCTCCCACTATCGTGGAGACTTCTTCACGGACTCTTGAGAACATATCAGGGTTAAGCAACAGTTCCGTCATTGCCCATTCTGTTGTGTTCGAACTCGTTTCTGTTCCCGCTAGAAACAAATCCTGTAATTTAATAAAATATTGTTAATTATACATTTTTCATTAGCATTAACTAATGATGGTTTACCACAAGTAAAGTTTTGATGTGTTTGAGACCGAAGTCGGCTTCATTATCTTCACTATAATCCAGCAAAGAATCCAACATATCACCCAACCTCGGAACCTTCGAATTTCGATGTTTTAACCTCTCACTTATGAAGCCTTCAGTCACCTCATCAAACCAATCATAAGCCGCCTTCGCCTGCCGCCGTATGTTCTGAGGGTCCAACGGTTTCAACACCGGAAATATGTCTGATATGTTAAACTTCCCGTCCACCTCCATCAACGTCTTCACGGCCGTCTTAAACCCTCCAATATCATCAGACTCGTAGCTGGTTACATTCTGCGAAAGGCACGTGTTCGACATCTGGTTGAGCGCCACCGCGAATGCCAGCTTTCCGATGTCCACACGCGCCTTCTTCCGCCCAGACTCCCGAAGGAAACCCAACATTCCCTCCACCACGTTCTGACGAAGGTCGCGAAGGGTGTCGAGTTTGTGTTGATGGGTTAGGTATGTGTTGAGGGCTTTTCTAATGCTCCGCCACTCTTCGTTCGGTGAGATCCATAGGACGGCGGCATCATGGTTGTCTAAGGCGGTGACGGCGTCTGGGACAACACGGCCAGAGCAGGCTTCGTCATTGTGTTGAAGGATTTCTCTGGCGGCGTCAGGGGTGGACGCCACCACGCTGGTGATGCTGCCCAATCGGATGGTCATGAGTGGACCATGTTTCTGGGAAAGCTTGGCTAGAGACTCATGGGGTTTTGGTCCAAGGTCAAGTAGGTTTCCGATTATGGGGAGGCCGGCAGGTCCCGGCGGGAGTCTTCTTTTCCGGAGAAGATCAATGACTTGGAGAAGGAAAAAGAAGAAGAGTATGGAAGATAGAACCAGAAATAGAAGCTCCATTGTTTCTTGGTTTATGTGTGATTCAAAGGTGAGGGTTGTGTTTACTATTTATATAGTGATTGTTTGTGCCAACATGTGACAATTTGATATATTTATTGAATTTCTTTTAGGCTAACGTATAAACCAAACTTATATAATTTAATCTATACTATATAATAAATAAAAAACTTATGTCACGTGTCGTCTTCATATCTCTTTTCATCATTTTTTTTTCGTTTCTCTCCCTTATTAAATACACATCTTTTTTTAATAATGATTTATTTTTAAATAAAGTATTAATTATAATAATAAAACACATTTATTTTAAATTATCTCTTATTTTAAAAAAATTTAAAATTTATTTATGTAACTTTTTTTAACCAAATAGTTAATGTAAGTCAAATTGTATTAAATAGAAATTAATATATTTTTGAAACACAATTATATATTAATTTTTATAAATTTTTGAACTTTTTTTAAAAAAATCATTAGTATATATAATACATTTTTCCACTTATAAGATGTAAATCAAGATTTAAGAATTTTATATTACACGGGTTTTTAAAGAAATATATTTTTTTATTATTAAGGGTATAACATTAGATTTTACCAATCCCGTGTAATACACGGGATTGGTAACATAGTTGTTAATATACACAAATATTTTTATTAAATAGATTAAAAGATTGTTTACTGTATAACAAATTTTTGGTAAGTTGTACGATAATTGTCTATTGATTATATACACTCCCTCTGTGGCCGTATCGTCAAATTGCAATATGTTAAACCCTTGAAACTATTTAAAATTGCGAACATGTTTTTTGTTATTGACAATCGTATTAAAATACTAGGCCGGATTAAGAAGATGATGATTAGAAATAATTTAGAATTAATGATAAAATAACACTTAAAGGATAGTATACATGTATATAAGAATTAATGATAAAATAACACTTAACACCTTTTTTTAACGGCAATGACCATCCAAGATGTTTATATAAGGAAGGTTTGAATTGCGTCTCTTGGGAGACCTTTCATTTCAGACGCCTTATGATCCCTAGGCCTGGTTAACACTTAACATGGTGATTAGAATTAATGATAAAAAAAAGTTGCGCACATACAATTAGTAATAATAATTATATTTTAAAAAATATGCACATATACATATATGTATATAGAGAGTTTTAAATACAAAGGGTTTTCTTGATGTGAAGATACGAAGGGATTATAAACCATTGATCTAAGAATTCAAAGGTTAATTAAACCAAATATGTATATTTCTCATTGCATCGCGCGAGGCAAAATTACTCGTTGTTAGTAATGTAATAGGGCTCAATTCAGAACTAATCGGAGGAGATTAATTAATGGAATTGTCATGAACAACTAGTTGTACGCTAAGTAGTTATATTATATTAATTTGAATTAATTACACGAATGGCCCCTGTGGTGCACGATTGTAACACCCATGGCCTCCAACCTGGATGTCCGTCTATTTTAAACGTTAAGTCCTCTCACGTGAATCCCACGTGAGGGTAATTAGGTCTTTTCATATCCCCTTCTTCTAGAATACTAATATCAGACCTTTTAGTTCCCTCCCATTCCATCGCTCCTTCTTCTTCTTCGTTCCCATCGCTCTCATCACTCTCATCCGACTAAAACGAAGCGTAACCTGCATCTCTGTTACAAACCCTTTGTTTGGAAGTTGCGAAAGGTTCCACGACACTGCAATCGAAGATGGTGTGGTGCATTAGAGGTTTTGGTCTTGACATTGATGAGAAAGAAGCTTACGGTACGTATACAATGTACAATTTGTATTTTTTTTTTTACAAAATTGAAACAAGGTTGGGTTTTTAAAGTGTTTTTGTAATTTTTTTTCATTGAATGACAGGGGGTTCCCCAAACATGTTTTCATTAAGAATTCATCATGGTGGAACGTTTAGGAACTTTTCTGGAAGGAGATATGCTTATGGTAGGTTTTCATATGTCGATCTATGTGACATTGATGAGTTTTCAGTACACGAAATAGACTGGATGATGAGGGAGTTACGGTTGTTTGAGGAATCGAAAAAACTGTATTATCATTTTATGATCCCAGGCATAGACTTGGATTTTGGTTTAGTGGCTTTAGGTAATGATAGTGATGTGTTACAATTGGATAAGTATGTGAAGGTTCACAAGCTTATTGATGTTTATATAGAACATGGTGAAACCAGATCGAAAACTTATTTCACATCCCCACAAAGTTCAAAAGTGGTGATTGAGGAGCTGGAGGATGTAGGAAGCCATAATTTTAGAAAGCCAAAACCTTTTAGGGCAAAGAAGTTGTTTATAGGATGGCATGAGGGTGTTGACAAGAATGTTGTGACGGAAACTGAGGGTGTTGACAAGGAAACTGAGGTTGTTGTGAAGGAAACTAAGGGTGTTGAGAAGCAAATGGACTCTGTTGAGAAGCAAACTGTTGGAGTTGAGGAGCAAGTAGAATATGTTGAGAAGGAAACAGAGGTTGTTCAAAAGCAAACTAAGGGTGTTGTGAATGAAACTAAGGCTGTTCAAAAGCGAACTGATGGAGTTGAGAAGGAATAGATGTAAAATTGAACGGTTTTGAATATGATTTTGATCATGTTGAATTTGAAAGAGAGTTTCCTATGCCTGATGTAGGTAATGTTGATCACAGTGAGGATAGTGACTACATAGTTGACAAAGATAATGAGGTGGATGAGATTGAAGTAGACATGAGAGATTTTCTTGACTATGTAAATGAAGGAGAAGAGTATGTAGGGGCAAGTAACAATGATGATGATCCTAGAGAAAAGAATGGTGACTATGTAGATGAAGGAGAAGAGTATGTGGGTGTCTTGAGTGATGGGTCATTTGACAATGGCACTGAAGAGTCACCTGATGACTTTGAATCAACTAGGAGCAAAATGTTGAGGGAAATTAGGAAAAAAAAATAAAAAAACAACAAACTGTCATAAAGCTTATGGAGGGTATAAAGACAGAGGCTTCCAAATATACTGTTTTATGGCATAGTGGACCAAAATACCAGGTTAGTGGTCCTTGGGGTGACCAAGTGGTTGTTAATGTAATTGATAGGACATGTACATGTAAAAGGTGGGAGTTAACAGGATTGCCATGTAAACATGATGTTGCTGTTAACTAGAATATGGCATTGAATGGCCAAAAGGTGGTACCACCAGAATGTTGGGCACATTCTTGTTACTCACTTAATACATGGCAAAAAGTATACTCCTACAAAAGTGGCCCACTGAATGGGAAGAACATGTGGCCTAAGTCTGACTGTCCAACCACTCTCAACCCCCCCCCCCCCAAATTGCATAACAACCCAATTGGCAGGCCAAAAAAGAAGAGGAGAAATAACCAAGCTGAACTTCAGGATCAGTTGGAAAGAGCTTAGAAGAAGGTATAAATCTGTGACGTGTTCTAAATGCAAGAATTATGGTCACAATGCAAGGAGCTGCAAATGACAGGGAGAGCCTCCACCTACTGTTTGATGGTGCTTTAGGAGCCGCACCCACTGTTTGATATGTAATTTGAATATGCTTTATGTCTTTTGGTATGGTTTAGACAATGTTTGGATTTGTTTGGTAATGTATTTTGATATGGTTTAGATAATGGTTTATCATTTTATCATTTTAGGTCTGTAATGGTCAGATTATGTGTGTTTGAATTTAGGTTTATCAGTTTATGAAATGTTTGTGTGTTTTAATGGTCAGATTTTGTGTGTTTGAGTTCAGGTTTGCAATGTTTGTGTCTTTGAATTCAGGTGTGTTTGCATTTTTGTATGGTATGCACTATTGGCCTACCCAATGCAATCAAAACAGGCCAAGAGTGCATTTTCTTAACCATTTTGGTATGCATTTTGGTCAGGAATGGTATGCATTCGGTCTGAATTTGTATGCAGGTAACCATTTATAACAGGAACCATTAGATCTACAAAAAGCATACCATTTTGGCCTAACAGTTTGAACAAAATTAAATAACCATTTTGGTATACATTTGGTCTGGAATTGTATGCAGGTAACCATATTGATCAGGAACCATTAGGTATGCATTTTGGTATGCATTCTGAACACAACATACATTAGATTTTGGCACAACAGTACATATTTCCATTACAAAAACATCAAGCATTCCCATTACATGATTGAAATACTTTACAAAAGAAAAGCAATGATCACAATTAACAAACCTAACCCTAAGAACATGAATACATTTTGACTTTTCTTCTTATGAAGTTCAGCTTCCAACACCTTCACCTTCCTCTCAAGTTTATTTTTTGACTTCAAAAGGCTAGGAATAATCTAAACGGAACGTGGGCACATCGGTGGGTCAAACCAACCGATAAATCGACATTTTTAATTCTGCATAAAAAACCCAAAATCAGAAAAAATACAAAGATGTCTTAAGGAAGAAGAAGAAACCCATGTACTTACCGGTACATGACAAGAGTAGAACCGTCGACCAGGATTATGATCAGTCCAATAAGTATGAATGATTGCCCTTCTTCCACAGTCCGCATACATCCATGGAGATGAAGGTTTCGTAGGTGAAGGATTTCTTAAGGAAGAAGAAGATGAATCTAGGTCATGGAGAAGAAGAAGATGGATCTTGGATTAAGGAAGAAGAAGATGAAGTCACGTAGGTTTAAAAAGGCATTTAAAAAGGGGATATGAAAAGACCTAATTATCCTCACGTGGGATTCACGTGAGGGGACTTAACGTTTAAAATAGACGGACATCCAGGTTTGGGGCCATGGGTGTTACAATCGTGCAAACTATTGGGCCAAAGTTATAGTTTTTCATTCCTAGAGGCCAAAAGTGAAATCAGGGTAAACCGAATGAGCCATCCGTATTATTAATTCTATTATTTTTTATTTTATACAATAACCAGAAGAAACTGGAATTTTGGATGAATAATTGAAAAATTCATAGGTTCGCATGACTGTGTAGAGGATAAAATTAGAACCAGTAGAGGCTTACGCATATTAAATCTGAACTTTTTAGACGCGTAAGGCTACGGTGAATTAATATTTTCGAGCGTAAAGTTTTTAAAGACATTGGTTAGGTTATATTAAATCTTTTTAAAATAACTTTAGACCCTAAGAAAAATCTTCAACGTAAGTATCATATGCATGCATGACCCCACGGTCCCCCAATAAACCTTTTTTGTGGTATAACCCAAATAGTCGATGATAATTGGGCGTTTACCGTATACCTAAAGTAAAGGATCTTATAGGCTCTACACTGAACGGCAAAACAAATCTTCTCTCCCATTAGAAACCAAGTGTTTCCAATCCAAGTTTCAAGCCAACTCATTAAGTTTCTTTGTCGTTCAATATGCTAAGTGTTCATTTTCAACAGCCATCGTATATGAAAGTCCACATAAACATATTCTTTAATAGGTTCATTAGAAAATTACACAATTCACTCAAATTGATGCACAAAGTTTATAAGTCCACATTTTTTTTTGAAAGGCAAATTTCTTAATTATTCCTGTGGGAGTGAGACTTAAACCCATTACCTTCTTAAACCTTGGTATTCCTAGATAATTTTCCTTTACCACTGGGCCACCAACCCCAATGGCGTTTATTCGTACAATCTCTTTGATAGTTTTCTGAATCGTGTGTATATTCACTTTCATATTCAAGTATTTTACCACAAGGCCGGCCCTTAAGAGGCGGGGAGGGCGACTGTCCATGGCCGGGTCTCCTCAGGGGCCCGAAGTTTTTAAATTTTTTTGTATTATATAGCTCGTCGAAATAAAGCCTAGAGCTAAACACTAAACCCTACAGTTAAACCCTTAAAGCTAAACGATAAATCTAAACCCTAAATCTAAACCCTAAAAGTTAAACCCAAAAACATACCCACCCCAACCCCTCCCCTTAAAAACCTAAATTCTCCAACCCCACCCCCCAAAAATCTAAACCTACCCACCCCACCCCCCCCCCCCAAAAAAAAAAAAAAACCTAAATCCCCCCACCCCCACCCTCCCCCAAAAATCTAAATCCCCCCAACCCCCAAAAACCTAAACCCCAACCCCCTCAAAAACCTAAATCCCCCACCCCCAAAAACCTCGACGAGCCGGTTTCAACGCCGCTGGAATGACCCGGTTTCGGTTAAAAAAGAAATCATTTCTTAGGTTTTTTAGCGAAAATCCACTTCTTGTTTGAACCTCCCCCTATATATATATATATACAAAAAATTCTATATATTTTTAGTTTTAAACTCAATCCCATTAGTCCATTACTTGCACATGTGGCCCGAATTGTTTAAAAAAAGACTCAAGTTGTAATTAAACACACAAAATGTGACAACCCTGAAATTATGGTCAATTGCTCTCGACAGTTAACTCAACATAAACGGGCTTAGCCCATTTACTGCCCAATTGAAGGCCCAATAGGGATTAAGGCCCATTAAAGGCTCAGTTATAGGCCTAATAGGTAAAACAAATTTCTAACTTTACGTAACGGATCAAAGTACGATTCGAGATAACATATTGTAGTATTTATATGTAACATCCCGAAAATCTAGCAAATTATGATTCGGGCCAAAGAGCGACCCGTATCTTTGGTAAACGAGAAAGTAGGCGAGAGTTTCACATAAAAATCTATTCGTAGAGATAAAGGGACCCGATTAGCAAGGTTTTCAAGTAATAACCGGAATTATGGAAAAACCGGGGGCTCAGCTACCCGTAGATGGAACAGTTGAGACTTAAAACGCGCAAAGATAGAGACGCAAGGACCCGGATGTAACATTGTAACAATTAAAAGGAATATTAGGAGAAACCCTAGGCCATCCGGCCTAAGGGGTTGCGCGACGGCAGGGAGAGCGAATGGGAAAGAGAAAGGCGACCGGAAGAAGTGTTCTCACGGCGGTTTCGAACGGAGAACTTCACGCTTAGCCAAAGGTAACTCTCGTTTATACTTTTAACGTGTTTTCATTATCTTTTTTTAGTTGGAAACCGATTAAGGTTTGAGATGGGTGGTCACGGTTAACGGTAGAAGTTAGGGGAGAGGGAGACCGGCTGTGGGGGTGGACACGGTGGTAACAAGCGATGGCGACGGCACGGGGGTGGTGCATGATGGTGACGTCCGGCAAGTGAAGGGCGTGGTAGTGACCCGTTAGGGTTGAGGTTCGTCAGCCGAGAAGGGAAAGAATGTGGGTGACACATTATGGGTTTCGATAAGAAGGTGGCTACGGTGGTGGTGTTTTACAGCGGCTAATGGCGGAGAACGGAGGGGACGATGGGGGCTGCTGCGGTGACAAGTAGCGGCGGTGGTGCTACGGTGGCACAAGGTCGTGGGCTCGGCTAGGGTGGTTAGGCGACGAGGGAGACGATGGTGGTGGTTCACGGCGGTGAACGAGGGAGAGCATGGAGTCGGGTTACACCCGAGTAGCGCTTTATGAACGTAGGGTTTGCATGACGAGTTAGAGTGTGCATGGGGGAGCTCGGCTCGTGTGCGGGTGACTCGGGAGGCTAAGATGTTTGCATGGAAAGAATTAGGGTTTTGCATGTGTATGCATGTGCATATACGTGCATGCATGAAAACTCCGTTCGAGTTTAAGGATTTCTAAACTGGTCGGAGATGATCCGGCACGAGTCGCGGTTTACGAGATGAGAATGGTTAAAGGCCTGCATGGCACACGTACGTGCATGCGTGTGGAACTAGGGTTTCCTAGATGTAGATTGACAAGCAGATGGCATAACTGTCGGGGTTTTATTATATTGTTATACGTTATCCAACGTACGTTATAAACGTGTCCTGATCGAAGGATCATACGTTTGACAGGTTCGGGATTGAGCGAGCCCGCGTGGTGCAGAGCTAGGATTTGGACGCAGTATAACTGGTGAGTTTCTAATCCCCCTCTTTTAAACGTTTTACTGGTTTTGGGGCTATCGTACATACTTACCAGAGATGTTTAATGTATTTAACGTGTTAAGAGTTTTGGGTTTAACCCGAGGTGTTTATGAACTAAAACATTCAGTAATGAGTCGGAGGGTCTATGGGGGTGTTTATGAGATCATGTGATCTAGGCTTAAAGGTGGGTATATGGTCGTGGGTCGTATGGTGACCTAATAGGGATGAGTCGGGGTTGTATTTACAAGTCGTACGGGTACGACTAGGAGGTGCAACGGGGGGTGCATGTCACAACCCCGGGCTACCCCTGCCCGGGCGTCGCGAGACAACGCTGGTATCTGAATGAGGTCCCATATATTTGGACAGCGGAAGTCTTTGTTTTTACTTGATGCCTTTTTGTAATGAAATGTCATGTAAATAACCTCAAGGGTTAATTCTGTACTTTTTGTCAAAACTTGGGATCCACGTCCCTTTTCATTTCATGATAATAGACATTCAAAAGTCTATTATATAATGTACATCTGCTGAATTAATTTACATAATACAAGCCATTTAAAATGTCTAGGATCTACGTCCTTTCCAACATTTGGTCTTGTATTAGTCTGCCACAGGGATTTAAATATGCCTAAAGATCTTGTCTTTACTGCACCACCCTGAATTTAATGATTTCTTTCACTACCTGTGAAAAACGTTTTGAAAATGAACATCAGCATAAAGCCGGTGAATCACATTTAACTGACACGAAAATGATTTCTAACATAAACCAAATTAAAGCCTTTAAGCACGTTTCTGTATGGTAAACCTACACATTCAGCAGTCTTTTTCACCTGAAGTATATACCACCTACATACACTGGGTTAACTGCCATGGGGTCAACTGGCTGAGCTCTATGTCTCAGACTGATAGCCTATTCCCAGGGTCGTGATGCTAAGAACCTTGTTCTTAGTCTTACATGATACTCAGGAACTCGTCCCTCGTATAATCTGCTAAGGAACCATATCCTCAGTCTTATGATACCCCCTTACATGATCTGTACCCAGCCACGGACCGGACTTTCACCCGTCACATGTATACCATTTGATCAAATCTACGTATGCTTATGGCCTGAATGCTATCACGTAGATTACCCTTATGATTAAAGCATTTAATTTGTTTCATGCCGTTTTCGTAAATAAAATGGTTTTATCGTTTGAAAAGCGTTAAACGTGTTCACCTTGATTTTGATGGCTGGTAGGGTTGTAGGCTTCGGAATTTGAGCAGAACCTCGATATGTTTCTTCCTAGGGAAGACACGATTAACGAGAATATATATGAGAGAATATATATATATAATTGCGACTATATATATATGAATAGTTTTAATGATACCTACTTCACGGGATTTGGACAGAACTACGGCTTGAGTTGGGTGTCGTAGGATTCTTGAACAGCGCTTCGGGACGTTGTGGAGTTTTGAGAGATCGGGTTTGTGTATAAGGAATGTTTGGAAATTGTACAGAATTTCAATCCCGTTGAAGGCCTTTTATAGGCTGATTTTCCAGTCCCTCGCGTACCGCGAGGCCGGCCAAGGAAATCTCTCGCGTACCGCGAGAGGATGAGGTGTCACGAACGGTGCTGAGTCAGCATGACACGTGGCGGCTGGTGGCAAGGGTGAATGACACGTGTTTTCTGGCCCTGACGCGTGTACTATCCCCTCGCGTACCGCGAGGCTTGGTTGGGAATCTTCTCGCGTACCGCGAGAAGGTGTAAATCTGGCGTATAAGCAGTCTCCTCGCGTACCGCGAGGTTTTGTCAAAATCTCCCTCGCGTACCGCGAGGGAGTGAAATTTTGAATTTTCTTTTCTTTTTATTTTGGGTGTTACATCCTCCCCTCCTTTAGAATAATCTCGTCCTCGAGATTTATTGAAAGAGATGTGGATACTTTTTGCGCATTTCTGACTCAAGTTCCCAGGTATATTCTGGGCCACGTCTGGAATCCCATCTTACTTTGACCAACACCAATTGTTTCCGTTTAAGCTTTTTGATTTGTCGGTCTTCAATTTGTAACGGTCGTTCAATGAATTTGAGCTTTTCATTTACTTCCACATCTTGTAAAGGCATCAGCAAGGATTCATCAGCTAAACACTTACGTAGGTTTGATACATGGAATATATCGTGTACTCCACCCATCTCTACTGGTAGTTCAAGCTGATAGGCAACAGATCCGATTCGTTTAATGATTTTGAAAGGTCCAACAAAACGTGGACTTAACTTTCCTTTCTTTCCGAAACGAATAACACCTTTCCAAGGTGAAACTTTTAATAACACCTTGTCACCGATTTGAAATTCTAACGGCTTTCTTCGTTTATCTGCATAACTCTTTTGTCGATCTCTAGCCATTTTTAGACGTTCTCGTATTTGTAATACTTTATCAGTGGTTTCTTGGACTATCTCTGGTCCTGATAACTGATTTTCTCCGATATCTGACCAACATACAGGCGTTCGACATTTTCTTCCGTATAATGCTTCAAATGGTGCGGCTTGAATACTTGTGTGATAACTATTGTTGTATGAGAATTCCATTAGAGGTAAATGATCATCCCAATTACCTCCAAAGTCTATCACACAGGCTCGGAGCATATCTTCTAGGGTTTGTATGGTTCTTTCGCTCTGCCCATCAGTTTGTGGATGATAAGCAGTGCTAAGATTCAATCGAGTTCCTAGAGCTGTTTGAAAACTTTGCCAGAATCGAGATGTGAAGCGACTATCTCTATCTGACACTATGGATAAAGGCACACCATGTAATGTTACAATTTCATTAACGTAAATTTGCGCCATTTTGTCCATACTCATGGTGTCCTTGATAGATAGAAAGTGAGCTGATTTGGTTAAACGGTCAATGATAACCCAGATTGCATTATTTCCACGAGTGGTTCGAGGAAGTTTTGTAATAAAGTCCATAGTTATCAATTCCCATTTCCAAACTGGTAATTCTAACTGTTGCAATAATCCAGCTGGCTTTTGGTGTTCGGCTTTGACTTTGGAACAAGTCAAACATTTTGCTATGTAGATAGCAATGTTCTTTTTCATACCAATCCACCAGTAACTTTCTTTGAGGTTTTTGTACATTTTATCACTTCCTGGGTGCATGGTGTATTTGGACTTGTGTGCTTCTTCGAGGATTCGCTCTCGAAGATCACCTGTAACTGGTACCCAAATACGTTTATTCATGCGAAGGATATTATCTTCACCTTTGATCAGTAAATCAAGCATTCCTTTCATTCCTTCTTTTTCAAAGTTACCTTCCTTCAAAGCTAACTCTTGTGCCTCTTTTAACTGACTTACAAGATCAATTTGTAGTTCAAGTCTGAGAGAACGTACTCTCTTTGGCTTGACGTTTTCTTTTCGGCTCAAGGCATCTGCTATTACATTTGCCTTTCCTTCATGATAACAAATTTCACAATCATAATCATTCAGGATTTCCATCCATCTTCTTTGTCTCATATTTCACTCCTTCTGGCTAAATATGTACTTGAGACTTTTATGATCAGTGTAGATTGTGAACTTAACCCCATAGAGATAGTGTCGCCATAATTTCAAAGCAAAGATTATAGCGCCCAACTCTAGATCGTGGGTTGAGTAGTTTTTCTCATGAATTTTCAACTGACGAGATGCATAAGCAATGACTTTCTTGCGTTGCATTAATACGCAACCTAAACCAGTATGTGAGGCGTCACAGTAAACTACGAAGTCTTCAATACCATCTGGTAAGGATAAGATAGGTGCGTTTGTCAGTTTTTGTTTCAAGGTTTCAAAAGATTCAGATTGTTTGGGTCCCCATTCGTATTTTACAGATTTCCGAGTTAAGGATGTGAGTGGGATTGTTATACGAGAAAAATTTTGAATGAACCGGCGGTAATATCCCGCTAATCCCAGAAAACTACGAATTTCGGTGGGTGACTTGGGAATTTCCCATTTGGATATAGCTTCGATTTTGGAAGGATCTACTTGAATTCCGTTCACGTTGATGACATGACCAAGAAATTGTACTTCCGTTAACCAAAATCCGCATTTGGAAAACTTAGCATATAGTTTTTCCTTTCGAAGAAGTTCAAGTATGGTTCGAAGATGAGTTTCGTGTTCAACTTGGGTTTTGGAATAAATAAGTATGTCATCAATAAAAACTATGACAAACTTATCCAAGTAAGGTTTGCAGACACGATTCATCATGTCCATGAATGCGGCAGGAGCATTTGTAAGTCCAAATGGCATAACCGTGAACTCGAAATGTCCATACCGTGTTCGAAATGCAGTTTTCGAGATATCGTTATCATGCACTTTCAACTGATGATAACCTGAACGAAGATCGATCTTTGAAAAATGACAAGCTCCTTGGAGTTGATCGAATAAATCGTCAATCCTTGGGAGTGGGTATCGGTTTTTGATGGTAACTTTATTCAATTCCCGATAATCAATACACATGCGCATTGATCCGTCTTTCTTCTTAACAAAGAGAATTGGAGCTCCCCAGGGTGAAGAACTTGGTTGGATAAAACCTTTCTCAAGAAGTTCATCCAATTGTTTCTTGAGTTCTGCCATTTCTGTGGGTGCCAGTCTGTACGGGGATTTGGCAATTGGAGTTGCACCAGGTACAAGGTTGATTCGAAATTCTACCTCTCGTTCTGGTGGTAATCCAGGCAGTTCTTCAGGAAAAACGTCTAGAAATTCAGATACTACATGTACTGATTCTATCTTCTTCTCCTTTTCCAAGGCAGTAATTGATACCAGACATGCCAGATATCCTTTTCTTAAGCACTTGGTTGCTTTAAGTATGGAGATTATCTGGATAGGTTTTGTGGGTTTATCACCTTGGATAGTTAGAGTTTTGTTTGTTGGTGTAACGAGTTTTACAACTTGTTGATTACAAAGGATTTCGGCTTGGTTATTTGATAACCAATCCATCCCCAAAACAATGTCAAAGCCAGTTATTGACATTGGTAACAATTGTACTGGGATAGTGAAACCAGCCAGTGTAATGTAACAATTGTTCAGTGATTGGGATATTTTTATCAAATCACCGTTCGCTGTTTCTACTTCATATGTTTCAGCTAAGGGACTTAATGGTTTATTTAATAGATTACAAAAATTATAATCTATAAAACTCCGGTTCGCACCCGAGTCAAATAAGACCTTAGCATAAACATTATTAAGAAGAAATGTACCGGTAATTACGTCCGGCGTTCTCTCAGCTTGATTAGCATTCATGACAAATGCTCGTACGGTCTTTTTGTTTTCTGGAGTGATCTTGGCTCCTGATCCTCCAGCTCTTCCGGTCCTTGCAAACTTAGGGCAATTAGTGCTGATGTGCCCCAGCTCTCCACAACTAAAACAAGTTATTCCCTTTTTCTTGAAGCAATTCTCAGTAGAGTGACCTGAGACCTTGCAATAATTACAGAATGGAGTTTCAAAAACACACTTTCCACTATGCCTGCGTCCGCACGTTTTGCATGGTGGATTGTTAAATGGAACTCCTTTTTGCCCAAAGTTCTTGCTAAATCTTTTGGCCTCGGTTTTTGATTTTATAGAGGATTCGACTTTCTTCTTTTCCTCTATATTTCTGATTAGTCCAGCCGTCATGGTACCGGTCAGCTCTACGGTGGACTCAATGGTTTTTGGTGAGACAACCTTCACCAAATCACGGATCTCTGGAACTAAACCGTAAATATATCGAGTTATGAGAACTGACTCGGGTTTAGCCAGGTGAGGTGCCAAACGGGCATATTCAAAAAATTTGGTGGTGTACTCTCGATCGTTGGTACCCACCATTCGGTGCTCCAGAAATTTTCTTTCAGCTTGTTCTTTTTCAGTCTTGGGGCAAAATTTCTTTTTCACCTTTGCCCGGAATTCTTTCCAATCCATAGCATTGGTCTTTCTCCTCCCTTTGGCAGAAATGATTGAATTCCACCATTCCAACGCTTCATTTTTGAAGGAGTTTGAAGCATACAGTACTTGATCTTTCTTAGCACACTTGCTAATTGCTATTACTGACTCCATCTTCTCTAGCCAGTGAAGAGTAGCAATACCGCCTTCGGTGCCCTTAAATTCATAAGGTTTACAGTCCTGAAAGGTTTTATAAGAACACCCTTTGTGTCTATACCTTTTTGTTTCTTTCTCTTCTTCTTCAGAGTCTTCACTGCTTAAATTTAAGGATTCTTCAGATCCAGAATACTTATTGCTTGATGTTCTGGACCTTTTCGAGGTTTGAGTTCTACGAGAGCTTGCTACTTGCTCTGTGTGGGTTTTCGAAGGGTTTTCCATTCTTTTTGAAGGAAGAGTTACGTGGCTTGGAGTTTTGATGTTTTCTTGTACTTCCTTTATTATGGCAGGAAGTATTTCTCTTATACTTTGTTTAACCAGTTGTTGCAATTCTGGTTGTTGAGTAGCTATTTCAGGATTATTATTAATTTCTTTTCCTTTTTCCTTGGTAATGTAGGTAGATGGACCGCTATTGTTATTTTGTTGAGACATCTAAGAACACAAGCACGAATTTGGGTCAAAATTTGAAGTTTATTATCGCTTAAACTTCATCTATTTGTTACAAATACAGAAATATAGATATGCATCTATATCACTTAAAGTTAGCTAATTATACAAATACTATCATTAACTTTAATCGAGAAGCACATCTCCCAAATCTTGATAGAATCTCCCCAGGGTCTCGGTCATTGCACCTTTCTGGATCAACTGATCTGCCACCCATTGTTCTGCGTACTTCCTGTCTTCCTGGGCTAGTTCGTAGTCAAATATAGTTTGTTCGTTTTTAACTACGACTTGTCTGGTGAAGTACAGTTCAGCACGTAGATCGTCAGCCTCTCTAAGAGCACGATCGAGGTGTTCATCAATTGATTTTGGCAGTTCATCATGGTATCCATAACAAGGAGGTGGTTCCCTGTGTCCCATCCTAAGATCGTGATATGCTGAGTTAACAGACCACACGACTTTTCCGTCGGTTGCATACTGACGTCCATCGGAGGGATCTACATAGAAGAAAGGTTCCTTGAAAACGGGATGTTCTGGAATAGGATCAAAGAAATACTTTCCACCACTGCCTTCACAAACGGCAGCCTTGTCGGATTCAGAAATCGAATGTGGAGTTTCTTCACTTGGACTGGGTGGATGTTCTTGAATTGTTCCGGTAGGGTATACTATGTCTAACGATTGAGGTAGTGGCATAGATGTCATAACAGGACGTAAATATTCTCTTGAATCTTCCATTTCCACTGAATACTCTGATTCTTCCCTCAGAGGTTCAAGCCTTGCTTGAGTCTGCTCCACTTGTTCTGCGACCATTCTGTTCCAATTCTCCGGGGTCGGTAGATAGTGGACATAATCATCATAGCTTGGTACTATTTGATCGTTTCTTGGATTAGATAATTCTCCAGGATAGAAGTTTGGGTAGTTATGAGGGTAATAGTATGGATCTGTCATCCTGTAATTTATTGGTTATGTTATAGGCATTTTCCTACCGTTCGTTTAGTAGGCACAACTATTGGTTAAAGCTAAGATACTATCATACAAGTATCTAATTTTGCTAAAACCCTTAAATGCGGCTCTGATACCAACCTGTCACAACCCCGGGCTACCCCTGCCCGGGCGTCGCGAGACAACGCTGGTATCTGAATGAGGTCCCATATATTTGGACAGCGGAAGTCTTTGTTTTTACTTGATGCCTTTTTGTAATGAAATGTCATGTAAATAACCTCAAGGGTTAATTCTGTACTTTTTGTCAAAACTTGGGATCCACGTCCCTTTTCATTTCATGATAATAGACATTCAAAAGTCTATTATATAATGTACATCTGCTGAATTAATTTACATAATACAAGCCATTTAAAATGTCTAGGATCTACGTCCTTTCCAACATTTGGTCTTGTATTAGTCTGCCACAGGGATTTAAATATGCCTAAAGATCTTGTCTTTACTGCACCACCCTGAATTTAATGATTTCTTTCACTACCTGTGAAAAACGTTTTGAAAATGAACATCAGCATAAAGCCGGTGAATCACATTTAACTGACACGAAAATGATTTCTAACATAAACCAAATTAAAGCCTTTAAGCACGTTTCTGTATGGTAAACCTACACATTCAGCAGTCTTTTTCACCTGAAGTATATACCACCTACATACACTGGGTTAACTGCCATGGGGTCAACTGGCTGAGCTCTATGTCTCAGACTGATAGCCTATTCCCAGGGTCGTGATGCTAAGAACCTTGTTCTTAGTCTTACATGATACTCAGGAACTCGTCCCTCGTATAATCTGCTAAGGAACCATATCCTCAGTCTTATGATACCCCCTTACATGATCTGTACCCAGCCACGGACCGGACTTTCACCCGTCACATGTATACCATTTGATCAAATCTACGTATGCTTATGGCCTGAATGCTATCACGTAGATTACCCTTATGATTAAAGCATTTAATTTGTTTCATGCCGTTTTCGTAAATAAAATGGTTTTATCGTTTGAAAAGCGTTAAACGTGTTCACCTTGATTTTGATGGCTGGTAGGGTTGTAGGCTTCGGAATTTGAGCAGAACCTCGATATGTTTCTTCCTAGGGAAGACACGATTAACGAGAATATATATGAGAGAATATATATATATAATTGCGACTATATATATATGAATAGTTTTAATGATACCTACTTCACGGGATTTGGACAGAACTACGGCTTGAGTTGGGTGTCGTAGGATTCTTGAACAGCGCTTCGGGACGTTGTGGAGTTTTGAGAGATCGGGTTTGTGTATAAGGAATGTTTGGAAATTGTACAGAATTTCAATCCCGTTGAAGGCCTTTTATAGGCTGATTTTCCAGTCCCTCGCGTACCGTGAGGCCGGCCAAGGAAATCTCTCGCGTACCGCGAGAGGATGAGGTGTCACGAACGGTGCTGAGTCAGCATGACACGTGGCGGCTGGTGGCAAGGGTGAATGACACGTGTTTTCTGGCCCTGACGCGTGTACTATCCCCTCGCGTACCGCGAGGCTTGGTTGGGAATCTTCTCGCGTACCGCGAGAAGGTGTAAATCTGGCGTATAAGCAGTCTCCTCGCGTACCGCGAGGTTTTGTCAAAATCTCCCTCGCGTACCGCGAGGGAGTGAAATTTTGAATTTTCTTTTCTTTTTATTTTGGGTGTTACAGTGCATGTACGTAGTATGTGCTTCAATAAGGAGATATAGTATTTGTATGTGTGTTGCTATATTAGCAGTGTATTGTGTTATGAGTTAGTCGGGGTGGGTCGGTATATAAGCTAAACGCTTATGATTATGTGTAGGATACTTTGTCCTAGTGCTATGTGTGAAGTGCATGTGCAGTTAATGAGTCGTGTACATAGAGTTTAATGTTACGTGATTATACATGTGTTGTGTGCATTGTGGCATTGTCCTTGTGACACGGCGGGTATTGTGTTTGCATTGTTGTCATTATGACATGGCAAACGGGATTGTGGAGGACTAAGTCCTTCGGGAGGTCACCAAAGGTGACGATGTCCAACAGGACAGTGATGAGCTCGGGTGTGTTGAACGCCCTGACGAGGGTGCAGTAATGAGGTATGTGTTTGTGTGCTTATATATTTGTGTTAAATTACATACAAGCGTTGAGTTATATTTATTGTGCATGAGATAGTATTAATGCGGTGAGTAGAGTTAGATTGACCGTTGCTTCAGGATTGTGATGTAGTGTTTATAACTGTTATGTCAGTAGATTTATAAGAGCCTTGGTCAAGGCTGAGTAAGCTGATGTTTATGGATTTGTTGTGTTAACCAAGTGTCGAGTTAGTACGTGTACTTGAGCATGAGATATTAGTGTAGTAAGTTCGAAATATATCGATGAGACTGCGGGATTATTATTATTATGGGATGAGTCTTGGGTAATGAGCTATTATGGGATATCGGGTGATAACATGGGTTATCTATTTGTTAATGAATTGTGGACCTATTTTATAAGGACATGGGTCCTGAGTAAAGTTCAAATAACTTTTGTGACGAGTTGGCTTTTAATTAAACTAAACTACTAGAACTCACTCAGCGTAGCTGACTTTGTGTGTGCGATAGATTGTTTTGCAGGTAAGCATTGCGTTGATGTATCTTGGTTTGGGAGCGGTGCTACTCGGGTTGGTGTGCAAGCATTTGTGAGTTAACTTAATGATATTAAATAGTAATTAATGTTTTTAGAAAGACTCACGCTGTAGTTTAATATATCTAAGATGAGTAATTTCAATGGAATAACCTGTTATGAGAACCAACTGTATGGTGCCCGGTTTGGGGCCTTACATTATACACTGATCTGTTCGGGGTAAAATTAAATTAATTAACAAGTTCACGGTTAGTATTCCGCACACAACGCGACGTATAATTACTAATATTAAATATTAATAATAGTTATTAATATTTATTTGGACAAGTAGTTTAGGAACATACACGCGTGAGTTATACGACATTAGACGCGCGACTGCAATAAATATCGTTGTGGATATCACTCGGTTATCCGTGAAAATGGATAAATAAATAAACTATAAATTATTTACTTTAATATTGATCTCTATCAATTTAATACTACTAGTACTTATGAAATAACAATCTCATTTGGAGCGCGAAACGATTAATCCAACAAACGCGTTAAATATACGGCACTGGCACGTACCGGCCTGGACGAGAGTCGGAGCGGAATTCTCGTAAACTAGATGTTTAAATAATATTAATTATTAATATTATACGAATTATTTATTATTTAACACGAATTTTTACAAAATGTGACGTTTAAATTTACGTTCGGGTTTGATACGAGATACCCACTTACTCCTCTACCCACTCTAAAAACCCTGACTATATAATCATCTTATTCTTCACCCTCCTCCCCATTTCAAACCCTAATCCCAGATTTTAGAGAGAGTGTGTGAGAGCTTGATAGAAAGAGTAGCTGGTCACCACTTCCGGCAGAACTCCGACGTCGCAGATGCACCCAACACCACGACCTACTTCTGTTCTCCTTTCCCAGTCACAAACATGCAAGGTCCGACGATAGGGGTGGCTGAAGCAGATGGTGACGATTTTTGGAGGCCAAGACGGGGGACGAGTGGCGTGGTAGTGGCGGCGGGGCTCATACGGCGACAGTGGGGTGCAGATCGCTGGCTCTAACCCGTTTTTTCGATGAAGACGGTTGCTAGGGTTCTGACGGGTGGTCCGTAGGACAACCCTTAAGTACTTAAATCGGTATTAAAACCTTACACTTAATTGAGCTATTTGTGTGAATTAAATGACTACGGTAAGATGTGCTATTGCAGGTTAAAGGAACTTAAAAGTTGTAAATACGAAGCACGGGAAAGATCGGTGTAGCACCTGGAAAGAGTGGAGAAAATAAATAAAGACATCGAAGATTTGTATCAGGCTTCTACCGTAGCCTACGGTGGCTACCGTAAGCTACGGTAGGCCTGGTGCCGTAATGCTCACCGTGGGACAGTGTATATCCACCGTAGGCTTCGTTTTGTTATTGAAGCTACCGTAAGCTACGGTAGCCACCGTAGCTTACGGTAGACTGCAGACGCAGATTCGTGTTTTGGGATTTAAAACCCTTTTTGGGGGTGACTTTTCATTATCTTTTATCATATTTTCGACCTAGAACTGGTGGGAGACGATTTTGAGAGCCAAATAACAATTGTTGGTGTATTTCTAAGCAAGGATTGAAGCATTATCATCGATGGATTCCGTTATCAATGTTGATTCGATTGTCCAAACAATGAGCGGCTAATTTCCGATATGTTTTTCTCCGGATTGTAAGGTTTCTTATCGAATGATTCTTATTGTTTATGACTATTTTTGGGATAGTAATTTGGTCATTTTGATTATATTGCTATGGTGAATGTGAGTTTGATTCGTAATCATTTGTATTATTAATTCTAGTTTTTTTAATCCATCAATTCTTGGTGCCATAGGCAATCAGGATTTATTGGTAGGGATTTGGGGTTGGCTATATGAAATTGTTTATCGGGTAACCACCTTGCGTTATTGTAATCCAAGTATTTGGTTCCCTTTTACCACAATCAAACACACATTCATGAACTATGTCTATGTAGTTCATCCCACATAAACCTTAACATTATCATTCATATAAACCTTAAACCGGGGAAGAACATATCCTTTTATTTCTGAATTAAAATCTTGTTAATTACTTTTTAGTTAAATTGAGTTCTACAAACCAAACCAAAACTTTGAGATTACTTTTCTGCATTTCAATTCTAATTCAGTAACTCACGAACTACTTAGTAAGCACATTTTCCACAAACTCCTTGTGTTCGATATCCACTTTCCACTATCTATTTAGTGTAATTGGTTTATTTTTGAGTGAGAGTGAGACTTCGACTTCACGTCAAATTTTGGCGCCGTTTTCGGGGAGTAGTGCGCAACGTGTGTTAACTTTCGTAGTTTTTTTTTGTTTGTTATTTTCGGGTTTACGCTGGTTGTGTTAGTGTGCAGGTACTTACAGGTGTATGCATACTAGAGGCTCCAAAAAGTCATCACCATTAGCATTTGATCCGGAAATTGAACAGACACTTTCACGGAACCGAGTTTTACTTAGGGAGAACAAAGTCATTGGGTCTCTTACTTCACCGAAAAACATCATGGATCCACCAACTCTCACTACGGGTCAAACACTACCAACCACCTCAACCTCAACCACCACACCTCCTATTCCATCAAGTCCTATAACACGTGAGAGCAAACCTACAAATACCACTGTTTCTACAAGCACACTTCCACCAAATCCATTGAGCTACCAAACTGCATCAACCTTTCCACCATTTAGCCATTTCTTCCCGACTCAAGGTCAATCGTCTTCCCAACAGAGTCAACCATTCCCATTTCAACAAGACCCACCTATAACTTTTACCACCCCGGTTCAACAACAACAACAACCACCATCGAGGTTCCAATATCAACAACCTCCCGCGATGCCGTTTATGAGGGTGCAAGATGACGGGTTTGATGGCGGTTATGAAGATGAATATGAGGGGTATGATGAAGGTGAATATACCCTTGGGGGTAATGGAAATCAAACGGGATTTCAAGGAGGGGGTGGATTTGTGCGAAGACCGCAAGATATACCGCAAGCTCCACAAGGTCAACCTCGACAAGTTTAACAATTTCATCAACAAGTGCCTCAACAATAATTTCAACAACAACCACAATTTCAGCAACAAATTCCTCAACAAGTTCAACCTCGAAGACAAATGCCTAGGCAAGCCGGTTTGCCACCACAAATACCGTTGGGTGTTCCAAGGAGACAAAATCGAGGGGTAGTAAGGGGGGTTGAAGCTCATTTTAGGCCGGTTATCACAAATAATCCCTCCCGGGTGGTAATACCTCAAAATAACGACGGGGGAACCTTTGAGGTGCGAACCAACTCGTTACAAAGTTTTCCTAAGTATAAGGGATTGGCTACGGAAGAGCCATGCTTTCATTTGGAGGCCTATGATTCGATTTGCAATACCATTGGAGGCCAAGGTTTTTCTTCCGATGATGTCAAGTTGGTACTTTTTCAGTTTTCATTGGAAGATAAAGCAAAGAGGTGGTTTTATACGTTGCTTTCCGCCTCAATTTATACTTGGGCTGAAATGCAACAACGGTTTTTGGAAGAGTTCTTCACCGCTCAAAAGACAAACGATGCAAGAAAGGCATTACGAAGCTTCCAACAACAACCGGATGAGATGTTTCACAAGGCTTTTGAGATATTTAATATGATGATTAAAAACTGTCCTCATCATGATATTGCACTTTGGGAGTTGTTGAATGTTTTTCATGAAGGGTTGAATTTGGAGGACGAGCGGGATTTGATGTCGGTCACTAATGGTACATTCGGTACTAATTATGAACAAGAGGATTGGGTATTTTTGGAACAAATGTCGGTAACATCAAAGAGGAAGGCACAGTCGGCACGAAAAGCAAGACCGGCTATTTCGAGACCCCAAGTTTATGCTGCCAACAATGAAGAAGTGCAAACACCGAATCAAGTTTGTGATGTTTGCACCAATTGTAGCGAATTAGGCCATTCAGTGGATAATTGTTTGGGAGTTCAAGAACAATTTAAAGAAGTCAATGCAACTCAAGGTCAAGGCCAAGGTGGGGGTGGTAGAAATTATAACATGAATTCAAATACGTATCATCCGGGGTTGCGAAATCACCCGAATTTTCGTTATGGCAATCCCGCGAATCAATCCAACCCAAATTTCCAAGGAGCACCTCAAGAAAACTTTGTTCCGCGTCAACCATATGCAAATCAAGGTTATCAAAGACAATACCAACAACAAACTGGGGGACCGGGACCATCCAATTCAAGTGGGAATGAGGTTATGGATGTGTTAAAGACGATGCAACAAGAGATGCAAAGAAGAAATCAGTTGGATGATGCTCGTCTACAAAAAGACGAAGTTCGTGACAAGGCCATTCAATCTTTGACCACCCAAATGGGTCAACTTGCAACCGAAGTGGCGGATTTGAAGAAGAATACCGGTCAATTGCCAAGTGATACTAAGGTTTTGAGAAGTGGCCATTCAATCTCATAATTCTTCACGTAATATTCCTATTAATCATGTAAGTGTTTTGAGAAGTGGTAAAGAATACAAAAATGATTTTTCACCGAATTTGGTTGATGGGGTAGTTGAGGATATTACGGGGGTGGAAAGTGATGATGACGGATCATCACCAATGGGTAAATCTAAAAGTGAAACTTTTGAAAAAGTATTTGAAAAACCGGGTCTAAGTGAACTTTTGAATAACAAGAAAAATGGGGGGGAGTCAAACCCTATTCCTTTTCCTTCGGCTGGTAAGAAGAATATTATTTCAAAAAGGGGTCCTCAAAAAGGTAAATCTTCCTTTACTTGAGGCAATTAAGCAAGTACCCGCGTATGCAAAATTTTTAAAAGAATTGTGTACCCAAAAGAGGCAACAGAAAGTGCCTAAACAGGTTAATTTGACTGAGCGGGTAAGTGCGGTTTTAAAAGAGGATCCTCATCCTAAGCTCCAAGATCCGGGAACGCCATTAATTAATATTCAAGTTGGAAATTTTAAAATGTCGAGGGCGTTATTAGATCTTGGATCCGGAGTAAGTATTTTACCGGGGGGCTTATATGACCAATACGATTTTGGTCCATTGAAACAGGTCGAGACAACGGTTGTTTTAGCGGATTTGTCTCAAAAGCTTCCCCGAGGGATTGTGCGGGATGTGATAGTAAAAGTGGAAGAGTTTTACTATCCTGTTGACTTTTTGGTTTTGGACTACTCATCGGTTGACCCAAGTCAACAACAAAATGTCATATTGGGTCGACCATTTTTGAACACCGCTCATGCCATTATTGATTGTCGATACGGTACAGTTGATATGACCTTTGGAAATAGAAAAATGAGATTAAATGTTTTTACTAACGTTTCTAACTCTTTGGGTGGTGATGAGTGTTTTATGGCAGATTTAGTTGACAGGTGTGACCCGCACGAGTATGAGGAAGATGTCTTGGAAACTTGTGTTTGTGATTTTTCTGAACAGGTACATGTATGTGCGTTGAGGATGGAAGAGAAAAAGCAAGAGGCTTTAGCGGTTCGAGAAGGGCGACCACCGTGGACCTATCAAATTGAAAGTTTACCAGCGGAGATTAATTCGGATACGAAGCCGTCACTGGAATGTCCACCGAAAGTGGAGTTGAAGAACTTACCTAGCCACTTGAAATATGCGTTCTTGGGGGACAATGACACATTGCCGGTCATTATTGCCTCTAATTTGGATGTGGCTCAAGAGCAAGGGTTATTGAAGGTATTGAAGGCGAACAAGGCGGCTATAGGATGGACGATTGCCGACTTGAAAGGGATTAGTCCATCCATAGTCATGCACAAGATTATCACCGCCGATAATGCAAAACCAACTCGTGAGACCCAAAGAAGATTGAAACCTAATTTGAGGGAAGTGGTGAAAAAGGAGGTAATCAAATGGTTAGATGCAGGAATTATCTATCCTATTTCGGATAGCGCTTGGGTAAGTCCTACACAGGTAGTGCCAAAGAAAGCAGGTATTCAGGTAATTAAAGATGAAAATGGTGAACAAATCGCCACCCGACCGGTCACCGGGTGGCGCGTGTGCATTGATTACCGGAAATTGAATGCCGCCACTTCTAAAGACCATTTCCCTTTACCATTCATTGACCAAATTATTGAAAAATTGTCGGGTCAAAAATATTACTGTTTTTTTATGGGTACTCGGGATATAACCAAATTGCTATTCATCTGGATGACCAACACAAAACCACCTTCACGTGTCCATACGGCACTTTCGCTTTTCGGCGAATGCCATTTGGATTGTGCAATGTCAATATAAAATCCACACACAATTGAAGGTAAAGAAAAATTCTCTAGAAAACAAAAGTTATGGGTTCAAATCTCGCTTCTACGGTAATTAAGAAATTTGATTTAAAAAAAAGTATATTACTGTTATAGGTGATGCGTGTATATATTTTTTTTATCATGTGCAATGCCCCGGCCACTTTTCAACGTTGTATGATGAGTATTTTCTCGGACATGGTCGGGGAGTCACTTGAAGTATTCATGGATGACTTTTCCATTTTTGGCCCAACTTTTGAATCTTGTCTCGACGAATTGGAAAAAGCTTTAAAAAGATGTGTCGAGAAAAATTTGGTGCTAAGTTGGGAGAAAAGTCATTTCATGGTGCAAGAGGGTATTGTGTTGGGTCATGTGATTTCCAATAGGGGGATGGAGGTAGACAAGGCAAAAATAAAGGTAATTTCATCTTTGCCTCCACCGAAAAATGTTAAAGGGATAAGGTCGTTTTTGGGACATGCGGGTTTTTATCGAAGATTTATTAAAGGTTTTAGTGTAATCACTAAACCTTTATGTAATTTGTTGTTAAAAGATGTTCCATTTGATTTTACTAATGAGTGTTTGCAAGCTTTTAATATTTTGAAGGAACAGTTGGTGCAAGCTCCTATTTTGCAACCACCGGATTGGACGAAGCCATTCGAGATCATGTGTGATGCTAGTGATAGCACTATTGGAGCAGTTTTGGGTCAAAGGGTTGACAAGAAGCCGGTGGTGATATACTATGCGAGTAAGACATTATCCGAGGCACATTTAAATTATACAACTACGGAAAAAGAATTGCTTGCGGTGGTGTACGCATTGGATAAGTTTCGGTCTTACATTTGGTGGAGCAAGGTAGTGGTGTATTCGGATCATAGTGCGGCCCGATATTTGATGGAGAAGAAAGATGCAAAGCCCCGTTTGATTCGTTGGGTGTTGCTTTTACAAGAGTTCGATTTGGAAGTTCGGGATAAAAAAGGATGTGAAAATGTTGTGGCGGGTCACTTATCCCGGATTCCATTAGAAGGCGTTGATGACACGATGGAAATAAATGAACGGTTTCCTGATGAGCAATTGCTAGCCGTGTCTACCGCACCTTGGTATGCTCATTTTGTGAATTATTTAGCCACGGGTTCCATTCCAAGCCATTGGGAGAAGAAGAGAAGTCAACGGTTTATGGCTCAAGTGAAACAGTATATTTGGTATGAACCGGACCTTTTCAAGATTGGGTCGGATCAAGTGATTCGGAGGTGTATTCCCGACACCGAGGTGTTGCAGGTTTTGACTCATGCACATTCATCAGCATGTGGGGGTCATTTCAGTGGGCAGAAAACAGGTTATCGGGTTCTTCAATGTGGGTTTTATTGGCCCACCATTTTCAAGGATGCGTGTGATTATGCCTGACATTGTTTAAATTGCCAAAAGATGGGTAGTATATCAAAAAGGGATGAAATGCCATTACAACCTATTTTGGTGATAGAGATTTTTGTTGTGTGGGGCATTGACTTTATGGGTCCGTTTCCAAATTCAAATGGTTTTTTGTATATTTTGGTTGCGGTGGATTACGTGTCAAAGTGGGTTGAAGCGATAGCTACGAGAACTAACGATCATTCGGTGGTGTGCAAATTCGTCCAATCAAACATCTTTGCTCGTTTTGGTATTCCGCGGGTTATCATTAGTGATGGTGGATCACATTTCAAAATTTTCAACTTTGGGAAGCCTTTAAAACGATATAATGTGAATCACCGAATTGCTACCCCGTATCACCCGCAAACGAGCGGGCAAGTTGAAGTGTCCAATCCACAAATAAAAGAGATCTTGATGAAGACGGTGCGGGTCGATAGAAAGGATTGGTCGGGAAAGTTGGATGATGCGTTGTGGGCATATCGGACCACCTACAATACTCCCATTGGTACAACTCCGTATCGGTTAGTGTATGGGAAGGGGTGTCATTTACCTATGGAGTTAGCGCACCGGGCGCTATGGGCAATCAAGACTATTTATGCGGATTACAAGGAAGCATGAGAGTTAAGAAAGTTGCAATTAAATGAAATTGAAGAAATCCGGGATGAAGCATACGAATGTGCTTCCGCATATAAAGACAAGCTTAAAAAGGTTCATGATGCAAAATTGAGGAAGAGAACTTTTGAAGTGGGTCAAAAGGTGTGGCTGTATAATTCGAGGTTGAAGTTATTTCCGGGTAAGCTCAAGAGTAAATGGATGGGTCCATATGTCATTACACGAGTGGGTCGGTTTGGTGATGTGGAAATAGAAGATACTCAAGACCAAACCAAGCAAGTGGTGAACGGACATCAACTAAAGCCATACTTGGAAGGAAAGGACATCAACATGCTTGATGTTGATAGGGTGAGCTACCGTAAGCTACGGATGCGGAAACGAATTAAGAGGCCCAGGTTTGTTGTATATTTTAGTTTAGAGTAGTTTATTTAAAAATAAAAAAAATTTTGCCCAGTGGCTACCGTAAGCTACGGTGGCCACCGTAACCTACGGTGGCCCTGGGGAAATAAACGTCTTACGTTGGGTTTTTTCTAACCTACGGTGTCCATTACGTTGACAAAGCCACCGTAAGCTACGGTAGCCACCGTAGCCTATGGTGGCACCTGACGGGTATAAAAAAAATAATAAATAAATAAATAAAGGAAATAATAATAATAATAATAATAATAATAATAATAACACCAAGAACCGGGTCTCACTCTATTTTCCACCATTCACATCTTATCAACATTCCTTTTCTTCCCCAAACCAAACCCTAACCTCCATAACCTATCTCTCTCAAATCTTAACCAAAACTTGTGATTCTTGGGTGTATTTTGGGTGGATTTTCGAGAGGAGTAAGGATTTGTGCTTGGTTTTCGAAAGTTTTCACGTTTTGGTGGTTAATTTTGGACAATTTGGTCCGAAAATTTTTGGGGCTTTTGTGGGTTTTTGGTTTAGTTCGAAGTTCTTGTTGTTCTGTCATTCTACAAAGCAAAGGTATGCAATTCCCTCTCATTATTGATGGTACATTGAAGAATTGTAAGTTGTTCATGTTATAATTTTCGCATACTTGCTTGTAGTTGTTAGGATAATATGCACTTGTTGAGTTATGTTGTGATTGTGGTTGTGGATGTTTGAAAAAGTGATGAAAACATATTTTTGGGTAGAATTTTTCTAATTTAGTCAAGATGATGCACAAATTATTTTTTTTATATAATGTGTTAGTTTACATCCACAACCATAGTAACAAGCAAGTGTGGGGATATTGGGAGTTGTTTAGATAGATTTCTAATTGATTTGATTGTGGTACATTGCAGAATTATGGGAAAAGACAAGGGCAAGGTTACAGGCGGATCTTCTAGCAACCCAGAAACTCAACAACCAAATAAGAGAAGATTTGTAGAAGAGGAAGAGGTGCATTATGTTAAGCCGGACCGGACATCGGGTCCATTATCTGAGCAAGAGGAAATATGGCAAGCCGAGTTTTTCTATGAAAAGATGTCATCATTGGTGAATAAGAAGGAAGGGTTTATTAGAGAAGGAAGTTAAAGATAAAGAGTTCGGGCCCTTTGGTGTGTATGAAAAGTTTAAAGCGCTAGGATGGGAAGCAATTTTGAAATGCTATGATTACGACGATAAGAATCTGTTTATGAATGAAATTGAAGAATGGATGGCAACACTAAGGTGTCCGGGGTACAAGAAACCGTCGGATATGAAGTTGATTGGGACGGTGAATGGGGTTGAGGTCACAATGTCATTTGAAACATTGACACAAATTGCCAAGTTTGACAGCAAGGCGGCCAACAAATATAACTTTCCGCATTTGGATGATTTGTATTTCCACCCTGAGAAACATCCTAAATGGAATACAATGGTGGAAGATCTGTTTTTGCCACCATATGATGGAAAGTTGTATCGAAAGAATTTGAAGATTGACGGGAAGTTGTTGTTGGTAATTTGTCAACAAAATGTGATCCCGCGTAGAGGCGATAAGCTAGAGGTCCGGTATCCCAAAGTCTCAATCTTATATGCTTTGAAGCATGGGAAACCCCTCATCTCCATTCGATATTTGGTGCTTAACAATATATGGATTAGTAGAGAAAGTGTCGGAAGGAAAATAGTACCTCATTGTCGTTTGATTACTGCTTTGTTGAAGATGTATGGGGCCGTTGAGGATGATGCAGTGGGAGAGCGCAAACGACATACCCCGTTTGATTTGAAGAAATTGGGATCGGGTTGGGAATACAAGGAATCCGAAAGGTACCATATTTTGAGAAGTGAAAATCAAAGGTCGAGAGCATTGAAGGTAGATGCTAGGCCATTAAGGGATGGCGAGGATGATGAACCAAATGATTCGGGGAGTGATGATGTTGCACCTATGGATGGGGATGATGATGATGAAGAGGCACCGGGTGTAAATATAATCAAGGGGACATCGGTCGGACCCAGTCGGTCCACTCGTCGGAGAGATGCACCATTTAAGTACTGTGCACAACCGTCTGACCCTAACTGGACCCATCAGGGCACCATGAATGATGTTATCCAGAATGCTCGCCTACCTGAGCATGGTGCTTGGCCTGAGACTACCCAAGCGATATTTGATCATATTACCATAATGGGGGCGAGTAATGAGAGGGCGGAGAAGGAAAGGTATGACCGTTAGGAGATGTGGAACTGTACACATGCCTATGAGTTTCAACAAGAAATTAATCACCGGTATGAAGACGATAGGATGATACGGATGCACGATGCATGGCATGCGGGTCAACCGGTTGTGGCTGATCCGCCAATTGTGGATTACACTACCTTGCCACCATATGATGGTAGTGTTACATACCCTACGCCGCCAGTGCATCATTCCATGTGGTTGGACCCGCGTCAAGAACAAGCAATGCGTGAAGCCGCCCAGCAACCTGACGGAGGTGGAGGTGAAGGTAGTAGTAGTGGCCAAGGTACTTTCGGTTTTGGAGAGTTCACGGATGTCATGACGTCCATTTTTGGACCACCTCAGCCGCGGTACTACTAGTCAGGTCGTTTCTTATCCTATCTTGTTAGTTAGTTTGTATTTATTTTCTTGTGATTTGGATGGATGGTTGCGAAAGTTGGGGGTGTTTTAAAATAAAATAAATAAATAAAATAAAAAAAATAAACAAAATTAAAAATAAATAAAATATAAAAAATATATATATATTTTATTATGGTGTTTTGGGGAAATCATTCCTTCCAAAACCATACATTGGGGACAATGTATCCCAAGTGTGGGGATGGGGGAAAATTTTTGAAAATGTTTGTAATCAAGTAAATGTCGTTCGAATTGAAAGCTTGACATTAGACCCGCACGACATACCGGCTACCCTTTGTCTTTTCATTGGTGAGCGTTTGGGCCACATACTTATATTGTTAGAATTTCTTTCTTTGATTGAGAGTGGCGATGTGTGGGAGTGCATTAGAACTTGTGCATTAGATACGTTCCGATGCCATAGCTAAGCGTGTATGCAAAAATGATAAGGGCATTTAGGTAGCCTCGTCGCGATGTGTGTGAGTGTGGGATTCGGGGGTTGGGCCTCATAAATTACACATATGAGCATGGTAGCGAGAGGGGCGGGGGTTTGGTCCATTAGTAACCATATTTGAGCTTATTGCCTATCATTTGATAACCCATGTTTACCGCCCAAAAATTTTACCCGTTTGAGAAGACCCGGTCTAGTAATTTTAGTAATTAATGTTTTTGTGGTTTGTTTATGTATCATTTTGTTTGTAAAAAAAAAGTGGAAGTACAAAAAGAATGAGAATAAATGTGGTAGTGGTTGGAAAGAAAAAAGAAAGAAAACGCAAAAAAAAGATGCAAGGTGTTGTAGGTAGTTAGTCGTGTTTGCTTAAAAGTAATAATTAGGCCGGGTCAGATCATTGCGTCACGTTGCACATATTCTCTCCTTCCATACCTAAACACTTAGCCCCGTTACAACCCAGTTAAGTCCTTTTGATTTGCATGCATTTTTAGCATTATCTAAGCGAAGATTCGATTTATGCACAAGCTTATTATTGCATGACCACATATTTGCATTGAGTGTTTGCTAGTACATCTTTGCTAGTTATCATTTATCACTGAGAGGAGTGTTATTGTGAGGGGTTGTCGTGTAGGTTGCTATGGAAGGTTTGTAAAGGCGGCGGTTATTTGTTGGTTTTATTTGGATCTCTTGTGTAAAGTGAATGATGTTATGGTTATGATGACAGATTGTTTGAGTGAGTTGCTTGGGGGCAAGCAACGGTTAAGTGTGGGAATGTGACGGGTGGTCCGTAGGACAACCCTTAAGTACTTAAATCGGTATTAAAACCTTACACTTAATTGAGCTATTTGTGTGAATTAAATGACTACGGTAAGATGTGTTATTGCAGGTTAAAGGAGCTTAAAAGTTGTAAATACGAAGCACGGGAAAGATCGGTGTAGCACCTGGAAAGAGTGGAGAAAAGAAATAAAGACATCGAAGATTTGTATCAGGCTTCTACCGTAGCCTACGGTGGCTACCGTAAGCTACGGTAGGCCTGGTGCCGTAATGCTCACCGTGGGACAGTGTATATCCACCGTAGGCTTCGTTTTGTTATTGAAGCTACCGTAAGCTACGGTAGCCACCGTAGCTTACGGTAGACTGCAGACGCAGATTCGTGTTTTGGGCTTTAAAACCCTTTTTGGGGGTGACTTTTCATTATCTTTTATCATATTTTCGACCTAGAACTGGTGGGAGACGATTTTGAGAGCCAAATAACAATTGTTGGTGTATTTCTAAGCAAGGATTGAAGCATTATCATCGATGGATTCCGTTATCAATGTTGATTCGATTGTCCAAACAATGAGCGGCTAATTTCCGTTATGTTTTTCCCCGGATTGTAAGGTCTCTTATCGAATGATTGTTATTGTTTATGACTATTTTTGGGATAGTAATTTGGTCATTTTGATTATATTGCTATGGTGACTGTGAGTTTAATTCGTAATCATTTATATTATTAATTCTAGTTTTTTTAATCCATCAGTTCTTGGTGCCATAGGCAATCAGGATTTATTGGTAGGGATTTGGGGTTGGCTATATGAAATTGTTTATCGGGTAACCACCTTGCGTTATTGTAATCCAAGTATTTGGTTCCCTTTTACCACAATCAAACACACATTCATGAACTATGTCTATGTAGTTCATCCCACATAAACCTTAACATTATCATTCATATAAACCTGAAACCGGGGAAGAACATATCCTTTTATTTCTGAATTATCTTGTTAATTACTTTTTAGTTAAATTGAGTTCTACAAACCAAACCAAAACTTTGAGATTACTTTTCTGCATTTCAATTCTAATTCAGTAACTCACGAACTACTTAGTAAGCACATTTTCCACAAACTCCCTGTGTTCGATATCCACTTACCACTATCTATTTAGTGTAATTGGTTTTATTTTGAGTGAGAGTGAGACTTCGACTTCACGTCAGGTTCCGCCCCTAGCAGCGGCGACGGAAGATGAAGACGACGACAATGGCGGAGGCCGGTTCTCCGGCGACGGGATCTAGTTGTTACATCGTAGAGGCGGCAGTGGGAGTGTTCCACGGTGACAGGTGGCTGCTAGGGTTTTCAGGGAAGCTTTGGCGACCCGATGAAGATGAACTCCGGTTGAATACGCTTTTTCGACGAGCTCCCGTGGCGGAGCTAGGGTTCCGGTGGAACCCAAACCCCTGGATCCGAACTCGCTTATTCTTCCTTTGTCAGATCTATATGATATCCAAGGTAAAATCCCTCTTGTCCGTTTACTCTACCGATTAGCCGAGCTATTTCCGATCCTTGATTAGTTTTCCGGTGATTGTGAGGTTAGGGTTTCCACAGATGATAATGGTTTCAAATGTTTCGACGAGTTACGGTGGTTTCTTGCAAAGAACATCCGCTGCCATGGCTCCGGCAGCGACGGCGACTGTTGGTTACCGGTTTGAGGTGTTAACGGTAGAAATACGCGGCGGCGGTGGCTAGATCAGGGTTGCTCAAGTCAGTCTTAACAAGTTCCGAGTTTTGGTCAAATATATTCAACAAAAGTCAAATGTGGTCAAACTGGTCAAACTATGTCAACACAAGTCAACGGGTTCGCGTATGCGAACTGAATGAGCGAAAGGTATAAAACGCACACTAATATGATTATATTTAATTACGTGTGTGCGGTTGATTTATGTTGAGTTTAAGTGATTCGTTGACGGTTAAAGTAAATATTAACGTAGCGTTAAACATAACGAGTCGTATTAAACGTAGTGTTGACAAAAGAAATCCGCTCAAATGAGATAAATGATTTTAGACGAGAAATATATAATAAGTAAGATGGGAACTTTATTACAACAAGCAATCGTTATATATTTGTACATATGAATAATAATTATTACTTTAGTCATATATATGTTTACAAAAATACTCGCGATAAACAATACGTGTACGTTTGTGTAAACTTATGTTGAATATAAAACACTGACGGTTATTATTTGGGATAGATTAGACAACAAGTACGTTTGTGTAAACTTATATTTTGAATACGAATATAAACAATACGTGCAATTATTAGATATTATTATTTGATTTACAAAAACGTTTATGTTATGTCTTTAGTATAAAACGATTTATACAAAATATATAATCGGAGGATTTGTACCTTAAGCGTTTGGTATAAAACACATACGTATCTACCTGGTATGTTGGTGAATGATATTTAAACATAAACCGAATAAACAGGGAATTAACAATAAACAAAGGGCAATACAAATATATTTTTCATAAATATAAATGTATGATATGGATATATATATATATATACACACATAAATATAGATACAAGTATGTAAATACTCACGTTTTTATAAAAGAAAACGACCGTTATGTAACACGACATATATAATCGAATATATATACATGTATATTTATATGCACAAATATAAAAGGCATATATATGTCTATATCATTAAGATTATTGATTATGAGACGCGGACGATTTGAAACCTAAACGGGTATGTTTCGAATAAATATGAAAACTTAAACCCTTATAAACTTGAACAAATATTATGTTACATATACATATAATCGTATTCATATATTAATGTATATTTTTTACATAAACTCAAACGTTTATTACAAAATAGAATGATTGTATAATATATTGTTAGTTTTGAAAAAATATAGATTTATATATATATATATATATATATATAATTATTTAAAAATTAAAATAGTAAAAATGTATTTGAAAAGCCCAATAGGTAGTTTTACAAACTAATGATATACCTTATAATTGACGGATAATTATTTGACAGATACCTAACATATGTTAGATATGATTTTACAATTAGGTACGAGGCCATAATTACTAATATTCCTCTCAAACTCATCCAATTACCATCCCTTCTTTTAGTTAACCATATATAGTGCGCTTTCCTACAACTTGGTTCTTCAATGCATGTGGGAAAACCCATTTAACTTTTGGACAACGAGTAAGATATCTATCAAGTGGTTTAAAGATAAAGTCTAAATTATTTTATTATAGTAAATGTAAGGAATTTCTGAGATTGCAGCAACGGATAAATGAGAGTCGTGAAACATACTTTCAGCTCGAAATTATTTGATGGTTCACCTGAATACTTCAATCGGATAAAACCCAGATTGAGAAACAAGACATTGAATGTGTGTCTATGTGTGAAATTCGTGAACCAGATTGATCATCAAATGATCAAGAAAAACAGTTTTGCAGGGATTGGGCAATAAACTGTCTTTGACAGTTATCAATTTCAAATTTGAAATTCAAATAAAATTGTGTTATTTATCACTAATTTTATAAAAGGGATTTCACATGTGAAAATCCGGAAAAAACAAACTCGACCCCGCTTCCAGGGGCGCTACCCCCAGACCCCGCTAAAGGGGCGTTGCCCCTTGAAACCCCCATTAGTTAGGGGCTTTGCTCCTAAACGCCAATTAGGTTCTTAATATCGTAATAAAGTCAAACAAGTGTGCACTCAACACCTCCAGACTTATTTGATGCATGTTATGATTCACTTAGTTAATAAGTCAATTCAATTAGACTAAAATAGCAAATAAAAACATCTACGATAAAATAAATAATAAAACGTGAATATGTCTCGACATAAATGATGGTTGGAATCATGATGTCAATACTAATAGGTTTGGACTTTAGGACATATGACTTGATGAATGCTATAAGATAATAGGTCAGAACTTTAGGACTTGCAACTTGATGAATGTTGCCATTCTTCATGATTATGAAATCATCATATGGATCTCCAATAAAGATATCATCTAAAGATTTAATATTTTATGAACTGTTTAAGGGTTATATATTTTATGAATGACATATTTCATAACTTTTACGTAAATTAAATATGTAAGAATATAATATATATATATATATATATATATATTTGGGTGGGGGTGGGGAGTTAGGTTTTTGGGTGGGGGTGGGTGGGGGGGTTAGGTTTTTGGGTAGGGGGTTTAGGGTTTTTGGGTGGGGGTTAGATTTTTGGGGTGATACTACACATATATAGTATTGAAAATAAGAATAAAAAAAGCGAGTTAATTATTATTTTTTATAACGTTATTTATACTTAAATGAAAGATAAAGAAATTCTTAATTTAATAGTGCAATGTTAAAAAAAATAATAACGTATGCAAAAGATAGAAATGTTTAAAGATTTATATATTTTAAGTTCCAATTTTATTCTTTTTCTTTAAAATTCCACCCTTCTCTTTTTAATGGTTCTATAGTTCTCTTATTAAAATGAGTTTTCTCATAAACCTTACCCTATATATATATATATATATATATATATATATATATATATACAGGGGTATGTTCTTTTGAGAACCAAACATATGTTGAGAACCGAAAGAACCGTACAAAACGTGCAGATATCGCTTCGGTGAAAAATAAATGGTCTTTATTATCATTTATCTAATTATATTGATGATTAACTTTATTACTCCTATGAATTAATTGGTATTTACTTGATAAACGTAATTACCCTTACTATCCTAAATAAGGTTTCCCATTAGGTGTATATAAATATAGAGCTTATTAAAGAGATTAATGACTAATGGTTATTTGCCTACAACACCTCTAAATCTCGGTGCTCTCTTTCTAAACCGTGAGCTTACTTCTCACGCTAACTATCCTAACGAAACACCCTAAACGGGAACCCGATCATCCTCAAGAACATGACGTCTTCCCTCACTACGGTTACATGCTTATTAGGTACACATGATTTACTAATCTTGTTTTCTATTACAATGTTAAACAATTGATCAACACGTGGTATCAGAGCGTATATTGATTAATCAATTCTTTTTCGTTCCCTAAACTGGAATTAAATTGGAAAAACAAGATTTTTCTTAGAAAAATCGTTTTATTAAAGTATTTGGATATGAACTTACATTTTTCGGATCTATTTAAACTGATTTATGAAATATATATATATATATTAATGTTATCAGATCTAATCTAAAGTTTTCGGATCTGATTATAATGTTTTCGGATCTGTACTAAAGTTCTCGGATCTGACTCACGTTTTCCTCAAGATTATCAGTTTAGATTCCATTAAAGTTTTGGAATCCTAACAATCTGTTTTGATCTAATGAAAATAATAATTGTTCTTGACATTCATCCTAATTATTCATGATGTTCATCAAAATTTTTGAAAATATCCCCTTATTTTGGGATAGATTATGATTTAATTATGCTTCTTAAATTTGAGTTAATTTATCCCCAAGTTTCGTTTTAAATATTATTTTACTAATTTTAAATAAACGAACTGATATACTTGGAGATAAAGTAAAACATATAAAAGATTTCGAAATCAGAATAAAATCCCTTATTTATCGCATAAATCAAGTTCACGAGAACGTAGTTCTCGGATTAATTTTTCCCGAGAACCTAAGTTTTTCCGAGAACCTTAATTTTCCGTGAACGCTATTTTTCCAAGAACTTGGTCTAAATCCCGAGAACTTTCTCCCGAGAACCAAATTCTCGGCTTACTCATAGGTTCTCGGCTCACTCTAAGTTCTCGGCCCATCCATAAGTTCTCGGCTCATCTATAAGTTCTCGGTTCATTCAAGTTCTCGGCTCTTAAATGTAATCAGCTCACTCAAGATCCCTCAAGTTTTCGGGCTCTTAAATGTACTCGGATCCATAATTCTTTTCGATCCGCACTAACAGGGGTTTTTGCTATTAACTAATGCTTTTATATTTTATGAAACCTTAAGTTTAAATGTTTTATAAAACCTTAAACTTACTTGAATAACACCTAAGAGTTTCACTTTCGCCCAAAGGTGATGTGATACATGTGTAAATTTTATTCAAGTCTAATTAAGCATTGTCATTTAGTGCATATCTGATAGCGTGTTTTTAGTGTGGTTATAAATAAATATATATATATATATACATGTTCCTGGTAATGGCTTCAAAAACTTGATGCTAAATACGAGAGACATAATATATATCTTTAATAATGTTCTATTTAGAGTTACACAAAATCAGGTTTTAAATTTATAAATTAAAATGATAATTACTTCAACTTAAAACAAACAAAATATGCAAGCGTACCTATCGCAGCGTAGTATAGTCTGGGTAAGAACCAAGTATCAAACCACGGACACAGATTCCTTACTCAACCCTCGCTATTGTTTGACGAGGATAATATGTTGGAAAATGAGGTTTTGTTTAAAAGACAGGAAAAAGGAAAAGAAAAGTAATTAGGAATATTATATCATTTAAGGTGTTACTCCGGATGTTATCACTTATTAATTAACGATGTATTTTAGTAAGGTTGGTGATAGTTACTAGTACTAACCCTTTCGGCAGGGGAGTTAGTATTTCGTAACGGAACAATGGATACGGTCGGCCAACTGCTCCTAATAATTCCTGGAATCCTAACGGGGTCTCAAGTCCGTCGGCTGTCCCGTGAATTATTATTCAGACTAAGATTATCCTGTCGACTGGTGTACACCAAGTCGTGTAACTTTTTTTGGAAAGTCGGAATGCGCAACATCCTCCAAAGTTACTTTATGAACGTTTGGACCTAACATTTTATATTCTTAAAATAGTTGTCTTTACTTATAATAATATTTTAAATAAATATAACTTTTATTCTCAAGATCAAGCCTCATGGCTCCCGTTAGAAGTCCTCTGCAAGCTAACACAAGAAAAGTAAAGAAATATCGACACGCTTTATAAGGTCCAGCTAGGACTCGAACAACTCGTTGAATACTCAAACCTCTAATCAACTCATAATGATAAATCTGTACTAACTGATCGATGTCGTTTGGTCGATCAAAAAACAATCCTTAAACACCTTAACTAGTAAGGGTAAGTAGAGTATCGTATCCACGAGGAGTTTATGGAAAATGTCACTTTGTTACAATATTTTAAAGACAGAAAATAATAACAACTGATTTGGATTTGGGTTTAGAACAATAATGAGAGAGGTAATCCTCTCCGGGATTCAGGTTTGCAAACACAAGTTACTTCTGGCTAATTAGCAAGCGATTACATAGACATAATCTTACGGTTCAATTGATTTCAGTGATAATGGAAGAACACGTTGTAAAGAAAACCAATTCTCACATAACCAACCTAAATTAACCAACTATCATCCAACCCCTAAATTGTCCCCAATGTAAAGAAACCCTACTATTGAGACTTGAACAACAATTCGAAATCAACCAAGGTAGTTTAAAGCATTCAATCAATAAATGAAATCATATGGCTTAACATGCCAATCAAGATTACAAACCATTACTAATCATTGAAGAAAATAACAAGTATTCAACAAAACCCTAGACCCGGAGAAGACTACGGGCGATTTAGCTACTCATACTCATGACAAGAATCAAAACTAATGTACTAGGACTTACAAATATTAAGAACAATCGACCAAACAATGGTGGAAATCGCCTTCTTGGAGCTCTGGAACGGCTGGAATCGGAGATGGAGTGATAATGGGGGCTGAGAAGGATTAAAACCTAAATTAGGTTAATTTTCGTGTAAAAACAGATATTCGCGTGTCGCGAACTTCTTTGGCTAGTTCTTCGCGTGGCGCAAAGAACAAAACAGTCGGGCGCCTTCTTGATTCCTCGCGTGTCGCGAACATTGCTCTACGCGAAGACCAGAATTTCCAGGAAACTTTGACTTTTTGACTTTTTAATCTCTCGTGCTTCGCATCCGACTGCTTCTCATCAGTTTCTCGCTCATTTAGCACATAAAACCTATGAGATAGACACAACCACAAACACACATAAAACTGAACAAGAATACATACTAAAACAACTAAGACGCATACAAAACGACATATAAACCGGGTTATTAAACCCTACATCACTAATCGGGCCCTTGGTAGCACCAAGATTTGTATATAGACTGTACAAACTCGAATAAGCTTCCCAAACAAGAAGTCTTGCTTAAGTAACTTACAAGATTTAAAATTATTAAGTTGGTTTAAAGATTACTTATTCTTGTCTTTTTAAAATAAATTAGAAGAAATACTTTAAGAACATAACATATTAAAAATACTTCATTAATTAATTAAAGTTCAACCAACCCGAGCAACGCAAGAGGACTAGTCACGAATGACCATACAAGTGACTCCACTAACCCTTAGACAATGTGTGGATGTGTTCCAACACCAAGAGAGAGTGGGTATATGTTGCCTCTTGTTTACTCGAACAAGAAGAATCATTTCATATTACAATACTAAAAACATAAAATAAACAAAGAAAAGCTAAAATGGACCAAACCCGAGAGAGTTCCGGCTCTACCAGAGCATTACGGGCATGCAAAGTGCCATTTTCTTTCACGTGCGGAATCTGGCACCTTTAAGGAGTACAGGGGAGCAGGAATGGTTTTGCACGGTCGTGCAAGGCAATGCACGGCTGTGCATTTCCTATTCCAGCCCCCTGATGACTTTTTGACTTCTTGGTCCAGGTTCGTTCAATTACCTTCGGGATGTTAATCTTCCCTTGATTTTGAGTGAGTTCTTCATGTTTTTGCATATCAATGGTAATTATCCTGTTGTAACAAAAATGAAGGGATTAAGTATCAATTCCCACCATTTTATTAATAGTTGTGATGAATATGGGGATAGTTATGCATGCAAAATATGTATAATTTACGACATATCATAATACCACACACTTAAACTTTGTTTGTACTCAAGCAAACTCACGCATGATTATACCCATAGAAGTAAATTATTGATTAAATGTTAATCCAAAGCTATTGTCCCAAATGGCTAAATGACCTTCTTAAAAACAATGATTTGGTGTTTATACCTTTCGAGTGTTTCTCCACAAAAGGGTGGCAAGCCCAACATTCTTGATGGAACTATGATTATGCATAAGATTACAGTCTCACAAATGTTCACTCAACACTCGGGTTAAATATATGCATAATGTATGTCAAGAAGAACACTCAATGCTACAATTAATGCTTGTATAATCATAGGCTTGTGTAGAAATCAAATCTCCACCAACTGACATAAAATATGTGCATAAATCAAGAGTGCTTTGTAAAGCGTTGTAATGATTGGCTTGGGGTTAGGGTAGGAAGTATTTTGGGGAAAATAGCTAAATGTTGAAAATCTGACTTGGCTTAATGATCTTAAAGGTAAACAATCTCTTTATTTAACTTAGATTAGACATTGTGACTAATCTAAGGACTCTTTTAAGGTCAGATCGTCAAGACCAAATCCCTTCTTTAACAATGTCAACTTCTCCTTGTCTTTGAAATACACATTACTATCAATTCACCATGAATCGCTCGGTTGTTTCTTCCTAATACATCCATTTTGTTCATGTCACACCCCCAATTTCAACTAACGGAGTTTTACCGTTTGGAAGGTGACACACCAGGATCTCAGTCATTAGTTACATCAAACGACACTATATGGGACTTGAAATGTCATAACATAAAAGTTCAGAGTTAATGCGGAAGCGTAAACGTTGATATAAAATTTAAAGTAGTTACACACAACAGGCGTCAATAAATGTAAATAAGTAAACTGTTTCAAATGTTTGAAATGGATAATATGACAGTAGGACTCCATGCATGTCCTAAGTGTGCAACCTGTGCCTTAGCGACCTGAGAAACATGTAAGAAAAAGTGTCAACACGAGGTTGGTGAGTTCACAGGTTTCAAGTTTGCAATAAGAGAGTGTTTGCCAGATTATGTACATTCAATATGCATATCTATAGGTAGCTAGCCTATGTTCATGTTTTACTAAAGCGCTCGCAGCCGAAGCTGACTGTGTTTATATGCCTCCTGCCAGGTCTATCAACTCTGGCACATGTGAGTAGGCTAACATTTCACCCGTTTGATATCCAATCGAGTTAGCGCGACTAACGCGGGTGGGGCTTGTCAAACCCAGTAGTACTACTAAACATTACCTCGCTAAGATCCATATTAACGGTTCGAAATATGATGAGGCTTGTCAAACCCAGTAGTACTACTAAACATTACCTCGCTAAGATCCATATTAACGGTTCAAAATAAGATGAGGACTTTCTGTGATAGCATGTTACGCTTAGTCTCAACAGTGATATCATATAAAGTACCATAATCAAATAGATGCGTCATGTTCTCTCCCCTGGCGGGAAAAACAATATTTGCTTGCGTACCTGTTTCTCCCCCACGGGGAAAACAAGTAAAAGTATGATAATTGGTGTTTCATGTTTGTTTCTTCCTCAATAGGAAAACAAGTAAAATACGTTTGTGTGTAAGCATGTTTCTCCCCCAATAGTAAAACAGGTAAAAAGGGGCCGTGAAACTCACCTGCGTTGCGTAGTAGGTAGTGTCACACAAGTATGAGATTTGAAATCTCAAGTGTTAGCCTGCACGGCTTACGTATGCCCTAGAATTATAAACACATAAGTTAGGGACATATGGGATTTGTGACGACGACACGGAAGATTAGAACGTCTTAAAACATTCTAAGGATCAACGGGTAGACGAACGTGTCTACGAGAAATTTGGTTTCTTGATATAATAATTAAGATAAATGCGTTACGTGTCGAACGTCTCTAATACGAATAATATTAAATAAATTTATGCGTTTGTATAATTTAATAACGATCTAAGAAAATAATATAACATATATACTATTTTTGAACTCGTAGGGAATATACGATAATCATTTACGTGATAAAATAATAAATATATTATTTTTCTTCGAGATAATAAACGTGAGTAAATAATTATATTATTAATTAGTTTGAAACGTTACACGAGATTAATAAACGAGACGAAATAATATATAAATATATATATTATTTTATAATAGGAGTTACGGGTTAAAAATAATATAAATATATTATTTTATAAGTGGGTAATAATATTAAAAATAGGTTATAATATCAAACCCGAGCCTACGGGTTGTTTCCGAAGCTAAAACACGTTAATATATTAATATAACAATATAGGATAGGTTTTTATATTAAAAACAATACTTTAAAATGAATTAAACCAAAATGGGTGTGGGGAGACTCGAACCCGGGTCTCTCCCACACCAGCACACACACTTAACCATCACACCCGCTAGGGCAATCGCAACATATCTCGGATTCAAATTGTTTTAACACAAAACTCCCCTGAGTTCTTTCCCCCCATGCGAACCCGATCCAAACTCTTCCCTACATTCAACGAATTCGACTATGATTGAACAAGATAGTATAGGGGTTTTGTAAATCGGTATATTGCGAATCTGTGGTGTTGTTTAATTGCAAAAACTATCATGTTTGGGGTTGTTAAATAAAGTTTGAAATTGCCGAAACCCTAGATCAAAATACAAGATCGAATTGACAAAATCTTATATTAACAGTTGTTGAAATCATAGGGCTTTCAACAAGCAAGGCATTGCGAGTTTAACCCTGTGATTTAATTTGATTAAGGTGGTGTTTGAATTAGGGTTCGATCAAACCGAAAACATAAGAACCCTAGGTATAGGTTTGTGTTTAAATCAGTGTTATGAATCCAAATTAGATTAGGGCTTTCATTGAGTATAGGATTACGAAATTAACCATAGGATTTAATTGGATTTAAACTGAATCTAGGATCAAAAACCCCCAAACCGGTTTTGAACGAACCCTAGGTTCTAGATTTTGATCGATTTGATGTTGTAAGCCCGATTAATCATAGGGCTTTCAATATATGTATTGAGACGAAGCTAAGGGTACAATCAATTACCAGAAAGAAGTTTGAATTGATGGTTATCGGCCAAATTCCAGTTACGGCTAGCGTGGTTTGATCTCCGACCACTACGACTTCAACTCCGCCCAACTTCGTGTGTGCAAAAGCTTCTAAGGTATGCGATTAAGGTGTGAGGTTGTTCAATTTCAGTGTATTTGATCGGATTGTTGCGAATTGGAGAGCAATGAGGATGAAGTCAACGGTTACATTGATAATGATCATAATTGAGTTTAATTTGGCACAATGATGATGATTAAAACTGTAGTGAAGGTCGTTAATGCTTATAATGTTTGATTTCAGTTACAATTTCGACTACACATCGATTAAGGATCTTGAATTTGGATCACATATTACGACTTTGACTTTCAAAAAGTCAACAGGGACTCAATTTGTTGAATTTTGACTTTGCAAAGTCAATGAAGTGAGTTTTCAGTAATTACACAACTAGTCCTTGGAGTTTAAGATTAAATATTGACAGGATTGGTCCTTGTGGTTTGTATGGAGTTATAACTTGGTTAGATTGACTTCCAAAGTCAACATAATTGGTATTTTGACTTTTCAAAAGTCAACATAGCAGATTAGGGTTATTACATAACTAGTCCCTGTGGTTTAAGTTTGAGATATTGGCAGAAATAGTCCCTGAAGTTTGAGTAAAGTAAATTTCAGTTGACTTTAACTGGATTTTGTTAACTGGAAAAGTACGGATTGTCACATCATCCCCTAGTTGAAAGAATTTTCGTCCCGAAAATTAAGATAACACAAAAAAAATTTCTGAGGGTGTCACATCATCCCCTAGTTGAAAGAATTTTCGTCCCGAAAATTAAAATAGTGCCTTAAGAGTTTGACGTGGAGTACTTGAACTGATTAGGATATTTGCGCATCATCTGCTCCTCACGCTCCCACGTGAATTTCGGTCCGCGTTTCGAGTTCCAACGAACTCTGACAATAGGGATCTTACTGTGCTTTAACGTTTTAACTTCTCTATCCATAATTTCCACAGGTTCTTCGATGAAGCGTAACTGTTCATCAACGTGTAGTTCCTCTAGAGGAACCGCGAGAGATTCGTTAGCTAGGCATTTCTTCAAATTTGAGATGTGAAGGACGTTGTGTACACCACTCAGTCCTTCGGGTAAGTCCAGTTGATACGCTACTGGTCCGATTCTCTTTAATATTTTGAAAGGTACAACATAATGAGGGTTCAGTTTGCCTTGTTTCTCAAAACGAATGACACCCTTCCAAGGTGAGACTTTTAATAGAACCATATTACCTACTTGAAACTCTAAGGGTTTACGACGCTTGTCGGCATAGTTCTTTTGACGATCATGAGCCGCCGCCATATGGTTTCAGATTTGAACGGTCTTTTCAGAAGTTTCAAACACAAGTTCAGGACCCGTAAGTTGGCAATCCCCAACTCCAGCCCAACAGATAGGAGATCGGCATTTACGTCCGTACAATGCCTCGAATGGTGCTGCCTTGATACTAGTGTGATAACTGTTGTTGTAGGAGAACTCCACCAACGGTAGGTGAGACTCCCAAGTGTTACCGAAATCAATCACACAAGCTCGTAGCATGTCCTCCAGAGTTTGGATTGTACGTTCCGTTTGGCCATTAGTTTGAGGATGGTATGTTGTGCTCATATCTAGACGCGTGCCTAAGGCCTTATGTAACGACTGCCAGAAACGAGAAGTGAATCGTGCATCACGATCCGAAATAATAGAAATTGGCACCCCGTGCCGAGAGACTATTTCTTTCAGGTAAGTACGAGTAAGTTTATCCATTTTGTCGGTCTCTTTGATTGCTAAGAAGTGAGCGGACTTTGTTAATCGATCAACGATTACCCATATGGTATCACATCCGGTAGGGGTTCGTGGTAATTTGGTGATAAAGTCCATGGATATTTGTTCCCATTTCCACATAGGAATTTCCGGTTGTTGCAGAAGGCTGGATGGTTTTTGATATTCAACTTTGACCTTCGCGCAAGTCAGACACTTACTAACATAGGTGGCTATATCGGCTTTCATCTTCGGCCACCAATATAGTATCTTTAGATCATGATACATTTTGTCGGAACCCGGATGAATGGAGTAACGAGATTTATGAGCTTCATCCATGATTAGTTCGCTTAAATTTTCGAACACTGGAACCCATACTCGTTCAGTGAAGTAGCGAATGTCGTCAGATTTGATCTCGAGTTGTGCTTCCATACCGCGTGTACCTTCTAGCGGTAGGTTTTCCTCTTTCTTCAAGGCTTCCAGTTGAGCACTACGGATTCTGTCAGGCAATCCAGGGTGAATAGTAAGTTGTAACGCTCGAACTCGTTTGGGTTTCGTTTCCTTTCGGCTTAGTGCATCAGCCACAACGTTAGCTTTACCCGGATGATACCGGATCGCACAGTCGTAATCATTTAAAAGTTCAACCCAACGACGTTGTCGCATATTCAACTCCTTCTGCTCGAATATATGCTGGAGGCTCTTGTGATCGGTGTAGATGGTGCATTTGGTACCGTACAAGTAATGTCTCCATATCTTAAGTGCAAAAACCACTGCTCCCAACTCTAGGTCATGAGTGGTGTAGTTTTTCTCGTGAACCTTTAACTGAAGTGAAGCGTATGCGATTACCTTTTCGCGCTGCATTAAGACGCAACCCAGGCCTTGAATGGATGCATCACAATACACCACAAAATCATCGGTTCCTTCCGGAAGAGCTAGAATAGGTGCACTGCAAAGTTTCTGTTTAAGGTGTTGGAATGCTGACTCTTGGTTGTTGCCCCAATTATAAGCTTTACCCTTTTGAGTTAAAGCAGTGAGGGGTTGAACAATTTTGGAAATCCTTCAATGAATCGACGGTAGTATCCAGCCAATCCCAGAAATTGTCGCACCTCAGTCGGAGTCGTCGGTGCTGCCCTATTCTTGATGGCTTCTATTTTGGATGGGTCGACATGTATCCCTTTCTCGTTAACCACATGTCCTAGCAACTAAACTTCCCGAATCCAGAATTCGCACTTGGAAAACTTAGCATATAGTTGCTCTCGCTTAAGTAATTCCAAAATAAGGCGTAGATGTTCCTCATCTTCCTCCTTGTTCTTGGAATAGAGGAGGATGTCTTCGATGAAAAGGATAACGAATTGGTCAAGTTAAGGCTTACACACACGGTTCATGAGGTCCATGAATACCGCAGGTGCTTTGGTTAATCCGAAAGGCATGACCATAAACACGTAATGGTCGTACCTTGTTCTGAATGCAGTCTTAGAGATATCCTCTTCTCGGACTCTTAACTGATGGTAGCCGGACCTAAGATCTATTTTAGAATAGAAACTTGATCCTTGGAGTTGATTAAAGAGGTCATCTATGCGAGGTAAAGGGTAGCGGTTCTTGATTGTGACTTTATTCAGCTCCCGGTAGTCAATACACATACGAAAAGTTCCGTCCTTCTTGACAAATAATACCGGAGCTCCCATGGTGATGAGCTAGGTCAAATGAAACCTTTATCTAACAACTCTGGTAGTTGTGTAGATAACTGTTGTAACTCACTAGGTGCAAGTCTGTACGGTGCCCGAGCAATAGGTGTTGCTCCGGGTGCTAGATCAATTTGAAATTCGACTTGACGATGCGGCGGAAGACCAGGCAGGTCTTTGGGAAATAATTCTGGATAATCACGAACGATCGGTATGTCATCAATCTTCTTCTCCTCATATGGCTGCTCGGCGACGAGAGCCAGAATGACAATACGACCTTTACGTATTGTAACGAACCAAAATTCGGGTTTCGTTTTCAAATAAATAAATAAATATTTCTAATTAATATTATGGTGAAAATAATATTTTAGAAATAAGTTGAAACAAGCGGGTTTCAAGTTATTAACGGGGTTATACTAGTTTTTAACTAGTTATGAAAAGATATGGGTGAATTGGAAGTGGAAGGACCTAAAGTGTAAATTGGTAAAAATCTGCCATATTGACTAGCAAAAGTCAAAATAAACCTCATTTGTGTTGTTGAGGTCGTTTATGTTCAAGAGAAGAAAAAGGAGAAATCTCAATTGAAGCTCAAATCGTGCATTTAGAGCTTGATTTGTGGGGGTTTTGGCTTGCACATCACTCTCCTAACATCAAGTAAGTGATTTCTTTCCTTTGATTTCACTTTGAATGTGATATTTGGTGGGTTTTGAAGAAATCCGAGAATCGAGTATGCATGTGATGAATTAGTGTTAGATTATTGATAATCTAGCTAAACTAAAGTTAAAGAATGATGATTAACATCCTAGAACCCTTTGATTATGATTTTGAAAAGTTAGGGTTCATATGGTGGAAATTGGGGGTGTTTGGATCATGATGCTAGAATGGTGAATTAATGAAGATTAAGTGTTTTTAAGATGTTAGACACTAGAACAAACACCAAATTAACTTAATAATAATTTTTGAAAGAAGAATTAGTGTTAAGATTAAGTTAATGAAACTCAAGTAGGTGAGTTTGTGGTGAAAGAGGGTGTTTGGTTATGAGGATAACCCAAACGGGTCAATTTGGGTTGGAATTGGGAAATTGAGTTGTGAACTCAATTGTAATGAAATTTTGGTATATGTTAGATTACTAAACTAGGCGAATGTGTTTAGGTAATCAAATTGCAAAGCTTGAAAGCGGTGCGGGATCTTCTAACCCGAAAGGTAAGTGCTTTTGCACTTACTTAGTTTTGATGATAAATGAGTTTTATGCAAGGTTGTAGGTATAATGTGTAAAGTTGCATAATTGTTATGTGGTATGAATGAGCATGAAATTGTATGCATAATTGAAGGAATGTAGTTATAGTATTTATACTATAATGGATATGTTGATATGGAGTTATGGTCTATGAACCATAATGGATAGAATGGATATGGAGTTATGGTCTAAGTACCATAATGGATAGATTAGTTATGGAGTTATGATCTAGTATCCTTTGGGATATGAAGTTATGGCCTACGTGCCATAATGGAAATGGAAAAGTGATAATGAAATGATGAAAGTAACTTGTAGGTGATATCCAAGTGTATGAAATTCTTAATTGGCCAAATGGGTGTTAACGGGTCAAATGGGTGAAAGGTGTGAAAACAAGTTGAAATCACTTGTTTGTTATGTTTAACACATTACAATGGTAATATGTTGACGAAATGATAATGTATGGAACTATAATTGACCAAATAGAGGCAAACGGGTCAAATGGGTGAAAAGGATGAAAACAAGTTGTAAATACTTGTTGGTTGTGTTTATCTCATTACTAATGGTTATAAGTTTATGTGGTTATGCAGGGAAAGCTTCGAAATAGGTCAAGGTCAACGTCCAAGCTTGGAGGGTTCTCGTATGCATTTTTAGTATTTTGAGGATTTTCGTAAAATCCTTGTAAAGTGGTGTAATTTGGCACAAAAGTTATATTTTGGTGTAATCATATGTTGTCATGATGTTTTTGGTCAAAAACCCATGTGTTGGGCAAATTTGTTGTCTTGTATTTTGAAAAAAGTTGGAAAAATGGCTAAGTGCTGAAACCTGCAGAAACTGGAAACTTTCTGTGAAAACGGGCCCCTCGCGCTACGCGAGGGGGGTGGCATGTAAGTGTCGCGGTACGCGACGGGTAAAAAAAAAAATTTCCTGGCTTTAAGACTTCCGCGCGTTAAAGTTTTGATTTTAAAAGTGGTGTGTTTCAACTTGGTATCAGAGCAATGGTTTGAGGGATTTGGTGTGGGTGGCACCAAACTCAAACCGGATGCTCTTGATATGGGGGGGATGATACGAGAATCCAAGAAGGACTTGACTAAGACTCGGAGCTTTCGAAAATGAAAGGTTAGTAATGATTTAATAAGTGATTATGTATATATGTTGTAAATGCATATGATTGATTGAATGACAAAGTGTTATGTGTGCCGAAACTTGTCTTGTGAATTGTTATATGCATATGATAATTACAATTGGGCATGGCGTATTATTAAACATGTCTGGCCAATATGTTTAATAAGACGAAATGTGCAAGGGACTTTATGATAACCATATAACAATGAACATTTGCAAGGATTAGGTGAAGGTGGTTATATATGTATGTATGTATATAGGTAGGTATATATATACTTAATACATATAATAGTGAATGTGTAATGGATACCTAGGGTATTGAAAGTGAAAGGGTATTAAGGTGTTTGTGGTTCATTTTCTCAGTTTAGAGATGGCAGAAGATGCAAGTAATGAACCATTGGATCCAAGAATCCAAGATATGATAAAAGAGGAAGTGGCTAAGGCCTTCGAGCAAGCCACAACCTTGTTAATGGAAGAAATGAGAGGGGCTATCAAGCTTACCCTCGAAGACGTGTTAAAGGAGAAGGAAAGGGTGCCACAGGGTTGTACCCTAAAAGAGTTTATGGTAATTAAGCCCAAGGAATATAACGGGCAAGTGGACCCGATTCTGAGCCACAGGTGGATTGTAGATATGGAGTCTAATTTTGAGACTACTAAATGTAAGCCCGAGGATAGGGTGATGTTCAGTGTGCCTTTGTTGACTGGAAGGGAAAAAGAGTGGTTGTTGAATCTCCGCAAGGAGAGGGGTGTTTTAGGTGTGACCTCCATGTCTTGGGAGGAGTTTAAGGCGGCTTTTCTGAAGTATCATTGCCCGCAAGCCGCAGTTGATAGAATGACTGAGGAGTTTCTCCTCATGAGGCAAAAGAATGAGTCAATAGATGAGTTGGCTGGAGCTTTCTTTGATCGCGCCAAGTTCTGTCCGGACGTGGTGTCGACCGAGAAGGCGAAGATTGACAGATTTTATGCTATGTTGACTGTGGAATTCAGAGATAGCATATCTCCATCTTCTTTCACCACGCTTGTGGATTTGATAAACAGGTGTCGGGAAAGGGAAGTGGAGTTGAGGAGGCAAGAAGCTAGAGGAGAAAAGAGGAAAAGGGAAATTGTAGAACAAGTGGTGAGCAAGATAAAGGGCGGGAGCCCTAGTAAGAAGCCTTTTACCAAGTTCTCTTCTCGAGGATGCAAATTTTGTGGGAAGGAGCACTATGGGGATTGTAAGAAGGGAACGTCGAATTGTTACAAGTGTGGGAAGCCGGGGCATATGGCAAATCAGTGTCCAAGCCAGATTCGTATATGCTATAATTGTTACAAGCCAGGACACCTTAGGGCGGATTGCCCGGATTTGAAGCAAGGTGGAAGCGAGAGAAAAGTTGAGATACCCAGGCCTAAGGGTAGAGCTTTCCACATATCTGCGGAGGAAGCAAAGAACGACTCGGAGGTGGTGACAGGTACATTCAAGATTAACTCTTTACCTGCACTAGTTCTTTTTGACTCGGGGGCTAGTCGTTCGTTTGTGTCTTTGAAATTTGTTAAGCATTCTTCTTTTGTAAGTAGCAAGTTAGATGAACCCTTAGAAATCGAAGCGGCTAATGATAAGAGTTTCCTTGTCTTTGACATTTTTAGAGATTGTAAGTTGAGAGCGGGGGGTGAAACGTTCTATATCGATTTAATTCCTATGTCTATGGGGGAATTTGATGTGATAGTGGGGATGGATTGGTTAGCAAGGAACAAAGCGAATATTCTATGTGGGCCTAAAGCGATACTACTCGATTCCCAATCGGGTGAGTCCATTTACATAGAAGGTGAGAAGAAAGGTAGTGTAAGAATGTGCTCTTATGTAAAGGCAACCAAGTTCATGGCGCGTGGGTGCAAGGCGTTCATGGCTTGTGTTGCGGTTGTGAATGAGAAAGTAAAGGACATTCGCGATGTTCCGGTTGTGAATCAGTTTGAAGATGTGTTTCCTGATGAGTTACCGGGGGTTCCTCCGGAGAGGGAAGTAGAGTTCGGGATTGATTTGATACCGGGTGCTAAACCGGTAGCTAAAGCGCCTTATAGATTGGCACCACCAGAAATGAAAGAACTCATGGAGCAATTACAAGAGTTACTTGACAAGGGTTTCATACGCCCAAGTGTTTCACCTTGGGGTGCGCCCGTTCTCTTCGTCAAAAAAAAGGATGGGAGCATGAGAATGTGTATGGATTACCGGGAGTTGAACAAGTTGACAGTGAAGAATACGTACCCATTGCCTAGGATTGACGATCTTTTCGACCAATTGCAAGGGGCGTCATGGTTTTCTAAGATTGACTTGAAGTCCGGGTATCATCAGTTGAAAGTGAAGGAAGAGGATGTTCATAAGACAGTTCGCACTCGTTACGGTCACTATGAGTTTACGGTTATGCCTTTCGGTTTGACCAACGCACCTGCGGTTTTCATGGATCTCATGAACCGGGTGTGTAGACCATTCCTTGATCGTTCGGTCATTGTGTTTATTGACGATCTTCTCATCTATTCAAGGAGCGAAGGTGATCACGCTTGTCATTTGCGTGAGATTCTTGAAGTCTTGCAAAAGGAGAAGCTTTATGCTAAATTCTCCAAGTGTGCATTTTGGTTGCGCGAGATCCAGTTCTTGGGTCATGTGATTAATGAAAGAGGAATTACCGTTGACCCATCCAAGATTATGGCGGTTAAAGAATGGTCATCACCGAAGACGCCTTCGGAGATTAGAAGTTTCTTGGGGCTAGCGGGTTATTATCGGAGGTTCATCGAAAACTTCTCTCGAATTGCTTTGCCGATGACGAAGTTGACTCGTAAGGAGACAAAGTTTGTTTGGAGTCCCGAGCAAGAATCTGCCTTTCAACTCTTGAAAGAAAAGTTGACTAAGGCGCCTGTTTTATCCTTACCGGACGGGACCGAGGATTTTGTTGTTTATTCGGATGCCTCGCATTCGGGGTTGGGGTGTGTTTTGATGCAAAGGGGGAAAGTGATTGCCTATGCATCTAGGCAATTAAAGACTCACGAGGTGAATTACCCAACCCATGATTTAGAGCTTGCAGCCGTGGTTTTCACGCTCAAGATTTGGAGGCATTATTTGTATGGTGCTAAGTGTACGATCTACACGGATCATAAAAGTCTCAAATATTTCTTTGACCAAAAGGACCTCAATATGAGGAAAGAGGTGGCTTGAATTGGTTAAGGATTATGATTATGAGATACTTTATCATCCTGGTAAAGCGAATGTTGTGGCGGATGCGCTTAGTAGAAAGTCAAGTCATTCACCTATCAAGGTGAAGTCATTCAAGATGACAATTTCATCATCTCTTATTGATGAAATCAGGGAGGCTCAAGTGTTAGCACTTGGTGGTGACTTAAAGAAAGAGCGGATGGTTGCTTATGTTGATAAGCTTGGTGAAAATAGCATGGGTTTGAAGACATGCTTTGATAGAATTTGGATACCTAGGTTGTCAAGTGTCTTGACAACTATTCTTGACGAGGCGCATAAATCCAAATATTCTATCCATCCGGGGGCCACGAAGATGTTTTATGATTTGAGGTGTCATTTTTGGTGGCCGGGTATGAGGCGTGATGTTGTTAAGTATGTTGAGAGGTGTCTCACGTGCTTAAGAGTAAAGGCGGAGCACCAAAAGCCGTATGGAAAGCTTCAACCGCTTGAAATACCGCTTTGGAAATGGGAAAATATAACCATGGATTTGATCACTAAACTACCAAAGACTCGAAAGGGTTATGATGCGATATGGGTAGTAGTGGATCGGTTGACGAAGAGTGCACATTTCCTTCCTATAAAGGAAACGTATTCTTCGGATAGATTGGCGGAAATGTATGTGAAAGAAATTGTGTCACGCCATGGGGTGCCGGTGTCGATTATATCGGACCGGGATACGAGATTCACTTCTCGTTTTTGGAAGAAATTCCATGAGGATATGGGGACAAGGTTGAACCTCAGCACCGCTTATCATCCACAAACGGATGGGCAAAGCGAGCGTACGATTCAAACGCTCGAGGATATGTTACGCGCGTGTGCTTTGGATTTTGGTGGTAGTTGGGACGACCATTTACCGTTGGCGGAATTCTCTTACAACAATAGTTACCATTCTAGTATTGGTATGCCGCCTTTTGAGGCATTGTATGGGAGAAAGTGTCGAACACCCGTGTGTTGGGGTGAGATTGGTCAACGGGAGCTTGGTAGTGTCGAAGTGGTCAAGGAAACTAATGATAGTATTGACCAAATTAGAGCACGCTTGAAGGCGGCTCAAGATCGCCAAAAATCTTATGCGGATAATAGGAAGCGGGCGATTGAGTTTCAAGTGGGGGACTTTGTGCTTTTGAAAGTCTCTCCTTGGAAAGGGGTGATACGGTTTAGGAAACGGGGGAAGTTAAGTCCTCGTTTCATCGGGCCGTTTAAAGTGATAGCAAAGGTGGGTACGGTAGCTTATCGATTGGAGTTACCGGAGGGACTAAGTAGACTACATAACACGTTCCATGTGTCTCATTTGCGGAAGTGTTTGGCGGATGAATCTACTTTTGTCCCTTTGGACGATATCGAATTGGACGAAAAGTTGAATTATGTTGAGGAACCGGTGGCAATCTTGGAAAGAAAGTGAAGCGTTTGCGCAATAAAGAGATTAGCCAAGTTTTGGTGAGGTGGAAACATAGAAAGGGAACGGAAATGACTTGGGAAACCGAGGAAGAAATGCTTAAACATTATCCGAACCTTTTTATGTGAAGTCGGGTTTCGGGGACGAAACCCAAATAAGGGGAGGTGATTTGTAACGAACCAAAATCCGGGTTTCGTTTTCAAATAAATAAATAAATATTTCTAATTAATATTATGGTGAAAATAATATTTTAGAAATAAGTTGAAACAAGCGGGTTTCAAGTTATTAACGGGGTTATACTAGTTTTTAACTAGTTATGAAAAGATATGGGTGAATTGGAAGTGGAAGGACCTAAAGTGTAAATTGGTAAAAATCTGCCATATTGACTAGCAAAAGTCAAAATAAACCTCATTTGTGTTGTTGAGGTCGTTTATGTTCAAGAGAAGAAAAAGGAGAAATCTCAATTGAAGCTCAAATCGTGCATTTAGAGCTTGATTTGTGGGGGTTTTGGCTTGCACATCACTCTCCTAACATCAAGTAAGTGATTTCTTTCCTTTGATTTCACTTTGAATGTGATATTTGGTGGGTTTTGAAGAAATCCGAGAATCGAGTATGCATGTGATGAATTAGTGTTAGATTATTGATAATCTAGCTAAACTAAAGTTAAAGAATGATGATTAACATCCTAGAACCCTTTGATTATGTTTTTGAAAAGTTAGAGTTCATATGGTGGAAATTGGGGGTGTTTGGATCATGATACTAGAATGGTGAATTAATGAAGATTAAGTGTTTTTAAGATGTTAGACACTAGAACAAACACCAAATTAACTTAATAATAATTTTTGAAAGAAGAATTAGTGTTAAGATTAAGTTAATGAAACTCAAGTAGGTGAGTTTGTGGTGAAAGAGGGTGTTTGGTTATGAGGATAACCCAAACGGGTCAATTTGGGTTGGAATTGGGAAATTGAGTTGTGAACTCAATTGTAATGAAATTTTGGTATATGTTAGATTACTAAACTAGGCGAATGTGTTTAGGTAATCAAATTGCAAAGCTTGAAAGCGGTGCGGGATCTTCTAACCCGAAAGGTAAGTGCTTTTGCACTTACTTAGTTTTGATGATAAATGAGTTTTATGCAAGGTTGTAGGTATAATGTGTAAAGTTGCATAATTGTTATGTGGTATGAATGAGCATGAAATTGTATGCATAATTGAAGGAATGTAGTTATAGTATTTATACTATAATGGATATGTTGATATGGAGTTATGGTCTATGAACCATAATGGATAGAATGGATATGGAGTTATGGTCTAAGTACCATAATGGATAGATTAGTTATGGAGTTATGATCTCGTATCCTTTGGGATATGAAGTTATGGCCTACGTGCCATAATGGAAATGGAAAAGTGATAATGAAATGATGAAAGTAACTTGTAGGTGATATCCAAGTGTATGAAATTCTTAATTGGCCAAATGGGTGTTAACGGGTCAAATGGGTGAAAGGTGTGAAAACAAGTTGAAATCACTTGTTTGTTATGTTTAACACATTACAATGGTAATATGTTGACGAAATGATAATGTATGGAACTATAATTGACCAAATAGAGGCAAACGGGTCAAATGGGTGAAAAGGATGAAAACAAGTTGTAAATACTTGTTGGTTGTGTTTATCTCATTACTAATGGTTATAAGTTTATGTGGTTATGCAGGGAAAGCTCCGAAATAGGTCAAGGTCAACGTCCAAGCTTGGAGGGTTCTCGTATGCATTTTTAGTATTTTGAGGATTTTCGTAAAATCCTTGTAAAGTGGTGTAATTTGGCACAAAAGTTATATTTTGGTGTAATCATATGTTGTCATGATGTTTTTGGTCAAAAACCCATGTGTTGGGCAAATTTGTTGTCTTGTATTTTGGAAAAAGTTGGAAAAATGGCTAAGTGCTGAAACCTGCAGGAAACTGGAAACTTTCTGTGAAAACGGGCCCCTCGCGCTACGTGAGGGGGGTGGCATGTAAGTGTCGCGCTACGCGACGGGTAAAAAAAAATAAAAATAAAAAAAATAAATTTCCTGGGTTTAAGACTTCCGCGCGTTAAAGTTTTGATTTTAAAAGTGGTGTGTTTCACGTATATGCTTTTGTGCTTTCATGAAAGATATGATGCCCACGACAACGCCACTCTTTTCGCCTTGGACAGAAAGGGTTTCTCCTCTCGGGAGAGGTAGGCGAACAAATTTGCTCACGACAAATCATTTCGGCTTGGTTCTCAGATAACCAATCCATACCGGCAATTACGTTGAAGTTGCCGAGTGTGACTGGCATAAGGTAAATGTCAAGTTTATTACTAACCAATGCTAGTTTACATCTGCAAGAATGCGAGTTGTTTCGATTTTCTGAGTAACAGTCCAGGTAAACCGTACCAAGATATTGTCCACTTTGCCCCCGATGGGTTGCCCATCCAGGAACTCGCGGTTTTGTTTTTACCCGACGAGTTGCTCGCCCAGGCAAAACGCGTCTCAATAGAGAAGGTATCTACCTCCTAATAAGGAACGTATTGTTCTCCCCCTCAACCGATGCGGGATATTACAGTCTGCTATCTCAACAGTATACTTGGCTTTCAATAGAGTTAGAGCACTACACACTAATATGGAATTTGTGAAATCGTGCTGAGACTTCTAGTGAGACCCGCGCTTATAAAGTAAGTGTCAGTCAACGCATAGGCTAAGGAAAGAGGTTCACATGTAGGAAAGAAAAGTATAATGAAATATAGATTCCAGTAGCATAAGAGATAGGATGTATGTTTGAGTAATTGCGTTCAACATATGGTTGGTTAGGTTAAATCTTCGTTTCCTAATGTCATTGGATCAACGGGATCATTTCGTGAAGAGAGAAATCCGTTTACAGGATTGAATATGTTGGGGTAAAATTCGAAGTTAGACTAAGAATTAGTCACAAGATGAGGTAATAAGGTCAAATGCGATCTATTGTTGGAGTGTAAGGAATAACGTGTTAGCATAGAAAGAATTTCTCAAATTCTGTGTACATAGTTGGAATCGATAAGTTTGCTATGAGATTCTATTAGAGTTTCAATCAAGATGGTTTCTGTGATCACGTTTAGATGAGTGTCTTAATTTCACTAAGACTATTACATGAGTGAGAATAACATTGATGGATTTCATTAATGATAGTTCTATGTGTCCATAGACATCTTCAACCTGATAGTCGCGTCTATCAACTGTTGAACGAGTTTAACGATACCAACTAGTCGTTGAGTAGATTACAAGAACTTCTACTGACAGTGGAAGTTTAAGTTTGTAGATCACTGATTAGGACCATTTATCCACACACTAGGTTTCACCAGGACTTACATGCACTTCAAATTATTATTACGTGTGCACCCGTAATGCTAATTTGCTTTGCATGCTCACCCTTGTTCTTCCTGTCCTGTGTCATAATGTCCTTTAGGTTATATTGTTTAGTATAGAGTGTTGTCAGATATGATAAGTCATTGAAAGGAGTAGTCATCAACCATAAGTTGATCGACTAGGACTCATATCAGTATGAGTAGTCGGGAATAGGTTGATACGAGTATTCACCCGAGTTGAAACACAATACGATAGTCCAATCCAGCGGATTGTAGATGAGAACATGTAACAAACATGTACATGAAGTGCGACTTCGAGAAATGAACTAATTCATGAATACAAGTTATAGGAAGCAGCGTAGTAGCCGTCCTTTCAACTGAGTCAGGATAGGGTTTGAGTATGCATTGAGCAATGCGTTCTCAAATTTGTGGTCAATCTATTCTCAACAGAATATCGACCAAAGACGCGAGCCCATGGCTCGGGAAAGTGTTGACATCTACGTGTCAATGGGTTCTGCAATGATGTGTGCAACAGTCTGCCTTCACACGGCGTATCGTTGCTAGTGGTTACGGTAGGGACTCGCCTCCGACGATCCCAATTCCCAAGAGATATGCGTTAGTGCTTGTCAAACCCAATAGTACTACTAAACATTACCTCGCTAAGATCCATATTAACGGTTCGAAATATGATGAGGCTTGTCAAACCCAGTAGTACTACTAAACATTACCTCGCTAAGATCCATATTAACGGTTCGAAATAAGATGAGGACTTTCTGTGATAGCATGTTACGCTTAGTCTCAACAGTGATATCATATAAAGTACCATAATCAAATAGATGCGTCATGTTCTCTCCCCTGGCGGGAAAAAAAATATTTGCTTGCGTACCTATTTCTCCCCCACGGGGAAAACAAGTAAAAGTATGATAATTGGTGTTTCATGTTTGTTTCTTCCTCAACAGGAAAACAAGTAAAATACGTTTGTGTGTAAGCATGTTTCTCCCCCAATAGTAAAACAGGTAAAAAGGGGCCGTGAAACTCACCTGCGTTGCGTAGTTGGTAGTGTCACACAAGTATGAGATTTGAAATCTCAAGTGTTAGCCTGCACGGCTTACGTATGCCCTAGAATTATAAACACATAAGTTAGGGACATATGGGATTTGTGACGACGACACGGAAGATTAGAACGTCTTAAAACATTCTAAGGATCAACGGGTAGACGAACTTGTCTACGAGAAATTTGGTTTCTTGATATAATAATTAAGATAAATGCGTTACGTGTAGAACGTCTCTAATACGAATAATATTAAATAAATTTATGCGTTTGTATCATTTAATAACGATCTAAGAAAATAATATAACATATATACTATTTTTGAACTCGTAGGGAATATACGATAATCATTTACGTGATAAAATAATAAATATATTATTTTTCTTCGAGATAATAAACGTGAGTAAATAATTATATTATTAATTAGTTTGAAACGTTACACGAGATTAATAAACGAGACGAAATAATATATAAATATATATATTATTTTATAATAGGAGTTACGGGTTAAAAATAATATAAATATATTATTTTATAAGTGGGTAATAATATTAAAAATAGGTTATAATATCAAACCCGAGCCTACGGGTTGTTTCCGAAGCTAAAACACGTTAATATATTAATATAACAATATAGGATAGGTTTTTATATTAAAAACAATACTTTAAAATGAATTAAACCAAAATGGGTGTGGGGAGACTCGAACCCGTGTCTCTCCCACACCAGCACACACACTTAACCATCACACCCGCTAGGGCAATCGCAACATATCTCGGATTCAAATTGTTTTAACACAAAACTCCCCTGAGTTCTTTCCCCCCATGCGAACCCGATCCAAACTCTTCCCTACATTCAACGAATTCGACTATGATTGAACAAGATAGTATAGGGGTTTTGTAAATCGGTATATTGCAAATCTGTGGTGTTGTTTAATTGCAAAAACTATCATGTTTGGGGTTGTTAAATAAAGTTTGAAATTGCCGAAACCCTAGATCAAAATACAAGATCGAATTGACAAAATCTTATATTAACAGCTGTTGAAATCATAGGGCTTTCAACAAGCAAGGCATTGCGAGTTTAACCCTGTGATTTAATTTGATTAAGGTGGTGTTTGAATTAGGGTTCGATCAAACCGAAAACATAAGAACCCTAGGTATAGGTTTGTGTTTAAATCAGTGTTATGAATCCAAATTAGATTAGGGCTTTCATTGAGTATAGGATTACGAAATTAACCATAGGATTTAATTGGATTTAAACTGAATCTAGGATCAAAAACCCCCAAACCGGTTTTGAACGAACCCTAGGTTCTAGATTTTGATCGATTTGATGTTGTAAGCCCGATTAATCATAGGGCTTTCAATATATGTATTGAGACGAAGCTAAGGGTACAATCAATTACCAGAAAGAAGTTTGAATTGATGGTTATCGGCCAAATTCCAGTTACGGCTAGCGTGGTTTGATCTCCGACCACTACGACTTCAACTCCGCCCAACTTCGTGTGTGCAAAAGCTTCTAATGTATGCGATTAAGGTGTGAGGTTGTTCAATTTCAGTGTATTTGATCGGATTGTTGCGAATTAGAGAGCAATGAGGATGAAGTCGACGGTTACATTGATAATGATCATAATGGAGTTTAATTTGGCACAATGATGATGATTAAAACTGTAGTGAAGGTCGTTAATGCTTATAATGTTTGATTTCAGTTACAATTTCGACTACACATCGATTAAGGATCTTGAATTTGGATCACATATTACGACTTTGACTTTCAAAAAGTCAACAGGGACTCAATTTGTTGAATTTTGACTTTGCAAAGTCAATGAAGTGAGTTTTCAGTAATTACACAACTAGTCCTTGGAGTTTAAGATTAAATATTGACAGGATTGGTCCTTATGGTTTGTATGGAGTTATAACTTGGTTAGATTGACTTCCAAAGTCAACAGAATTGGTATTTTGACTTTTCAAAAGTCAACATAGCAGATTAGGGTTATTACATAACTAGTCCCTGTGGTTTAAGTTTGAGATATTGGCAGAAATAGTCCCTGAAGTTTGAGTAAAGTAAATTTCAGTTAACTTTAACTGGATTTTGTTAACAGAAAAAGTCCGGATTGTCACAGTTCAGTTTTGCATACTCCAATTTTTTTAGTAAGTTTGATTCTTTTTTGATGAGATTCCTTCAATATCTTGGGCGGTTATGAACTTCTTGTTATTGCCCTTCTTCTTTTCATTCCTTACAACTTTTTTTTATGAAACCGAATGAGTTTCATTCTTCAAACATAATATGAATCTGTCAACTAGTGGCGGATAATTATTCCTTAAATCATAGCCAAGTCGATTTTCAGCGAAAAAGGGTAAAAAGATAAAAAGGCTAATTTTTCGGGTTTATGGGTTTGAAATGTGGGTTTAGAAACGAAAAAGGTTTAGGCTTTGTGGGATAATATTTAGGGTAGGTAATAGAAAAAGAAAGGCTACGTAGAATGGGTTAATACAAATGTCTCAATCATTTTTATGCATTATTTTAGTCCATGATCTTGAAATGTATATTTTACACAAGTTCTAACATACAAAGCAATAATTAGCAAACAATCTATCGAACGAAATGGGCATGTAAAAATATATGTATGTGTATGATAATGCTCGAATTTGCTCAAATCCTCACATGAACGAAAGGTAAAAGGTAATAAAAGTAAAAACATAAACTTATTTCTTTCTTTCTGTTGTGCTTCCTAATCTTCTCTATTTGTTTCCTTGATTCACTTCAACGGTTTTCCAAATTGCTGTTTTTATTAGTATGCCGATTATGCCAAATGATTTTTTAGACTCTTGTCATGCTTAGAGATTATTTTTGAAAATGTTTTTATTATTACTATATGTATTTTAATTCAATGGATTTGGTAGTATGAACTTGTAATACTTAGAACAAAGTTAGGTAGTCAATGTATTGGTAAGCTTCCACCCCACACTTAAAATTTGACAATGTCCTCATTGTACGAAAATATGATATGTATTAAATGTCATGGGTAAAATAAGGGTGAAAGGAAACTAATACTCCCCCGATGATACGTCATCATCGTGCGTATAGTCGAATTCCACAGCTACCAAAAACGTATTTCTAAGCACGAACCAAAACCTGTAATACCTGTGATGCTATGCAATGCTCAAAGTATAAAACTAAGTACCGAAAATAAAAAGAGTTAAACTAATATTCGCCATTAAGGCGGCCGAAAGGGTGGTGGTGGAGCCACCATATCAATGGTTACCGAGGTAACCGTTAAAAAACCTGCAATGTCAGCGTCCAACATTGGACAACCATCTAATGTCAACAAACAACCACAGATGTCAAGAAACATCCGAGAACCATCATAACCACAAATATCAGAGATGAAGGGAGAAAGAGTTGTTACTGAAATGGAGGACGGGGCCAATGCTGATACGGCCCTAGGGGCTGCTGCTGATACTGCTGGTGGGCATACGGGTCGTGGGTGTGATCATGAAAGTCTTGTCGTATGCCATCCATAGTTTATCCCAGCTGACCCATAAGGATCATCAAGTCTAGCATGAAGGGGTTAGTGGTGGTGTGATAAACAGGCAGTACCCCGTGTTGTTCTATCTGCCTTCCTCCTTGAGGTGCTGGCTCTAGCTGTTTTACCCTGCATCATCATCTGATTCCTCAACTACCCCTGTCTAGATGTTACCCTTATGGTTCATTAATCGATACACCCTATTAATTCTTTTCAACATCCCCATTCGGATTAGCATCTGGTTGTCCACGGTGGTGACTGGGAGGTCCATTTCTAGTAGGGTCCCAAGACAAGCAGGAGTTAAGACTCCCATGTTTGAGGCCAGGCGAGTGATGAAAGGCCCTCCAAAGACGTGGCTCGGAGAACTTGGCTAAACTGTAAGCCAAGTTACATTCAACTTGATCAATGAGGCAGTGAAGGTGAAAGAGGTCCCTAAGGCTTACTACTCATGTGTTGTCCTTTCTCCCCCCTAGGGTAAGGACTATACATCTATGAAGGTACCGGTAGAGAGGGTGCCTTAGTTTGGTGCTCTTCTGACTGTGTGGGTCGAATGGTCCGGACCCAATCCTTCCCCAAAATAAGGATGCCTCACCCTCGCCAAACTCATTGTGGCTCTCAGTGAATAATGGTTGTGTAATCTCACTATGCCTGTACAGTCCCATCCTCACCCCAAATTGGGCCAGGACATCTCATGCCAATGCCTGGCCATCCTAAACCTGACACAATCGTGCAACTCCATACTGATCACTGGCCTCGCAAATGAGAACGAAGCCAAGAATTCCAAGGTAAGCTCATAATAGGTTGTGTCTCGAATAGCAAAGAACCTTTCCCATGGTTTAGTAATGAGTTCAGCACAATCATTTAGTAGATTGATTTCTTCCAAGGTAGTATAGCAAATAGTCTTGTGGATATCGAATTCCTGTCCCATAAGTTCCTGAAGCTTATGATAAGCTTCTATCTCAGTGGCATCCTCTGGATCAAACACTAGCCAAGAATGCAAATCAAATTGTCCTTGCAACATCGGTTGAGGGTGATAGGGTGAAGGAGGTGATGGTGGAGAAGGTAGGGATCCAGTTCCGCCGGAAGTAGTTGGGAATGGAGTAGATCGGGATGAAGACCTCATCCGCCTTCGCTTTCCGCCGGCTCTAGATGATTACGCCATGCTCTACAATCATCAATTAAGTTAGTACATAGAAACAAGAGTGATTCAACATATATATATATATATCAACGGTGTCAAAAACTTGATATGAAACAAGAGTGATTCAACACATATATATATATATATATATATCTACAATCATCAATCTAGACTAGTCTAGTGTTCAGCATGTGATTCAACATTTATATATTCAACATATGATTCCTTATGCTTCATTAACTAGAAGCCTTATGTAATTTCAAGTCTATACTCGTTTAGATATTACTCACATGCTGAACACTAGACTAGTCTAGATTATTGTGAGTCATCTAATGAAATATTACAATATTTTTAAGAAACGAGGGACTATAATTTAAATAAGAAGTGAAAACTTAAACAGTTGACTACTATTATTCTAACCTTGTTGTATTCAAAGGTAACAAAATGTCCATTTCTGGGTATATCCTTATGTCAGCAGACAAACCTATCTCATGGAGGAGTCATTAGTAACTGTTAACAACAACCTAAGTTACAATGACATAATATGTTGTTTTTACAACATAATTGTCACTAAATATTGTTGGGAAATTTATCAGTGGACTAGTAATTTAGTAACTCCACATAAATACCATATTGAAAACTTATTATGATAAGCCAGCTACTCTTGTATCTCGAACAGTAACAGTTTGAGCGGAGCTGCATTAAATTTCGATACAATATTATTGTTCGCTTATGAACAAGTAGAGGAAACTAAATCTTTGTATCGAATGCATTCATGATATGCTTATGGATCCAATAACTAAAGGTCTAAGTCTTGTATACGCGCTTATAATAAAGACGAGTTTATTAATGACTATATATAATCGCATGTCGTACTATGAATGATTAATTATTAATTTTCCTCACTCGTTTAGAATTTGTTTTGTTTCTAAATACGTTTATGCATGCCTAAGGACGTATAGACAGTAATTATACAAATCAACGTTAAAGGCTTATTTGTCAATTTGATTCTAAGTTTACTTAAGTTTTAAATTTGGATTGTAGTATGATTAATGGGGGTCTTGTTTCGAATATTGATTCAATAAATGTATTTCTCTGCTATATTTTTGGTTTAAAACTAAAATGAGTATTAAATCTGATCAGACTTATCAATACTCATCATAAATGATGACTCAGCCAAGTTGGAGAATGTAAGAATATATATATATATATATAGGGGGTGATTCTAATAAAAACACACTTGAGTTGAACAAACCCACTAAACCCTGTTTACATATGTAAAATAAAAACTTTTTATTTTTGAGATAGATTTTACATTCAATTTTAACACTTCTGGTGAAAAAATTGTAAAAAAAAAGTCGAGCAGTTTTTAATTTTTTTTTTTAAATCTGACGTTTTTTACATATGTAAATGCTGCTTTTATATATATAAGTGCTGACGTATGTATACGTAATAAAAAAATGCTGATTTTTGTTTTTTTACAAGTTTTTTATTTTTATATTTATTCGGCTTTTTTTTAAAACAAATTTTGCGAACCTACTTTTTTTTGGGTAAATAATCAATCCCAAATTTTATAAAAAAATCTTTGAATTTTTTTCAAAGGGTTTCTTAGAATTTTCCAACTCAAAAGTGTTTTTATTCTACACTTCCCCTATATATATATATATATATATATATATATATATATATATATATATATATATATATATATATATATATACACATATATATACACATATATATACGGTTAGGCTAAAATGAAAACCCATATGAGTTGTGAAAACCCATGAAAACTCTATGTAACAACTTTATTTTATTTTTTCTAAAATATGGTAGTTTTGTTACATATTTCGTTACTTTTTATATAAAAAAATACAAAAAGTGCCGAAAGATTTTTTTTATAAAAGATGTAACAAATGTAAAAAAATTGCCGTTACAGTGTTGTTACGTATGTAACACGTGCTGTTACATATAAAAACGGGATTTTTTTACAATTGTTACATCTTTTTTTTTTAAAAAGTTCTTCGGCGCTTTTTTATTTTTTTTTATAAAAAGTGACGAAAATATGTAACAAAACTACCCAATTTTTTTAAAAAAGTAATAAAGTTTTTACATAAAGTTTTCATGATTTTTCACAACTCATATGGGTTTTCTCCCTATAATTACCTTATATATATATATATATATATATATATAAGGTAATTATATGGAGAAAATCATAAGAAAACTCATTTTAATGAGAGAACTCCTCATTAAAGGCAAAAAAATAATTAAAAAAATCATAACTCAAAATATAAATCAAAAACTAAAAAAGTGGTTCGGAGACCATTTTTCCCGTGTCGTCCTCGTTAAAAAAAACGCAAAAATGCCCGGTTTAGCTTTAGGGTTTAGTTTAGCTTTTAGGGTTAGGTTTTTGGGTTTAACTTTTAAGGTTAGGTTTTTGAGGGTAGGGGTGGGTGGGTTTAGGTTTTTGGGTGGGGGTTTTAGGTTTTAGGGATGGGTGGGTGGGGTTTAGGTTTTTTGGTGGTGGGGTGGGGTGGGGGTTTAGGTTTTTTGGTGGTGGGGTGGGTGGGGAGGGGTGGGCTTAGGTTTTTGAGTGGGGCTGGGGTGGGAGGTTTAGGTTTTTGGGGGTGGGTTAGGTTTTTTGGGTGGTACTACACATATCAGTATTGCGTTTTTTTTAAGAGAACGATGTGAGAAACATGGTCTCTGAACCACTTTTTTAGTTTTTTATTTATATTTTGAGTTATGATTTTTTTTATTTTTTTGAATTTTTTTCAGTTTAATGTGGAGTTCTCTAGTTCTCTCATGAACCCAACCCTATATATATATATATATATATATATATATATATATATATATATATATATATATATATAGGGGAGAGATAAAGAGAAAACCACAAGGTTAGGCGAAAACTGAGAAAAACACTAAAACAATGTGTAATACTATGGGTTACGTATACGTAACCTCAATTTTTTTGTTTTCTGTTTACGTATACGTAACACTATGGGTTATGTATACGTAAACCAATATTTAAATGATTTTTTGGTAAAAATGTGTAATATTACATTGATACTCTTATATAAAAATAAAATAAAAAATAAATATTATTATATTAATGGTTAAAATTGGTTTTTTAGTGATTTTCTCAGTTTTCGTCTAACTATGTAGTTTTCTCTAGAACCCTCCACTATATATATATATATATATATATATATATATATATATATATATATATATATATATATATATATATGGGGGCGGTTATAATGAAAACCTTGACTTACATATGTAATTTTTTTTTTAAATGGGTAAAATCATTTTTTTTGATTTTGGGGATATATTCTATATCTAATTTAATCACTTTTGGTAAATAAAAAATAAAAAAAGCGCCGAGAGGTTTTTTTTTTAAATAGTTTTTTGAAACTTACATAGGAAAAACACAAATTTTATTTATTTTTTACATGTTTTTTTATTTTCACAACCGTTCGGCGTTTTTTTTAATTTTTTTTTGCGACTAGGCCTTTTTTTATACAAATAATCAATCCCAATTTGTTTTTTTAAAAATTATAATTTTTTTCAAAGGGTTTCTAGGGTTTTTATTCTACCTTTTCCATATATATATATATATATATATATATATATATATATATATATATATATATATATATATATATATATATATATAGGGGTGGTTATAATAAAACCCACTTGAGTTAAAAAAACCTTGAAAACCCTGTTTTTACATATGTAAATTTTTTTTTGGAATGGATTATACATTCAATTTTATCAGTTTTGATGAAAAAATTATAAAAAAACGCCGAGTAGTTTTTTTAAATTTTTTTTTAAATCTGCCGTTTATTACATATGTAATTTCTGACGTCAGGAAAAAAAAACATTCATTTTGGTTATTTTTTACATGTTTTTTTATTTTTTATACCCTTCGACGTTTTTTAATTTTTTTTTTTTGCGACTATGCTTTTTTTTATACAAATAATCAATCCCAATTTTTTTAAAAAAAATTATCTAAATTTTTTCAAAGGGTTTCTAAGGTTTTTTCAACTCAAATGAGTTTTCTAGTGAACTCACCCCTATATATATATAGGGGTGGGTTCACTAGAAAACTCATTTTCATGAGAAAACCAAAAATCTTCTCATTAAAGATGCTGCATATGTGTAGTACACCTAAAAACCTAACCCTCACCCAAAAACCTAAACCCCCCACCCCACCTCCACCCAAAAACCTAAACCCCCCACCCACCCACCCCCTAAAAACCTAAACCCCCACCCCCCCCCCCCTCCAAAAAAAAACCTAACATGAAAGCTAAACTAAACCCAAAAGCTATCCCTACTACACATATGCAGTAGGGCGCTGATTTTTTTTAAAGAGTACGGCGTGGGGAACAAGGTCTCCGAATCGGTTTTTTAGTTTTTGAGTTGTGATTTTTTTATTATTTTCTTTTACCTTTAATAAATAGTTTTTTTTATTTTCTCATGAACAATGAGTTTTCTCATGATTATTCACACACACACACACACACATATATATATATATATATATATATATATATATATATATATATATTAAAAGGCTTTTATTAACATTTATCTAATTACATTGATTATTGACCTTATTACCCATATGAATTAATTGGTATTTACTTGATGGATGTAATTACCCTTATTATCCTAGATATGTTTATATTTTATGACCCATTTTTTACTAGTCGCAAAGGTTATCCGAAATCTCAAGGACAACCATGTTTATATAAAACATGTCCCTTATATGAGATTAGACATGATCATACAAGCTTATCGTTGCCGATGGTAAATACAACTTTTGGTAACTCACTTTTGTTTTTTTCTTTTATCTTGGAAAGAGGTAAGAGATTCTCAAATATGTATCCTATGAAGATCTCTAAGCGCATAATTTATTTTTATATTACATATATGTAAGTGCTTGTTACATGTATGTAATAAAAACGTTAAAAAAAATAAAATAAAAAAGCTTCGAGACTATAACCGAACTAAAGATAAAAAAAAATGCTCGTTTTTATTGTATATTTTGTTTAAAAAAATAACAGTGCATAAAAAAGTTATTAAAGTTTAAAGAAAGAGGGGAAATTAGTTTTTTTAAAACTAATTAAAAAATGGATAGACACAATGACTCGTATACCCCTTAAATAATCTCCACCACTCATTTCTAAAAAAAAATCAGAATTAATCTCATCCACTTATTATTATATGTTAAAGTAATTTAGTGGCTCAAACTTGGTTTTTTGGTTTACATAACAAAAATGTGTTTACACATGATTCTTTTCCTTGTTTTCTATACTTAATATATGATACATTTTTACACATGTAAAATATACACATAAAGATTTAAAAATTTTATTTATTGATATTTTCACCTCGTGTGTATATACACGGGATCTAAACTAGTGTGTATATATCTATATCTATACTATCTAATAAATAAAGGTTTTTCATGTCACATGTCGCCTCCATATCCACTCTCATCATTTTTTTCCCGCCTCATTTTTATATTACATATATGTAAGTGCTCTTTACATGTATGTAATAAAAACGTTAAAAAAAATAAAATAAAAAAGCTTCGAGACTATAACCGAACTAAGATAAAAAAAATGCTCGTTTTTATTGTATATTTTGTTTAAAAAAATATCAGTGCATAAAAAAGTTATTAAAGTTTAAAGAAAGAGGGGAAATTAGTTTTTTTAAAACTAATTAAAAAATGGATAGACACAATGACTCGTATACCCCTTAAATAATCTCCACCACTCATTTCTAAAAAAAAATCAGAATTAATCTCATCCACTTATTATTATATGTTAAAGTAATTTAGTGGCTCAAACTTGGTTTTTTGGTTTACATAACAAAAATGTGTTTACACATGATTCTTTTCCTTGTTTTCTAGACTTAATATATGATATATTTTTACACATGTAAAATATACACATAAAGATTTAAAATTTTTATTTATTGATATTTTCACCTCGTGTGTATATACACGGGATTTAAACTAGTGTGTATATATCTATATCTATACTATCTAATAAATAAAGGTTTTTCATGTCACATGTCGCCTCCATATCCACTCTCATCATTTTTTTCCCGCCTCTCTCTCATATTAAATACATTTCCATCTTTTAATATCTATACTATATAATAAATAAAAGTTTTTGTATGTCATATGTCGTCACCATATTCAAACTCATCATTTTTTTTCCGCTTCTCTCTTTTATTAAATGCGCCCATATCTTTTAATAAATTACTAGTTATACTAATAAAACACATTTATTTTAAATAATTCTTTATTATTAAAAACTTTAAAAACTAATTATGTAACTTTTATTTTCAATCAAATAGTAAATAAAAGTGAAATTACATTAAATAATAATTGACGTATTTTCGAAACCAATTATATATTATTTTTTACATATTTTAATTTTTTATCCTTATTATATGTATAATAATACATTTTTACACTTATAAAATACATAAATAAAATTTGAGAAATTTATGTATTGCTATTTTTAACCCCCTGTGTATTACACGGGGTCTAAGCTAGTTATATAATAAATAAAGGTTTTTCAATGCCACGTGTCGCCTCCATATTCATTCTCATCATTTTTTTCCCGTCTCTCTCTTTTATTAAATACACCTCTACATTTTAATAAATACACTTCTCTCTCTTATTAAATACACTTATACGTTTTATTAATAATATTTTTTTTATAGAAAATATTAATCTTTGTATTAATAAATATTCTGACATATTTTGACGAGTGTATATGTTAATAGATTATATTGTATTTCACGGGTTTATTCAACCTTTATAAAACAAGAGTTTAAAAAAAATTACTTAATAAATACAATTATAATTATATTTATTCAACACGTGTAACACACGAGATTTTAACCTAGTATAAAATATAAAAGTAAAATTACATATAAAAATTCCAATCTGATTTATCACTAGTCAGTACCCTACCGTCTAACAATTTTTACAGCACTGCTAATTAGTTTAGGGTTAAAATCATGAAACGATGTTGACAATAGCCTACCACATTATCATTAAAGATAGTTTGAATAATGTATTTTGTTACATACTGAATATATGTTATTACAGGTCGTGCATTGCACAGAAAGACCCCGAAGAGTAAACAAGGTTAAGGTGACCGAAGGACTACCTTTTTCTTAGGCAGATTACCTCCTTGTAAACCTACTGACTTTGGAACAGAGTTTTGATTTGAAATCGAATGTACAAACGATCGGGTTTCCATACCCAGTTATTTAAATAAAGATAATCTTCGTCTACACGATGAGATTTTGGAATTTATAAAACCAACATTCATGGTTGAAATGAAACGATCCATTTTCAAACGTTATTCCTCTGCACAAAACAACTCTGAAATCAAAGCAGGTACCGAAGGTGCCAACGGATGTCGCAGCCTGGTAACGTCTCGGGGGTGCCCGGTGCGAAGTGTGACAAAACTAACCCGGTCCACCAAGAACCAGTTCCGATTCTTGGGCCCAACCCAGTTTGTGCACCTTTACTACAACCTAGAGGTGAACAAAATAACCGGAACCGGTTCTTCTGGAACAAAACCGAAACCGACCCTACCTGTTGGGTCTGGATAGGTTCCAATATTTATAGTCAAAACCGGTTCTAAAAATAACCAAAACCGGTTCTCTCCAGAACCGGTTCTCTCTAGAACATGTTCTACCTAGGGATGGCAATGGGTCGGGTTTAGGACGGGTTTAGGTAATGCCAACCCCATACCAGATTATAAAAGCTTGTCCCATACCCGGCTCAAAACCTGTCGGGTTTCTATCAGGAAATTACCCGTCGGGTATAGGGTAAGCCCGCGCTTTCGGGTAAGCCCGTTACGTTGTAAAAAACATTCGTTAGGTATACTCGACCCAAAACCTATCAGGTATCTACCAGGTAAATATAAAAATTGTAATTAAAATAAAAAAGAAAGAAAGAAAATAATGTCGGGTATATACATTTAAAATAAATACATTATATATATTTAAAATAAATATGGTATATATACTTAAAATCAATAAAAAAGAAAGAAAACTATATCGGGTTTATAATCGGGTAAACGGGTATATGTTATTGGGTATTCGGGCGGGTAAACGGGTATATCACTATATCCCATACCCGTCCCAAACCCGATTACCCGACCCCATACCCGTCCCGAATGTTTCAGGTTTCGGGTTTTTCCATCGGGTTCGGGTTTCATTGCCATCCCTAGTTCTACCCAGAATCGGTTCCACCCAAAACCGGTTATATATATATATATATATATATATATATATATATATATATATATATATATATATATATATATGTGTGTGTATATATATATATATATTAAAATGTCTAATAAGTCGTATAAATACATTAATTAAACATATAAATAACTAACTTAAAAAGTCTAATAACATTAAAAACTTAAAATGTTACAAAATAGAGAAGTATTTAAAACATAAACTCATAAAACATATATAAATTATATAAAAAAAACTAGATTGTCTTTGTTTTTCGAATAGTCGGAAATAGGTTCTTGAAATACCCGCTTTTAATTACTGGAACCGGTAAGAACCGGAACCGGTTCTTGAATACCCGGAACCGGCTCTTGAATACCCGAAACCGGTACATAGGGTCCGATTTTTCAACCAAGAACCGGACCTGAAACCGGAACCGGAAAGAACCGGAACCGGTAAGAACTAGAACCGGTAAGAACCGAAAGCGGTTCCGAAACCGGAACCGATTTTTGAGAAAACCCAATTTATGCACCTCTACTCCAACCCCCACCTCCCGTATGGAGGGCTTAGTACCTAACCAGTTGAGCTATGAAGTTTTTTTTTAATTTGAAACAATGATAAATAAATATAATAAAAGTCTTTTTTAGTACTTAAACCCGTGTAGTACACGGGTCTATAATCTAGTTTAGCTAATAAAATGGAATTAAAATTAAATGTAAACAAATATTTTACGACAAAGAAAAATTTTAAAATTAAAATAAAATAGAGTTAAAGAAATGATGATAAGGTAGTCAATGTATTTAAATCACAAATAAAAAAAAACATAATTTAATTTAATAAATTGGATTACAAACAACAAATAAATAAAAATCTAATGATAATTACGACTACTCCATAGAAGCTCTATCAGATCAGTTATAAGGTTTGTATGAATTTCCGAACAACGGATTATCCAACGGTTTGCTTATCTCTGTTCGTTTGTTATTTCTATATTAGTCGGCTCATCCTCATCATAATCTTTGCAGATAGCTCGCCCTTTATCTTCTATAATCATGTTATGTAATATCAGACAAGCATACATTGCATTTCAAATTTTCTATTTCGTCCACATACGTGCGGGATGACTAATTATATTCCATTTCCTTTTTAAGACACCGAATGTCCGTTCGATATCTTTTGTCACCGACTCTTGAGTTCTTTTAACGTGCCATCTTTTTTCATCCATTTCTTGTGGACAGGTAAATACTTTGACAATAGTTGTCACACCCCAACCGACAGTGGAATACGTCGGGGCGGGACATGTAGACTGTTCAAAAGCTCACGATCAAACTATATTGCATAAATTTATTTCAACTGAATTAAAGATACATATTGTTCATACAACAGGGGCTAACAATACATCCAATTTATGTGTTACTAGGTACATAAGCTCCTAAGTGATAAACTTGTACTTCAGCATTTCCACCTGAAACATGTTTAAAATGAGAGGGTCAACTATAAATAGTTGGTGAGCATACATAGGTTTTGACTCCAAATAGTATCATTGTGTTGTGTGTATACAATCCATACATATCATGGTTAATAAGGCAATTACAGAGAGTTACTATTGTGAAACCAAATTGTACAATCAAACCTTTGTAACTAGCATGCAAATAACCAAATTGTGTTGTCGGCAACATTCACCCTAACTGGGTGGGTTTGTCAGACTCAATAGCTCTATCATTGTTAACCGTCGGCTTGTGTAGTTAATGATTTGCACATAAAATTATAGTTTACACACATAGTACTCAAACACAAGGCTCAAATTGCATACATGAATGTAGGGTGGAATTGTATTGTGTAGTTTGTAAACATTGTATAATTGAACTCATGTTCCAACTCAAAAATGTAAATAGTGTATAAAAAGGGGCTATGTAAACTAATCTTGATAAGTAGAGAACTGGACTAGTAACTTGTAGCGACGGGATTTAAGGATGTCCTAAGTTAAATAAGATATGTTATTTAATATTTAAACGTTTATAGGAAACGGAAATGGTGTGTTTTTGGATTTAGGGTTTTGGAACGAACGAACGAGCGTGGAAATTAAAGATACGAGCCAAAGTGAAGTTACATAAAATAATGTTTTATGGATTTTTTTTTATTTAAAAAGAGAATTTAGGCGTAAACAATATAAATCGCAAATTTAATAATGATCGTTTTAGAAAAACTAGACAAAAATAGTTATCATGTTGGAACGTTATAATAATATCTATATTGAAATGATTAAATAAATTAGTTATGCGAGTTTACTATTTACTCTGGTTAATAAGATTAATTGTTTAACTAGAAATCAACTTTTGCCCGATATTTACGGGTTTTGAATGTGAATTCGTGGATTTGGAACTTGTGACCGAAAATTCATTTGGTTTCCTAAAAGCTTATGATTACTCAGATAAACACGAAATAGATGGCCCCAATGATCGTACATGAGCAGGGAAACGATTTGGGAAAGTTTAAATCCCGTAATTACAGGGATTGTTGGAAGATTTGATGTGACACATATGAAGCAGATAAAACTTTACAAGATAAAACACATATAAAGCAGCATTTTAACCTAAAAATTGTATCAGGCTCATGCTTTTCCCAACGATTATTTACAGGCTCTTTCCTGACTAAAACAACATGTGCGTCCACTACCATTAGTTGCCGGTTAAACCTTGGGTATTCAGTTTGATACTTCAAGTCGTAGTCCTAGATGTAGCTAATTATCTTATTCCACAAACTTAAATCCCTTTTAGCTTGACTAAATTTGGGTTGAGGAAGACAAATTTGTAAACCAAGATAGAGGACCTGATAATATATAAAAGGTTTCCAAGGTAAAATGTTCGTTTGTGCCTAATATTATATAAACAACCACTTACCAAAGTAACTAGATTGTGTTTCTAACTACCACTGAAATTATCCTGTTCATTTCTAGTATCACTTCTGCTAGCAAATTAACATGTTCACTTCTGTTGTGTTCTAATTTTTTTGATGGTTTTGACAAGGCAAGAAAGGCATTTGGCCAATTGATCTTTCAAATCTTGTTGACAATGCAGTTAAGGTAACTATATCATATTCTTTCTAGTGACTTTTGGATAAATTTATGGGTAAAAAGTAAAACCGGTCATTTATTACTTATGAATAGGATGATTTGGCTAAGTTTTATCAACGTTATTAAGTTTAAACTTTCGACACGTGTTTAGTATTAACTAGTAAGATTCAACCAGCGCTCCACCGCGGGGAAAACATGTATTACAAAAAAGATGCGCGTTGCGGTGATGACATTGACGTGGTTAATTACGTAAAGAAAAACGTATGAAATTGCGGCGGCTTAATTATGAATATCAAAACGTAAATAAAAAAACACGTAGCAACGGTATATCTAGAAATCAAGAAAAAATTATGTCGTCGTAAAAATGATCGTTAAGAAATTTAATTGCGGTTGACTTTGAATTATTTGTTGGATTGTTAGTGAGTTGAATGAAACTGCACACTTTTTTTATATATTTTAATGAAATTTTTAAGCATATAGGTTAATTATTATAATTTATTTAGTTTTGGTTTATCATGAGTATAACTTTAATATCATCTTTTCTTAATCAAATTTAAATTACATGAATTTGATACAAACATGGGCCATAATTTCAATCTGAACGAGATGATGGATCATGGGCCTAGTTTTTTAAAGGGAAAAATTTATAGAAATGTAATCAACTTTTTAAACTGTTTCAATTAGGTAATTTAAACTTTTTTGTCCTGATTTAGTTACTCAACTTTCAGGTAATCTGATACCTTTTACCTTTTTAACAGGTTTCTATGCTGGCGTGGCATTATGTTTACTTTTTATTTTTTTAGTTAATGCTGATGTGGATACTAGATTTAATAAATTAGGATTTATTAATTATTATAATGTTCATACAGGGAACTGATCAAATTCTAAACTGTTCATTTCTATAATCGAACAATCATAATTCAAAAACGTAGGTAATCGAACCATCAAGGAAGCAATTACAAGAATTGGGATTTATCGGCAATAAGAAATTAACGAGAAGGGACGTATGTTAAAAGTTACAACATCAAATCTATAAGGGCAGTTTAAGGAGATCTTGAATGAAGAAATTGACTTATCATATGTTGATACGAGCAATCAAACGGCCGATATCTTGACTAAAGGATTGTCTAAAATAAAGACGGTGGACTTTTGTTCTAAGCTTGGAATGGAGAATGTTGGTATTGAGAGGGAGTGTGAAATTACATACAATACCAACATGAAAGAAGCCGGGTAAAGTATAAGGGCTTAATAGGGTGGTACGGTAGTCTCGAAGGGGTGGTTTGAAGGAGACTAAAATTAAAGGACTAAATGTGTAAATTTGGTTTGAAAGAATCGTTTAATGTGTTTGAATTTCAAATTAGATTTAGTATTGGAGTAGGAGCCATAAGCCTTGCATGGCAAGTTAGGGTTCTTATATATAGTCTTAGTTTAGTCTTGTTTTTGTATTGTAATTTCATTTTACTATCAATAAAAAGAGTCGAACTAGTTGAGTTCTTGATCACCAAGGTTTAACAACGTACCCATCAAGAACCTCTGTAATCGAACCATCAAGGAGGCGAACAAGAAGCGACGAACCCAGGTCAGTTCTGTAATCAAACAAAAAACGTCGAACCCATCAAAAACCTCCTTTTGTTTCTTGGTACATTTTAATAGCTAAATGGGATGTCATATGACGCCAGTTTCACTCCTGTATAATGTATATTCATTAAGTACTTGCATCACATTTGTAGAACCTGATTGATTTACGTTTTCACTGTATAATGTTTTAACTAAATTATTTAGTTGTAAAACTAAATAAGTTATACTCAAGGCAAATCGAACATCAAAACTGTCAAAGGACTTGGACACAATATCAAGTCTTGCAAGAACGAGAGAAGAGACCCATCATCAAAAGAGTTGAGGCCAAAAGGTAGACGTAAAATAATTGATTCAACAAGTGTCACCCGCGAAGAAAATGTTGGCTAGTAGAACGATATTTATTTTGATGTTTTTATCTTTATTTTTTTTTACTTGCAATTGTTTAGAATTTTGAAGGACTAATGTTTTGGAATAGTGGAACTTACGATTCAAACTTGTTTGGAATTTGTTTTTGGAATAGTGTTGGTTTGAAACATGTCAATATTTCATTATTATTATATTCTTTATTGGAAATTTTTTGAAACGTAACGTGAGTGTATAAAAGAATAAGAAAGAAACTTTTTTAATTTTAAAATTAAAAAATATATATTAATTCCATGTCAGCATATTAAAAAAAATAAAAAAATGTCACGTCAGCATGTTAAACGGCAAATCAGTATAGAAACCTATTAAACAGGTAAAAAGTATCTGATTAGCACATTATCTGAAAGTTGAGTGACTAAATCGAGACAAAAAAATTTTGAGTGACTTAGTTAAAACAATTTAAAAAGTTGGTTACATTTCTATGAAGTTATCCCCTTTTAAAAGCCACTTTTGAGTTGGGAGGGCCATAATATACAAATGGATATGATTTAAAAGTTATGATTTAGACCACCCGTAGCAGAGGCGAGAAACAGGAGGCGTGAGTCATCTGACCTTTTCATGGGCACGGAACATCGTCCCCCCTTGGACGTGAAAGGGGGCGTGGGGCATTTGGCTTGACCAGGTTCACAAGCAAAGGGGCAAAACCCTTACATGCAACACCTCATAATATATTTTTTTAATTAAATATTTAGTTTAGGATTTAATTTAGTTTTCTCAAATAACTCAGGTTCGATAATTATTAAAAAAAACTAAATATACGGGTTTATTTATTTTATTTTCTAAACATCCATGAATAAATTTCAACGAAAACAGGGTTGTTTTAAAAAAAACTATTTTTCATCACCTAAGTGGTTTTCTAACATGTTTGGATCGACATTTCGAATGAAAAGTAATTGTTTTAAAAATATAAATATCAATTTTTATAAAAATTAACAAAATGAAATAAAAAAAATTCTCTCATTAATGTTGGTCGTGAAAACATTACAGAGCTTATTGATTCTGTCAAGTCATTGACCTTGTGCTGATGTGTCAATTACGTGACGGGGAGTGATTCACTTTTTAGTGAAAACTACTACGGATAGTCTTAGGAGCTTATAAAGAAAAAATAGAAATAACACGGGAAACAAAAGGTATGGAAGGGACTCCAACCTAGACTTGCACAACAAAACCGGTTTTGGGACCGGAATCGGCCGAACCAGCCCGAAACGGTTCCGGTTCCTACCCGGCCCAAAACAAGAACCGGTTACTACCCGTTTGTACCCGCCGGTTCCTAGATTTTTGCACTCGACCGGTTCCTACTCGGACCCGAACGGGACCGGTTCCTACCCGGACCCGGCTAGAACCGGTTCCTACCCGGTTCTAGCCGTTAAAACATTTTTTTAAAAGCCTTTTTTAAACGGTAATATTACCGTTGGAGCCGAATTTTGACCGGTTTTTTAGTTTAGCACCCCTAAGTTAGTATAAATAGATGTTTGATGAATTGGTTGAGTACCCAATTTGAAAACGCAAAATCGAGCGAAAAAAACGTAAAAAATACTCGTTTTACTCTCATTCTTGACTTTCTACTCTCAATGACTCACTCACAATCACAATCATCTGTTACTCAATCACCAACTGTTGTTCGGGTGATTCAGCATACTAGAAATCAATAAATTTGGTGCAATTGGGATTTGGTTGAGTTGAGTAACGGGTTTCAAAAGGCTCGTTGTAAGTTTTGTGGCATTTTTTTGAGTAAAGAATCAAACTCAAGTTTAGAGAAGCATATTGTTAATAAATTTTGCAAAGCGTTGAAGGCGACGACGGATGACTCCGAACAAACACAATTGGGTAGTGACGGTCAAATATTTCATTAAGACGTAAATATGGTTCAAGATCGAATGGCGAAATTCGTGATTCAAGAAGCTTTGCCGTTTGACCACTTCGATAACCCTCGGTTGACAAACATGATTTGGGAGATGGTTCAACCTCGTTATATACACGTAAGTCGTGCTACACTTAGACGTTATTGTTTAAAAATGTGGAGAAATGTCAAAAAAATATTTAATTTGTAATTTTTGAAAATTTAAAAACCAGTGTGAACTTAACTAGTGATATTTGATTGGCTCCACATGGTTTACCTGAATCGTACCTTTGCGTCACCGCTCATTGGGTAGATCCCAATTCTTTAGTTATATAACTGTTAAAAATAAATAAAAATTACATTTTATGTTATTTAATGTTATTTTAATTATTAAAAAATATTATACTCAACCCGGTTTGGAACCGGTTCCGGTCCCTACCCGGCCAAAAACTATTACACCTACCAAAATCCAATCTCAATTTCTGACGGGAATAGTTTACAAACTCGTCAAGAATTATTGAAAACCCAAGAGTTAGAAATTTTTTTTAAGAAATTCGGGAAGTTAGGGGATATCGGACCGACATGTGATTAGATATCGGTCCAATATAGGAAGAGGTTGGATGTCGGACCAACATGGCCTGAAAAACGGTCCGAAACACAAACCCCTAGGAACCCTCTGCACCAGACACGTGTAGGGCATGCGTCAGCATGTCGGATGCGTGGACGGATGTCGGACCGACATGGCATGCCTACTCGGTCCACTATGGACGGGTGGCGCACCGGATTTCCATGGCTGCCACGTGGTGCGCATGCGGGACAAGGCAGGCATATCGAACCGATATGCCTCTAGATAATGGTCGGATATGGGTGGCCATCAGGCCTATAAATAGAGGAGTACTTCATTTGCAATCCTCACACCAACTCATTTCTGAGTTTCCTCTGATCTCTTTGATCCCGAGCCTCCTTCTACTGTCCCGACTCCTAAACCACTCTCCTGAGTTCGACTGGGTTTCGCTTATAAACCGGACTCGAGAGTTTAGAGCCAAAGAAACCCAAGGAACGCATAGAGGTGCGAGTTAAGGTGCTAGAGTCTTAAGAGATAACTCTAAGAGCTACTTAGCACTAAGATCAATATTCCGAGTTTCAAAACAAAGGTGAATACTCATTCACGCTGAACAAGAGTCTGTCAAAAAGATTTATAAGACGTGATTGTGCTATAGGCACCTTCATGCAAAAGATCAAACGATTTACGTTTACGAAAAGGGCAAAACACGATAATTAAATATTTACTCATACTAATCCCAGAATTAGGGGTTTTACCCCTGGGAATGTTGATACCCAATAAGTGTACGTAAAGTTTTATCAAATATTTATACTCGCTCCGGATCCAGTTGGGCCAGGCGGGGTTGGCATGCATGTCGAGTGATTGTGTAAAACGTAGATGTGCCAGTTCGGCCGCGTAGCACCCGAGTACTTGTTCAATGTATACAAATGGATGAAATGGAAGAAAGTGATATGATCACTAGAATCCGCCGATGATGAAATGTTTAACTGTTTAATTAAGTTGTTTTGCCATGTTTATGAAAATGATTTGAGGTCATAAAGTATTCACTAGCATGTAGTTGACGTTCATTTTCAAATGTTTTCAGGAAAAGAATGAAATGACCTCATCATACCGGGACCGGCAACGACCTAAGTACCGATGATAGTTTTGTTGCACAACCAGGTCAGGCCACACACCTAGACCCGGTGCAACCGAATATATGTTATTACAGGTCGTGCATTGCACAGAAAGACCCCGAAGAGTAAACAAGGTTAAGGTGACCGAAGGACTACCTTTTCCTTAGGCAGATTACCTCCTTGTAAACCTACTGACTTTGCGACAGAGTTTTGATTTGAAATCAAATGTACAAACGATCGGGTTTTCATACCCAGTTATTTAAATAAAGATAATCTTCGTCTACACGATGAGATTTCATAATTTACATAACCAACCTTCATGGTTGAAATGAAACGATCCATTTTCAAACGTTATTCCACTGCACAAAACAAACTCTAAAATCAAAGCAGGTACCGAAGGTGCCAACGGATGTCGCAGCCTGGTAACGTCTCGGGGGTGCCCGATGCGAGGTGTGACAAAACTAACCTGGTCCACTAAGAACCAGTTCCGATTCTTGGGCCCAACCCGGTTTGTGCACCTTTACTCCAACCTGGAAGTGAAAAAAAAAAAACCGGAACCGGAACCGCCCAAGGAAACGGAACCGGTTCTTCCTGAAAACCGGTTCTTCCGTAACAAAACAGGAACCGACCCTACCCGTTGGGTCTGGATAGGTTCCAATATTTATAGTCAAAACCGGTTCTAAAAATAATCGAAACCGGTTCTCTCTAGAACAGGTTCTACCTAGGGATGGCAATAGGTCGGGTTTGGGACGGGTTTAGGTAATGCCAACCCCATACCCGATTATAAAAGCTTGTCCCATACCCGGCCTAAAACCTGTCGGGTTTCTATCGGGTAATTACCCGTCGGGTATAGGGTATGCCTGTGGTTTCGGGTAAGCCCGTTACGTTGTAAAAAACACCCGTTAGGTATACTCGACCCAAAACCTATCGGGTATCTACGAGGTAAATATAAAAATTGTAATTAAAATAAAAAAGAAAGAAAGAAAATAATGTCGGGTATATACATTTAAAATAAATACATTATGTATACTTAAAATAAATATGGTATATATACATAAAATCAATAAAAAAGAAAGAAAACTATATCGGGTTTACAATCGGGTAAACAGGTATATGTTATCGGGTATTCGGGCGGGTAAACGGGTATATCACTATATCCCATACCCGTCCCAAACCCGATTACCCGACCCCATACCCGTCCCGAATGTTTCGGGTTTCGGGTTTTTTCATCGGGTTCGGGTTTCATTTCCATCCCTAGTTCTACTCAGAATTGGTTCCACCCAGAACCGGTTATATGTATATATGTATATATATATATATATATTAAAATGTCTAATAAGTCTTATAAATACATTAATTAAACATATAAATAACTAACTTAAAAAGTCTAATAACATTAAAAACTTAAAATGTTACAAAATAGATAAGTATTTAAAACATAAACTCATAAAACATAGATAAATTATATAAAAAAAACTAGATTGTCTTTGTTTTTCGAATAGTCGGAAATAGGTTCTTGAAATACCCCTTTTAATTACTGGAACCGGTAAGAACCGAAACCGGTTCTTGAATACCCGGAACCGGTACATAGGGTCCGATTTTTCAACCAAGAACCGGACCTGAAACCGAAACAGGAAAGAACCGGATCCGGTAAGAACTGGAACAGGTAAGAACCGAAACTGGTTCCGAAACCAGAACCGGTATTTAAGAAAACCCGATTTGTGCACCTCTACTCCAATCCCCACCTCCCGTATGGAGGGCTTAGTACCTAACCAGTTGAGCTATGAAGTTTTTTTTTAATTTGAAACAAATGATAAATAAATACAATAAAAGTTTAATATTTTATTGTTCATAAATGTTTCAAATCGTAGTTGCTCCAACCCTCACCTCTCGGGTATACATTTGTTTATTACATCTTTTTTAGTACTTAAACCCGTGTATTACACGGATCTATAACCTAGTTTAGCTAATAAAATAGAATTAAAATTAAATGTAAACAAATATTTTACGACAAAGAAAACTTTTAAAATATTAAAATAAAATAGAGTTAAAGAAATGATGGTAAGGTAGTCAATGTATTTAAATCACAAATAAAAAAAACATAATTTAATTTAATAAATTGGATTACAAACAACAAATAAATAAAAATCTAATGATAATTACGATTGCTCCATAGATGCTCTATCAGATCAGTTCTAAAGTTTGTATTAGTTTCCGAACAACGGATTTTTCGACAGTTTGCTTGTCTCTGTTCGTTTGTTATTTATATATTAGTCGGCTCGTCCTCGTCATAATTTGTGCAGATAGCTCGCCATTTATCTTCTATAATCATGTTATGTAATATCAGACAAACATACATTGCATTTCGAATTTTCTATTTCGTCCACATACGTGCGGGATAACTAATTATATTCCATTTCTTTTTTAAGACACCGAATGCCCGTTCGATATCTTTTCTTGCCGACTCTTAAGTTCTTTTAAAGTGCCATCTTTTTTCATCCCTTTCTTGTAGACAGGTAAATGCTTTGACAATAGTTGTCACACCCCAACCGACAGCGGAATACGTCGGGGCGGGACATGTAGACTGTTCAAAAGCTCACGATCAAACTTTATTGCATAAATTTATTTCAACTGAATTAAAGATACATATTGTTCATACAACATGGGCTAACAATACATCCAATTTATGTGTTACTAGATACATAGGCTCCTAAGTGATAAACTTGTACTTCAATATTTCCACCTGAAACATGTTTAAAATGAGAGGATCAACTATAAATAGTTGGTGAGCATACATAGGTTTTGACTCCAAATATTATCATTGTGTTGTGTGTATACAATCCATACATATCATGGTTAATATGACAATTACGGAGAGTTACTCTTGTGAAACCAAATTGTACAATCAAGCCTTTGTAACTAGCATGCAAATAACCAAATTGTGTTGTTGGTAACAATCACCCTAACTGGGTGGGTTTGTCAGACTCAATAGATCTATCATTGTTAACCGTCGGCTTGTGTAGTTAATGACTGTACATGTAAATTGCACATAAAATTATAGTTTACACACCTAGTACTCAAACACAAGGCTCAAATTGCACACATGAATGTAGGGTGGAATTGTATTGTGTAGTTTGTAAACATTGTATAATTGAACTCATGTTCCACTCCAAAAATGTAAATAGTGTAAAAAAGGGGCTATGTAAACTCATCTTGATAAGTAGAGAACTGAACTAGTAACTTGTACCTACGGGATTTAAGGATGTCCTAAGTTAAATAAGATATGTTATTTAATATATAAACGTTTAAAGGAAACGACAATGGTATGTTTTTGGATTTTGGGTTTTGGAACGAACGAACGAGCGTGAAAATTAAAGATACAAGCCAAAGTGAAATTACATAAAATAGTGTTTTATGGATTTTTTTTATTTAAAAAGAGAATTCAGGCGTAAACAATATAAATCGCAAATTTAATAATAATCGTTTTAGAAAAACTAGACAAAAATAGTTATCATGTTGGAACGTTATAATAATATCTATATTGAAATAATTAAATAAATTAGTTATGCGGCTTTACTATTTACTCTGGTTAATAAGATTAATTGTTTAACGAGAAATCAACTTTTCGAGTATGATATTTTATATAATTTGGAATATGCGAATTGTTGTATCAAATTATATTTTTTGTGTAGGCGATAATAAATTTTATAATAACTACACTTATTTAAAACGATTAAAATTTATGTTTCTAGTAACATTATAAAACCGTGTTTGGACGATAAAACATATATGTGTGTATATATATATATAAAAGTGTGCATACATGTGTTATATATAACTAGAAAGAAAATAATAATAACTAGATGGTTATACCCGCGCTCCGCGGCGGGTGTCGTGTTCATTATCGTCGAAAACCATAAAATCGAATACCGATATGGGTTCCGATAATATCAATACCAACAATGATGTTGGTCGCTCATAATATGTTCGAATCGTCACGGTACCACAACGGTAACAGCACTCGCTATACACAACGATACGAAAAAACTCCATTTTGAATACAACTCCGTTTTAAAAAAAATTATATCGGAACATTGAAAAAAAAGTAAAAACAGCCGCACACTATGTATTCCGATAATATCAATACCAACAATGATGTTGGTCGCTCATAATATGTTCGAATCGTCACGGTACCACAACGGTAACGGCACTCGCTATACACAACGAAACGAAAAAACTCCATTTTGAATACAACTCCGTTTTAAAAAAAAAAATATATCGGAACATTGAAAAAAAAAAGTAAAAACAGCCGCACACTCTGTATTCTGGAAAAAATTAACGAACGAAAGTTATTAAAGGAAAACGAAATTAATAGAAAATGAAACGGACTAAAAGCGTATATTATATATAGTATAAGGGTTGAAAATGAAAATATTTAAAAAAAAGTTTAGGTGTTACTTGTTGAATGGATGAGTCACTATTCAATGTGAAAAAAATAATAATAATACATGCATTGCTTGCTTATACTATGTGCTTTTAGACTTGTACATTTATGAATAGTGGATTCTTGTGAGAGAATTGGTTTTGCAAATTAATAGCGTAGCAATAATAATAATATGCGAATGAGCTATTGAAATTTTAAATGGATACAAAATGGATAGTATATTCTGGGTAAATACTGTCACCCAAATAATAACCAAAACTGTATTCATTGTCATTAGCAATAAAAGAATACCCGGGTGCAACGCCGTTCTCGATAACCAAAACTGTATTCATTGTCATTAGCAATAAAAGAATACCCGGGTGCAACGCCGTTCTCGATATCGTCGAAAGCAGGTGACTGATCTAAAACATTTATATCATTGTTTGATCCCGCAACACCAAAGAATGCATGCCAAATCCAAAGATCGTTCGATGCAACGGCCTCGAGCATTAACGTGGACGGGCCGAGGATGGTCTCCACGTTGGTGTTGACCTCACCACACAGTAGGACAGTTATCCCACTCCCAATGCATGCAGTCGATACTACCAAGCATCCCTGGAAGGCCATGGACAAACTCATGTGCATCGTACAATTTATGTATATCAACTTTCGTTGAGTTTTATCCGCCATCTTCAAATAGTCATCCATTGAGTCAGCTGTCTTCCCGTAAGCGAGTTGTCGAATTGCCGACGTCAACTTTTGTAAACAGTGAACCTAAGCCTCCTTCGGGCGTCATATTTTTGTTGAAAATATTCGAACTCGCGTTCTAAATCCCCAACAATTCGAAGGAATAACGGACGACTCATTATAAACCGACGTTTAAAAGATTTCTCGTTATAATTTTGATTTTCTGTAAAATAATCTCTCACTAGAAGATCATTTGCAGCCGCACGATCCCGGTTGACTCGGACTCGTCATGAAACTCGAGAAGATGATTTTTCGACTAGATGATTTATAAAAATCACCGACGCTTGAACCGCTCTCACGAAAAGCTCTTCACCATCCGATGAGTAGGTTGATGAATCCGATGATGAAGAAAAATCCTTTGAAACTTGAAACAAGTAGAGAATATTTATAAATATATAAAGTGTAGGTTTTTAAAGAAGTGGTAATTGGTTTGTATATATAAATAGTTTATTTTTTTTAATTTAATCATAGCCCCAACGGCTATATTAACCTAGCCAACAACTAGTTTTGACTGAGTCCCACCTCTCACGCCGGTGAACACCACCACCCAGCCCCCTCCACGCCCGCCCTCACCCCCACCCGACGCGGTGTTCCACTCCTGTGGTGGGTGAGGTGGCACCACGCCCGACCCTTCACCCTTGCATTACGTTTAGTATGAGAAAAAAGGAAATCCTTGTTAAAGCTAAAAACATGGAAAAGAGGTGGGCGCTTACCGCTAGTATTAAAATAATGAGTTAATTTCCCTTTCGTCGGTAAGGTTTGTCAACCCTAATCATCTGAGTACGTATTCTTATATTTTTATAATTCATGGCGTGAGATTATGTTTTTTTAACATTTTGAGTCATTTTGACCAACACCATTAGATTTTTCTCGTTAAATCTCAGTCACGTGCCCCCACTTGAGGGCATTTTTGTCTTTCACTGTTTTAGGGACTATTTTTGTAATTATTAAAAAAACCATATTTAAATTTAGATTTCCTATCTCTTTCTATCTACTCTTTCTAGTGTCGCTCTACCCGCACTTTCTCTCTCTACCATCGCCGACACCCACCACAGCTTCCGCACCACTAAATAACCGGCGACCTCCCCGATCTCTACCATCGCCGACACCCACCACAGCTCCCACACCACTGAATAACCCCACTCCTACATGTCATACCCTCTAACTGAAAAAATAACTTTTAAACTTGTCATTTTACCTCATTCGAAAAATCATTATTTCTAAAACCGTTCTTTTAAATTTAAAAACACTTTCTATAAAATAAAACGTATATTTCCCCCTCCTACTTGTCGTACCCCCTCCTTGTCGCACCCCCTCATTTTACACTTTTCGAATAATCATTATTTATAAAACCGTTTTTTTAAGTTTAAAAACTCTCTATAAAATAAAAACGTGTTAGGCCATACACATCCCCCTCCTACTTGTCGCACCCCTTTGAAAAAATAACTTTTAAACTTGTCATTTTGCCTCATTCGAAAAATTATTATTTCTAAAACCGTTCTTTTAAGTTTAAAAACATTTTCTATAAAATAAAATGTATACCCCTCCCCCCTCCTACTTGTCGTACCCCCCTCATTTTACCCCCTTCGAATAATCATTATTTATAGAACCGTTTTTTAAGTTTAAAAGCACTTTGTATAAAATAAAAACGGGTTAGGCTATACATATCTTCCTGAAAAAATAACTTTTAACCAACAATAACAAAAAGACAAAAGTAAAAAAAATAAAAAGTTTTGAATTATATTTATTTGAAAACTTAGAGAGGGGTGCAGTAAGTAAAAATCAGTGAAAGGGACGTATAGTACGACCCTAACTGGATTTATTAGTTAACTGGGCCATAATTACTTATTTTCTTAAATGTATACTAATGGGCTCATTTAACCTTTATGGAATTGGGCTTATTCTTTAACCGGATATAACATATGCACATATACGCATATAGAAATCAACGCATATAGAAATCAATTCCTGAGCACGCTTTCTTTTGGGGGACAGAAACAAAAGAGGCACAGGCGTTTCTTCTCGCATGAAACGCACCCAATCAGATCTGGTTTAGCAACGACTATTTCGAATGGTTTAGTTTTTCTGGTCAGATTCGTTGGTGGGGGTCAGAGAAAGGGATGGAGGTGGCGGCCATCACCTGCAAACATAAGTGGTTCTGTCTCATGAATCCAATTGTCTCGAATTAGGGTTATTAGGAAGTGTTTTGTGAGTCCGACAATTCACGAGCCAGGGCCGGGCCTATACTATGGGCTAATTCTAAAACCGTAGTACGGCCCATTTTCGTTTTATATATTTTACATTTTCGTGTGCTTCATTCATACTTTCATTCTCTGTTGTATAATCGGAATCCGAGCAAACTCCTCACCGGAGCTTTCCTCGGATATTTCTCAATCTCAGACCGGAGATTTGGCAACTCATACGCACGCGCCTCGTCTTCTACACACATCCGATGGATCCTTCTATAGTGAAGTTACTCGAGGAAGACGAGGTTATATTCTCTGATTGTGTGTAATTGAAATTGTTTTTAATCGCCTAATTGGCCCTAAATCATTGACATATTTGTGTATTTATACGTGGATTTGATTTTTACAGGATGAAACTATGCATTCAGGGGCAGACGTTGAGGCCTTCACCGCTGCCCTAAATAGAGATATCGAAGGGGACAATGCTTCAACATCTCAGCCTCCAACTAGTAACCGGCAGCGGTATTTCACAATTCTCAACTGTTTGTTTAGTTTTCGTGTGTAGTTTTTAAATTTTTGATGTATATAGAGATGCAATTTCAGTAGCTAGGTATGTTAGAGGCCCTAATTTATGAAACTTAAATATTTTGTTTAACATTAGGTGCATAAGTATAGAATTAGGTTTATATGAAGTTGAATTTGAAACACATGATCAATGTAGTTGTAACCTCTTTTACATCTCGGTTTTATTCATACCAATTCTACGAATATTTTATGAATATTGCAGCTTTATCTCAAGGAACGAGTCATACTCCAAGCCAGCTGTTTCAACAGTGGCAATCTTCTAAGCGTGAAGAGGAAGTTAAGCCGCAGATACAAGAGCAGCAATCCTCTGCAATGGATATTAGTCGATATGGACATGGTTTAGAAACTCAACATCCACCAAATGACACTTCACGTGATGTAAGTCAACCGAGCAGGCCCCAAGAAGATCCGCCACTACAGCAAGCTGACCAGCATAACGTTCATATGTCTCAAGTTACGAGTATGCAGAATGCTGATAAAAATCCTGCTCAAAATATAGGGAAGACCCCAGAAGATGAATCTCAGTTGCAAAGGATGCAAAGAATGGGTAATCAGCAAGCAATGGCGACAGGGCAACCAGCTAATGCAGCTTATCGGACAGCTGGCAAGCAGGTCCCTTTTGCACTGCTGCTACCTGTTATTGAACCACAACTTGATAAAGACCGGGCTATGCAACTCCAGGGCCTATATGTTCGATTAAGGGTATAGTTTAGGGGGTGACCCTGTAACAATCTTTATCTGCAGATTTCTTTCTTTTTTGTTTTTTGATGTTTTTCAGTGTGTTATCTATCTTTTTTTTCAACTCATCATCATACTAAATGGCTATGTTATTCCCAGAATAATAACATTAATAAAGAAGAATTTGTCCGGCACATGCGAAGTCTCGTAGGAGATCATATGCTTAAGATGGCAGTCTATAAATTACAACAAGGGCAGGTAAAGAAGAAAAATTCTTTTTCATCTGTTTTCAGTTTTCACGTGTCTGTTATGGAATATTTCTTCTTTTTTTTGTTAAGTTCTTATATATCAAATGGTAGCTTGGTTTAAAAAAGCGCAGTGAGGCGCTGCCTTAAGCGCGAGGCGCTGGGCAAAACGCCTCAAATCGGTGAGGTGCCCGAGAAACATGAAGCGGTCCGAAGCGGCGCCTCAGGCTTGGAGCGCGAGGCGAGTCGAGGCGAGGCACCGCTTCATGCATTTTCACGTTTTTGGGCTTTAAATCAGTTGGGCTTGGCCCATCATTTAAACCAATTTGGGCCTAAATTTGTATTTGGGATTAACCTGTGAGGCTGTGACCAATTTAAATAACCCTAAATCAGGTCTGTAACCATATTTGGGCTTAACCTGTGAGGCTGTGACCAATTTATGAATGTTTAATTATGTTCTAAGCTTTTAACTTCTAAGTATTAAAGTATGTTTTGTGTTTTTATGATTAAGAAGTGAAGTGTGTCATGCATAATATATTTTTTATTATTTTTTTAGTTTTAGCGCCTCGCATTCGTGAAGCCTTCGCCTCGCGCCTGAGGCGTGGCGCCTCGGATTTTGGGATTTTAAACCAAGAATAGTAGATTACAACTCTCATTACAACTTGATGCCTATTTTTTCTTCAAAATTCACAGTACTCTCATTGTTTAAAGAGTTAAAATCTCTAAATTGAATATCATTGCTTCACTTATATGCACCTTAACCAACTCCTATGCTTTGTATGAATTCTTATTGGCACTTACATATGAATAGATGTAGTATAATGTTTTGTTTCTAATAGATAGAGGTGATGTGTTTTTTGCTTATTTATAGATGATGGGGAATACATCTAACCAATTTTTTTAACCTGCTCAGCTTACTGCTAAACCAAGCAGTCTACCAATGGATAATGCTCAAAAAGCACGATTATTAGAACACCAATCAGATTCACACGGAGTCCATTAGTCTTCTAATGTTAATGCTTTAAAGCAAGAGAGGGATCAACCATTTCCAATGCAGGGACTTGGCAAGTAACATCAACAACAACATATGCCCTTTCCACAGTCATTTACAAATTATGGAAATACGACCGGTAATTATTCTAGTCCAAATATGAATATGCCTTCACAGTCTTTTAAAGAGCAGACCTATGATTTACAAATGAGGCAAGGCCCAGTCCAAATGCGTTTAATGACATGAAAAGACTGCACGGGGGAAGTCTTGCTCATTTCACAAGTAATTCAGGGTTGCAACAAAGTTCAGGCCACTGGAAACCGTCAATGCATAAAGATCAGAGTCTTATGCCATCAATGGTTTATGCAAAACAAGAACCCTTGGATCAGATGAATGATCAACAACATAAATCCCAGATGTCAGCACCACAGGGCCCATCTTCAATCTCTCCAGGTCAGATTGGATCATCAAAGGACGAAACTTTTGAGATGATGTCATCAAGGCCCGGTTTCCCAACATCTATGAATAAGCCAGAGCCTATGTCCATCACCACACAACTAGAACGCCAGAATGTGGTGATATATTATTTCATCATTATTTTCATTTCATCTATTTTTCAAATATTTGATCAGTTTGTTAGAGGTTAAGTTTTTGAATACAGTCTGCTGGAAACTCTTCATTTGCATCTGGAAGTAATGCAAAGACCCCCCCAAAAAAGCCCAGTGTTGGCCAGAAAAAACCATTAGAAGCACCCGTTTCTTCACTAAGGTAGTTTGATTTTTGTAACATTCCCTTCAAATAATAATTTTGACTTTGCACTTACTCTTGTCTCTATTTTTTTATTTTTTTTTTCTGGTACATATTAGTAAGAAGCAAAAGGTGTCTGGAGCATTTTCGGATCAAAGTATTGAGCAACTTAATGATGTAACTGCTGTCAGTGGAGTGAATCTCAGGGTATGTGTTCTTCCCTTATCAAGACATGTGTTTCAAGAAAACCAATTAATTTATTCAGTGATGATTTGGTCCTCTAGGAAGAGGAAGAACAACTATTTTCTGGGTCCAAAGAGGATAGTCGAGTTTCAGAAGCTTCTAGAAAGGTTAGTCAAGAAGAAGAAGAAAGGTTGATTTTGCAGAAAACTCCACTCCAGAAGAAATTGGCTGAAATCAGTTAAGACTTCTATGCGTCTTATAATAATATAATAAACAGAACATGGCATACAAATTGAAGTGTTGTAATAAATGTTTAACAGTGGCAAAATGTGGTGTAAAGACCCGAAGCAATGACGTGGAACGATGCTTGTCACTGGTGAGCTTCAAGTTATCTTGTTTTATAAATTATCGTTATGAAGTTATACATTTTAATGCAATTTGGTATGCAGTGTGTAGAGGAAAGAATGCGTGGATTGATTAGCAACTTGATCCGAATTTCAAAACAGGTAAGTAGTTGGTTTCTGATATCTTCTCTTTTGTATTCCGATCCTTTCCAAAACTCGACCCCACTCTGATTTTAGATATCCAAACCTATCTGAATGGAGAAAATACTCTATTCTAATTAATTATTGAGTTGAGGGGTATTTGGATATGCTTTTTGAAAGTAAATAACTAGAATCAGATAATCAGTTATCATAAAACAGGCTGTAGTAGATACATACGTATCTGCTTTTGCTTCTTATGTGGTAATAAATAGATAAAACATTTGTTTGAGTGTTCGGAAATTTTGAGTATTTAAGAAATTTATACATCAAATGACCAAAAAAAATGGATATTTCTTGTGAAAAAAGGAGACACGTCTCTGTTGGATGGGAGTAATAGTCTCTCAAATCATGTCATTATTATTCCCAGGGGCGGTACGGGATTATAATCAAAACTGGAGATAAATAGTTAGATGAGCATAATCTGTTTATCCAAAAGCAGTTAATCAATTTTGAAAAGCAAATCCCATAAATACAGTTATCAATATTATCTGCACAAATAAAGCAGCATGGAATTAATGCCCATGCCATGAATGATTACAATTTCTTTTTTCTAGCGGGTTGATATAGAGAAGCCAAGACACTGGACAGTTGTCACGTCCGATGTTAGAAAACAAATCATGTCAATGAATCAAAAAACTCGGGAAGAATGGGAGAAAAAGCAAGCTGATGCAGAAAAACTCCAAAGAGCAGATGAGGCAAGTGCTACATTGTTTTCCTATTTGGATCATAATGTTATATACCAATGAGGTTTTAAAAGTTTTGACTTTTTGTAAATGCAGCTTGAAGGTAGTGGTGATGGTGAAGATGGCCGTGGGAAATCATTTAAGGTATGACAAGATCCATATAGTTGCATTCAGAATCGTTTTGTAGTCTTTTTTGGTAATTTTGTAAAACCTAGTAAACGCTAACCCGCGCGCTGCGGTGGGGGGCATTAAACCGTGAAAAAAAGTTAACGTCGAAACATTAAAAAACTTTCATGCGTTGTGACGGGGGCGTTAATAATATTTGAAACTTAAAAATCAAGAAAGGAAAAAAAAAAGAGAAAAAAAAACCTAACAAAAAAAGTAAAAAAAATCAAAGACTTAAAGTAAAAAATAAAATAAAAAAACAAATAAAAAGTAAATAGACAATAGAGGAATCTAAAGTAAAAAAAATAAGAAAAAATAAAAATTTTAAAAACAATTTGAAAAACCCAGGAAGTTAAAAACTAAAAGGAAAAAGAAAAAGAAAAGGAGGAAAAAAAAAATTAAGAAGTAAAAAAATTAAAGAAGTAAAGCCGAAAACAAAATAAAAAAAAAATAAAAAGTAAAAAAAAACCGAAGAATAAAAATAAAAAACAAAGTTAAAAAAATTAACTCAAATAACACTAAAGTAAAAACAATCCAAGGAAGAAAAAAACAAAAGCAAAAAAACTGAAACAATTTAATTAAATAAAAAAGGAAAAAAAAACAGAAAATAGCTGAAAATCGAAGGAGCCGGGATTTGGAGGGGAAGCTGCGGCTTGAACCCACGCCTTGTGGGTGAGTTGGGCCGGCGGAAACCAACAGGCCAGGCACAACTCTTGTTCTCGTTTCCACGCCTTTAATATATGAAGACAAAGTCAGTTGCCTAAAAGAAAATAAGCATAAAACTGCATCAGCGACCTGTACAGCATGCAAAAAATTGTACATGTCTACTGTTCAATGAACAGTAGATTCTATGTCCGCCACAGACTTTGCTTTTTTATTATAATATACGTAATGTTTATATTTGTGAGAAGGTAAACAAAGAGGAAGATGATAAGATGAGAACCACAGCTGCCAATGTTGCTGCACGCTGTAGGAGGACATGACATGCTCTCAAAATGGCAACTAATGGCTGAGCAGGCCCGGCAGAAACGTGAAGGCGGGCCCGATACAGGGTCTACCTATCAGCCCAGTATAGATGTTGGGCCTAAGCCCATGTCAACTACTGAGAGATTCTAAGGATAATCCAGATACCGAGAGGACGACTTCTGGTGCTGTCACTGCTAATCCTGGTTAGTATCTAAAACCTCCATATATCTCAAGTCTTGGTCGATTTTTTCTGCATAAATCCAATGCTTTAGTTAGCTACACTAAAGTAGGAAACAGACTTAAATAACTCATCTTAAAACCACTGTGGAAATTATTTATAGCTTACCTTATGAAGGGATTATATATAATTGTGAGGCTTAAGATTCTTACAAAGATGTGTAACAAACAGGGCCTGTAAGGAAATCCATGAGGAATCAAGAATTGCCAAAGAGTGGTAGCGTTCCACGTACTATAACAGTGAAGGATGTCATCTCAGTTCTGGGACGGGAGATTCAGATGTCAAGATCCACACTAATGTATCGTCTCTATGAAAAAGTGCGTTCTGATTCGGTGTCTGAATAGTAGTAGTAATAACATATCACGGGTATCTATTTATGTTGTTTCATTCAACAAGTTATAAGTTGCAAAATACGTTGCTTTTTTGTACATTTTGTCCGCACGTTCATGATGTGTTTGGGAGTTTGATTTTTTTTGAACGACAACATCTAGATATTCTAGGATAATTGGGTTTCCCCGGGGCAACACCTAGAACATCCAGGACAGCCCACCCCAGGAGGAACCTCACAACTGGGTAAACCCGACCTGGCCACAGACCCATTTTTTGCTGTGGCCAGGATTCGAACCCAAGACCTTCACTATGGGAAGTCATGGGCCTACCATTGTACCAATTATCCAACGGTGTTTGAGAGTTTGATGATGTGGGAGCAAATGTGCATTGACAATGTACCGTTTTAGAATATGTAATTTATTTTTTATTTTACTTGAATCTTTTTGATTATATTTATCTGGTGTATTTCTAATTTAAGTCGTGAACAAATCACAAGGAAAGTTTTTTTTTCTTCTAAAATGCTTTAACATGTTTCATCTGTAAGTTTGTGTTCGTCAATGTTTTCACGTATTTTTAATTACTTCATTTACCTATTCACATAACCTTAATTTGCAACGTCGGTCGGTGGCGAATCAAAAGCCACCAACACAATTCTCAATTCAGCCCTGTTTGACAAAATATGTAACTCAACCCCTCAAAAAGTTTAAGTTTCAGATTTACCCCTAAATAAAATTTTTAACTTTATCCCTCAAATTTCTCATGTTTCAAGTTTTCCCTGTAATATATTTATAATATACGTTTCGAAGTTATTACTTTGTTACTTATTTGATTTTTTTACAATAACTTTCGTTTGTTAACTTTTTCTTAAAAAAAGTAATAATTTGCGGCTGCGTTTAATTTAAATTATTTTTTCTTGACGTCCCGTTATAAATTATGTTAAAAACGAGTTGTATAGGGTATTTTTTTTGGGTATCGTTGATTATATCGACTGACCGTAATGTGCTGCTACTGTGAAAAATAAAACTGACACCGATCGAAGAACATCGGTATCGTTATATAACGGTTTTCTATCTATGTTTCGATCTCTAGAACCAAGTCGCCACAACTTCATACATTTCTTTTATGTACCTAACTACGTTAATGTTATCGCCACAAAATACGTAACGAGGTTCGCAAATGCGTCGCATTGCATGGAAACGAAGTGCGCCAACAGACCCATGACGCGGGCTTAATTTCTAGTTTCATCAACATCTACAAGTTTACAATGAAAATAAATAAACAATAATAGTAAACTATTTCAATAACATCTTTAAAAGTAATTAAATAATCTTATTTTTTTGCTGTAATCTGATTTAAAAAAAATTAAATGATTGAAATAAAAAAAGGATTATTGTATTTTAATAATCCCACCTTTTACCAATTGGCCGATAATAATCCCAACTGAGAATATTCTTACCACCGGTCCCTACTTTCAAACTATTTTTTTACATTGGACTCCTCGTTAAAAAAACTTAACGCCGTTAGAGTTTATATGACATGGACATCTGCAAACCGCCGGAAAGTCGAGCCAAGCTAGCAATGGTCTCGTGTTGGCTTTTGAAATTGGCTTTGGTGGTGTTTAACTGGTCTCGTTAAACACCACCGTTTTCTCTGTTTGGACTTTCCGGACCCACGAGACCAGTTAAACACCACCAGAGCCAATTTCAAAAGCCACCACGAGACCACTGCTAGCTTGGCTCGACTTTCCGGCGGTTTGCAGATGTCCACGTCATATAAACTCTAACGGCGTTAAGTTTTTTTAACGGGGGGTCCAATGTAAAAAAATAGTTTGAAAGTAGGGACCAGTGGTAAGAATATTCTCAGTTGGGATTATTATCGGCCAATTGGTAAAAGGTGGGATTATTAAAATCCAATAATCCATAAAAAAATTAACATGTTTATCTTAGTTGCTCCCCAACAGCCAACCAACTACTTGAAACAGATTTATAATTTATAAACAAGATTTTGTATCACAGAAGTCTCTTAAACTAGTATATCTAGAAACTTCATGAGGTTTCTTGATTATATCATACCTTAAACTTGGTCAGAAATAGTCCTGATTGTTAAAATCAAAATGGTGGTGCTTGATGTTAACGTTGATGTCAAACCATGTTTGCTCATTAATTATCTGGTTTGTGGTGTGGTTTTGATCGAAGTAGCTATCAAAACAGTGGCTACAAATTCTTGAATTTTATCTTTTCTAAACTAAATTTGTATAAATTGTCTCCATCTTATTTCAACTTTGTAGATTTTCTAATTCTAATATTAATTCTGAATGTCTAATCATCTCATGATATGGTATGACTTATGCTTCCGACAATAAGTTGTTCAAGAATAGGTTGAGTTTCTCGACCCTTTGTCTTAGGATTAGTCAGTTCTATTTTCTCGATGGGGGCAGGGAAGGGATATAACTCAACGGTAGAGTGTCACCTTGACGTAGTGGAAGTCATCAGTTCAAGCCTGATTATCCCTAAACCCAATGTGAGTTTTTCATTTTAATTTGCTACCCCGCAGTGATTGAATGAGAATGGATAAGAGGCTCGTGATATCTTATTGCACAAAAATGGTGATATTGTTCCTCCATTGATCAAGAATTTCAGTTTTTTGGCAAGTCTTGAGTCTTGAGCTCGGGCTCGTTTATTAAACATTCTTATATTTAAGCTTGAGCTCGTTTAAGCTCGTCTCGATTCGAGTTTTTAACGAGTTGATCTCAAGTAGTTCGCGAGCCGGCTTGGCTCGTTTACACCCCTAGAAATGATGAAGGGTTGAATATAATATTTAATACTTGTGGAATATAATGAATAAACACTAAAATCTGTATATACTGTATTTGCAAAATCTTTATACTAATAAATCAAAATTCTACGAGAACACATGTTACATTCTAGTGCATCTTTAACATTTTATTTCACTTATCTCTCATATTATATAATGATATTAAAATAATATACTTTAAAATATTTAATATAAATCTAATTATGAATACTTATTATTTAATTATGGATAATTATTATATCATTAACCAAATGAATTTAATATAAATTAACATTTATTAATTACATAAAAAAAGTTAATACCCAATTGAAAAAAAAATATTTTAAAAATTAACTTAAAAGAACTTATAATTCTCCGTCAAAGTACATTTAAAAAAACATATTTTGACGAGTGTATGAGTTAACAAATTACAGTATATTTTATTCAACGTATGTAATATAGGGTTTTTAAAGACATAAATTTTTTATTCTTAAATATATAACTTTATATTTATTCAACCCGTGTAATACACGGGTTCTAACCTTGTTCATATGAATATATGAATTTATAAAAATTACGTGTTGATTTGTGTTTTATATATTTCCATGAGATTTTGGATACATTTTTAAATAGAAAAATTAGAAATACAATAGAATAAAAAGGGAAATTTTAAAATTCTATAAAATTACAGCGACGGAAAATTCATTGCAACTAATTTTATACCCGTCCGGTGGCCGGGTAGTTTAATGCATAATGTCTTATTTATCTTTCTTTGCATTCTAAACAAAAAAGAGTACTTGTATGAAATCAAAGTACAACTCAATTAACCCATGATGGACAAAAATGACCGACTACACCAAATAGACCCGTTGATAGTTAAACATGTCAACCACGCGAACCGTAAACAAATCAAAAGTTTACTTCAAATTAATAAACTTAACATAATCATATCATATCAAACTTAACAAACATGTTCACCAAAATAAACTTACAAAATGAGTGGATGTTAATAACGTAACAAAGCCAGTAACTTTATCAATTTAAAAAACATGAAAGTGCAATACTTAAATCGCTTCGGCTTCTGGGAATGCCTCTTCGGCCTCAACTGTTGACCTGATTCATCTTGTGGACCTGACTCCTAGCATCTAGCTGATGGGGTAAACGACAAGCCAATTGTAACACACCATTCCATACCTCAAGATAGAGAGAATAGTTCGTTTCTAATAGTATTAGATTATTAGTAGTGAGTAGAGGGGCTCTTTCTACTTGTTCCACAATAGGGGAGCCTACGAAACTCAGCGTTATGCTAGTTAGTATGACTATTCGTGGCTAAGCTTTTTGTATTGCTAGGGTGAAGATGATGTTTGGTGCATGTTAATGTTTGATGTATTAATCTAGTGGTATGTTTATGTATTTAATTATTCGCTCATAAAACCACCTTTTGGTGGGCTTTTATTATTGTCTAAATACGTCGTGTCTTGATTTTAAAGTGTAAGATCATAAAACCTTTTTAATCAAACTTCTTTTGAAACTTGTACGTCTTTATACGAGCAGAGATTGATAAGCCAAGGCTTGGTCTACACTTCTAAGGTCGTACGTCTTTATACGAACTAATTATGTGACCAAGAATTGGTGAACTCATGTTGGAAACGGTACGTCTTTATACTTGGTCCCGTTGTTACACCGCCTCTCGGTGAACAAAATATAATCACCTATTTAACTCTAATATAAAGCATTTTAAGTTCGATGTCTCAAACCAACCCAGAGATGACCATTCGAAGAGTTGAGGGTAAAAGTTGTCCCTAGCGGGAGGCACTACCATTTTAATTTAAAGATTACTCAAATGTCGTGAGTACGAGGCTCTAGCGGTGACCCAGGTCACAAGTTTGTAGTAGTCATACCACTGAATTAGTCAACTTAACATTATCACATACCAAGCTGATTCGAATCCTAAAGCGATACTCTCTGTGACCTGATCATCTCCGAGATATTTACTTTTCTGCTATTTATTATTCTATTCGTTACATTTCTGTTACACACATCACGCACATTCATACTTTTATGTTATTTACTTTATCGTCGTTTACTTTTCTATCATTTACTATTCTGCTTCACAAGTACACAAAACCCACTTATCAATTAATCCGGCTAAACGATAACAAAAGTTGAGTGTTGGAACTCGACCGTGTCCACTGGTTCGATACTTGGTTCTTACCTAGACTATATTACACTGCGATAGGTACACTTGCCTATTGTGTGTGTTTTAAGTTAAAGTAATTATCATTTTATAAATTTAAAACCTGATCTCGTGAAACCATAATCTCTAAATATTATTATATAATATTTAACTACATCAAAATTCACACACACATCAAGTTTTTGGTGCCGTTGCCGGGGACACGGTGATTTCAAGAAATATTCCAGTTAACGGATTAGCCTTTTTAACGTTAACAATTACTTTTATGGTTTGTTTTGATTATTCCTTACAGCAACTTTCATGGATGACAACTACGAGGGTTGTTATGGAGGATACCAAGACGACTATAAGTACCACTATTCGGAGGTTTGGTGTGAGATCTGTGGGGAACCCCACTACACTCAAGATTGTTATCACTATCAAGGGTATTCCACAGATTTCCACCAACCCTACTGGCAACCATATGAGGAAACCACACCGCCCCAAGAAATTCAACACTTTGCTCTAGATTCCGACTCATGGACCCTAGGAAATAGGTTTCATCATTTGAAAGAAATTAAGGTTCAACTCCTAAAAAGCCCTCCAACTGAACAACAAATGTTTCTTCATTTAGAAGAAATTAAGCTTCAAATCCTCAAGAGCTTTCCAACTGAACAACAAGATGATTCCTTCAAAGTCCAAGAATCGAAATTCATAGTTCCAACATCTGAAGTAAGGTCAAGTGACTCTAAGGAGCAAGAACCTTCCATCTTCACAAGCATGGATCAATCGGAAGTGAGACCGGATGATTCAGAGGAAAAGGCTACTGTAACTTTACAATCACTTCCTGACTTTTCTGAAAGTGTGGAAGCTAAACAATTAAAGGAGTTAGAAAAATTGGTGGGAATCCTAAATATGGAAGCACAGGAAGGATGTATGGAACAATATGGAGTTGCTGTCACTTCAGAGACAACATCATATGAAGAACCAGACTGTGAGATCCTCATCCATGAAGATATTATGCAAAAGGAAGTATTCACCAACAAACAAATGACAATGGTGGGACCCCCTCCTTACAACAGTGATAGTTATCCTATGACCAAGCATATCAATGAATCACATATGCCACATGATAAGGCATATCACTCTAAGGACCACTTCTCATGAAGGAAGCAATGTTCATCTAACAAAAATTATGTGACAAAATTATCATACCGGGTTGATTGTCTCCTTCATTACATGGGTTTCTTGAAGTTTGGTCCAGAAATTTCAAATGATGGTGGCGTGATTTACTTACACTATTTTCTTTAGGTGCTCTTCTATAGATCATTCTAAATTTGGTAGGTTTACAAAAATTTTCAAAATTTCAAACCGATCCATCCAAACTAAAATTAAAACTAAAAATATACTTTGAAAATATATAAATCAATGATTCACCCGTTTTAGCACTAAAACGTTAAAGGTATAAAAATTAGAAAATTGGGGAAAATATTTGATTTATAAAATTGGGCCACTTAATGGGGGATTTTTGCTCAGACCACTGGGACAAACCGCCTACGACAGTTTTCCACATGAATGAAAAATTAAATACCAATGCATCTTTGAAGCTTCACATCACTGTAAACATAATTGTCGAGTAGTATTTTCTGTTTTTATTTCCGTTTTACAAAAGTATGATATACATAGGTTACTAATTTTTGAAACAAGCAGGTGGTTTGGGATGTGATATGTTAATAGTCGTACATGTAAATAATGCATATTTTCCCCTCATTCTTAATATTTTGGTTGCAAATTCATCGACCTGGACACTCATTTGTGTTTTATTTGAATATTGTAGTTCCTGGTGGAACATGGTGATTTTTGGTGAAAAAAGCTTAAGAATTGAAAATGCTGAAGAGGAAAAACTTCTGTCATGGCCATGTTCATCTGAACACGGTTGTGTTCATCCTGAAAACCCCCTTTTCCTGTCAACACCACCATGTTACTTACGAACACACCCGTTTTCGACACCACTTACGGGTTTTACACCCAATTTCCCCTCATTTACAAAGAATCCAACTTTTTACGTCAAACCCTAGTTCTCCCAACTCCTCTTGACGATTTTGGGCAGATCTTACAAGATTGAAGGCCAAGATTGAAGATCTAACACTTTCAAGGAAGATTTAACCTCACACAACCCACCTCTTCTCATTTTCTAGGTTTGATTACTAGATCTACTATGTTTTCATCCATGTTCTTGAGCTTAGTTGTGGATTTTGTAAGGCTTACGAGCTAAACATCTTGATTCACTTAGATTAGATGAAACTTAGCTAATTTTGATGATGTGTATTTGATTTTGATGAGTTTATGTTGATGACTTTAACATGTTCTTGAACCTTCTTCAATGATTATGTGTGTTTGTTTGTTTGATTTGAGTATATATTCTATCTCGTGGGTATCTTGACCATATTATGTTGGAAAACCATATGTGTTAAGGTATTTATTCATGAATATATGTATGTGTATGTATTCATGGCATTTGACTAGGAATGGTGGATGGGGATTAGAATATATATGATTGTTGTTCAAATGTGCATCCTAGTGTATATGCTTAGAAAGACCGTTACATTCGTTGTGAATTCCTCATGTCGTTGTGTATATGTTGTTATAATTTGCTAGCGTGAATTTGTAATTCATATATTCGTGATTTGATATTCACAAGTTGAAGAACTTCTTGATTATGTTTTCATTATATGATTCGAGGTGGTTAATATGTGTTTATCGTATTAGCTTTCCAAAGAGTTATGGGACTAAGAGTCTTTAGCGGGATATTAGTTCATCTTTATATTCAACATAATGCTGTCATTGGGTTTGCATAGAATTATTTTAGGAGGTTACTGTGTTAACATCGCTTTAACTTTCTGAAGAGTCATATGATTAGATAACCCTGATGGGAGTCTATTCTATTTCCGTATTACATGTGTATAAAATGATCTCATCATGAATCTGTATGTGTTGTCATTGTTTGGCTAAGTGGATTCGAAGTCTAAGTGAATATCCTCTCTTGCTTGTTTATCTGCCCCGCCTTCTATCTATCTTTTATGTTTATTTACTTTAAAAATACAAAAATATCAAATCTTCTACTTTGATCGGCTAGACAGTGACAAAGATTTATTACCGGGAGCCATCGTGTCCACGGATCGATACTCGGTTCTTGCCTAAAACTATACTACTTATACGATAGGTGCACTTGCCTATTGTGTGTGTAGTTAGTCCTAAGGTGACAATCGTTTCTTTATTTAAAACACCGTTGTGTGGAAAATCTTTATTAAATTCTATACACACTTTACGCACATCAGGATGCAACTAAATCCTAACATCTTAGGCGTTAACCTCAAGTATGTAATATTTCTTACTTTTGACTCAATTTATTTGTTGTTTCCCGCATATCCAGCTCGATTTCTTCTTAGACATGCTATACAACTTTTTGTGAAGTTTTCAACTAAGACTTCTGTCAAGTTTTTTCTCCTTACTACATAAACCCATGGTTCGAGTGTTAACTTATTTTTATAATATTTCAGTGTTTTTGATATTGTTCTGGTGGTGTTGAACAACTAGATTGGATACTAAAATCCTGGAAAATAGGTGATTTTTAAGATTGCTAAGTCTATTATGTAACTAAGTGTTGGGATTCAGTGGTGATCAGTTTGAGTTTTGTAAAAACGGATTTTGACAGAGAAATTAATTAATTCAGTTAATTAATAAATACGCAGCGGAAAATAAAATCATAACCTATTAAACAGCACTGACAAACCAAACAGGATCTGGTTATGAACACGCAAACACAAAAAAAACAATTAATCTACTGATGAGATTAATTATACCTTAGGGGTTAATGATTAACCGGTTGAGACACCTAAGTACAACGAGCCGATGCTAGATCACGAACCAAAACGCGAGAGACAGAAAGCGCCGAGGCTGAGCAAAAACGGACAGACAGCGGCTGGTTAGGTGGCCGGAAGTCGCAAGGCAAAAACCCTCTGTTTTTTTTGTCTTTCCTCGATCAAAAGGAAAAAAAACTTGGCGGCTGCCTTTTTCTCTCTTTATTCACTATTAGATTTTAATATATATATATATATATATATATATATATATTAATTACTCTAATCCTTTTAACCTAATAAAAACCATACCGGGCCTAAACCTAATAGTTAATATTAAAGTCCAAAAAACATTTAATTTGTTTTAATAAAAGATTAAAACAAGTAAATATAAATTATTATTTATAAACATGTATAAATAATAAATCCCGTGTAACGAATATATATAAAATATATCGTCTCGCTAATAGTTCGTAATTACCAGTTAAGCGGGTTAAGTAGATTTAAATGTTCGTTGCCCTAGGTGTAACTCTTACGGGTCATAGCTCAATCAGCCGCGTTGTCCATCGGGTCGGTCCATAAAATCCAACAATCTCCCACTTGAACGATCCACGATAAATCAACGCAAACAGTCAGCGACGCTCTAGCTGCACATGGCTGTCCCTAACAAGGTATGACGCTTTAAAGTCATTAACCAAATATCTCGGTGTTAGTAACAGCTAACTAAAGCAAGACAATAGACTTATGACAATAGTTGTCATTCATCCTTTCCGTATAAAACATCAATTGAATCAATGAGACATGGATGTAGTTCATTCTCATATGGCGTTCAATTATTATTGTTCTCGATCAAGAATCAAAGTGGTCCAATCAAACACACAGTAAGTTTGGGTAAAGCCTTACTCTTCACCAGTTTGAATCAACGAGGGCACCACGATGCCTATCTGTTACATATAATGTAAGAGTACAAAATCCCTTATTGACTACATACAACTCCCACTGAACTTCAGATCTGTTCCTAACAAATGCCTTTATGACTGGCAGTTACGCGACAACGGTTGACAGTGATTAAAGAACAGTCCTTGGTAAACGAAAGTTCTAGTATGCATCTCAAGTCAGAGGATACTAAATGAGTATACCAATATCAAAAAAACATCTTATGATTAAAATCCATGAAGATGATTTGAAACGAGTTACATCCAACGTCATCCAAGATGAGGTCTGTGAAGTTGGAAGTTAACTACTTGAGTCCAAGTTCAGAATAGTCTTAATTCAGAGTCGTTCCCACGATTCTGATCGACTACGGATAATTAAGAATACAAGATTCATGGATTAAACGTATTAAAATCGAACACAGTTATAAGAATTCAGAATTGCATTTAAATCAGTAAACCAAAAGAATTCAAAAGTACAACTGTTTAAATGTTCGCACATTCAAAATACTAAATCAAAACATATCGCTAGCAAAACTAAGACCGATAGCATTTCTGTGCTGATCATGCTTTTCCTGAGTCATCGGCTTAGTGAACGGGTCCGCTAGGTTTTGATCTGTGTCTACTTTGCTTATCACGACGTCTCCACGTTCCACAATTTCCCGTATATAGTGGAACTTCCTTTGAATGTGCTTGGCTTTGTGATGAGATCTGGGCTCTTTGGCTTGAGCTATAGCACCTGTGTTATCACAAAGTATCTCGATTGGTTGGCGAATACTCGGAACCACATCGAGGTCAGTAATGAATTTCTTCATCCAAGCAGCTTCCTTAGCAGCATCTGATGCGGCTATATACTCAGATTCGGTGGTTGAATCCGCCACTACACTCTGCTTGGAGCTTTTCCATGAAACAGCTCCTCCATTAAGAGTGAATACGAAATCCGACTATGAGCGAGAGTCATCTCGGTCAGTTTGAAAGCTAGCATCAGTGTAACACCGTACAGTGAGCTCCTCTTTCACTCCTCCAAATATTAAGAACATGTCTTTGGTCCTTCTTAAGTACCTCAGGATGTTCTTGACTGCAGTCCAATGGGCAATGCCAGGACTTTGCTGAAAACGACTGGTCATGCTTAAAGCATACGAGACGTCAGGTCTAGTGCACAACATAGCATACATGATAGAACCAATCGCTGAGGCATATGGAATTGCTTCCATTTCCTTAAGTTCAATGTCCGTGGAAGGAGATTGCGATTTGTTCAACACAGTCCCTTTAGTCATCGGAACACCTCCTTTCTTGGAGTTTTCCATCCTAAAGCGTGTCATCATTTTGTCTATGTAAGTACTCTGACTTAGCCCTAGAAGCCGCTTAGATCTATCCCTGTAGATTTTGATTCCTAGAATGTAAGCAGCTTCTCCAAGATTCTTCATTGCAAAACAAGATCCTAACCATTGTTTGACTTTGTCAAGCACAGGGATGTTATTTCCAATGATCAGTATATCATCCACATACAAGATGAGAAATGATATAGTGCTCCCACTAGCCTTTCTGTAAACACAAGGCTCATCTTCATTCTTGACAAAACCAAATTCTTTGATTTTCTGATCAAAATGAAGATTCCAGCTTCGAGATGCCTGTTTAAGTCCATAAATGGACTTATTCAGTTTGCAGACCCTACTAGGATACTTTGGATCAACAAAATCGTCAGGCTGAACCATATAGACATCTTCAGAAAGATGTCCATTAAGAAAAGTGGTTTTGACATCCATTTACCATATCTCGTAATCATGGTACGCGGCTATGGCAAGCATTATCCTGATTGATTTGATCATAGCAACGGGTGAGAAAGTTTCATCATAGTCAATACCTTGAGTTTGAGTGAAACCCTTTGCAACTAGCCGTGCTTTATAGGTTTGTATATTACCATGCATGTCGGTTTTTCTTTTGAAAATCCATTTGCTCCCTATTGCCCGAGAACCGGGGGGTGGCTCAATCAAGTCCCAGACCTGATTATCACGCATAGATTGCATCTCGACGTTCATGGCTTCAAGCCATTTCTCGGATTCAGGATCTAAGATAACAGATTTGTAGTTTGTAGGTTCTTCATTTGACTCAGCTACTAACAGGACTTTAGAAGCTTCAAGATTCCATAGGTATCTATTAGGTTCTTTACGAGACCTGCTACTTCTGCGAACGCTTGTGTTTATGTCTGATTCATCAGCAACAACTTCTTGTTGATCAGACGCTCCGACTTCCTCAGCGGTTGTTTGTGTTTCTCAAATTTCTTCAAGATCCATAATATTATTTCCGGTTCCTCGATTTAGAAGATCTTCCTCGAGAAAGCTTCCTTTCCTTTTGATGGAAACAATGTTTGCATCAGGATGATAGAAATAATATCCGCTTTTGTTGTAGTAACCGACGAAAACAACTTTTTCGCCTCTGGGATCGAGCTTGTCATCAGAATCGCTGGTGACATATTCATCACATCCCCATACTCTAAGGTAAGACAAATTGGGTTTAGACCCGTGCCATATCTCATATGGGGTTTTGTCCACCTTCTTAGTCGGTGCCAGATTTACAAGGCGGGCGGAGGTTATAAGAGCATAACTCCAGAAGGAGTGAGGCAAGTTAGTTCTACACATCATCGATCGAACCATATTAAGTAGCGTTCGATTTCTTCTCTCGCTCACGCCATTAAGTTGGGGTGTGCCAGGAGGAGTGGGCAGAGAAATAATTCCGTGCTCCTTCAGATGATTAAGAAATTCTAAGCTGAGATACTCGCCACCTCGATCTGATCGAAGTGTCTTGATAGATTTATCGAGTTGTTTCTCTACTTCGTTTTGAAACTCTTTGAACTTTTCAAATGTTTCATGCTTATGTTTCATAAGATAGACATAAGCATATCAACTATAATCGTCAATAAATGAAACGAAGTATCTTTCATGATTTCTAGACATGGTTCTGAAAGGGCCACACACATCAGTGTGTATAAGGCCTAGCATATCCTTGGATCATTCACCAACATGGGTGAAGGGGTCCTTTGTGAGTTTGCCAGCTAAACAAGACTCGCAATTATCAAATGAGTCTTGTCCGGTAGGTTCAAGAATTCCCTCGGATTGGAGTCTTTTAATGCGTGCCTTGCTTATGTGGCCAAGTCGACAATGCCATAGAAAAGTATCACTAATGCCAGATTTGATACGTTTAGAAAGATTATATATGTTATTGTCAGTTTGAACGTCAATCTCATAAATACTGTTTTGAGGTTTAGCCTCAAAATAAAAGATATCATTTAAGTAGGCAGAAATAGCAATACCATTAAAAACGTACTTAAATCATTGTTCAAACAATAAAGAAACTGAAATAATGTTTCTGGTTAAACCAGGTGCAAACAAACAATTGTTCAAAACAACCACAAGGCCAGAAGGACATGAGAGATGATATGTTCCAGTTGCAAGAACTGGTACTCTTTTCCCATCACCAACGATGAGCTCCATGTCGCCTTGTTTCAGCTTTCTCCAACTTTTAGGCTCCTGCAAGACATTAATGATGTGGTATCCACATCCGGTATCAAATACCCATGTGTTGCTAGAAACAGTAAAAATTTCAATAACATAAATGAGAATACCTGAAGAGGTGCCTTTACCACTGGCCCTCTGCAGCTTCAGCTTGGCTAGATATTTAGGACAGTTACGTTTCCAGTGCCCCATTTTGTTGCACTCAAAGCATTAGCGCTCCTCAGGAGGGGGTGCTTTTGAAGCTTTCTTGTTATTGTTGGTGGCAGGCTTGGCAGCAACATTAACCTTCTTCTTGCCTTTGCTATTAAAACCTCTTTTCTTGGGGTTAGGCTTTTTAACACCAGCAGATCTGACCATCAGAACTTGATTTTTCTTTCCTTGGATATTCATCTCGGCCGTTTTGAGCATACCATGTAGCTCGGCCACTGTCTTCTCCAAGCCATTCATGTTGAAATTCATTACGAATTGAGCATAGGAGCTTGGGAGAGAGTTTAAGATGAAATCAGTAGCCATGTCATCCTTCATGAGATATCCAAGTTTGTTCATCTGGTCGATGTACCCTTTCATCTTAAGTACATGAATACTAACAGGCGTGCCCTCTTGCATCGTGCAGCGAATGAGCTGAGACATGGTTTCATAGAGTTCTTGTCGGGCTTGTTTCAGGAATATTCCCTTAAGTTGCTCAATCATGTCAAAGGCATCCAGGTCCTCCATGCTCTTTTGGAGCTCACGGGACATGCAGGCTAGCATAAGGCAGGCCACCTCAGTGGCATCATCTCTTTGTTTTTCCCAGGCCTTACGAGCGGCAGCCGTGTTACCATCGGGTGCCTCAGGGACTGGTGCATCGATAACATAGAGCTTCTTGGCCATCTTGAGAACTATTCTCAGATTGCACTGCCACGAGAGAAAGTTGGTGTTATCCAGCTTTTCATTCTCAAGGATAGACTTGAGAGCGAAGGAGTTATTAGTATTATTATTTTCAGTAGACATCTGTCAAGATAAGCAAAGAAAATAAATTAGTATAAAGAAAGTGAAAAATCCTTATTAATTTATGACCCAATTACAAAAATTAAAATAAGGAGTGAGAATCTAGCTAAATCAGTCACTAATGGTAGCTGTGGCATACAACATTAGTAAGTGGGTAACTAGACTGACAATTAGAGTCAATTGTGGAAAGATGCACAACTCTCGTGTATGAGGCCGCTAAGACAAGACATGTCTATGCATTGATACGTTTAACCTCATCTATGCCCATTTTTTATCTCTTGACAGCTGGGCATGTAACAAGAGAGAAAAGTAATAGTCATCCTAAAACAGGTATTTGCGGAAGGGCCGGATGTGTCAACGAAACCCTTGCACCTTGGAAGGATAAACTACGCATCCAGTGCGGTGCTGTGGCTCCAAGCACCGATGTTTCATTTTATGCTCCAAGTGTTCCTTATAATAGGATGGCATAGACCATTGGTTTTAAATATGGGTTCCAATTTTAGTGTTTACCGAATAGGGTCAAACACAATGAATGACTAAATCATACGTGTATTGTAAAAGACAGTTTTTACTCATGACAAATTTGATGAACCCTTTCATCTCTCAGGACACTTAATTTTAAATAACCTATTAAAACTAAGTTTGTCGCGACTTGAATAACCAGTTAATAGTTGAAAACTATTAAGTTATAAGTTTTGAAATTAAATTTAGTTTAAATTGTAAAACTTTAGTGGTTATTTATTTTATAAAACAAGCCAGTTGTTATTTTTTATAAAATTCTACAAGTTGTAAAATTAGAACTTGTGGTGACAGATTGTGACATTTTAAAACTCTTTTTAAAACGTTTGGTGTTTGGTTGGTTTATAATAATTTTAAGTTATAAAAAATTAAAAGCAACCATAAAGCAAATAAATATGTAAATCTTATAGGGCCAAGTTTGTTTGATCTTGCTAGAGCCAGTTAGCAAGACCAAACGGGTCACGGGGTCCACAAAATTAAAACAACCACAAGGATGGACTTCCGTGCATCTAGTCGTCTCGGATGACTCCCACTGACTCCATGATTCCTGTTGCGTCTTCAGATTTGTCTTCGGGTTTTTATTACATTACATAAAATAAAAAGCCTATTCTATTACAACTTTGAGCCATCAAAAGTGGGCCAAAACCATAAAACCAAAAACCGAATAATAAACACAAACAACTCAATCACATGGGTCGGGCCAGATTTACATATTCAACACAATCACATACGGGCAATAAATTTGGTCAAATAAAAAAAATTAAAAACGACTAAATTAATAAATAAAAAAAAATTGCCTCAAAAACAGATCAGATCAGAAACTTCAAGATAGTTAAAGTTTGTGATTAATCTAACCGGTGAAACCAGACCGGTTCCGATTTGCGTGTTATAACCCAGCACTGTTGGGATTCAGTGGTGATCAGTTTGACTTTTGTAAAAACGGGTTTTGACAGAGAAACTAATTAATTCAGTTAATTAATAAATACGCAGCGGAAAATAAAATCATAACCTATTAAACAGCACTGACAAACCGAACATGATCTGGTTATGAACACGCAAACACAAAAAAAACAATTAATCTACTGATGAGATTAATTATACCTTAGGGGTTAATGATTAACCGGTTGAGACACCTAAGTACAACAAGCCGATGCTAGATCACGAACCAAAACGCGAGAGACAGAAAGCGCGGAGACTGACCGGAAACGGGTAGGCAGCGGCTGGTTTGATGGCCGGAAGTCGCGAGGCAAAAACCCTCTGTTTTTTTTTTGTCTTTCCTCGATCAAAAGGAAAAAAAACTTGGCGGCTGCCTTTTTCTCTCTCTATTCACTATTAGATTTTAATATATATATATATATATATATATATATATATTAATTACTCTAATCCTTTTAACCTAATAAAAATCATACCGGACCTAAACCCAATAGTTAATATTAAAGTCCAAAAAGCATTTAATTTGTTTTAATAAAAGATTAAAACAAGTAAATATAAAATATTAATTATAAACATGTATAAATAATAAATCCCGTGTAACGAATATATATAAAATATATCGTCTCGCTAATAGTTCGTAATTACCAGTTAAGCGGGTTAAGTGAATTTAAATGTTCGTTGCCCTAGGTGCAACTCTTGCGGGTCATAGCTCAATCAGCCGCGTTGTCCATCGGGTCGATCCATAAAATCCAACACTAAGATCCTTTCAAGTTTAACTGCTTAATCGAATGGCATATGATTCACCTTCACTCATCTAAACCTTTTGTAAATGCATACCACAACAAATGTGAATTTGTATTGGATATTCTCTATAGGGAAAACTTACAGTGGGATTTTTGCTTTTTAGATTTGCAGCCAATCACATAAAGTAACAACGTAACCTGCCATTAATCAAGACAAATACATAGTCAAAACCCAACATCACTAAGTCTGAAGGACTAAAGATGTTACCATTGGAACTTACAACAACAGTGAAGACAAAAGAACTAATTATATAAGGTACTTAATACTTTTAAGCTTGAGCATGCAATACCGATATGGGCTTTCGTGATAGCACTTTGATTTTAATTACATCATTCAACTTCAAAGACAAAAGCATTATCAAACGGTGTAAATAAATTTAATTGACAGTTTCTCAGTAAACAGAATTACACTTTCAATGTCAAACCTATTAATTCTACACCAAAACAACTGAATCTGGCTTTTTTCTTATTAATTAAAGAGTAAATTACATAGATTGTCCTTTATTTATACTAGAAATTACACTCTGTGTACTTTGACTTCAATAAGTACACCACAGGTCATTTTCTTACATACTTTTATACACCCTATGTCATTTACACTAATTGGTGTTAAGTTTTTCTATTAAGTTTTGACATGTGCTTTGCACCTAAGGGTATAATTGTCTTTTTACCCATTAAAGGACAATTTATGTCATTACTACACATTAGATGGGGGTGAAAGGAAATTTTTTTTATTTAACCTAATAAGCTGATAGCATATAACCAATCTACCGTCGTTACCTTCCCTACCGCTCCCCCTCCGTCGGCTTCAACCCAAGAACACCACCATCACCTTCAGTAAACTCTAATCGATCACCGGCATGCGATGGTTGCTCGGTTTCCATGAATACGACGACGAGTTCTAGTTCCTAACGCTAAAGACGACCTCAGGGATTGTCACGGGTCTGGTTAGAATCGCGTGAGACCTGAAAATCCGACGGGTTGTAGACCGAACAAGTCTGAAGAATATTTCCAAGTAAAATAGATCCAGAAATGCCCAAGTAACTGAAGAATCCGAGTAATAAATAAAACATATTAATCTTAAACAAATCATCACACACAAATACATCCTGTCAATACCGCCGCCAGTGATGATAGGTCTATCACCACTCAACTTCCCCATCTAGTTGTCATACCCAAAACAAAACAAAACAAAAAACCCTCTAATGAAATCGTGTGATTCCAGCACTTCGTCGCCGTCAGTTGGGAAATGGATGAGATGAGTGGAAGAGAAAATAAAAAGGAAGATTGGAAATAAATTAAACATCCAAACCTTTTCGATTGATCACCTAAGAATTCCCGCCCTAATTCTTTCACTGTCGTTCTTCCTTTGATGTGGAGCAAAGGTTTGTCAATGGCGGACTTCTTCTTGTGCGTGTAAGTTTATGCAGATCATAAAATGAGAGTGAGAGTCGCAATAACAGATTTGAGGCGGAGGAAGGACGTATGTGAGAGGGACGCTGCTGCTCATATTTGTTTTTCCACTTCTCCATTCAATCGATAGCAAATTAATCGATTTTGAGGGCTCTGTTAGGTTTAAAAAAGGGCAAATCAAATTTGATATGTGATGGGTTACTGGCGAACGTGGGGAAGAAAAGAAGGAAGGAGGGAACCGTCTGTAACCTCTCCGGGAATGAAGCAAAAGTTGAATTATCACGGCTGTGATTTCATTTCAGGCAAAATGAACGGCCATGATCAATCTTTGACATCGGTTACACTCACCGCTGTCATTAGAATATATAATATATGCCCATCGTAAACGTGTCACAAATGAAACCCGTTGTAGATCTGCCGAAAAAAGTTTGTTGTTAAATACTCATTTCGCAGACAAACGCCCATCAGAAATTCATGAGGAATCAAGAATCGTCAAAGAGTACTATCATCCTAATTCTGGCAAAGGAGATTCAAATTGATCCACAGTAATATATCATCTTTTTGAAAAAGTGTGTTCTGATTCTATGCCTGAACAATAATAATAATAATAACATATGACGGACATCTATTCGTGTTATTTTGTGCAAGAAGTTCTAAATTGTAAAATACATTATTTTTGTCCGTACGATACATGTGTTTTGAGAGTTTGATGATTTGGGAGCAAATGTGCTTTGGCGTGACTTTCTAGAATCGGGAAAATTCCCAAAATAAACATTTGGAAAATCAACCTCTTTAAAATAAACATTGAAAACTCAAATTCTTAAAATAAACTTATACTTTTTGGCGAAAAAGCCGACCTCTGGTGTGAACATTCCACGTGCCCCTTCCGAATGTTCCACATGTACTCTCTGGGGTGAAGGCCGTCTTCTTCCTTCTTCCCTTTGAGTTTTGTATGAATCTTTATCAATAAACATGAACCAAAACAGAGGTCGGCTTTTTCTCCCAAAGAGTACAAGTTCATTTTGAGAATTTGACTTTTCAATGTTTATTTTAAAGAGTTTAACTTTTCAATGTTTATTTGCATTAAAAACTACGTGCATTTAGAAACTTCAAGCCATGTGAAAGTTAGTCATAGCCTCCAGATCACGATTGCAACACGTAAGATTATAAGAACAAGATAGGGACGAAACATAATGAACATCCAATTGATCGATGGAACCAATAACGTTTACATGTGTATGGTTTGGGTTTTATAACCCTAGAAGGAATCATCGCCTCCTATCCTAAACGACGTATCCCTTAAAGCCCAAACAGTTTCTATCTTTCAATATATACACAATGACCCCTACTCTTACTATTATTACATAATTGACACCTAAGCATATTTTATGCAAATTACAATTGTGACCCGTTAAACTTGGATATGACAATTAGGCTAACAGTTAGTAAAACTAAACTTACACCAAGATTACCATTCGATCTAGCTAGGGAAGTTTCGCCCTATCTTTTATCCATAAGAATGTATTTACTTCCATCTCATCTATAACTTTAGATATCAATATAGATTTGTTGGGGAAGGCTTTATCGTTTCTGGCTAGCCGTAATAATCACCTAAATCGACATATGAGGAGTAGATTTTGATACACCTTTTGTAATTGCCATTAGGTCTTCAATCTTGCTGCAAGTGACATTGATGAACTTACACCATGCACATACTTCAGCCCATATGCCTCTAGCAAGTGAAGTTGGTGATCAGTCGATTCATTCGATGACCCGCAACAAATACATTATACTACATAAAGGTGAGGGGATCTTCAATCCACGCCTACTAAGAGATTCCAACGTTGGTATCCCTGTTTTATTTGTTAAACATATAAAAAAATTTATACTTAAATCTTTAAAAATATGTTTATCTCGTGTATTTCTAATTTAAATTGTTAACATATAAAAAATTTCTTTCACTGTCGTTCTTCCTTTGATGTGGAGCAAAGGTTTGTCAATGGCGGACTTCTTCTTGTGCGTGTAAGTTTATGCAGATCATAAAATGAGAGTGAGAGTCGCAATAACAGATTTGAGGTGGAGGAGGGACGTATGTGAGAGGGACGCTGCTGCTCATATTTGTTTTTCCACTTCTCCATTCAATCGATAGCAAAGTAATCGATTTTGAGGGCTCTGTTAGGTTTAAAAAAAGGGCAAATCAAATTTGACATGTGATGGGTTACTGGCGAACGTGGGGAGGAAAAGAAGGAAGGAGGGAACCGTCTGTAACCTCTCCGGGAATGAAGCAAAATTCGAATTATCACGGCTGTGATTTCATTTTAGGCAAAATGAACGGCCATGATCAATCTTTGACAGCGGTTACACTCACCGCTGTCATTAGAATATATAATATATGCCCATCGTAAACGTGTCACAAATGAAACCCGTTGTAGATCTGCCGAAAAAAGTTTGTTGTTAAATACTCATTTCGCAGACAAACGCCCATCAGAAATTCATGAGGAATCAAGAATCGTCAAAGAGTACTATCATCCTAATTCTTGAAAAGGGGATTCAAATTGATCCACAGTAATATATCATCTTTTTGAAAAAGTGTGTTCTGATTCTATGTCTGAACAATAATAATAATAATAACATATGACGGACATCTATTCGTGTTATTTTGTGCAAGAAGTTCTAAATTGTAAAATACATTGCTTTTAGTCCATACGATACATGTGTTTTGAGAGTTTGATGATTTGGGAGCAAATGTTCTTTGGCGTGACTTTCTAGAATCGGGAAAATTCCCAAAATAAACATTTGGAAAATCAAACTCTTTAAAATAAACATTGAAAACTCAAATTCTTAAAATGAACTTATACTTTTTGGCGAAAAAGCCGACCTCTGGTGTGAACATGCCTTCCACGTGCCCCTTCCGAATGTTCCACATGTACTCTCTGGGGTGAAGGCCGTCTTCCGCCTTCTTCCCTTTTAGTTTTGTATGAATCTTTATCAATAAACATGAACCAAAACAGAGGTCGGCTTTTTCGCCCAAAGAGTACAAGTTCATTTTGAGAATTTGACTTTTCAATGTTTATTTTAAGGAGTTTAACTTTTCAATGTTTATTTGCATTAAAAACTACGTGCATTTAGAAACTTCAAGCCATGTGAAAGTTAGTCATAGCCTCCGGATCACGATTGCAACACGTAAGATTATAAGAACAAGATAGGGACGAAACATAATGAAAATTCAATTGATCGATGGAACCAACAACGTTTACATGCGTATGGTTTGGGTTTTATAACCCTAGAAGGAATCGTCGCCTCCTATCCTAAACGACGTATCCATTAAAGCCCAAACAGTTTCTATCTTTCAATGTATACACAATGACCCCTACTCTTACTATTATTACATAATTGACACCTAAGCATACTTTAGGCAAATTACAATTGTGACCCGTTAAACTTGGATATGACAATTAGGCTAACAGTTAGTAAAACTAAACTTACACCAAGATTACCATTCGATCTAGCTAGGGAAGTTTCGCCCTATCTTGTATCCATCAGAATGTATTTACTTCCATCTCATCTATAACTTTAGATATCAATATAGATTTGTTGGGGAAGGCTTTATCGTTTCTGGCTAGCCGTAATAATCACCTAAATCGACATATGAGGAGTAGATTTTGATACACCTTTTGTAATTGCCATTAGGTCTTCAATCTTGCTGCAAGTGACGTTGATGAACTTACACCATGCACATACTTCAGCCCATATGCCTCTAGCAAGTGAAGTTGGTGATCAGTCGATTCATTCAATGCCCCGCAACAAATATATTATACTACAAGGTGAGGGGATCTTCAATCCACGCCTACTAAGAGATTCCAACGTTGGTATCCTGTTTTATTTGTTAAACATATAAAAAAATTTATACTTAAATCTTAAAAAATATGTTTATCTCGTGTATTTCTAATTTAAATTGTTAACATATAAAAAATTTCTTCTGAAAACAAAAAAACTTAGAAAGATTATGGGGGTATGGATTTGGTATCTTAGCTTTTTCTACCCGTTTGTTTGTCTTTATTCTTTGATTTCGATGCTAGTTACTTTCAAGGCCGGTCATGCTTTTCTTTCTCTCTTTTACTGCTATTACAACTATTATTACTACTTCTATCACTATTTTTTATTGGTAGTTTAGTACTTATATATTTTTTTCCATTATCTACATTTCATGTTATTTGTATTTTTATATTTTATATTTCTAAAATAAAGGTTTTTATAAGAACCGGGTCTATGTGAGTGCAACCTATCTATCTCCTAGGATAAAGAAAAAACTCGTTTCCTTACTCATGCTCTACTAATAGTTTGTTATGAATGAATTATGAGATTAGCTTCTTTGTTTGTAATTCAAAGCAAATTGTTGGCTAAAGAAATAGTTGTATATATCTACAAGTCACTAATAATAGGATTTATTGACCGAGAAAACTTTAACTATAATAACCCAAACAACTTCTCCCTTTATTAATGACAATGGGTCAAAACGTACACCCTACTATTAACGACATTATAAATGGAAAATTCCAAGAAATAACATTTTCACCCTTAGTTTCCAAAAAACAAACAAAGAAAAGTCAACTCTCTCAAAATGAACAGCATTATTCGCCGATTTTTGGTATTATCTCGGTGAAAAATGATGTTCATTTTGGGGTAGCTGACTTTTCTTTTCTGTTTTTGGGAAACCAAGGGTGAAAATATTAATTCTGGGAATTTTCCCCATTATAAATAGTCCATAATATTTAATGGAAATCAGCCGGTCATTTGAGGGGTATAGGCGTAGCAACAAGTGGTGTGGCTTTCTGCATTGAGAGACCAAAAATATCATTCATATCCATTTCCTCTTTAGCATGTGGAAGCTTCCAATCAAAGTGATAGACGAACGATGCAACTATCAAACTGACCATCCTATAAGCAATTGGCATTCCCGGACACCTCCTTCTTCCTAACCCGAACTGTATAAATTCAAAATGTTGCCCTTTATAATCAATCTTGTTTCTCAAGAACCTTTCTAGCATAAACATATCACCAAAAGTAAAGAATATGTGAAGCCTGTTTCGTGCAAGTGGGTTTACAAAGTAAAGAGAAAGGCTGACGGTTCGGTTGAGAGGTTCAAAGCCCGACTCGTGGCTAGAGGATTCTCACAAGAGTATGGCTTGGACTATGATGAAACATTTAGTCCAGTAGCTAAGTTAACTTCGGTACGAGTTTTGATAGCACTTGCAGCAAGTAAGGGGTGGGCGTTGTGGCAAATGGATGTAAACAACGATTTCCTATATGGTGACCTAGATCGAGCCATTTATATGGATCAACCAGCAGGGTTTGAAGATAAAACAAAGCCGGGTTATGTGTGCAAGTTAAAGAAAGCCTTATATGGCTTGAAGCAATCCCCAAGAGCGTGGTACGGAAAAATTGCTGAATTCCTTGAACACAATGATTTCGTTAGCACATCAGCTGATGCTAGCCTGTTTGTGAAGATTGAGGAACAAAGGTGGCAGTGATACTAGTCTATGTGGACGAAATAGCTCAACTCAAAGAGAACTTGAACACTCGCTTCCTCATGAAAGACTTAGGAAAGTTGAAACACTTTCTTGGGTTAGAATTAGAATACAAGGAAAGTTGAGTATTGTTGCACAAACAAAAGTATTCAATTGACATGTTGATAAAGTTTGGGATGTGGGATGCAAAGCCAGCTAAAACTCCAGTAGATGTGAATGTGAAGATATACTTAGATAAAGGGAGAGAATGTGATAAGGAAACCGAGTATAGAAAAATAATCGGTAGCCTTATCTATTTAACATTGACTCGACCCGACATTGCGTTTATTGTGGGGGTTCTAAGCCGATACATGCATAATCTAAGGATGCCACACATGTATGCAGCCCGTCGGGTACTACGGTATATAAAAGGCACCATCGGTTTTGGTGTGGAGTTTAAGAAAGAGAAGAAAGTAGAGCAGATTGGGTATTGTGATGCTGATTATGCAGGAGACCCGAGTAGTAGACGGTCAACAAGCGGGTATATTTTCCTAATTGGCTCAAGTGCTGTTTCGTGGAGCAGTAAAAGGCAACCCACAGTGTCACTATCGACGTCCAAGGCTGAGTACAGAGCAGCTGCAAATGCAGCCCAAGAGTTAGTGTGGTTGGAAAGATTAATGAAAGAATTAAATCAAGAAGTCAGCCACAAAGTCAAGCTCCTGTGTGACAACAAGTCAGAAATTCAATTGGCCGAGAACCCAACATTTCATGCTCGAACAAAGCATATTGAAATACACTATCACTTTGTACGTGAGAAAGTGTTGAAAGGAGAGATCGAGATGGCATACGTGGATATACAAGTGCAAGCTGCAGATATGTTAACCAAGGGTATGACAAAAGTGAAATTAGAACAAATGTGCAACCTTATTGGGATGAACCAGCTTGGCATTGAAAGGGAGTGTAAAATGGTAAATGCCAACCTGATTGAAATCGCTAATCTGATTGAGGTGGTTGGGGAATAAGGCGGCAAAGAGGCAGGAGGTGGAGTCGGGATTTCTATTAGGGGCGGTGGAGGAAATCACGTACAAGTCAGAATTCCTACAAGTTAGGAGGTTGCTATAATTTAGGAATTATTTTTATTATTTTGTTTCCTGCTCGTATTAGGATTAATAGGCAGAATATATTTCCTTTAAATAGTCGTAGGTTTCTTATTTGTAATTCAATTCAGAAAAATTCAATAAACGTATTTTTAATTCAGTAGCAATTACCTGGTTCTAGTTCTCCCAGTTTAACCCTCATTCGTTATTGTTTCCTTAGAAATAAGGAGACACAAGTGGAGACCTAAGGGTGCGAAACACCCTACCTCGCAAACACACGGGCACGTGGCGTGGGCGATGGTCGCAATGTGGCCTCTTTGATGGCACACTTACATCGTCATCAATTGGTCAGCTCGAAGTTACTACCGATGATGACATCAACTGACTAGCTCGAAGTTGTTGCCGATTTGAGCATTATGTAAGTTACTACCGACCTAGAAAGTTCCTACCGCTCAGTTAGAGGAAGTTGCTACCGATCAGAGCATTATGTGACTTCATCAGTTGGCCAACTCGAAGTTACTACATATGACGGCATCAGCTAATCAACTCGAAGTTGCTACTGATCTGAGCATTACGTGAGTTACTACCGATTTGGAAAGTTCTTACCGCTCAGTCAGAGTTACTACCAAAGTTCCTACAACTCAGAATTAGTATCACTTAGTTACAATTGAGCAGTTCCTACTGTTGTAGCAGTTTCCAGTGCTAGGGGGTTTGATCGATTACTTTCGAGCAGTTACAAACAGAGTCATGAATAAATATGGCAGTTTTGGTTGACCATTTTAATCCATTTCAATGTAATTAAATCATGTTTATTACAAGATTAATGTGCAAATTAGTTACTTGATTGTGTGACTATAACATGAACTTGAGAGTTCATTGATGATATAGAATAGAAATGTGTTTTGCTGTCAATTATATCAATCAAGAGAAAATTTGCAGCCCTTCCACTTTTTACTAAGAACGTAAATTAGTTGATTTTAATTATTCATTGAGTGGCTTGGAGGTGGTTACGCATTCCAACTTTCCAAAGAGTCATACGGCTTGGTGACCCTAGCTGAGAGCCAAGTAATCCGGATAATCTTAGTCCGAATAATAACTAGAACAGGAGACTAACGTTTACAGGAGCCCGTCAGCACTCCAACGATTATCAGGGCAGTATTTGGAACAAGGAGTTGTCCACCCCCAAATTAATCACATCATTGATTTCTTAAAAACATTAATTTATTACCAAGCGAATTCCAACCCAAAATGATATGCACTTGATCCGATTATCTCTCAAAACCCTTCTGTCTCGTTTTGTTGTCTCACTTATTTTTATTTATAAAAACATGTACACCCTTTTTTATTAGACTAAACAATAACAACGATTGAATATTAAAAGATATTGTGTCTATTGGTTCGATACTCAGTTCTTACCTAAACTATATTATGTTTCGATAGGTATGCTTGCCTATTGTGTGTAGTTAGTGAAAGTAATAATCATTTATAAATTTAAAACCTGATAACTGTGTTACAAATCTACTATAAAAATATATACTAACACACAATTTAAAACATGATAACCGTGTTACAAATCTACTATAAAAATATATACTAACACGCACACATCGGGTACTCTTACCTAGCAAGAGAGAAGATTTAATCGTAAGACTAACCGCTTCTCCTTTGGCCTTTGATGTGGTTGTAAATCATGCAAAACTTTTGTGTTGACCTTGCTATCATATGCCATTGTGACCTCAAGTTTTCGATGAAACGTGAAAAACCAGATTCGTTATAGAAATAAATAGTTGCGAATACACTCTCAAAAATGGTTTCTCTTTTGGCTGTTTCCAATACTGTATCCCACTGCTATTACTGTAGTGAATCTTGTTCTTCACAATCCGCCGACAACTTGAGGTAATACTAGCATACAATATCAAAGCCAACACACAAGTTTAGCGAGGTTTTTAATCGCATCAAAGCCCAAAGGTGACTCGGTTGGTCTGACGAACAAATCATGACTCTTGCTAGGCGAGAGTTCGTTGAGGCCGTCAAAATAAGTTTCAATACGAGCGTGTGTGACATGATATAAAAGGAGAGCCAAAACGGTTTGAACCGGTCCCCTTCCGACCGAAGAGGACTAAGACACCAGCTCCGGTACGGGTGTGCAAAAAACTGAAAACCGAACCGTATCCATAACCGAAAAAAAGAACCAAATTGTGAATTCGGTTTCGTTCCTAACCATATCCGAATTGTGAATTTGGGTTTTGGTTCAGTAACAAGATACACATTTTTTTTAAATCGGTTTATTTGGTTAACCAAATAAACTGAATAAGTGATAACTATATATGTAGTTAGTAATATATTTAGGGACTTAGTGTTTAATTAAATGAACGTATATACGATATTATACGCACGAGACGTTCTTTGCAACCCTACCCTCCTCTCGTCGCCACCTCCAAAACCCTGAAATCCCTCCACTCGTCGCTGTCTCACCAAGAAACCAAAATTAGACAAAAATGTTATTCGGTTTGTTTGGTTTTAAAACGAAACTGAACCGAATTAAATTCGGTTTGAAAATTCCTAATACGGTTCAGTTCGGTTAACAAATAGGGCTAAAAAAATTAAAAGATGAATAAACCAAACCGGATAAATCGAACAAACCAAAAACTGAACCGTTGAACACCCTAAGCTCAGGGAGACTGTAACGCATCAGCTTCGGAAGCTCACACAACTGTGTTCAACCTCAATGTTGATGATGTGTCATGCGATTTTGAGGAATTGCCTCGTCCAACAGGGGAAAAAGAAGTCAAAAGCAAAGGAGACAACGGAAGAATCCAAATGCAGGTTCAAAAAGAAAGCGGTTGTCCTGGACATGTTCAAAGACCAAATACAACAATTCTTGTTTAACCAAGACACTAATATACTTTTCATGGATCTAACATACATTGAACCGGAGAGATTAGCGATCCACTTGGAGTGATGTAAAAATATTAATTAAAAAACGTATCTTACACTAGTTTATAATTTTTAGTTTTAATAATTTTAATTGTTAATTATTTTTTAAATCACATTCATTATTTTAAACAATACGAAATATAAATAATTTGGTTTATAGAAAATAAATGTAAAGTAGGTTATGATGTCGAAATATAGGGTGTTTGAAAAAGTACGTAACATTGGAGGAGAAATAAATATTTTTAAAAGATAAGTAAAACTCACATTGAACAATTGATTTATCTATTTTTGAATGGTTTAACATCAGCATACCCTACTTTTATTAACAGTGATAAGCTTTTGTATATAATCACAAACATAAAAAGAAGAATGTTTTGCATAACGATACATAACCACGATTTTATTATGAACACAAATTTCAAATATAAGCAATTGCTAGATATATTGCAACAAACACTTTCACACACGCTTGCCATCAGCTTACACTTATTTATTTATTTATAAACTTGTAAAAGCTAGAACCATAATTGGTCTGTCACAGTTGCAAGTCCATGATCAACTTATCTAGTCACTTGATCAGGGGTAGCAACAAGTGGTGTTGCCTTAAGAATTGTAAGGCCATAAAGGTCATTCATGTCCATTTCTTCTTTAGTATGAGGAAGCTCCCAATCAAAATGATACACAAATGAGGCCACTATCAAACTTAACATCCTCTCAGCCAAAGGCATACCTGGGCACCTCCTTCTACCTGACCCAAATGGTATGAACTCAAAATGTTGCCCCTTAAACTCAAGCTTGTTTTTCAAGAATCTTTCTGGCATAAACACTGTCGGGTTTTCCCAATATCTTGGGTCCCGTGATATGGCCCATACATTCACGAAAATTTGTGTGTTTTTTGGTAAAACATAGTTGCCGATTTTAACTTCCGTCTGAGTTATGTGAGGCGCCAATAAGGGTGACCCGGCGTGAAGTCGCATTGTTTCCTTGATTACAGCGTGCAAGTAGGGCAGGTCAAGGGTTTTGGCTTCTTCAATTTTTCCATCTTCTCCCACTATTTGGCTCACTTCTTCACGGACTCTTGAGAACATATGAGGGTTAAGTAACAATTCGGACAGTACCCATGTTGTAGCGTTTGCAATCGTGTCGGTTCCTGCTACTAAGACATCCTATAATTTAGGTCAATCCTTAGTTTTCTTAGCATCTGTTTATTAATATAAACAAACAAACATACACAGCAAAATCTCATCCTACAGTAGGTCTAAGGAGGGTGATCAAGATGAGAGCAAGCCTTACTTATATCAGATAGGATAAATAGATTGCTCTCAGAGAGACCCGACTCAAAAAGAACGTTTAAAAAAAGTTTATTAGAAGTTGAATATAATACATACTAGAAAGTATCATGGCATATAATTATAACAAAGTTTATTAGAAACTGAATATAAAATAAAGTAGCTTAAACTAAAACACACTTACACTAAAGGCACTCAAAAAACTAAAGACACACCTATGATATATAAGCCTAAAAGAAAACCTAAATGTTTATTAATAGGGTTAGGCTATACATTACCCCCACTCCTACTTGTCGTACCCCATCCCTAGAAAAAAATAACTTTTAAACTTGTTGTTTTACCTTCTTTGAAAAATCATTATTTTTGAAACCGTTCTTTTAAATTAAAAAACACTTTCTATAAAATAAAACGTATACTCATTCCCCCTCCTACTTGTCGTACCCCTTCTTCTTGTTGTACCTCCCTCATTTTACCCATTTCGAATAATTATTATTATAAAACTGTTTTTTTAAGTTTAAAACCTTTTTATAAAATAAAAACGGGTTAGGTCATACATATCCCCTCTCCTACTTGTCGCACCCCACTAAAAAAATAACTTTTAAACTTGTCATTTTACCTCATTCGAAAAATAATTATTTCTAAACCGTTCTTTTAAGTTTAAAAACATTTTCTATAAATAAAAATGTATACCCTCCCCCTTCTACTTGTCGTACCCCCCTCCCCAGTTTACCCTCTTCGAATAATAACTATTTATAAAACCGTTTTTAAGTTTAAAAACACTTTCTATAAAATAAAAACGAGTTAAACTATACATACCCACCTGAAAAAATAACTTTTAACCAACAATTACTAATTACCAAAAAGACAAAAGTAAAAAAGAAAAAAGAAAAAAAATATTTGAATTGTATTTATTTGAAAACTTATAATAGGGGTGCAACAAGTAAAAATTAATGAAAGAGGTACGTATAGCACGCTAATATAATCAATGTTTTTAAAACCGGACCAGACCGGCTGGTCGGACCGGGAACCGTGACCTCCACCGGTCCGGTTACATGCTCTGAGACCGTTTGCTGGTTGAATCGGGCGGTTCAAGCGATTCAGCGGTCGAACCGCGAACCGGTGGTCGAACCGGGAAGTTTATTTTTTTTTAAAAAAAAATTTACTATTTTTTTATCTTTTTTATCCTATAGTCCTCTTACTTACTTCTATTTACAATTTTAACTCAATTTGGCTCTTTCCTTTTAACTTATACGCTGCCACAGGTCCTACAAAACCCTAATCAAAATTAAAATTGAAGATTCAAAAGAATTAAAATTCCTACAGACCTACAACCCTCGTCCTTGACTCAAAATTGTTTAAATGGTTGTATATGTAGTATTTGGAATTTTTATATTTTTCTATATATTTTTATGAATATTTATATTATTTATTGCGTCATCCGGTTCTTAAATCCGGTCCGACCAGTGAACCTCTAAGACGTCCGGTTCGTTGTCCGATCCGGTTCTGATTGAATATAATAGACGCTAATATAAGGGGAAAATAATAGAGATGAGAGTAGTCACCACAATTAAAGTCTTGATGTGTTCGACATTGAAATCAGCTTCATGATCATGACAGTAGTCCAACATTGAATCCAACACATCATCAAACCTCGGAAGTTTTGAATCACGATGCTTTAGTCTCTCATTAACAGAACCTTGTACCTTGTCTTCCAACCACATGAACGCAGCCTTCGCCCGCCGCCAAACATTCTGCGGGTCAAACTGTTTCAGCACTGGAAATGTGTCTGCTATGTTGAACACTCCCTGTACCTCCATCGCCGTCTCCACGGCCATCTTGAACTCCCTGATATCCTCAGATTCGTAGCTGCATGTCATGTTCTGTGAACAAAACGTTTGCGATAACTGGTTCAGTGACACAGCAAATGCCACCTCTCCGACGTCTACGGCTGCTTTTTTTCGCCCACGTTCCCGGAGGACGTCCGTCACTCCATCCAACACGTTTTGGCGGACGTCCATGAGGGTGTCGAGTTTATGCTGGCTGGTGAGATGCAGTTTAAGGACCTTTCTGACGGTATGCCACGTTTCATTTGGTGGTATCCATAGGACCGCCATGTCATGATGTTTTAAAGCGGTGACTGCGTGTGGGACAGGACGGCCGGAGCAAGCCTCGTCATGGCGTAGGAGGATATCTCTGGCAGCTTCACGTGTGGATGCCACCACAAGGTTGACGGTGCCCAATTGGACGGTGATAAGTGGACCGTATTTCTGTGCGAACTTGGCTAGGGATTCATGGGGTTTAGGTCCAAGATCAAGGAGGTTTCCGATGATGGGGAGGCCGATGGGGCCTGGTGGGAGTCTTCTTCTCCGGTAAAGGTCGAGGCCGTGGAGGAGGAAGAAAAAGCAGATGATGGAAGAGAGGAGGGGAAATAAGAGATCCATTTGTTTCTTGGTACATTGGTAGTTTATGGCCGGAGTTTCTATATATAGAGATTTTGAACAGTATTGAACAGTACGTTATGGAAGATTTTTATAGCAGGTATAGAGCATTATTGCATAAAATAAGCACCACAAAAGTGTGAAAAATTTGATAGGAATGGTTCATCTGTGTGACACACACCACCCTCATGTGAAAAGATGGGGGCGCTATACCCGGTTGTGCAGTGTGCAAACTCGGTTGTACAGTGTGCATACTCGGTTGTACACGACATACAAATAATTTATTAGATTTGTAGGTGGGATAGGAAAATGATATTGATTTTTGGGAGGATTTTTGAAATTGATTTGAGGTTTCTTGATTTGAGGTTTTTTGGGAGGATTTTTGAAATTGATTTGAGGTTTTTGAAATGTTATCGCCACAAAATACGTAACGAGGTTCGCAAACGCGTCGCATTGCGTGGAAAAGAAGTGCGCCAACAGACCCATGACGCGGGCTTAATTTCTAGTTTCATCAAAATCTACAAGTTTACAATGAAAATAAATAAACAATAATAGTAAACTATTTCAATAACATCTTTAAAAGTAATTAAATAATATTATTTTTTTGCTGTAATCTGATTTAAAAAAAAATTAAATGATTGAAATAAAAAATTAACATGTTTATCTTAGTTGGTCCCCAACAGCCAACCAACTACTTGAAACAGATTTATAATTTATAAACAAGATTTTGTATCACAGAAGTCTCTTAAACTAGTACATCTACAAACTTCATGAGGTTTCTTGATTATATCATACCTTAAACTTGGTCAGAAATAGTCCTGATTGTTAAAATCAAAATGGTGGTGCTTGATGTTAACGTTGAAGTCAAACCATGTTTGCTCATTCATTATCTGGTTTGTGGTGTGGTTTTGATCGAAGTAGCTATCAAAACAGTGGCTACAAATTCTTGAATTTTCTCTTTTCTTAAACTAAATTTGTATAAATTTTGTCTCCATCTTATTTCAACTTTATAGATTTTCTAATTCTAATATTAATTCTGAATGTCTAATCATCTCATGATATGGTATGACTTAAGCTTTCGATAATAAGTTGTTCAAGAATAGTGTCGTTGAGTTTCTCAACCCTTTGTCTTAGGATTAGTCAGTTTTATTTTCTCGATGGGGGCAGGGAAGGGATATAACTCAACGGTAGAGTGTCACCTTGACGTAGTGAAAGTCATCAGTTCGAGCCTGATTATCCCTAAACCCAATGTGAGTTTTTCATTTTAATTTGCTACTCCGCAGTGATTGAATGAGAATGGATAAGAGGCTCGTGGTATCTTATTGCACAAAAATGGTGATATTGTTCCTCCATTGATCAAGAATTTCAATTTTTTGGCAAGTCTTGAGTCTTGAGCTTGGGCTCGTTTATTAAACAGGCTTATATTTAAGCTCGAGCTCGTTTAAGCTCGTCTCGATTCAAGTTTTTAACGAGTTGATCTCAAGTAGTTCGCGAGCCTGCTTGACTCGTTTACACCCCTAGAAATGATGAAGGGTTAATGAATAAACACTAAAATCTGTATATATTGTATTTGCAAAATCTTTATACTAATAAATCAAAATTCTATGAGAACACATGTTACATTCTAGTGCATTTTTAACATTTTATTTCGCTTCTCTCTCATATTATATAATGATATTAAAATAATATATTTTTAAATATTTAATATAAATCTAATTATGAATACTTATTATTTAATTATAGATAATTATTATATCATTAAACAAATGAATTTAATATGAATTAACATTTATTAATTACATAAAAAAAAGTTAATACTCAGTTGAAAAAATATATTTTAAAAATTAACTTAAAAGAATATATAATTGTCACGTCAAAGTACATTTAAAATAAACATATTTTGACGAGTGTATAAGTTAAAAAATTACATTATATTTTATTCAACGTATGTAATATAGGGTTTTTAAAGACATAAATTTTTTATTCTTAAATATATAACTTTACATTTATTCAACCCGTGTAATACACGGGTTCTAACCTTGTTCATCTGAATATATGAATTTATAAAAATTACTTGTTTGATTTGTGTTTTATATATATCCATTCCATACATCAATATAGAGAGAATAGTCCGTTTCTAGTAGTATTAGAGTATTAGTAGTGAGTAGAGGGGCTCTTCCTCTTTGTTCCACAATAGGGGAGCCTACGAAACTCAGCGTTATGATAGTTAGTATGACCATTCGTGGCTAAGCTTCTTGTATTCCTAGGGTGAAGATGATGTTTGGTGCATGTTAATGTTTGACGTATTAATCTAGTGGTATGTCTATGTCTTTAATTATTCGCTCATAAAACCACCTTTTGGTGGGTTTTTATTATTGTCTAAATTCATCTTTATATTTGTGAGTGTCTTGATTTTAAAGTGTAAGATCGTAAAATCTTTTTAATCAAACTTCCTTTGAAACTCGTACGTCTTTATACGAGCATAGATTGATAAGCCAAGGCTTGGTCTACACTTCTAAGGTCGTACGTCTTTATACGAACTTATTATGCGAACAAGAATTGGTGAACTCATGTTGGGAACGGTACGTCTTTATACTTGGTCCCGTTGTTACACCGCCTCCCGGTGTAACAAAATATAATCACCTATTTAACTCTAATATAAAGCATTTTAAGTTCGATGTCTCAAACCAACCCGGAGATGACCATTCGAAGGGTTGAGGGTAAATGTTGTCCCTAGCGGGAGGCATTACCATTTTAATTTAAAGATTATAATTCGTGAATCAAATGTCGTGATTACGAGGCTCTAGCGGTGACTCGGGTCACAAGTTTGTAGTAGTCATACCACTGAATTAGTCAACTTAACATTATCACGTACCAAGCTGATTCGAATCCCGAAGCAAAACTCTCTGTGACCTGATCATCTCCGAGATATTTACTTTTCTGCAATTTACTATTCTGTTCGTTACATTTCTGTTACACACATCACGCACGTTCTTACTTTTATGTTATTTACTTTATCGTCATTTACTATTCTGCTTCACAACACAAAACCCACTTATCAATTAATCCGGCTAAATGATAACAAAATTTGAGTATTGGAACTCGACCGTGTCCATTGGTTCGATACTTGGTTTTTACCTAAACTATATTACGCTGCGATAGGTACACTTGCCTATTGTGTGTGTTTTAGGTTAAAATAATTATCATTTTATAAATTTAAAACCTGATCTCATGAAACCATAATCTCTAAATATTATTATATAATATTTAACTACATCAAAATTCACACACACATCATGTTTTTGGCGCCGTTGTCGGGGACACGGTGATTTCAAGAAAAATTCGAGTTAACGGATTAGCCTTTTTAACGTTAATAATTACTTTTATGGTTTGTTTTGATTATTCCTTACAGCAACTTTCATAGATGACAACTACGAGGGTTGTTATGGAGGATACCAAGATGACTATAAGTACTACTATTCGGAGGTTTGGTGTGAGATCTGTGGGGAACCCCACTACACTAAAGATTTTTATCACGATTAAGGGTATTCCACATATTTCCACCAACCCTACTGGCAACCATATGAGGAAACCACACCGCCCCAAGAAATTCAACACTTAGCTCTAGATTCCGACTCATGGACCCTAGGAACTCTGTTTCATCCTTTGGAAGAAATTAAGGTTCAACTCCTAAAAAGCCCTCCAACCGAACAAGTGTTTCTTCATTTAGAAGAAATTAAGCTTCAAATCCTAAAGAGCTTTCCAACTGAACAACAAGATGATTCCTTCAAAGTCCAAGAATCGGAAGTCATAGTTCCAACAGAGTTCTAGCCAAAAGAATGCTCAAGTAAATCAGGTAATTACTCTCAGAAGTGGTAAAGAAGTGAATAATAATGTCACTCCTCCACCTCCTTTCGTCGAAGGGATTGTGGAGGATGTAAATGAGAGTGAAGAGAGTGATAGTGAGGAACCTGTTATTGCATCTAAACCGGTTTTAAATAATAAATCACCATCTGAAAATGTTGTTAACAAGGCTCCATTTCCATCAGCCTTGGTCAAACCAGACAAATCAAACAAGTCAAAAAGAGGCCCACAACAAGATGAGTTGTGGGAAGTTTTTAAACAAGTAAAAATAAATCTGCCTCTTCTAGATGCAATTAAACAGGTACCTGCTTATGCTCGGTATTTGAAGGACCTTTGCACACAGAAAAGACAACCAAGGTTGCCTAAGAAGTTAGATGCAAATGTGCAAGTCAGTGCTATTTTGTCGGGTGCACTTCCACCAAAGCTTGATGACCCAGGAACGCCTTTAATTTCAATTCAAATCGGTGATTTTAAAAGTGAACGGGCGTTACTGGATTTGGGAGCTAGCGTTAGCATTCTCCCGGGAAGCTTGTATGACCAATTTGATTTTGGTCCCCTCAAGAAGGCTGACACTACTGTGGTGTTAGCTGACTTGACTCCTAAGCTTCCTAGGGGAGTGTTAACTGATGTCCTTGTTAAGGTGGGAGAATTTTATTACCCTGTGGACTTTTTGGTTTTGGATTATGTGTCGGGGATACAAGGGAGACAACCAGATGTCATATTGGGGAGGCCATTTTTGGCCACTGCACATGCCATAATTGATTGTGTTTCAGGAACAATCGACATGACATTTGGCAATTGGAAAATGAGATTGAATATGTTCACTAACGTTACTAACCCACCTGTTTGTGATACTTGTTTTATGGCAGATATTGTTGACTGATGTGTTCCTTGCTATGAGCCTTTGATGAGCAAGGATAACATATCAGACGATTGTTCTGTGTTTGACAGGGTGGAGAGAGAACATATGCAGGAATTGATTGAGGCGGAAAGGGAAGTTGAACTTAAAACAGCGCAAGAAAACAGGCCACCGTGGTCCTGTCATCAAAAGAAACTTCCAGATAAATGGAACAAGGAGTTAAAGCCATCCTTGGTTGAGCCACCGCAGCTGGAGCTGAAAGAATTACCATCACATTTGAAGTATGCATTTCTAGGAAAGGAGAAAACCTTACCGGTCATTGTTGCATCAGATTTGACCGAGGATCAGGAGAAAGAATTGTTGAAGGTGCTGGTTGCTCACAAATCAGCAATTGGATGGACGATAGCAGATTTGAAGGGGATTAGTCCCTCTGTTGTAATGCACAAGATCATAACCGAGCCGGACGCAAAACCCGCTCGTGACACACAAAGGCGACTCAATCCGAACATGAGAGAAGTCGTGAAGAAAGAGGTGCTTAAGTGGCTTGATGCAGGTATTGTCTACCCCATTTCAGACAGTACGTGGGTGAGCCCCACTCAGACAGTTCCAAAAAAAGCAGGTATCCAGGTAATTAAAAGGGAAAATGGTGAGGAACTTGCTACCCGCCCAGTAACCGGGTGGCGAGTGTGCATAGATTACAGGAAGCTGAACGCAACTACCTCGAAAGACCACTTTCCATTACCTTTTATTGATCAGATAATAGAGCGACTTTCAGGTCAGAAATTCTTTTGTTTTCTTGATGGATATTCTGGGTATAATCAAATTGCCATACATCCAGACGATCAGCACAAGACTACATTCACATGCCCGTATGGTACATTCGCTTTCAGGCGAATGCCATTCGGTTTATGCAATGCCCCCGCCACCTTCCAAAGGTGCATGATGAGTATCTTCTCAGATATGGTGGGGGAGAATCTTGAGATCTTCATGGATGATTTTTCTATTTTCGGAATGTCATATGAAAAATGTCTAGATCAACTTACCAAAGTACTTAAACGTTGTGTTGAAAAAAATTTGGTACTAAGTTGGGAGAAGAGCCACTTCATGGTTCGAGAGGGGGTAGTGTTAGGACATGTTGTGTCTGAACGTGGGATGGAGGTTGATAGGGCAAAAGTTAATGTAATTTCAACTTTGCCTCCTCCCACGAATGTGAAAGGCGTGCGATCATTCTTAGGGCACGCTGGGTTTTATCGTCGGTTCATCAAAAGTTTTAGCGTCATTTCAAAACCATTATGTAACGTGCTTTTAAAAGACACAACCTTTACCTTTGATGACGAATGCTTAAAATCCTTTGAAACATTGAAAAAGTTGTTGGTTGAAGCCCCAGTGTTACAGTCACCCGATTGGTCATCACCGTTTGAAATCATGTGTGATGCGAGTGATGTGGCATTAGGGGCAGTGTTAGGTCAAAGGATAAACCAGAAACCGGTGGTTATTTATTATGCTAGTAAAACCCTTTCAGAGGCACAATTGAATTATACAACAACTGAAAAGGAATTCCTAGCAGTTGTCTATGCCTTAGACAAATTTCGTTCTTATCTTTGGGGCAGCAAAGTTATTATTTATACTTATCATTCTGCTGTCAGGTACTTGATGGAAAAAAAGGATGCGAAGCCGAGGCTGATTCGGTGGATACTGCTTCTTCAAGAATTCAATTTGGAGATCCGAGATAAGAAAGGGAGTGAAAACGTCGTGGCAGATCATTTGTCACGCCTACCGACTCTCAATAATGGGATCCCCTCGGAAATTAATGACACATTTCCCGATGAACAACTCTTTTCGGTTACTAAATTGCCATGGTTCGCTGATTTGGTGAATTATTTGGATGCATGTGTAATTCCAAGTTTTTGGTCAGCACAGAAAAGACGCCATTTTCTTGTTCAGGTTAGACATTATGTGTGGGATGCACCTGATTTGTTCAAGGTAGATGCAGATCAAATTTTGAGAAGGTGCATCCCAGAAGAAGAAGTGCAGAGTGTGCTAGCTCATGCACATTCGTTTGCGTGTGGAGGCCATCTAAGTGGGAAGAAAACGGCATATAGGGTTCTATCATGTGGTCTTTTCTAGCCCACTTTGTTTAAAGATGCTACGAATTATGTTAAATGCTGTGTTAAGTGTCAACAACTGGGGGGAATTGTAAAACGGGATGAGATGCCCATGAATCCCATTTTAATTGTTAACATTTTCGATGTATGGGGAATTGACTTCATGGGCCCATTCCCGGTTTCGTTTGGTAAGGTATATATCTTAGTGGCAGTGGACTACGTGTCTAAATGGGTTGAGGCCATTGCCACTAAGACGAATGATCACGCAGTTGTTTGTGAATTTGTAAGAACCCACATTTTTTCTAGATTTGGGGTACCCCGGGTCATCATTAGTGATGGGGGAACCCATTTCAAAAATTTTAATTTTGGGAAATTACTTAAAAAGTATGGCGTGGATCATCGCATTGCTACACCTTACCACCCCCAAACTAGTGGTCAAGTTGAGGTTTCTAATCGGCAAATTAAGGAAATTTTGCAAAAGACCGTCCGAGCTGATCGAAAAGATTGGTCTAAGAAACTAGATGATGCTTTATGGGCATATCGGACGGTGTACAAAACGCCGATTGGAACGACTCCTTACCGTTTGGTTTATGGAAAAGGTTGTCATCTACCACTGGAAATCGCCCACCGTGCTTTGTGGGCGATGACCACACTTAATTTGGAATATGATGATGCAGGGAAAGAACGTCAGCTAGAGCTTTGTGAATTGGAGGAGTTGCGTGAAGAGGCGTATGACACAGCAGCCGCATACAAGACAAAGATGAAAGCGGTGCATGATGCGAAGCTAAGGAAAATGAGCTTCGAAGTTGGTTAAAAGGTATGGTTGTTTAATTCACGGTTGAAGTTATTTCTAGGAAAGTTGAAGAGCAAGTGGTCCGGACCATTTGTGATTGTGAGGATTGGTCACTACGGTGACATTGAAATTGAAAGCGTGAAAGATTAGACAAAGCAAGTGGTTAATGGTCACCGACTGAAGCCATATTTGGATGCGACCGATATTAACAAGGAATCAATGGAAGTGGTGAGCTTTGTCGAAGGCTCACCAACTTATGAGGACGTCTGAAGTCCAGGTAATCTCGAGGGAAACCTCGGGTTGTAGAGTTTGTATTTCAAATTGTTCATTAGGCATTTGTTACTTTCATTTGTTTTCTTTTTGTGTGTTTGATGTGTTTGTTTGTCATGAGTTCTCCTACGAGGCTAAGTGTGGGGAAGATCGATCATCAGGTACGTTTTGATTTGAGAGTTGTGTTGGGGGCAACACAACTTTCGAGAGGTGGGTGGTTGGATTGGGAAGAACTACTTTTATTTTCTTTTTTGGTGGTGTGGACATTTGTGTAGGGTGTGTTTAATTTGATATTGTGTGCTTAAGTTGTTTTGTTAGTTAGTAGTAGTTAGGTTAGTGTCATCGGGTGCATAAGGATGGATTAGCAGCCCTCATCATGAGTTCCAAGGATGAGAAATTGGCAAAACCACACATTGGGGACAATGTGTCTCAAGTGTGGGGATGGGGGAAGAAACACACTTAACTTTGCTGAATTTTGCTAAAAATCGTTGAAATTGAAAATTTGAAAAATATTTGCAAAGCAAACCAATTTTGAAACTCATGGAAAAGGTCCTTTCTGATTGACTAATCTAGATCTTGAATCATGGTTGTCCCTTTAAGTTTCAGAAGAGTATTTCCGATGGGTGTTTTAAGAAAAATGGGAAGGGATGCTTAATTAGGTGTAACATGCTTTGAATTGATTGCTAATGCTACATGTCGGTAACCAATTGTCCGCCATATGTGAGTTTTTGAGCCATACTTGCTATAAGATTGATAGGTTACTGAAAAATTTGTTTCAATTGCTGAGAGTGACCAATGTGATATGATATGGTAGAACTTGTATGGTTGATACATTTCGAGACTACATATTAGACATGTGCACAAAGATGACAAGGTATTAGGATTCCCCATATTCCCCGTTAATCCATTTTGTTGCTATAATTCCTTAGAAGCCATTGTTGAGCCTGATAGAGGACATTGAATAAAATTATTATATCCGTCATTTGTCCACCCCATAAGCCGAGTAGAAAGTGTATATTTTCTTGAAAATTTTTATGAGAATGCTAGATAAAAAAAAAGGTGAAAAATACAAAAATAGCATGGAGTATGAGAAGTGAATCACAATGATTCAAGTTGTGAGAAAGTTGTGAAAGAAATAAAACAAGTCAAATGTGACTTTGTAAGTTAAAAAAAAAATGTAGAATTTCTCATCACACTAGCCACCAAAAAGCCTAAAATCCTTACCCGAGCCTAAGCCAAAAACCCAAAGTCCTTCGATTTGTGCAGTGTCTATAGCAGTAGTGGAGATTTGATTGCTTTATAAGCATATGCTTATATGGTCTCACATTCGGTTTTGGAGTGAATACTTATACTAGCACATTATTTATGCTAGTCCAGAAATAAAACCGAGAGGAGTGCATCTTGTGAGGGATATGTAGCAATTGCATAGAAATAAAAGCATGTTGCGTTTGATTAAGCAAACCGCGTTTTATTCTAACTGTTTATCACTTGCTCGTCGGTTTGTCAATCTCGACTGTGTCAGTCTATGGGACAGGTATGATTCTAGACCTTAACTTGTTGAGGAATAAAAGGGCTTTGGATGTGGGTTATTGGTGAAATAAGTGAAAAATAAAGGTTTGCTTGGGGACAAGCAAAGGTTAAGTGTGGGAATGTGATGGGATGTGGATTTTGTGTGTTATAGTGTTTTAATCCCGCGTTTTTACATATTTTTCTTATCACATATGTTTGGATAGCGAATACTACGAGGTAATATGTTTTGTAGGTAAACGGGATTAAAAGGAAGGTGTTAGAGCAAGTTAAGCAGGACGAAGAAACGAGAAGTGAAAAAGGGCTGGCCGTAAGTTACGGCCAGGCCACCGTAACTTACGGTGGACAGAAATTCAGATTTTTGAGATCGTAAACCAGAATCTACAGGCCGTAAGATAGTTTGTTGGGTAGGCTGACCGTAAGTTACGGTGCCTCTGGCGTAACTTACGGTGAGAAGAAAAATCAAAAAGTTTGACCGTAAACCAGAAGCTACAAGCCGTAAGTTATAATTTTGAAAAAGTTGACCGTAAGTTACGGCCAAACCACCGTAACTTACGGTGGTCGGGAAAACAGAAAGACGGGAGCTTCGATTCTGAGGAAAAATAAGCCATGGAAAGTCAGTTTTTTGACGGAGACGAACAGGTAGGGAAATCTAGGCGATTTTGGGGCATTTGGATCATCAAGATTGAAGCTTTTTCACCCAAAAATCGAAGAGCTAATCATGGATTCTTTGAAGAACTTTGAAGAATCAATCATTATGATGTCAGGCTAATCACCCGGTACCCAACCCTAGATGTAAGACTTTGATGTTTGGATTCTTAACTAGTTTTGATTGTGTGAATGTAAACATGGGATTGAGTAGTCTTTCTTTCGTGTGTTTATAATTGTTTTCCGGATTCACAAATAGATTTGAATCAATCTAATTTGCAATTATTCGATTGTCATTCGACTTTTACAGCCGCTAGCATATCGAGTTGTTAATCAGGTTTTTGTCGAAGTGATAACTGTTAGATTAGTTCGTGATTGTGTTCCATTGTCCGATCTCAGATCGTTGGGTTAACACACTGAATGAAATCTAATTGTTATTAGTTGAATTGGTAACAAATTATCACTCAATCAAGTTAGATGGTTTTGAATCCATATCAAGTCTGAAGTCTAGGGTTGGTTACTATTTTTAATCAATTGTTATTCGTTTTCAAGTTTACTCTCATTTATTTTTGATTTCTTAATTTTAAATTCAGTAAGTGCATAATCGGTTTTTCTTAAAAATTAATCAATTCCAAAATTCGGTTTTACTTTTATCGCCTAGTTTAATTAGTTGCAACAGTTAATCTTCCACGAGCTCCTCGAGAATCGATACCCTACTTACCCTTTACTAAAGGTATTTAGGTTTTAATTTGGTTGTACCTTCGACTACGATCAACATGCATAGGCTGGCATGTTCTAAGGCCGAATAATAGTTTTGCAACTCCCATACACGAGCGGCGCAAAAGGAGCTCGCATTGAGGGTCCCGCAAACGTGGGAGACAGCTCATCAGTTCCACCGCACAAGAAGCCCTTTTCACATCCAAATTACTGATGAACCCTGCATCTCTGCTAACGGCTCCCCCAAGGAGTTTCACACCCAGCACTGGCCTTCCAATCTCACGAGGGAACAATCCATCTTGTACCTTCACCCCATTGCACGACGGCCAAAAAACTTCTGTTTTTTGACGTTAAGTTCAAGGCCCAAACGGTTTGGAAGTGCTTTTTGTCCATACGATACATGTGTTTTGAGAGTTTGATGATTTGGGAGCAAATGTGCTTTGGCGTGACTTTCTAGAATCGGGAAAATTCCCAAAATAAACATTTGGAAAATCAAACTCTTTAAAATAAACATTGAAAACTCAAATTCTTAAAATGAACTTATACTTTTTGGCGAAAAAGCCGACCTCTGGTGTGAACATGCCTTCCACGTGCCCCTTCCGAATGTTCCACATGTACTCTCTGGGGTGAAGGCCGTCTTCCCTTTTAGTTTTGTATGAATCTTTATCAATAAACATGAACCAAAACAGAGGTCGGCTTTTTCGCCCAAAGAGTACTAGTTCATTTTAAGAATTTGACTTTTCAATGTTTATTTTAAGGAGTTTAACTTTTCAATGTTTATTTGCATTAAAAACTACGTGCATTTGGAAACTTCAAGCCATGTGAAAGTTAGTCATAGCCTCCAGATCACGATTGCAACACGTAAGATTATAAGAACAAGATAGGGACGAAACATAATGAACATTCAATTGATCGATGGAACCAACAACGTTTACATGCGTATGGTTTGGGTTTTATAACCCTAGAAGGAATCGTCACCTCCTATCCTAAACGACGTATCCATTAAAGCCCAAACAGTTTCTATCTTTCAATGTATACACAATGACCCCTACTCTTACTATTATTACATAATTGACACCTAAGCATACTTTAGGCAAATTACAGTTGTGACTCGTTAAACTTGGATATGACAATTAGGCTAACAGTTAGTAAAACTAAACTTACACCAAGATTACCATTCGATCTAGCTAGGGAAGTTTCGCCCTATCTTTTATCCATAAGAATGTATTTACTTCCATCTTATCTATAACTATAGATATCAATATAGATTTGTTGGGGAAGGCTTTATTGTTTCTGGCTAGCCGTAATAATCACCTAAATCGACATATGAGGAGTAGATTTTGATACACCTTTTGTAATTGCCATTAGGTCTTCAATCTTGCAGCAAGTGACGTTGATGAACTTACACCATGCACATAATTCAGCCCATATGCCTCTAGCAAGTGAAGTTGGTGATCAGTCGATTCATTCGATGCCCCGCAACAAATACATTATACTACATAAAGGTGAGGGGATCTTCAATCCACGCCTACTAAGAGATTCCAACGTTGGTATCCTGTTTTATTTGTTAAACATATAAAAAAAATTATACTTAAATCTTTAAAAATATGTTTATCTCGTCTATTTCTAATTTAAATTGTTAACCTATAAAAAATTTCTTCTGAAAACAAAGATACTTAGAAAGATTATGGGGCGTATGGATTTGGTGTCTTAGCTTTTTCTACCCGTTTGTTTGTCTTTATTCTTTGATTTCGATGCTAGTTACTTTCAAGGCCGGTCATGCTTTTCTTTCTCTCTTTTCCTGCTATTACAACTATCATTACTACTTCTATCACTATTTTTTATTGGTAGTTTACTACTATTATTAGTACTTATATTTTTTGTTTCCATTATCTACACTTCATGTTATTTGTATTTTTATATTTCTAAAATAAAGGTTTTTATACGAACCGGGTCTATGTGAGTGCAACCTATCTATCTCCTAGGATAAACAAAAAATTTGTTTCCCTACCCAAGCTCTACTAATAGCTTGCTATGAATGAATTATGAGATTAGTTTCTTTGTTTGTAATTCAAAGCAAATTGTTGGCTAAAGAAATAGTTGTATATATCTACAAGTCACTAATAATAGGATTTATTGACCGAGAAAACTTTAACTATAATAACCCAAACAACTTCTCCCTTTTTTAATGACAATGGGGTCAAAACGTACACCCTACTATTAATGACATTATAAAGGGAAAATTTCGAGAATAAACATTTTCACCCTTTGTTTCTAAAAAACAAACACATAAAAGTAACTCCCCCAAAATGAACATCAATTTTCGCCAATTTTTGGTATTATCTCGGTGAAAAATGATGTTTATTTTGGGGTAGCTGACTTTTCTTTTTTGTTTTTGGGAAACCAAGGGTGAAAATATTAATTCTTTTAATTTTCCCCATTATAAATAGTCCATAATATTTAATGGAAATCATCCGGTCATTTGAGGGGTATAGGCGTAGCAACAAGTGGTGTTGCTTTCTGCATTGAGAGACCAAAAATATCATTCATATCCATTTCCTCTTTAGCATGTGGAAGCTTCCAATCAAAGTGATAGACGAACGATGCAACTATCAAACTGACCATCCTATAAGCAATTGGCATTCCCGGACACCTCCTTCTTCCTGACCCGAACGGTATAAATTCGAAATGTTGCCCTTTATAATCAATCTTGTTTCTCAAGAACCTTTCTGGCATAAACAACGATGGGCTCTCCCAGTAACTTGGATCCCTTGAAATGGCCCATGAATTCACTAAAATTTGTGTGTTGGCTGGTACAATAAGTTTCAAAAGTGTTTCAATTAGGTTATTCACCATAGTATACTCGAGGGTGTATACATGTAAAATGCGTATTAAGTGACCTAATTGGAACACATTTAAAACTTGGTAACAATTCTACAAAGTTACCCTTTCATTTAATTATAGTAGCTACACATGACATGTGCAAGTCATGTGTAGGTTATATCACCTACACATAACCTGTGCATGTGTCGGTAAAACTTAAAAGTTAAAAAATATATAAACAAATTAGTTTAATGGTCTTTTTTATATAAATAACGTACACATTTGTATGTAAAAAGTAAAAATGTTAAAAAATATAATCCATTAATAAAAAAATAAACGATTTAAGTTTGTTCCCCGTGTTCTCGTCAGGGGCTAAGGATAGTGAGGCCCCCCCTCCCCGATTTTTTGCTCAGTAGTGTTAATTTATACGTATTCGGCCGAAAGTTTTATAGTTCCGGCCCCCCGTGTTTTTCTTCAAGCTCCGCCACCGGTTCTAGTAATAATTTAGTGTTCTTAAATGAATTGTGCTTTTTTCATAAACCTAAAGTGAAACTATGTGTACGGATGATTTTTGAGTTAAACTATGTGTTCCGCTCCTAGTAGGAGCGGATGTCGTGTGAGGTGGCAAGTGTTCTGCCGGTGGCAGGAACGGAACTCGTCTTCCGCTTGTAGCAGAAGTGGAACTCAGCAACCGCCATTGACACTAGCAGATGGCATTAACGTCGTTAACCCCCACCGTTTGATCCACTTGACATCCGCTAGTAGTGGTAGCGGATGTCCTTGTACTCGCTATAGTAAACTTGGCCACACATTTGGTCTGCAAGTTCACATGAATGGAGTACAGGTAATGTTGGAAGCTTTTTGTATTGTTTCATCAGCCACATGTTATATATGGTTTTCAAATGATAATAAGGTTTTGAGATAAGGATGGTACAGGTAGTGAACAGATATTCTAGCCACACATTTGGTATGCAAGTTTGCATTGATAGAATTTGAAAAAGGATGATACACTACAGGTATGTTGGAAGCTTTTTCTGTTGTTTAAAATGATAATAAGGTTTTTAAAATTTTATCATCCACACATTGGCCGGGTCTGCAAGTTCACATGGGTTGTGACGGTGGGGATAACAATCCTTAGGGTGGAGGGGGTGGAACCCCTTCAACCTCTAAGTATCCTAAGAATTACCCAATCAAAACGCACCATGTAGTGCAACGTCATTTGAACCCTACACTACCCTAATTTGTGTTTATGATGATTAGTTAATATGAATGTATATATGTGTATGTATGTTTGTATGTATATGTTTGTAATTATGTAATTGGACATTTATTTATGTATGTATATTTGTATGTATATGTTTGTAATTATGTAATTGGGCTTTTATTTATGTATGTAATTGTGATGTGTAGGTATATAAGATGGTATTTATTGAGAGCAACTTTCACAAAAACTCTCGGGATTTAAGGTGAGCTAACATCCGGGTTTCATTTTTAGCTACTTTTTCAAGATTTTGAAGTTTTGTTTGTTTATTTTGGTTAGGTTTTGGAGGAATTTCATCATTTCTTGGATTTCTAGCTTTGTGAAGGTAAATACTCGTTTTAATTACTAATTTGTGGTGAAATTTGGTTTAGATCTAAGATTTTTATAATTTTGTATGTATGTGTTATATGTATGTATGTTTGTATGTATGAGTATGTATATTTGTATGTATGATGGAATTATTAAATTATGATTAGTTTAGGTTATTTGGTTTAGATGTGTGCTTATTTTATATAATTTAGTTTATGTAAATTAGTGTTTGTATATATATGTATGTATGTGTGTAATTTGTATATTTGGGTGTCGAACAAGTTTATGTTTTAAATGTTTGATTTGTCGGACAAGTTTGTGTGTCGAACAATTTGGATGTTTGGTTTATGTTTCGGATATTAGTTTTTATCTGATTTGAATGTTTGAATAGTTTATATTTAGTGATTTGCACGTTTTTGTTTTTAGAAATTTAATATTTCTGGATAAAATATTAAAAATTAAAAAATAAAAAAAACAGAAAAGACTTATACCGACGACATGTCGTCGCTATAAGCCCTTTTAAAAAATTATTAAAAAAACAAAAAACCCTATACCGACGACATGTCGTCGCTATAGGCCTTTTTAAAAAATTATTAAAAAAACAAAAAACCTTATACCGACGACATGTCGTCGCTATAAGCCTTTTTAAAAAATTATTAAAAAAAACAAAAACCCTATACCGACGACATGTCGTCGGAATAGGGTCAACCTGTACCGATGACATGTCGTCGGTATAGAATTTCTTTTTGAAATTTTTAATTAAACCCTATAGCGACGACAAGTCGTCGGTATAGGCTGACCTATCCCGACGAAACCTATCCCGACGGCATCTTTGACCTATTGGGACGAGGCAATACCGACGACATGTCGTCGGTACAGGCTATACTGACGGTGAAAAACAATCGTCGGGATAGGGTGATACTGTTGTAGTGGTTGCGCCGGTGTTCCCCTATACCCGCTTCACGAACCCGGCTTTTCAACGACCAACCACGGCTTCGCGAACCCGTGAGCATTGAACCCGTGGAGCCGCTTAAGTTGCGGCGGTGTTCCCGACTTGCCGTCCCAACCCGAGCTCGAAGCCGAGCTCCACCCCGTCCACCCTTAGGGACATCCGCTCCTGCTACATGCGGAAGTATAGATCGCTCCTGCTACAAGCGAAAGTGAAGTTCTGTTCCTGCCACCGGCGGAACACTTGCCACCTCACACCATATCCGCTACTGCTAGCGGTGGAACACATATTTTCATCCAAATTTCTTCAGTACGCATAGTTTCACTTTGGGTTCTTAAAAATAGTACATTTCATCAAAAATATAGAACGATCTACCCCAAGCAAAGCCTTGATGTGTATAAGGTTGAACTTGGCTTCGTTCTCTTGACTGTATTCCAAAAGTGAATCCAACATATCACCAAACATCGGAAGTTTCGACTCACGATGTTTCACTCTCTCACTTACGAAACCTTCTATCACTTCATCCATCCAGTCGAACGCCGCCTTAGCCTGCCGCCGTATGTGCTGTGGGTCTAATGGTTTGAGCACAGGAAATATGTCTGCAATGTTGAACTTCCCCAAGACTTCCATCACCGTCTCAATTGTCATCTTGAACCCCTTTATATTGTCGGACTTGTAGCTAGTCACGTTCTGCGAAAGAATCGTGTTCGACAACTGGTTGAGTGCAACCGTACACGCAAGTTTTCCGATGTCCACGGCTACCTTTTTCCGCGCAGACTCCCGAAGAAACTCCAACGTTCCATCCACCACGTTTTGGCGGAGGTCGTTGAGTGCGTCGAGTTTCTGTTGGTTGGTGAGATACATGTTAAGGGCTTTTCTCATGGCTCGCCATGTTTCGTTTGGTGACATCCAAAGGATCGCGGCTTCAAGGTTTTCTATAGCGGTAGCAGCGTCCCGGATGGGACGGCCAGAGCAAGCCTCGTCTTTGCGTTGGAGGATTTCTCTGGCGGCATCAGGTGTAGATGCCACCACACTGGTGATGCTGCCCAATCGGATGGTCATAAATGGACCATGTTTCTGTGCCAGCTTGGGGAGGGATTCATGGGGTTTTGGCCCAAGTTCAAGGAGGTTTCCGATGATGGGGAGGCCGACAGGACCGGGAGGGAGTCTACTTTTCCGGTAATGGTAGATGCCATGTAGGATGAATAAAAAGATAATTGAGGGGATGATCAGAAATGGTAGCTTCATTGCTTCGTTTTCTTTTTTGATAGCTGAATATTAATTACAATGGCAATGAATGTGGGTGTATATATATACAGGCGTCACCGTAAAGTTTGTATTTATATAACAACTATTATAAATTAAAATATGATACGGGGCATCCCCTACCTGGTAATGGCCCAATTGTATCCCACTTTCTATTTGCCGACGATGTTATTCTCTTGGGGAGTGGTCGGAATCCAACTTTCGCAACATTGTTCGAGTTCTCAGATGTTTCTTTTTAGCTTCTGGCCTAGAGGTGAACTTTAAGCAAATGTAGCCTCATGGGGGCTAATGTGCAGTATAGGGATGTTTATGCCCTTGCTAACATTGCCCGGTGTAGAGTGGGCTCTATTCGTTTCTCCTACCTTGGCCTGGTGGTAGGGGCAAACATAAACCTTGCTAAAAATTAGAAGCCGATTACTGACTCTTTCGAGGCTAGACTATCGGGTTGGAAAACAAAAAAACTTATCAATTGGTGGCCGAGTGGTGTTGATTCGTTCTGTTCTAGACAACTTACACTGCAACAAATTGATCATGTCCGACGCCACCTGTACCGACGACATTTGTCGTCGGGATAGGTCACCCTATACCGACGACTTGTCGTCGGTATAGGTCAAAACCAAAATTTTGGTAGGGAGACCCTATAGCGACGTCATGTCGTCGGTATAGGGTTGAGGCAGGTTGGAGAGAAAACTGGCGCCCAATGAATTTTTGGGGAAAAACCTATAGCATGTCGTCGCTATAGGTTAATTTTGATTTTCTTTTTGTTTTTTTTATTTATTAAATTTTCGTCGGTCAAAATTTTTTTTTTTAAATTAAAAAAAATTCTGGAAAACCCTAATTTTGATTTTTTTTTATTTAATAAATTTTCATCGGTCAAATTTTTTTTTTTAAATTAAAAAAAATTCTGGAAAAATTCTTTGTGTAATTAACGGGTTCCGGGCTTCCTCATGCCTTGTCGGACACCTATCCCCCCAACCGGCCACCTCTAGGGTTCGGCCGAACCCATGCACACACATGAAGGTTCTCTACGATCACAAACAAGTATTTAAACATGAAAATGGGGTCTCTCCCTCTCCTCCTTGCTCTTCGACGGCTGAATGTGAAAATGGGGTCTCCATATTTGCGTTGCACCCTAAAGGGTGTTCTTCACTAAGGCCAGGCTTGGCCCACGCTCACCCAAGATCTCCTGGGCTTGGTTTTGTTCACGTTTTTAAATAAAACCTGCCAAAACCCCGTTAATTACCCGTTAACCTTTACAATAATTTACATAATTACAAACCCAGTTATTTTATGAAAAACCGGGATGTTACATCTTGGGTCGTTGAACCCTTATGGGTTAGTGTTGAAGTGTGGGTTATTAACATGTCAATAAACGACAAACCGTTTTATAAAGGATTGTAATGTTCTGAGTTCAATCAAATGGTATTTCTTGTTTGCAGGTGAGGTATCTTGGCTAGGGAGCGGTGCTACTCGGATTGGTGTGTAGGCATTTGTAAGATAAGATTAAGATTGATATTGAGTTTATAAAGGGTTACAACTATTTTAAATTAAGACTTCTACTGATTGTTTGTAATAAAGCGAGTATATTTAAAGAGAACATCTAGTGATGAGAACCAACTGTAGGGTACCCAGTTTGGGGCCATACAGGCTGGTCTTGGGTCGTTGAACCCTTATGGGTTAGTGTTGAAGTGTGGGTTATTAACATGTCAATAAACGACAAACCGTTTTATAAAGTATTGTAATGTTCTGAGTTAAATCAAATGGTATTTCTTGTTTGCAGGTGCGGTATCTTGGCTAGGGAGCGGTGCTACTCGGATTGGTGTGTGGGCATTTGTAAGATAAGATTAAGATTGATATTGAGTTTATAAAGGGTTACAACTATTTTAAATTAAGACTTCCACTGATTGTTTGTAATAAAGCGAGTATTTTTAAAGAGAACACCCAGTGATGAGAACCAACTGTAGGGTACCCAGTTTGGGGCCATACAGGCTGGTCTTGGGTGTTTCACAAACTTTCGAGACATCATGAAGGCAATCAACAGACTTCTAATGTCTTGCACGATGGGGTTCCAATTAAAAATTGTTCTTATTCCATGAATCTTGCTCAGGTAACGGTTTCGATTTTTCTCATGAATTTCCCACTTAATTCTTCAGTGAATGAGATTTGGAAGTTCTGCTAGAATGGGAGGTTGAGAATTAGAGTTTTGCTTGACAATGATAAATCCTTTGCGTCTGATCTGACCCGGCCCAACCCGAAAAGTATGTAAATAGAGTTCATAGATGATACAACAACTATGTTTATATTTGTGTTTGAACTCGATTTGACCATCTTCATAAAATCGTATCAGCTTAAACCTACAATTAGGTTTAATGTCTTGTTGTTTAGTGTTGATTACACATAGTTGGTTATGATAGAAAAGAGTTGTGAACATCGGTTTTATTTTGCAACAGAAATTTAGATATTACATTGTATTAGTTTGTTGATAATTTTATAATTTTGTAGAAATTTTTGGTTTGATTTGTTTTTTTATATATTTATGTGCTATTAGATATATATTGATTATAATATAAATTTTTTATTTTAAACAGAAAAATATGGATTTCAAAACTTTAATTTTTTTATCTTAATAATTTTTTTTTAAATTAAAAAAAATTCTGGAAAACCCTACGACGACGACATGTCGTCGGGATAGGGTTTTTCCAAAATTTTGAATGGGACACCTTATAGCGACGACATGTCGTCGCTATAGGGTTGAGGCAGGTTGGAGGGAAACTGGCGCCCAATGAATTTTTGGGGAAAACCTATAGCGACGACATGTCGTCGCTATAGGTTAATTTTGATTTTCTTTTTGTTTTTTTTTATTTAATAATTTTTTTTTTAAATTAAAAAAATTCTGGAAAACCCTATGGCGACGACATGTCGTCGGGATAGTGTTTTTACCTTTATTGACTGGTCAACATCCTACGAAACCTGTGCCGACGACATGTCATCGCTATAGGCCACTGTACCAACGACAAGTGGACCTATGCCGACGACATGTCGTCGCTATAGGGTGCAGCGCGAACAAATAGGGAAACAGACGGCAGAACTTCATTTTCAGCCAAAACTCTCCAAAACTCCCCCAATTCTGTCTCTCCGGCGATTTCAACGTTTTTGGGCTATTTGGAAGCAACTTTCACACAAACTTTCGGGATTTAAGGTGAACTAACATCCGGGTTCATATTTTAGCTAATTTTTTAAGATTTTGAAGTTTTGTTTATTTATTTTGGTTAGGTTTTGGAGGAATTTCATCATTTCTTGAATTTCTAGCTTTGTGAAGGTAAATACTCATTTTAATTACTAATTTGTGTTGAAATTTGGTTTATATCAAAGATTTTTATGATTTTGTATGTATGTGTTATGTTTGTATGTTTGTATGTATATTTGTATGATGGAATTATTAAATTATGATTAGTTTATGTCATTTGGTTTAGATGTGTGTTTATTTTATATAATTTAGTTTATGTAAATTAGTGTTTGTATGTATGTGTATGTATGTGTGTAATTTGTGTTTATGATGATTAGTTTTAATGTTTAGTTTGTATGTATGTGTGTAATTTGTGTTTATGATGATTAGTTTGAATGTTTAGATGGTATGTATGTGTGTAATTTGTGTTTATGATGAAATTTGGTTTAGATCTAAGATTTTTATGATTTTGTATGTATGTGTATGTATGTATGAGTATGTATGATGGAATTATTAAATTATGATTAGTTTAGGTCATTTGATTTAGATGTGTGCTTATTTTATATAATTTAGTTTATATAAATTAGTGTTTGTATGTATATGTATGTATGTGTGTATTTTGTGTTTATAATGATTAGTTTGAATGTTTAGTTTGTATGTATGTGTGCAATTTGTGTTTATGATGATTAGTTTGGATGATTAGTTTGTATGTATGTGTGTAATTTGTGTTTATGATGATTAGTTAATATGAATGTATATATGTGTATATATGTTTGTATGTATATGTTTGTAATTATGTAATTGGACATTTATTTATGTTTGTATGTATATGTTTGTAATTATGTAATTGAGCTTTTATTTATATATGTATGTATGTAATTGTGATGTGTAGGTATATAAGATGGTATTTATTGGGAGCAACTTTCACAAAAACTCTCGGGATTTAAGGTGAGGTAACATCCGGGTTTCATATTTTAGCTACTTTTTCAAGATTTTGAAGTTTTGTGTGTTTATTTTGGTTAGGTTTTGGTGGAATTTCACCATTTCTTGATTTCTAGCTTTGTGAAAGTAAGTACTCGTTTTAATTACTAATTTGTGATGAAATTTGATTTAGATCTAAGATTTTTATGATTTTGTATGTATGTGTTATGTATGTGTATGTATGTATGTTTGTATGTATGAATATGTATATTTGTATGTATGATGGAATTATTAAATTATGATTAGTTTAGGTCATTTGGTTTAGATGTGTGATTATTTTATATAATTTAGTGTTTGTATGTGTGTAATTTGTCTTTATGGTGATTAGTTTGAATGTTTAGTTTGTATGTATGTGTGTAATTTATGTTTTTGATGATTAGTTTTGATGATTAGGTTGTATGTATGTGTGTAATTTGTGTTTATGATAATTAGTTAATATGAATGTATATATGTGTATGTATGTTTGAATCTATATGTTTGTAATTATGTAATTGGACATTTATTTATGTATGTATGTTTGTGTGTATATATTTATAATTATGTAATTGGGCTTTTATTTATGTATGTATGTAATTGTGATGTGTAGGTATGTAAGAGAGTATTTATTCATATGCTTATGTATGTTTGTATGTATATGTAACTTTATTTAATTTTGTTACATGTTCGAAACTCGTTGCGGTTGACGAGAGGAAGAACGTCGTACACATAATCAACAAATGCTTGAAATGCAACGACAAATGGATGAAATGCGTCGAATGTGGGATCGCCGAACTAGCAGCGATGATAATTAGCTTGGAGTTGTTGAGCCTTTGCCTTTTTTGTTGGTATTTGTCTTGAACAATTTGCATATTTGTGTGTCGAACAAGTTTATGTTTTGAATGTTTGATTTGTCGAACAAATTTGTGTGCCGAACAAGTTTGTGTGTCGAACAATTTGGATATTTGGTTTATGTTTCGGATATTAGTTTTTATCCGATTTGAATGTTTGAATGGTTTATATTTATGATTTGCAGGTTTTTGTATTTAGAAATTTAATATTTCTGGATAAAATATTAAAAATAAAAAAAATAAAATAAAAACATAAAAGGCCTTTTTCAAAAATTATTAAAAAAAACCCTATAGCGACGACATGTCGTCGGTATAGGGTCACCCTATTCCGACGACATGTCGTCGGTACAAGGTTGGAATCTATACCGACGACATATCGTCGGTATAGAATTTCTTTTTGAATTATTTAATTAGACCCTATAGCGACGACATGTCGTCGGTATAGGCTGACCTATACCGACGACACCTATCCCGACGACAATCTTGGGCTATTGGTACGACTCAATCCCGACGACACCTATCCCGACGACAATCTTGGGCTATTGGTACGACTCAATCCCGACGACACCTATCCCGACGACATGTCGTCGGTATAAGCTATCCCGACGACAAGTCGTCGCTATAGGGTCAAAAAAAGTCGTCGGTATAGGGTGATATTGTTGTAGTGTTACCGGTGTTTTTTTCTCCCTTTTTAAGGCTCCTAATAAAGTCATTAATATTCTGGAAAAAATCATAAGGGATTTTCTGTGGGGTAGCTCCGGGGAGTCTCGGAAAATCAACTGGGTTAATTGGGCTAAAGTGTGCACTGCAAAATCTTATGGGGGTCTCGGCATCGGTTCTTAGAAAATCTTGAATATCAGTCTTCTAACTAAATGGTGGTGGAGGTTCAATACGGATGCTTGCTCTCTTTGTAAAGCGGTTATTCTGAGTATTCATGGGGACTCCCGTGGGTCTGAGTTAATTCCCGGTCGGCGGAATTTTTCTAGTGTTTGGGGTAATATTAGGAAGCTTGAATCATCCCACTCCAAGTACAATCTGAACAGTAAGGAGCTAATGGTTGAGGTGGGGGGTGTTTGGCAGTGGAAGGGCGATCCACTAGGAATTTTTTCGGTCAGCTCTCTGAGGCTTTTATTGGGTTCGGGCGATCATCAGCCGATCAGATTCGTCTTCAATTGGTTCAAGGGGGTCCCTCTCAAAGTCGACATCTTCGCCTGGCGTGCTGAATTAGATCGGGTTCCAACTCGGCAAGCACTTATCCGGAGAAAAGTCCAGCTGGAATCGTATGTGTGTCCTTTATGTCTTCAACAGGCCGAAACCACAGAGCACCTCTTTACTTCCTGTTTCTTCGCCTCCATGCTTTGGGGCTTCGTTAACAACTGGTGCAAAGTTTCACCTATTTTCGTGTTTTTGGTCCGGGACATCTTGGAACTGCCTTCTACCTCCATGACAAGCGCTAATCGGGGTAATGCTTTCAAAGTTGTTATTCTCTCAGCAGTTTGGTGTCTTTGAAAAATAAGGAACGAGGTGATCTTCGGGGGTAAAAGGGCGTCGACCAAATGGCTATTCGAAGAACTCAAGAGTGTTAATTTCATTTGGGCAAAAAACAGGGCGGGTCTTGGATCCATAGATTGGATTAGCTGGTGTGCGTTTAATTTTTAGCCTCTTGTCTGTCTCTTTTTTCTCTTTTGTTTTGTTGCCGGCTTGCTCTTCGCTAGCTTAGGGTTCTGAATAAATTTCCGCCTTTAAAAAAAATGATATGCGTAGACATAAGCGTCCTCATAAATAAATAATATCATTATAAATTTTATATAATTATATATACCTATATATATACACAGAGTTTACAACATACGAAATAGAAATAATATTATTAAATTAAAAAAAAGAAATTTTTTTATCTAATAAACCTACTAAAATAAAGTATTAATAGACGAGGGTTAATAAAAAATAAAAATATTTCGAGCAAACAGGCATGTGGTTTTTCATGGATGAAGAAAATACAAAACCTGTCGCTATAAGTTCACATGTTGTGTTCGTATACATTTATTGAAGGGCTTTTTGTGTTTTCGGACACTATCAATGGGTCGGAGTTGAAGGTTTAGAGGCTCTGGGCGAGCTAGAAAAATTGGCCCCAAATGATAAAAAATTCATTATTAAGACAAAAATTTATAGCAATAAACATAACAAAATTATAGTTTTAAAATGACATAATGTAATAGTTTTAAAAAATTATATATATATATATAAAATATATTTTAAAAAATAAAAAATTTTGGGCCCTCCGAGAGAACGGGCTCTGGGCGGTCGCCCCTCGCTATGGGTGTTCAAATCCGGATATCCAAAAATTTCGGATAGTGAAATGGATATCTGTTTTTTTGCTTAAATATATTTTTTAAATTAAAATCTAAATATAGAAAATATACTAAATAAACATCATCTTTTTGAAATAATTAAAAACCAATTTTTGAGTAATTTACGAAATTACGACGCGAATACGTTTTAGTTTTTTAAAAAAATAAGAAGGCTAAACACATAACATAAAAAGTAATACACTTCATATATATTGTATTTATAACACTTTCTAGGAAAAAATATATAAATTTGACTAAAAAAATATAATTTTCGAAATTACGATGCGAATACGTTTTATTTAAAAAACAAAATAAGAGAGCTAAACACATAACATAAAAACCATATACTTTATATATATTGTATTAATAACACATTCTAAGAAAGATATCTTAAAAAAAAATATTTTCGGATATTCGGATATCCGAAATTTTTGAAAAATGTTATCCGAATCCGAAAATTCGGATATCCGAATTTTCGGATAATTCGGATTCGGAATTTCGGATATTTCGGATACGGATACTTTTGAACACCCCTACCTCTCGCCCATGGTCATCTCCGACCCTGACTATCATGTGCTCTCTCTGTGATCATGTTTGACCCATAATATATTTGATTATTTTCATAAGAGACATGCACATATATAGAAATATGAGAGCATCTCCATTCTCCAAATAGTAAAAAGTAAAAACGGAAGCCTATTTAAACCTTTTGAACAATGTTTTTTTTTAAAATTAAGTTGTGAAAAGGTTAAACATTTTTGTCGAGTGAATATAAATTAGATTTTTTCTTTATTTCTAATTCTGATTTCAAACCGGGTAAACTCGTTTAAATTTATAGCAGCATGAACATGATATGTTTATTAAACGTGTTAGACATGTTAACCCAAAATGCGTCATATTTACTAAACGGGTTACCAACCCCAACATCTGATTATTTTAATGTCAGTGTAAGGAATTTCTACCTCTTTTATAAGTAATCATATTACATTTTTTTTTCACTTCATGACTCATGATCATGTTCTTCTCATCCACTCTATAATCAAAGGGTCAAAATATATCTTTTAGTTATTTAGTACTTTCTTATTTAAATACACATCTTCATAACATAAATAGAAATTTCTATTTTTTTTTTCTTAAATCACATCAGATGGATTGATAAGTCAAAATATTTTGACATTCATGTTCTTATAAAAGACTAAATTTTCTGTCACTCTCACATTCGACCTCACATCATTTTTCTCTCCAAAACCACTTATGACATACGGATCTAAATGACCCATTATGTCAAACATGCGGATCTATGACCCGGATTAACACATTTGGATTACAAATTTCTAAACCCTATTCCGGTCCCTTTCTTCCAAATCCTCTCGTCTCCCTTTCGTGAAAGATCTCGGACAACCGTCGCCATATCCATCAAAATCAAAGCTTTCAAGTCAAGTCGAAGTGAAAGAATAAAAATGTGTCACTTTCTGTCATCCTTTCCGGTTCAAGCACCAGAAGGAACTGTTCGTCACCGCGGAGGGCATGTACATTGGTCAGTTCGTGTTTTGTGGAAAGAAGGTCAATTTTATGGTAGGTAACGTGCTTACTCTCAGATCTATCCCCGAAACGTTTAGCATCACGTCGGTGACCGTGGTTCGTTGGCTAGGGCTTCTAGTGATTACTCCATCTTTATCAGTCACAATCCTGATAACAGTACCACAAGGTATAATTTCTCTCATTTAAACCATAATCTTCTACGTGCTATGTTTGTTGTGAGAAAAATTTTGTTATTTAAAGGCATTTAGGGGAATGAAACACTAGGTACCTCTTAAAACATTTAAGCCCAGATACCTCAGTTATGATGAAGGGACTATAAGAATGGTGATTGTTAAGGTTTTGCTAAAGATAACATTTGAATTAGTAAGCATGTAGAGTAATCTCTTTATTAAACTCATGCGTAATCTTTCAAGCTTGTTACCCTAATTAGACATTTCAAAACATTTTACTGAGAACACTTGCTGGGTCAACTTTATCTTACAACTTGAAAACACAACCATATCTATGGATCTAAAACACATACGGAGGCAAGTGTTTGATTAACAATTTACGCTAAAAAGATGTGTTTTTATGCACAATGAGAGTGGTTTATATCATTATATGTTGTGTGATTTTTTTGTTATTGCGGATCTTCATCACCTCCTTTTAAATTAAGTTTGGGCATTAAGTATTTATTTTTGGGCATGCTAATCTAATAATTTCTTTTGGCCCAACCAACTTAATCCCACCTACAATATCACTTGCACTGGCCAGCTCTCACAAGTCACATGGATTATTCACTTTTGGATTTAAATTGCTAATTTCACTGTAGCAATTATCTTTTAACTTTCACAACTTGATTTATAATTAGCTTTTTGATCATCAACCACATCATGACTGTGAACGCATCATTGCAATGTTCCAATCGTCGTAGCTTCATCATTTTAGCTCGTTTTTTCTTCAAAAATTACAAAATATATATATAAATGAATTAAGTATCGGTTCACATTCATTTGTTAATAAAATGCCTAAAACGAGGGTTTAATATGCATGATATTTATATATATTTATGAACACATCATGTGTTCGTGTGGAAATTCTTCTTTTTTTGTCTATAGATGCTTAATTGGAAATGCATTAGATCTATATGGACGGTAAAAAGCTGCTTGAAATTTGATGATCATAAAAAAGTGATGAATCAGTAGTAAGTTACTATTGATCATCAATGGAAGCTGAAGGTTCGGGAGAAACTTTGAGCATCAGTAGCAACTAGAGATGCACAAAACTGTTTTTTTAAACCGAACCGGACCGGTTTGGTCAAAACCGGTTTGCCTAAAAACCGGTTCGGGTTAAACCGGTTTACAGACCTGAAACCCCCAACCTTATTAAACCGGATCGGGCCGGGTTAAGACCAGTTTGGTTAATAGACCGTTTTTTTTTAATTCAATAAAATTCGAAAAAATTATAAAAAAATATATAACAATTATAAAACATAAAGTTCAACGTTTATTCATCTTCGAGAAGTTCGAAAACTACAAAACATTACAAAATAAAATTAGAAAATTGGAAAACAAAAGAAAGTGTCTATATATTTTTATTTTTTGGAGTTTTTATTCTTTATTCTTCGACATCATGATCGGAATGCTCGGAACCGAAGCTTCATAGCCTTGCATCTTCGACTAGTTCTTCATCGATGACTAGGTCTGACATTCCAAGATCGACCTCGTTGTCGTGTATGGTTTCTTCGGCTTGAATTTCGTCTTCGAGCGAAGTTTTATCTTCTATCCTTTCCATCGCATCTAAATGGTCTTTCAAGCAAATGCACATTTTCATTGCCACGGGAGTGAGACTAGTTCTTCGTATCGATAAAAAATCGGTTTATATTTTATTTTTCGTTTTTGAACCGTATTTGTATTATTAGATGCATTATTAAAAGACATTGAAAAAATTTATTTTGTAATTTAAATTCGGTTATAACACCATCTAATATATAAAATAAATTTTCGCCAGTGTGCGGATATTTAAACAACTCAAACGCGATTGTACGCTTCATGATTTGCCACGTTTGAGAATCAACCAAATGAGCGGTAACGCAAAGATACGAATCGGATAAACCATGTGGAGCCGACCAAACATCGGTGGTTAAGTTTACACTAGTTTCCAATTTTTCAAAACCCAAAATTTGTTCTTATTTTGCTTTTTTCCACATTTTTATACAATCTCATTTAAGAGTAGTGCGACTTAATTGATGATAACGTGGTTGAAGTGTCTTGAATCATCGTTGTCAAGCGTGGATAGTCAAAGTGGTTGAACGGCAACACTTCTTGGATCACTAACCTCGCCATTCTATCTCGAATCATACTTGGATCAAAATTCCAAATTCCTCCATCTCTTGTCATCGAGACTTGACCTTCACTCGTAATTCTCTTCAATGTCGGGCAAGATTTTTCAATATGAGTTTTCAAACTAGTGTTTCCCCACATTTTGCACCGGGCACATTCCTTCCCGTTTGACAACACACATAGATCGTAATTGTACCAAATTGTCGGGTTCCTCGTTGTTGGTATGATTTGCAAAACGCTAACTTCGTTTGAGGAAGCACCAACACTAGCACTTGGCCATTGTTTTTTAGAGTTTAGAGAGCGGTTTTAGAGATTAGAGAGTGTAGAGAGAGGTGTGATTAAACCAGAACACTCCCACCTACTTATAGTGTTTTATGGGTGCAAATTGGTCCAAAAAAACGGGTTGAAATCGTTCCAACGGCTATATAGCCGTTATGTAATAGCTAGAAGTTGTTTCAGCGACTAAACTGGTTTGAACCAGTTTGCATGAATCGGGTATGAACCAGTTTTCCACAGTCTCCTCCAAACCAGTTATGAACTGGCGGGTTGAATCGGGTATGAACCGGTTTGCCTTAAACCGGTTTTGTTTGAACCGGTTTCCGGGTTGAAATCTCAAACCGATTTTTTTAGCACCTCTAGTAGCAAACTATGTAGTTTGGAAGTAACTTGGTGATCAATAGTAACAAAGGTTATTACTGATGGTTGGTATCAACTGAGCGACCGATAGTAATATCAAAGTTACTACCAATGGTCGAATGATTAGTATAACAATGTTACTATTTTTTTAACGACGGAAATTATAATAAAAGATGAACCGACTAGCAAGAAGCTAGCTGGACAAAAACCAAATCAATTTACATAAAGTTTAGAGGGTTTTTAACTATTGATGGTTAGTAATAACTTAGTTATAAGTTACTACTAATAGTGTTGTCTACTACAGTTTCTACTGACGTAAGTGTTAACTTCCAGGAGTTACAACCGTCAACCACCATACCTTTTCATGAATAGTTATTGTGACTGTTCGACCCCTATATGAATGATTAATCAGGTTAATACATCATTGTCCATACAATTTTCACAGAAAATCACATCTCGTTCTTTAGAATTCACTTTCTGTCTTATCCGATTAAGGATTTCGTATACATGTAACATACTTTAATCTGAAAGTGATCTTACACGATTTATAAAGCTACCCGGTTCATACAAAATCAAGAAAATTCCTACACTTTTTTTATTATCATACCTTAAACTTGATTTATATATGCATTAACAAAAATTGGGCAAAAATTTTACTATTCAATATCTAAGGTTTTTCAACAAGAGGGATAATGATGGAAGCTAGGAGTAGAAAATGAGCATCGGTGGAAAGAAAAGAAACAAAAGGTGAAAGAAAGTGAAAAGAAGGGATGGCAGCGGAGGAGCGAGCACGTATCATAGAAAATTAGAAAGGATAGCAGGCGGAGGAGCTTACACGATTGAAGGGTAGTCTTGTAATTTTATTCATGTGTGTCAATATTCATACGTGTTCCTCAATAATAGAGTATAACGGTGGGGCTTGATGTTAGTGTTAACTAGAAATTGTTATCTGCGTGTTGCGGCGGCTTGGTTCTAAACATCGAAACGTAGAAAAATAACACGTCGCAATGGTATATTTGGAAATCACGAAAATGTCATGTCGTAAAAATGATTATTAAGAAAACACGAAAACGAACTTAAAAAAACATTTAACGAAAAATAAAACCATGTAAAACTCTAGCGGGATTTCAAGCCGCGCGTTGCTGCGGGAAGTACTCTATGATAAAAAATGCTTAAACACATGTTTAAGAAACTTAAGGCATAAAATATAAAAAAGAATGTTCGAAAAAACATAAGGTACATAAAAGTAAAAATAAAGTAAATCCAACGCGATATTAGGTAAACGTAAAACAGTAAAAAAAAATATTAACTTAAATGGAAAAAAAAAGGAGGAAAAATACTACACAGGGACTCGAACCCAAGTTGGAGATAAGGAAGCAAACCTTAAGACATTCACCTTTTGTGTATAAATTCCACTAAAGTTATATATAACAACAAATTCCAGTTTTAAAAAAAAAAAAATTTAGCCAGGCGGTCCCACTAGTACTGTAGCTAACACTTTCGATTCTAAGTGGGTGTTTGGGATTACTTATTAACCCCAAAAGTTTTTTTCATCAAAAATACTTATTAACTTATTACTTTTTGAAAATGAGTTTTTTTTAAAAAAAGTGTTTTGATTAACTTATGTGGTGGAGAAAGTCAATAATTCAATAAGTTTTTTTTAAAAAGTGTTTGACTGACTTATTAATGAAAAATTACCCCCTAAAAGTAATAAGGAGAAATGAAAAGTTAAAAATTGTAACTTCTCAAAAACAACTTATTATACCTTTTCTAAAAGTTATTTTAAAAAGTTTTTTTATCATATACAAACACACTTATAACTTATTGACTTATTATAAAAAGTAATAAATCAATAATTAGGTTTAATAAGTAATCCCAAACACCAATAGGTTAGTAATGTCAAACCATGTTAGCTCATTAATATTTTGTGGTGGAATAATGATCGAAGCAGGTATCATAACAGTTACTACCAATTCTTGAATTTTCTCTTTTCTAAACTAAACTTTTGTAAATTTTGTCTCGATCTTATTTATACTTTATATATTTTCTAGTTCTAATATTAATTCTGGATGTCTAACGTGTTAGGAAAAATAGTGAAATAATGGTTTTTTAAAAACTCTGGACATAAATAATAGATAAAACTTGAAGTGGTTTATAAGTAGTAACTGTAAAATGGTAAATGCCAACCTGATTGAAGTCGCTAATCTGATTGAGGTGGTTGGGGAATAAGGCGGCAAAGAGGTAGGAGGTGGAGTCGGGATTTCTGTTAGCGGCAGTGGAGGAAATCACGTACAAGTCAGAATTCCTACAAGTTAGGAGGTTGCTATAATTTAGGAATTATTTTTATTATTTTGTTTCCTGTTCGTATTAGGATTAATAGGCAGAATATATTTCCTTTAAATAGTCGTAGGTTTCTTATTTGTAATTCAATTCAGAAAAATTGAATAAACGTATTTTTAATTCAGTAGCAATTACCTGGTTCTAGTTCTCCCAGTTTAACAAACTGGTATAAGAGCCTTGAAGAACAAGTTTCCCATTGACGCAGAGAAGGAGTCCGACCCAGATCAAGAAACAAAGGCAACCAGTGCTGAGCGATCTTGTCGATCACAGGAAGCCTTGTGTTACCGCTTTTTTTTTAAGAACAAGCGAAGCAAAATCCCGTCAAGAATGGCAGAGTTCCAAACATCAGGTGGGATCAAGAAGTTGAACAACAATAACTTCAACACCTGGTCGACATGTATCATGTCGTATCTTCAGGGTCAAGATCCATGGGAGGTCGTGAATGGTGCAGAAACCCAAGAGCCAAGAATAGACACAAATGGGGCCATTCACAAGTGGAAGGTAAAGGTGGGAAATGCCATGTACATCCTGAAAACAACCGTAGAGGACGAGCTGTTGGAGTACTTTCGAGAAGTCGAGACTCCCAAAGAAGTGTGGGATATTCTTACTAAACTTTTCTCTAAGAAGAATGACATAAGGTGTAACATCCCAAAAATAAAACGACAGTTATAATAACGGAATAAACGAACGAGGCATGACGGGTCAGGTCGGATGGGTCAACGAATGTTTTGAATGCAAACAGGTTCGGGATCTTGACATGATCAGACCCGGATGCGAAAGTTAGGGTTTTTCGCGAAGAACAGGTCGTGCGCACTTGCTAAGTGCGCACGGAGCAGGTCCTATGCACTTGCTAAGTGCGCAAGAGGAGAGACCTGCGCACTTGATAAGTGCGCAGGCAGCAGGGTCTGCGCACTTGCCAAGTGCGCAGACATCAGAACTGGTTAAGTGAAGTCAGTATGTTAGAATGGTTAAACCGTTAGAGTCGGGATTGGTCTGATGTGTATTTAACTAATCAATTCAGATCGGAAGTGACGTTGTTGGACCTTCGTTTAGGACAACCCATATTAGCGTATCAGGTGAGTTCTAGAGCCCTCTTTTAAATGTTTTGTTAAATGTTTTGGGCTGGTGTGCATACTTACGAAATGATGTTTTAACGAAATGATGTTTTAACGAAATGATGTTTTAACGAAACGATGTTTACGAAAGGAAAGGTTATGAAGTGTTTTTGCCAAAAAGGTTTACGAATGTTTATGAACGGTCTAAGTGAGGAAATGTTTAATGAAAAGGGAAAGAGGTAAAGGTTTAAATAAGTCATTACAAATCTAATTTGTCGAATGAAGTCTGGGAATGTGATTCCCAGCCTTGTGGTAGATTATGGACAGCGAGCCATAGTTACCATAAGAACAACAGGGCAATGTCTTGGTGGCCTTTCGATGGTTTGATGTTGTACAACTGGTAAGGGAGTAACGACGGTTACTCGGGTGATGACGATCATCCTAAGTGAATAAGGTAAGGGAAATCAATGACGGCGATACGTAACGGTTGATTCCCAAAGGAAAGATGCGTGTTGGGCAATGACGGCGATATGTAACGGTTGACCCCACGTAGTGAATGGTTGGGCAATGACGGCGATACGTAACGGTTGACCCCACGTAGTGAATGGTTGGGCAATGACGGCGATACGTAACGGTTGACCCCACGTAGTGTATGGTTGTGGCAATGACGGCGATACGTAGCGGTTGCCCACAACACCAAAGGTTCCTTCGGGGACACTGTGACGCGTAAAGTAAGATACATAATTAGATAACGATAATGTATGACTTAAATGAATGTTAAAAGTTTTAACGAATGATCCGTTCAACGGTGTTTATGATAATGATGTTGATGATGATATGGGTACGAAACCTTTTTAAAGATGTTAGATTATTACATGCTTTTATGAAAGGTTTTACTAAACGAATGAATGATATGTTTTTGGCAAATGTTGATGTTAAAGATTTTATGAAATGCTAGAACTCACCAGCGTAGCTGACTTTTTAGTGTGCACATTGAGGTTAAGACAGGTTATGAGGAGGTACGGTGATGCTTGGCTAGCGAGAGGAGTTACCCGGCTGACTATGAAGACTGGCATCCCGTTATGTTTTAGTTATGATGTATTTATGTTTTAAACAACGTTTACGCTTTCGCATGTATGAACAATGATGACGTTATGTTCAAATGAAATTTCTGCTGCGTTATTTGATAATCAAGTTTAAGAACTGTTTGTGAATGAGTAAATCCAACAAGTGGGGCCTCCCGGGTTTGGGGCCTTACAAGTTGGTATCAGAGCAATAGTTTGAGAGATTCGGACACTCCTAGTGTCTGAACTTAAACTGTGAATGGGACCGAAAGCGGATGCCAGTACGGGTAACTCGAGCCACAGAATCAGGTATGAAAAGTAGAGTATGTGTATGTAGTATGCCTTAGGAAGGGTTAGGAAAGGACTTGTGTTCTGATGGAATCACAAAGGTGGTCAAATAGAAATCGAAAGGTAGTGTAATGGTTAATTGCAGATGGCCAGTGTATATTAACATCTTACAGTACTTATTGAATTTTATTTGTTAACTAGCGTGATAACATTGGACTTCTTGTCTTATAGAACGAAATGGCGAGGAGAGGGAACGGAAGGCGTGGTGGCCGTGCCGGTGGTCGTACCGGCGGTCGAAATGGTGGGCGTGGCAGGATTCCTGCGCGCCAAGAGCACAGTGAAGAAGGAAGTGTTCACACTGAACCGGAGGTTAGTGTGCATGGAACTGAGCAGACACAAGTTGCAGAACAACCTTTCACTTTTGAACCAAAAGTGAGAGCAGCCATAGCTCGAGAGTTCTCCGAGTTGATGAAGAATTCTCTGCCAAGTCTGTTGGCTGAAGCATTAAAGAAAGTTAGTGGGGAAGGCGGATCTAGTGCGGCAACTGGTGCCCAGAACAACGAGACCGACAACGCACCGCCTGCTCGCGGGTGCGACTATAAGTCATTTAAGGCATGTGACCCGCCGGTCCTGACTGGGAAGAAGGACGCGGTGGCTACTTTTGATTGGGTGATACGTATGGAAGCCGCCATCCGTCTGAGCGAGTGTCGAGCAAATCAAGTAGTGAAGTTTTCTGCTAACTCCTTGAGGGAGGAAGCATCCCACTGGTGGGAAGGTGTACGTCAGGCTAAGGGGGATGAGGTTGTTGACTCGATGATATGGAATGACTTGAAAACTCTGGTAATCAAGAACTTCTGTCCAAGGAACGAGATTGAGAAGGTAGAGAAGGAATTTCTAGGTTTGAAGGCCGGGAGCATGACGCACCGGCAGTACACAACCCGATTCAATGAACTGGCACGTCTGGTGCCACATCTTGTTACGACGGAGGAAAGAAAAATTTCCTGCTACATTCAAGGGTTGCCGGACCAGGTCCGCACCTATGTTAAGGCAAACGCCCCTACTACCTATGATTCGATAGTAGAACTGAGCGGCGTGGTATTTGATGATCTGGCGCTGAATGTCGTCGCCATTGAGGAACCGAGGAAGAGACCAAGCTTCTCAAACAAGCGAACTGGTGGAAAGATGTTTGGGACTAGTGATAAGAGGGCTCGGGTAGATGAGCTGACTGTTTGTAAGAAGTGTGGAAGGGAGCATACTGGTGAATGTAGACTGGGATCTAACTTGTGCTTCAAGTGTGGCAAGACCGGGCACTACTCCCGTGAGTGTCCACAACACTTCAAGTGCTATAATTGTGGGGATGCCGGTCATTTGAGTAGGGAATGCCCGAAACCGAAAATGGGTGAAGCCGGGAAAGGGAAAGGCCCGGAAAGGAAAGAAGAGAGGCCCCGAGCAAAGACTCATGCATACGCACTAACGCAAGACCAAGCCAGGGCAGACCCCGACATGGCGTCAGGTACGTTCATCCTTGACAACACTTTTGTTTTTGTGTTATTTGATTCGGGTGCCAGTATGAGTTTTATATCTGCGACTTTCTGTAAACGAGTGAAGTACATTGTCAGTAAACTAGAAAGGGCTTTTAGCGTAGAAACCGCTGAGGGTAGAACTGCGAGAGTGACCGATGTAGTTGACAACTCCATGATAAAAATAGAAGGTCATACGTTCCCTGTCAGATTGTTTGTTATGGTTTTGGGTGGGTTTGATGTCGTGTTAGGTATGGATTGGCTAACTGCCAATGAAGCACAAATTATATGCAAACGAAAGATAATCCGACTCAAGGCTCCTGACGGTAGCAAAGTCGAGGTTCTTGGAGATCATGACGCCCCGATGCCAAACATCATCTCGATGATTAAGGCAACAGATTACTTGAGGCGCGGATGCGAGGCTTATCTGGTGTACGTAATTGACGAGTGTAAGGAAGTGAAGGGGCTAAATGATGTACCCGTGGTACGCGAGTACCCGGAGGTGTTTCCAGAGGATTTGCCTGGGATACCACCCGACAGAGAGATCGAATTTCGAATCGACTTAGTACCAGATGCCCAGCCCGTGGCTAAGGCTCCATATCGACTAGCACCAGTGGAGATGAAAGAATTAATGGCACAACTAGACGAGTTACTTGAGAAAGGATTTATCCAACCGAGCATCTCGCCGTGGGGTGCTCCGGTGTTGTTTGTGAAGAAGAAAGACGGTTCGATGAGAATGTGTATTGATTATCGCGAGTTGAACAAACGTACGGTGAAGAACAAGTACCCTTTACCAAGGATCGACGACCTATTCGATCAATTACAGGGCGCAAGTTGGTTCTCGAAAATCGACCTTCGATCCGGGTACCATCAGTTGAAGGTGAGGGAAGAAGACATACCGAAAACCGCATTTCGCACGCGTTATGGACATTTTGAGTTCCGCGTGATGTCTTTTGGATTGACGAACGCCCCCGCAGCGTTCATGGATTTGATGAACAGGGTTTGTCGACCGATGCTGGACCGATCGGTAATCGTGTTCATCGATGATATCCTCATCTACTCCAAGAATGAGGGTGATCACGCGTGTCACTTGAAGGAAGTATTGGAAGCTTTGAAGAAGGAAAAGTTGTATGATAAGTTCTCCAAATGCGCGTTCTGGCTTAGGGAAGTCCAATTCCTAGGTCACGTCATTAACCCGAACGACATTATGGTTGACCCAGCAAAGATAGTGACGGTAAAGGAATGGAATATTCCTAAGACGCCAACTGAAATCCGCAGTTTCTTGGGATTGGCAGGCTACTATCGGAGATTCATCCAGGATTTCTCGAAAATAGCTTCGTCGTTGACAAAGTTGACTCGGAAAGAGGTTAAGTACGAATGGGGTTCGACCCAGGATGAGGCGTTTAAGAAATTGAAGGAAAAGCTAACTCAAGCTCCAGTCTTAGCCCTTCCTGAGGGCAATGAAGACCTAGTGGTATACTCTGATGCTTCAGGTCAAGGATTGGGATGCATGTTGATGCAACGCGGAAGAGTGATCGCGTATGCGTCGCGGCAGTTGAAGATTCACGAAGCTAATTATCCGACTCACGATTTGGAACTTGCTGCTGTCGTATTTGCATTGAAAATCTGGAGGCACTACCTTTACGGGGTGAAGTTCACTATTTACTCCGACCACAAAAGTTTGAAGTACTTCTTCGAACAGAAGGAACTTAATATGAGGCAGAGGCGATGGTTGGAACTATTGAAAGACTATGACTGTGACATAATATACCATCCTGGAAAGGCAAAAGTGGTGGCTGACGCTCTAAGCCGAAAGGATGTGCCTACTCCTATTAGAGTGACAGCTTGCCAGTTGGTGGTGACATCGGATGTGATGAGGGAAATCGTAAAGGCTCAAGATGAGGCACTTAAAGAAGAAAACATAAAGAAGGAAAGAATGGTTGGCCAACGGGACAAGTTGGAATATAACACCCTTGGTGTTAGGACACGTTTTGGACGGGTATGGATACCTATGGGTGGCGAGCTTAGAACCAAAATCTTGGACGAGGCTCATAAGTCTCGTTACTCTATCCATCCCGGAACCAATAAAATGTACCAAGATCCGAGGAAGGAATACTGGTGGCCTGGAATGAAACGTGATGTGACGAAGTATGTAAGCAAGTGCTTGACTTGCTCGCAGGTAAAGGCCGAGCACCAGAAACCGTATGGAAAGATTCAACCACTTGATATACCGGAATGGAAGTGGGAACACATTACCATGGACTTCATAACTAAGCTACCTCGCACAGCTAAAGGTCATGACACCATTTGGGTAATTGTGGACCGTTTAACGAAGAGTGCTCATTTCCTACCTATTCGCGAGACGTTCTCGTCGGAAAGGTTAGCAGAAGTGTTTATTAACGAAGTAGTAACACGGCATGGGATGCCTTTGACGATCGTATCTGACCGGGACACATGATTCACATCGAGGTTCTGGAAGAGATTTCACGAGGCGATGGGCACGAGGCTTAATATCAGCACGGCATACCACCCATAAACGGATGGTCAGTCCGAAAGGACCATTCAGACATTGGAGGATATGCTTCGTGCTTGTATTATCGATTTTGGCGGCAGTTGGGACAGTCATCTGCCGTTAGCCGAATTTTCATACAACAATAGTTATCACACGACTATAGGCATGCCGCCATACGAAATGTTGTATGGGAGGAGATGCAGGACCCCGATTTGTTGGGGTGGGATTGGACAAAAGGAATTAGGGAGTCTGGAAGTAGTAAGGGAAACGTCAGAAAGGTTTGAGCAAATCAAAGCACGAATGAAGGCCGCACAAGATCGTCAGAAATCCTATGCGGATAAACGACGAAGGCCTATTGAGTTTGATGTTGGGGACAGAGTAATGTTGAAAGTGTCACCCTGGAAGGGAATAATACGATTCAGGAAGAGAGGAAAGTTAAGTCCGAGGTTCGTCGGACCATTCAGGATAATGGCACTGGTTGGTGAGGTCGCTTATCGGTTAGAGTTGCCTGATGAGTTAAGTGGGATTCATCCTACCTTCCATGTATCACACTTGCGAAAGTGTTTGGCGGATGAATCAACTCATGTACCACTTATGGACATAGAGGTCGACAACAGCCTTAATTACATCGAAGAACCCGTGGCCATCTTAGACCGAAAGGAGAAACATTTACGTAATAGAGTTATCCAATTGGTTAAAGTCCAATGGAAACACCGAAAGGGATCGGAAGCCACTTGGGAAATGGAGAAGGAAATGAGGGAGTCGTACCCTCATCTATTTGACTTATGATAAGGTTTCAGGGATGAAACCTATTGTAAGGGGGGTAGACTTGTAACATCCCAAAAATAAAACGACAGTTATAATAACGGAATAAACGAACGAGGCATGACGGGTCGGGTCGGATGGGTCAGCGGGCTATAAATAGCCTATGCCACCCCTTTTCTCTCATTTGCAACTTTTAGAGAGAGAAACCATAGAGAGAGAAAGTTGGCGGATCGACCCGAGACTTCAGCAAAGTGTTACTCCATAACTCGTGAGAAGAACCTCCGGATCAGAAACTCGATTCAGGTAACAATCCGACCTAAATCTGAGTTTTAGTTCGTTTTTGGGTTTTTCGGGTTTTGGGTGAAAAGGTAAGGTTTGAACGGATGAAACTGAAAGATAATCATGGATTTGAGTTCCTTAATGGAAAACGAATGTTTTGAATGCAAACAGGTTCGGGATCTTGACATGATCAGACTCGGATGCGAAAGTTAGGGTTTTTCGCGAAGAACAGGTCGTGCGCACTTGCTAAGTGCGCACGGAGCAGGTCCTACGCACTTGCTAAGTGCGCAAGAGGAGAGATCTGCGCACTTGATAAGTGCGCAGGCAGCAGGGTCTGCGCACTTGCTAAGTGCGCAGGCAGCAGGGTCTGCGCACTTGCCAAGTGCGCAGACATCAGAACTGGTTAAGTGAAGTCAGTATGTTAGAATGGTTAAACCGTTAGAGTCGGGATTGGTCTGATGTGTATTTAACTAATCAATTCAGATCGGAAGTGACGTTGTTGGACCTTCGTTTAGGACAACCCATATTAGCGTATCAGGTGAGTTCTAGAGCCCTCTTTTAAATGTTTTGTTAAATGTTTTGGGCTGGTGTGCATACTTACGAAATGATGTTTTAACGAAATGATGTTTTAACGAAATGATGTTTTAACGAAACGATGTTTACGAAAGGAAAGGTTATGAAGTGTTTTTGCCAAAAAGGTTTACGAATGTTTATGAACGGTCTAAATGAGGAAATGTTTAATGAAAAGGGAAAGAGGAAAAGGTTTAAATAAGTCATTACAAATCTAATCTGTCGAATGAAGTCTGGGAATGTGATTCCCAGCCTTGTGGTTGATTATGGACAGCGAGCCATAGTTACCATAAGAACAACAGGGCAATGTCTTGGTGGCCTGTCGATGGTTTGATGTTGTACAACTGGTAAGGGAGTAACGATGGTTACTCGGGTGATGACGATCATCCTAAGTGAATAAGGTAAGGGAAATCAATGACGGCGATACGTAACGGTTGATTCCCAAAGGAAAGATGCGTGTTGGGCAATGACGGCGATACGTAACGGTTGACCCCACGTAGTGAATGGTTGGGCAATGACGGCGATACGTAACGGTTGACCCCACGTAGTGAATGGTTGGGCAATGACGGCGATACGTAACGGTTGACCCCACGTAGTGTATGGTTGTGGCAATGACGGCGATACGTAGCGGTTGCCCACAACACCAAAGGTTCCTTCGGGGACACTGTGACGCGTAAAGTAAGATACAGAATTAGATAACGATAATGTATGACTTAAATGAATGTTAAAAGTTTTAACGAACGATCCGTTCAATGGTGTTTATGATAATGATGTTGATGATGATATGGGTACGAAACCTTTTTAAAGATGTTAGATTATTACATGCTTTTGTGAAAGGTTTTACTAAACGAATGAATGATATGTTTTTGGCAAATGTTGATGAAAGATTTTATGAAATGCTAGAACTCACCAGCGTAGCTGACTTTTTAGTGTGCACATTCAGGTTAAGGCAGGTTATGAGGAGGTACGGTGATGCTTGGCTAGCGAGAGGAGTTACCCGGCTGACTATGAAGACCGGTATCCCGTTATGTTTTAGTTATGATGTATTTATGTTTTAAACAACGTTTACGCTTCCGCATGTATGAACAATGATGACGTTATGTTTAAATGAAATTTCCGCTGCGTTATTTGATAATCAAGTTTAAGAACTGTTTGTGAATGAGTAAATCCAACAAGTGGGGCTTCCCGGGTTTAGGGGGAGAATTGATGTCGACATCCCAAAAAGACTTGTCGATTAGTCAGTACTTCCAAAAGATCAAAACCGTGTGTCGAGAGATAGGAGAACTGGATTGGGAGAATTCGTGCAACAAGTTATAAGTTGCAAAATACGTTGCTTTTTTGTACATTTTGTCCGCACGTTCATGATGTGTTTGAGAGTTTGATTTTTTTTAAACGGAAACATCTAGATATTCTAGGATAATTGGGTTTCCCCGGGGCAACACCTAGAACATCCAGGGCAGCCCACCCCAGGAGGAACCTCACAACTGGGTAAACCCGACCTGACCACAGACCCATTTTTTGCTGTGGCCAGGATTCGAATCCAAGACCTCCACTATAACAAGTCATGGGGCTACCATTGCACCAAATGGCCAACGGTGTTTGAGAGTTTGATGATGTGGGAGCAAATGTGCATTGACGATGTAACGTTTTAGAATCTGTAATTTATTTTTTATTTTACTTGAATCTTTTTTATTATATTTATCTGGTGTATTTCTGATTTAAGTCGTGAACAAATCACAAGGAAAGTTTTTTTTTCTTCTAAAATGCTTTAACATGTTTCATCTGTAAGTTGTTGTTCGTCAATGTTTTCACGTATTTTTAATTACTTCATTTACCTATTCACATAACCTTAATTTGCAATGTCGGTCGGTGGCGAATCAAAAGCCACCGACACAATTCTCAATTCAGCCCGTTTGACAAAATATGCAACTCAACCCCTCAAATTTTTGAAGTTTCAGATTTACCCCTAAATAAAATTTTTAACTTTATCCCTCAAATTTCTCATGTTTCAAGTTTTCTCCTGTAATATATTTATAATATACGTTTCGAACTTATTACTTTTTTACTTATTTGATTTTTTACTATAACTTTCGTTTGTTAACTTTTTCTTAAAAAAATAAATAATTTGCGGCTGCGTTTAATTTAAATTATTTTTTCTTGATGTCCCGGTATAAATTCTGTTAAAAACGAGTTGTATAGGGTATTTTTTTGGGTATCGTAGGTTATATCGACAGACCGTAATGTGCTGCTACTGTGAAAAATAAAACCGACACCGATCGAAGAACATCGGTATCGTTATATAACGGTTTTCTATCTATGTTTCGATCTCTAGAACCGAGTCGCCACAACTTCATACATTTCTTTTATGTACCTAACTACGTTAATGTTATCGCCACAAAATGCGTAACGAGGTTCGCAAACGCGTCGCATTACGTGGAAACGAAGTGCGCCAACAGACCAATGACGCGGGCTTAATTTCTAGTTTCATCAACATCTACAAGTTTACAATGAAAATAAATAAACAATAATAGTAAACTATTTCAATAACATCTTTAAAAGTAATTAAATAATCTTATTTTTTTGCTGTAATCTGATTTAAAATAAAATTAAATGATTGAAATAAAAAAATTAACATGTTTATCTTAGTTGCTCCCCAACAGCCAACCAACTACTTGAAACAGATTTATAATTTATAAACAAGATTTTGTATCACAGAAGTCTCTTAAACTAGTATATCTAGAAACTTCATGAGGTTTCTTGATTATATCATACCTTAAACTTGGTTTGTTCATTGATGTTAACGTTGAAGTCAAACCATGTTTGCTCATTAATTATCTGGTTTGTGGTGTGGTTTTGATCGAAGTAGCTATCAAAACAGTGGCTACAAATTCTTGAATTTTCTCTTTTCTTAAACTAAATTTGTATAAATTTTGTCTCCATCTTATTTCAACTTTATAGATTTTCTAATTCTAATATTAATTCTCAATGTCTAATCATCTCATGATATGGTATGACTTAAGCTTCCGATAATAAGTTGTTCAAGAATAGTGTCGTTGAGTTTCTCGACCCTTTGTCTTAGGATTAGTCAGTTCTATTTTCTCGATGGGGGCAGGGAAGGGATATAACTCAATGTTAGAGTGTCACCTTGACGTAGTGGAAGTCATCAGTTTGAGCCTGATTATCCCTAAACCCAATGTGAGTTTTTCATTTTAATTTTGCTACCCCGCAGTGATTGAATGAGAATGGATAAGAGGCTTGTGGTATCTTATTGCACAAAAATGGTGATATTGTTCCTCCGGTGATCAAGAATTTCAATTTTTTGGCAAGTCTTGAGTCTTGAGCTGGGGCTCGTTTATTAAACAGACTTATATTTAAGCTCGAGCTCGTTTAAGCTCGTCTCGATTCGAGTTTTTAACGAGTTGATCTCAAGTAGTTCGCGAGCCGGCTTGGCTCGTTTACACCTCTAATATAATATTTAATACTTGTGGAATATAATGAATAACACTAAAATGTGTATATATTGTATTTGCAAAATCTTTATACTAATAAATCAAAATTCTACGAGAACACATGTTACATTCTAGTGCATCTTTAACATTTTATTTCGCTTCTCTCTCATATTATATAATGATATTAAAATAATATATTTTTAAATATTTAATATAAATTTAATTATGAATACTTATTATTTAATTATGGATAATTATTATATCATTAATCAAATGAATTTAATATGAATTAACATTTATTAATTACATAAAAAAAGTAAATACACAGCTGAAAAAAAATATTTTAAAAATTAACTTAAAAGAACTTATAAAAGTCATGTCAAAGTACATTTAAAAAAACATATTTTGACGAGTGTATTAGTTAACAAATTACATTATATTTTATTCAACGTATGTAATATAGGGTTTTTAAAGACATAAATTTTTTATTCTTAATATATAACTTTACATTTATTCAACTCGTGTAATACACGAGTTCTAACCTTGTTCATATGAATAAATGAATTTATAAAAACTACTTGTTTGATTTGTGTTTTATATATATCCATGAGATTTTGGATACATTTTTAAATAGAAAAATTAGAAATACAATAGAATAAAAAGGGAAATTTTAAAATTCTATAAAATTACAGCGACGAAAAATCCATTGCAACTAGTTTTATACCCGTCTGGTGGCCGGGTACTACTTTAATACATAATTTCATATTTACCTTTCATTGCATTCTAAACAAAAAAGAGTACTTGTATGAAATCAAAGTACAACTCAATTAACCCATGATAGACAAAAATGTCCGACTACACCAAATAGACCCGTTGATAGTTAAACATGTCAACCTCGCGAACCGTAAACAAATCAAAAGTTTACTTCAAATTAATAAACTAGACATAATCATATCATATCAAACTTAACAAACATGTTCACCAAAATAAACTTACAAAATGAGTGGATGTTAATAAACGTAACAAAGCCAGTAACTTTATCAATTTAAAAAACATGAAAGTGGACTACTTAAATCGCTTCGGCTTCTGGGAATGCCTCCTCGGCCTCAACTGTTGACCTGATTCATCTTGTGGACCTGACTCCTAGCATCTAGCTGATGGGGTAAACGACAAGCCAATTGCAACACACCATTCCTACCTCAAGATAGAGAGAATAGTTCGTTTCTAGTAATATTAGAGTATTAGTAGTGAGTAGAGGGGCTCTTCCTCCTTGTTCCACAATAGGGGAGCCTACGAAACTCAACGTTATGCTAGTTAGTATGGTCATTCGTGGCTAAGCTTCTTGTATTACTAGGGTGAAGATGATGTTTGGTGCATGTTAATGTTTGACGTATTAATCTAGTGGTATGTTTATGTCTTTAATTATTCGCTCATAAAACCACCTTTTGATGGGCTTTTATTATTGTCTAAATCCGTCTTTAAATTTGTGAGTGTCTTGATTTTAAAGTGTAATATCGTAAAACCTTTTTAATCAAACTTTCTTTGAAACTCGTACGTCTTTATATGAGCAGAGATTGATAAGCCAAGACTTGGTCTACACTTCTAAGGTCGTATGTCTTTATACGAACTTATTATGCGACCAAGAATTGGTGAACTCATGTTGGGAACGATACGTCTTTATACTTGGTCCCGTTGTTACACCGTCTCCCGGTGAACAAAATATAATCACCTATTTAACTCTAATATAAAGCATTTTAAGTTTGATGTCTCAAACCAACCCGGAGATGACCATTCGAAAGGTTGAGGGTAAATGTTGTCCCTAGCTGGAGGCACTACCATTTTAATTTAAAGATTATAATTCGTGAATCAAATGTCGTGAGTACAAAGCTCTAGCGGTGACCCGGGTCACAACTTTGTAGTAGTCACACCACTGAATTAGTCAACTTAACATTATCACGTACCAAGCTGATTCGAATCCCGAAGCAATACTCTCCGTGACCTGATCATCTCTGAGATATTTACTTTTCTGCTATTTACTATTCTGTTAAATACATTTCTGTTACACACATCACGCACGTTCTTACTTTTATATTATTTACTTTATTGTCATTTACTTTTCTGTCATTTACTATTCTACTTCACAAGCACACAAAACCCACTTATCAATTAATCCGGCTAAACGATAACAAACGTTGAGTATTGGAACTCGACCGTGTCCACTAGTTTGATACTTGGTTCTTACCTAGACTATATTACGCTGCGATAGGTACACTTGACTATTGTGTGTGTTTTAAGTTAAAGTAATTATCATTTTATAAATTTAAAACCTGATCTCGTGAAACCATAATCTCTAAATATTATTGTATAATATTTAAGTACATCAAAATTCACACACACATCAAGTTTTTGGCGCCGTTGCCGGGGACACGGTGATTTCAAGAAAAAATCAAGTTAACGGATTAGCCTTTTTAACGTTAACAAGTACTTTTATGGTTTGTTTTGATTATTCCTTATAGCAACTTTCATGGATGACAACTACGAGGGATGTTATGGAGGATACCAAGATGACTATAAGTACCACTATTCGGAGGTTTGGTGTTAGATCTGTGGGGAACCCCACTACACTCAAGATTGTTATCACTATCAAGGGCATTCCACAGATTTCCACCAACCCTACTGGCAACCATATGAGGAAACCACACCGCCCCAAGAAATTCAACACTTAGCTCTAGATTCCGACTCATGGACCCTAGGAAATCTATTTCATCATTTAGAAGAAATTAAGGTTCAACTCCTAAAAAGCCCTCTAACTGAACAACAAGTGTTTCTTCATTTAGAAGAAATTAAGCTTCAAATCCTAAAGAGCTTTCCAACTGAACAACAAGATGATTCCTTCAAAGTCCAAGAATCGGAAGTCATAGTTCTAACATCTGAAGAAAGGTCAAGTGACTCTAAGGAGCAAGAACCTTCCATCTTCACAAGCATGGATCAATCGGAAGTGAGACCGGATGATTCGGAGGAAAAGGCTACTGCAACTTTACAATCACTTCGTGACTTTTCTGAGAGTGTGGAAGCTAAACAATTAAAGGAGTCAGAAGAATTGGTGGGAATCCTAAATATGGAAGCACAGGAAGGATGTATGGAACAGTCTGGAGTTCCTGTCACTTCAGAGACAACATCATATGAAGAACCAGACTGTGAGATCATCATCCAGGAAGTGATTATGCAAGAGGAAGTATTCACCAACAAACAAATGACAATGGTGGGACCCCTCCTTGCAACAGTGATAGCTAGCCTATGACAAAGCATATAAGTGAATCACATATGCCATAGGTTAAGGCACATCACTCTAAGGACAACTTCTCATGAAGGAAGCAACGCTCATCTACCCTGGTTGAACTTGAAAGTCTGCTGTCCGGTCAAGAAGCCTTGGCCAAATAGTTGTCCGAGACCTCCATCAAGGCTGAAAGTTCAGATCAGGCCTTGTATGCAGAAAGATCACGAGGAAAAGCAAAGTGTGGGAAGTTTGGCACCCAAAACCGAGACCAGAAGTCAAAGTGGAAGCTCAGATCAGCAGAAAAAGAAGATCGAGCCGAAGATAAGAAGTGTAAGTCCAAATCAGATCAGAAGCGCTTTCCATACAAGTGTTACACTTGTGGAAGGCGTGGTCATATGGCAAAAGATTGTCGTTCCAAAACCAACAACGAAGGCAACGTGGCTGAAGTCGAGGAAGGTTGGGAAGCCGAGGCAAATGTTGCTCAAGTCCAAGAAGTTTATGCTCTCACAACCTTAGTAGAGCCCTGCAATAACAACCTTGATGACTGGATCGTCGATTCTGGGTGCTCGAATCACATGACGGGGGAAAAGAGTAAGTTGTCTAATCCTAAAAAGTATGGAGGCAGTCGTATTGTTGTGCAGATGATTCAAAGCACCCTATATCAAGCATTGGTGATGTAGTGCTTCCAACAAGAAGCAACTGTAAGGCCCCTTTCCCGAAAGGCCTCACTTGTTGGATTTACTCATCAACACATAGAACTTAATCATAAGACATTCATTAACACAGCGGAAACGATTTAAAACTTCAACATGCGCAGCGGAAATACATAACATGTCTAAACATAACTTGTCAACATACAAACTGAAACTTGTCTGAATCAACTAAAACAATAACATAGACAGGATGCCAGACTCTGGTCTTCGGGTAACTCTTCTCGCCAAGCCAAGCATCCACTTCCATCTACTGCCACCTACACTTAACTGATGTGCATACTAAAAATCAGCAACGCTGAGTGAGTTCTAACGTTTACTTTAAATCAATTTTACAAAAGATTTACTAAAACACATATACTGCCAATAAGGCTAAACTTAACACACTTTACTTTTCAAACATATATACTGCCATTAAGGCTAAACTTAACACACTTTACTTTTCAAACATATATACTGCCATTAAGGCTAAACTTAACACACTTTACTTTTCAAACATATATACTGCCATTAAGGCTAAACTTAACACACTTTACTTTTCAAACAGTTTAAAACGTATAATAAACCGTCAATTCCTCTTTACTGTACTGCCCTCATGGCTTACATCCATGAACCGACAAGTACCTGGTCAATGCCCCCATGATCAACGACCATGAACCGACAATACCGCTTATCCGTCAATTCCTTGTCACTACTGTACCGCCCCCATGGATTCATCCATGAACCGACGAGTACCTGGTCAATGCCCCCATGGCTCACTATCCATGAACCGACAATACCCTGGTCAATGCCCCCATGGCTCACTATCCATGAACCGACAATACCGCTTAACAGGGAGGTTGCGTGGACCTCCCGAGCAACCGCCGTCACTCATCCCAATTGTACAACTGTTAACGAACCACAAAGGTTCTTACTAATGGGTGGAACCCATATCTGACTTCTTGTACAAGTAACATCTGTCCCAAGGACCTTTACAAACTGGTACTCATTCCCGAAGGAAAGCTGTTCACTTTACTTTTCATAAATCTTTCTGTAAATCTTGTTCATAACTTAACTTATATCATGCCTTTGTTTATGTATATAACAATATAGTAAACGCTTGCCAAATGATATATCTTTGCTTTTACTGAAACATAGCTTATCATAAAATACATCTTTCTTTCTGAAACATAGCTTATCATAAAATACATCTTACTTTCTGAAACATAGCTTATCATATATATCATGCCTTTGTTTATGTATATGAAAATATAGTAAACGCTTGCCAAATGATATATCTTACTTTACTGAAAACATACTAGCACATATATCATGCCTTTGTTTATGTATATAAAAATATAGTAAACGCTTGCAAAATGATATATCTTACTTTACTGAAACATACTTTTGCCTCTTTTAAACCTTTCACTAAAACATAGCTTTTCTCCTCAGTTTATAATATATAAAATATAATAAACACTTTACACTAAGTATGCACACCACCCCTAAAGAAGGCAAAAAGGGGATTAGAACTCACCTGGTATCTTAGCGGGGATGTCCTACTGGAATCTCACACAATCTGAACAATCATAACAATTCGTCACATATCAGACTCATCGAAACTACCTAGTTTCGATACCGGTAGACCTATCGAAACTCCCTAGTTTCGATACATGCAACCCTATCGAAACTTCCTAGTTTCGGTACATGCTGACCACTCGAAACTACCTAGTTTCGATACACGTTGACCTATCGAAACTACCTAGTTTTGATACACGTCCCTGACTCGAAACTACTTAGTTTCGATGCTTGCCCCTGACTCGAAACTACTTAGTTTCGATACCCTTCAGCTCAGTCATCTTCCCCACAAAACCCTAACTTTGCATGCAGATCCGACCTCGTCAAGATCCAAACTTTTTACGTTGAAAACTTGTGTTTTCTAACCGAGAGTCTAGATCTATACTTTGTTTTCCATTTTTAAACGTAAAAATCTAACATTTACCCGATTTTATTTCAAAACCCAACTCATACCAAAAACTCAGATCTGGAACAAATGGTTACCTGAAATCGCTTCCCTTTCGGTGATAAACACTCACGAGACTCTTGCTGATGCTCCTTGAAGCTTACTCCGAAAACCGGGACTTTCTCTCTCTAGGCTCTCTCTCGCTTTCTCTCTCTAGAATTCCGAAAATGGTGTTGCAAATGAGGGTTGTGGCTGGTCTTGAGACTTATAAGGGTCCAAACCCTTGCCCTTTTCGGCCCATACACTCCGGCCCAAGCCCTCTACCCCTTTTTTTTTTTTATTAAGTTTTAATTTCTCGTGAATTCTTTCGCACTCTAAAACTCGGGATGTTACAAGTCTACCCTCCTTACAACAGGTTTCGTCCTCGAAACCTGCCATAAGCTATACTGATAGCTAATCACAGAATGGGTGGCATGAACCGTAGCTATGCAAGGCAGCTTGGTCATGAAGGCCATTGTGATTAACTACCACGGGGCCTATCCTGGGGCGATCTCAAATTCTAAGGCATCTAAACTAATGGGGCTAGCTAATCATTTGAGGAAATCAATAATATAAACCTGCTGTAACATATATAAAAGTTTGCAACGTACCTTACTGAGTCATCTGGTAGACCCTCGCCTGGGCTTTGTTCATGTAGGGTTCTTTCGCTGCACCTTTTCCTTTTCCGAATCCCCCAGCTTCCGGTTCCTTGGGCTTTCTACATTCCCGGCTGAAATGTCCCTGCTCTCCACAGTTGTGGCATCTAGGCTTTTCTGGACAGTCGCGTGACTGGTGTCCGAACTTGCCACACCTAAAGCATCCTACCTGTCCAGCTTTACATTCTCCTCCATGTTTCTTCCCGCACTTGCCACATAGGCCCTCAGCTTCTACCCTTGCTCTTCTCTCACCAGGACCTTGGAGATCCTCACCAGTTCGCTTGACTGCTTGCTTCTTGGGCAACTCAGGGATAACTTCAGTAGAAGCGATGTCATCATACACGACGCCGCTTAGAACAACCACCGACTCAAAGGTACTCGGTGTGTTGGCTTTGACAAAAGTACGGATCTTCGGAGGTAACCCTTGAACATAATAATGAATCCTCCTCTCTTCAGTTGTCACAAGATGAGGCACCAGACGTGCCAATTCATTATACTTAGAAGTGTATTGCCGGTGAGTCATAAGTCCAGCTTGCAGAGTCAAGAATTCCCTTTCCACCTTGTGGACCTCGTTCTTAGGACAAAACTTCTCAGTTACCAATGCCTTCAGATCATTCCATCTCATTAGCTCGACCGCTTGGTCGCCCTTAGCCTGTTTCACAGTTTCCCACCAGTGTGCTGCTCCCCTTTTAACGACTTTGCAGCGAACATAACTGTTTGTTCCGGTCGACATTCACTAAGGCGAATGGTCGACTCCATACCGTTAATCCAGTCTAAAGTATCAGCTGCTTCTTTCTCCCCAGTAAGTACAGGCGGATCACAACCTCGAAATGCTTTGTAATCACAGCCGCGAGCAGGCGGTGCAACGTTCTCTACCGAATTTGGTCCTCCCATAGCTGGAAACACCACAGGCCCTTCAGTGACTGGGGTTGTGTTAGGGTCCTCCTTGGCCTTCCTCAAGGCTTCGTCTAGTATGGCCGGTAAGGTTTCCTTCAACAGTCGGGTAAACTCACGGCCAATAGCTGCTTGCACGGCCGGCTCGAACTCGAATGTCTGATCATCTTCTGCCGCATGTTCAACATTGTGCTGACTGACCACCGTATCAGTATGGGTAGTGTGAACACTCCCTTCAATCACTTGGTTTGTGCTAGCTCCACCGTGGCGGCCTGTACGCCCACCACGTCTTCCTCCTCCACCCCCTCTAGTTCCTCCACGTCTAGCCATTTCTAACTGAAAGATAGAGAACAAAAGATTTAATTTCATCATGCTAGGGAATATGTAGAACACAATAAGTAAGGTAAGATGTTAATATACACTGGCCATCTGTAATTAACCATTACATCACATCTTGTTTTCTATTTATTCGCTTTCATGGTTCCACTAAAGCCTCTATTCTTATCTTGACACTCTAAAGGTAAACTTTACTTACTATACGCTTCTGATGCTTTGGCTTGAGTTACCCGTACTGGCATCCGCTAATTATCCCATTCTCAGTTTAAGTCTGGACATCGGGGATGTCCAAATCTCTCAAACTATGGCTCTGATACCAACTTGTAAGGCCCCTTTCCCGAAAGGCCTCACTTGTTGGATTTACTCATCAACCCATAGAACTTAATCATAAGACATTCATTAACACAGCGGAAACGATTTAAAACTTCAACATGCGCAGCGGAAATACATAACATGTCTAAACATAACTTGTCAACATACAAACTGAAACTTGTCTGAATCAACTAAAACAATAACATAGACAGGATGCCAGACTCTGGTCTTCGGGTAACTCTTCTCGCCAAGCCAAGCATCCACTTCCATCTACTGCCACCTACACTTAACTGATGTGCATACTAAAAATCAGCAACGCTGAGTGAGTTCTAACGTTTACTTTAAATCAATTTTACAAAAGATTTACTAAAACACATATACTGCCAATAAGGCTAAACTTAACACACTTTACTTTTCAAACATATATACTGCCATTAAGGCTAAACTTAACACACTTTACTTTTCAAACATATATACTGCCATTAAGGCTAAACTTAACACACTTTACTTTTCAAACATATATACTGCCATTAAGGCTAAACTTAACACACTTTACTTTTCAAACAGTTTAAAACGTATAATAAACCGTCAATTCCTCTTTACTGTACTGCCCTCATGGCTTACATCCATGAACCGACAAGTACCTGGTCAATGCCCCCATGATCAACGACCATGAACCGACAATACCGCTTATCCGTCAATTCCTTGTCACTACTGTACCGCCCCCATGGATTCATCCATGAACCGACGAGTACCTGGTCAATGCCCCCATGGCTCACTATCCATGAACCGACAATACCCTGGTCAATGCCCCCATGGCTCACTATCCATGAACCGACAATACCGCTTAACAGGGAGGTTGCGTGGACCTCCCGAGCAACCGCCGTCACTCATCCCAATTGTACAACTGTTAACGAACCACAAAGGTTCTTACTAATGGGTGGAACCCATATCTGACTTCTTGTACAAGTAACATCTGTCCCAAGAACCTTTACAAACTGGTACTCATTCCCGAAGGAAAGCTGTTCACTTTACTTTTCATAAATCTTTCTGTAAATCTTGTTCATAACTTAACTTATATCATGCCTTTGTTTATGTATATAACAATATAGTAAACGCTTGCCAAATGATATATCTTTGCTTTTACTGAAACATAGCTTATCATAAAATACATCTTTCTTTCTGAAACATAGCTTATCATAAAATACATCTTACTTTCTGAAACATAGCTTATCATATATATCATGCCTTTGTTTATGTATATGAAAATATAGTAAACGCTTGCCAAATGATATATCTTACTTTACTGAAAACATACTAGCACATATATCATGCCTTTGTTTATGTATATAAAAATATAGTAAACGCTTGCAAAATGATATATCTTACTTTACTGAAACATACTTTTGCCTCTTTTAAACCTTTCACTAAAACATAGCTTTTCTCCTCAGTTTATAATATATAAAATATAATAAACACTTTACACTAAGTATGCACACCACCCCTAAAGAAGGCAAAAAGGGGATTAGAACTCACCTGGTATCTTAGCGGGGATGTCCTACTGGAATCTCACACAATCTGAACAATCATAACAATTCGTCACATATCAGACTCATCGAAACTACCTAGTTTCGATACCGGTAGACCTATCGAAACTCCCTAGTTTCGATACATGCAACCCTATCGAAACTTCCTAGTTTCGGTACATGCTGACCACTCGAAACTACCTAGTTTCGATACACGTTGACCTATCGAAACTACCTAGTTTCGATACACGTCCCTGACTCGAAACTACTTAGTTTCGATGCTTGCCCCTGACTCGAAACTACTTAGTTTCGATACCCTTCAGCTCAGTCATCTTCCCCACAAAACCCTAACTTTGCATGCAGATCCGACCTCGTCAAGATCCAAACTTTTTACGTTGAAAACTTGTGTTTTCTAACCGAGAGTCTAGATCTATACTTTGTTTTCCATTTTTAAACGTAAAAATCTAACATTTACCCGATTTTATTTCAAAACCCAACTCATACCAAAAACTCAGATCTGGAACAAATGGTTACCTGAAATCGCTTCCCTTTCGGTGATAAACACTCACGAGACTCTTGCTGATGCTCCTTGAAGCTTACTCCGAAAACCGGGACTTTCTCTCTCTAGGCTCTCTCTCGCTTTCTCTCTCTAGAATTCCGAAAATGGTGTTGCAAATGAGGGTTGTGGCTGGTCTTGAGACTTATAAGGGTCCAAACCCTTGCCCTTTTCGGCCCATACACTCCGGCCCAAGCCCTCTACCCCTTTTTTTTTTTATTAAGTTTTAATTTCTCGTGAATTCTTTCGCACTCTAAAACTCGGGATGTTACAGCAACAAAGAAGAGCTCGTGTTGAGAGACGTTTACCACGTGCCCGGGATGAAGAAAAATCTGATTTCAGTACCCCAAATCACAGCAGTAGGTAACTATGTGTTATTTAAGCCTAATGATGTCCAAGTGTTCGAAAAATTTGAGACATCATCCGTGCCGGTGCTCAAAGGACATCGGAGAGAAACCATATATGTCTTATCTGCTGAAGCAGCCTACATTGAGAAGACCAAGAACAACCAAATAGTGGATCTATGGCATCAAAGACTTGGGCACGTCGGTTATGAAAAGCTTGGAATCATGATGGAAAAGCAACTAGTTGCCGCTTTACCAAAACTAAGTGTAAACCAAGAAGAAGTATGCTCCGGTTGCCAATTTAGCAAAACACATCAGCTTCCATTCGACAAGTCCAACTACAAGGCCAAAGCTCCCCTTGAGCTAGTACATACTGACGTGTGTGGTCCGATGCAACACAAATCCTTAAGCGGTAAGGAATATGTTATCACTTTTATTGATGACTTCACACGTTTTCTTTGGGTGTTCTTTATGAAACAGAAAAGTGAAGCCTTGTCAAAATTCAAGGAATTTCGGGTTGAAGCTGAAAGGATAACAGGGCTGTCCATCAAAACCCTTAGGTCTGACAATGGTGGAGAGTACACTAGCCATGAGTTCAAGGAATTCCGAAGGCAGTGCAAGATCGGTAGGCAGTTTACATGCCCAAACACACCACAACAAAATGGCGTGTCGAAGCGTAAAAATCTTCACCTAACCGAGGTCTCGGGATGTTGGATGCATGACAAAAACACTCATGGAAAATTCTGGGAAGAATCTATTAAATCAGCAGCCTATGTAATAAAGAGACTACCTCAACAGGGTTTAGAGTTCAAGTCACCATTCGAGTTGTTATACAAGACGAAACTGAATGTAACTCACCTAGGAATCTTTGGGTGTGTGTGCTACGTATTCATTCCTGGTCACTTAGAAAGAAGCTGGATAAGAAGGCCATAAGGTGCATCTTCGTCGGGTATGACGAAGAACGTAATGGGTGGAAATGTTGCGAACCAAGTACGGGAAAGTGTTATGTTTCCCGTCACGTGGTGTTTGACGAAAACTCGTCTTGGTGGTCCCCAGAAAGCCAACCGCTGCCAGATATAGTAAAACTAAAATAGGAACTTGAATCCTCAAGTGTTACGCTGAAATATGATGAAGATGACGGACCAGAATCAAGTGATGAGGCTGAACAGATTGAAAATCAGAATAACCAGACTGATCAGCCGCAAACAGACCAAAATTCAGCCCCTGTTTTGCGCCGTTCAACCCGAGTACGAAGACAAAATCCCTGTTTTGCAAACACAACAGCAGCAAACGTGGCAGTAGTTGAAGAGGGAGTCATTGAACCGAGTTCATACCTCGAAGCATGTGACAAAGAAGAATGGGTTGAGGTAATGAAGGCTGAATTAACAGCTTTAATGTAGAATCAGACATGGGAATTGGTTCCCAAACCAGAATATGTGAAGCCTGTTTCGTGCAAGTGGGTTTACAAAGTAAAGAGGAAGGCCGACGGGTCGGTTGAGAGGTTCAAAGCCCGACTCGTGGCTAGAGGATTCTCACAAGAGTATGGCTTAGACTATGATGAAACATTTAGTCCAGTAGCTAAGTTAACTTCGGTACGAGTTTTGATAGCACATGCAGCAAGTAAGGGGTGGGAGTTATGGCAAATGGATGTAAACAACGCCTTCATATATGGTGACCTGGATCGAGCCATTTATATGGATCAACCAGCAGGGTTTGAAGATAAAACAAAGTCGGGTTATGTGTGCAAGTTAAAGAAAGCCTTATATGGCTTGAAGCAATCCCCAAGAGCGTCTTACGGGAAAATTGTTGAATTCCTTGAACACAATGATTTCGTTAGCACATCAGTTGATACTAGCCTGCTTGTGAAGATTAGAGGAACAAAGGTGGCAGTGATACTAGTCTATGTTGATGACTTAGTAATCACCGATGATTTAGTGGACGAAATAGCTCAACTCAAAGAGAACTTGAACACTCGCTTCCTCATGAAAGACTTAGGAAAGTTGAAACACTTTCTTGGGTTAGAAATAGAATACAAGGAAAGTGGAGTATTGTTGCACCAACAAAAGTATTCACCTGACATGTTGATAAAGTTTGGGATGTGGGATGCAAAGCCAGCTAAAACTCCAGTAGATGTGAATGTGAAGATATACTCAGATAAAGGGAGAGAATGTGATAAGGAAACCGAGTGTAGAAAAATAATCGGTAGCCTTATCTATTTAACATTGTCTCGACCCGACATTGCGTTTATTGTGGGGGTTCTAAGCCGATACATGCTGAATCCAAGGATGCCACACATGTATGCAGCCCGTCGGGTACAACGGTATATAAAAGGCACCTTCGGTTTTGGTGTGGAGTTTAAGAAAGAGAAGAAAGTAGAGCAGATTGGGTATTGTGATGCTGATTATGCAGGAGACCCAAGTAGTAGACGGTCAACAACCGTGTATATTTTCCTAATTGGCTCAAGTGCTGTTTCGTGGAGCAGTAAAAGGCAACCCACAGTGTCACTATCGACGACCGAGGCTGAGTACAGAGCAGCTGCAAATGTAACCCAAGAGTTAGTGTGGTTGGTGAGATTAATGAAAGAATTAAATCAAGAAGTCAGCCACAAAGTCAAGCTCCTGTGTGACAACAAGTCAGCAATTCAATTGGCCAAGAACCCAACATTTCACGCTCGAACAAAGCATATTGAAGTACACTATCACTTTGTACGTGAGAAAGTGTTGAAAGGAGAGATCGAGATGGCATACGTGGATATAAAAGTGCAAGCTGCAGATATGTTAACCAAGGGTATGACAAAAGTGAAATTAGAACAAATGTACAACCTTATTAGGATGAACCAGCTTGGCATTGAAAGGGAGTGTAAAATGGTAAATGCCAACCTGATTGAAGTCGCTAATCTGATTGAGGGGGTTGGGGAATAAGGCAGCAAAGTGGCAGGAGGTGGAGTCGGATTTCTATTAGGGGCGGTGGAGGAAATCACGTACAAGTCAGAATTCCTACAAGTTAGGAGGTTACTATAATTTAGGAATTATTTTTATTATTTTGTTTCCTGTTCGTATTAGGATTAATAGGCAGAATATATTTCCTTTAAATAGTCGTAGATTTCTTATTTGTAATTCAATTGAGAAAAATTCAATAAACGTATTTTTAATTCAGTAGCAATCACCTGGTTCTAGTTGTCACACCCCGGCCGGCGACTGATTATACGCCGAGGCTGACGCGATTGTTCATAAGCACACGATCATCTATTATTAAATGACAATATTTATTCATCAACTTAAAATCATCCGTTACAAATGAAAATGAAACGTTCAAAACATAATTTAAATTTTACTAGGTCCAAGTCCTAGGTGAGCAAGTAGGGTCCTCAAACTGGTACACCTCAAACATGTGAGTAAATGTCAACTACAATTAGTTGGTGAGTAACATAGGTTTTGACACCAACAAAAGTTAAGTAAAAAGTATTTGTAATTCATTATTGTTCAAAGCGTAACTATGGCATAAATGTGAAAACATACAAGGTTCCAAGTATACAATTCAATTCTGGTAATGGAAAACCAGATACGCAATCCCACTTTTTGCCATTTTGAAAAAGGGGCAAGAGAATACCCAAGTTGTAAGTTGATACCCAACAAAAACCCGCCAAGGTTTTGTGGTAAGTTATAGTTTTGGATTCCCGTATAAATGATCATAAAAGGTGCTACCTTAGGCTTGGGTTGCAAGTTAATGAATGTACTGACATGAACACATGTAATGGTCACCAGGTAGTTTAAGACATAAAGCATAAAGATCAAAGCATAAGAACATAGGTATTGAATCGTGTAAGTAAAGCGTTTGCAAAAATGTTTCACCCCAAAAGTAAAAATAGTAAAAAGGGGCTATGTAAACTCACTTGAGCTGAAGCTAGGAGTGATAGAGTTTGACGAAGAGTTATTGTGAGGGTTTCCTCACAACAAACGTACAAGGATAAATTGTACTCTAAGTTCAAAGTAAGTTAATTAAATTCTAGGGTTTTAGGGTTCGGTAGAATTTAGGTTGAAGATGGACTTGTATATTTAAATATTTTGAAAAGAAAATATTGATCCATGAATAAGGTAATTTATAAAAGTAATTAGGATAAATTAGGATTTCCTAACTAATTATACGTTAATTAACTATTATAATTACTCCAAAGATAATTAAAATAGATTTATGGAATGACATAAAATAATTCCTTTATTTATAAATGAGTTACGGAATGAAAAAGGTTTAGTTAATTTATGATTGGTTAAACATTTAGGTAATCTCATTTACTAGAGTTTATACAAAAGTTAGTAAATAAACAGGTTTCCAAATGAGATTTATTGTATAAATAGTTATTTACAAAATTACCTAGGTATTTTCATGAATTTAAAGGAGTTTAAATAATCATCTATATCAAATAATTATTTATATAGTTTTAAAAGAATTTAAATAAGCTTAAACATATAATTAAAACTTATGTGACAAATATTATAAGTTTATAAATAGCATAATTAATTTATCTAAACAAATCTCTTCATGTTATTATTTAAGGATTTACAAAGTTTTATAATGGTTTTTACATAGGATAGTAAAAATACTAAATTATATTTTTCTGTTTTTTTATATATAGTTTGTAGAATAGATTTTTTTATAAAATATAATTCTATAATTTTTTTGTATTAAATAAATTGTTAAATTGGATTAAAAAGAAAAGGGAACCAAAAGGCCGGTTCCTTGGATTCGAACCCGTGACCTTAGCCGAGTCACACACACGCACCCGACTTAACCAACAGACCAGGGCTATTGCCATGTTTGAAAATGGGTTTTGAAAGTTTATAACACCCATTCAAACCGTCATCTTCTTCCCCATACACCTCCCGTAACCCTAACCCTCCCAATCGGCCTAATCAGGCCACGAATTTATGGCCAAACCATGGGGCTTTTGTTCTAGGAATCAAAACGTATGTAATGACAATTAAATTTACCTGGTAAGGTTTAGGGATGATCGGGAACGATAGGACGAACGGACCTGACTCCTCACGGCTGTAATTTGTGTTTCGAGGGTGTTTAGGAGTGCGTTTGAGAGTTCAGAGAGCTTATAAGGGGTGTTGCGAATGATATGGGACTGGTTTCGTAGATTACTTTCATCTTTAATGCACAAATCAATCCGAGTTTAAGGCTAGGACGGTTTTGAAACGGTTAGGGTTGCGTGGCTTGATTACGATTAAATTGGGTAGTTAAAGTCATCAAGTTTTGGTCGATCAAGGGTTATGTACCATCAATTGAAGTTAATTCATCTGAATAGTGCGATTGGAAAAACAATTTAGAAGTTGTTGACTTCGATAAGTCAAAATTGGGGATGGGGGAAAGATGATCCGAAATTACATATTCAAGTCCCTGAGGTTTCAAGTGTTATTCTTTCATGTAAAAGCTTAGGTTTTAAATTGGAACTAAGTTTCAAAAGGTTACATTTTGAACTCTAAACATTTATAACACATAAATGTATAAAATCCTATATATATTTGTTTATAAAATTTAATAAATCATTTGTTATAAATATATAAATATAATTTACTAAATAGTATAGCTTTTTATCTTTGATTTAAAACATATAAACCCAAATTTTCTTATAGAATTTATTATTAAAATATAAACCCTAATTCATTTTTTTTGTAAAAATTGTTTATTTATAAACATATGTATGTATATATATATAGGTGTAGAAATGACTTAGCATATATATATAATAGGAAGGGGGATAATAATTATTTACATAATATCTTACATAAATATTTAGTACTTTGGGATAATAATTGCATTAAATGTATGTATAAATACTTATGTAATGTAATGGACAAATAGGACAATTTCATAAATGCAATTCACCAAAATAAAGAAAGTACATTGCTGGAAAATTAAAATAGAGGCAGGAATTTCATGGGGATTACAGTCTCCTCTACTTTAGGAGATTTCGTCCCGAAATTGATTAGGAAGAGGGTCCTGGAAATAGGTGTGAGTATTTGGCTTTCATTTGATCCTCACGCTCCCAAGTGAACTCAAGGCCACGCTTGGATTCCCATCGAACCTTAACGATTGGAATTTGGCTTCGCTTGAGTTGCTTAACTTCTTGGTCCATGATCTCCACGAGCTTCTCCACGAAGTGCATTGTTTCGTCAATGTGAACCTCGTCAAGTGGTATATGGAGATTCTCGTCAGCTAAGAATTTCTTTAGGTTCGAGACATGAAATGTCGGATGAACGTTACTGAGTCCTTCAGATAGATCCAACTTGTAGGCTACCTTCCCAATCCGCTCAAGGATTTTAAAAGGACCCACGAATCTTGGCGCAAGTTTCCCTTTCTTTCCAAAACGAACTACGCCTTTCCAAGGGGATACCTTGAGAAGAACTATATCGCCAACTTGAAATTCTAAGGGTTTTCGACGTTTGTCGGCATAACTCTTTTGCCGACTTCTTGCTACCAGAAGGTTGTCTCAGATTAACATTATCTTGTCGGAAGTCTCTTGAATAAGTTCAGGACCAGTGATTTGTGATTCACCGATTTCAGTCCAGCAGATAGGAGAGCGACACTTCCGACCATAAAGTGCTTCAAAAGGAGCCATGTTAATGCTTGTGTGATAACTGTTGTTGTATGGGAACTCGACTAGGGGTAGATGTAAATCCCAATTTCCCTTGAAGTCAATGACACAGGCTCTAAGCATACCTTCGAGAGTTTGAATCGTTCGCTCAGTTTGACCATCAGTTTACGGGTGATAAGTTGTACTAAGATTTAGTTGAGTACCTAGGGCTAATTGCAGGGATTGCCAGAAACGAGAGGTGAATCGTCCATCACGATCAGAAATAATGTTGAGAGGTACACCGTGACGACTAACGATCTCATCAATATAGATTCGAGCTAGTTTCTCAACTCGATAGTCCTCACGTATGGGTATGAAATGAGCAGATTTTGTCAAGCGGTCGATGATTACCCAAATGCTATCATGACCACGAGATGTTTGTGGGAGTTTGGTTATAAAGTCCATGGCAATACACTCCCATTTCCACACGGGAATCTCGGGTTGTTCAAGTAAACCGGATGGTCGCTGGTGCTTGACTTTAACCTTTAAACTTGTAAGGCATTTGGGCACGTATAGAGAAATGTCCTTTTTCATACCAGGCCACCAGTATTGGGTACGAAGATCCATGTACATTTTGACTGCACCAGGATGCACAGAAAAACGAGTCTTGTGAGCCTCGTTCATGATAAAGGTACGAAGGTTGTCACGGTCCGAAATCCAGATACGATTTAGAAAGTAAAGTAACCCATTGGGTTTGGTTTCAAGTTGGACTTCAGCACCACATGACATTTCGTTGTACATGTCTCCTTCAGTGATGGAAAGATGTTGTGCTTCAAGGATGCGAGTTTGAATATCATTTTGGATTTGAATGCTGTGGACTTTGATTGGTTCCTTACGGCTAAGAGCATCGGCCACGACATTCGCCTTACCAGGATGACAACGAATATTGCAGTCGTAGTCGTTTAGGAGTTCACAACGCCTTTGCCTCATGTTGAGTTCTTTTTTATTGAAAATGTGCTGGAGGCTCTTATGATCGGTGTAAACCTCACATTTGGTACCATATAGGTAATGTCTCCAATTTTTTAGAGCAAATACGACCGCACCCAACTCAAGATCGTGCGTCGTATAATTCTTCTCATGGATTTTGAGTTGTCGGGACGCATAAGCAATCACTTTGCCCCGCTACATTAGTACACAACCAAGGCCTAAATGGGAAGCGTCACGGTAAACGACAAAGTCTTCGGTTCCATCGGGGAGGGTCAGGATAGGAGCCTCACACAATTTCTGTTTTAGGGTTTGAAAGACTTCCTCCTGTTTTGGTCCCCACTCGTAGGGTTTGCCTTTTTGAGTTAAAGCTGTGACTGGTACTGCGATCTTTGAAAAGTTCGCTATGAAACGACGATAATAGCCCGCTAAACCTAGAAATGAGCGGACTTCGGTAGGGGTCTTTGGGGCTTGCCAGTTCTTTACCGCCTCAATCTTAGCGGGATCCACGTGAATACCCTTCTCGTTGACTATGTGTCCCAAGAATTAGACTTCCTTTAGCCAAAATTCACAATTGGAGAACTTAGCATACAGTTGCTCCTTCTTTAAGATATCCAAAACCAAACGCAAGTGTTCTTTTGTGTTCCACTTTGGATTTTTAATATATGAGGATGTCGTCAATGAAGATAATCACGAACTTGTCCAAGTACGGCTTACACACGCGGTTCATAAGATCCATGAATACTGCGGGTGCATTGGTTAGTCCGAAGGGCATAACCATGAACTCATAATGACCATACCTTGTACGAAAGGCTGTCTTGGGGATATCAGATTTGAGGACTTGTAACTGGTGATAACCAGAACGAAGATCGATCTTAGAGAAATAAGTCGAGCCTTGAAGTTGATCAAATAAATCATCAATCCTCGGGAGTGGGTATCGGTTCTTCACGGTAAGCTTGTTGAGTTCCCGATAGTCGATGCACATCCAAAAAGAACCATCCTTCTTTTTGACAAATAAAACAGGTGCTCCCTAAGGGGAAACACTAGGACGAATAAACCCCTTATCAGAAAGTTCTCGGAGTTGACTTGAAAGTTCTTGCATCTCTGATAGTGCAAGACGGTAAGGTGATTTAGCCACGGGGTTTGCTCCTAGCACTAGGTCAATACGGAATTCGACTTGACGTATGGGCGGAAGACCGGGTAAGTCTTCGGGAAAAACTTTAGGGAAGTCTTTGATTATAGGAATGTCTTGGAGGTTCTTATCCTTGACTTTTCATTCAACAATATGGGCCAAGAATGCCACACATTTCTTCCGTAAATACTTCTGTGCGGTAGTGCAAGACATAAGCTTGAGTCCGTTTGACGGCTTCTCACCATAGACGTTCAAAATTTCACCCGAGTCAAGAGGGATATGGATATAATTGTCAAAATAAACGACTTCAGCATGGTGCTTGGTCAACCAGTCCATGCCTACTATGATGTCGAAACCTCCGAGAGCCATAGGAATAAGATTGATTGAAAAGTCATGATCGCTCAAGGTTAAGGTACAATCTCTAATAATGGTGTCACATGAAACAGAATAACCATCCGCTACTAAAATATCAAAGGGTTTGTCTAACTAAGCTCGACTCATAGCGAGTTGTGGTTCAAATTCAAAGGACACGAAACTCCTATCGGAACCAGTATCAAATAGGATAGAAGCATATTGGTGATTAATTTGGTACATACCGTTCACCACATCGTTGTTGGCTTGTGCCTCATTGGCATTGATGTTGAAGGCACATCCTCGAGCTACGGGGTTTGCATTCCCCTGATTCACATTTCCCCGGTTCATATTCCCCTGGTTCCTGTTTCCCTGAATCATGTTACCTTGGTTCCCGTTCCCCTGAATCATGTTGCCCTGATTCATGTTGGCTTGGTTCACAATGACCAACCTAGGGCAGCGGTTCCTGAAATGATTTGGGTTTCCACACTCGTAACAAGCACGACCCTGGGCGATAGCAACAGGAACTGGAACAACAGGTTGATTAGATTGGTTAGCTTGGGGAGCAGTACGACAGATGTTAGCCGTATGCCCAGAACGTCCACAATTGGTACATAGACGACATGACATGTAGGTAGTATGATGGAGATGGCAGGTGTTGCATAGAGGTAGAGTCCCCACATAAGGCTTCTTGTTGGGGTTGAAGGCAGTAGGGGCTACTTAGGCTAAAGGAGTAGCAGGTGTGATAATGACAAAGTTCTTGCCTTTTCTCTTTTTGCCATTGAAGGAGGACTCAGCCTTGGTCTCCTTAGTGGGTTCAGTGGTGGATTTTTCAATGTTTCTCTTAGCCCCTTTCTTGGACAAGGTTCCCGCCTTAACGTGGTTGTCTGATAGAGTGGCAGCTAGACGGATAGCTTCCTCAAGAGTGGCTGGGTTACTACCCAACACGGCATCCTGAATCTGCATGGGCAAACCGTTGATGTACTTCTCAATGGCTCGGGATAGAGGAGTTACCATATGGGGCACCAGTAGGCTAAGCTCATGAAAGCGGGTGGTGTAGGCAAGGCTTTCACCACTGTCTTGTTTGAGATCCCAGAATTCAGCTTCTAGTTTCTTGACCTCATTACGAGGGCAAAACTCATCTGTCATGAGTTTTTTCACATCAGCACAAGGCAAGGCTAGTGCAACCTCTATCCCACGGTTACGTTTTTCTCCATTCCACCATGTGAGTGCCCTTTTCTGGAAGACACTAGTAGCATAACGAACCTTTAGGTTCTTAGGACAGTCAGCATTGATGAAAGTCCCCTCAATGCTTTCAAACCATTGGAGAAGTCTAGTAGCTCCTTCGTTCCCGTAGAACTTGGTGGGGATGCAGGAGTTGAAGTGTTTGAATGTACACGCGGGATTCCTTGGTGTAGCATTCTGGTTCAGTTGGTTGACCATAGTTGGTAGGATCGTAGCCATTTGCTGGATGATCCTATTGGTGAAGTTGTTCCTACGCTCATGACGGGGAGGCATTCTACAAACGAGTGAATAGAAATTTCATAAGATGTGAATCATGAATAAGATTTTGCAATTTAATCATGAGATGTTAGATGAAGCATACATGGTACCCTAACGGGCACATTGACTTATCAAAGTACTTTAAGTCTTTCTAATGTTTGAGAAGTCATGCTTTAGCCTATAAGTGGACACTCATCCTAAGAATTCTCAGAAAAGCATAACTGGTCCATCGGTTGATTTGGATTTATACGAAATGCTTTTCTAGACAGAACTCCCAGAATACAGGCATCCACCCTTCCGGATTGCACAAGTTCTCATTCATTAGTTAGAACTTACATACCTTTGACGAGAGTTTCCTTCGGATTAGACTATTAAGTCTAAGTGTAAGTTTCATGTAGTTCAAGTAGTTCCAAATAGTTTCATGTAGACTCTTGAATGTTGAACTTCATGTAGTTGTATCAAGTAATCAAAAATAGATAGGTGTAGGTAAGTATGCATGGTAGGAATAAAGTGGAGTTCCTAATAAAAGACACGAGTTAGACTCATGTTTGGGACTCCTAGGTTATAGTCTAGGTCATGTGTCTAATAACCTAATTCCCTATAACCATGGCTCTGATACCCATCTGTCACACCCCGGCCGGCGGCAGATTATACTCCGAGGCTGACGCGATTGTTCATAAGCACACGATCATCTATTATTAAATGACAATATTTATTCATCAACTTAAAATCATCCGTTACAAAGGAAAATGAAATGTTCAAAACATAATTTAAATTTAACTAGGTCCAAGTCCTAGGTGAGCAAGTAGGGTCCTCAAACTGGTACACTTGAAACATGTGAGTAAATGTCAACTACAAGTAGTTGGTGAGTAACATAGGTTTTGACACCAACAAGAGTTAAGTAAAAAGTATTTGTAATTCATTATTGTTCAAAGCGTAACTATGGCATAAATGTGAAAACATACAAGGTTCCAAGTATACAATTCAATCCTGGTAATGGAAAACCAGATACGCAATCCCACTTATTGCCATTTTGAAAAAGGGGCAAGAGAATACCCAAGTTGTAAGTTGATACCCAACAAAAACCCGCCAAAGTTTTGTGGTAAGTTATAGTTTTGGATTCCCGTATAAATGATCATAAAAGGTGCTACCTTAGGCTTGGGTTGCAAGTTAATGAATGTACTGACATGAATACATGTAATGGTCACCAGGTAGTTTAAGACATAAAGCATAAAGATCAAAGCATAAGAACATAGGTATTGAATCGTGTAAGTAAAGCGTTTGCAAAAATGTTTCACCCCAAAAGTAAAAATAGTAAAAAGGGGCTATGTAAACTCACTTGAGCTGAAGCTAGGAGTGATAGAGTTTGACGAAGAGTTATTGTGAGGGTTTCCTCACAACAAACCTACAAGGATAAATTGTACTCTAAGTTCAAAGTAAGTTAATGAAATTCTAGGGTTTTAGGGTTCGGTAGGATTTAAGTTGAAGATGGACTTGTATATTTAAATATTTTGAAAAAAAATATGGGTCCATGAATAAGGTAATTTATAAAAGTAATTAGGATAAATTAGGATTTCCTAACTAATTATACGTTAATTAATTATTATAATTACTCCAAAGATAATTAAAATAGATTTATGGAATGACATAAAATAATTCCTTTATTTATAAATGAGTTACGGAATGAAAAAGGTTTAGTTAATTTATGATTGGTTAAACAATTAGGTAATCTCATTTACTAGAGTTTATGCAAAAGTTAGTAAATAAACAGGTTCCAAATGAGATTTATTGTATAAATAGTTATTTACAAAATTACCTAGGTATTTTCATGAATTTAAAGGAGTTTAAATAATCATCTATATCAAATAATTATTTATATAGTTTTAAAAGAATTTAAATAAGCTTAAACATATAATTAAAACTTATGTGACAAATATTATAAGTTTATAAATAGCATAATTAATTTATCTAAACAAATCTATTCATGTTATTATTTGAGCATTATGTAAGTTACTACCGACCTAGAAAGTTCCTACCGCTCAGTTAGAGGAAGTTGCTACCGATCAGAGCATTATGTGAGTTCATCAGTTGGCCAACTCGAAGTTACTACATATGACGGCATCAGCTAATCAACTCGAAGTTGCTACTGATATGAGCATTACGTGAGTTACTACCGATTTGGAAAGTTCTCACCGCTCAGTCAGAGTTACTACCAAAGTTCCTACAACTCAGAATTAGTATCGCTTAGTTACAGTTGAGCAGTTCCTACTGTTGTAGCAGTTTTCGGTGCTAGCGGGTTTGATCGATTACTTTCGAGCAGTTACAAACAAAGTCATGAATAAATATGGCAGTTTTGGTTGACCATTTTAATCCATTTCAATGTAATTAAATCATGTTTATTACAAGATTAATGTGCAAATTAGTTACTTGATTATGTGACTATAACATGAACTTGAGAGTTCATTGTTGATATAGAATAGAAATGTGTTTTGCTGTCAATTATATCTTCCACTTTTTACTAAGAACGTAAATTAGTTGATTTTAATTCTTCATTGAGTGGCTTGGAGGTGGTTACGCATTCCAACTTTTCAAAGAGTTATACGGCTTGGTGGCCCTAGCTGAGAGCCAAGTAATCCGGATAATCTTAGTCCGAATAATAACTAGAAGAGGAGACTAACGTTTACAGGAGTCCGTCAGCACTCCAACGATTATTAGGGCAGTATTTGGAACAAGGAGTTGTCCACCCCCAAATTAACCACATCATTGATTTCTTAAAAACATTAATTTATTACCAAGCGAATTCCAACCCAAAATGATATGCACTTGATCCGATTATCTCTCAAAACCCCTCTGTCTCGTTTTGTTGTCTCACTTATTTTTATTTATAAAAACATGTACACCCTTTTTTATTAGACTAAACAATAACAACGATTGAGTATTAAAAGATACTGTGTCTATTGGTTTGATACTCAGTTCTTACCTAAACTATATTACGTTTCGATAGGTATGCTTGCCTATTGTGTGTAGTTAGTGAAAGTAATAATCATTTATAAATTTAAAACCTGATAACTGTGTTACAAATCTACTATAAAAATATATACTAACACACAATTTAAAACCTGATAACCGTGTTACAAATCTACTATAAAAATATATACTAACACGCACACATCGGGTACTCTTCCCTAGCAAGAGAGAAGATTTAATCGTAAGACTAACCGCTTCTCCTTTGGCCTTTGATGCGGTTGTAAATCATGCAAAACTTTTGTGTTGACCTTGCTATCATATGCCATTGTGACCTCAAGTTTTCGCTGAAACGTGAAAAACCAGATTCGTTATAGAAATAAATAGTTGCGAATACACTCCCAAAAATCGTTTCTCTTTTGGTTGTTTCCAATACTGTATCCCACTGCTATTATTGTAGTGAATCTTGTTCTTCACAATCCGCCGACAACTTGAGGTAATACTAGCATATAATATCAAAGCCAACACACGTTTAGCGAGGTTTTTAATCGCATCAAAGTCCAAAGGTGACTCGGTTGGTCTGACGAACAAATCATGACTCTTGCTAGGCGAGAGTTCGTTGAGGCCGTCAAAATAAGTTTCAATACGAGCGTGTGTGACATGATATAAAAGGAGAGCCAAAACGGTTTGAACCGGTCCCCTTCCGACCAAAGAGGACTAAGACACCAGGTCCGGTACGGGTGTGCAAAAAACCGAAAACCGAACCGTATCCATAACCGAAAAAAAGAACCAAATTGTGAATTCGGTTTTCGGTTTCGTTCCTAACCATATCCGAATTGTGAATTTGGGTTTTGGTTCAGATACAAGATACACATTTTTTTTAAATCGGTTTATTCGGTTAACCAAATAAACTGAATAAGTGATAACTATATATGTAGTTAGTAATATATTTAGCGACTTAGTGTTTAATTAAATGAACCTATATACGATATTATACGCACGAGACGTTCTTTGCAACCCCACCCACCTCTCGTCGCCGCCTCCAAAACCCTGAAATCCCTCCACTCGTCGCCGTCTCACCAAGAAACCAAAATTAAACAAAAATGTTATTTGGTTTGTTTGGTTTTAAAACGAAACTGAACCGAATTAAATTTGGTTTGACAATTCCCAATACGGTTCGGTTCGGTTAACAAATAGGGCTAAAAAAATTAAAAGATGAATAAACCAAACCGGATAAATCGAACAAACCAAAAACTGAACCGTTGAACACCCCTAAGCTCAGGGGGACTGTAACACATCAGCTTCGAAAGCTCACACAACTGCGTTCAACCTCAATGTTGATGATGTGTCATGCGATTTTGAAGAATTGCCTCGTCCAACAGGGGAAAAAGAAGTCAAAAGCAAAGGAGACAACGGAAGAATCCAAATGCAGGTTCAAAAAGAAAGCGGTTGCCCTGGACATGTTCAAAGACCAAATGCAACAATTCTTGTTTAACCAAGACACTAATATACTTTTCATGGATCTAACATACATTGAACCGGAGAGATTAGCGATCCACTTGGAGTGATGTAAAAATATTTAATTAAAAAACGTATCTTACACTAGTTTATAATTTTTAATTTTAATAATTTTAATTGTTAATTTTTTTTAAATCATATTCATTATTTTAAATGATACGAAATATAAATAATTTGGTTTATAGAAAATAAATGTAAAGTAGGTTATGATGTCGAAATATAGGGTGTTTGAAAAAGTACTTAACATTGGAGGAGAAATAAATATTTTTGAAAGATAAGTAAAAATCACATGGAACAATTGATTCATGTATTTTTGAATGGTTTAGCATCAGCATACCATTATAGGATAAGCTTTTGTATATAATCACAAACATAAAAAGAAGAATGTTTTGCATAACGATACATAACCCGATTTTATTATGAATACAAATTTCAAATATAAGCAATTGCTAGATATATTGCAACAAACATTTTCACACACGCTTGCCATCAGCTTACACTTATTTATTTATTTATAAACTTGTAAAAGCTAGAACCATACTTGGTCTGTCACAGTTGCAAGTCCATGATCAACTATCTAGTCACTTGATCAGGGGTAGCAACAAGTGGTGTTGCCTTAAGAATTGTAAGGCCATAAAGGTCATTCATGTCCATTTCTTCTTTAGTATGAGGAAGCTCCCAATCAAAATGATACACAAATGAGGCCACTATCAAACTTAACATCCTCTCAGCCAAAGGCATACCTGGGCACCTCCTTCTACCTGACCCAAATGGTATGAACTCAAAATGTTGCCCCTTAAACTCAAGCTTGTTTTTCAAGAATCTTTCTGGCATAAACACTGTCGGGTTTTCCCAATATCTTGGGTCCCGTGACATGGCCCATACATCAACGAAAATTTGTGTGTTTTTTGGTAAAACATAGTTGCCGATTTTAACTTCCGTCTGAGTTATGTGAGGCGCCAATAAGGGTGACCCGGCGTGAAGTCGCATTGTTTCCTTGATTACAGCGTGCAAGTAGGGCAGGTCAAGGGTTTTGGCTTCTTCAATTTTTCCATCTTCTCCCACTATTTGGCTCACTTCTTCACGGACTCTTGAGAACATATGGGGGTTAAGTAACAATTCGGACAGTACCCATGTTGTAGCGTTTGCAATCGTGTCGGTTCCTGCTACTAAGACGTCCTATAATTTAGGTCAATCATTAGTTTTCTTAGCATATGTTTATTAATATAAACAAACAAACATACACAACAAAATCTCATCCTACAGTAGGTCTAAGGAGGGTGATCGATATGAGAGCAAGCCTTACTTATACCGGATAGGATAAAGAGATTGCTCTTAGAGAGACTCGGCTCAAAAAGAACGTTTAAAAAAAGTTTATTAGAAATTGAATAAAATACATACTAGAAAGTATCATGACATATAATTATAACAAAGTTTATTAGAAACTGAATATAAAATAAAGTAGCTTAAACTAAAACACACTTACACTAAACACATTCAAAAAACTAAAGACACATCTATGATATATAAGCCTAAAAGAAAACCTAAATCTTTATTAATAGGGTTAGGCTATACATTACCCCCCACTCCTACTTGTCGTACCCCCTCCCCGGAAAAAAAATAACTTTTAAACTTGTTATTTTACCTTTTTCGAAAAATCATTATTTTTAAAACCGTTCTTTTAAGTTAAAAAACACTTTCTATAAAACAAAACGTATACTCATTCCCCCTCCTACTTGTCGTACCCCCTCTTCTTGTCGTACCCCCCTCATTTTACCCCTTTCGAATAATTATTTTTATAAAACTGTTTTTTTAAGTTTAAAAACTTTTTATAAAATAAAAACGGGTTAGGTCATACATATCCCCTCTCCTACTTGTCGCACCCCCACTAAAAAAATAACTTTTAAACTTGTCATTTTATCTCATTCGAAAAATAATTATTTCTAAACCGTTCTTTTAAGTTTAAAAACATTTTCTATAAATAAAAATGTATACCCTCCCCCTTCTACTTGTCGTACCCCCCTCCCCATTTTACCCCCTTCGAATAATAACTATTTATAAAACCGTTTTTAAGTTTAAAAACACTTTCAATAAAATAAAAACGAGTTAGACTATACATACCCACCTGAAAAAATAACTTTTAACCAACAATTACTAATTACCAAAAAGACAAAAGTAGAAAAGAAAAAAAGAAAAAAAAAATTTAAATTGTATTTATTTGAAAACTTAGAACAAGAGTGCAACAAGTAAAATTAATGAAAGAGGTACGTATAGCACGCTAATATAATAGACGCTAATATAAGGGGAAAATAAGAGAGATGAGAGTAGTCACCACAATTAAAGTCTTGATGTGTTCGACATTGAAATCAGCGTCATGATCATGACAGTAGTCCAACATTGAATCCAACACATCATCAAACCTCGGAAGTTTTGAATCACGATGCTTTAGTCTCTCATTAACAGAACCTTGTACCTTGTCTTCCAACCACATGAACGCAGCCTTCGCCCGCCGCCAAACATTCTGCGGGTCAAACCGTTTCACTGGAAATGTGTCTGCTATGTTGAACACTCCCTGCACCTCAATCGCCGTCTCCACGGCCATCTTGAACTCCCTGATATCCTCGGATTCGTAGCTGCAGGTCATGTTCTGTGAACAAAACGTTTGCGATAACTGGTTCAGTGACACAGCAAATGCCACCTCTCCGACGTCTACGGCTGCTTTTTTGGTGGTATCCATAGGACCGCCATATCATGATGTTTTAAAGCGGCGACTGCGTGTGGGACAGGACGGCCGGAGCAAGCCTCGTCATGGCGTAGGAGGATATCTCTGGCAGCTTCACGTGTGGATGCCACCACAAGGTTGACGGTGCCCAATTGGACGGTGATAAGTGGACCGTATTTCTGTGCGAACTTGGCTAGGGATTCATGGGGTTTAGGTCCAAGATCAAGGAGGTTTCCGATGATGGGGAGGCCGATGGGGCCTGGTGGGAGTCTTCTTCTCCGGTAAAGGTCGACGCCGTGGAGGAGGAAGAAAAAGCAGATGATGGAAGATAGGAGGGGAAATAAGAGATCCATTTGTTTCTTGGTACATTGGTAGTTTATGGCCGGAGTTTCTATATATAGAGATTTTGAACAGTACGTTATGGAAGATTTTTATAGCAGGTTTAGAGCATTATTGCATAAAATAAGCACGACAAAAGTGTGAAAAATTTGATAGGAATGGTTCATCTGTGTGACACATACCACCCTCATGTGAAAAGATGGGTCGCTATACCCGGTTGTACAGTGTGCATACTCGGCTGTACAGTGTGCATACTCGGTTGTACACGACATACAAATAATTTATTAGATTTGTAGGTGGGATAGGAAAATGATATTGATTTTTGGGAGGATTTTTGAAATTGATTTGAGGTTTCTTGATTTGAGGTTTTTTGGGAGGATTTTTGAAATTGATTTGAGGTTTTTGAAATGTTATCGTCACAAAATGCGTAACAAGGTTCGCAAACACGTCGCATTGCGTGGAAAAGAAGTGCGCCAACAGACCCATGACGCGGGCTTAATTTCTAGTTTCATCAACATCTACAAGTTTACAATGAAAATAAATAAACAATAATAGTAAACTATTTCAATAACATCTTTAAAAGTAATTAAATAACATTATTTTTTTGCTGTAATCTGATTTAAAAAAAATTAAATGATTGAAATAAAAAACGTAACATGTTTATCTTAGTTGCTCCCCAACAGCCAACCAACTACTTGAAACAGATTTATAATGGGGACTACTAATCACACACGGGAAATGCTAACCATACTTGGTCATATACGCATCGTATAGGGCAATACGATGCGTATAGCCCTTCACAAATTCCCGTGCCCGACATTCTCTTACAACCTGTCATTCAAACCTCGTATACGCATCGTATAGGTCAATACGATGCAGTTTAGGATACGAGATTCCTTCTGCCACTAAACCCATCACATCGTACCTTATACGCATCGTATTGGGCTATACGATGCGTATAGGGCCCAAATTTTGTATATTTAACAATGCGGAATTCTCATTCGAACCGAACGAACGTATGCTTTCCAAAAAAAACTATAAAATGTCTTGGTGGTGGGATGGTAACTACGGTTTTCAGGTATATTCTAACGAATCGGTGGAAAACAACCCGCAAAGTTCTGGCGTTCAAGAGGTGAACCAGGAGGAGGTCTCGTCCGACGTTTATTCTCATCAACGGCTAAGGCTTCCGGATTTGAACGAGCCACTGAGCAATCCCGAGTTCGTATACGGTGAACCGTCTTACCTTACACAGCCCACGAACGACTACGTATACGGTGAAGTCTCATACCCGACACAACAAACCGACGACTACGTATACGGTGAAGTCTCATACCCGACACAACAAACCGACGACTTCGTGTCCGAAGACGAGGAACAAAACCATCAAAACGTGTCGTATAAAACTGACCAAAATTTTCAGTCTCGTGAACAGTTGGTGGATTAGGCGGTCAGGATAGGACGTGAGAATGGTTACGTCCTTGTCACCCGACGATCGAGGAGAAAAGGCGACGATCCGACGGAACCGTTTATCAAGGTGTGGCTTGTGTGTGACCGTCACGGCGAACGTGCGTCTACTGCCACGGTTAGACGTGCCGGTAGCAAGAAAATAGGTTGTCCCTTTAAATTAGAAGGAGAGTACCAAGAAAATAGTGGTGATTGGAAATTAACGGTGAAGGATGACAGTCATAACCACGATCCTAGTCAACATCTTGAGGCGCACTCCTTTGCGAGGAGACTGTCTCAGTCGGAACAACTTTTGGTGGCGGAGTTGTATTCGCAAAACATGTTGCCACGAAACATTCTGGCAACTATAAGGGAACAAAACCAGAGAGTAGTTGCATTAAAAATGACATTTATAATGCAATACAAAAGATAAAAAACGAAACGAGAGTCGGTGAAACTCCAATGCAGATTCTGGAAAACCTGCTTTCTTCTAAAAAATATGTCTACTATACTCGGGAAGATCCTGCCACAAATATTGTGGAGGAGATATTCTTTGTTCATCCGAAATCGTTTGAGATGTGGCGTGCGTTCCCGCACGTGTTGATGATCGACGCGACTTACAAAACAAACATGTATAGACTTCCATTTGTCCAAGTGGTCGGTGTGACCTCCACACACCAGTCGTTTTGCGTCGCTCATGCATTTATATCAAAAGAACGAGAGGAAAACTTCATCAGGGTGCTACTGCAAATAAAAGCAATGTTGCAAAAGTGTATGGAGCCGCGTGTGATAGTAACAGACAGGGACAAAGCTCTTATGAACGCATGTGATAAAATATTTCCGGATTGTTCGAAGAACCTATGTAGGTGGCACATACACGAGGATATCGCAAAACATTGCAGGGCATCATTTACAGACGAAGACTGGGCAAATTTCAAGTATTCATGGTCGGTATTATGTGAGTCTCCCACGCCAGATATATACCAGTACAACTTCAACCGGCTTTACGAACGACTGTATGCTGCCAAACGAGGAAGTAAGTTTTGAATATTTAATATTTTAAGTATTGAATAATTATTAAATATTTAAATATTTATTTAATATTTTTCCAGGAGTTATACATTATGTGACTAAAAATTGGTTGGACCCGTATAAAGAAAAGTTTGTATCCGCCTGGTCCAACAAAAACCTCAATTTTGTCAACAAACAACGAACCAAGTCGAGAGCCAGCATTCGCTTTTAAAGAGTTATCTTAGAAATGCTAACAGCTCCCTAGATAGACTTGTTGGGTTTGTTGATGAATTGTAACAGATCAATATTATCAATTACAGTTTGCGTTTGGAACAAGTCTCATAAGAAAAATGGATAGCCACATAGCTATTGAATTGTTTGATAACCTGCACGGTAAGGTTTCACATAAAGCTCTAAATTTGTTAGAAAACGAGTGGTACAAGTTATCACATATACAGAAACAAAATGCAACGTGTGGTTGCCAACTTTTCAGTAGTTGTGGGTTGCCGTGTGCTTGTCGTCTGGCAAGTATCGAAGCTACATGTAAACTGTTTTGACTTTGGAATTTGTGAATGTTTAATTTTCAAAATTTTCTGACTATTTCGTTTTAATACAGGTGGCAGAATCCCGCTAGATGCGTTGGACGTCTTCTGGAGGAAACTTGATTTAAAACCGTCTTTTGTCGATGATGAAAATGTAGACGTGGATAAAGTACTTAGTCAAGTGAGAAACAAAATTATTTCAGAACCTGATCAGGTCAAAAGAAGTATGCTGTCGAGAATCGCAGGGGTGGTCTTTCCGAGCAAAAGTAACAAGAAAGCGCCTGTGGTACAAGAAGATATTCGCGGTCGTCCAACTTTGAAAAAGCAACAACAAAGGAAACAGGATGTCGCGAGAAACAGCTCATTCACAGGATCCCAACAAAGCAAATGTGACCCTGCGAGACACAGCTCGTACATTGCGTAGCGAGTTCGCTCATTCAACACCGTCGTCCAACGAAGGGTAAAGGAAAGCAACCACAAGATGATAACGTCTATCTTGGTTTTCCATTGATTATGGGGAAAGATGCGGTTAACAATATAAATTGTTTTAAGGATTCGATACCGTCTGTCTTTCATCCGTACATTTCACATATACAGGATGTAAATCCCGACGGTAACTGTGGTTTTCGATCGGTAGTTTTGGGCTTAGGGTTAAATGAAAACCGGTGGCTTTTTATCAGATAACAATTTCTACAGGAGATGGACAATAAAGAGGAATGGTGGAGAACTTTTTTTGACAGAGTCGCCTTTCAAGAGTATGATATGCTACGTCACACAATAGATTGGCATGATGTGAAAGCCGCACCAGTTAATCTTTGGATGTCGATGCCATACACAGGACTCCTAATTGCTCAAAGATTTGGGGTGATTGTTCATCTTTTAAGCATCGCCGGTAATCAAACATTTTTTCCATTGTGGTTTGGTCCAAACGTTCACGCTCAACATCAAACTGTATCATTAGTTCACGTCAACAGGGCTCATTTCATCCACATCAAGTTAGACGGAGATTTTCCGATTCCCACGCCAAATGCACTTTGGAATTTGCACCGAAATGATGATGCAGCAAAATGGGCCATACGTGGCGTATAGTTCGTTTGAGGAAGACGATAAAGCCATACGCCACGTATAGATCTATACTTTGCGTATGGCTCATGTTCTCGGCAACTTGGCCTGCGTATGGCCTGATTGCCAGCGTATGGCTAAGTTTGCCCGGTAACTGGCCTGCGTATGGCTTGGTTGCCCTGCGTATGGCTTGGTTTACCCGGTAACAGCCTACACGCCACGTATACGGCTATACGTGGCGTATAGGTTTAAAATATAAAAAAAATAATTATTATTATTATTTATTATTAAAAATAAAAAACAATATATTATTATTATTTAAAATTAAAAACAATAAATTATTATTATTTAAAATTAAAAACAATATATTATTATTATTTATTTTTTATTATTTAAAATTAAAAACAATTAATTATTATCAGATATGGCGGATCATGATGATGATATTCATATGGAGGTGCTAGACGATCTTGCGCACTACCCTTTTTTGGGTTTTCCGGCTGACTCGGAGGCGTATGCTCGGTGCCAGAAGCTCTGGGAGGTGCGGTTGGGTCCAGGGACTGCAGTTGATTGGCCGCTACTCGAGGAGGTACAGGAGGCCGAGCGGGCTAGGGCTATCATCGGCCAGGACACGCCATGGTCACGTCTTTTTGATCTATCGTTCACGGAGACCTTCCGAGAGGTGGTCGTCGAGTTTCTTTCGACGTTCATCTTCTCAGAGGCTGGGCTAGAGCCTCTTCCCGGGGAGGCGCCAGATATGGATCCGGATCATATTTCCTTTTCGATCTTTGGGATCGTTTACCGTCAGACCCTCCGTCAGTGGGCCGTCACGACGGGCTTCTACCACGAGCCTGAGACGGTCACGCCACTTTTTGAAGAGGCGGTGACGGAGGTGGACAAGGAGGAACTCCTTGTTTTTTGGGGCTTGATTTCAGATAGTCCTTGGTTGGTTACCAAAGGGAGGGTCTCGGGTATTAGAGACCCTTTGTATAGATATCTGCACCGGCTTATTTCGACGTCGATCGCACCGCGTCTGAAAAGCCGTGAGTGGTGCACCGATAGAGACCTCTTCTTTCTCTATTGTCTGCTTACTGGCGGGCGGTGCAACCTATCGACGTGCCTTGCGCTTTATTTTGCATCTGCCTATATGCGGCAGAAGCGCGGGCTTTTGTATGGCGGTGCTTTCATCACGCAGATCATGCGCTCGGTTACACCATTTGACGTGCATGAGCCTGCGATGTCACCGGCCATTCCCCCTGTCCGATTAGACCGTCGCACGGCGAGCGGCATGCGCATCACGCACCGATTCCCGAAGGGCCTTCGGTTCATAGGGGCCGTCCAGGACCAGGTTTGGGTCCCGGTGCCGTTGCCGCGGATGCCTGGACAGGGGGACCCGCCTATGCCTCAGCCGCTACATGGTGTGGCGATGGAGGACGGGCCGCCGCACGTCGAGGCCATCCACGACCATCCGACACAGCATCCCTGACACGTACGTCGGTCTGTTAGGCTGGAGAGGGCTACCCATGCATTGCTTGATGGCCTTGTTGCCGACTCACGGCGACAGGGTCGTCAACTCGATCGCATGGGGGACCTGATGATGTGGGCGGTTGGACAGATCGTTGATTTGTCACGAGCCACCGGCATCGAGCCACGCCCACTACCACCGCGACGTCATTATCCGGACGACCCCGTTCAGGATGAGGGCGTGGCGGGTCAAGATGAGGGCGGAGGCGGTCAGGGTGACGGTGGACCCGCTTAGCTTTAGTTATTTTATTTGTATTTTGTTTCTTTCGTTGTTATGTATGTAAAAAATTTTGATGTATATATATTTAATTTTTTGGTGTAATGTATATAATGTTTAGTTAATTTGTTTGGTTGTAATGTTTAATATTTTGTTTGGTTTGTAATGTTTAATACTTTGTTTGTTTATACTGTAAAAATATAACAAATGTTTAAAAAAATATATATATAAATTTATAAATAGATAACAAACTTATATTAACAAAATTATATAAATTAAAATAAAAATAAACAAAATATAAATAAAATAAAAAAATTATAATTAAATAAAAAATACCTATACGTGGCGTATAGGTCAATACGCCACGTATAGGATTCATAAACGTACAACTCTTCCAACTTTTAAAGCAAAAATATAACCCGTGCCTCATACGCTGCGTATAGGTCAATATGCCACGTATTGGACCCGCCGCCAGACAGAGAATGACACGTGGCATTCTGTTGGCAGTGACTGAATTCTATACGCCCTCGTATTGACCTATACGAGGGCGTATAGGGCGGCGGCGGGTCCGATTAACAATATTCCGTGTGTGGTTAGAATCGCCCTTTATAATTTATAAACAAGATTTTGTATCACAGAAGTCTCTTAAACTAGTATATCTAGAAACTTCATGAGGTTTCTTGATTATATCATACCTTAAACTTGGTCAGAAATAGTCCTGATTGTTAAAATCAAAATGGTGGTGCTTGATGTTAACGTTGAAGTCAAACCATGTTTGCTCATTAATTATCTGGTTTGTGGTGTGGTTTTGATCGAAGTAGCTATCAAAACAGTGGCTACAAATTCTTGAATTTTCTCTTTTCTTAAACTAAATTTGTATAAATTTTGTCTCCATCTTATTTCAACTTTATAGATTTTCTAATTCTAATATTAATTCTGAATGTCTAATCATCTCATGATATGGTATGACTTAAGCTTTCGATAATAAGTTCTTCAAGAATAGTGTCGTTGAGTTTCTTGACCCTTTGTCTTAGGATTAGTCAGTTCTATTTTCTCGATGGGGGCAGGGAAGGGATATAACTCAACGGTAGAGTGTCACCTTGACGTAGTGAAAGTCATCAGTTCGAGCCTGATTATCCCTAAACCCAATGTGAGTTTTTCATTTTAATTTACTACTCCGCAGTGATTGAATGAGAATGGATAAGAGGCTCGTGGTATCTTATTGCACAAAAATGGTGATATTGTTCCTCCATTGATCAAGAATTTCAATTTTTTGGCAAGTCTTGAGTCTTGAGCTTGGGCTCGTTTATTAAACAGGCTTATATTTAAGCTCGAGCTCGTTTAAGCTCGTCTCGATTCGAGTTTTTAACGAGTTGATCTCAAGTAGTTCGCGAGCCGGTTTGGCTCGTTTACACCCCTTGAAATGATGAAGGGTTAATGAATAAACACTAAAATCTGTATATATTGTATTTGCAAAATCTTTATACTAATAAATCAAAATTCTATGAGAACACATGTTACATTCTAGTGCATTTTTAACATTTTATTTCGCTTCTCTCTCATATTATATAATGATATTAAAATAATATATTTTTAAATATTTAATATAAATCTAATTATGAATACTTATTATTTAATTATGGATAATTATTATATCATTAAACAAATGAATTAACATTTATTAATTACATAAAAAAAAGTTGATACCCAGTTAAAAAAAATATATTAAAAATTAACTTAAAAGAACATATATTTGTCACGTCAAAGTACATTTAAAAAAACATATTTTGACAAGTGTATAAGTTAAAAAATTACATTATATTTTATTCAACGTATGTAATATAGGGTTTTTAAAGACATAAATTTTTTATTCTTAAATATATAACTTTACATTTATTCAACCTGTGTAATACACGGGTTCTAACCTTGTTCATCTGAATATATGAATTTATAAAAATTACTTGTTTGATTTGTGTTTTATATATATCCATTCCATACCTCAAGATAGAGAGAATAGTCCGTTTCTAGTAGTATTAGAGTATTAGTAGTGAGTAGAGGGGCTCTTCCTTCTTGTTTCACAATAGGGGAGCCTACGAAACTCAGCGTTATGATAGTTAGTATGGACATTCGTGGCTAAGCTTCTTGTATTGCTAGGGTGAAGATGATGTTTGGTGCATGTTAATGTTTGACGTATTAATCTAATGGTATGTTTATGTCTTTAATTATTCGCTCATAAAACCACCTTTTGTTGGGTTTTTATTATTGTCTAAATTCATCTTTATATTTGTGAGTGTCTTGATTTTAAAGTGTAAGATCGTAAAACATTTTTAATCAAACTTCCTTTGAAACTCGTACGTCTTTATACGAGCAGAGATTGATAAACCAATGCTTGGTCTACACTTCTAAGGTCGTACGTCTTTATACGAACTTATTATGCGACCAAGAATTGGTGAACTCATATTGGGAACGGTACGTCTTTATACTTGGTCTCGTTGTTACACCGCCTCCCGGTGTAACAAAATATAATCACCTATTTAACTCTAATATAATGCATTTTAAGTTCGATGTCTCAAACCAACCCGGAGATGACCATTCGAAGGGTTGAGTGTAAATGTTGTCCCTAGCGGGAGGCATTACCATTTTAATTTAAAGATTATAATTCGTGAATCAAATGTTGTGATTACGAGGCTCTAGCGGTGACCCGGGTCACAAGTTTGTAGTAGTCATACCACTGAATTAGTCAACTTAACATTATCACGTACCAAGCTGATTCGAATCCCGAAGCAAAACTCTCCGTGACCTGATCATCTCCGAGATATTTACTTTTCTGCTATTTACTATTCTGTTCGTTACATTTCTGTTACACACATCACGCACGTTTTTACTTTTATGTTATTTAATTTTCTGTCATTTACCAATTAATTCGGCTAAACGATAACAAAAGTTGAGTATTGGAACTCGATCGTGTCCATTGGTTCGATACTTGGTTCTTACCTAAACTATATTACGCTGCGATAGGTACACTTGCCTATTGTGTGTGTTTTAAATTAAAATAATTATCATTTTATAAATTTAAAACCTGATCTCGTGAAACCATTATCTCTAAATATTATTATATAATATTTAACTACATCAAAATTCACACACACATCAAGTTTTTGGCGCCGTTGCCGGGGACACGGTGATTTCAAGAAAAATTCGAGTTAACGGATTAGCCTTTTTAACATTAATAATTACTTTTATGGTTTGTTTTGATTATTCCTTACAGCAACTTTCATGGATGACAACTACGAGGGTTGTTATGGAGGATACCAAGACGACTATAAGTACCACTATTCGGAGGTTTGGTGTGAGATATGTGGGGAACCCCACTACACTCAAGATTTTTATCACTATCAAGGGTATTCCACATATTTCCACCAGCCCTACTGGCAACCATATGAGGAAACCACACCGCCCCAAGAAATTCAACACTTAGCTCTAGATTCCGACTCATGGACCCTACGAACTCTGTTTCATCATTTGGAAGAAATTAAGGTTCAACTCCTAAAAAGCCCTCCAACTGAACAACAAGTGTTTCTTCATTTAGAAGAAATTAAGCTTCAAATCCTAAAGAGCTTTCCAACTGAACAACAAGATGATTCCTTCAAAGTCCAAGAATCGGAAGTCATAGTTCCAACATCTGAAGTAACGTCAAGTGACTCTAAGGAGCAAGAACCTTCCATCTTCACAAGCATGGATCAATCGGAAGTGAGACCGGATGATTCGGAGGAAAAGGCTACTGCAGCTTTACAATCACTTCCAGACTTTTCTAAGAGTGTGGAAGCTAAACAATTAAAGGAGTCAGAAGAATTGGTGGGAATCCTAAGTCTGGAGTTCCTGTGTAAGGCCCCAAACCCGGGAGGCCTCACTTGTTGGATTTACTCATTCACAAACAGTTATTAAACTTGAATATCAAAATAACGCAGCGGAATCATTCATACATCATAATTAAAACTTCTTCATACATGCGGAAGCATAACGTTATCAAATACATAAACATAACATAAACAACTTATAACATGATGCCAGTCTTCATATCATCCGGGTAACTCTTTTCGCTTGCCAAGCATCACCGTCCATCATCATAACCTGCCCTTAACCTGAATGTGCATACTAAAAAGTCAGCTACGCTGGTGAGTTTTAGCTTTACATAAAACCTTAACATAAACATTTTGCCAAAAACATAATGTACATTTGTTTAACAAAAGCGTACGTAAAACATGCAATAACTTAACATCATCATAACATCGTAACATAAGTCAACATGAACCGAATCTGCGCCTTCTCATAACCGTCAATTTCATACATCGCATACCAGCGGATGAACTTAAGGCTCGTTACCTCTAAGTCATCCGTCACACAGGTCCCCTAAGGCTCGTTACCTCTAGGTGGACCAAACATATGTCTCCTAAGGCTCGTTACCTCTAGGTAGACAGAACATACGTCTCCTAAGGCTCGTTACCTCTAGGTAGACCAAACATACGTCTCCTAAGGCTCGTTACCTCTAGGTAGACCAGAACATAACTTAGGCACTATTTCCCCGCAAGGAATAGTACCTTCCATCGGGATCCCGATAATCCCATGGGTGACCGTCGTCACCCCATCATCAACCAGTTGTACAACCGTTAGCCAGCCACAAAGCCCCCCCGTAAGGTGAGGCCAATTCATACATACATACATACATACCTTAGCTCCCGTAGCTCCCGTAGGAACTCGTGGCAGATTCGTTCATTCGTGACTTTCATAAAACCTTTACCTCATTTTAGTTAAAGCATTCGTACGTTTTATTAAACAAAACCTCATCTCTGTAAGGCCCCAAACCCGGGAGGCCTCACTTGTTGGATTTACTCATTCACAAACAGTTCTTAAACATGAATATCAAATAACGCAGCGGAATCATTCATTCAACATAACTAAAAACTTGTTCATACATGCGGAAGCGTAAACATTGTTTAAAACATAATTGCATAAACAACTCATAACGGGATGCCAGTCTTCATGATCGACCGGGTAACTCTTCTCGCTTGCCAAGCATCACCGTCCATCGTCCATACCTGCCTTAACCTGAATGTGCATACTAAAAAGTCAGCTACGCTGGTGAGTTCTAGCATTTCATAAAAACTTTAACATCAACATTTGCCAAAAACGTATCATTCATTTAGTAAAAACCTTTCACAAAAGCATGTAATAATCTAACATCTTTAAAAAGGTTTCGTACCCATATCATCATCAACATCATAATCATAAACACCGTTAAACGGATCGTTCATTTAAAACTTTTAACATTCATTTAAGTCATACATTATTATCTAAATCTGTGTTACCCTTCGTTCCGTCATTCAGTATGGTATTGCCCCTAAGGCTTAACTGCACGAAGACCGATAATACCATACATTCCGTCAATTCCCTTTTTGGTATTGCCCCCAAGGCTAACTGCGCGAGGACCGACAATACCCATTCAGTTGCCCTTATGGCTCTCATGTCTATAAACCGACAACTTCCATCGACGGCCACGGCTCACGGCCAATGACACCGTCGGATCATAATTTAACCTTACATCACGTTAACCCCTGAGTAACCGTCGTTACTCCCTTTACCAGTTGTACAACATCATAACCATTGACATGCCACAGAGACAATGCCCCTGTTGTTCTTGTGGCAACTATGGCTCGCTGTCCATAATCTACCACAAGGCTGGGAATCTCATTTCCCAGACTTCATTCGTCAATTCCATTCATTCGACAGATTAGATTTGTAATGACTTCTTTAAAACCTTTACCTCTTTCTCTTCTCATTAAACATTTCCTCATTTAGACCGTTCATAAAACATTCGTAACCCTTTTTGGCAAAAACACTTCAAAACCTTTCCTTTCGTAAACATCGTTTCGTTAAAACATCATTTCGTTAAACATCATTTCGTTAAACATCATTTCGTTAAACATCATTTCGTAAGTATGCACACCAGCCCAAAAACCTTAACAAAACATTTAAAAGAGGGCTCTAGAACTCACCTGATACGCTAATATGGGTTGTCCTAAACGAAGGTCCAACAACGTCACTTCCGATCTGAATTGATTAGTTAAATACACATCAGACCAATCCCGACTCTAACGGTTTAACCATTCTAACATACTAACTTCACTGAACCAGTTCTGATGTCTGCGCACTTAGCAAGTGCGCAGACCCTGCTGCCTGCGCACTTAGCAAGTGCGCAGACCCTTCCTCCTGCGCACTTAGCAAGTGCGCAGGACCCTCTTCCTGCGCACTTAGCAAGTGCGCAGACTCCTCTTCCTGCGCACTTAGCAAGTGCGCAGGACCTGCTCCGTGCGCACTTAGCAAGTGCGCACGACCTGTTCTTCACGAAAAACCCTAACTTTCGCATTCGGGCCTGATCATGTCAAGATCCCGATCCTGTTGCATTCAAAACGTTCGTTTTCCATTAAGGAACTCAAATCCATTATTATCTTTCAGTTTCATCCGTTCAAACCTTACCTTTTCACCCAAAACCCGAAAACCCCAAAAATGAACTAAAACTCAGATTTAGGTCGGATCGTTACCTGAATCGAGTTTCTGATCCGGAGGTTCTTCTCACGAGTTATGGAGTAACACTTTGCTGAAGTCTCGGGTCGATCCGCCAACTTTCTCTCTCTAAAAGTTGCAAATGAGAGGAACATGTGGTGACCTTGGCTATTTATAGGGGAGACCTCCCCAAGCCCGGTTCGCGACTGACCCGACCCGACTTCGGCCCGCTTGAACTCGTTAACTTTATTTCTCGACATTTTGGGATGTTACAATCTCTTTCGTAAACCTTTCGTAAACTTCATTTGGCAAAACATTTCATAAACATCATCCTTCGTAAACATCATCCTTCATTAACATCATTTCACAAACGTCATTTCGTAAACATCGTTTCGTAATACATCATTTCGTAAAATCATCGTTTCGTATGTATGCACACCAGCCCAAAAAAACATTTAATTAAAACATTTAAAGAAGGGCTTCTAGAACTCACCTTATAAGCTAGTCTCGGTTGTCCTAAACAAAGGCCTAACAACGTCACTTCCGATCTGAATTGATTAGTTAAATACATATCAGACCCAATCCCGACTCTAACGGTTTAACCTTCTAAACATACCGACTTTACCTAATCAGCCAGATGCCTGCGCACTTAGCAAGTGCGCAGACCATGCTTCCTGTGTAGTTGATAAGTACGCAGGATCCTCTTCTTACGTACTTGATAAGTACGCAGTGCTCTCTTCCTGCGTACTTGATAAGTACGCAGGACCTGCTCCGTGCGCACTTGGTAAGTGCGCACGATCTGTTTCTTCGCAAAACCCTAACTTTCGCATTCAGGTCTGATCACGTCAAGATCTCGAACCTGTTTGCATCCAAAACGTTTGTTTTCCATTAAGGAACTCAAATCTTCGTTTATCTTTCAGTTTCATCTGTAAAAACATTGCCTTTTCGCCCAAAACCCGAAAAACCCAAAAACGAACTAAAACTCAGATTTAGGTCGGATCGTTACCTGAATCGAGCTTCTGATCCGGAGGTTCTTCTCACGAGTTATGGAGTAACACTTTGCTGAAATATCGGGTCGATCCACAAACTTTCTCTCTCTACGGTTTCTCTCTCTAGAAGTTGCAAATGAGAGAAATGGGTGGTGACCTTGGCTATTTATAGGGGAGGCTCCCCTTCCAGCCCGCCGGCCCATCCGACCCGACCCGACATGCCTCGTTCGTTTATTTCGTCATTTTAACTGTCGTTTTATTTTTGGGATGTTCAAGTCTACCCTCCTTACAATAGGTTTCGTCCCCGAAACCTATCATAAGTCAAATAATTGAGGGTACGACTCCCTCATTTCCGTCTCCGTTTCCCAAGTGGCTTCCGATCCCCTTCGATGCTTCCACTGGACTTTAACCAATGGAATAACTTTATTACGCAAACGCTTCTCCTTTCGGTCTAAGATGGCCACAGGTTCTTCGATGTAGTTAAGGCTGTTGTCGACCTCGATGTCAGTAAGTGGTACGTGAGCTGATTCATCCGCCAAACACTTTCGCAAGTGTGATACATGGAAGGTAGGATGAATCCCACTCAACACTTTCGCAAGTGTGATACTTCGGCCCGCTTGAACTCGTTAACTTTATTTCTCGACATTTTGGGATGTTACAATCTCTTTCGTAAACCTTTCGTAAACTTCATTTGGCAAAACATTTCATAAACATCATCCTTCGTAAACATCATCCTTCATTAACATCATTTCACAAACGTCATTTCGTAAACATCGTTTCGTAATACATCATTTCGTAAAATCATCGTTTCGTATGTATGCACACCAGCCCAAAAAAACATTTAATTAAAACATTTAAAGAAGGGCTTCTAGAACTCACCTTATAAGCTAGTCTCGGTTGTCCTAAACAAAGGCCTAACAACGTCACTTCCGATCTGAATTGATTAGTTAAATACATATCAGACCCAATCCCGACTCTAACGGTTTAACCTTCTAAACATACCGACTTTACCTAATCAGCCAGATGCCTGCGCACTTGGCAAGTGCGCAGACCATGCTTCCTGTGTAGTTGATAAGTACGCAGGATCCTCTTCTTACGTACTTGATAAGTACGCAGTGCTCTCTTCCTGCGTACTTGATAAGTACGCAGGACCTGCTCCGTGCGCACTTGGTAAGTGCGCACGATCTGTTTCTTCGCAAAACCCTAACTTTCGCATTCAGGTCTGATCACGTCAAGATCTCGAACCTGTTTGCATCCAAAACGTTTGTTTTCCATTAAGGAACTCAAATCTTCGTTTATCTTTCAGTTTAATCCGTAAAAACATTGCCTTTTCGCCCAAAACCCGAAAAACCCAAAAACGAATTAAAACTCAGATTTAGGTCGGATCGTTACCTGAATCGAGCTTCTGATCCGGAGGTTCTTCTCACGAGTTATGGAGTAACACTTTGCTGAAATATCGGGTCGATCCACAAACTTTCTCTCTCTATGGTTTCTCTCTCTAGAAGTTGCAAATGAGAGAAATAGGTGGTGACCTTGGCTATTTATAGGGGAGGCTCCCCTTCCAGCCCGCCGGCCCATCCGACCCGACCCGACATGCCTCGTTCGTTTATTTCGTCATTTTAACTGTCGTTTTATTTTTGGGATGTTACAAGTCTACCCTCCTTACAATAGGTTTCGTCCCCGAAACCTATCATAAGTCAAATAATTGAGGGTACGACTCCCTCATTTCCGTCTCCGTTTCCCAAGTGGCTTCCGATCCCCTTCGATGCTTCCATTGGACTTTAACCAATGGAATAACTTTATTACGCAAACGCTTCTCCTTTCGGTCTAAGATGGCCACAGGTTCTTCGATGTAGTTAAGGTTGTTGTCGACCTCGATGTCAGTAAGTGGTACGTGAGCTGATTCATCCGCCAAACACTTTCGCAAGTGTGATACATGGAAGGTAGGATGAATCCCACTCAACTCATCAGGCAGCTCTAACCGATAAGCGACTTCACCAACCCGTGCCATTATCCTGAATGGTCCGACAAACCTCGGACTTAGCTTTCCTCTCTTCCTGAATCGTATGATTCCCTTCCAGGGTGACACTTTCAACATTACTCTGTCCCCAACATCAAATTCGATAGGACTTCGTCGTTTATCCGCATAGGATTTCTGACGATCTTGTGCGGCCTTCATTCGTGCTTTGATTTGATCAAACCTTTCTGACGTTTCCCTTATGACTTCAAGACTTCCTAATTCCTTCTGTCCAATCTCACCCTAACAAACCGTGGTCCTGCACCTTCTCCCATACAACATTTCGTAAGGCGGCATGCCTATCGTCGTGTGATAACTATTGTTGTAGGAGAATTCGGCTAACGGCAGATGACTGTCCCAACTGCCGCCGAAATCGATAATACAAGCACGAAGCATATCCTCCAATGTCTGAATGGTCCTTTCGGACTGACCATCCATTTGTGGGTGGTACGCCGTGCTGATATTAAGCCTCGTGCCCTCGCCTCGTGAAATCTTTTCCAGAACCTCGATGTGAATCGTGTGTCCCGGTCAGATACGATCGTCAAAGGTATCCCATGCCGTGCTACTACTTCATTAATAAATACTTTCGCTAACCTCTCCGACGAGAACGTCTCGCGAATAGGTGGGAAATGAGCACTCTTCGTTAATCGGTCCACAATTACCCAAATGGTGTCATGACCTTTAGCAGTGTGAGGTAGCTTGGTTATGAAGTCCATGGTAATGTGTTCCCACTTCCATTACGGTATATCGAGTGTTGAATCTTTCCATACGGTTTCTGGTGCTCGGCCTTTACTTCTTAGCAAGTCAAGCACTTGCTTACGTACTTTGTCACCTCATTTTTCATTCCAGGCCACCAGTATTCCTTCCTCAGATCTTGGTACATTTTGTTGGTACCGGGGTGGATAGAGTATCGAGACTTATGAGCCTCATCCAAGATTTTGGTTCTAAGCTCGCCACTCATAGGTATCCATACCCGTCCAAAACGTGTCCTAACACCAAGGGTGTTATATTCCAACTTGTCCTGTTGGCCAACCATCATTTCCTTCTTTACGTTTTCTTCCTTAAGTGCTTCATCTTGAGCTCTTTCAATTTCCCTCATCACATCTGATGTTACCACTAACTGGCAAGCTTTCACTCTAATAGGAGCAGGCACATCCTTTCGGCTTAGAACGTCAGCCACCACGTTTGCCTTTCCAGGATGGTATATTATTTCACAATCATAGTCTTTCAACAGTTCCAACCGTCGCCTCTGCCTCATATTTAGTTCCTTTTGTTCGAAGAAGTACTTCAAACTTTTGTGGTCGGAGTAAATAGTAAACTACACCCCGTAAAGGTAGTGCCTCCAGATTTTTAATGCGAATACGACAGCAGCAAGTTCCAAATCGTGGGTTGGATAATTAGCTTCGTGAATCTTCAACTGTCGTGACGCATACGCGATGACTCTTCCACGTTGCATCAACACGCATCCCAATCCTTGACCCGAAGCGTCAGAGTATACCACTAAGTCTTCATTGCCCTCGAGAAGGGCCAAGACCGGAGCTTGGGTTAGCCTCTTCTTCAATTCCTTAAACGCCTCATCTTGGGTCGAACCCCATTCATAATTTACCTCTTTCCAAGTCAACTTTGTCAATGGCGAAGCTATTTTTGAGAAATTCTGGATGAATCTCCGATAGTAGCCTGCCAATCCCAAGAAACTGCGGATTTCAGTTGGCGTCTTAGGAATATTCCATTCCCTTACCGTCACTATCTTTGCTAGGTCAACCATAATGCCGTTCGGGTTAATAACGTGACCTAGGAATTGGACTTCCCTAAGCCAGAACGCGCATTTGGAGAACTTAGCATAAAACTTTTCCTTTTTTAGAGCCTCCAACACCTCCTTTAAGTGACATGCATGATCACCCTCATTCTTGGAATAGATGAGGATATCATCGATAAACACAATTACCGATCGGTCCAGCATCGGTCGACACACCCTATTCATTAAATCCATGAACGCTGCGGGGGCGTTCGTCAATCCAAAAGACATCACGCGGAACTCGAAATGTCCATAATGCGTGCGAAATGCGGTTTTTGGTATGTCTTCTTCCCTCACCTTCAACTGATGGTACCCGGATCGAAGGTCGATTTTTGAGAATCAACTTGCGCCCTGTAATTGATCGAACAGGTCATCGATCCTTGGTAAAGGGTACTTGTTCTTCACCGTACGTTTGTTCAACTCGCGATAATCAATACACATTCTCATCGAACCGTCTTTCTTCTTCACAAACAACACCGGAGCACCCCACGATGAGATACTCGGTTGGATAAATCCTTTCTCAAGTAACTCGTCTAGTTGTGCCATTAACTCTTTCATCTCTAATGGTGCTAGTCGATATGGAGTCTTAGCCACGGGCTGGGCATCTGGTACTAAGTCGATTCGGAACTCAATCTCTCTGTCGGGTGGTATCACAGGCAAATCCTCTGGAAACACCTCCGGGTACTCGCGTACCACGGGTACATCATCTAGTTCCTTCACTTCCTTACACTTGTCAATTACGTACACCAGATAAGCCTCGCATCTGCGCCTCAAGTAATCTGCTGCCTTAATCATCGAGATGATGTTTGGCATCGGGGCGTCACGATCTCCAAGAACCTCGACTTTGCTACCATCCGGAGCCTTGAGTCGGATTATCTTTCGTTTACATATAATTTGTGCTTCATTGGCAGTTAGCCAATCCATTCCTAACACGACATCGAACCCACCCAAAACCATAACAAACAACCTGACAGGGAACCTATGATCTTCTATTTTTATCGTGGAGTTGTCAACTACATCGGTCACTCTCGCAGTTCTACCCTCAGCGGTTTCTACGCTAAAGGCCCTTTCTAACTTACTCACAGTGTACTTCACTCGTTTACAAAAATTCGCAGATATGAAACTCTTACTGGCACCCGAATCAAATAACACAGAAACAAAAGTGTTGTCAAGGATGAACGTACCTGACGCCACGTCGGGGTCTGCCCTGGCTTGTTCTTGCGTCAGTGCGTATGCACGAGTCTTTGCTCGGGGCCTCTCTTCTTTTCTTTCCAGGCCTTTCCCATTCCCGGCTTCACCCATCCTCGACTTGGTGCATTCCTGGCTCATATGACCACTTTCACCACAATTATAAGATTTAATGCCTTGCCTGCATTCCCGGGAGTAGTGCCCAGTCTTGCCACATTTGTAGCACAGATTTGTCCCTATCCGACATTCACCCGTATGTCTCACCCCACATCTTCCACAGACTGCCGTCTCGCCTACCCTGGTCTGTTTGTCCCGAGCCCCAAACAACTTCCCACCCGATCGCTTAGCGGGAAAACTCAGCTTCTTTTTGGGCTCTTCAATGGCAACGACATTCAGTGCCAGATCATCAAATACCACTCCGCTCAGTTCTACTACCGAATCGTAGGTAGTAGGGGCGTTTGCTTTAACATAGGTGCGGACCTGGTCCGGCAGCCCTTGAATGTAGCATGCAATCTTTCTTTCCTCAGTCGTGACAAGATGTGGCACCAGACGTGCCAGTTCATTGAACCTGGTGGTGTACTGTCGGTGCGTCATGCTCCCGGCCTTCAAACTCAGAAATTCCCTCTCTACCTTCTCAACCTCGCTCCCTTTTGCTTGACGTACACCTTCCCACCAATGGGATGCTTCCTCTCTCAAGGAGTTAGCAACAAATTTTACAACTTGATCCATTCAACATTCGCTCAGACGAATGGCAGCTTCCATACGGATCACCCAATCAAACGTACCAACCGCGTCTTTCTTTCCAGTGAGGACCGGTGGGTCACATGCTTTAAATGACTTGTAGTCGCATCCGTGTGCAGGCGGTGCGTTGTCGACCTCGTTGTTCTAGGAACCAGTTGCCGCGCTAGACCCACCTTCCCCATTAACCTTCTTCAATGCTTCGGCTAACAGACCTGGCAGAGAAGTCTTCATCAACTCGATGAACTCTCGAGCTATAGCTGCTCTCACTTCTGGTTCAAAAGTGAAAGGTTGTTCCTCAACCAGTGTCTGCTCAGTTCCATGCACACTAACCGCCGGTTCAGTGTGAACACTTCCTTCTTCACTATACTCTTGGCGCGCAGGGGTCCTGCCACGTCCACCATTTTACCACCGGTACGACCCCCACCACTCCTTCCGTTTCCTCTTCTTGCCATTTTGTTCTATAAGACAAGAATCCAATGTCATCACGCTAGTTAACAAATAAAATTCAATAAGTACTGTAAGATGTTAATATACACTGGCCATCTGCAATTAACCATTACACTACCTCTCGATTTCTATTTGACCACCTTTATGATTCCATCAGAACACAAGTCCTTACCTAACCCTTTCTAAGGCATACTATACATGTAAGTATATATACTACCTTCATACCTGATGCTATGGCTCGAGTTACCCGTACTGGCATCCGCTTTCGGTCCCATTCACAGTTTAAGTTCAGACACTAGGAGTGTCCGAATCTCTCAAACTATTGCTCTGATACCAACTTGTAAGGCCCCAAACCCGGGAGGCCTCACTTGTTGGATTTACTCATTCACAAACAGTTATTAAACTTGAATATCAAAATAACGCAGCGGAATCATTCATACATCATAATTAAAACTTGTTCATACATACGGAAGCGTAACGTTATCAAATACATAAACATAACATAAACAACTTATAACGGGATGCCAGTCTTCATATCATCCGGGTAACTCTTTTCGCTTGCCAAGCATCACCGTCCATCATCATAACCTACCCTTAACCTGAATGTGCATACTAAAAAGTCAGCTACGCTGGTGAGTTTTAGCTTTACATAAAACCTTAACATAAACATTTTGCCAAAAACATAACATACATTTGTTTAATAAAAGCGTACGTAAAACATGCAATAAGTTAACATCATCATAACATCATAACATAAGTCAACATGAACCGAATCTGCGTTTTCTCGTAACCGTCAATTCCATACATCGCATACCAGCGGATGAACTTAAGGCTCGTTACCTCTAAGTCATCCGTCACTCAGGTCCCCTAAGGCTCGTTACCTCTAGGTGGACCAAACATATGTCTCCTAAGGCTCATTACCTCTAGGTAGACAGAACATACGTCTCCTAAGGCTCGTTACCTCTAGGTAGACCAAACATACGTCTCCTAAGGATCGTTACCTCTAGGTAGACCAGAACATAACTTAGGCACTATTTCCCCGCAAGGAATAGTACCTTCCATCGGGATCCCGGTAATCCCATGGGTGACCGTCGTCACCCCATCATCAACCAGTTGTATAACCGTTAGCCAGCCACAAAGGCTCCCCGTAAGGTGAGGCCAATTCATACATACATACATACCTTAGCTCCCGTAGGAACTCGTGGCAGATTCGTTCATTCGTGACTTTCATAAAACCTTTACCTCATTTTAGTTAAAGCATTCGTACGTTTTATTAAACAAAACATCATCTCTTTCGTAAACTTCATTTGGCAAAACATTTCATAAACATCATCCTTCGTAAACATCATCCTTCATAAACATCATTTCACAAACGTCATTTCGTAAACATCGTTTCGTAATACATCATTTCGTAAAAACATCGTTTCGTATGTATGTACACCAGCCCAAAAAAACATTTAATTAAAACATTTAAAGAAGAGCTTCTATAACTCACCTTATAAGCTAGTCTGGGTTGTCCTAAACAAAGGCCCAACAACGTCACTTTCGATCTGAATTGATTAGTTAAATAAATATCAGACTCAATCCCGACTCTAACGGTTTAACCTTCTAAACATACGGCTTTACCTAATCAGCCTGATGCCTGCGCACTTAGCAAGTGCGCAGACCATGCTTCCTGCGTACTTGATAAGTACGCAGGATCCTCTTCCTGCGTACTTGATAAGTACGCAATGCTCTCTTCCTGCGTACTTGATAAGTACGCAGGACCTGCTCCGTGCGCACTTGGTAAGTGCGCACGATCTGTTTCTTCGCAAAACCCTAACTTTGGCATTCAGGTCTGATCACGTCAAGTTCTCGAACCTGTTTGCATCCAAAACGTTTGTTTTCCATTAAGGAACTCAAATCTATGTTTATCTTTCAGTTTCATCCGTAAAAACGTTGTCTTTTCGCCCAAAACCTGAAAAACCATAAAACGAACTAAAACTCAGATTTAGGTCGGATCGTTACCTGAATCGAGCTTCTGATCCGGAGGTTCTTCTCACGAGTTATGGAGTAACACTTTGCTGAAATCTCGGGTCGATCCGCCAACTTTATCTCTCTACAGTTTCTCTCTCTAGAAGTTGCAAATGAGAGAAATAGGTGGTGACCTTGGCTATTTATAGGGGAGGCTCCCCTTCCAGCCCGCCGGCCCATCCGACCCGACCCGACATGTCTCGTTCGTTTATTTCGTCATTTTAACTGTCGTTTTATTTTTGGGATGTTACATCCTGTCACTTCAGAGACAATACCATATGAAGAACTAGACTGTGAGATCATCATCCAGGAAGAGATTATGCAAGAGGAAGTATTCACCAACAAACAAATGACAATGGTGGGACCCTCTCCTTGCAACAGTGATAGCTGGCCTATGACCAAGCATATCAGTGAATCACATATGCCACAGGATAAGACACATCACTCTAAGGACCACTTCTCATGAACGAAAATTACGTGACAAAATTATCACACCGGGTTGACCGTCTCCTTCACTACATGGGTTTCTTGAAGTTTGGTCCAGGAAATTTCAAATGATGGTGGCGTGATTTACTTACACTATTTTCTTTAGGTGCTCTTCTATAGAGCATTCTAAATTTGGCAGTTTTACAAAAATTTTCAAAATTTCAAACCAATCCATCCAAACTAAAATTAAAACTAAAAATATACTTTGAAAATATATAAATCAATGATTCACCCGTTTTAGCACTAAAACGTTAAAGGTATAAAAATTAGAAAATTGGAGAAAATATTTGATTTATAAAATTTGGCCACTTAATGGGGGATTTTTGCTCAGACCACTGGGACAAACCGCCTACGACAGTTTGCCACATGAATGAAAATTAAATACCAATGCATCTTTGAAGCTTCACGTCACTGTAAACATAATTGTTGAGTAGTATTTTCTGTTTTTGTTTCCGTTTTACAAAAGTAAGATATACATAGGTTACTAATTTTTTAAACAAACAGGTGGTTTGGGATGTGATATGTTAATAGTCATACATGTAAATAATGCATATTTTCCCCTCATTTTTAATATTTTTGGTTGCAAATTCATCGACTTGGACACTCATTTGTGTTTTATTTGAATATTGTAGTTCTTGGTGGAACCTGGTGATTTTTGGTGAAAAAAGCTCAAGAATTGAAAATGCACACACCCGTGTTCAGCACCAGTTACGGGTTTTACACCCAATTTCCCCTCGTTTGCAAAGAATCCAACTTTTTACATCAAACCCTAGTTCTCCCAACTCCTCTTGGCGATTTTAGGCAGATCTTGCAAGATTGAAGGCCAAGATTGAAGGTCTAACACTTTCCAGGAAGATTTAATCTCACACAACCCACCTCTTCTCAATTTCTAGGTTTGATTACTAGATCTACTATGTTTTCATCCATGTTCTTGAGCTTAGTTATGGATTTTGTAAGGCTTATGGGCTAAACATCTTGATTCACTTAGATTAGATGAAACTTAGCTAATTTTGATTATGCGTATTTTATTTTGATGAGTTTATGTTGATGACTTTAACATGTTCTTGAACCTTCTTCAATGATTATGTGTGTTTGTTTGATTTGAGTATATATTCTATCTCGTGGGTATCTTGACCATATTATGTTGGAAAAACGTATGTGTTAAGGTATTTATTCATGAATATATGTATGTATGTGTATGTATTCATGGCATTTGACTAGGAATGGTGGATGCGGATTAGAATATATATGATTGTTGTTCAAATGTGCATCCTAGTGTATATGCATGGAAAGGCCGTTACATTCGTTGTGAATTCCTCATGTCATTGTGTATATGTTGTTATAATTTGCTAGCGTGAATTTGTAATTCATATATTCGTGATTTGATATTCACAAGTTGAAGAACTTCTTGATTATGTTTTCATTATATGATTCGAGGTGGTTAATATGTGTTTATCGTCTTAGCTTTCCAAAAAGTTATGGGACTAAGAGTCTTTAGCGGGATATTAGTTCATCTTTATATTCAACATAATGCTGTCATTGGGTTTGCATAGAATTATTTTAGGAGGTTACTGTGTTAACATCGCTTTAACTTTCTGAAAAGTCATATGATTAGATAACCCTGATGGGAGTCTATTCTATTTCCGTATTACATGTGTATAAAATGATCTCATCATGAATCTGTATGTGTTGTCATTGTTTGGCTAAGTGGATTCGAAATCTAAGTGAATATCCTCTCTTGTTTGTTTATCTGCCCCGCCTTCTATCTATCTTTTATGTTTATTTACTTTAAAAATACAAAAATATCAAATCTTCTACTTTGATCGGTTAGACAATGACAAAGATTTATTACCGGGAGCCATCGTGTCTACGGATCGATACTCGGTTCTTGCCTAAAACTATACTACTTATACGATAGGTGCACTTGCCTATTGTGTGTGTAGTTAGTCCTAAGGTGACAATCGTTTCTTTATTTAAAACACCGTTGTGTGGAAAATCTTTATTAAATTCTATATACACTTTACACACATCAGGGTGCAACTAAATCCTAACATCTTAGGCGTTGACCTCAAGTATGTAATATTTCTTACTTTTGACTCAATTTATTTGTTGTTTCTCGCATATCCGGCTCGATTTCTTCTTAGACATGCTATACAACTTTTTGTGAAGTTTTCAACTAAAACTTCTGTCAAGTTTTTTCTCCTTACTACATAAACCCATGGTTCGAGTGTTCAACTTATTTTTATAATATTTCAGTGCTTTTGATATTGTCCTCGTGGTGTTATACAACTAGATTGGATACTAAAATCTAGGAAAATAGGTGATTTTTAAGATTGCTAAGTCTATTATGTAACTAAGATCCTTTCAAGTTTGATTGCTTAATGGAATGGCATATGATTCACCTTCACTCATCTAAACCTTTTGTAAATGCATACCACAACAAATGTGAATTTTGTATTGGATATTCTCTATAGGGAAAACTTACAGTGGGATTTTTGCTTTTTAGATTTGCAGCCAACCACATAAAGTAACAACGTAACCTGCCATTAATCAAGACAAATACATAGTCAAAACCCATCATCACTAAGTCTGAAGGACTAAAGATGTTACCATTGGAACTTATAACAACATTGAAGACAAAAGAACTAGTTATATAAGGTACTTAATACTTTTAAGCTTGAGCATGCAATACCGACATGGGCTTTTGTGATAGCACTTTGATTTTAATTACATCATTCAACTTCAAAGACAAAAGCATTATCAAACAGTGTAAATAAATTTAATTGACAGTTTCTCAGCAAACAGAATTACACTTTCAATGTCAATTCTACACCAAAACAACTGAATCTGGCTTTTTTCTTATTAATTAAAGAGTAAATTACACAGATTGTACTTTATTTATCCTAGAAATTACACTCTGTGTTCTTTGACTTCAATAAGTACACCGCAGGTCCTTTTCTTACATACTTTTATACACCCTATATCCTTTACACTAACTGGTGTTAAGTTTTTCTGTTAAGTTTTGACGTGTGCTTTGCACATGAGGGTATAATTGTTTTTTTACCCATTAAAAGACAATTTATGTCATTACTACACATTAGAGGGGGGTGAAAGGAAAAAAAAAATTTAACCTAATAAGCTGATAGCATATAACCAATCTACCGTCGTTACCTTCCCTACCGCTCCCCCTCCGTCGGCTTCAACCCAAGAACACCACCTTCACCTTCAGTAAACTCTAATCGATCACCGGCAAGCTTTGGTTGCTCGGTTTCCGTGAATTCGACGACGAGTTCTAGTTCCTAACGCTAAAGACGACTTCAGGGATTGTCACGGGTCTGGTTAGAATCGCGTGAGACGTGAAAATCTAGCGGGTTGTAGACCGAGCAAGTCTGATTAGAGTGTGGATTTGCGATTACGAGTAGGAGCCGACCTCAGAGAGGGGTTGTTCATGTCGGAATTGCGTCGGTCAGAAAGGAATCTCTCTTTTCTCTCTCCCTTCTGACCCATCTATCTTCCATCTGATTCGGTGAAACCCTCGTTTGGGGTTCGATCGAGCGAGGCGGAAGAGGCCGATCGGGTGAGTTTGCAGTCGGCTAGGGCACACGCCGTTGACGTGCATTCGAAGGTTGTACTGTCGGCTTGGCTCGGGTACGAATGGAGGATGACGAGCTTGTTGGTGTTTCCGCCTTGGATTGTATTGGTAAGGTTCTCGAATGCCCGAAATCGGATTTGGTTGATGATGGTTATGATTGTTGTAAGTCGGTTTTCGATATGTGTGTGTGAAAATGCCTCTGAGAATGTTGATGCTGTTTTTTCACATGGTAATGATAATGAAGCAGAAATTGTTAAATTTTGTATTGGAAATGAGGTGATTAAATCTTCCGGAGGTTCTAGATTTTTGTGAAAATCTCCTCACAAGCAGAAATTGATTAAATTTTGTAATGATAATGAAGCAGAACTTAGTTTAGAGTTTTAATCTATCGTTTTTGTAGAAATTTTGTTGTGAGGAGATGAAATCTGTCGGGTCATGAGCTTCAGGCCGCCGGATATTCTAAGAGTTCTACGAGGATTTCATTACACCCACTTGAGAAATGAGTATGGACACTTGAATTTTCAAGACTACAAGGGCTCAATTTGAGCAAGAAACTTACCATCATTGCAATAATGAAGTAACTGAAGAAGATTTCCAAGTAAAATAGATCCAGAAATGCCCAATTAACTGAAGAATCCGAGTAATAAATAAAACATATTAATCTTAAACAAATCATCACACACAAATACATCCTGTCAATACCGCCGCCAGTGATGATAGGTCTAACACCACTCAACTTCCCCATCTAATTGTCATACCCAAAACAAAACAAAAAACCCTCTAATGAAATCGTGTGATTCCAGCACTTCGTCGCCGTCAGTTGGGAAGTGGAAGAGAAAATAAAAAGGAAGATTGGAAATAAATTAAACATCCAAACCTTTTCGATTGATCACCTAAGCATTCCCGCCCTAATTCTTTCACTGTCGTTCTTCCTTTGATGTGGAGCAAAGGTATGTCAATGGCGGACTTCTTCTTGTGCGTGTAGGTTTATGAAGATCATAAAATGAGAGTGAGAGTCGCAATAACAGATTTGAGGCGGAGGAGGGACGTATGTGAGAGGGACGCTGCTGCTCATATTTGTTTTTCCACTTCTCCATTCAATCGATAGCAAAGTAATCGATTTTGAGGGCTCTGTTAGGTTTAAAAAAGGGCAAATCAAATTTGATATGTGATGGGTTACTGGCGAACGTGGGGAAGAAAAGAAGGAAGGAGGGAACCGTCTGTAACCTCTCCGGGAATGAAGCAAAAGTTGAATTATCACGGCTGTGATTTCATTTCAGGCAAAATGAACGGCCATGATCAATCTTTGACATCGGTTACACTCACCGCTGTCATCAGAATTTATAATATATGCCCATCGTAAACTTGTCACAAATGAAACCCGTTGTAGATCTGCCGAAAAAAGTTTGTTGTTAAATACTCATTTCGCAGACAAACGCCCATCGGAAATTCATGAGGAATCAAGAATCGTCAAAGAGTACTATCATCCTAATTCTGGCAAAGGAGATTCAAATTGATCCACAGTAATATATCATCTTTTTGAAAAAGTGTGTTCTGATTCTATGTCTGAACAATAATAATAATAACATATGACGGACATCTATTCGTGTTATTTTGTGCAAGAAGTTCTAAATTGTAAAATACATTGCTTTTTGTCCATACGATACATGTGTTTTGAGAGTTTGATGATTTGGGAGCAAATGTGCTTTGGCATGACTTTCTAGAATCGGGAAAATTCCCAAAATAAACATTTGGAAAATCAAACTCTTTAAAATAAACATTGAAAACTCAAATTCTTAAAATGAACTTATACTTTTTGGCGAAAAAGCCAACCTCTGGTGTGAACATGCCTTCCACGTGCCCCTTCCGAATGTTCCACATGTACTCTCTGGGGTGAAGGCCGTCTTCCGCCTTCTTCCCTTTTAGTTTTGTATGAATCTTTATCAATAAACATGAACCAAAACAGAGGTCGGCTTTTCCGCCCAAAGAGTACAAGTTCATTTTGAGAATTTGACTTTTCAATGTTTATTTTAAGGAGTTTAACTTTTCAATGTTTATTTGCATTAAAAACTACGTGCATTTAGAAACTTCAAGCCATGTGAAAGTTAGTCATAGCCTCCAGATCACGATTGCAACACGTAAGATTATAAGAACAAGATAGGGACGAAACATAATGAACATTCAATTGATCGATGGAACCAACAACGTTTACATGCGTATGGTTTGGGTTTTATAACCCTAGAAGGAATCGTCGCCTCCTATCCTAAACGACGTATCCATTAAAGCCCAAACAGTTTCTATCTTTCAATGTATACACAATGACCCCTACTCTTACTATTATTACATAATTGACACCTAAGCATACTTTAGGCAAATTACAATTGTGACCCGTTAAACTTGGATATGAAAATTAGGCTAACAGTTAGTAAAACTAAACTTACACCAAGATTACCATTCGATCTAGCTAGGGAAGTTTCGCCTTATCTTTTATCCATAAGAATGTATTTACTTCCATCTTATCTATAACTTTAGATATCAATATAGATTTGTTGGGGAAGGCTTTATCGTTTCTGGCTAGCCGTGATAATCACCTAAATCGACATATGAGGAGTAGATTTTGATACACCTTTTGTAATTGCCATTAGGTCTTCAATCTTGCTGCAAGTGACGTTGATGAACTTACACCATGCACATACTTCAGCCCATATGCCTCTAGCAAGTGAAGTTGGTGATCAGTCGATTCATTCGATGCCCCGCAACAAATACATTATACTACATAAAGGTGAGGGGATCTTCAATCCACGCCTACTAAGAGATTCCAACGTTGGTATCCTGTTTTATTTGTTAAACATATAAAAAAATTTATACTTAAATCTTTAAAAATATGTTTATCTCGTGTATTTCTAATTTAAATTGTTAACATATAAAAAATTTCTTCTGAAAACAAAGAAACTTAGAAAGATTATGGGGCGTATGGATTTGGTGTCTTAGCTTTTTCTACCCGTTTGTTTGTCTTTATTCTTTGATTTCGATGCTAGTTACTTTCAAGGCCGGTCATGCTTTTCTTTCTCTCTTTTACTGCTATTACAACTATTATTACTACTTCTATTACTATTTTTTATTGATAGTTTACTACTATTATTAGTACTTATATTTTTTGTTTCCGTTATCTACACTTCATGTTATTTGTATTTTTATATTTTATATTTCTAAAATAAAGGTTTTTATAAGAACCGGGTCTATGTGAGTGCAACCTATCTATCTCCTAAGATAAAGAAAAAAATTGTTTCCCTACTCATGCTCTACTAATAGCTTGCTATGAATGAATTATGAGATTAGTTTCTTTGTTTGTAATTCAAAGCAAATTGTTGGCTAAAGAAATAGTTGTATATATCTACAAGTCACTAATAATAGGATTTATTGACCGAGAAAACTTTAACTATAATAACCCAAACAACTTCTCCCTTTATTAATGACAATGGGGTCAAAACGTACACCCTACTATTAATGACATTATAAAGGGAAAATAACATTTTCAGCTTTGGTTTTAAAAAAAAACAAAAAAAGAAAAGTCAACTCTCCCAAAATAAACATTATTTTTCGCTGATTTTTGGTATTATTTCGGTGAAAAATAATGTTCATTTTGAGGTAGCTAACTTTTCTTTTTTGTTTTTTAGAAACCAAGGGTGAAAATATTCATTCTGAGAATTTTCCCCATTATAAATAGTCCATAATATTTAATGGAAATCATCCGGTCATTTGAGGTGTATAGGCGTAGCAACAAGTGGTGTGGCTTTCTGCATTGAGAGACCAAAAATATCATTCATATCCATTTCCTCTTTAGCATGTGGAAGCTTCCAATCAAAGTGATAGACGAACGATGCAACTATCAAACTGACCATCCTATAAGCAATTGGCATTCCCGGACACCTCCTTCTTCCTATAAGCATTTGTTTTTTTGAATTTTCAAACAGATAATAAATATTACAAGGATACGGGAAACAAAATGAATCATTCATTTCTTCAATCTTAAAAAAAATTAAAACATAAGAAATGGTTGTATTGTAATATTTATTATCTGTTTGAAAATTCAAAAAAAAATAGTAATATGAACAAATGAGAAAACACCACAGAATAGTAAACAAGTTTCAAAAGTGTTTCATTTAGGTTACTCACCATAGTATACCCGAGGGTGTATACCAAGTAAAATGCGTATTAAGTGACTTAATTGAAACACTTTTAAAAGTTGGTTACTATTCTACAATGTTACCCCTTTATTTAATTATAGTAGCTACACATGACATGTGCAAGTCATGTGTAGGTTATATCACCTACACATAACTTGTGCATGTGTCGGTAAAACTTAAAAGTTAAAAAATATATAAACAAAATAGTTTAATGGTTTTTTTATATAAATAACGTACACATTTGTATGTAAAAAGTAAAAATGTTAAAAAATATAATCCATTAATAAAAAAAATAAACGATTTAGATTTGTTCCCCGTGTTCTCGTCAGGGGCTAAGGATAGTGAACCCCCCCCCCCCCCCGATTTTTTGCTTAGTATTGTTAGTTTATACGTATTCGGCCGAAAATTTTATAGTTCCGGTCCCCCTGCGTTTTTCTTCAAGCTCCGCCACCGGTTCTAGTAATAATTTAGTGTTCTTAAATGAATTGTGCTTTTTTCATAAACCTAAAGTGAAACTATGCTTACGGATGATTTTTGAGTTAAACTATGTGTTCCGCTCCTAGTAGGAGCGGATGTCGTGTGAGGTGGCAAGAGTTCCACCGGTGGCAGGAACGGAACTCGTCTTCCGCTTGTAGCAGAAGTGGAACTCAGCAACCGTCATTAACACTAGCGGATGGCATTAACGTCGTTAACCCCCACCGTTTGATCCACTTGACATCCGCTAGTAGTGGTAGCGGATGTCCTTGTACTCGCTATAGTAAACTTGGCCACACATTTGGTCTGCAAGTTCACATGAATGGAGTACAGGTAATGTTGGAAGCTTTTTGTATTGTTTCATCAGCCACATGTTATATATGGTTTTCAAATGATAATAAGGTTTTGAGATAAGGATGGTACAGGTAGTGTACAGATATTCTAGCCACACATTTGGTATGCAAGTTTGCATTGATAGAATTTGAAAAAGGATGATACACTACAGGTATGTTGGAAGCTTTTTCTGTTGTTTAAAATGATAATAAGGTTTTTAAAATTTTATCATCCACACATTGGCCGGGTCTGCAAGTTCACATGGGTTGTGACGGTGGGGATAACAATCCTTAGGGTGCACAGGAACCCCCCGAGTTTCGAAATTTATAAAGAACGGTATGTAAAAACACTGAGGTGAACACCTTAAAAAACATAGAGTGAACCCCCTGGATAAAAATCCTGGATCCGCCACTGGTGTGAGGTGGCAAGAGTTCCACCGGTGGCAGGAACGGAACTCATCTTCCGCTTGTAGCAGAAGTGGAACTCAGCAACCGCCATTAACACTAGCGGATGGCATTAACGTCGTTAACCCCCACCGTTTGATCCACTTGACATCCGCTAGTAGTGGTAGCGGATGTCCTTGTACTCGCTACAGTAAACTTGGCCACACATTTGGTCTGCAAGTTCACATGAATGGAGTACAGGTAATGTTGGAAGCTTTTTGTATTGTTTCATCAGCCACATGTTATATATGGTTTTCAAATGATAATAAGGTTTTGAGATAAGGATGGTACAGGTAGTGTACAGATATTCTAGCCACACATTTGGTATGCAAGTTTGCATTGATAGAATTTGAAAAAGGATGATACACTACAGGTATGTTGGAAGATTTTTCTGTTGTTTAAAATGATAATAAGGTTTTTAAAATTTTATCATCCACACATTGGCCGGGTCTGCAAGTTCACATGGGTTGTGACGGTGGGGATAACAATCCTTATGGTGGAGGGGGTGGAACCCCGGGAGGATCAAATAAGAAGTTGTTTTCGGCAAAGAACTCTAAGAAGTGACAAAAACATTAAGAAACGATATCAAACGAACTCGGATTGAGCTCATTCCAGCGGCGTTGGAACCGTATCGTCGAACTCTACCATCTTAGCTTTTAGGGTTTAGATCTTAGCGTTGAATTTTAGGATTTTAGCGTTAGGGTTTAGCGTTAGGGTTTAGCTTTTAGGGTTTAGGTTTTTTTGGGGGTGGGGGTTTAGGTTTTTTTGTGGGGGTGGCGGTGGGGGTGGGTTTAGGTTTTTGGGGGGGTGGGGTGGGGGGGGTTTAGGTTTTTGGGGGGTGGGGGTGGTGGTTTTAGGCTTTTTAGGGTGGGGTTGGAGGGGGAGTTTAGGTTTTTGGGGGTGCGGGTGGAGGGGGGTTTAGGTTTTTGGGTCCGGATTAGAGGTCGATGAGACGGTTCCAACGCCGCTCGAATGAGCTCAATCGGAGTTCGTTTGACCCACTTCTTAGCGTTTCTTAGTGAAAAACCACTTCTTAGCGGAACCTTCCTCGGTGGAACCCCATCAACCTCTAAGTACCCTAAGAATTACCCAATCAAAACGCACCATGTAGTGCCACGTCATTTGAACCCTACACTACCCTAATGGGTTGCGCCGGTGTTCCCCTATACCCGCTTCGCGAACCCGGCTTTTCAACGACCAACCACGGCTTCGCGAACCCGTGAGCATTGAACCTGTGAAGCCGCTTAAGTTGCGGCGGTGTTCCGGACTTGCCATTCCAACCTGAGCTCGAAGCCGAGCTCCACCCCGTCCACCCTTAGGGACATCTGCTCCTGCTACATGCGGAAGTATAGATCGCTCCTTCTACAAGCGGAAGTGAAGTTCTGTTCCTGCCACCGGCGGAACACTTGCCAACTCACACACATCCGCTCCTGCTAGCGGTGGAACACATATTTTCTTCCAAATTTCTTCAGTACGCATAGTTTCACTTTGGGTTCTTAAAAATAGTACATTTCATCAAAAATATATATATATATATATATGAGTAAACTGTCATTTTCGTCCCTGTGGTTTGGTCAAAATTGCCACTTTCATCCAATAGTTTGTTTTTTTGTATCTGGGTCCTCGTGGTTTTAAAATATTGCCACTTTCATCCTCGTGGTTTTAAAATCTTGCCACTTTCATCCAGTCAGCTAACACCATCCATTTTTCTCAGTTAAATGAGGGGTATTTCAGTCATTTTACATATTTGTTTTATTTCTTCATCTTTTTTACTCTCACTTTTTAATTATAGAAACAAGCGACGGAGGTGTTTCAGTGGTGCTCGCCGGAAACTGGTCAAGAAAAGAGGAAGAAGGCCAGCAGGGGGATGATTAAATTAGAGGTTAAATTGGGGATGATTAAAAAGTGAGAGTAAAAAAGATGAAGAAATAAAACAAATACGTAAAATGACTGAAATACCCCTCATTTAACTGAGAAAAATGGATGGTGTTAGCTGACTGGATGAAAGTGGCAAGATTTTAAAACCACGAGGATGAAAGTGGCAATATTTTAAAACCACGAGGACCCAGATACAAAAAAACAAACTATTGAAAGAAAGTGACAATTTTGACCAAACCACAGGGACGAAAATGACAGTTTATTAAAATATTTTATTTTGATGATAAAAAAGGCAAAAGAAATAAAGAACGATCTACCCCAAGCAAAGCCTTGATGTGTATAAGGTTGAACTTGGCTTCGTTCTCTTGACTGTATTCCAAAAGTGAATCCAACATATCACCAAACATCGGAAGTTTCGACTCACGATGTTTCACTCTCTCACTTACGAAACCTTCTATCACTTCATCTATCCAGTCGAAAGCCGCCTTAGCCTGCCGCCGTATGTGCTGTGGGTCTAATGGTTTGAGCACAGGAAATATGTCTGCAATGTTGAACTTCCCCAAGACTTCCATCACCGTCTCAATTGTCATCTTGAACCCCTTTATATTGTCGGACTCGTAGCTAGTCACGTTCTGCGAAAGAATCGTGTTCGACAAGGTTGAGTGCAACCGTACACGCAAGTTTTCCGATGTCCACGGCTACCTTTTTCCGCGCAGACTCCCGAAGGAACTCCAACGTTCCATCCACCACGTTTTGGCGGAGGTCGTTGAGTGCGTCGAGTTTCTGTTGGTTGGTGAGATACATGTTAAAGGCTTTTCTCATGGCTCGCCATGTTTCGTTTGGTGACATCCAAAGGATCGCGGCTTCAAGGTTTTCTATAGCGGTAGCAGCGTCCCGGATGGGACGGCCAGAGCAAGCCTCGTCTTTGTGTTGGAGGATTTCTCTGGCGGCATCAGGTGTAGATGCCACTACACTGGTGATGCTGCCCAATCGGATGATCATAAATGGACCATGTTTCTGTGCGAGCTTGGCGAGGGATTCATGGAGTTCAAGGAGGTTTCCGATGATGGGGAGGCCGACCGGACCGGGAGGGAGTCTACTTTTCCGGTAATGGTAGATGCCATGTAGGATGAATAAAAAGATAATTGAGGGGATGATCAGAAATGGTAGCTCCATTGCTTCGTTTTCTTTTTTGATAGCTGAATATTAATTACAATGGCAATGAATGTGGGTGTATATATAGATAGGCGTCACCGTAAAGTTTGTATTTATATAACAACTATTATAAATTAAAATATGATACGGGGCATCCCCTACCTGGTAATGGCCCAATTGTATAGATAGCGTCACCGTAATGTTCTATTGGGATTCTTCAGGGCATCCCCCTATCCCACTTTCTATTTGCCGACGATGTTATTATCTTGGGGGGAGTGGTCAGAATCCAACTTTCGCAACATTGTTCGAGTTCTCAGATGTTTCTTTTTAGCTTCTGGCCTAGAGGTGAACTTAAGCAAATGTAGCCTCATGGGGGCTAATGTGCAGATAGGGATGTTCAGGCCCTTGCTAACATTGCCCGGTGTAGAGTGGGCTCTATTCCTTTCTCCTACCTTGGTCTAGTGGTAGGGGCAAACATAAACCTTGTATTGACTCTTTCGAGGCTAGACTATCGGGTTGGAAAGCAAAAAACTTATCAATCGGTGGCCGAGTGGTGTTGATTCGTTCTGTTCTAGACAGTTTACCAGTGTTTTTTTTCTCCCTTTTTAAGGCTCCAGATAAAGTCTTTAATATTCTGGAAAAAATCAGGAGGGATTTTCTGTGGAGTAGCTCCGGGGAGTCTCGGAAAATCAACTGGGTTAATTGGGCTAAAGTGTGCGCTGCAAAATCTGATGGGGGGTCTCGGCATCGGTTCTTTGAAAATCTTGAATATCAGTCTTCTAACTAAATGGTGGTGGAGGTACAATACGGATGCTTGCTCTCTTTGAAAAGCGGTTATTTGGAGTATTCATGGGGACTCCCATGGGTCTGAGTTAATTCCCGGTCGGCGGAATTTTTCTAGTGTTTGGGGTAATACCAGGAAGCTTGAATCATCCCACTCCAAGTACAATCTGAACAGTAAGGAGCTAATGGTTGAGGTGGGGGGTGTTTGGCAGTGGAAGGGCGATCCACTAGGAATTTTTTCGGTCAGCTCTCTGAGGCTTTTGTTGGGTTCGGGCGATCATCAGCCGATCAAATTCGTCTTCAATTGGTTCAAGGCGGTCCCTCTCAAAGTCGACATCTTCACCTGGCGTGCTAAATTAGATCTGGTTCCAACTCGGCAAGCACTTATGCGGAGAAAAGTCCAACTGGAATCGGATGTGTGTCCTTTATGTCTTCAACATGCCGAAACCACGGAGCACCTCTTTACTTCATGTTTCTTCTCCTCCATGCTTTGGTGCTTCGTTAGCAACTAGTGCAAAGTTCCACCTATTTTCGTGTTTTCGGTCCGGGACATCTTGGAACTGCCTTCTACCTCCATGACAAGCGCTAATCGAGGTAATGCTTTCAAAGTTGTTATTCTCTCAGCAGTTTGGTGTCTTTGGAAAATAAGGAACGAGGTGATCTTCGGGGGTAAAAGGGCGTCGACCAAATGGCTATTCGAAGAACTCAAGAGTGTTAGTTTCATTTGGGCAAAAAACAGGGCGGGTCTTGGATCCATAGATTGGATTAGCTGGCGTGCGTTTAATTTTTAGCCTCTTGTCTGTCTCTTTTTTCTCTTTTGTTTTGTTGCCAGCTTGCTCTTCGCTAGCTCGGGGTTCTGAATAAATTTCCGCCTTTCAAAAAAAAATGATACGTGTAGACATAAGCATCACTATAAATAAATAATATCATTATAAATTTTATATTATTGAAGGGCTTTTTGTGTTTTCGGACACTAATAATGGGCCGGAGCTGAAGATTTAGAGGCTCTGGGCGAGCTAGAAAAATTGGCCCAAAATGATAAAAAATTAATTATTAAGACAAAAATTTATAGCAATAAACATAACAAAATTATAGTTTTAAAATGACATACTGTAATAGTTTTAAAAATTATATATATATATATATATATATATATATATAAAAAATATATTTAAAAAAATAAAAAAATTTGGGCCCTCCGGGAGAACGGGCACTGGGCGGTCGCCCCTCGCTAGGGGTGTTCAAATTCGGATATCCGAAAATTTCGGATAGTGAATTTCACTATCCGTATCCGAATCCGTTTCGGATTCGGATAGTGAAACGGATATCCGTTTTTTTTTTGCTTAAATATATTTTTTAAATTAAAATCTAAATATAGAAAATATACTAAATAAACATCATCTTTGTGAAATAATTAAAAACTAATTTTTGAGTAATTTACGAAATTACGACGCGAATACGTTTTAGTTTTTTTTTAAAATAAGAAGGCTAAACACATAGCATAAAAAGTCATACACTTCATATATATTGTATTTATAACACTTTCTAGAAAACAATATATAAATTTGGCTAAAAAAATATAATTTTTGAAATTACGACGCGAATACGTTTTATTTAAAAAAAAATAAGAGAGCTAAACACATAACATAAAAACCATATACTTTATATATATTGTATTAATAACACATTCTAAGAAATATATCTTAAAAAAAATTATTTTCAGATATTCGGATATCCGAAATATCCGAAATTTTTAAAAAATGTTATCCGAATCCGAAAATTCGGATATCCGAATTTCGGATATCCGAAATTTCGGATAATTCGGATTCAAAAATTCAGATATTTCGGGTTCGGTTTCGGATACGAAAACATTTGAACACCCCTACCCCTCGAGTCCCTGACTCGTCCATGACTATCATGTGGTCTCTCTGTGATCATTTTGACCCATAATATATTTAATTATTTTCATAAGAGACATGCACATATATAGAAATATGAGAGCATCTCCATTCTCCAAATAGTAAAAAGTAAAAACGGAAGACTATTTAAACCTTTTGAACAATGTTTTTTTAAATTAAGTTGTAAATAGGTTAAACATTTTTGACGAGTTGAATATAAATTAGATTTTTTTTTTATTTTTAATTCTGATTTCAAACCGGGTAAACTCGTTTAAATTTATAGCAGCATGAACATGATATGTTTATTAAACGTGTTAGACATGTTAACCCAAAATGCGCCATAATTACTAAACAGGTTACCAACCCCAACATCTGATTATTTTAATGTCAGTGTAAGGAATTTCTCTCTCTTTTATAAGTAATCATATTACATATTTTTTTTTCACTTCATGACTCATGATCATGTTCTTCTCATCCACTCTATAATCAAGGGTCAAAATAAATCTTTTAGTTATTTAGTACTTTCTTATTTAAATACACATCTTCATAACATAAATAGAAATTTCTATTTTTTTTTCTTAAATCACATTAGATGGATTGACAAGTCAAATTATTTTGACATCCCTGTTCTAATAAAAGACTAAATTTTCTGTCACTTGTCACTCTCATATTCGACCTCACATCATTTTTACCTCCAAAACCACTTATGACATACGGATCTAAATGACCCATTATGTCAAACATGCGGATCTATGACCCGGATTAACACATTTGGATTACAATTTTCTAAACCCTATTCCGGCCCCTTTCTTCCAAATCCTCTCATCTCCCTTTCGTGAAAGATCTCAGACAACCGTCGCCATCTCCATCAAAATCAAAGCTTTCAAGTCAAGTCGAAGTGAAAGTATAAAAATGTCACTTTCTGTCATCCTTTCCGGTTCAAGCACCAGAAGGAACTGTTCGTCGCCACGGAGGGCATGTACATTGGTCAGTTCGTGTTTTGTGGAAAGAAGGTCAATTTTATGGTAGGTAACGTGCTTACTCTCAGATCTGTCCCCGAAACGTTTAGCATCACGTCGGTGACCGTGGTTCGTTGGCTAGGGCTTCTAGTGATTACTCCATCTTTATCAATCACAATCCTGATAACAGTACCACAAGGTATAATTTCTCTCATTTAAACCATAATCTTCTACGTGCTATGTTTGTTGTGAGAAAAATTTTGTTATTTAAAGGCATTTAGGGTAATGAAACACTAGGTACCTCTTAAAACATTTAAGCCCAGATACCTCAGTTATGATGAAGGGACTATAAGAATGGTGATTGTTAAGGTTTTGCTAAAGATAACATTTGAATTAGTAAGCATGTAGAGTAATCTCTTTATTATACTCATGCATAATCTTTCAAGCTTGTTACCCTAATTAGACATTTCAAAACATTTTACTGAGAACACTTGCTGGGTCAACTTTATCTTACAACTTGAAAACACAACCATATCTATGGATCTAAAACACATACGGAGGCAAGTGTTTGATTAACAATTTATGCTAAAAAGATGTGTTTTTATGCACAATGAGAGTGGTTTATATCATTATATGTTGTGTGATTTTTTTGTTATTGCGGATCTTCGTCACCTCCTTTTAAATTAAGTTTGGGCATTAAGTATTTATTTTTGGGCATGCTAATCTAATAATTTCTTTCGGCCCAACCAACTTAATCCCACCTACAATATCACTTGCACTGGCCAGCTCTCACAAGTCACATGGATTATTCACTTTTGGATTTAAATTGCTAATTTCACTGTAGCAATTATCTTTTAACTTTCACAACTTGATTTATAATTAGCTTTTTGATCATCAACCACATCATGACTGTGAACGCATCATTGCAATGTTCCAATCGTCGTAGCTTCTTCATTTTAGCTCGTTTTTTCTTCAAAACTTACAAAATATATATAAATGAATTAAGTATCGGTTCACATTCATTTGTTAATAAAATGCCTAAAACGAGGGTTTAATATGCATGATATTTATATATATTTATGAACACATCATGTGTTAGTGTGGAAATTCTTCTTTTTTTTGTCATATAGATGCTTAATTGGAAATGCATTAGATCTATATGGACGGTAAAAAGTTGTCACACCCCGCCGAAGACGGAAACACGGAGTGGGACCGGTATATCACATTGAACACAAGGACAAGAGAAACTAAAAGGAAAGTTGTGCATTACATTGAACCATACTACATGCATCTAACGAATGTATGAATACATGAAAATCCTGAATCAATACAAAGTGTCTAAAATGCATGACTACAACCAAAGGTACACAATAATAATTCTTCCCAAAAGCAAGCCGTTTAAAACTCGTGATCCCCATAATTGTTTACCTTAAAAGCATATTTCGAAAACGGATCAACTATAAAAATAGTTGGTGAGCACGCAGGTTTTGCGACTCTATAAAAAGTAAGTAAATAAATTTCAAAATGTAATAGTAACCATCCGCAGATGATCAAATACACGTGTTAAGATATAATTATCCTGAGCCACAATCAAAACCGTCAGACTAGTTGTTGCCCCTGTATACAGGTGTCGAATGTGAACACCTACTATGGCTAATTATGCGCCCAAATGACCCTACAAGTCTGGTTGACGCGACCAACCCTGGGCGGGGGTGTCAACCCAAATAGTACTATTCATAATTCCCACTGGTAGGGTTTTTCATCTATGTGTTGACAACATCATATCCAAAATTCATGCATTTCTAACTGTCGGATTTCCCGGGATCGTCCGATCTTTAAGACTGCGCATGCATAAAACTTTCTGGACAGATTTTAAAAACTCTTTTTCACGAATTTAAGCAAGGATTTAGAGAAATCTGAGCTTACCATTGCGTTTGTAGCATCGAGAAATGGTTCCGGGTGAAAAACGAGCTTCGGCCGCCACCGACCCCCCGCCGGACCACCGTTGGCCGCCACGCACCACCGCCGGACCACCACTACTTCGCCGGAATCCTCTCCACTCTCTCGCTCTAACTTTTTCTCTGAATTTTGTAAATGAAAAAAGGGAGATGGAGTTGAGGTATTTATAGCCCCGTGGTCTCCGATCGCGTGTCGGTTTTTCGCTTAAACGAACCTGATAAAAATAGAGACGTTATTTTACTCAGAAATAACTTATTATAATTTATTATTTTCCCTCGAGTCCTTGCGTCTCGTAAATATATATCCTTTCGGATTTAAATTAAAATTTACGAAACCGTTCGACTCGGGTTTTAACGCGTATAAACTAGAACTTGATCAAAATTTTGACATTATAACACCCAAATAAATCTTGCTATTATTTTTCGTTCACTAACGAGTTCCTTTCGTTTGAGAGTATATTTCACATAATAATACTATTATTATTATACGAACTCGTCGAACACGGGTGTTGACCGTAAAAGTCACGGTTGTTACAAAAGTTGCTTGAAATTTGATGATCATAAAGAAGTGATGAATCAGTAGTAAGTTACTATTGATCATCAATGGAAGCTGAAGGTTCGGGAAAAACTTTGAGCATCAGTAGCAACTAGAGATGCACAAAACGGTTTTTTTAAACCGAACCGGACCGGTTTGGTCAAAACCGGTTTGCCTAAAAACCGGTTCGGGTTAAACCGGTTTACAGACCTGAAACCCCCAACCTTATTAAACCGGATCGGGCCGGGTTAAGACCGGTTTGGTTAATAGACCGTTTTTTAAAAAAAAAATTCAATAAAATTCGAAAAAATTATAAAAAAATATATAACAATTATAAAACATAAAGTTCAACGTTTATTCATCTTTGGGAAGTTCGAAAATTACAAAACATTACAAAATAAAATTAGAAAATTAGAAAACAAGAGAAAGTGACAATATATATTTTTTATTTTTTTGGAGTTTTTATTCTTTATTCTTCGACATCATGATCGGAATGCTCGGAACCGGAGCTTCGTAGCCTTGCATCTTCGACTAGTTCTTCATCGATGACTGGGTCTGACATTCCAAGATCGACCTCGTTGTCATGTATGGTTTCTTCGGCTTGAATTTCGTCTTCGAGCGAAGTTTTATCTTCTATCCTTTCCATCGCATCCGAATGGTCTTTCAAGCAAATGCACATTTTCATTGCCACGGAAGTGAGTCTAGTTCTTCGTATCGATAACAAATCGGTTTATATTTTATTTTTAGTTTTTGAACCGTATTTGTATTATTAGATGCAATATCAAAAGACATTAAAAAAGTTTATTTTGTAATTTAAATTCGGTTATAACACCATCTAATATATAAAATAAATTTTCGCCAGTGTGCGGATATTCAAACAACTCAAACGCGATAGTCCGCTTCATCATTTGGCACGTTTGGGGATCAACCAAATGAGCGGTAACGCAAAGATACGAATCGGATATACCATGTGGAGTCAACCAAACATCGGTGGTTAAGTTTACACTAGTTTTCAATTTTTCAAAACCCAAAATTTGTTCTTGTTTTGCTTTTTTCCACAATTTTATACAATCTCGTCTAAGAGTAGTGCGACTTAATTGATGATAACGTGGTTGAAGTGTGTCTTGAATCATCGTTGTCAAGCGTGGATAGTCAAAGTGGTTGAACGACAACGCTTCTTGGATCACTAACCTCGTCATTCTATCTCGAACCATACTTGGATCAAAGTTCCAAATTCCTCCATCGCTTGTCATCGAGGCTTGACCTTCACTCGTAATTCTCTTCAACGTCGGACAAGATTTTTCAATATGAGTTTTCAAACTAGTGTTTGAATCTTTCCCCACGTTTTGCACCGGGCACGTTCCTTCCCGTTTGACAACAAACATAGATCGTAATTGCACCAAATTGTCGGGTTCCTCGTTGTTGGTATGATTTGCAAAACGGTAACTTCGTTTGAGGAAACACCAACACTAGCACTTGGCCATCATTTTTTTAGAGTTTAGAGAGCGTTTGAGAGCGGTTTTAGAAATTAGAGAGTGTAGAGAGAGGTGTGATTAAACCAGAACACCCCCACCTACTTATAGTGTTTTATGGGTGCAAATTGGTAAAAAAAAAACGGGTTGAAATCGTTCCAACGGCTATATAGCCGTTATGTAATAGCTAGAAGTTGTTTCCCGGTTATAACCGGTTTAAAAACCGGGTTGCATGAACCGGTTTGCATGAATCGGGTATGAAACGGTTTTCCACAGTCTCCTCCAAACCGGTTATGAACTGGCGGGTTGAATCGGGTATGAACCGGTTTGCCTTAAACCGGTTTTGTTTGAACCGGTTTCCGGGTTGAAATCTCAAACCGGTTTTTTTAGCACCTCTAGTAGCAAACTATGTAGTTTGGAAGTAACTTGGTGATCAATAGTAACAAAGGTTATTACTGATGGTTGGTATCAACTGAGCGACCGATAGTAATATCAAAGTTACTACCGATGGTCGAATGATCAGTATAACAATGTTACTATTTTTTTTAACGACGGAAATTATAATAAAAGATGAACTGACTAGCAAGAAGCTAGCTGGACAAAAACCAAATCAATTTACATAAAGTTTAGAGGGTTTTGAACTATTGATGGTTAGTAATAACTTAGTTATAAGTTACTACTGATAGTGTTGTCTACTACAGTTTCTACTGACGTAACTGTTAACTGCCAAGAGTTACAACCGTCAACCGCCATACCTTTTCATGAATAGTTATTGTGACTGTTCGACCCCTATATGAATGATTAATCAGGTTAATACATCATTGTCTATACAATTTTCACTGAAAATCACATCTCGTTCTATAGAATTCACTTTCTGTCTTATCCGATTGAGGATTTCGTATACATGTAACATACTTTAATCTGAAAGTGATCTTATACGATTTATAAAGCTACCCAGTTCATAAAAAATCAAGAAAATTCCTACAGTTTATTGATTATCATACCTTAAACTTGGTCAAGAAATGTTTTGATTTTTAAATGATCAAAACGGTGGTGCTTGATGTTGATATTAAAGTCAAACCATGTTTGCTCATTAATATAACTAGGAATTTTACCCACATCGCGTTGCGGTGGCGTAGAATTTATACGGCAGTCATTTTTTTCCCCTGCGCTTCGCGGCGGAGTTTGGTCTTTTTTCCCCGTGTAATGCAGATCGTCAAAAACCGTAGAAGCGCATACCGATACTCATTCCGATAATGCCAAAATCAGCAATGATGTTATTTTTGGCTCGTCGAAAGCATACAAGCCAATACCAATACCGGCAACGGTGTTATTTGCTCATAACCTCATTGGTAATGGCGTCCGCTATAGCCTACGATACAAAATAAAACTCTATTTAACTCCGTTTTCAAAAAAAGTTATATAGGAACGTTGACAAAAAAACCAAAGACAGCCTCACAATCCATTTTTAAAAAAAAGTTAATAAGTGAAAGTTATTACAGAAAAACGAAATCATTAGAAAATGAAACGGGTTAAAAACGTATATTATACACAGTATGAGGGTGAAAAAAAAAATTAGACAAATTAAAAAAAAAATCAAATTACTAAAAAGATTCGAACCGGTGGCATAAGTCTTGAATGCCCAACCATTCCATCTAATAGCACAATTGTAATTCCTATCTATTAAAACATATATATGCATTAACAAAAATTGGGCAAAAAATTTACTATTCAATATCTAAGGTTTTTCAACAAGAGGGATAATGATGGAAGCTAGGAGTAGAAAATGAGCATCGGTGGAAAGAAAAGAAGGGATGGCAGCGAGGAGCGAGCACGTATCATAGAAAATTAGAAAGGATAGCAGGCGGAGGAGCTTACACGATTGAAGGGTAGTCTTGTAATTTTATTCACGTGTGTCAATATTCATACGTGTTCCTCAATAATAGAGTATAATGGTGGGGTTTGATGTTAGTGTTAACTAGAAATTCTTATCCGCGTGTTGCGACGGCTTGTTTCTGAACATCGAAACGTAGAAAAAAAACACGTCGTAATGGTATATTTGAAAATCACTAAAATATCATGTCGTAAAAATGACTATTAAGAAAGCACGTAAACCAACTTAAAAAAACATTTAACGAAAAATAAAACCATTTAAAACTCTAGTGGGATTTCAAGTCGCGCGATGCGGCGGGAAGTACTCTATGATAAAAAATGCTTTAACGTGTGTTTAAGAAACTTAAGGCATAAAATATAAAAAAGAATGCTCGAAAAAACATAAGGTACATAAAAGTAAAAATAAAGTAAATCCAACGGGATATTAGGTAAACGCAAAACAGTAAAAAAAATATTAACTTAAATGGGAAAAAAAGGATGTCATCTCAGTTTTGGTAAATCCAAAGATGTGTAACAAACAGGGCCTGTAAGGAAATCCATGAGGAATCAAGAATTGCCAAAGAGTGGTAGCGTTCCACGTACTATAACAGTGAAGGATGTCATCTCAGTTCTGGGACGGGAGATTCAGATGTCAAGATCCACACTAATGTATCGTCTCTATGAAAAAGTGCGTTCTGATTCGGTGTCTGAATAGTAGTAGTAATAACCTATCACGGGTATCTATTTATGTTGTTTCGTGCAACAAGTTATAAGTTGCAAAATACGTTGCTTTTTTGTACATTTTGTCCTCACGTTCATGATGTGTTTGAGAGTTTGATTTTTTTTAACGGCAACATCTAAATATTATAGGATAATTGAGTTTCCTCAGTGCAACACCTAGAATATTACAGGGCAGCTCACCCCAGGATGAAACTCACAACCGGGTAAATCCGATCTGGCCACAGACCCCTTTTTTGCTGTGTCCAGGATTTGAACCCAAGACCTCCACTATTTAAAGTCATTGGGCTACCATTACACCAAATGACCAACGGTGTTTGAGAGTTTGATGATGTAGGAGCAAATGTGCCTTGACGATGTAACGTTTTAGAATCTGTAATTTATTTTTTATTTTACTTGAATCTTTTTGATTATATTTATCTGGTGTATTTCTGATTTAAGTCGTGAACAAATCACAGGAAAAGTTTTTTTTCTTCTAAAATGCTTTAACATGTTTCATCTGTAAGTTGGCGTTCGTCAATGTTTTCACGTATTTTTAATTACTTCATTTACCTATTCACATAACCGTATTTGCAACGTCGGTCGGTGGCGAATCAAAAGCCACCGACACAATTCTCAATTCAGCCGTGTTTGACAAAATATGTAACTCAACCCCTCAAATTTTTAAAGTTTCAGATTTACCTCTAAATAAAATTTTTAACTTTATCTCTCAAATTTCTCATGTTTCAGTTTTCCCCTGTAATATATTTATAATATACGTTTCGAACTTTTTACCTTTTTACTTATTTTATTTTTTTTACAATAACTTTCGTTTGTTAACGTTTTCTTAAAAAAAAAATAATTTGCGGCTGCGTTTAATTTAAATTATTTTTTCTTGACGTTCCGGTATAAATTCTGTTAAAAACGAGTTGTATAGGGTATTTTTTTTTTGGGTATCGTAGGTTATATCGACTGACCGTAATGTGCTGCTACTGTGAAAAATAAAACCGACACCGATCGAAGAACATCGTTATCGTTATATAATGGTTTTCTATCTATGTTTCGATCTCTAGTACCGAGTCACCACAACTTCATACATTTATTTTATGTACCTAACTACGTTAATACTATCGCCACAAAATGCGTAACGAGGTTCGCAAACGTGTCGCATTGCGTGGAAACGAAGTCCGCCAACAGACCCATGACGCGGGCTTAATTTCAAGTTTCATCAACATCTACAAGTTTACAATGAAAATAAATAAACAATAATAGTAAACTATTTCAATAACATCTTTAAAAGTAATTAAATAATCTTATTTTTTTGCTGTAATCTGATTTAAAAGAAAATTAAATGATTGAAATAAAAAAATTAACATGTTTATCTTAGTTGCTCCCCAACAGCCAACCAACTACTCGAAACAGATTTATAATTTATAAACAAGATTTTGTATCACAGAAGTCTCTTAAACTAGTATATCTAGAAACTTCATGAGGTTTCTTGATTATATCATACCTTAAACTTGGTCAGAAATAGTCCTGATTGTTAAAATCAAAATGGTGGTGCTTGATGTTAACGTTGATGTCAAACCATGTTTGCTCATTAATTATCTGGTTTGTGGTGTGGTTTTGATCGAAGTAGCTATCAAAACAGTGGCTACAAATTCTTGAATTTTCTCTTTTCTAAACTAAATTTGTATAAATTTTGTCTCCATCTTATTTCAACTTTATAGATTTTCTAATTCTAATATTAATTTTGAATGTCTAATCATCTTATGATATGGTACGACTTAAGCTTCCGGTAATAAGTTGTTCAAGAATAGTGTCGTTGGGTTTCTCGACCCTTTGTTTTAGGATTAGTCAGTTCTATTTTCTCGATGGGGGCAGGGAAGGGATATAACTCAACGGTAGAGTGTCACATTGACGTAGTAGAAGTAATCAGTTCGAGCCTGATTATCCCTAAACCCAATGTGAGTTTTTTATTTTAATTTGCTACCCCATAGTGATTGAATGAGAATGGATAAGAGGCTCGTGGTATCTTATTGCACAAAAATGGTGATATTGTTCCTCAATTGATCAAGAATTTCAATTTTTTGGCAAGTCTTGAGTCTGGCTCGTTTATTAAACAGACTTATATTTAAGCTCTAGGTCGTTTAAGCTCGTCTCGATTCGAGTTTTTAATGAGTTGATCTCAAGTAGTTCGCGAGCCGGCTTGACTTGTTTACACCCCTAGAAATGTGAAGGGTTGAATATAATATTTAATACTTGTGGAATATAATGAATAAACACTAAAATCTGTATATATTGTATTTGCAAAATCTTTATACTAATAAATCAAAATTCTACTAGAACACATGTTACATTCTAGTGCATCTTTAACATTTTATTTTGCTTCTCTCATATTATATAATGATATTAAAATAATATATTTTTAAATATTTAATATAAATCTAATGATGAATACTTATTATTTAATTATGGATAATTATTATATTATTAACCAAATGAATTTAATATGAATTAACATTTATTAATTACATAAAAAAAGTTAGTACCCAGTTGAAAAAAAAAATATTTTAAAAATTAACTTAAAAGAACTTATAATTGTAACGTCAAAGTACATTTAAAGAAAACATATTTTGACAAGTGTATTAGTTAACAAATTATATTATATTTTATTCAACGTATGTAATATAATATTTTTAAAGACATAAATTTTTTATTCTTAAATATATAACTTTACATTTATTCAACCCGTGTAATACACGGGTTCTAACCTTGTTCATATGAATATATGAATTTATAAAAATTACTTGTTTGATTTGTGTTTTATATATATCCATGAGATTTTGGATAAATTTTTTAAATAGAAAAATTAGAAATGCAATAGAATAAAAAGGGAAATTTTAAAATTCTATAAAATTACTGCGACGGAAAATCCATTGCAACTAGTTTTATACCCGTCCGGTGGCCGGGTACTTTAATACATAATGTCATATTTATCTTTTTTTGCATTCTAAACAAAAAAGAGTACTTGTATGAAATCAAAGTACAACTCAATTAACCCATGATAGACAAAAATGACCGACTACACCAAATAGACCCGTTGATAGTTAAACATGTCAACCACGCGAACCGTAAACAAATCAAAAGTTTACTTCAAATTAATAAACTTGACATAATCATATCATATCAAACTTAACAAACATGTTCACCAAAATAAACTTACAAAATGAGTGGATGTTAATAAACGTAGCAAAGCCAGTAACTTTATCAATTTAAAAAACATGAAAGTGGACTACTTAAATCACTTCGGCTTCTGGGAATGCCTCCTCGGCCTCAACTGTTGACCAGATTCATCTTGTGGACCTGACTCCTAGCATCTAGATGATGGGGTAAACGACAAGCCAATTGCAACACACCATTCCATACCTCAAGATAGAGATAATAGTTCGTTTCTAGTAGTATTAGAGTATTAGTAGTGAGTAGATGGGCTCTTCCTCCTTGTTTCACAATAGGGGAGCCTACGAAACTCAGCGTCATGTTAGTTAGTATGACCATTCGTGGCTAAGCTTCTTGTATTGCTAGGGTGAAGATGATGTTTGGTGCATGTTAATGTTTGACGTATTAATCTAGTGGTATGTTTATATCTTTAATTATTCGCTCATAAAACCAACTTTTGGTGGGCTTTTATTATTGTCTAAATCCGTCTTTATATTTGTGAGTGTCTTGATTTTAAAGTGTAAGATTGTAAAACCTTTTTAATCAAACTTCCTTTGAAACTCGTACGTCTTTATACGAGCAGAGATTGATAAGCCAAGGCTTGATCTACACTTCTAAGGTCGTACGTCTTTATACGAACTTATTATGCGACCAAGAATTGGTGAACTCATGTGGGGAACGGTACATCTTTATACTTGGTCCTGTTGTTACACCGCCTCCCGGTGAACAAAATATAATCACCTATTTAACTCTAATATAAAACATTTTAAGTTCGATATCTCAAACCAACCCGGAGATGACCATTCGAATGGTTGAGGGTAAATGTTGTCCCTAGCAGGAGGCACTACCATTTTAATTTAAAGATTATAATTCGTGAATCAAATGTCGTAAGTACGAGGCTCTAGCGGTGACCCGGGTCACAAGTTTGTAGTAGTCATACCACTGAATTAGTCAACTTAACTTTATCACGTACCAAGCTGATTCGAATCCCGAAGCAATACTCTCTGTGACCTGATCATCTCCGAGATATTTACTTTTCTACTATTTACTATTCTGTTCGTTACATTTCTGTTACACACATCACGCACGTTCTTACTTTTATGTTATTTACTTTATCGTCATTTACTTTTCTGTCATTTACTATTCTGCTTCACAAGCACACAAAACCCACTTATCAATTAATCCGACTAAACAATAACAAAAGTGAAGTATTGGAACTCGGCCGTGTCCACCGGTTCGATACTTGGTTCTTACCTAGACTATATTACGCTACGATAGGTACACTTGCCTATTGTGTGTGTTTTAAGTTAAAGTAATTATCATTTTATAAATTTAAAACCTGATCTCGTGAAACCATAATCTCTAAATATTATTATATAATATTTAACTACATCAAAATTCACACACACATCAAGTTTTTGGCGCCGTTTCCGGGGACACGGTGATTTCAAGAAAAAATCGAGTTAATGGATTAGGCTTTTTAACGTTAACAATTACTTTTATGGTTTGTTTTGATCATTCCTTACAACAACTTTCATGGATGACAACTACGAGGGTTGTTATGGAGGATACCAAGATGACTATAAGTACAAATATTCGGAGGTTTGGTGTGAGATCTGTGGGGAACCCCACTACACACAAGATTGTTATCACTATCAATGGTATTCCACAGAGTTCCATCAACCATACTGGCAACCATATGAGGAAACCACACCGCCCCAAGAAATTCAACACTTAGCTCTGGATTCCGACTCATGGACCCTAGGAAATCTGTTTCATCATTTGGAAGAAAATAAGGTTCAACTCCTAAAAAGCCCTCCAACTGAACAACAAGTGTTTCTTCATTTTGAAGAAATTAAGCTTCAAATCCTAAAGAGCTTTCCAACTGAACAACAAGATGATTCCTTCAAAGTCCAAGAATCGGAAGTCATAGTTCCAACATCTGAAGTAAGGTCAAGTGACTCTAAGGAGCAAGAACCTTCCATCTTCACAAGCATGGATCAATCGGAAGTGAGACCGGATGATTCGGAGAAAAAGACTACTGCAACTTTACAATCACTTCCTGAATTTTCTGAGAGTGCGGAAGTTAAACAATTAAAGGAGTCAGAAGAATTGGTGGGAATCCTAAATATGGAAGGACATGAAAGATGTATGGAACAGTCTGGAGTTCCTGTCACTTCAGAGACAACATCATATGAAGTTTGGTCCAGGAAATTTCAAATGATGGTGACGTGATTTACTTACACTATTTTCTTTAGGTGCTCGTCTATAGAGCATTCTAAATTTAGCAGGTTTATAAAAATTTTTAAAATTTCAAACCGATCCATTCAAACTAAAATTAAAACTAAAAATATACTTTGAAAATATATAAATCAATGATTCACTCGTTTAGCACTAAAATGTTAAAGGTATAAAAATTAGAAATTTGGGGAAAATATTTGATTTATAAAATTGGGCCACTTAATGAGGGATTTTTGCTCAGACCAGTGGGACAAACCGCCTACGACAGTTTGCCACATGAATGAAAAATTAAATACCAATGCATCTTTGAAGCTTCACATCACTGTAAACATAATTGTCGAGTAGTATTTTCTTTTTTTATTTCCGTTTTACAAAAGTATGATATACATAGGTTACTAATTTTTGAAACAAGCAGGTGGTTTGGGATATGATATGTTAATAGTCATACATGTAAATAATGCATATTTCCCCTTATTCTTAATATTTTTGGTTGTAAATTCATCGACTTGGACACTCATTTGTGTTTTATTTGAATATTGTAGTTCCGGGTGGAACCTGGTGATTTTTGGTGAAAAAAGTTCAAGAATTGAAAACGCTGAAGAGGAAAAAGTTCTGTCATGGCCATGTTCATCTGAACACGGCCGTGTTTATCCTAAAAACCCCCTTTTCCTATCAACACCACCATGTTACTTACGAACACACCCGTGTTCGGCACCAGTTACGGGTTTTACACCTAATTTCCCCTCATTTGCAAAGAATCCAACTTTTTACATCAAACCCTAGTTCTCCCAACTCTTCTTGGCGATTTTGGGAAGATCTTGCAAGATTGAAGATCTATCACTTTCAAGGAAGATTTAATGTCACACAACCCACCTCTTCTCAATTTCTAGGTTTGATTACTAGATCTACTATGTTTTCATCCATGTTCTTGAGCTTAGTTATGGATTTTGTAAGGTTTATGGGCTAAACATCTTGATTCACTTAGATTAGATGAAACTTAGCTAATTTTGATGATGCTTATTTTATTTTGATGAGTTTATGTTGATGACTTTAACATGTTCTTGAACCTTCTTCAATGATTATGTGTGTTTCTTTGATTTGAGTATATATTCTATCTCGTGGGTATCTTGACCATATTATGTTGGAAAAACGTATGTGTTAAGGTATTTATTCATGAATATATGTATGTATGTGTATGTATTCATGGCATTTGACTAGGAATGGTGGATGGGGATTAGAATATATATGATTGTTGTTCAAATGTGCATCCTAGTGTATATGCTTGGAAAGGCCGTTACATTCGTTGTGAATTCCTCATGTCATTGTGTATATGTTGTTATAATTTGTTAGCGTGAATTTGTAATTCATATATTCGTGATTTGATATTCATAAGTTGAAGAACTTCTTGATTATGTTTTCATTATATGATTCGAGGTGGTTAATATGTGTTTATCGTATTAGCTTTCCAAAGAGTTATGGGACTAAGAGTCTTTAGCGGGATATTAGTTCATCTTTATATTCAACATAATGCTATCATTAGGTTTTCATAGAATGATTTTAGGTGGTTATTGAGTTAACATCGCTTTAACTTTCTGAAGAGTCATATGATTAGATAACCCTCATGGGAGTCTTTTCTATTTCCGTATTGCATGTGTATAAAATGATCTCATCATGAATCTGTATGTGTTGTCATTGTTTGGCTAAGTGGATTCGAAGTCTAAGTGAATATCCTCTGTTGCTTGTTTATCTACCCCGCCTTCTATCTATCTTTTATGTTTATTTACTTTAAAAATACAAAAATATCAAATCTTATACTTTGATCGGCTAGACAATGACAAAGATTTATTACCGGGAGCCATCGTGTCCACGGATCGATACTCGGTTCTTGCCTAAAACTATACTACTTATACGATAGGTGCACTTGCCTATTGTGTGTGTAGTTAGTCCTAAGGTGACAATCGTTTCTTTATTTAAAACACCGTTGTGAGAAATTTTTTTATTAAATTCTATATACACTTTACACACATAAGGATGCAACTAAATCCTAACATCTTAGGCGTTGACCTCAAGTATGTAATATTTCTTACTTTTGACTCAATTTATTTGTTGTTTCCCGCATATCCAGCTCGATCTCTTCTTAGACATGATATACAACTTTTTGTGAAGTTTTCAACTAAGAATTCTGTCAAGTTTTTTCTCCTTACTACATAAACCATGGTTCGAGTGTTCAACTTATTTTTATAATATTTCAGTGCTTTTGATATTGTCCTGGTGGTGTTGCACAACTAGAATGGACACTAAAATCCAAGAAAATAGGTTATTTTTAAGATTGCTAAGTCTATTATGTAACTAAGATCCTTTCAAGTTTGATTGCTTAATCGAATGACATATGATTCACCTTCACTCATCTAAACCTTTTGTAAATGCATACTACAACAAATGTGTCACACCCCAACAAGGCGGAAGTATGGGATGTAACCGGTATATCGCATTGAACACAAGTACAAGAGAAACTTAAAGGAAAATTGTGCATTACATTGAACCATACTACATGCTTCTAACGAAAGTACAAATACAAGAAAAATCTCTAAAACAGTACAAAGTGTCTAAATGCCTGACTACAAGCAAAGTATATAATCATAACTAGAAACAATAGTTCTAATCCAAAAGCGAGCCCTCATAAAAATCTCTTCTTCAATTCTGTTTACCTGAAAGCATGTTTCGAAAACGGGTCAACTATATAAATAGTTGGTGAGTTCGCAGGTTTTGTGACTCAATAAAAAGTTTTGGATAAAAATCCAAAGTGATCAAAAATCCATTGATCGAGTACACATGTATTAGACAACATATTACCATGAGCCGCAATCAAAGCCTCGACGAAATAAAAATAAAGTACCTCATACGGAAGTCTAATGCAAACAACCGCCTAAAAAATTGGCTAACTTTGCGCCCAAGTGACCCTACAATTCTGGTTGGCGCGACCAAACCATGAGCGGGGGTGTCAACCCAAGTAGTACTACTCAAAATTCCTAACGGCTACGCTCAGCTAATTGATTGCCTAAAATTGAGGACTTTAAGGTATTATATAAAAAAAATAACTCATGTAATCATGTATCATGTAACATGTGACAAAAAAAAATGAAACAGTTTTCCCCCAAAAATAGTAAAACAGTAAGTAAAAAGGGGCCGCGAAAACTCACCTGAGAGTGAAACGCGAAAAAGTGCGGTAAAACAGTGAAACAGTCAACGATGGTATCCTAACCGAGTCCTACTAATAAGTAGATTTTAATAAATAACATCAGTAGTTAAAAAGTCACATTTGATAAAATCTCATGTCACGGTTTCGTATGATCAAAAACGCGATTACGCGCGTAAGGTTCGGTTGACAGTTTGAAAATCAGATTCGTCCGAAATTAGGGTTTTAGTGTGATATTAGCACCCAATTTAAAAGTCAAATTTTATGTTTTAAATGGGGTTATACTTCTGTCCAAAATCCCTTAGAATTTTTTTATAAAATTAATTTTATATAAAAATTTTCCAAAATTAATAACTTTTTATAAAATTTAAATGGACCATAATTCCAAAACCATACATAGACATAAAGTTACTGCTTAAAATTTATTCAAATTTATCATGTATATAAATAAAAATTTCTGACAAATTTTCATATTTGTTTTATACCCATATTATTTAATATGAATTTAATTTTGTTAAACTTTTACAAATTCGGGAAAAATAGCTAAACAGATCAAAACTTTACCACATTTTTACCATATTAGTGTTAAGTCAATATAAGATCCCATACCAAGTGTCAAGTCCTGATTTTATCCAGAAGTATACAAACCCTAAATCATCCGTTTAAACTTTATAAATACTAAACGTATACTTAACCAACTCCAATTTTCATAAAATTTGGACAGGAGTCTTAGTTCATCATATAACTATCATTGTCCAATTTCCAGAATTTTTCAATACTCATAAGTATTTTTTCCAAATTTCCATGTATTAAACTTGTGTGAATTTTAATAAATAATCTATAAAGAGTTAGATAACCAAATTTTCCAGATACTCATTTTAAAACATATTCTACTGATTAAAACCACTTTTGGGTTCTAGATCAACAATTTTTAAAAATTCATCAAGAATATGCTTGTTTTTGAACATTCATCAACTAACAAGTTTAAATCAAGGATTATACCTTCCAAATTCAACAAATGATGATGAAATTTGATGCTAAGCTACTGAGTTTTCCTTGATTTACAACCTACAGTCACAATGTGGTTCAATTCCAAGATCAAAAACTCAAAAATTAACAAAATGCTCTTTTAATTCAAGAAAATGCAAATATGAACGCTCAAGTGTTCATACACTTTGATCATTAAATCTTGCAAGTTTTTCACTAGATAACTAATTGTGGATGATTACAACTAGTTTTTATCCACAAATCCTTGTTAAAATCACAAGAATCAAGCTTAAAACTCATAAAAACAACAAAACTTGAAAATCAAAGTGAGTGTGTGTAGTGTGTGTGTTCTTGGTGTTCTTGAGAACACATGCAATATCAAAAATAGAAAATCAAAGGTTAAAACATGTTAAAATACCTTCTAATCACTAATAACATGCTCATAAACAACAAAGATCCAAGGATCAAGGTTGCATGGATGGATTCTTGAGCTTGAAATTGAAAATAAGAATATGTGTGTGTGTGTGTTGTGTACGACAAAAGAGGGAGAGAGAGGAAGAGGTGAAAGAGTGGGGGGGTTGGGTATTTATAATAGAAATGTGATCTAGTGGTTTAAAAGACCAAATGTATAAAAAAAATACCCATTTTTTATAAAAATTACACCCCTAAACACTCTAATTAATATTTTAATCCAAATATAAAATTCTAGTATCCAAAATAATGAATTTTAGAAAATTTTAAAACATAAAAACTTAAAAATTTTCAAAAAGTTATACCGGGTAAACACCGGGTATTTAACGGAAGAACCACCTGTGATCGTTAGTTAAATCAAGAAACACAAAAGTTAGCATATAAAATGTTATAAAACATTATTCTTAACCAAAATATAAATATAAAAATTATTTTCAAGAATTTAATTTTTATCGTTTATTTAACGCGTTCGCAGTATACACATTGTATGCACTTAACCGGGTTTTCTAGTTCGGACCTTAGTGTTTGTCTAAGGTAGTATTCCTAGAATTCCTAGAAACACTAAAAATATATAAAATCATAATATTTAAAAATATAACGTATAAAAAGAAATTCGAGAAACGGTAAGGACCTGAAAAACCGCGGTTGTCACATATAACACCCAAATAAATCTTGCTATTATTTCCCGTTCACTAACGAGTTCCTTTCGTTTGAAAGTATATTTCACGTAATAATAATACTATTATTATTATTATTATTATTATTATACGAACTCGTCGAACACGGGTGTTGACCGTTAAAATCACGGTTGTCACATTCTCCCCCAGTTAATAGAATTTCGTCCCGAAATTCAACTGGTATAATAGTTGACAAGTTCTTTTTCGTAACTTGATTCATGTACGATCAACAAGGAAAATCTAGTTTCTTAGATACAACAGGGAGATTTGACAAATCGAGATCTAAGAATCATAGAGAGTAGGTTACACTTAGAAGGGCTCAAAAGAAAATTGAATAATCATGAGAGAAAAATCCTTCGAATTCCAAAGAGTCTATAGATCATTGTTTCACCGGATCAGTCAAAAAGTACACTGCTGGTGTTATTCAGAAGATTAAGAAATCCGTTATAAGATTGATATACACAGGTATACAAAGTTGGTACAAATCCAAAATGATATTATGATACAAAATCTCGATGATTCAGTATCCTTTTATGAGCAAGGAAAAGTATCATTTGGCTTGGTGCCATTAAGGAATACTATTATAAATAGTAATCATATAACAGGAGATGTGCTATTAAGGTTCAAAGATTCGGTAGAATCACCACGACTTATTGAAATAAAAATGCGTCACGGCGATAACAAATACTATAGGTTATGAAGGATGATCATATCATGTACTTGGAATACAGAGAGATAACACCTTGTTAAAATGAAACTTGTCGTCAATATGAACTTCCTTTTGGTGGTATAATTACAGATTCGTCTGCTAAACACCTTTTGAGACTCGATATACGATAAGCATCGTATATACCATTAACCTCCTGAGGTAGTTTCAGTTTGTACACAACAAGACCAATCAAATGATTATTATCAACCTCAACACAACAAAATGGTGATCAACATTTGTGTCAAAACAGAGCTTCTAATGGCGTTCATTTAATGCTAGTGTGATAACTGTTAGTGTAAGGAAATTTGACCAAAGGTAAAAGAGTATCCAAATTACCATCAAATTCTATCACACAAGCCCGGAGCATATCCTCCAAGGTATGAATAGTTCGTTCACTTAGACCGTCAGTTTGAGGATACTAAGCGGTGCTCATATCTAAGCGCGTTCTCAAAACTTTCTGTAGTGTCTGCCGGAAATGGGATGTAAAACGACTATCCATATCGAAGATAAAGGAAACAGGCACTCCATGCTTGTTACAATTTCACTACTATACATTCGAGCTAGCTTTTCTATCTAGAACTCCTCTCGGATAATTAGAAAATGTGTAGAGCTCGTTAATTGATTAACAATGTCCCAAAATGAATCATAGCCGCCCAATGTTCTAGGCAGGGCTAGTAATGAAATCTATTGAAATTTGTTCCCACATCCCTTTGTGGAATCTCAGGTTGTTGTTTGTACTTATTTTTAGTAATAGTAATTACTCATAATGGTCAGTACGTTGTTGCGTTATAAGGCGACACAACATAGTTGGTGTGTATACAACATAACCGTATAAGTAGATACAAGGGAATTTTGAAAATCACCATAACAAAAGGACGAGATTCACACTTCTTGTACTAGAATTGAAGAGTGATGATTAGTCATTAGAGAGTGAATTAATAACGAGTAATCCGACCTTAAAGGTTTACAAAGCAAGTATATAATGAGTACCAATATGATTGTACCAAACTCGAGTCGTTAAACCGAAGATTAACAAACATAGAAGTTTATACTAGGATTCTGTCGAGATAAATTTGCTAAGAGTCAAATTTACTCAATCCTATGAAGTGTTATAGCAAATGAGTCATCATCATAAAATAGATGTCAGCGATGACCCGGTGCTATGTAACCTAACCACAAAGCATTAGGATTCGGTACTAACTCGCGTGTTAGTATCGATATAATATAACCATGTTTGATGATTTTCAACTAAAGGTTCGTATACATATTGCCCAAGGTTAGCAATGAGTTATACTAAAAATCAAATCACCACAAGATCTAGATAGAGAAAGTGACTAAAGATCCAGAACGATCTAGTCAAGTAGATTAGTTAAAAGACTATGTGCAAGTTCAATATTTGGACATTGAATTGACTAACACGAGAAATCGAATTTGGTTAACGGTCAGAAATGGAATTCTGAAATTTTAACAAGAAGTCCATATCAAAAAGATTGTCTACTCTTCACATCGAGTCGGCCAAATTTGATAGGATAACATTAGACGTCTGCATCTTTCTTGATGTGTATTGAAATGATTCGGAAGTAATCCGCTATTCAGCTAGATGAGGAAATAAACAGTCACATTGTGGAAATAATCTCATAAAAATACTGTCCCCCGAAAATAATTATGAGCTTGATAACCCACAAAATGGGTAGACTTTGATATAATATCATTGTCAATTTAGCCTGGGGTTTGATTCTCATAAAGTAGACGTAAAAAAAATAGGAGAGGATCAAGTAAATCTTCAGGAATTTACCAAATGTGAGGACGTCATGCTCATAGGTCCTTTAAAGATAATGCAATCCCAAGCGGATGTTCAAGAGAGCAGAGTAAACTATGATTCGTCCCTTGTTCCTCTTCCTGGTAGCGTACAACTTTAATTGGTTAAGAATCGTAAAACACAAAAATAAATTCAAAATTTCCCTCCTATGATTTAAGGACACATCTTTCAAATGATAAGGTTTTCAAATTTCAACTTAGGTCCTCGCTTTCCATTAAAGTCGGTGAAAATGGACCATAAGATTTCAGAGTTTGTCCTTAGATCTCGCGTTGAAGAGGGTCTAATTGATTATCTGCCAATAACTGGTAGTACATTATGCCTGCAACTTCCTTGGCTTTCGAACGGTGTTACTATGACTTACCATTTAGTAATTCACTAATATCGGTTATAGCCTTAAAATCCTTTGCATAAGGGTTTAAGCCATAAATTTGATGGAATGAGTGTTTGAATGCCATAGATTCGTATTCCTTCAGGGCATGTGTTAAGAAGTCGTTTCTTAACCGTATATGCTCTAAGACTTTCTAACTATAGGAAACGGAGAGTAAGGGGTGCATATACGTCTCTACCTAGTTGGAAATCAGAAAGCCAATCAACAAAATGACCATTTAAGAGAGAGAAAGTACAAAAAGGATATGAGACTATCCTATTCGAATCTACAGGGATAGTGTACACATAGTAACAAATTAGGATAATCACCATAAATAAACTTTGAATGATGACTAATAAAATTTTTGGTACACAAAGAATCATTCCAACATAAAGTTTCATTTTCTCCATCAAAATGGTATTCAATAAGACATCGAAGCACCAGGAGAAATCAAGATTTGCAAAACATACGTAGCAATGTTCACCAAAAAGGGCATTAGTTTCATACTAAGCCATAGCTATCTCAAAATGAATTTTTTTTATAAATCCAACCAAAAGAAACCTGAGCATAAGCCGCTCAGTGATCATAGTAAGAATACAGATGATAGAAATAAACATGACAATGAACATTGTAAAGATGGCTCCTCCTAAGTAACAAGTTTCTCAAGTTAAGTTTCCACAATATGAGCGTCGCGGTTAAGAGAATCGAGATTGAGTGTACCAAATTACCATAGTGAGTGCAGAGCACCTGCAATGGAAATTTCAAGTAGGTTTAAAACTGAATTATTAAGAATATTTATCAGGAGTATAGTGGGAATGACAAACACCGAAATAAGGATTTATACAAACGATCGTATGGAAAGGTTATATTGTCTAAGAAAAAGAAGCTTATATTTCTTTAAGGAATTTCTACATCATATTGTTACTCTATCGATATTAGAGTGCATTTGGATTATAAGATAAAATACGAGATTATACCGAGACCTCCGATGATAGTCGTACACTTACTGCAAGGGTCGAGCGTTGTAAAGTCCCATACTGAATTTACGTGGTCGGTAAAATCTCAAGGGATATGATTTAGCAAGTAAAATAGATGAGAGAAAATCTTTGTTGCTCAAGATCCACTAAGGAGTTGATTAGATCAAATTCGAATTTCTCTTATTCCTTCAGAATTATGAGAACGTTACGCTTTGATCCATTAGAGGAGTTAGAAATGTCGTGGTCTGATTCATGCTAGACCGAGAGTCGTCACATGCGTTGATAAACATATAACAAAATTGAAATGAGAAAATCTTTAGCTGGATCTCAAAAATGAAGCAATACTTAACAAATAATTGCCAAATCCGGTCCAAATACCTAAGTTAAATCAACTGAGAACAGATCTCTTCAGTGTCTCGGTCTAAATTGTCATGCAAAAGAAAACTTGATAAGAGTTTTGGACCCATTACGATTCAAAGATAAAAAGACGATATAAATTCCCATGTCACATGAGGTATCCCATCGCATCATTTGATGTCTTTGTCTCAACCCTAAGGTGACGATAGTTTCGATCAATATTTGAATGACTGGGAATCGGGGTTAGAAATATAGATTAATCATGAACATTAACTCAGACAGTAAGGCTCACTAGAGTTCTCATGCACTGCAAATTATGATTACGTGTGCACCAGTAATGATAATTTACTTTGCATGGTCCCTACAGTGTTTCCTCTATCTCGAGCTCTCAGCTAAAAAAAAGAAATTGGAATGTTCATTGGATCACGTCTTCGTGTTGCACTTTCGCGTAAAAGTGTGGATGTTCTATCTAATCACTTTTAATTATTTGTACCAATACTCATGGATATGCAGACTAAGGCTGTTGTTGGATGGAGGTAATGATAGAGGGTCACAACCGGCGTCCTATAATAAGAGAAAAAGTGTGTGATGGAAGTCAGGCACTAATAATAGGCAGAGATCTTCAAATCAGTGTCGAGCAAATCATGCTACAAATTTATACGTATACGTGGATCCAATGATCCAACAAAACAAACAAATAAAAAAGTTTATGGGTCTCCTGGCCCGTAGAGTTCTCTCCCGTTTAGTCCTGCTTCTCCACCTCGGGTTCCCTTTAGATCGAGCAATTATGGCTGCCATATCTCATGGCGAAAGTTCTAGACATCCAATCCAGCAGATCACTAAAGCAAGTATATACCACACAAAGTGAAAACAATAGATATTAAATAAGAAGGTCGACTCCAGAACTAGAGTAGATGCAGGTGCGATGTAGGTACAACTACAGCTCGAGGTAACACCAAGACAGATAGATGCGGATATAGATTACCGAAAACGTAACCGGAATCATTAAAGAGTACGCGTAGTGCTGTGACGACGACATGATTATGATGAAGCAATGTGTCGTTGATAAGCAAGAGGTAGTATGCAATGCACAAATAATTCCTACGGTTTAATGCAATAAACTTAGAGTTATAGTCTAGGTCTAGTCTCGAGTAAACCTAATTCTCTATAACCAGTGCTCTGATACCAAGTCTGTCACACCCCAACTAGGCGGAAGTATGGGATGTAACCGGTATATCGCATTGAACACAAGTACAAGAGAAACTTAAAGGAAAATTGTGCATTACATTGAACCATACTACATGCTTCTAACGAAAGTACAAATACAAGAAAAATCTCTAAAACAGTACAAAGTGTCTAAATGCCTGACTACAAGCAAAGTATATAATCATAACTAGAAACAATAGTTCTAATCCAAAAGCGAGCCCTCATAAAAATCTCTTCTTCAATTCTGTTTACCTGAAAGCATGTTTCGAAAACGGGTCAACTATATAAATAGTTGGTGAGTTCGCAGGTTTTGTGACTCAATAAAAAGTTTTGGATAAAAATCCAAAGTGATCAAAAATCCATTGATCGAGTACACATGTATTAGACAACATATTACCATGAGCCGCAATCAAAGCCTCGACGAAATAAAAATAAAGTACCTCATACGGAAGTCTAATGCAAACAACCGCCTAAAAAATTGGCTAACTTTGCGCCCAAGTGACCCTACAATTCTGGTTGGCGCGACCAAACCATGAGCGGGGGTGTCAACCCAAGTAGTACTACTCAAAATTCCTAACGGCTACGCTCAGCTAATTGATTGCCTAAAATTGAGGACTTTAAGGTATTATATAAAAAAATAACTCATGTAATCATGTATCATGTAACATGTGACAAAAAAAAATGAAACAGTTTTCCCCCAAAAATAGTAAAACAGTAAGTAAAAAGGGGCCGCGAAAACTCACCTGAGAGTGAAACGCGAAAAAGTGCGGTAAAACAGTGAAACAGTCAACGATGGTATCCTAACCGAGTCCTACTAATAAGTAGATTTTAATAAATAACATCAGTAGTTAAAAAGTCACATTTGATAAAATCTCATGTCACGGTTTCGTATGATCAAAAACGCGATTACGCGCGTAAGGTCCGGTTGACAGTTTGAAAATCAGATTCGTCCGAAATTAGGGTTTTAGTGTGATATTAGCACCCAATTTAAAAGTCAAATTTTATGTTTTAAATGGGGTTATACTTCTGTCCAAAATCCCTTACAATTTTTTTATAAAATTAATTTTATATAAAAATTTTCCAAAATTAATAACTTTTTATAAAATTTAAATGGACCATAATTCCAAAACCATACATAGACATAAAGTTACTGCTTAAAATTTATTCAAATTTATCATGTATATAAATAAAAATTTCTGACAAATTTTCATATTTGTTTTATACCCAGATTATTTAATATGAATTTAATTTTGTTAAACATTTACAAATTCGGGAAAAATAGCTAAACAGATCAAAACTTTACCACATTTTTACCATATTAGTGTTAAGTCAATATAAGATCCCATACCAAGTGTCAAGTCCTGATTTTATCCAGAAGTATACAAACCCTAAATCATCCGTTTAAACTTTATAAATACTAAACGTATACTTAACCAACTCCAATTTTCATAAAATTTGGACAGGAGTCTTAGTTCATCATATAACTATCATTGTCCAATTTCCAGAATTTTTCAATACTCATAAGTATTTTTTCCAAATTTCCATGTATTAAACTTGTGTGAATTTTAATAAATAATCTATAAAGAGTTAGATAACCAAATTTTCCAGATACTCATTTTAAAACATATTCTACTGATTAAAACCACTTTTGGGTTCTATATCAACAATTTTTAAAAATTCATCAAGAATATGCTTGTTTTTGAACATTCATCAACTAACAAGTTTAAATCAAGGATTATACCTTCCAAATTCAACAAATGATGATGAAATTTGATGCTAAGCTACTGAGTTTTCCTTGATTTACAGCCTACAGTCACAATGTGGTTCAATTCCAAGATCAAAAACTCAAAAATTAACAAAATGCTCTTTTAATTCAAGAAAATGCAAATATGAACACTAAGTGTTCATACACTTTGATCATTAAATCTTGCAAGTTTTTCACTAGATAACTCATTGTGGATGATTACAGCTAGTTTTTATCCACAAATCCTTGTTAAAATCACAAGAATCAAGCTTAAAACTCATAAAAACAACAAAACTTGAAAATCAAAGTGAGTGTGTGTTCTTGGTGTTCTTGAGAACACATGCAAGATCAAAAACAGAAAATCAAAGGTTAAAACATGTTAAAATACCTTCTAATCACTAATAACATGCTCATAAACAACAAAGATCCAAGGATCAAGGTTGAATGGATGGATTCTTGAGCTTGAAATTGAAAATAAGAATATGTGTGTGTGTGTGTGTTGTGTACGGCAAAAGAGGGAGAGAGAGGAAGAGGTGAAAGAGTGGGGGGTTGGGTATTTATAATAGAAATGTGATCTGGTAGTTTAAAAGACCAAATGTATAAAAAAATACCCATTTTTATAAAAATTACACCCCTAAACACTCTAATAAATATTTTTATCCAAATATAAAATTCTGGTATCCAAAATAATGAATTTTAGAAATTTTTAAAACATAAAAACTCAAAAATTTTCAAAAAGTTATACCGGGTATTTAACGGAAGAACCACATGTGATCGTTAGTTAAATCAAGAAACACAAAAGTTAGCATATAAAATATTATAAAACTTTATTCTTAACCAAAATATAAATATAAAAATTATTTTCAAGAATTTAATTTTTACCGTTTATTTAACGCGTTCGCAGTATACGCAGTGTATGCACTTAACCGGATTTTCTAGTTCGGACCTTAGTGTTTGTCTAAGGTAGTATTCCTAGAATTCCTAGAATTCCTAGAAACACTAAAAATATATAAAATCATAATATTTAAAAATATAACTTATAAAAAGAAAATCGAGAAACAGTAAGGACCTGAAAAACCGCGTTTGTCACATATAACACCCAAATAAATCTTGCTATTATTTTCCGTTCACTAACGAGTTCCTTTCGTTTGAAAGTATATTTCACGTAATAATAATACTATTATTATTATTATTATTATACGAACTCGTCGAACACGGGTGTTGATCGTAAAAGTCACGGTTGTCCCAAAATGTGAATTTTGTATTGGATATTCGCTATAGGGAAAACTTACAGTGGGATTTTTGCTTTTTAGATTTGCAGCCAACCACATAAAGTAACAACGTAACCAGCCATTAATCAAGACAAATACATAGTCAAAACCCAACATGACTAAGTATGAAGGACTAAAGATGTTACCATTGGAACTTACAATAACATTGAAGACAAAAGAACTAATTATATAAGGTACTTAATACTTTTAAGCTTGAGCATGCAATACCGATATGGGCTTTTGTGATAGCACTTTGATTTTAATTACATCATTCAACTTCAAAGACAAAAGCATTATCAAACGGTGTAAATAAATTTAATTGACAGTTTCTCAGCAAACAGAATTACACTTTCAGTGTCAAACATATTAATACACAGATTAAAGAGTAAATTACATAGATTGTCCTTTATTTATATTAGAAATTACACTCTGTGTCTTTTGACTTCAATAAGTAAATCACAGGTACTTTTTTTACATACTTTTATACACCCTATGTCCTTTACTCTAACAGGTGTTCAGTTTTTCTGTTAAGTTTTGACATGTGTTGCACATGAGAGTATAATTGTCTTTTTACTCATTAAAGGGCAATTTATGTCATTACTACACATTAGAGGGGGGTGAAAGGAAATTTTTTTATTTAACCTAATAAGCTGATAGCATATAACCAATCTACCGTCGTTACCTTCCCTATCGCTCCCCCTCCGTCGGCTTTTTCGCCCAAAGAGTACAAGTTCATTTTGAGAATTTTACTTTTCAATGTTTATTTTAAGGAGTTTAACTTTTCAATGTTTATTTGCATTAAAAACTACATGCATTTAGAAACTTCAAGCCATGTGAAAGTTAGTCATAGCCTCCAGATCACGATTGCAACACGTAAGATTATAAGAACAAGATAGGGACGAAACATAATGAACATTCAATTGATCGATGGAACCAACAACGTTTACATGCGTATGGTTTGGGTTTTATAACCCTAGAAGGAATCGTCGCCTTCTATCCTAAACGACGTATCCCTTAAAGCCCAAACAGTTTCTATCTTTTAATGTATATATAATGACCCCTACTCTTACTATTATTACATAATTGACACCTAAGCATACTTTAGGAAAATTACAATTGTGACCCGTTAAACTTGGATATGACAATTAGGCTAACAATTAGTAAAACTAAACTTACACCAAGATTACCATTCGATCTAGCTAGGGAAGTTTCACCCTATCTTTTATCCATAAGAATGTATTTACTTCCATCTTATCTATAACTTTAGATATCAATATAGATTTGTTGGGGAAGGCTTTATCGTTTCTGGCTAGCCGTAATAATCACCTAAATCGACATATGAGGAGTAGATTTTGATACACCTTTTGTAACTGCCATTAGGTCTTCAATCTTGCTACAAGTGACATTGATGAACTTACACCATGCACATACTTCAGCCCATATGCCTCTAGCAAGTGAAGTTGGTGATCAGTCGATTCATTCGATGCCCCGCAACAAATACATTATACTACATAAAGGTGAGGGGATCTTCAATCCACGCCTACTAAGAGATTCCAACGTTGGTATCCTGTTTTATTTGTTAAACAAATAAAAAAATTTATACTTAAATCTTTAAAAATATGTTTATCTGGTGTATTTCTAATTTAAATTGTTAACATATAAAAAATTTCTTCTGAAAAAAAAGAAACTTAGAAAGATTATGGGGCGTATGGATTTGGTGTCTTAGCTTTTTCTACCCGTTTGTTTGTCTTTATTCTTTGATTTCGATGCTAGTTACTTTCAAGGCTGGTCATGCTTTTCTTTCTCTCTTTTACTGCTATTACAACTATCATTACTACTTCTATCACTATTTTTTATTGGTAGTTTACTACTATTATTAGTACTTATATTTTTTGTTTCCATTATCTACACTTCATGTTATTTGTATTTTTATATTTCTAAAATAAAGGTTTTTATAAGAACCGGGTCTATGTGAGTGCAACCTATCTATCTCCTAGGATAAAGAAAAAATTTGTTTTCCTACTCATGCTCTACTAATAGCTTGCTATGAATGAATTATGAAATTAGTTTCTTTGTTTGTAATTCAAAGCAAATTGTTGGCTAAAGAAATAGTTGTATATATCTACAAGTCACTAATAATAGGATTTATTGACCGAGAAAACTTTAACTATAATAACCCAAACAACTTCTCCCTTTATTAATGACAATGGGGTCAAAACGTACACACACTATTAATGACATTACAAAGGGAAGAATGAACATTTTCACCCTTGGTTTTCAAAAAACAAACAAAGAAAAGTAACTCCCCCAAAATAAACATCATTTTTTTGCCGATTTTTGGTATTAACTCAGTGAAAAATGATGTTAATTTTGGTGTAGCTGACTTTTTTTTCGGGAAACCAAGGGTAAAAATATTTATTCCGGGAATCTTCCCCATTATAAATAGTCCATAATATTTAATGGAAATCATCCGGTCATTTGAGGGGTATAGGCGTAGCAACAAGTGGTGTGGCTTTCTGCATTGAGAGACCAAAAATATCATTCATATCCATTTCCTCTTTAGCATGTGGAAGCTTCCAATCAAAGTGATAGACGAACGATGCAACTATCAAACTGACCATCCTACAAGCAATTGGCATTCCCGGACACCTCCTTCTTCCTGACCCGAACGGTATAAATTCGAAATGTTGCCCTTTATAATCAATCTTGTTTCTCAAGAACCTTTCTGGCATAAACAACGATGGGCTCTCCCAGTAACTTGGATCCCTTGAAATGGCCCATGAATTCACTAAAATTTGTGTGTTGGCTGGTACAATATAGTTGCCTAGTTGGACCTCGGTCTCGGTTTTGTGAGGTGCCAATAGAGGAGCTGGTGAGTGAAGTCGCATTGTTTCTTTGATGACAGCATGCAAGTATGGCAAACTGAGGATTTTTGCTTCTTTAACTTTCCCATCTTTTCCCACTATTTGATTGATTTCTTCGCGGACTCTCAGTAACACATCGGGGTTCAGAAACAATTCAGTCATTGTCCATGTTACTGTGTTTGAAACCGTGTCGGTTCCTGCTATAAACAAATCCTGTCATTAAAAAAAACTATTTTTGGTCACTAGTTTTTCATAGCATCATCATATCAAATTCATGATATTTTTGAAAAACTTAATGTACTAAATTGATGGAGACTCAGTGGGTGATTGTCTTTTTCCTTTCAATTCAGAATACTAAATATTACAAGGATACGGGAAACAAAATGAATCATTCATTTCTTCAATCGTAAAAAAAAATTAAAACATAAGAAATGGTTGTATTGTAATATTTATTATCTGTTTGAAAATTCAAAAACAATAATAATATATGAACAAATGGGAAAACACCACATAATAGTAACCAAGTTTCAAAAGTGTTTCAATTAGGTTACTCACCATATTATACCCGAGGGTGTATACCATGTAAAATACGTATTAAGTGACCTAATTGGAACACTTTTAAAACTTGGTTACTATTTTACAAAGTTACCCCTTCATTTAATTATAGTAGCTACACATGACATGTGCAAGTCATGTGTAGGTTATATCACCTACACATAACCTGTGCATGTGTCGGTAAAACTTAAAAGTTAAAAAATATATAAACAAATTAGTTTAATGGTTTTTTTAATATAAATAACGTACACATTTGTATGTAAAAAGTAAAAATGTTAAAAAATATAATCCATTAATAAAAAAAAATAAACGATTTAGGTTTGTTCCCCGTGTTCTCTTCAGGGGCGAAGGATAGTGACCACCCCCCCCCGATTTTTTGCTCAGTAGTGTTAATTTATACGTGTTCGGCCGAAAATTTTATAGTTCCGGCCCCCCCGCGTTTTTCTTCAAGCTCCGCCACTGGTTCTAGTAATAATTTAGTGTTCTTAAATGAACTGTGCTTTTTTCATAAACCTAAAGTGAAACTATGCGTACGGATGATTTTTTAGTTAAACTATGTGTTCCGCTCCTAGTAGGAGCGGATGTCGTGTGAGGTGGCAAGTGTTCTGCCGGTGGCAGGAACGGAACTCGTCTTCCGCTTGTAGCAGAAGTGGAACTCAGCAACCGCCATTAACACTAGCGGATGGCATTAACGTCGTTAACCCCCACCGTTTGATCCACTTGACATCCGCTGGTAGTGGTAGCGGATGTCCTTGTACTCGCTATAGTAAACTTGGCCACACATTTGGTCTGCAAGTTCACATGAATGGAGTACAGGTAATGTTGGAAGCTTTTTGTATTGTTTCATCAGCCACATGTTATATATGGTTTTCAAATGATAATAAGGTTTTGAGATAAGGATGGTACAGGTAGTGTACAGATATTCTAGCCACACATTTGGTATGCAAGTTTGCATTGATAGAATTTGAAAAAGGATGATACACTACAGGTATGTTGGAAGCTTTTTCTGTTGTTTAAAATGATAATAAGGTTTTTAAAATTTTATCATCCACACATTGGCCGGGTCTGCAAGTTCACATGGGTTGTGACGGTGGGGATAACAATCCTTAGGGTGGAGGGGGTGGAACCCCTTCAACCTCTAAGTACCCTAAGAATTACCCAATCAAAACGCACCATGTAGTGCCACGTTATTTGAACCCTACACTACCCTAAACTACCCTAATGGGTTGCGCAGGTGTTCCCCTATACCCGCTTCACGAACCCGCCTTTTCAACGACCAACCACGGCTTCGCGAACCCGTGAGCATTGAACCTGTGAAGCCGCTTAAGTTGCGGCGGTGTTCCCGACTTGCCGTCCCAACCCGAGCTCGAAGCCGAGCTCCACCCCGTCCACCCTTAGGGACATCTGCTCCTGCTACATGCGGAAGTATAGATCGCTCCTGCTACAAGCGGAAGTGAAGTTCTGTTCCTGCCACCGGCGGAACACTTGCCACCTCACACCACATCCGCTCCTGCTAGCGGTGGAACACATATTTTCATCCAAATTTCTTCAGTACGCATAGTTTCACTTTGGGTTCTTAAAAATAGTACATTTCATCAGAAATATATATATATATATATATATATATATATATATATATATATATATATATATGATTAAAAGATTTTATTTTGATGATAAAAAAGGCAAAAGAAATAAAGAACGATCTACCCCAAGCAAAGCCTTGATGTGTATAAGGTTGAACTTGGCTTCGTTCTCTTGACTGTATTCCAAAAGTGAATCCAACATATCACCAAACATCGGAAGTTTCGACTCACGATGTTTCACTCTCTCACTTACGAAACCTTCTATCACTTCATCCATCCAGTCGAAAGCCGCCTTAGCCTGCCGCCGTATGTGCTGTGGGTCTAATGGTTTGAGCACAGGAAATATGTCTGCAATGCTGAACTTCCCCAAGACTTCCATCACCGTCTCAATTGTCATCTTGAACCCCTTTATATTGTCGGACTCGTAGCTAGTCACGTTCTGCGAAAGAATCGTGTTCGACAACTGGTTGAGTGCAACCGTACACGCAAGTTTTCCGATGTCCACGGCTACCTTTTTCCGCGCAGACTGTCGAAGGAACTCCAACGTTCCATCCACCACGTTTTGGCGGAGGTCGTTGAGTGCGTCGAGTTTCTGTTGGTTGGTGAGATACATGTTAAGGGCTTTTCTCATGGCTCGCCATGTTTCGTTTGGTGACATCCAAAGGATCGCGGCTTCAAGGTTTTCTATAGCGGTAGCAGCGTCCCGGATGGGACGGCCAGAGCAAGCCTCGTCTTTGCGTTGGAGGATTTCTCTGGCGGCATCAGGTGTAGATGCCACCACACTGGTGATGCTTCCCAATCGGATGGTCATAAATGGACCATGTTTCTGTGCGAGCTTGGCGAGGGATTCATGGGGTTTTGGCCCAAGTTCAAGGAGGTTTCCGATGATGGGGAGGCCGACCGGACCGGGAGGGAGTCTACTTTTCCGGTAATGGTAGATGCCATGTAGGATGAATAAAAAGATAATTGAGGGGATGATCAGAAATGGTAGCTCCATTGCTTCGTTTTCTCTTTTAATAGCTGAATATTAATTACAATGGCAATGAATGTGGGTGTATATATAGATAGGCGTCACCGTAAAGTTTGTATTTATATAACAACTATTATAAATTAAAATATGATACGGGGCATCCCCTACCTAGTAATGGCCCAATTGTATAGATAGGCGTCACCGTAAAGTTTGTATTTATATAACAACTATTATAAATTAAAATATGATACGGGGCATCCCCCTACCTGGTAATGACCCAATTGTATAGATAGGCGTCACCGTAATGTTCTATTGGGATTCTTCGGGGCATCCCCTACCTGGTAATGGCCCAATTGTATCCCACTTTCTATTTGCCGACGATGTTATTATCTTGGGGGAGTGGTCAGAATCCAACTTTTGCAACATTGTTCGAGTTCTCAGATGTTTCTTTTTAGCTTCTGACCTAGAGGTGAACTTAAGCAAATGTAGCCTCATGGGGGCTAATGTGCAGGATAGGGATGTTTAGGCCCTTGCTAACATTGCCCGGTGTAGAGTGGGCTCTATTCTTTTCTCCTACCTTGGCCCGGTGGTAGAGGCAAACATAAACCTTGCTAAAAATTGGAAGCCGGTTACTGACTCTTTCGAGGTTAGACTATCGGGTTGGAAAGCAAAAAACTTATCAATTGGTGGCCGAGTGGTGTTGATTCGTTCTGTTCTAGACAGCTTACCAGTGTTTTTTTTCTCCCTTTTTAAGGCTCCTGATAAAGTCATTAATATTCTGGAAAAAATCAGGAGGGATTTTCTGTGGGGTAGCTCAGGGGAGTCTCGGAAAATCAACTGGGTTAATTGGGCTAAAGTGTGCGCTGCAAAATCTGATGGGGGGTCTCGGCATCGGTTCTTTGAAAATCTTGAATATCAGTCTTCTAACTAAATGGTGGTGGAGGTTCAATTCGGATGCTTGCTCTCTTTGGAAAGCGGTTATTTTGAGTATTCATGGGGACTCCCGTGGGTCTGAGTTAATTCCCGATCGACGGAATTTTTCTAGTGTTTGGGGTAATATCAGGAAGCTTGAATCATCCCACTCCAAGTACAATCTGAACAGTAAGGAGCTAATGGTTGAGGTGGGGGTGTTTGGCAGTGGAAGGGCGATCCACTAGGAATTTTTTTGGTCAGCTTTCTGAGGCTTTTATTGGGTTCGGGCGATCATCAGCCGATCAGATTCGTCTTCAATTGGTTCAAGGGGGTCCCTCTCAAAGTCGACATCTTCGCCTGGCGTGCTGAATTAGATCGGGTTCCAACTCGGCAAGCACTTATCCGAAGAAAAGTCCAGCTGGAATCGGATGTGTGTCCTTTATGTCTTCAACAGGCGGAAACCACGGAGCACCTCTTTACTTCCTGTTTCTTCGCCTCCATGATTTGGGGCTTCATTAGCAACTGGTGCAAAGTTTCACCTATTTTCGTGTTTTCAGTCCGGGACATATTGGAACTGCCTTCTACCTCCATGAAAAACGCTAATCGGGGTAATGCTTTCAAAGTTGTTATTCTTTCAGCAGTTTGGTGTCTTTGGAAAATAAGGAACAAGGTGATCTTCGGGGGTAAAAGGGCGTCGACCAAATGGCTATTCGAAGAACTCAAGAGTGTTAGTTTCATTTGGGCAAAAAACAGGGCGGGTCTTGGATCCATAGATTGGATTAGCCGGTGTGCGTTTAATTTTTAGCCTCTTGTCTGTCTCTTTTTTCTCTTTTGTTTTGTTGCCGGCTTGCTCTTCGCTAGCTCAGGGTTCTGAATAAATTTCCGCCTTTCAAAAAAAAAAATGATACGCGTAGACATAAGCGTCATCATAAATAAATAATATCATTATAAATTTTATATAATTATATATATATACACACAGTTTACAACATACGAAATAGAAATAATATTATTAAATAAAAAAAAGAAAAGTTTCTATCTAATAAACCTACTAAAATAAAGTATTAACAGAAGAGGGTTAATAAAAAATAAAAAAATTTCGATCAAACAGGCATGTGGTTTTTCATGGATGAAGAAAATACAAAAACCTGTCGCTATAAGCCCACATGTTGTGTTCGTATACATTATTGAAGGGCTTTTTGTGTTTTCGGACACTATCAATGGGCCGGAGCTGAAGATTTAGAGGCTCTAGACGAGCTAGAAAAATTGGTCCCAAATGATAAAAAAATCATTATTAACAATAAACATAATAAAATTATAGTTTTAAAATGACATAATGTAATAGTTTTAAAAAATTATATACATATATATATATATATAAAATATATTTAAAAAAAATAAAAATTTTGGGCCCTCCGGGAGAATGGGCACTGGGCGGTCGCCCCTCGCTATGGGTGTTCAAATCCGGATATCCGAAAATTTCGGATAGTGAATTTCACTATCCGTATCCGAATCCGAAATTTCGGATTCGGATTCGGATAGTGAAACGGATATCCATTTTTTTTGCTTAAATATATTTTTTAAATTAAAATCTAAATATATAAAATATACTAAATAAACATCATCTTTATGAAATAATTAAAAACCAATTTTTGAGTAATTTACGAAATTACGACGCGAATACGTTTTAGTTTTTTTTTAAATAAGAAGGCTAAACACATAACATAAAAAGTCATACACTTCATATATATTGTATATATAACACTTTCTAGGAAACAATATATAAATTTGGCTAAAAAAATATAATTTTCGAAATTACGATGCGAATACGTTTTATTTAAAAAAAAAAAAAGAGCTAAACACATAACATAAAAACCATATACTTTATATATATTGTATTAATAACACATTCTAAGAAAGATATCTTAAAAAAAAAATATTTTCAGATATTTGGATATCCGAAATATCCGAAATTTTTGAAAAATGTTATCCGAATCCGAAAATTCGGATATCCGATTTTCGGATAATTCAGATTCGGAATTTCGGATATTTCGGGTTCGGTTTCGGATACAGATACTTTTGAACACCCCTACCTCTCGCCCATGGTCATCTCCGACCCAAACTATCATGTGCTCTCTCTGTGATCATGTTTGACCCATAATATATTTGATTATTTTCATAAGAGACATGCACATATATAGAAATACGAGAGCATCTCCATTCTCCAAATAGTAAATAGTAAAAAGTAAAAACGGAAGCCTATTTAAACCTTTTGAACAATGTTTTTTTTAAATTAAGTTATAAAAAGGTTAAACATTTTTTACGAGTGAATATAAATTAGATTTTTTCTTTATTTTTAATTCTGATTTCAAACCGGGTAAACTCGTTTAAATTTATAGCAGCATGAACATGATATGCTTATTAAACGTGTTAGACATGTTAACCCAAAATGCGCCATATTTACTAAACGGGTTACCAACCCCAACATCTGATTATTTTAATGTCAGTGTAAGGAATTTCTACCTCTTTTATAAGTAATCATATTACATATTTTTTTTTCACTTCATGACTCATGATCATGATCTTCTCATCCACTCTATAATCAAAGGGTCAAAATATATCTTTTAGTTATTTAGTACTTTCTTATTTAAATACACATCTTCATAACATAAATAGAAATTTCTATTTTTTTTTCTTAAATCACATCAGATGGATTGACAAGTCAAAATATTTTGACATCCATGTTCTTATAAAAGACTAAATTTTCTGGCACTTGTCACTCTCACATTCGACCTCACAGCATTTTTCCCTCCAAAACCACTTATGACATACGGATCTAAATGACCCATTATGTCAAACATGCGGATCTAGGACCCGGATTAACACATTTGGATTACAAATTTCTAAACCCTATTCCGGCCCCTTTCTTCCAAATCCTCTCGTCTCCCATTCGTGAAAGATCTCGGACAACCGTTGCCATCTCCATCAAAATCAAAGCTTTCAAGTCAAGTCGAAGTGAAAGTATAAAAATGTGTCACTTTCTGACATCCTTTCCGGTTCAAGCACCAGAAGGAACTGTTCGTCGCCGCGGAGGGCATGTACATTGGTCCGTTCGTGTTTTGTGGAAAGAAGGTCAATTTTATGGTAGGTAACGTGCTTACTCTCAGATCTATCCCTGAAACGTTTAGCATCACGTCGGTTACCGTGGTTCGTAGGCTAGGGCTTCTAGTGATTACTCCATCTTTATCAGTCACAATCCTGATAACAGTACCACAAGGTATAATTTCTCTCATTTAAACCATAATCTTCTACGTGCTATGTTTGTTGTGAGAAAAATTTTGTTATTTAAAGGCATTTAGGGTAATGAAACACTAGGTACCTCTTAAAACATTTAAGCCCAGATACCTCAGTTATGATGAAGGGACTATAAGAATGGTGATTGTTAAGGTTTTGCTAAAGATAACATTTGAATTAGTAAGCATGTAGAGTAATCTCTTTATTATACTCATGCATAATCTTTCAAGCTTGTTACCCTAATTAGACATTTCAAAACATTTTACTGAGAACACTTGCTGGGTCAACTTTATCTTACAACTTGAAAACACAACCATATCTATGGATCTAAAACACATACGGAGGCAAGTGTTTGATTAACAATTTATGCTAAAAAGATGTGTTTTTATGCACAATGAGAGTGGTTTATATCATTATATGTTGTGTGATTTTTTTGTTATTGCGGATCTTCGTCACCTCCTTTTAAATTAAGTTTGGGCATTAAGTATTTATTTTTGGGCATGCTAATCTAATAATTTCTTTCGGCCCAACCAACTTAATCCCACCTACAATATCACTTGCACTGGCCAGCTCTCACAAGTCACATGGATTATTCACTTTTGGATTTAAATTGCTAATTTCACTGTAGCAATTATCTTTTAACTTTCACAACTTGATTTATAATTAGCTTTTTGATCATCAACCACATCATGACTGTGAACGCATCATTGCAATGTTCCAATCGTCGTAGCTTCTTCATTTTAGCTCGTTTTTTCTTCAAAACTTACAAAAAATATATATAAATGAATTAAGTATCGGTTCACATTCATTTGTTAAAAAAATGCCTAAACCGAGGGTTTAATATGCATGATATTTATATATATTTATGAACACATCATGTGTTAGTGTGGAAATTCTTCTTTTTTTGTCTATAGATGTTTAATTGGAAATGCATTAGATCTATATGGACGGTAAAAAGTTGCTTGAAATTTGATGATCATAAAGAAGTGATGAATCAGTAGTAAGTTACTATTGATCATCAATGGAAGCTGAAGGTTCGGGAGAAACTTTGAGCATCAGTAGCAACTAGAGATGCACAAAATGGTTTTTTTAAACCGAACCGGACCGGTTTTGTCAAAACCGGTTTACCTAAAAACCGGTTCGGGTTAAACCGGTTTACAGACCTGAAACCCCCAACCTTATTAAACCGGATCAGGCCGGGTTAAGACCAGTTTGGTTAATAGACCGTTTTTTTTTTAAATTCAATAAAATTTGAAAAAATTATAAAAAAATATAACAATTATAAAACATAAAGTTCAACGTTTATTCATCTTCGGGAAGTTCGGAAATTACAAAACATTACAAAATAAAATTAGAAAATTGGAAAACAAGAGAAAGTGACTATATATTTTTAATTTTTGGAGTTTTTATTCTTTATTCTTCGACATCATGATCGGAATGCTCGGAACCGGAGCTTCATAGCCTTGCATCTTCGACTAGTTCTTCATCGATGACTGGGTCTGACATTCCAAGATCGACCTCGTTGTCGTGTATGGTTTCTTCGGCTTGAATTTCGTCTTCGAGCGAACTTTTATCTTCTATCCTTTCCATCGCATCTAAATGGTCTTTCAAGCAAATGCACATTTTCATTGCCACGGGAGTGAGTCTAGTTCTTCGTATCGATAACAAATCGGTTTATATTTTATTTTTCTTTTTTGAACTGTATTTGTATTATTAGATGCATTATTAAAAGACATTGAAAAAATTTATTTTGTAATTTAAATTCGGTTATAACACCATCTAATATATAAAATAAATTTTCGCCGGTGTGCGGATATTCAAACAACTCAAACGCGATTGTACGCTTCATCATTTGCCACGTTTGGGGATCAACCAAATGAGCGATAACGCAAAGATACGAATCGGATATACCATGTGGAGCCGACAATCATCGGTGGTTAAGTTTACACTAGTTTTCAATTTTTCAAAACCCAAAATTTGTTCTTGTTTTGCTTTTTTCCACATTTTTATACAATCTCGTTTAAGAGTAGTGCGACTTAATTGATGATAACGTGGTTGAAGTGTGTATTGAATCATCGTTGTCAAGCGTGGATAGTCAAAGTGGTTGAACGACAACACTTCTTGGATCACTAACCTCGCCATTCTATCTCGAACCATACTTGGATCAAAGTTCCAAATTCCTCCATCGCTTGTCATCGAGGCTTGACCTTCACTCGTAATTCTCTTTAACGTCGGGCAAGATTTTTCAATATGAGTTTTCAAACTAGTGTTTCCGCACATTTTGCACCGGGCATGTTCCTTCCCGTTTGACAACAAACATAGATCGTAATTGCACCAAATTGTCGGGTTCCTCGTTGTTGGTATGATTTGCAAAACGCTAACTTCGTTTGAGGAAGCACCAACACTAGCACTTGGCCATCGTTTTTTAGAGTTTAGAGAGCGTTTAAGAGCGGTTTTAGAGATTAGAGAGTGTAGAGAGAGGTGTGATTAAACCAGAACACCCCCCACCTACTTATAGTGTGTTTATGGGTGCAAATTGGTCCAAAAAACGGGTTGAAATCGTTCCAACGGCTATATAGCCGTTATGTAATAGCTAGAAGTTGTTTCAGCGACTAAACCGGTTTGAACCGGTTTGCATGAATCGGGTATGAACCGGTTTTCCATAGTCTCCTCCAAACCGGTTATGAACTGGCGGGTTGAATCTGGTATGAACCGGTTTGCCTTAAACCGGTTTTGTTTGAACCGGTTTCCGGGTTGAAATCTCAAAGCGGTTTTTTTAGCAAGAGAGATAATGATGGAAGCTAGGAGTAGAAAATGAGCATCGGTGGAAAGAAAAGAAACAAAAGGTGAAAGAAAGTGAAAAGAAGGGATGGCAACGGAGGAGCGAGCACGTATCATAGAAAATTAGAAAGGATAGCAGGCGGAGGAGCTTACACGATTGAAGGGTAGCCTTGTAATTTTATTCACGTGTGTCAATATTCATACGTGTTCCTCAATAATAGAGTATAATGGTGGGGCTTGATGTTAGTGTTAACTAGAAATTGTTATCCGCGTGTTGCGGCGGCTTGGTTTTGAACATCGAAACGTAGAAAAAAAACACGTCGCAATGGTATATTTGGAAATCACGAAAATGTCATGTCGTAAAAATGATTATTAAGAAAACACGAAAACGAACTTAAAAAAACATTTAACGAAAAATAAAACCATGTAAAACTCTAGCGGGATTTCAAGCCGCGCGTTGCGGCGGGAAGTACTCTGATAAAAAATGCTTAAACGCGTGTTTAAGAAACTTAAGGCATAAAATATAAAAAAGAATGCTCGAAAAAACATAAGGTACATAAAAGTAAAAATAAAGTAAATCCAACGCGATATTAGGTAAACGCAAAACAGTAAAAAAAAATATTAACTTAAAGGAGGAAAAATACTACCCAGGGACTCGAACCCAGGTTGGAGATAAGGAAGCAAACCTTAAGACATTCACCTTTTGTGTATAAATTCCACTAAAGTTATATATAACAACAAATTCCAGTTTTAAAAAAAAAAAAAATTTAGCCAGGCGGTCCCACTAGTACTGTAGCTAACACTTTCCTATCTAGGGGGTGTTTGGGATTACTTATTAACCCTAAAAGTTTTTTTCGTCAAAAATACTTATTAACTTATTACTTTTTAAAAATGAGTTTAAAAAAAAAAAGTGTTTTGATTAACTTATGTGGTAGAGAAAGTCAATAATTCAATAAGTTATTTTTTAAAAAGTGTTTGACTTGACTTATTAATGAAAAATTACTCCCTAAAAGTAATAAGGAGAAATGAAAAGTTAAAAATTGTAACTTCTTAAAAACAACTTATTATCCATTTTCTAAAAGTTATTTTAAAAAATTCTTTTATCATATACAAACACACTTATAACTTATTGACTTATTACAAAAAGTAATAAGTCAATAATTAGGTTTAATAAGTAATACCAAACACCAATAGGTTAGTAATGTCAAACCATGTTAGCTCATTAATATTTTGTGGTGGAATAATGATCGAAGCAGGTATCATAACAGTTACTACCAATTCTTGAATTTTCTCTTTTCTAAACTAAACTTTTGTAAATTTTGTCTCGATCTTATTTATACTTTATATATTTTCTAGTTCTTATATTAATTCTGGATGTCTAATGTGTTAGGAAAAATAGTGAAATAATGGTTTTTTAAAAACACTGGACATAAATAATAGATAAAACTTGAAGTGATTTATAAGTAGTAACTGTAAAATGGTAAATGCCAACCTGATTGAAGTCGCTAATCTGATTGAGGTGGTTGGGGAATAAGGCGGCAAAGAGGTAGGAGGTGGAGTCGGGATTTCTATTAGGGGCGGTGGAGGAAATCACGTACAAGTTAGGAGGTTGCTATAATTTAGGAATTATTTTTATTATTTTGTTTCCTGTTCGTATTAGGATTAATAGGCAGAATATATTTCCTTTAATTAGTCGTAGGTTTCTTATTTGTAATTCAATTCAGAAAAATTCAATAAACGTATTTTTAATTCAGTAGCAATTACCTGGTTCTAGTTCTCCCAGTTTAACAAACTTGTATAAGAGCCTTGAAGAACAAGTTTCCCATTGACGCAGAGAAGGAGTCCGACCCAGATCAAGAAACAAAGGCAACCAGTGCTGAGCGATCTTGTCGATCACAGGAAGCCTTGAGTTACCGCTTTTTTTTTAAGAACAAGCGAAGCAGAATCCCGTCAAGAATGGCAGAGTTTCAAACATCAGGTGGGATCAAGAAGCTGAACAACAATAACTTCAACACATGGTCGACATGTATCATGTCGTATCGTCAGGGTCAAGATCCATGGGAGGTCGTGAATGGTGCAGAAACCCGAGAGCCAAGAATAGACACAAATGGGGCCATTCACAAGTGGAAGGTAAATGTGGGAAATGCCATGTACATCCTGAACACAACCGTAGAGGAAGAGTTGTTGGAGTACTTCTGGGAAGTCGAGACTCCCAAAGAAGCGTGGGATATTCTTACTAAGCTTTTCTCTAAGAAGAATGACACAAGGCTGCAAGTTCTTGAGGGAGAATTTATAAAAGACTTGTCAATTACTCAGTACTTCCAAAAGATCAAAACCGTGTGTCGAGAGAGAGGAGAACTGGATCGGGAGAATTCGTGCAACAAGTTATAAGTTGCAAAATACGTTGCTTTTTTGTACATTTTGTCCGCACGTTCATGATGTGTTTGAGAGTTTGATTTTTTTTAAACGACAACATCTAGATATTCTAGGATAATTGGGTTTCCCTGGGGCAACACCTAGAACATCCAGGGTAGCCCACCCCAGGAGGAACATCACAACTGGGTAAACCCGACCTGACCACAGACCCATTTTTTGCTGTGGCCAAGATTCGAACCCAAGACTTCCACTATGGCAAGTCATGTGGCTACCATTGCACCAAATGGCCAACGGTGTTTGAGAGTTTGATGATGTGGGAGCAAATGTGCATTGACGATGTAACGTTTTAGAATCTGTAATTTATTTTACTTGAATCTTTTTGATTATATTTATCTGGTGTATTTCTGATTTAAGTCGTGAACAAATCACAAGGAAAGTTTTTTTTTTCTTCTAAAATGCTTTAACATGTTTCATCTGTAGGTTGTTGTTCGTCAATGTTTTCACGTATTTTTAATTACTTCATTTACCTATTCACATAACCTTAATTTGCAACATCGGTCGGTGGCAAATCAAAAGCCACCGACACAATTCACAATTCAGCCTCATTAGACAAAATATGTAACTCAACCCCTCAAATTTTTAAAGTTTCAGATTTACCCTTAAATAAAATTTTTAACTTTATCCCTCAAATTTCTCATGTTTCAAGTTTTCCCTTGTAATATATTTATAATATACGTTTCGAACTTATTACGTTTTTACTTATTTGATTTTTTACAATAACTTTCGTTTGTTAACTTTTTCTTAAAAAAATAAATAATTTGCGGCTGCGTTTAATTTAAATTATTTTTTCTTGATGTCCCGGTATAAATTCTGTTAAAAACGAGTTGTATAGGGTATTTTTTTGGGTATCGTAGGTTATATCGACAGACCGTAATGTGCTGCTACTGTGAAAAATAAAACCGACACCGATCGAAGAACATCGGTATCGTTATATAACGGTTTTCTATCTATGTTTCGATCTTTAGAACCGAGTCGCCACAACTTCATACATTTCTTTTGTGTACCTAACTACGTTAATGTTATCGTCACAAAATGCGTAACGAGGTTCGCAAACGCGTCGCATTGCGTGGAAACGAAGTGCGCCAACAGACCCATGACGCGGGCTTAATTTCTAGTTTCATCAACATCTACAAGTTTACAATGAAAATAAATAAACAATAATAGTAAACTATTTCAATAACAACTTTAAAAGTAATTAAATAATCTTATATTTTTGCTGTAATCTGATTTAAAAGAAAATTAAATGATTGAAATAAAAAAATTAACATGTTTATCTTAGTTGCTCCCCAACAGCCAACCAACTACTTGAAACAGATTTATAATTTATAAACAAGATTTTGTATCACAGAAGTCTCTTAAACTAGTATATCTAGAAACTTCATGAGGTTTCTTGATTATATCATACCTTAAACATCATACCTTAAACTTGGTCAGAAATAGTCCTGATTGTTAAAATCAAAATGGTGGTGCTTGATGTTAACGTTGATGTCAAACCATGTTTGCTCATTAATTATCTGGTTTGTGGTGTGGTTTTGATCGAAGTAGCTATCAAAACAGTGGCTACAAATTCTTGAATTTTCTCTTTTCTAAACTAAATTTGTATAAATTTTGTCTCCATCTTATTTCAACTTTATAGATTTTCTAATTCTAATATTAATTCTGAATGTCTAATCATCTCATGATATGGTATGACTTGAAGCTTCCGATAATAAGTTGTTCAAGAATAGTGTCGTTGAGTTTCTTGACCCTTTGTCTTAGGATTAGTCAGTTCTACTTTCTCGATGGGGGCAGGGAAGGGATATAACTCAACGTTAAAGTGTCACCTTGACGTAGTGGAAGTCATCAGTTCGAGCCTGATTATCCCTAAACCCAATGTGAGTTTTTCATTTTAATTTGCTACCCCGCAGTGATTGAATGAGAATGGATAAGAGGCTTGTGGTATCTTGTTGCACAAAAATGGTGATATTGTTCCTCCATTGATCAAGAATTTCAATTTTTTGGCAAGTCTTGAGTTTTGAGCTCGGGCTCGTTTATTAAACAGACTTATATTTAAGCTCGAGCTCGTTATATTTAAGCTCGAGCTCGTTTAAACTCGTCTCGATTCGAGTTTTTAACGAGTTGATCTCAAGTAGTTCGCGAGCTGGCTTGGCTCTTTTACACCCCTAGAAATGATGAAGGGCTGAATATAATATTTAATACTTGTGGAATATAATGAATAACACTAAAATTTGTATATATTGTATTTGCAAAATCTTTATACTAATAAATCAAAATTCTACGAGAACACATGTTACATTCTAGTGCATCTTTAACATTTTATTTCGCTTCTCTCTCATATTATATAATGATATTAAAATAATATATTTTTAAATATTTAATATAAATTTAATTATGAATACTTATTATTTAATTATGGATAATTATTATATCATTAATCAAATGAATTTAATATGAATTAACATTTATTAATTACATAAAAAAAAGTAAATACCCAGTTGAAAAAAAAATATTTTAAAAATTAACATAAAAGAACTTATAATAGTCACGTCAAAGTACATTCAAAAAAAATATATTTTGACGAGTGTATGAGTTAACAAATTATATTATATTTTATTCAACGTATGTAATATAGGGTTTTTAAAGACATAAATTTTTTATTCTTAATATATAGCTTTACATTTATTCAACCCGTGTAATACACGGATTCTAACCTTGTTCGAATGAATAAATGAATTTATAAAAATTACTTGTTTGATTTGTGTTTTATATACATCAATGAGATTTTGGATACATTTTTAAATAGAAAAATTAGAAATACAATAGAATAAAAAGGGAAATTTTAAAATTCTATAAAATTACAGCGACGAAAAATCCATTGCAACTAGTTTTATACCCGTCTGGTGGCCGGATACTACTTTAATACATAATGTCATATTTATCTTTCATTGCATTCTAAACAAAAAAGAGTACTTGTATGAAATCAAAGTACAACTCAATTAACCCATGATAGACAAAAATGACCGACTACACCAAATAGACCCGTTGATAGTTAAACATGTCAACCACGCGAACCGTAAACAAATCAAAAGTTTACTTCAAATTAATAAACTTGACATAATCATATCATATCAAACTTAACAAACATGTTCACCAAAATAAACTTACAAAATGAGTGGATGTTAATAAACGTAACAAAGCCAATAACTTTATCAATTTAAAAAACATGAAAGTGGACTATTTAAATCGCTTCGGCTTCTGGGAATGCCTCCTCGGCCTCAACTGTTGACCTGATTCATCTTGTGGACCTGACTCCTAGCATCTAGCTGATGGGGTAAACGACAAGCCAATTGCAACACACCATTCCATACCACAAGATAGAGAGAATAGTTCGTTTCTAGTAGTATTAGTAGTGAGTAGAGGGGCTCTTCCTCCTTGTTCCACAATAGGGGAGCCTACGAAACTCAGCGTTATGCTAGTTAGTATGGCCATTCGTGGCTATGCTTCTTGTATTGCTAGGGTGATGATGATATTTGGTGCATGTTAATGTTTGACGTATTAATTTAGTGGTATGTTTATGTCTTTAATTATTCGCTCATAAAACCACCTTTTGATGGGATTTTATTATTGTCTAAATCCGTCTTTAAATTTGTGAGTGTCTTGATTTTAAAGTGTAAGATCGTAAAACCTTTTTAATCAAACTTTCTTTGAAACTCGTACGTCTTTATACGAGCAGAGATTGATAAGCCAAGACTTGGTCTACACTTCTAAGGTCGTACGTCTTTATACGAACTTATTATGCGACCAAGAATTGGTGAACTCATGTTGGGAACGATACGTCTTTATACTTGGTCCCGTTGTTACACCGCCTCCCGGTGAACAAAATATAATCACCTATTTAACTCTAATATAAAGCATTTTAAGTTCGATGTCTCAAACCAATCCGGAGATGACCATTCGAAAGGTTGAGGGTAAATGTTGTCCCTAGCGGGAGGCACTACCATTTTAATTTAAAGATTATAATTCGTGAATCAAATGTCGTGAGTACGAGGCTCTAGCGGTGACCTGGGTCACAAGTTTGCAGTATTCCCACCACTGAATTAGTCAACTTAACATTATCATGTACCAAACTGATTCGAATCCCGAAGAAATACTCTCCGTGACCTGATCATCTCAGAGATATTTATTTTTCTTCTATTTACTATTCTGTTCGTTACATTTCTGTTACACACATCACGCACGTTCTTACTTTTATGTTATTTACTTTATCTTCATTTACTTTTCTGTCATTTACTATTCTGCTTCACAAGCACACAAAACCCACTTATCAATTAATCCGGCTAAACAATAACAAAAGTTGAGTATTGGAACTCGACCGTGTCCACTGGTTCGATACTTGGTTCTTACCTAGACTATATTACACTGCGATATGTACACTTGACTATCGTGTGTGTTTTAAGTTAAAGTAATTATCATTTTATAAATTTAAAATCTGATCTCGTGAAACCATAATCTGTAAATATTATTATATAATATTTAACTACATCAAAATTCACACACACATCAAGTTTTTGGCGCCGTTTCCGGGGACACGGTGATTTCATGAAAAAATCGAGTTAGCGGATTAACCTTTTTAACGTTAACAAGTACTTTTATGGTTTGTTTTGATTATTCCTTATAGCAACTTTCATGGATGACAACTACGAGGGTTGTTATGGAGGATACCAAGACGATTATAAGTACCACTATTCGGAGGTTTGGTATGAGATCTGTGGGGAACCCCACTACACTCAAGATTGTTATCACTATCAAGGGCATTCCACATATTTCCACCAACCCTACTGGCAACCATATGAGGAAACCACACCGCCCTAAGAAATTCAGCACTTAGCTCTAGATTCCGACTCATGGACCCTAGGAAATCTGTTTCATCATTTGGAAGAAATTAAGGTTCAACTCCTAAAAAGCCCTCCAACTGAACAACAAGTGTTTCTTCATTTAGAAGAAATTAAGCTTCAAATCCTAAAGAGCTTTCCAACTGAACAACAAGATGATTCCTTCAAAGTCCAAGAATCGAAAGTCATAGTTCTAACATTTGAAGTAAGGTCAAGTGACTCTAAGGAGCAAGAACCTTCCATCTTCACAAGCATGGATCAATCGGAAGTGAGACCGGATGATTCGGAGGAAAAGGCTACTGTAACTTTACAATCACTTCCTGAGTTTTCTGAGAGTGTGGAAGCTAAACAATTAAAGGAGTTAGAAGAATTGGTGGGAATCCTAAATATGGAAGCACATGAAGGATGTATGGAACAGTCTGGAGTTCCTGTCACTTCAGAGACAACATCAAATGAAGAACCAGACTGTGAGATCATCATCCAAGAAGTGATTATGCAAGAGGAAGTATTCACCAACAAACAAATGACAATGGTGGGACCCCCTCCTTGCAACAGTGATAGCTGGCCTATGACAAAGCATATAAGTGAATCACATATGCCATAGGATAAGGTACATCACTCTAAGGACCACTTCTCATGAAGGAAGCAACGCTCATCTACCCTGGTTGAACTTGAAAGTCTGCTGTCCGGTCAAGAAGCCTTGGCCAAACAGCTGTCCGAGACCTCCATCAAGGCTGAAAGTTCAGATCAAGCCTTGTATGCAGAAAGATCACGAGGAAAAGCAAAGTGTGGGAAGTTTGGCACCCAAAACCGAGACCAGAAGTCAAAGTGGAAGCTTAGATCAGCAGAAAAAGAAGATCGAGCCGATGACAAGAAGTGTAAATCCAAATCAGATCAGAAGCGCTTTCCATACAAGTGTTAGACTTGTGGAAGGCGTGGTCATATGGCAAAATATTTTCGTTCCAAAACCAACGACGAAGGCTACGTGGCTGAAGTCGAGGAAAGTTGGGAAGCCGAGGCAAATGTTGCTCAAGTCCAAGAAGTTTATGCTCACAACCTTAGTAGAACCCTGCAATTACAACCTTGATGACTGGATCGTCGATTCTGGGTGCTCGAATCACATGACGGGGGAAAAGAGTAAGTTTTCTAATCCTAAAAAGTATGGAGGAAGTCATATTGCTGTGATTGCAGATGATTCAAAGCACCCTATATCAAGCATCGGTGATGTAGTGCTTCTAACAAGAAGCAACAAAGAAGAGCTCGTGTTGAGAGATGTTTACCACGTGCCCGGGATGAAGAAAAATCTGATTTCAGTACCCCAAATCACAGCAGTAGGTAACTATGTGTTATTTGGGCCTAATGATGTCCAAGTTTTCGAAAAATTTGAGACATCATCCGTGCCGGTGCTCAAAGGACATCGGAGAGAAAGCGTATATGTCTTATCTGCCGAAGCAGCCTACATTGAGAAGACCAAGAACAACCAAACAGTGGATCTATGGCATCAAAGACTTGGGCACGTCGGTTATGAAAAGCTTGGAATCATGATGGAAAAGCAACTAGTTGTCGGTTTACCAAAACTAAGTGTAAACCAAGAAGAAGTATGCTCCGGTTGCCAATTTAGCAAAACACATCAGCTTCCATTCGACAAGTCCAACTACATGGCCAAAGCTCCCCTTGAGCTAGTATACACGGACGTGAGTGGTCCGATGCAACACAGATCCTTAAGCGGTAAGGAATATGTTATCACTTTTATTGATGACTTCACACGTTTTCTTTGGGTGTTCTTTATGAAACAGAAAAGTGAAGCCTTGTCAAAATTCAAGAAATTTCGGGTTGAAGCTGAAAGGATAACAGGGCTGTCCATCAAAACCCTTAGGTCTGACAATGGTGGAGAGTACACTAGCCATGAGTTCAAGGAATTCCGAAGGCAGTGCAAGATCGGTAGGCAGTTTACATGCCCAAACACACCATAACAAAATGGCGTGTCGAAGCGTAAAAATCATCACCTAATTGAGGTCTCGGGATGTTAGATGCATGAAAAAAACACTCATGGAAAATTCTGGGCAGAATCTAACATCCCGAGACCTCAGTTAGGTGCAAAATCAACAGCCTATGTAATAAATAGACTACCTCAACAAGGTTTAGAGTTCAAGTCACCATTCGAGTTGTTATACAAGACGAAGCCGAATGTAACTCACCTAGGAATCTTTGGGTGTGTGTGCTACGTATTCATTCCTGGTCACTTGAGAAAGAAGTTGGATAAGAAGGCCATAAGGTGCATCTTCGTCGGGTATGACGAAGAACGTAATGGGTGGAAATGTTGCTAACCAAGTACAGGAAAGTGTTATGTTTCCTATCACGTGGTGTTTGACGAAAACTCGTCTTGGTGGTCCCCAGAAAGCCAACCGCTGCCATATACAGTAAAACTAAAAGCGGAACTTGAATCCTCAAGTGTTACGCTGAAATTTGATGAAGATGACGGACCAGAATCAAGTGATGAGGCTGAACATAGTGAAAATCAGAATAACAAGACTGATCAGCCGCAAACAGACCAAAATTCAGCCCCTGTTTTGCGCCGTTCAACCCGAGTACGAAGACAGAATCCCCATTTTGCAAACACAACAACATCAAACGTGGCAGTAGTTAAAGAGGGAGTCATTGAACCGACTTCAAACCTTGAAGCATGTGACAAAGAAGAATGGGTTGAGGCGATGAAGGCTGAATTAACAGCTTTAATGTAGAATCAGACCTGGGAATTGGTTCCCAAACCAGAATATGTGAAGCCTGTTTCGTGCAAGTGGGTTTACAAAGTAAAGAGGAAGGCCGACGAGTGGGTTGAGAGGTTCAAAGCCCGACTCGTGCCTAGAGGATTCTCACAAGAGTATGGCTTAGACTATGATGAAACATTTAGTCCAGTAGCTAAGTTAACTTCGGTACGAGTTTTGATAGCACTTGCAGCAAGTAAGGGGTGGGAGTTGTGGAAAATGGATGTAAACAACGCCTTCCTATATGGTGACCTGGATTGAGCCATTTATATGGATCAACCGGCAGGGTTTGAAGATAAAACAAAGTCGGGTTATGTGTGCAAGTTAAAGAAATCCTTATATGGCTTGAAGCAATCCCCAAGAGCGTGGTACGGGAAAATTGTTGAATTCCTTGAACACAATGATTTCGTTAGCACAACAGTTGATGCTAGCCTGTTTATGAAGATTAGAGGAACAAAGGTGGCAGTGATACTAGTCTATGTTGATGACTTAGTAATCACCGATGATTTAGTGGACGAAATAGCTCAACTCAAAGATAACTTGAACACTCGCTTCCTCATGAAAGACTTAGGAAAGTTGAAACACTTTCTTAGGTTAGAAATAGAATACAAGGAAAGTGGAGTATTGTTGCACCAACAAAAGTATTTAACTGACATGTTGATAAAGTTTGGGATGTGGGATGCAAAGCCAGCTAAAACTCCAGTAGATGTGAATGTGAAGATATACTCAGATAAAGGGAGAGAATGTGATAAGGAAATCGAGTATAGACAAATAATCGGTAGCCTTATCTATTTAACATTGACTCGACCCGACATTGCGTTTATTGTGGGGGTTCTAAGCCGATACATGCTGAATCCAAGGATGCCACACATGTATGCAGCCCGTCGGGTACAATGGTATATAAAAGGCACCTTCGGTTTTGGTGTGGAGTTTAAGAAAGAGCAGAAAGTAGAGCAGATTGGGTATTGTGATGCTGATTATGCAGGAGACCCGAGTAGTAGACGGTCAACAACCGGGTATATTTTCCTAATTGGCTCAAGTGCTGTTTCGTGGAGCAGTAAAAGGCAACCCACAGTGTCACTATCGACGACCGAGGCTGAGTACAGAGCAGCTGCAAATGCAACCCAAGAGTTAGTGTGGTTGGTGAGATTAAAGAAAAAATTAAATCAAGAAGTCAGCCACAAAGTCAAGCTCCTGTGTGACAACAAGTCAGCAATTTAATTGGCCGAGAACCCAACATTTCACGCTCGAACAAAGCATATTGAAGTACACTGTCACTTTGTACGTGAGAAAGTGTTGAAAGGAGAGATCGAGATGGCATACGTGGATACACAAGTGCAAGCTGCAGATATGTTAACCAAGGGTATGACAAAAGTGAAATTAGAACAAATGTGCAACCTTATTAGGATGAACCAGCTTGGCATTGAAAGGGAGTGTAAAATGGTAAATGTCAACCTGATTGAAGTCGCTAATCTGATTGAGGTGGTTGGGGAATAAGGCGGTAAAGTGGCAGGAGGTGGAGTCTGGATTTCTATTAGGGGCGGTGGAGGAAATCACGTACAAGTCAGAATTCCTACAAGTTAGGAGGTTGCTATAATTTAGGAATTATTTTTATTATTTTGTTTCCTGTTCGTATTAGGATTAATAGGCAGAATATATTTCCTTTAAATAGTCGTAGATTTCTTATTTGTAATTCAATTCAGAAAAATTCAATAAACGTATTTTTAATTCAGTAGCAATTTCTTAGTTCTAGTTGTCACACCCCGGCCGGCGACGGATTATACGCCGGGGCTGACGCGATTGTTCATAAGCACACGATCATCTATTATTAAATGACAATATTTATTCATCAACTTAAAATCATCCGTTACAAAGGAAAATGAAACGTTCAAAACATAATTTAAATTTTACTAGGTCCAAGTCCTAGGTGAGCAAGTAGGGTCCTCAAACTAGTACACCTGAAACATGTGAGTAAATATCAAATACAAGTAGTTGGTGAGTAACATAGGTTATGACACCAACAAAAGTTAAGTAAAAAGTATTTGCAATTCATTATTGTTCAAAGCGTAACTATGGCATAAATGTGAAAACATACAAGGTTCCAAGCATACAATTCAATCCTGGTAATGGAAAACTAGATACGCAATCCCACTTATTGCCATTTTGAAAAAGGGCAAGAGAATACCCAAGTTGTAAGTTGATACCCAACAAAAACTCGCCAAGGTTTTGTGGTAAGTTATAGTTTCGCATTCCCGTAAAAATGATCATAAAAGGTGCTACCTTAGGCTTGGGTTGCAAGTTAATGAATGTACTGACATGAACACATGTAATGGTCACGAGGTAGTTTAATACATAAAGCATAAAGATCAAAGCATAAGAACATAGGTATTGAATCATGTAAGTAAAGCGTTTGTAAACATGTTTCACCCCAAAAGTAAAAATAGTAAAAAGGGGTTATGTAAACTCACTTGAGCTGAAACTAGGAGTGATAGAGTTTGACGAAGAGTTATTGTGAGGGTTTCCTCACAACAAACCTACAAGAATAAATTGTACTCTAAGTTCAAAGTAAGTTAATGAAATTTTAGGGTTTTAGGGTTCGGTAGGATTTAGGTTGAAGATGGACTTGTATATTTAAATATTTTGAAAAACAAAATATGGGTCCATGAATAAGGTAATTTATAAAAGTAATTAGGATAAATTAGGATTTCCTAACTAATTATACGTTAATTAATTTATATAATTACTCCAAAGATAATTAAAATGGATTTATGTCATGACATAAAATAATGCCTTTATTTATAAATGAGTTACGGAATGAAAATGTTTAGTTAATTTATGATTGGTTAAACATTTAGGTAATCTAATTTACTAGAGTGTATGCAAAAGTTAGTAAATAAACAGGTTTTCAAATTTATTGTATAAATAGTTATTTACAAAATTACCTAGGTATTTTCATGAATTTAAAGAAGTTTAAATAATCATCTATATCAAATAATTATTTATATGGTTTCAAAAGAATTTAAATAAGCTTAAACATATAACTAAAACTTATGTGATAAATATTATAAGTTTATAAATAGCATAATTAATTTATCTAAACAAATCTTTTCATGTTATTATTTAAGGATTTACAAAGTTTTATAATGGTTTTTACATAGGATAGTAAAAATACTAAATTATATTTTTCTGTTTTTTTTATATATAGTTTGTAGAATAGATTTTTTTTATAAAATATAATTCTAGAATTTTTTTCTATTAAATAAATTGTTAAATTGGATTAAAAAGAAAAGGGATCCAAAAGGCCGGTTCCTTGGATTCGAACCCATGAACTTGGCCGAGTCACACACACACACCCGACTTAGCCAACAGACCAGGGCTATTGCCATGTTTGGAAATGGGTTTTGAAAGTTTATAACACCCTTTCAAACCGTCATCTTCTTCCCCATGCACCTCCCGTAACCCTAACCCTCCCAATCGGCCTAATCAGGCCATGAATTTACGGCCAAACCATGGGGCTTTTGTTCTAGGAATCAAAACGTATGTAATGACAATTAAATTTACCTGGTAAGGTTTAGGGATGATCGGGAACGATAGCACGAACGGACCTGACTCCTCACGGCTGTAATTTGTGTTTTGAGGGTGTTTAGGAGTGCGTTTGAGAGTTCAGAGAGCTTATAAGGGGTGTTGCGAATGATATGGGACTGATTTCGTAGATTACTTTCATCTTTAATGCACAAATCAATCCGAGTTTAAGGCAAGGACGGTTTTGAAACGGTTAGGGTCGCGTGGCTTGATTACGATTAAATTTGGTAGTTAAAGTCATCAAGTTTTGGTCGATCAAGGGTTATGTACCATCAATTGAAGTTAATTCATCTGAATCGTGCGATTGGAAAAACAATTTGGAAGCTGTTGACTTCGATAAGTCAAAATTGGGGATGGGGGAAAGATGATCCGAAAATACATATTCAGTCCCTGAGGTTTCAAGTGTTATTCTTTCATGTAAAAGCTTAGGTTTTAAATTGGAATTAAGTTTCAAAAGGTTACATTTTGTACTCTAAACATTTATAACACATAAATGTATAAAATCCTATATATATTTGTTTATAAAATTTAATAAATCATTTGTTATAAATATATAAATATAATTTACTAAATAGTATAGCTGTTTATCTTTGATTTAAAACATATAAACCCAAATTTTCTTATAGAATTTATTATTAAAATATAAACCCTAATTTATTTTTTTTTGTAAATTGTTTATTTATAAACATATGTATGTATATATATATAGGTGTAGAAATGACTTAGCATATATATATAATAGGAAGGGGGATAATAATTATTTACATAATATCTTACATAAATATTTAATACTTTGGGATTTGAAATAATTGCATTAAATGTATGTATAAATACGTATGTAATGTAATGGGAAAATAGGACAATTTCATAAATGCAATTCACCAAAATAAAGAAAGTATATTGCTGGAAAATTAAAATAAAGGCGGGAATTTCATGGGGATTACAGTCTCCCCTACTTTAGGAGATTTCGTCCCGAAATTGATTAGGAAGAGGGTCATAGAAATAGGTGTGAGTATTTGGCTTTCATTTGATCCTCACGCTCCCAAGTGAACTCAGGGCCATGCTTGGATTCCCATCGAACCTTAACGATTGGAATTCGGATTCGCTTGAGTTGCTTAACTTCTTGGTCCATGATCTCCACGAGCTTCTCCAAGAAGTGCATTGTTTCGTCAATGTGAACCTCGTCAAGTGGTATGTGGAGATTCTTGTCAGCTAAGAATTTCTTTAGGTTCGAGACATGAAATGTCGGATGAATGTTACTGAGTCCTTCAGGTAGATCCAACTTGTAGGCTACCTTCCTAATCCGCTCAAGGATTTTAAAAGGACCCACGAATCTTGGCGCAAGTTTCCCTTTCTTTCCAAAACGAACTACGCCTTTCCAAGGGGATACCTTGAGAAGAACTATATCGTCAACTTGAAATTCTAAGGGTTTTCGATGTTTGTCGGCATAACTCTTTTGCCGACTTCTTGCTACCAAAAGGTTGTCTCGGATTAACAATATCTTGTCGGAAGTCTCTTGAATAAGTTCAGGACCAGTGATTTGTGATTCACCGATTTCAGTCCAGAAGATAGGAGAGCGACACTTCCGACCATAAAGTGCTTCAAAAGGAGTCATGTTAATGCTTGTGTGATAACTGTTGTTGTATGAGAACTCGACTAGGGGTAGATGTAAATCCCAATTTCCCTTGAAGTCAATGACACAGGCTCTAAGCATATCTTCGAGAGTTTGAATCGTTCGCTCAGTTTGACCATCAGTTTGTGTTGATAAGCAGTACTAAGATTTAGTTGAGTACCTAGGGCTGATTGCAGGGATTGACAGAAACGAGAGGTGAATCGTCCATCACGATCAGAAATAATGTTGAGAGGTACACCATGACGACTAACGATCTCATCAATATAGATTCGAGCTAGTTTCTCAACTCGATAGTCCTCACGTATGGGTATGAAATGAGCAGATTTTGTCAAGCGGTCGATGATTACCCAAATGCTATCATGACCACGAGATGTTTGTGGGAGTTTGGTTATAAAGTCCATGGCAATACACTCCCATTTTCACACGGGAATCTCGGGTTGTTCAAGTAAACCGGATGGTCGCTGGTGCTCGACTTTAACCTTTAAACATGTAAGGCATTTGGACACGTATAGAGAAATGTCCTTTTTCATACCAGGCCACCAGTATTGGGTACGAAGATTCATGTACATTTTGTCTGCACCAGGATGCACAGAATAACGAGTCTTGTGAGCCTCATTCATGATAAAGGTACGAAGGTTGTCACGGTCCGGAATCCAGATACGATTTAGAAAGTAAAGTAACCCATTGGGTTTGGTTTCAAGTTGGATTTCAGCACCACATGACATTTCGTTATACATGTTTCCTTCAGTGACGAAAAGATGTTGTGCTTCAAGGATGCGAGTTTGAATATCATTTTGGATTCGAATGCTGTGGATTTTGATTGGTTCCTTACGGCTAAGAGCATTGGCCATGACATTCGCCTTACCAGGATGATAACGAATATTGCAGTCGTAGTCGTTTAGGAGTTCACAACGCCTTTGCCTCATGTTGAGTTCTTTTTTATTGAAAATGTGCTGGAGGCTCTTATGATCGGTGTAAACCTCATATTTGGTACCATATAGGTAATGTCTCCAAATTTTTAGAGCAAATACGACCGCACCCAAATCAAGATCGTGCGTCATATAATTCTTCTCATGGATTTTGAGTTGTCGGGACGCATAAGCAATCACTTTGCCCCGCTGCATTAGTACACAACCAAGGCCTAAGTGGGAAGCGTCACAGTAAACGACAAAGTCTTCGGTTCCATCGGGGAGGGTCAGGATAGGAGCCTCAAACAGTTTCTGTTTTAGGGTTTGAAAGGCTTCCTCCTATTTTGGTCCCCACTCGTAGGGTTTGCCTTTGTGAGTTAAAGCTGTGAGTGGTACTGCGATCTTTGAAATGTTCGCTATGAAACGACGATAATAGCCCGCTAAACCTAGAAATGAGCGGACTTCGGTAGGGGTCTTTGGGGCTTGCCAGTTCTTTACCGCCTCAATCTTAGCGGGATCCACGTGAATACCCTTCTCGTTGACTATGTGTCCCAAGAATTGGACTTCCTTTAGCCAAAATTCATAATTGGAGAACTTAGCATACAGTTGCTCCTTCTTTAAGAGATCCAAGACCAAACGCAAGTGTTCTTCGTGTTCCACTTTGGATTTTTAATATATGAGGATATCGTCAATGAAGATGATCATGAACTTGTCCAAGTACGGCTTACACACGCGGTTCCTAAGATCCATGAATACCGCGGGTGCATTAGTTAGTCCGAAGGGCATAACCATGAAATCGTAATGACCATACCTTATACAAAAGGCTGTCTTGGGGATATCGGATTCGAGGACTCGTAACTGGTGATAACCGGAACGAAGATCGATCTTAGAGAAATAAGTCGAGCCTTGAAGTTGATCAAATAAATCATCAATCCTCGGGAGTGGGTATCGGTTCTTCACGGTAAGCTTGTTGAGTTCCCGATAGTCGATGCACATCCAAAAAGAACCATCCTTCTTTTTGATAAATAAAACAGGTGCTCCCCAAGGGGAAACACTAGGACGAATAAACCCTTTATCAGAAAGTTCTCGGAGTTGACTTGAAAGTTCTTGCATCTCTGATGGTGCAAGACGGTAAGGTGATTTAGCCACGGGGTTTGCTCCTGGCACTAGGTCAATACGGAATTCGACTTGACGTATGGGAGGAAGACCGGATAAGTCTTCGAGAAACACTTCACGGAAGTCTTTGATTACAGAATTGTCTTGGAGGTTCTTATCCTTGACTTTTCGTTCCACAATATGGGCCAAGAATGCCACACATTTCTTTCATAAATACTTTTGTGCGGTAGTGCAAGACATAAGCTTGAGTCCGTTTGACGGCTTCTCACCATAGACGTTCAAAATTTCACCCGAGTCAAGAGGGATATGGATATACTTGTCAAAACAGACGACTTCAGCATGGTGCTTGTCCATGCCTACTATGATGTCGAAACCTCCGAGAGCCATAGGAATAAGATTGATTGAAAAGTCATGATCGCTCAAGGTTAAGGTACAATCTCTAATAATGGTGTCACATGAAACAGAATAACTATCCGCTACTAAAATATCAAAGGGTTTGTCTAACTTAGCTCGACTCATAGCGAGTTATGGTTCAAATTCAAAGGACACGAAACTCCTATCGGAACCAGTATCAAATAGGATAGAAGCATATTGGTGATTAATTTGGTACATACCGTTCACCACATCGTTGTTGGCTTGTGCCTCATTGGCATTGATGTTGAAGGCACGTCCTCGAGCTACGGGGTTTGCATTCCCCTGATTCACATTTCCCCGGTTCATATTCCCCTGGTTCCTATTTCCCTGAATCATGTTACCTTGGTTCCTGTTCCCCTGAATCATGTTGCCCTGATTCATGTTGGCTTGGTTCACAATGACTAACCTAGGGCAGCGGTTCCTGAAATGATTTGGGTCTCCATACTCGTAACAAGCACGACCCTGAGCGATAGCAACAGGAACAGGAACAGCAGGTTGATTAGCTTGGGGAGCAGTACGACAGATGTTAGCCGTATGCCCAGAACGTCCACAATTGGTACATAGACGACATGTCATGTAGGTAGTATGATGGAGATGGCAGGTGTTGCACAGAGGTAGAGTCCCCACATAAGGCTTCTTGTTGGGGTTGAAGGCAGTAGAGGCTACTTGGGCTAAAGAAGTAGCAGGTGTGATAATGACAAAGTTCTTGCCTTTTCTCTTTTTGCCATTGAAGGAGACTCAGCCTTGGTCTCCTTAGTGGGTTCAGTGGTGTATTTTTCAATGTTTCTCTTAGCCCCTTTCTTGGACAAGGTTCCTGCCTTAACGTGGTTGTCTGATAGAGTGGCGGCTAGACAGATAGTTTCCTCAAGAGTGGCTGGGTTACTACCCAACACGGTATCCTGAATCTGCATGGGCAAACCGTTGATGTACTTCTCAATGGCTCGGGATAGAGGAGTTACCATATGGGGCACCAGTAGGCTAAGCTCATGAAAGCGGGTGGTGTAGGCAAGGCTTTCACCACTGTCTTGTTTGAGATCCCAGAATTCAGCTTCTAGTTTCTTGACCTCATTACGGGGGCAAAACTCATCTGTCATGAGTGACTTCACATCAGCACAAGTCAAGGCTAGTGCAACCTCTATCCCATGGTTACGTTTTTCTCCATTTCACCATGTGAGTGCCCTCTTCTGGAAGACACTAGTAGCATAACGAACCTTTAGGTTCTCAGGACAGTCAGCATTGATGAAAGTCCCCTCAATGCTTTCAAACCATTGGAGAAGTCCAGTAGCTACTTCGTTCCCGTAGAACTTAGTGGGGTTGCAGGAGTTGAAGTGTTTGAATGTACACGCGGGATTCCTTGGTGCAGCATTCTGGTTCAGTTGGTTGACCATAGTTGGTAGGATCATAGCCATTTGCTGGATGATCCTATCGGTGAAGTTGCTCCTACGCTCATGACGGGGAGACATTCTCCAAACGGGTGAATAGAAATTTCATAAGATGTGAATCATGAATAAGATTTTGCAATTTAATCATGAGATGTTAGATGAAGCATACATGGTACCCTAACAGGCACATTGACTTATCAAAGTACTTTAAGTCTTTCTAATGTTTGAGAAGTCATGCTTTAGCCTATAAGTGGACACTCATCCTAAGAATTCCCAGGAAAGCATAACTGGTCAATCGGTTGATTTGGATTTATACGAAATGCTTTCCTAGACAGAACTCCCAGAATACAGGCATCCACCTTTCCGGACTGCACAAGTTCTCATTCATTAGTTAGAACTTACATACCTTTGACGAGATTTTCCTTCATATTAGACTATTAAGTCTAAGTGTAAGTTTCATGTAGTTCAAGTAGTTCCAAATAGTTTCATGTAGACTCTTGAATGTTGAACTTCATGTAGTTGTATTAAGTAATCAAAAATAGATAGGTGTATGTAAGTATGCATGGTAGGAATAAAGTGGAGTTCCTAATAAAAGACACGAGTTAGACTCATGTTTGGGACTCCTAGGTTATAGTCTAGGTCATGTGTCTAATAACCTAATTTCCTATAACCATGGCTCTAATACCAATCTGTCACACCCCGGCCGGCGGCGATTTATACTCTAGGGCTGACGCGATTGTTCATAGGCACACGGTCATCTATTATTAAATGACAATATTTATTCATCAACTTAAAATCATCCGTTACAAAGGAAAATGAAACGTTCAAAACATAATTTAAATCTAACTAGGTCCAAGTCCTAGGTGAGCGAGTAGGGTCCTCAAACTGGTACACTTGAAACATGTGAGTAAATGTCAACTACAAGTAGTTGGTGAGTAACATAGGTTTTGACACCAACAAAAGTTAAGTAAAAAATATTTCTAATTCATTATTGTTCAAAGGGTAACTATGGCATAAATGTGAAAACATACAAGGTTTCAAGTATACAATTCAATCCTGGTAATGGAAAACTAGATACGTAATCCCACTTATTGCCATTTTGAAAAAGGGGCAAGAGAATACCCAAGTTGTAAGTTGATACCCAACAAAAACCCACCAAGGTTTTGTGGTAAGTTATAGTTTCGAATTCCCGTATAAATGATCATAAAAAGTGCTACCTTAGGCTTGGGTTGCAATTTAATAAATGTACTGACATGAACACATGTAATGGTCACCAGGTAGTTTAAGACATAAAGCATAAAGATCAAAGCATAAGAATATAGGTATTGAATCGTGTAAGTAAAGTTTCACCCCAAAAGTAAAAATAGTAAAAAGGGGCTATGTAAACTCACTTGAGCTGAAGCTAGGAGTGATAGAGTTTGACGAAGAGTTATTGTGAGGGTTTCCTCACAATAAACCTACAAGGATAAATTGTACTCTAAGTTCAAAGTAAGTTAATGAAATTCTAGGGTTTTAGGGTTCAGTAGGATTTAGGTTGAAGATGGACTTGTATATTTAAATATTTTGAAAAAAAAATATGGGTCCATGAATAAGGTAATTTATAAAAGTAATTAGGATAAATTAGGATTTCCTAACTAATTATACGTTAATTAATTTATATAATTACTCCAAAGATAATTAAAATGGATTTATGGCATGACATAAAATAATGCATTTATTTATAAATGAGTTACGGAATGAAAAGGTTTAGTTAATTTATGATTGGGTAAACATTTAGGTAATCTTATTTACTAGAGTTTATGCAAAAGTTAGTAAATAAACAGGTTTCCAAATGAGATTTATTGTATAAATAGTTATTTACAAAATTACCTAGGTATTTTCATGAATTTAAAGGAGTTTAAATAATCATCTATATCAAATAATTATTTATATAGTTTCAAAAGAATTTAAATAAGCTTAAACATATAATTAAAACTTATGTGGCAAATATTATAAGTTTATAAATAGCATAATTAATTTATCTAAACAAATCTCTTCATGTTATTATTTAAGGATTTACAAAGTTTTATAATGGTTTTTACATAGGATAGTACAAATAAATGTTATTATTTAAGGAAATGGGTTTTGAAAGTTTATAACACCCATTCAAACCGTCATCTTCTTCCCCATACACCTCCTGTAACCCTAACCCTCCCAATCGGCCTAATCAAGCCACAAATTTACGGCCAAACCATGGGGCTTTTGTTCTAGGAATCAAAACGTATGTAATGACAATTAAATTTACGTGGTAAGGTTTAGGGATGATCGGGAATGATAGGACGAACGGACCTGACTCCGCACGAATGTAATTTGTGTTTCGAGGGTGTTTAGGAGTGCGTTTGAGAGTTCAGAGAGCTTATAAGGGGTGTTGCAAATGATATGGGATTGATTTCGTAGATTACTTTCATCTTTAATGCACAAATCAATCCGAGTTTAAGGCTAGGACGGTTTTGAAACGGTTAGGGTCGCGTGGCTTGATTACGATTAAATTGGGTAGTTAAAGTCATCAAGTTTTGGTTGATCAAGGGTTATGTACCATCAATTGAAGTTAATTCATCTGAATCGTGCGATTGGAAAAACAATTTGGAAGCTGTTGACTTCGATAAGTCAAAATTGGGGATGGGGAAAGATGATCCGAAATTACATATTCAGTCTCTAAGGTTTCAAGTGTTATTCTTTCATGTAAAAGCTTAGGTTTTAAATTGGAACTAAGTTTCAAAAGGTTACAATTTGAACTCTAAACATTTATAACACATAAATGTATAAAATCCTATATATATTTGTTTATAAAATTTAATAAATCATTTGTTATAAATATATAAATATAATTTACTAAATAGTATAGATTTTTATCTTTGATTTAAAACATATAAACCCAAATTTTCTTATAGAATTTATTATTAAAATATAAACCCTAATTCAATTTTTTTGTAAATTGTTTATTTATAAACATATGTATGTATATATAGGTGTAGAAATGACTTAGCATATATATATAATAGGAAGGGGGATAATAATTATTTACATAATATCTTACATAAATATTTAATATTTTGGGATTTGAAATAATTGCATTAAATGTATGTATAAATACTTATGTAATGTAATGGGCAAATAGGACAATTTCATAAATGCAATTCACCAAAATAAAGAAAGTATATTGCTGAAAAATTAAAATAAAGACGGGAATTTCATGGGGATTACACTAGTTCTCCCAGTTTAACAGGAACCCTCCTTCATTATTGTTTCCTTAGAAATAAGGAGACACAAGTGGGGACCTAAGGGTGCGAAACACCCTACCTCGCAAACACACGGGCACGTGGCGTCGGCGATGGTCGCAATGTGGAGCTTTGATGGCACACTTTGCACTTCGCACACTTACATCGTTATCAATTGGTCAGCTCGAGGTTACTACCGATGACGACATCAACTGAGCAGCTTGAAGTTGTTGCCGATTTGAGCATTATGTAAGTTACTACCGACCTAGAAATTTCCTACCGCTCAGTTAGAGGAAGTTGATACCGATCAGAGCATTATGTGAGTTCATCAGTTGGCCAACTCGAAGTTACTACATATGACGGCATCAGCTAATCAACTCGAAGTTGCTACTGATCTGAGCATTACGTGAGTTACTACCTATTTGGAAAGTTCTTACCGCTCAGTCAGAGTTACAACCAAAGTTCCTACAACTCAGAATTAGTATCGCTTAGTTACAGTTGAGCAGTCCTACTGTTGTAGCAGTTTCCGGTGCTAGCAGGTTTGATCGATTACTTTAGAGCAGTTACAAACAAAGTCATGAATAAATATGGCAGTTTTGGTTGACCATTTTAATCCATTTCAATGTAATTAAATCATGTTTATTACAAGATTAATGTGCAAATTAGTTACTTGATTATGTGACTATAACATGAACTTGAGAGTTCATTGTTGATATAGAATAGAAATGTGTTTTGCTGTCAATTATATCAATCAAGAGAAAATTTGCAGCCCTTCCACTTTTTACTAAGAACGTAAATTAGTTGATTTTAATTCTTCATTGAGTGGCTTGGAGGTGGTTACGCATTCCAACTTTACAAAGAGTCATACAGCTTGGTGGCCCTAGCTGAGAGCCAAGTAATCCGGATAATCTTAGTCCGAATAATAACTAGAAGAGGAGACTTACGTTTACAGGAGTCCGTCAGCACTCCAACGATTATTAGGGTAGTATTTGGAACAAGGAGTTGTCCACCCCCAAATTAACCACATCATTGATTTCTTAAAAACATTAATTTATTACCAAGCAAATTTCAACCCAAAATGATATGCACTTGATCCGATTATCTCTCAAAACCCCTCTGTCTCGTTTTGTTGTTTCACTTATTTTTATTTATAAAAACACGTACACCCTTTTTTATTAAACTAAACAATAACAACGATTGAGTATTAAAAGATACTGTGTCTATTGGTTCGATACTCAGTTCTTACCTAAACTATATTACGTTTCGATAGGTATGCTTGCTTATTGTGTGTAGTTAGTGAATGTAATAATCATTTATAAATTTAAAACCTGATAACTGCGTTACAAATCTACTATAAAAATATATACTAACACACAATTTAAAACCTGATAACCGTGTTACAAATCTACTATAAAAATATATACTAACACGCACACATCGGGTACTCTTCCCTAGCAAGAGATAAGATTTAATTGTAAGACTAACCGCTTCTCCTTTGGCCTTTGATGCGGTTGTAAATCATGCAAAACTTTTGTTTTGACCTTGCTATCATATGCCATTGTGACCTCAAGTTTTCGGTGAAACGTGAAAAACCAGATTCGTTATAGAAATAAATAGTTGCGAATACACTCCCAAAAATCGTTTCTCTTTTGGTTGCTTCCAATACTGTATCCCACTGCTATTACTGTAGTGAATCTTGTTCTTCACAATCCGCCGACAACTTGAGGTAATACTAGCATATAATATCAAAGCCAACACACACGTTTAGCGAGGTTTTTAATCGCATCAAAGCCCAAAGGTGACTCGGTTGGTCTGACGAACAAATCATGACTCTTGCTAGGCGAGAGTTCGCTGAGGCCGTCAAAATAAGTTTCAATACGAGCGTGTGTGACATGATATAAAAGGAGAGCCAAAACGGTTTGCACCAGTCACCTTCCGACCAAAGAGGACTAAGACACCAGGTCCGGTACGAGTGTGCAAAAAACCGAAAACCGAACCGTATCCATAACCAAAAAAAAGAACCAATTTGTGAATTCGGTTTTCGGTTTCGTTCCTAACCATATCCGAATTGTGAATTTGGGTTTTGGTTCAGTTACAAGATACACATTTTTTTTAAATTGGTTTATTCGGTTAACCAAATAAACTGAATAAGTGATAACTATATATGTAGTTAGTAATATATTTAGCGACTTAGTGTTTAATTAAATGAACCTATATATGATATTATACGCATGAGACGTTCTTTGCAACCCCACCCTCCTCTCGTCGAAGCCTCCAAAACCCTGAAATCCCTCCACTCGTCGCCGTCTCACCAAGAAACCAAAATTAGACAAAAATGTTATTCGGTTTGTTTGGTTTTAAAACGAAACTGAACAGAATTACATTCGGTTTGACAATTCCCAATACGGTTCAGTTCGGTTCACAAATAGGGCTAAAAAAATTAAAAGATGAATAAACCAAACCGGATAAATCGAACAAACCAAAAACTGAACCGTTGAACACCCCTAAGCTCAGGGGGACTGTAACACATCAGCTTCGAAAGCTCACACAACTGCGTTCAACCTCAATGTTGATGATGTGTCATGCGATTTTGAAGAATTGCCTCGTCCAACAGGGGAAAAAGAAGTCAAAAGCAAAGGAGACAACGGAAGAATCCAAATGCAGGTTCAAAAAGAAAGCGGTTGTCCTGGACATGTTCAAAGACCAAATGCAACAATTCTTGTTTAACCAAGACACTAATATACTTTTCATGGATCTAACATACATTGAACCGGAGAGATTAGCGATCCACTTGGAGTGATGTAAAAATATTAATAAAAAAACGTATCTTACACTAGTTTATAATTTTTAATGTTAATAATTTTAATTGTTAATTGTTAATTATTTTTTAAATCATATTCATTATTTTAAACAATACGAAATATAAATAATTTGGTTTATAGAAAATAAATGTAAAGTAGGTTATGATGTCGAAATATAGGGTGTTTGAAAAAGTACGTAACATTGGAGGAGAAATAAATATTTTTAAAAGATAAGTAAAAATCACATGGAACAATTGATTTATGTATTTTTGAATGGTTTAGAATCAGCATACCCTACTTTTATTTATAGTGATAAGCTTTTGTATATAATCACAGACATAAAAAGAAGAATGTTTTGCATAACGATACATAACCACGATTTTATTATGAATACAAATTTCAAATATAAGCAATTGCTAGATAACACGCTTGCCATCAGCTTACACTTATTTATTTATTTATAAACTTGTAAAAGCTAGAACCATACTTGGTCTGTCACAGTTGCAAGTCCATGATCAACTTATCTAGTCACTTGATCAGGGGTAGCAACAAGTGGTGTTGCCTTAAGAATTGTAAGGCCATAAAGGTCATTCATGTCCATTTCTTCTTTAGTATGAGGAAGCTCCCAATCAAAATGATACACAAATGAGGCCACTATCAAACTTAACATCCTCTCAGCCAAAGGCATACCTGGGCACCTCCTTCTACCTGACCCAAATGGTATGAACTCAAAATGTTGCCCCTTAAACTCAAGCTTGTTTTTCAAGAATCTTTCTGGCATAAACACTGTCGGGTTTTCCCAATATCTTGGGTCCCGTGACATGGCCCATACATTCACGAAAATTTGTGTGTTTTTTGGTAAAACATAGTTGCCCATTTTAACTTCCGTCTGAGTTATGTGAGGCGCCAATAAGGGTGACCCGGCGTGAAGTCGCATTGTTTCCTTGATTACAGCGTGCAAGTAGGGCAGGTCAAGGGTTTTGGCTTCTTCAATTTTTCCATCTTCTCCCACTATTTGGCTCACTTCTTCACGGACTCTTGAGAACATATGAGGGTTAAGTAACAATTCGGACAGTACCCATGTTGTAGCGTTTGCAATCGTGTCGGTTCCTGCTACTAAGACATCCTATAATTTAGGTCAATCCTTAGTTTTCTTAGCATCTGTTTATTAATATAAACAAACATACACAGCAAAATCTCATCCCACAGTAGGTCTAAGGAGGGTAATCGAGATGAGAGCAAGCCTTACTTATATCAGATAGGATAAAGAGATTGCTCTCAGAGAGACCCGGCTCAAAAAGAACGTTTAAAAAAAGTTTATTAGAAGTTGAATATAATACATACTAGAAAGTATCATGGCATATAATTATAACAAAGTTTATTAGAAACTGAATATAAAATAAAGTAGCTTAAACTAAAACACACTTACACTAAAGGCACTAAAAAAACTAAAGACACACCTACGATATATAAGCCTAAAAGAAAACCTAAATGTTTATTAATAGGGTGAAGTTATACATTACCCCCCACTCCTACTTGCCGTACCCCCTACATGGAAAAAAATAACTTTTAAACTTGTTATTTTACCTTATTCGAAAAATCATTATTTTTAAAACTGTTCTTTTAAGTTAAAAAACACTTTCTATAAATAAAATGTATACTCATTCCCCCTCCTACTTGTCGTACCCCTTCTTCTTGTCGTACCCCCCCTCATTTTACCCCTTTCGAATAATTATTATAAAACTGTTTTTTTAAGTTTAAAAACTTTTTATAAAATAAAAACGGGTTAGATCATACATATCCCCTCTCCTACTTGTCACACCCCACTAAAAAAATAACTTTTAAACTTGTCATTTTACCTCATTCGAAAAATTATTATTTCTAAACTGTTTTTTTAAGTTTAAAAACATTTTCTATAAATAAAAATGTATACCCTCCCCCCTTCTACTATTCGTACCCCCTCCCCATTTTACCCCCTTCGAATAATAATTATTTATAAAACCGTTTTTAAAGTTTAAAAACACTTTCTATAAAATAAAAACGAATTAGGCTATACATACCCACCTAAAAAATAACTTTTAAGCAACAATTACTAATTACCAAAAAGACAAAAGTAAAAAAGAAAAAAGAAAAAAGAAAAAAAAATATTTGAATTGTATTTATTTGAAAAGTTAGAACAGGTTTGCAACAAGTAAAATTAATGAAAGAGGTACGTATAGCACGCTAATATAATAGACGCTAAAAGAGATGTGAGTAGTCACCACAATTAAAGTCTTGATGTGTTCGACATTGAAATCAGCTTCATGATCATGACAGTAGTCCAACATTGAATCCAACACATCATCAAACCTCGGAAGTTTTGAATCACGATTCTTTAGTCTCTCATTAACAGAACCTTGTACCTTGTCTTCCAACCACATGAACGCAGCCTTCGCCCGCCGCCAAACATTCTGCGGGTCAAACCGTTTCAGCACTGGAAATGTGTCTGCTATGTTGAACACTCCCTGCACCTCCATCGCCGTCTCCACGGCCATCTTGAACTCCCTGATATCCTCGGATTCGTAGCTGCAGGTCATGTTCTGTGAACAAAACGTTTGCGATAACTGGTTCAGTGACACAGCAAATGCCACCTCTCCGACGTCTACGGCTACTTTTTTGTGCCCACGTTCCCGGAGGAAGTCCGTCACTCCCTCCAACACGTTTTGGCGGACGCCCATGAGGGTGTCGAGTTTATGCTGGCTGGTGAGATGCAGTTTAAGGACCTTTCTGACGGTATGCCACGTTTCATTTGGTGGTATCCATAGGACCGCCATGTCATGATGTTTTAAAGCGGTGACTGCGTGTGGGACAGGACGGCCGGAGCAAGCCTCGTCATGGCGTAGGAGGATATCTCTGGCAGCTTCGCGTGTGGATGCCACCACAAGGTTGACGGTGCCCAATTGGACGGTGATAAGTGGACCGTATTTCTGTGCGAACTTGGCTAGGGATTCATGGGGTTTAGGTCCAAGATCAAGAAGGTTTCCGATGATGGGGAGGCCGATGGGGCCTGGTGGGAGTCTTCTTCTCCGGTAAAGGTCGAGGCCGTGGAGGAGGAAGAAAAAGCAGATGATGGAAGAGAGGAGGGGAAATAAGAGATCCATTTGTTTCTTGGTACATTGGTAGTTTATGGCCGGAGTTTCTATATATAGAGATTTTGAACAGTATTGAACAGTACGTTATGGAAGATTTTTATAGCAGGTATAGAGCATTATTGCATAAAATGAGCACGACAAAAGTGTGAAAAATTTGATAGGAATGGTTCATCTGTGTGACACACACCACCCTCATGTGAAAAGATGGGGGCGCTATACCCGGTTGTACACGACATACAAATAATTTATTAGATTTGTAGGTGGGATAGGAAAATGATATTGATTTTCGGGAGGATTTTTGGGATTGATTTGAGGTTTCTTGATTATATCATACCTTAAACTTGGTCAGAAATAGTCCTGATTGTTAAAATAAAAATGGTGGTGCTTGATGTTAACGTTGATGTCAAACCATGTTTGCTCATTAATTATCTGGCTTGTGGTGTGGTTTTGATCGAAGTAGCTATCAAAACAGTGGCTACAAATTCTTGAATTTTCTTTTTTCTAAACTAAATTTGTATAAATTGTCTCCATCTTATTTCAACTTTATAGATTTTCTAATTCTAATATTAATTCTGAATGTCTAATCATCTCATGATATGGTATGACTTAAGCTTCCGATAATAAGTTGTTCAAGAATAGGTTGAGTTTCTCGACCCTTTGTCTTAGGATTAGTCGGTTCTATTTTCTCGATGGGGGCAGGGAAGGAATATAACTCAACGGTAGAGTGTCACCTTGACGTAGTGGAAGTCATCAGTTCGAGCCTGATTATCCCTAAACTCAATGTGAGTTTTTCATTTTAATTTGCTACCCCACAGTGATTGAATGAGACTGGATAAGAGGCTCGTGGTATCTTATTGCACAAAAATGGTGATATTGTTCCTCCATTGATCAATAATTTCAGTTTTTTGGCAAGTCTTGAGTCTTGAGCTCGGGCTCGTTTATTAAACAGACTTATATTTAAGCTCGAGCTCGTTTAAGCTCGTCTCGATTCGAGTTTTTAACGAGTTGATCTCAAGTAGTTCGCGAGCCGGCTTGGCTCGTTTACACCCCTAGAAATGATGAAAGGTTGAATATAATATTTAATACTTGTGGAATATAATGAATAAACACTAAAATCTGTATATATTGTATTTGCAAAATCTTTATACTAATAAATCAAAATTCTACGAGAACACGTGTTACATTCTAGTGCATCTTTAACATTTTATTTCGCTTCTCTCTTATATTATATAATGATATTAAAATAATATATTTTTAAATATTTAATATAAATCTAATTATGAATAATTATTATTTAATTATGGATAATTATTATATCATTAACCAAATGAAATTAATATGAATTAACATTTATTAATTACATAAAAAAAAAGTTAATACCCAGTTGAAAAAAAAATATTATAAAAATTAACTTAAAAGAACTTATAATAGTCACGTCAAAGTACATTTAAAACAAACATATTTTGAAGAGTGCATGAGTTAACAAATTACATTATATTTTATTCAACGTATGTAATATAGAGTTTTTAAAGACATAAATTTTTATTCTTAAATATATAACTTTATATTTATTCAACGCGTTTAATAAACGGGTTCTAACCTTGTTTATATGAATATATGAATTTATAAAAATTACTTGTTTGATTTATGTTTTATATATATCCATGAGATTTTGGATACATTTTTAAATAGAAAAATTAGAAATACAATAGAATAAAAAGGGAAATTTTAAAATTCTATAAAATTACAGGGACGGAAAATCCATTGCAACTAGTTTTATACCCGTGCGGTGGCCGGGTACTTTAATACATAATGTCATATTTATCTTTCTTTGCATTCTAAACAAAAAAGATACTTGTATGAAATCAATGTACAACTCAATTAACCCATGATGCACAAAAATGACCGACTACACCAAATAGACCCGTTGATAGTTAAACATGTCAACCACGCGAACCGTAAACAAATCAAAAGTTTACTTCTAATTAATAAACTTGACATAATCATATCATATAAAACTTAACAAACATGTTCACCAAAATAAACTTACAAAATGAGTGGATGTTAATAAACGTAACAAAGCCGGTAACTTTATCAATTTAAAAAACATGAAAGTGGACTACTTAAATCGCTTCGGCTTCTGGGAATGCCTCTTCGGCCTCAACTGTTGACCCGATTCATCTTGTGGACCCGACTCCTAGTATCTAGGTGATGGGGTAAACGACAAGCCAATTGCAACACACCATTCCATATCTCAAGATAGAGAGAATAGTTCGTTTCTAGTAGTATTAGAGTATTAGTAGTGAGTAGAGGGGCTCTTCCTCCTTGTTCCACAATAGGGGAGCCTACGAAACTCAACGTTATGCTAGTTAGTATGGTCATTCGTGACTAAGCTTCTTGTATTGCTAGGTGAAGATGATGTATGATGCATGTTAATGTTTGACGTATTAATCTAGTGGAATGTTTATGTCTTTAATTATCCGCTCATAAAACCACCTTTTGGTGGGCTTTTATTATTGTCTAAATCCGTCTTTATATTTGTGAGTGTCTTGATTTTAAAGTGTAAGATCGTAAAACCTTTTTAATCAAACTTCCTTTGAAACTCGTACGTCTTTATACGAGCAGAGATTGATAAGCCAAGGCTTGGTCTACACTTCTAAGGTCGTACGTCTTTATACGAACTTATTATGGACCAAGAATTGGTGAACTCATGTTGGGAACGGTACGTCTTTATACTTGGTCCCGTTGTTACACCGCCTCCCGGTGAACAAAATATAATCACCTATTTAACTTTAATATAAAGCATTTTATGTTCGATGCCTCAAACCAACCCGGAGATGACCATTCGAAGGGTTGAGGGTAAATGTTGTCCCTATTGGGAGGCACTACCATTTTAATTTAAAGATTATAATTTGTGAATCAAATGTAGTGAGTACGAGGCTCTAGCGTTGACCCGGCTCACAAGTTTGTAGTAGTCATACCACTGAATTAGTCAACTTAACATTATCACGTACCAAGCTGATTCGAATCCCGAAGCAATACTCTCCGTGACCTGATCATCTCCGAGATATTTACTTTTCTTCTATTTACTATTCTGTTCGTTACATTTCTGTTACACATATCACGCACGTTCTTACTTTTATGTTATTTACTTTATCGTTATTTACTTTATCGTCATTTACTTTTCTGTCATTTACTATTCTGCTTCACAGGCACACAAAACCCACTTATCAATTAATCCGGCTAAACGATAACAAAAGTTGAGTATTGAAACTTGACCGTGTCTACTGGTTCAATACTTGGTTCTTACCTAAACTATATTACGCTGCGATAGGTACACTTGCCTATTGTGTGTGTTTTAAGTTAAAGTAATTATCATTTTATAAATTTAAAACCTGATCTCGTGAAACCATAATCTCTAAATATTATTATATAATATTTAACTACATCAAAATTCGCACACACATCAAGTTTTTGACGCCGTTGCCGGGGACACGGTGATTTCAAGAAAAATTTGAGTTAACGGATTAGCCTTTTTAACGTTAACAATTACTTTTATGGTTTGTTTTGATTATTCCTTACATCAACTTTCATGGATAACAACTACGAGGGTTGTTATGGATGATACCAAGATGAATATAAGTACCACTATTCGGAGATTTGGTGTGAGATCTGTGGGGAACCCCACTACACTCAAGATTGTTATCAGTATCAAGGGTATTCCACATATTTCCACCAACCCTACTGGAAACCATATGAGGAAACCACATCGATTTGGACAATCATTTGTGTTTTATTTGAATATTGTAGTTCCTGGTGGAACCTGGTGATTTATATTGAAGGGACTATAAGAATGGTGATTGTTAAGGTTTTGCTAAAGATAGCATTGAATTAGTAAGCATGTAGAGTAATCTCTTTATTATACTCATGCATAATCTTTCAAGCTTGTTACCCTAATTAGACATTTCAAAACATTTTTACTGAGAACACTTGCTGGGTCAACTTTTATCTTACAACTTGAAAACACAACCATATCTATGGATCTAAAACACATACGGAGGCAAGTGTTTGATTAACAATTTACGCTAAAAAGATGTGTTTGTATGCACAATGAGAGTGGTTTATATCATTATATGTTGTGTGATTTTTTTGTTATTGCGGATCTTCGTCACCTCCTATTAAATTAAGTTTGGGCATTAGCTTTTTGATCATCAACCACATCATGACTGTGAACGCATCATTGCAATATTCCAATCGTCGTAGCTTCATCATTTTAGCTCGTTTTTTCTTCAAAACTTAGAAAATATATATATAAATGAATTAAGTATCGGTTCACATTCATTTGTTAATAAAATGCCTAAAATAAGGGTTTAATATGCATGATATTTATTTATATTTATGAACACATCATGTGTTAGTGTGGAAATTCTTCTTTTTTTTGTCCTATAGATGCTTAATTGGAAATGCATTAGATCTATATGGACGGTAAAAAGTTGCTTGAAATTTGATGATCATAAAGAAGTGATGAATCAGTAGTAAGTTACTATTGATCATCAGCGGAAGCTGAAGGTTCGGGAGAAACTTTGAGCATCAGTAGCAACTAGAGATGCACAAAACGGTTTTTTAAACCGAACCGGACCGGTTTGGTCAACTTTTGGTCAAAACCGGTTTGCCTAAAAACCGGTTCGGGTTAAACCGGTTTACAGACCTGAAACCCCCAACCTCCTTATTAAACCGGATCGGGCGGGTTAAGACCGGTTTGGTTAATAGACCGGGTTTTTTTTTAAATATTCAAAAAAATTATAAAAAAATATACAACAATTATAAAACATAAAGTTCAATGTTTATTCATCTTCCGAAAATTCAGAAATTGCAAAACATTACAAAATAAAATTAGAAAATTTGAAAACAAGAGAAAGTGACAATATATATTTTTATTTTTTGGAGTTTTTATTCTTTATTCTTCGACATCATGCTCGGAATGCTCGGAACCGTAGCTTCACAGCCTTGCATCTTCGACTAGTTCTTCATCGATGACTGGGTCTGACATTCCAAGATCGACCTCGTTGTCGTGTATGGTTTCTTCGGCTAGAATTTCGTCTTCGAGCGAAGTGTTATCTTCTATCCTTTCCATCGCATCCAAATGATCTTTTAAGCAAATGCACATTTTCATTGCCACGGGAGTAAGTCTAGTTCTTCGTATGGATAATAAATCGTATTATATTTTATTTTTAGTTTTTGAATCGTATTTGTATTATTAGATGCATTATCAAAATACATTGAAAAAATATATTTTGTAATTTAAATTCGTTTATAACACCATCTAATATATAAAATAAATTTTCGCCTGTGTGCGGATATTCAAACAACTCAAACGTGATTGTACGCTTCATCATTTGCCACCTTTGGAGATCAACCAAATGAGCGGTAATGCAAAGATACGAATCGGATATACCATGTGGAGCCGACTAAACATCGGTGGTTAAGTTTACACTAGTTTCCAATTTTTCAAAACCCAAAATTTGTTCTTGTTTTGCTTTTTTCCACATTTTTATACAATATCGTCTAAGAGTAGTGCGACTTAATTGATGATAACATGGTTGAAGTGTGTCTTGAATCATCGTTGTCAAGCGTGGATAGTCAAAGTGGTTGAACGACAACGCTTCTTGAATCACTAACCTCGCCATTCTATCTCGAACCATACTTGGATCAAAGTTCCAAATTCCTCCATCGCTTGTTATCGAGGCTTGACCTTCACTTGTAATTCTATTCAACGTCAGGCAAGATTTTTCAATATAAGTTTTCAAACTAGTGTTTGAATCTTTCCCCACATTTTGCACCGGGCACGTTCCTTCCCGTTTGACAACAAACATAGATCGTAATTGCACCAAATTGTCGGGTTACTCGTTGTTGGTATGATTTGCAAAACGGTAACTTCATTTGAGGAAGCACCAACACTAACACTTGGCCATCGTTTTTTAGAGTTTAGAGAGCGTTTGAGAGCGGTTTTAGATATTAGAGAGTGTAGAGAGAGGTGTGATTAAACCAGAACACCCCCATCTACTTATAGTGTTTTATGGGTGCAAATTGGTCCAAAAAAACAGGTTGAAATCGTTCCAACGGCTATATAGCCGTTATGTAATAGCTAGAAGTTGTTTCAGCAACTAAACCGATTTGAACCGGTTTAAAAACCGGTTTGCATGAATCGGGTATGAACCGGTTTTTCACAGTCTCCTCCAAACCGGTTATGAACTGGCGGGTTGAATCGGGTATGAACCGGTTTGCCTTAAACCGGTTTTCTTTGAACCAGTTTCCGGGTTGAAATCTCAAACCGGTTTTTTTAGCACCTCTAGTAGCAAACTATGTAGTTTGGAAGTAACTTGGTGATCAATAGTAACAAAGGTTATTACTGATGGTTGGTATCAACTGAGCGACCGATAGTAATATCAAAGTTACTACCGATGGTCAAATGATCAGTATAACAATGTTACTATTTTTTTAACGACGGAAATTATAATAAAAGATGAACCGACTAGCAAGAAGCTAGCTGGACAAAAACCAAATCAATTTACATAAAGTTTAGAGGGTTTTGAACTATTGATGGTTAGTATAACTTAGTTATAAGTTACTGCTGATAGTGTTGTCTACTACAGTTTCTACTGATGTAACTGTTAACTGCCAGGAGTTACAACCGTCAACCGCCATACCTTTTCATGAATAGTTGCAACAATTTATTGTGACTGTTCGACCCCTATATGAATGATTAATCAGGTTAATACATCATTGTCCATACAATTTTCACAGAAAATCACATCTCGTTCTTTAGAATTCACTTTCTGTCTTATCCGATTGAGGATTTCGTATACATGGAACATACTTTAATCTGAAAGTGATCTTACACGATTTATAAAGCTACCCAGTTCATACAAAATCAAGAAAATTCCTACAGTTTATTGATTATCAAACCTTAAACTTGGTCAAGAAATGTTTTGATTGTTAAAATGATCAAAACGGTGGTGCTTGATGTTGATATTAAAGTCAAACCATGTTTGCTCATTAATATAACTAGGAATTTTACCCCCCTCGCGTTGCGGCGGCGTAGAATTTATACAACAGTCATTTTTTCCCAAACGCTTCGCGGCGGGAGTTTGGTCGTTTTTCCCCACGTAATGCAGATCGTCAAAAACCGTAGAAGCGCATACCGATACTCGTTCCGGTAATGCCAAAATCAGCAATGATGTTATTTTTTGCTCGTCGAAATCATAAAAGCCAATACCAATACCGGCAACGGTGTTATTTGCTCATAACCTCAATGGTAATGGTGTCCGCTATAGCCTACGATACAAAATAAAAACTCTATTTAACTCCGTTTTCAAAAAAAGTTATATAGGAACGTTGACAAAAAAAACCAAATACAGCCTCACAATCCGTTTTTTTTTTTAAAAGTTAATAAGCGAAAGTTAATACAGAAAAACGAAATCATTAAAAATGAAACGGGTTAAAACGTATATTATACACAGTATGAGGGTGAAAAAAAAAGGCAAAAATAAAAAAAAAACAAAAAATCAAATTACTAAAAAGATTCGAACCGGTGGCATAAGGCTTGAATGCCCAACCATTCCATCTAATAGCACAATTGTAAATCATATATATTAAAACACTAGCTTACAAACCCGTGTAATACACGAGTTGATTAAAGAAAAAAGATGTTTCAAACACGTTTATTACTCGGTTTGATTAAACGTATAAACAGATGTTAATCCAAAATTATACTCATTAGTAAAATGACTTATTTCACACAAAATTGAAAGAAGAATAAAAATTACATCATTATATTTCACAAATATGTAAATACTTCTTTGTAACATTTAATGTAACTTTACTAACGTCATTATCCTTATCTAAGATCAATAATTTCAGCCCATCTTTACTTTTGACTCTGGATAACGCCACATATAATTGATCATGTGTAAAAACGGGTTCTTTAAAAAACAAACCAACCTTGGATAATTACTGTCCTTGACTTCGTAATTACCATATACTTTCCATAAAATTACATATTGCTTAACATATTTTGTTACAAAATTGAAAAAATTTATTTAAAACAATATATTAAAAAAAAAACAGGAATTTTGTAGAACTTAGATTACAACATTTTAGAGTCGGAATTTTAAAATGATATGTAATTTGATTATTTCGGTTTTTTAGGGGACACTTGGAAGCTCCACATTGCACCTCAACTTTATGACCGATTGCCACCTCAGCAGCATAGTCGGTATCTGATTTGGCAGCTCTATATGCTTTCTTAGACTAAAATGAAACTGATCATAATCAAGTCTAATTTAAGCAGCTAAAAGCGGTTTTATATAAAAATTTATGAACAATCCGCACAGATGTTGATGCTAAAACAGCCAAAGCACGACTAAGCTCACAAAGTTGCTCTTGTTTGTATGATTTTCTAGATAAAAAAAATATATTCTTTTGCTTCTTTCTATGATAGGAATAACCAATTTCTTCTAAAGCAACATCCTTTTGTTTCTCATCCTGACTTGCTTTGCTTCTTCTTTCTCCTCTTCCTGAGATTGACAATATTTGCAATAACAAAACAATAAGTTTGTTCTACTACAATGTTAATGGTATCTAAAAGACAGAAACCTTGATTAATTCTTCTTGGATTTCTAAGAACTCTAACTTCATCCTCTTTTCTGCAACCGAATCGTCGAATGGCAAAGCTGTAATTCCAACTGTATCAACCACCACATCGGGCAATGAAGATAATGTAGCTTGAACAGCTTCCTCTAGTTTGACCTTACCAGACACACTAAAAGCTCTGCAACATGCAATCCAAACAAACATTAATATTATAGATTTATAGATGAACAAAAATTGAAAAAAAACAAAAAAACAAAATGGAATTAGCTAGCTAGAAAGAATGAATAATGAAGATGATACTGAATGGTTAAGGGACAAGTCCAGCCAATCACGAATATGTAGGCTTAAACAACCATTCAGTGAACAGTTCATAAACCGTTTAGCAGAAAATTCGTTTATGTTCGTTCATTTAATAAACGAACGGACATGAACACAATTTTTTGTTCATATAATTAAACGAACGAACATGAACAAATGTCATGTTCGTTCATTTACGTTCATGAGCGTTCGTTTATGCTCGTTCATGAACGTTCGTTTATGCTCGTTCATTTACGTTCGTTTATATTCGTTCACTTATGTTCGTCTGTTTAAATTCGTTTAAAATTACTTATTACTAATATTATTTTAAAATCAATTTGATTTAAAAAATTTAAATCCCTTAAGCCTAATTTAAAATCAAATTAATAGTCAACTAAATTAATTATTTGTTTCAATTTTTATTTAAACATTTTTTAATTTAAAAATGTGTTTATCATCAATTAATTTGTTCAATCATATTTTTATGAATTTTATAAACTAAAAACAATTTTATAGCCAACTATGATTCAAATAAAAAACTTTTAATCATATATTTATATATTCACATTGTTTCATTTTGGCGAGTGTATGTGTTAATAGATTACATTATATTTTATTCAACCGTATATTACACGGGCTTTAAAAAAACATAAACTTTTTATTACTAAGTATATAACATTATATTTATTCAACCCGTGTAATACATGGGATTCCAACCTAGTAAATTAATATATTATTAATTATATATTGTAGTTTATTATAAATTAATAAAAAAGGTTTACTCATTTTCTTATTTTATTTTATTAATCACTAGTTTAGATCCCGTGTATACACACGGGGTCAAAAATATTAATAAATAAACTTTTTAAATCTTTATGTGTATATTTTACAGGTGTAAAAATGTATCATATACTAAAGATAGAAAACAAAACTCAAAATGTGTAAAAACTAAAATATAATTGGGTTTCGAAAATACATCAAGGACTGTTTAATGTAATTTGATTTTCATTTATTATTTGATTGAAAATAAAAGTTAATGATTATATTTCAAAGTTTCATAAGAGATAATTTAAAATAAATGTGTTTTATTAGTATAATTAATATATTATTTAAATATATATTATTGTTAAAAGTTGGATGTGTATTTAATAAGAGAGAGAAGCGGGAAAAAAATGATAAGAATAAATGTGGAGGCAACATGTGCCATGACAAAACCTTTATTTATTATATAGTATAGATATATATGCATTAACAAAAATTGGGCAAAAATTTTAGTATTCAATATCTAAGGTTTTTCAAGATGGGGGATAATGATGGAAGCTAGGAGTAGAAAATGAGCAACATGGAAAGAAAAGAAACGAAAGGTGAAAGAAAGTGAAAAGAAGGGATGGCAGCGGAGGAGCGAGCACGTAGCATAGAAAATTAGAAAGGATAGCAGGCGGAGGAGCTTCCACGATTGAAGGGTAGTCTTGTAATTTTATTCACGTGTGTCAATATTCATACGTGTTCCTCAATAATATAGTATAATGGTGGGGCTTGATATTAGTGTTAACTAGAAATTATTACCCTCGTGTTGCGGCGGCTTGGTTCTGAAATCGAAACGTAGAAAAAAAACACGTCGCAATGGTATATTTGAAAACCACGAAAACGTCATGTTGTAAAAATGATTATTAAGAAAACACGAAAACGAACTTAAAAAAACATTTAACGAAAAATAAAACCATGTAAAATTGTAGCGGGATTTCAAGCCGCGCGTTGCGGCGGGCAGTACTCTATGATAAAAAATGCTTAAACGCGTGTTTAAGAAACTTAAGGCATAAAATATAAAAAAGAATGCTCGAAAAAACATAAGGTACAGAAAAGTAAAAATAAAGTAAATCCAACGCGATATTAGGTAAATGCAAAACAGTAAAAAAAATATTAACTTAAATGGGAAAAGGAGGAAAAATACTACCCAGGGACTCGAACCCAGGTTGGAGATAAGGAAGCAAACCTTAAGACATTCATCTTTTGTGTATAAATTCCACTAAAGTTATATATAACAACAAATTCCAGTTTTTTCAAAAAAAAAAAATAAATTTAGCCAGGTGGTCCCACTAGTACTGTAGCTAACACTTTCCATTATAAGGGGATGTTTGGGATTACTTATTAACCCCAAAAGTTTTTTTCGTCAAAAATACTTATTAACTTATTACTTTTTGAAAATGAGTTTTTTTAAAAAAAGTGTTTTGATTAACTTATGTGGTGGAGAAAGTCAATAATTCAATAAGTTTTTTTTAAAAAGTGTTTGACTTGACTTATTAATGAAAAATTACCCCCTAAAAGTAATAAGGAGAAATGAAAAGTTAAAAATTGTAACTTCTCAAAAACAACTTATTATACCTTTTCTAAAAGTTATTTTAAAAAGTTTTTTTATCATATACAAACACACTTATAACTTATTGACTTATTACAAAAAGTAATAAGTCAATAATTAGATTTAATAAGTAATACCAAACACCAATAGGTTAGTAATGTCAAACCATGTTAGCTCATTAATATTTTGTGGTGGAATAATGATCGAAGCAGGTATCATAACAGTTACTACCAATTCTTGAATTTTCTCTTTTCTAAACTAAACTTTTGTAAATTTTGTCTCGATCTTATTTATACTTTATATACTTTCTAGTTCTAATATTAATTCTGGATGTCTAACGTGTTAGGAAAAATTAGTGAAATAATGGATTTTTAATAACTCTCGACATAAATAATAGATAAAACTTGAAGTGGTTTATAACTAGGAACTGTAAAATTGTAAATGCCAACCTGATTGAAGTCGCTAATCTGATTGAGGTGGTTGGGGAATAAGGCGGCAAAGAGGCAGGAGGTGGAGTCGGGATTTCTATTAGGGGCGGTGGAGGAAATCACGTACAAGTCAGAATTCCTACAAGTTAGGAGGTTGCTATAATTTAGGAATTATTTTTATTATTTTGTTTCCTGTTCGTATTAGGATTAATAGGCAGAATATATTTCCTTTAAATAGTCGTAGGTTTCTTATTTGTAATTCAATTCAGAAAAATTCAATAAACATATTTTTAATTCGGTAGCAATTACCTGGTTCTAGTTCTCCCACTTTAACAAACTCTTATCAGAGCCTTGAAGAACAGGTTTCCCATTGATGCAGAGAAGGAGTCCGACCCAGATCAAGAAACAAAGGCAACCAGTGCTGAGCGATCTTGTCGATCACAGGAAGCCTTGTGTTACCGCTTTTTTTTAAAGAACAAGCGAAGCAGAACCGGTCGAAGCAGAACCACGTCAAGAATGGCAGAGTTCCAAACAACAGGTGGGATCAAGAAGTTGAACAACAATAACTTCAACACCTGGTCGACATGTATCATGTCGTATCTTCAGGGTCAAGATCTATGGGAGGTCGTGAATGGTGCAGAAACCCGAGAGCCAAGAATAGACACAAATGGGGCCATTCACAAGTGGAAGGTAAAGGTGGGAAAGGCCATGTATATCCTGAAAACAACCGTAGAGGAAAAGCTGTTGGAGTACTTCCGGGAAGTCGAGACTCCCAAAGAAGTGTGGGATATTCTTACCAAACTTTTCTCCAAGAAAGGGAGAATTGATGTCGACATCCCAAAAAGACTTGTCGATTACTCAATACTTCCAAAAAGATCAAAACCGTGTGTCGAGAGATAGGAGAACTGGATCGGGACTCTCGGATAACTGAACCTCGTATGAAAAGGATCATTATACATGGTCTAAAACCTGAATACAAGAACTTTATAACAGCAGTTCAGGGCTGGCCAACTCAGACGACCCTGGTTGAACTTGAAAATCTGATGTCCGGTCAAGAAGCCTTGACCAAACAGTTGTCCGAGACCTCCATCAAGGCTGAAAGTTCAGATCAAGCCTTGTATGCAGAAAGATCACGAGGAAAAGCAAAGTATGGGAAGTTTGGCACCCAGGACCGAGACCAGAAGTCAAAGTGGAAGCTCAAATTAGCAGAAAAAGAAGATCGAGCCAAAGACAAGAAGGGTAAGTCCAAATCAGATCAGAAGCGCTTTCCATACAAGTGTTACACTTGTGGAAAGCGTGGTCATATGGCAAAAGATTGTCGTTCCAAAACCAACGACGAAGGCAACGTGGCTGAAGTCGAGGAAGGCTGGGAAGTCGAGGCAAATGTTGCTCAAGTCCAAGAATTTTATGCTCTCACAACCTTATTAGAGCCCCGCAATAACAACCTTGATGACTGGATCGTCGATTCTGGGTGCTCGAATCACATGACGGGGGAAAAGAGTAAGTTTTCTAATCCGAAAAAGTATGGAGGCCGTCGTATTGTTGTGATTGCAGATGATTCAAAGCACCCTATATCAAGCGTTGGTGATGTAATGTTTCCAACAAGCAGCAACAAAGAAGAGCTTGTGTTGAGAGACGTTTACCACGTGCCCGGGATGAAAAAAATCTGATTTCAATACCCCAAATCACAGCAACAGGTAACTATGTGTTATTTGGGCCTAATGATGTCCAAGTGTTCGAAAAATTTGAGACATCATCCGTGCCGGTGCTCAAAGGACATCGGAGAGAAACCGTATATGTCTTATCTGCCGAAGCAGCCTACATTGAGAAGACCAAGAACAACCAAACAGTGGATCTATAGCATCAAAGACTTGGGCACGTCGGTTATGAAAAGCTTGGAATCATGATGGAAAAGCAACTAGTTGCCGGTTTACCAAAACTAAGTGTAAACCGAGAAGAAGTATGCTCCAGTTGCCAATTTGGCAAAGCACATCAGCTTCCATTCGACAAGTCCAACTACAAGGCCAAAGCTCCGCTTGAGCTAGTACACACGGACGTGTGTGGTCCGATGCAACACAAATCCTTAAGCGGTAAGGAATATGTTATCACTTTTATTGATGACTTCACACGTTTTCTTTGGGTATTCTTTATGAAACAGAAAAGTGAAGCCTTGTTAAAATTCAAGGAATTTCGGGTTGAAGCTGAAAGGATAACAGGGCTGTCCATCAAAACCCTTAGGTCTGACAATGGTGGAGAGTACACTAGCCTTGAGTTCAAGGAATTCCTAAGGTAGTGTAAGATCGGTAAGCAGTTTACATGCCCAAACACACCACAACAAAATGGCGTGTCGGAGCGTAAAAATCATCACCTAACCGAGGTCTCGGGATGTTGGATGCATGACAAAAACATTCCCGGAAAATTCTGGGCAGAATCTATTAAATCAGCAGCCTATGTAATAAATAGACTACCTCGACAGGGTTTAGAGTTCAAGTCACCATTCGAGTTGTTATACAAGACGAAGCCGAATGTAACTCACCAAAGAATCTTTGGGTGTGTGTGCTACGTATTCATTCCTTGTAACTTGAGAAAGATAAAACAAAGCCGGGTTATGTGTGCAAGTTAAAGAAAGCCTTATATGGCTTGAAGCAATCCCCAAGAGCGTGGTATGGGAAAATTGCTGAATTCCTTGAACATAATTATTTTGTTAGCACATCAACTGATGCTAGCCTGTTTGTGAAGATTAGAGGAACAAAGGTGGCAGTGATACTAGTCTATGTTGATGACTTAGTAATCACCGATGATTTAGTGGACGAAATAACTCAACTCAAAGAGAACTTGAACACTCGCTTCCTCATGAAAGACTTAGGAAAGTTGAAACACTTTCTTGGGTTAGAATTAGAATACAAGGAAAGTGGAGTATTGTTGCACCAGCAAAAGTATTCAACTGACATGTTGATAAAGTTTGGGATGTGGGATGCAAAGCCAGCTAAAACTCTAGTAGATGTGAATGTGAAGATATACTCAGATAAAGGGAGAGAATGTGATAAGGAAACCGAGTATAGATAAATAATCGGTAGCCTTATCTATTTAACATTGACTCGACCCGACATTGCGTTTATTGTGGGGGTTCTAAGCCGATACATGCAGAATCCAAGGATGCCACACATGTATGCAGCCCGTCGAGTACTACGGTATATAAAAGGCACTATCAGTTTTGGTGTGGAGTTTAAGAAAGAGCCCTGTCAGTACCACTAGAGTGAACCTTCTTGGGTGATGAACTTGGGTTAGGTGCACCAGCAGCCAAGTCAATCAATACCTCCGAGATAGTGGTTGTTGGAGAAGGTATATCATCTTGACAAGGAACCTCTGCACTGAAGTTCAGAGAAGAGAAATGAAGGTATGGCTCAGCAGGTTGTTCTATGGATCCGGGATGTGATCCTGATCCTAATAGAGAAACTTCCAAGGAGGTCTCTCTAATATTTTGGCTATCCCTTTTGATATTATCATCAGAATGTTGGGATTCTGAATGAGGGCTTTGAGGTTGGTATTGGGCCTTTGAGACAAGAAGAGAAGGAGTCTTCTTCCTCCTTTTTCTAGTGTATGTCGTTGCAACTGGGGCCCTTTGTTCCAGATGAACGATAACATCCAAAACAGATGTAAGTGATTTTTGTACCTGTGCATCCTTAGTAGTTTGCACAAGGGGTTCGAGCAATGGAAGCAACTTGTTGTTCAGGATTTGAAGTAGAGGGTGTGGGATCAGTATCAACTGGGATTGTTGAACTGTCACCCTGTATACTTTGTATGTTCACCATTGTAGATAACAATGGAACATTGACCCATGAGAACTTTTTGGAAACAGTTCTCATACTTAAAAAAATGTTATTTTTATGACCCAACGGTAGATCTTGCAGGTTTTGAGAGATCTTTTAGTTCCTGGTTGAAAACCTCCTGCAAGAATCTGGGATACATAAAAAATTGTTGCTTTGCACCCTCTCGAAGGTTATATCTCAAACCCTCAAAGATGAGGTGTGCAAAGTTGAAGTCTAAGCCAGCAACCATACCATGGAAAGCAGAGGCAAGTGCAGAGCTCACTTGATGCCATCCACTTCTCTTCTGAGATATGCATTGTAGAAGAGTGTAGCAGAGATACTTCCATGGAGGGCCAATCAGTGCCTTCTCTATTGTGTACTCATTTTGATTTCTAGTGTACCCTATGGATACAAAGGTCCTCATGTATTCTTCCTTTGAGTATGAGATGGCTGCCCCCTCATCTTGAAGCTGAAGATGTTTTCGGAGAGTAGCTTAAGAGATTATGATGTCCTTGCCGTCTACCTTGGCTTTTATTTGGGGAATCCCTGTTCGGTAGAGTAGACGGCGGTATTCCAAAAATACTCCATATGAGGAATATATATGGTAGGGTTGACTGTTAGTGCAAAATGTATCTTTGATCAGCACAGAAAATCGATCATATCATTGAACCCCTCAGACTTCTTTCCTTTGGTTAAGTATGCCGTGAGGTTGTGATATGGGAAAACTTATCATCAGGATTGTTTATGTCTGCCATTTTTGTTAGATTTTGGAGGGAAAAAGGAAGGTTTTGAAGGGTGGTTAGGAATGGAAGGCTTTGAATGTTGTGGGGGCTTGAGAGAAAGTGATGGGAGTTAGGGCGAAATTGATTGTGAAGGGGTGGTGAAGAAATTTGATTTGTTCTTATAACGGCAGAGGAGGGAAAAGCAAAATGACTTATACAATACAACCTTATTCACCTTTTTACTGTTACAGCTGTTATAAACTAAAGCAGTCATGATAAAGACTGAAAGTATTTTTACAGTGGGTAAAAGTTAATTTAGACTTATTTTTACCCATCAGCAGCAAACTTGGTTGTTGTCGATGGTTAAGCCTATCCGCTGCAAGCTTGGTTGTAGCGGATGGTTAAGTCTGTCAGCAGCAAACACTATTGTTGTTGATGGATACATTGATCCGCAGCAAAGGAGTTGCTGCTGACTGCCTTAAAGCTATCCGTAGAAAACTTGTTCCTGCTGATAACTTAAAGCAGTCAGTGGCAAAATCTTTGCTGCTGATTGTTAAACCTGTCAGCAGCAAAAATGGATGCTGCTGACTTGTAACTTTTATTTATAACAAAAGACAAACATATTTACAAGGACAAAATTTTAGAGACATATTTTAATCAAAGTTCATCATACCAATAGATTCAACTAAATATCTAAATCTAGCTTCATCAAACAGTTTTGTAAACAGATGAGCATATTGCTCATTGGTATGAACTTTGGTTAAAATAATTCTCTTTTCTCGATCTCTTATGAAGTGATACCTGATGTCAATGTGCTTTGTCTTGGAGTGCTGCACCGGATTGTTTGTGATTGATATAGCACTCATGTTGTCAATGTGAATGGGAGTTGCCATGAAAGTCATCCCATAATCCAACATTTGATTTTGTATCCAGATGAATTGTGCACAGCAACTTGAAGCTGCAATGTATTCTGCTTCTTCTGTAGAAGTTGAAACACATGTTTGCTTCTTGCACTGCCATGAAATCAGTCTCCCTCCCAGAAACTGGCATCCCCCTGAAGTGGACTTTTTGTCCAAGTTGCATCCCCCATAATCACTGTCAGTGTATGCATACAGATTGAACTTATCATTTTTAGAGTACCATAGCCCAAGTCTTGGGGCTCCCTTTAGGTATCTGAAAATTCTCTTGACAGCTTGAAGATGTGAAATCTTTGGAGCTGCTTGGAATCTTGCACAGAGACATACTGCAAACATGATATCTGGCCTTGAGGCAGTGAGATACATGAGAGACCCTATCATTGCACGGTACTGATGTTGATCAGTGTCTTGACCATCTTTGTCTGGAGTCAGCTGATGGTGCACTTGCATAGGGGATCTTACAGCAGAGCAGTCAGCCATCTTGAATCTTTCCAGAATGCTCTTGACATATTTGGATTGGCTGATGAAGATTCCATTTGGAACTTGTTTGACTTGAAGACCCAGAAAGAAAACCCATTTATTTCAAACTTTGAGTGCATCAGGATCTCGAAGTCTTTACACAGTTTCTTCCTTGTTGATCCAAAGATGATATCATCTACGTAGATTTGAACCAGTAAGATTTCTTCCCCTTCATCTTTGATAAACAAGGTCTAGTCAATGGCACCTCTTCTGAAGTTGTTGCTTAGTAGATATCCAGACAAAGTTTCATACCAGGCTCTTGGGGCTTGATGTAAGCCATATAGAGCTTTGTCTAGTTTGAACACTTGGTTAGGATGTGCAGGATCTACAAATCCTGGAGGCTATTTGACATATACTTCTTCACCAATCTTCCTATACAGAAAGACACTCATAACATCCATTTGATAGACCATGAAATTCTTGGATGCAGCATAGGCTAGGAAGATTCTGATGGCCTCTAGTCTGGCAACATGAGCAAAGACTTCATCATAGTCAACTCCCTCTTCCTGAGTGTAGCCTTGAGCTACAAGTCTGGCTTTTTTCTTGACTACAATGCCTCTCTCATCTTGCTTGTTCCTGAATACCCATCTTGTGCCAATGGCAGATTGACCAGGTGGAAGATCAACAAGCTTCCAGACATCCTGTCTCTTGAATTGCAGCAACTCTTCCTGCATTGCCTCAATCCAACTGCTGTGTTGCAGAGCTTCATCTATCTTCTTTGGTTCCACCTGAGATAGAAAACATGAAAACACACATATATTGGCCTCATGAGATTTGCTTCTTGTTAGAACTCCTTGGTGAACTTGGCCAATAATATTTTACAGAGGATGTTTCTTGTTGATCCTTTGTGCTGGTACCACCTCCAGCTGTATCCCTTGCTCAAGATTGCTTTGATTTTGATCAGGGATTTCTTCATTCATGGTTAAAGAGTCTTCAAGATCAACAACTACATTGGTATTATCAGCAATGGTATTTGCAGCATCTACAACATTTACCAAAGAGTCTTCATTCAAGATTTCATTTTCAGACAGGCTGCTGCTGGTGATATTAGAGAGTGTGGTTCTGGCTGCACTTGCTTCAATGGCTTCCTTAACAGATGGAGGATCAATGGATGGTCTTCTCAGACTGATAGAAGATTTTAGAAAATCCAGTCTGTAGTCAGAGGAGGTGGAAGCAGGTGCTTGAGAAGAGGAAGACTCCATATTTGAGAAGATGAGAGGCTCAAATATTTGGGTGAAGGAGTCTATGTCAAAAAGCCAGTTTGGGCCTTTTCCCTGTTCATAGACAATGTGTTCTCTGCATTCCACATTGGCTGATTCTTCCACAATTCTTATTCTTGAGTTGAATACTCTGTAGGCCTTGGATTGAGAGGAATAGACCACAAAATATCCTTCATCAGATTTGGCACCAAACTTAGGAAGAACCCCATGTGTGATCAGAATTGTGCATGGACATCCAAAAGGTTTTAGAAATCCAATGTATGGAACTCTTTGGAACCATAGTTCATAGGGTGTCTTGCTGAGAGGCTTGACTATGAGAACTCTATTTTGCACATAGCAGGCTGTGCTTACTGCTTCTGCCCAAAATGTGAGAGGCAGTTTTGAGTCAGCCAACATAGATCTTGCTGACTCAATTAGAGTTCTGTTTCTTCTTTCAGCAACTCCATTTTGTTGAGGAGTTCTTAGAGCACTGTATTGCCTTTCAATTCCCTTGCTCTCACAGAAACAATTTAAAGTGTGGTTCTTGAACTCTGTGCCTTGATCACACCTTATGATCTTCACCTTTTGATTGCTTTGATTCTCTACCTTAAGGATGTAGGATTTGAGGATCTCAGTAGTTTCATCTTTAGTTCTCAAGAAGTATACCCATGAGAATCTGGTGTAGTCATCAGTTATCACTAGACAGTATGACTTCTTGCCCATTGACATAATATTTGTAGGACCAAAGAGATCCATATGCAGCAACTGTAGTGGAGTATCATTTGTATTCAAAGTCTTAGGCTTGTGAGAACTCTTGTGTTGCTTCCCTTTCAAACAAGCAATGTAGTGATCTTCTAGCTAGAATTCTTTATCAGGAAGCCCTCTGACAAGATTGTCTTTCACCAATTTGTTGATAGTTTTGATGTTAACGTGGCTTAATCTCCTGTGCCAGAGAGTTGATTCATCAACTGAAGCTTTTGAAAGAAAACAGGATGCATTGCCAGATGGAGTGACCTCATTCATGTCAAGCACATAAAGATTTTCTTTTCTCTTGGCAGTTAATAAAATATTTTCTGGAGGAGGTTTGGATAAGCCAGGAGAGAGTACAAAGCATTCTTTGTCTGTGAAGAGCATCCAATGCTTTTGATCACAGACCTGGGAAACACTCATGAGATTGAAGTCCAATTCTTTAACATAATTTAATTTATCAATACTCAATCTTTCATTTGACACAGTCCCTTGTCCAGTAATAGATCCTTCTTTTGAGTCACTCCCAAAGGCAACATATCCTCCATTAAAGTGTCTGAAGTTGGAGAGGATGGATATGTTGCCTGTCATGTGCCTGGAACAACCACTGTCTACCACCCAAGTGTTATTCTTGTGATCTGGCTGCCCCTGCACACGAGAGAGATCTAGTTAGTGGGAGGAATCCAAGAGCTTGCATCCTTGAAGAAAAGGGTTCTCGGAATATCAGATTTAGCATGTGTGCATTCAACAGAGCTAATGATGATTCTTGGAGGGATAGAAGTTGGGATCTTGGCTTTCCATTGCTGAGGAGATGGTTTTCCAGTTCTCTTTGCTCTGTCAGCAGCTGATGTTGCTTTGGCTGCTGATGGATTTGCTTTATCAGCAGCAGATTTTGCTGCTGATAACTTTAGCTTATCAGCAGCCGATTTTGTTGCTGGTGAGGACTTTGGCTTATCAACAGTAGATTTTGCTGCTGATGACTTTAGCTTATCAGCAGTAGATTTTGTTGTTGCTGATGGTTTTGCTTGAGCAGCAGCAGACTTGGTTGCTGCTGAAGGCTTGTCCGTGGGTTTCTTGGGCTTGGCTTGATTACCAACATTTATGCTGGCTGTTGATGGTTCAACAACCAATGTATGCTTATCCTTCTTTACCTTGTTTACGGAGGGCTTCTCTTTAGAAGTTCTCATGCTGATGGGATTTTGTTTAGGAGGGGTTTGATAAAGGATCTGGTTGAAGGGATTAAATTCACAATTTACAGCAAAGTGCTCTGATTCACCACAGATGATGCAAGATTATTGAGGCTTTGGAAGCTGCTTCCTTGGTGGGGAAAGAGAGTTTCTGAAATGAGTTGCCTTGGCTTCAAAACTCCTTACCTTTTTGTTCTTGTTTGTCTTCTCAAAAGCATGTTGTTTGAGGTTTCTTTGCTGCTAAAGGTAGTAGAAGCAGGTGATGGCGGTGTGGTTGTATTTGCCACAGACAAAGCATGATTTAGCCAGATTGTCCTTCTGAAAGTACACCTAGTCCTTTATTTTAAACAAGTCTTTGAAGTTTCAGGGGTGAGCTTTGTTGTGCTCAAAGGTGGCTTCTTCCAATGTCTTTTGAACATATGGAACTCTTTCTCCAGGCGCATGACATATGCCAAACACCTTTCTTTCAGGCTTTGAGTTGGTTGAGGTTGAAGACTGTCGCTTTTCAACGGTTAGCTTTCTACCTTCTGGAGGATAGCTGATTTTGATTTGTTTGAAAGGCATAGGAACCGGAACAGCTGGTAAAGGGACAAGAGCACTTGTTTGAATGACTTCAAGAACAGGCGGTGCTGGTACTTGTACTGGTGATGAGGCCTCCTCAGTTTTAGTGGACTCTGAGCAAGTTGACTCAGACTCAGACGAGGTAATGCATTCTTGCACCAATGGTTCATGCCTTGAAGGATCAAGATCTCGGTTGGCCTTTTCAAGATTTGAGAGATTGAATCTTGGTTCATGGATGGCAACGTAGTCAGCAAGAGGTGCAACGACTTGGTATTGTTCAGCATGATACCCCAGACCAGTTTTTACCTTGTCATGAATTTGAGCATCTAAAAGTCTTTAAAGCTTTTTGGATGCAAATTCATATTTGTCAACATGAACTTTATGTTCTGCCAATTCTCCTCTGGTAGCTTTTAATTTAGCCAGTAGATCATCAATCTGAGTTTCAAAATTTGTTTGTTCATGTTTTAGTAATGAATTCTCTTTCTTTAGGCAGTTAATTTTTTCTTTATAACTGTTTTCGACTTTTGTGAGTTCAGATTTCATTTGATGAAACTCTTAATTTTGATCTATAAGGTTTTGATTATGCTTTCTGTAGCCTAACACCTTATCAATACAAGCTTGGGAACAATGATGTTCATATACCTGAGGCGGTATCTCAGTTGTGTCTGCCATAAGAGCTTGGTTGTTAGCAGGCAGATCTTCATACTGGAAGCTCCAGTCAAAGTCAGAAGTTCCAACAGCTGCACAAGCTGCAGTTTGATCTGGAGGAGTAGCTTGCTGCTGTTGTTGTCTTGGTTGGGCTTGGTGAGCTTGTCTTGATTGAGGAGCTGCTAGGTTTGCCCAAGGTGCCTTGCATTCTCTAGCAAAGTGACCCAGTTGGTTACAGTTGTAACATCTTAATTTGCTTTTATCCAAGCCAACTCTGGTGTTGGAGTTGTTACTTGGAATGGGTCTTCCGGTTCTAGAGTAGAACCTTTTTGCTCTTATAGAGAGCATGTCATACGAGTGTTGTATATCCATTTCTTCTAAGTCATCTGGATGGAAGCATTCCAGATCCTCCTTGATAAAGGACATGTTGCTTGAGTTTTCAGAAACAAAAGCAGCAGAGGTTAAGGTTTGAGGAGGAGCTTCTAGGAGAAATGGTGATGTGTTTGTTTGAGAGGTTGGAGTTTGGGGATGAGTGATGATGGGAGGATAGTAGTTGCTTGAACTAGGACCTGAGTAGTCAAAGTGGAGGGCAGAAGAGGTGGTTGTGGATGTTGAGGCTGTTTGGTAGCTTGAGCTTCTTTATTTTGCCTGAATCATCTCTAGCTCATAGGTTTTTAGCATTCCGAAGAGCTCAGTCATCTGGAGAGTCTTCAGATTCTCAGTTCTTCTGATGGACACTGTGTAAAGTGTCCAGCAACTTGGTAGAGATCTGATGAACTTTTTAAAATGTCTTCATTCTCCAGCTTCACCTTTGAGCACTGCAGCTCACCTACAAGATAGGTATATCTGTTATATAAAACAGTTAGAGAATCACCTTCCTTCCAGAAGAAGTTTTCATATTACTGCTTCACGATGTCTCTTCTGTTTTCTTTGACTTCTTCTGATCCAACAAACATCTTCTCAAGAGCCTCCCATAGCTCTTTTGCAGTTTTATAACCTCTGAAGTTATGAAAAACTTCATTTGGTACGCACATCTGGATGGCTCCCAAGGCTTTGAAGTCTACCTCCATTTTCTTGATGTCTTCATTAGAGTACTTGGAGGGTTCTTTGGGAAACAGTGCACCTCCGAAATCAGCAGAGGACACCATGGGTATGTATGGTCCATCTTTAATGGATTTCCACATCCCATATTCCTAATAGCAGAAGAAGCTTTCCATTCTGTTCTTCCACATATCGTAGTCTTCCCCACACACTAATCTTGGTAGTCTGTTGATGCTTCCAATATCTTCAAATCCATTGTTTTGAGCCAGAGAATGATAGTGAGAGACTTTAACAAAGAGATAGTTTAGAATAGAACCGGAGAATGATTAAACAAGTGTGAGTTTGTTTAATCTGTGAGCCAAAGCTCTGATACGAATTGTAGGATCGGTAAATACAAGATGGTTCTATTCCAGTTGAGATTGGCGAAAACAATCACAACTTAATCAAAGTAAACAAGTAAACATAAGAAGTACTGATAAATGCAATTTTGTATTAAGCTTCAATGGTTACAAGATTACAGAGAAAACTCTAAGAAAAGCACTAAGATACAATGACTCTAAGTACTACTTATATAGTAACTTAGAATCAAGACATACCCTTGATTCTAAGGATCAGATCTAACACAAACCGTTGATCTTGTATTGAAGCTATTCTACATATAATGACAATAAACACTATAAAAGTTAACTTTACTCAAACGTCTTCTTAGGCTTCATTTCTTGCATGCTTGGAGAAGAGCGTTGTAGTGCTTTATTGTCTGCACCAGTGACATTCTTTCTGCGTGGAGTGTGTCAGTGGTGTAGCCGAAAGTTGTAATTGTGGTAATGGTTGCTTTATCGAAGCCAGTCAGCTGCAACGTTTGATATTCAGTGGAAATAGCTATCAACTGCAAAGTTGGAGATCAGCAGCAAGATGTAACCATCCAAAGTTGCTGATGATTTACCTATCAGCAGCATCAAGTGTTGATGCTGCTGATAAGCCTATCCGCAGCAACTCTGGTCTTCAGCAGATAAGGCTATCCGCAGCAAATTTGTTCTTTAGCAGAAGAACAAGTATCCGCTGCAGATAAGCTAATCCGCAGCAGTTTATTGGTCAGCAGCAAACTCTGAGGTAAGCAACATTTGTACTTAGAAATTTTTGTATCCATCAGTCTTTATTTCTACAAATTCCATAGAATCTTGGATCACGGATTCAGGGGCATCCTTTCACGCCGTCCCTTGCCCGAAGCTAGTAAAGAACTTGCGAACAAGTAATTTTGGTAAAGTCTGCTTAGCTGATGATCAGACACTTGATATTGTAGGGATTGGTGATGTGGATCTAAGGACTACACTTGGAACCACCTGGACATTAAAAGATGTTAGGGTCATTCCAAACTTGAGGTGGAAGTTAATTTCGGTTGGTTAGCTGGATGACCAAGGCGATGTTGTTCTCTTTAAGGATGACCAATGGAAAGTTATCAAGGGCAACCTCGTGGTTGCTAAGGAAATGAAGAGAGGCACTTTATACATGGTGGAGATACCTTTTGATGGTATAAATGCAGCAACATCTAGTCCGAGTCCTTCCAATCTGTGGCACCAACGACTCGGGTACATGAGTGACAAGGGATTGAAGATGTTGGCTGATAAAGGAAAGCTTCAAGATCTAAAGAAAGTAGAAATCGGGTTTTGCGAGTCATGTGTTCTCGGGAAACAGAAGAAAGTTACATTCTTAAAGACTGGTCAGACACCGAAAGCTCAGAAACTGGAGCTTATTCACTCAGACGTTTATGGACCTACATCAGTTCAATCTGCAGGAGGTGAATCCTACTATGTGACCTTCATTGATGAAGCTACTAGAAAGGTATGGGTTTATTTTTTCAAGCATAAATTTGAAGTATTTAATACTTTTATGAACTGGAAAGCTGTTGTTGAAAATGAAACTGGTTTGAAGGTTAAATGTCTGAAGTCTGACAATGGAGGAAAATACATCAGCAAGGAGTTTGTTGATTATTGTGCAAAGCATGGGACAAGGATGATCAAGACCGTCCCAAGAACTACTCAACAAAACGGAGTTGCTGAACGGATAAACAGAACTTTAAATAAAAGGGCGAGGAGCATGAGGTTAAACGCAGGGCTCCCAAAGATGTTCTGGGCTGATGCAGTTAACACTGCGGCTTATTTGATCAACCGTGGACCGTCTGTTCCTCTAGGTTTCAAAATACCGGAGAAAGAGTGGAAAGGAAAGGAGGTAAGTCTTAAGCATCTGAGACTATTTGGTTGTACTACTTACAGTTTGTTGAAAGATGGTGACAGGTATAAACTTGACTCAAAAGGCAAGAAGTGTACTTTTATTGGCTATGGGATAGATGAGATGGGTTACCGGCTTTGGGACTTTGAAATCCAAAAAGTTATCAGAAGCAAAGATGTCACGTTCAACGAAGCCGAATTATAAAAAGAAAGAAATGGTACTAGTCCTGAAGTTCAGAAAGAACACATTGAAATTGATGCTGAGATGAAGAAAACTAGTGACAGTGAAGCTCCTTTAGACATTCCTGACAATGGGAGCTTAGAGCCTGAAACTGAAGAAGATTCAACTGAAAGTGAAAGCTCTGAAGAAGAAACAGAAGATCCACCAGTTACTCCTCTCGCTCCTAAGACTCAGTGGGTTAGGAGATCCACTAGAGTCACTGCACCACCAGAGAAATATTCTCCATCTGCTAATTTTCTGTTGTTAACAGAGAATGGAGAAACGAGCGCTACACTGAAGCTATTAGTTTGAAATATTCATTGCAGTGGGAGATTGCAATGAAGGATGAGATGAAGTCACTAGAAAAGAACAGAACGTGGTAGCTTACAAAGCTTCCTCCCGGTAAGAAAGCGTTGCACAACAAATGGGTGTACAGGGTCAAAGATGAACACGATGGTACCAAACGGTACAAAGCTCAGTTAGTTGTCAAGGGGTTTCAACAGAAACCGGGAGTTGATTACAATGAAATATTCTTTCCGGTTGTGAAGATGACTACTATCAGGTTGGTCCTGAGTATTGTTGCTGCTGAGAGTCTTCATCTAGAGCAACTAGATGTGAAGACTGCCTTTCTGGACGGTGATTTGAATGAAGACATATACATGGTACAACCTGAAGGTTTTCAGGTTACAGGAAAAGAAAGTATGGTCTGCAGATTGAAGAAGAGCTTGTATGGGTTGAAACAAGCTCCTAGACATTGGTACTTGAAGTTTGACAACTTCATTGGTAGATCCGGGTACAAGAGATGTGGGATGGATCACTGCTACTATATCAAGAGATTTGATAAGTCATACATCATCCTCCTCCTATATGTGGATGATATGTTGATCGCTAGTTCTGATATGAAAGAAATTAAGAAGTTGAAGAAGCAAATGTCTGAAGAGGTTGAGATGAAAGACCTTGGTGCTGCTAAACAAATACCCGGGATGAGTATTTCCGGGAACAAAGACGGGTCTCTAACACTCTCTCAAGAAAAGTATATTGGGAAAGTGTTAGAGAAATTTAAAATGAAAGATGCCAAGACCAGAAGCACTCCTCTAGGAAGTCACTTTAAACTTTCTAAACACCATTCACCAAAGACGGATGAAGGCATAGCCGAAATGCCTAAATTTCCTTACGCATCAGCTGTGGGAAGTCTTATGTACACCATGGTGTGCACGAGGCCAGACATAGCACAGGCCGTGGGGGTAGTTAGTCGTTATATGTCTAATCCAGTCAAGGAACATTGGGAGGCAGTCAAATGGCTGCTAAGGTATTTGAAAGGCACTTCAAAGATGGGGTTACGGTTTTTAGGCAAATATATTGTTCTAAGGGGCTATACAGAAGCAGACCTTGGGGGATGCAAGGAATCTTATAAAAGCACAACCGGGTTTGTCTTTTCAGTGGGAGGAATTGCAGTTAGTTGGATGTCCAGGCTACGAAAGAGCGTTGCTCTTTCAACCACTGAAGCTGAGTATATGGTTGCTGCTGAAGCCAGCAAAGAACTCATATGGTTGAAGAATTTTCTGGAAGAACATGGAAAAAAAAACATCCTGACAGTCCATTATTTTGTGAGAACCAGAGTGCCATACATCTGGGAAAGAATCCTGTGTTTCATGGTAAGACGAAACATATTCAGCTGAGATATCACTTTATCAAGGGGTTGATTAGTGATGGTACCCTAAAGCTTGAAAAGATTAAAGGAACAGAGAATCCAACTTATATGCTGACTAGAGAAGTTGAAGCTATGCATAGCTTCAACTGGCCTTCATGAATAAAGATGAGAAGGCGACTGCAACTAGAAGGAAAGAAGTTATAGAAGTACAAGTGAAGACATGTGAAGACGGAGACAGTTTGGAGTTTACCAAAGCCTCCAAGTGGGAGATTGTCTTGTATGGAGGCTAGAGTTGGCCGTCCCTAGTTGGCCTCCTGCGCAAGTTGGGCTAGGGCCCACAATGGGTTAACTTGTTGATTAAGTTTGTAACCCTAGATTAGTCCCTATATATATGATGTCATGTACTTGTAATGTCTTGAGCACCTAATAATAAAGGATCCCTAGTTGCAGTCCGTGGACGTAGGTCATACCGACCGAACCACGTTAAATCTCTCGTGTCATTTATTGCTTAGTGTGTGTTTTGCGCGTGTTGTATTCGTGATGTGTTCGTGTGATACCTAACAATAAGATGATGAATTAATGATGATTAAGTGTTTATATGATGTTAGACACTTGAGCAAACACCAAATTAACTTAATGATAAAAATTGAATGAAAAATTAGTGTTAAGGTAAGGATAATGAAACTCAAGTAGGTGAGTTTGGGGTGAAAGATGGTGTTTGGATATGAGTATAACTCAAACGGATCAGTTTGGGTTGGAAATGGGAAATTGGGTTGTGAACCTAATTATAATGTGATTTTGATGTATGTTAGATTACTAAACTAGGTGTATATATTTAGATAATCAAATTGAAAAACTTGAAGGTGGTGCGGGATCTTCTAACCCGAAAGGTAAGTGCTTTTGCACTTACTTAGTAATTGATGATAAATGGTGTTATATGCATGTTGTATGCAAAATGTGTTAAGTTGCATAATGTGTTATGTGGTATGAATGTGTATAGAGGTGTACAAATAAGTGAATGAATGTAGTTATAGTATTAATACTATAATGGATATGTGGATATGGAGTTATGGTCTAAGTACTATAATGGATATGTGGATATGGAGTTATGGTCTAAGTACCATAATGGATATGTGGACATTATGGTTTAAGTACCACAATGGATATGTGGACATGAAGTTATGATCTAAGTATCATAATGGAAATGGAAATGTGTTAATTATGAATGATAAATGAAAAGAATGAAACTTGTAGGTGAAATGCAAGTGATATGTAGCCTAATAACAAATTGGGTGGAAACGGGTCAAATAGGTGAATGGTTGAAAACAAGTAGTATTTACTTATTTGAAATGTTTTATTTTCATTACTAATGGTTGTTATATGAGGTGTTATGTAGGAAAAGCTCCGGGATAGTCAAGGTCAAGTCTATGGCGAATGTTGGATTAACGTATGTACTTTTTGGTGATTTCAGGTGTAATTAGAAGTCCATCTAATGGATATAAATGGATACTTGAAATTGTAGTTTTTGATGCAAAAGTATGTTATTTTGAATGTTGGAACCCATATTTAAGTGTTGGGAAAATTTTATGGCAACATGGGTTAAAGATGAAAATTGTAAAAATGGTGAGAATGGAAAGTGCTGTCAGGGAACATGGTTGTGTTCATCTGAACACAGCCATGACAGCAACCTTGTTTCTTTTCTAGAGCTGAATATGAACATGGTTGTGTTCATCTTAACACAGTTGTGTTAAGGCTTCAGGGGAACATGGTAGTGTTCATCTGAACACTACCATGACAGAAATTTTGTAAAAAAAAATGTCTTGGGATAAATGTTTTCGCGTGTGTAAAATGTTTATTATAGCTGGTGTTTAAATTAAGGGTGTTACAACTTGGTATCAAAGCAATGGTTTGAGTGATTTGGTGTGGGTGGCACCAAACTCAAACCGAATGCTCTTGATATGGGGGAAATGATACGAGAATCCATGAAGGACTTGACTAAGACTCGGAGCTTACGGAAATGAAAGGTTAGTAATGATTTGATAAAGTGGATATATATATATATATGGTGTATAGGTATATGTATGAATGAATGACAAGGTGTTATGTGTGTCGAAACTTGTTTTGTGATTTGTTATATGAATATGATAGATACAATTGGGCATAACGTATTATTAAACATGTCTGGCCAATATGATTAATAAAACGACTAAGTGTAAGCCCGAGGATAGGGTTATGTTTAGTGTGCCTCTACTGACGGGAAGGGCAAAGGAGTGGTTGTTGAATCTTCGAAAAGAGAGGGGTGAATTAGGGGTGACCTCCATGACTTGGGAGGAATTCAAGACGACCTTTCTAAAATATCATTGCCCTCAGGCCGCAGTGGACAGGATGACTGAGGAGTTCCTCCTCGTGAGGCAAAAGAATGAGTCAATAGATGGATTGGTTGGGGCTTTCTTTGATCGCGCCAAGTTCTGTCCAGACGTGGTGACGACTTAGAAGGCAAAGATTGACAGGTTTTATGCTATGCTGACGGTGGAGTTCAGAGATAGCATATCTCCATCCTCTTTTACCACACTTGTAGATTTGATAAACAGGTGTCGGGAAAGGGAAGTGGAGTTGAGGAGGTAAGAAGCTAGAGGAGAAAAGAGGAAAAGGGAGATTGTTGATCAAGTGGTGAAAAAGATAAAGGGCGAGAGCCCTAGTAAGAAGCCTTTTAGCAAGTTCTCTCCCCGAGGGTGCAAGTTTGTGGGAAAGAACATTTCGGGGAATGTAGGAAGGGGACTTTGAATTGTTGTAAATGTGGAAAGCCGAGGCACGTGGCTAGTCAATGTACAAGAAAAATTCATTTGTGCTATAACTGTTACAAGCCCTGGCACAATAGGGCAGATTGCCCGAGCTTAAGCAAGGTGGAAGTGAAAGGAAGGTTGAAATACCAAAGCCAAAGGATAGAGCTTTCCACATCTCGGCGGAAGAGGCAAAGACTAACCCGGAGATGGTGTCAGGTACATTCAAGATTAACTCTTTACCTTCACTAATTCTTTTTTATTCGGGGGCTAGTTGTTTTTTGTGTCTTTGAAATTTGTTAAGCATTATTCTTTTCTAAGTAGCAAGTTAGATGAACCCTTAGAAATCGAGGCGGCAAATGATAAGAGTTTCCTAGTGTTTGATATTTATAGGGATTGCAAGTTAAGGGCGGGGGTGAAACGTTCCTTATTGATTTAATTCCTATGTCCATGGGGGATTTTGATGTAATAGTGGGGATGGATTGGTTATCAAAGAACAAAGCAAATATTCTATGTGGACCTAAGGCGATACAACTCGACTCCTCGTTGGGTGAGTCCATTTACATAGAAGGTGAAAAGAAAGGTAAAGTAATATTATGTTCTTATGTGAAGGCAACAAAGTACATGGCACGTGGGTGCAAGGCGTACATGGCTTGTGTTGCGGATGCGATCGAGAAAGTGAAAAAATTTACGAGGTTTCGGTTGTGAATCAGTTTGAGGATGTGTTTCCAGATGAGTTACCGGGGGTTCCACCGGAAAGGGAATTAGAGTTTGGATCGATTTGATACCGGGTGCTAAGCCGGTAGCCAAAGCACCTTATAGGTTGGCACCGCCGGAGATGAAAGAGCTAATGGAGCAATTGCAAAAACTACTTGATAAAGGTTTCATACGCCCAAGTGTCTCGCCTTGGGGTGCACCCGTTCTCTTCGTTAAAAAGAAGGATGGAAGCATGAGAATGTGTATGGATTATCGGGAGTTGAACAAGTTGATGGTGAAGAATCGATACCCGTTACCTCGGGTTGACGACCTTTTCTATCAATTGCAAGGGGCGTCATGGTTTTCTAAGATTGATTTGAGATCCGGGTTCCATAAACTAAAAGTGAAAGAAGACGACGTGCCTAAGATAGCTTTCCGCACTCGATACGCACTCGATACGGTCACTACGAGTTTATGGTTATGCCATTCGGTTTAACCAACGCGCCCGCGGTTTTCATGGATCTTATGAACCGGGTGTGTAGACCGTTCCTCGACCGTTCGGTAATTGTGTTTATTGATGATCTTCTCATTTACTCAAGGAGCGAGGGGTGATCATGCTTGTCATTTACGTGAGATTCTCGAAGTTCTTCAAAGGGAAAAGCTTTAAGCAAAATTTTCTAAGTGTACATTTTGGTTGCACGAAATCCAATTCTTGGGTCATGTGATTAATGAGAAAGGGACTACAGTCGACCCATCCAAGATAGTGGCGGTAAAAGATTGGTCATCACCGAAGACGCCTTCAGAGATTAGAAGTTTCTTGGGGTTGGCGAGTTACTATCGGCGGTTTATTGAGAACTTCTCTCGGATTGTTTTACCGATGACGAGGTTAATGCGAAAGGAGACTAAATTTGTATAGGGTTTCGAGCAAGAATCTGCCTTTCAACTCTTGAAAGAAAAGTTGACTAAGGCGCCTGTTTTATCCTTGTCGGACGGGACTGAATATTTTGTGGTGTATTCGGATGCCTCGCATTCGGGGTTGGGTTATGTTTTGATGCAAAGGGGGAAAGTAATTGCCTATGCATTTAGGCAATTGAAGACTCACAAGGTGAATTACCCTACCCATGATTTAGAACTTGCGATCGTGGTTTTTGCGCTCAAGATTTAGAGGCATTATTTGTACGGGGCAAAGTGTACGATATACACGGATCACAAAAGTCTCAAGTACTTTTTTGACCAAAAGGACCTCAACATGAGGTAAAGGCGGTGGCTTGAAATGGTCAAGGACTATGATTGTGAGATACTTTATCATCCAGGTAAAGCGAATGTGGTGGCGGATGCTCTTAGTCGGAAGACGAGCCATACACCTATCAAGGTGAAGTCATTTAAGATGACAATTTCATCATCTCTTATTGATGAAATCCGGGAGGCTCAAGTGTTAGCACTTGATGGTGATTTGAAGAAGGAACGGATGGTTGCTTATGTTGATAAGCTTGGGGAAAATAACACCGGTTTAAAGACATGCTTTGATAGAATTTGGATTCCTAGGTTGTCAAGTGTTTTGACAACTATTTTAGACGAGGCGCATAAATCCAAGTATTCTATCCATCCGGGGGCCACAAAGATGTTTTATGATTTGAGGTGTTATTTTTGGTGGCCGTGTATGAGACGTGATATTGTTAAGTATCTGGAGAGGTGTCTCACATGCTTAAGGGTAAAGGCGGAGCACCAAAAGCCGTATGGAAAGCTTCAACCGCTTGAAATACCACTTTGGAAATGGGAGAACATAACCATGGATTTGATCACTAAACTACCAAAGACTCGAAAGGGTTATGATTCGATATGGGTAGTAGTGGATCGGTTGTCAAAGAGTGCACATTTCCTTCCTATAAAGTAAACGTATTCATCGGATAGATTGGCGGAAATGTATGTGAAGGAAATTGTGTCACGTCATGGTGTACCAGTGACGATTATATCGGATCATGATACGAGATTTACTTCTCGTTTTTGGAAGAAATTCCATGAGGATATGGGGACTAGATTGAATCTTAGCACCGCTTATTATCCACAAACGGATGGTCAAAGCGAGCGGACGATTCAAACGCTCGAGGATATGTTACTAGCGTGTGCTTTGGATTTTGGGGGAAATTGGGACGATCATTTACCGTTGGCGGAATTTTCGTACAACGATAGCTACCATTCTAGTATTGGTATGCCGCCTTTTGAGGCATTGTATGGGAGTAAATGTCGAACACCCATGTGTTGGGGTGAGATTAGTCAACGGGAACTCGGTAGCAAAGAGGTGGTTAAGGAAACTAATAGTAGTATTGACCAAATAAAGGCTCGCTTGAAGGCGGCTCAAGATCGCCAAAAGTCCTATGCGGATAATAGAAAGCGGGCGATTGAGTTTCAAGTGGGGGACTTTGTGCTTTTGAAAGTCTCTCCTTGGAAATGGGTGATACGGTTTATGAAACGGGGGAAGTTAAGTCCAGGTTTCATCGGACCGTTTAAGGTGATAGCAAGGGTGGGTGCGGTGGCTTATCGTTTGGAGCTACCGGAGGGACTAAGTAGACTTCATAAGATGTTTCATGTGTCTCATTTGCAAAAATGTTTGGCGGATGAATCTACTTTTGTTCCATTGGATGATATTGAATTGGATGAAAAGTTGAATTATGTTGAGGAACCGGTGGCAATCTTGGATAGAAAGGTGAAGCGTTCACGCAATAAAGAGATTTGCCAAGTTTTGGTGAGGTGTAAACATAAGAAGGGAGTGGAAATGACTTGGGAACCGAGGAAGAAATGCTCAAATATTATCCGAACCTTTTTATGTGAAGTCGGGTTTTGGGGACGAAACCCAAATACTGGGAGGTGATTTGTAATGAACCAAAATCCGGGTTTCGTTATAAATAAATAAATATTCTAATAAATATTATGGTGAAAATAATATTTTAGAAATAAGTTGACACAAGTGGGTTTCAAGTTAGTAATATGGTTATATTAGTTTTTAACTAATTTTGGAATGAAAATGGGTGAAATGGAAGTTGAAGGACTGAAAGTGTAAAATAGTAAATCTGCCATATTTGACTAAAAGAAGTCAAAATTCAGATTTCTCTCATTTGTGTGTGGGTTGATGCTCTCAAGAGAAAAAGGGAGAAAAAGGTGTTGAAGTCAAAGTCGTGCAATTGAAGCTTGGATTGTGAAGGTGTTGGCTTGCACATCATCCTTCTAACATCAAGTAAGTGTTAATCATCCTTTTGATTTCACCATTGATGTGTTAGTTGGTGGGTTTTGTATAAATCCAAAATTTATGTTGCATGTTGATAATTAGTGTTAGATTGTTGATAATCTAGCTAAACTAAAGGTAAAGAATGGTGATTAACATCCTAGAACCCTTTGATTTTGATTATGAGAAGTTAGGGTTCTTATGGAGAAAATTGGAGGCTTTTTTATTATGATGATAAGATGATAAATTAATGATGATTAAGTGTTTATATGATGTTAGACACTTGAGCAAACACCAAATTAACCTAATGATAAAAATTGAATGAAAAATTAGTGTTAAGGTAAGGATAATGAAACTCAAGTAGGTGAGTTTGGGGTGAAAGATGGTGTTTGGATATGAGTATAACTCAAACGGATCAGTTTGGGTTGGAAATGGGAAATTGGGTTGTGAACCTAATTATAATGTGATTTTGATGTATGTTAGATTACTAAACTAGGTGTATATGTTTAGGTAATCAAATTGCAAAACTTGAAGGTGGTGCGGGATCTTCTAATCCGAAAGGTAAGTGCTTTTGCACTTACTTAGTAATTGATGATAAATGGTGTTATATGCAATGTTGTATGCATAATGTGTTAAGTTGCATAATGTGTTATGTGGTATGAATGTGTATAGAGGTGTACAAATAAGTGAATGAATGTAGTTATAGTATTAATACTATAATGGAAATGTGGATATGGAGTTATGGTCTGAGTACTATAATGGATATGTAGATATGGAGTTATGGTCTAAGTACCATAATGGATATATGGATATGAAGTTATGATCTAAGTATCATAATGGAAATGAGGTTATGGCCTATGTGCCATAATGGAAATGGAAATGTGTTAATTATGAATGATAAATAAAAAGAATGAAACTTGTAGGTGAAATGCAAGTGATATGTAGCCTAATAACAAATTGGGTGGAAACGGGTCAAATGGGTGAATGGTTGAAAAGAAGTAGTATTTACTTGTTTGAAATGTTTTATTTTCATTACTAATGATTGTTACATGTGGTGTTATGTAGGAAAAGCTCTGGGGTAGTCAAGGTCAAGTCTATGGCGAATGTTGGATTCTCGTATGCACTTTTTAGTGATTTCGGGTGTAATTAGAAGTCCATCCAATGGATGTAAATGGATACTTGAAATTGTAGTTTTTGATGCAAAAATATGTTATTTTGAATGTTGGAACCCATATTTAAGTGTTGGGAAAATTTTATGACAAAATGGGTTAAAGATGAAAATTGTAAAAATGGTGAGAATGGAAGGTGCTGTCAGGGAACATGGTTGTGTTCATCTGAACACAGCCATGACAGCAACCTTGTTTCTTTTCTAGAGCTGAATACGAACACGGTTGTGTTCATCTGAACACGGTTGTGTTCATCTGTACACAGTTGTGTTCAGGCTTCAGGGGAACATGGCAGTGTTGAACACTACCATGACAGAAATTTTGTAAAAAAAAAACCCATATACAAACTCAATCAACATCATATACAAACTCAATCAAACCAAAACCATTATGATATACATACATAATCACACCAAGTTACGTACCAAATACATACTTACCTAATCCATATTATGTTATATTAGATCTTAAAAGGTTGTATAAGACTACAATGAGTCATATTAGATCTTAACGAACAATAACATGTCAAACTTGCCTTAATGGACAAAACTGGGGCTTGATAGCTTCGAATGGCCCATCATGGCCTTTATTATGTCATGTTATATCTTAAAAGGCTGTATAGGACTGTAGTGATTCATGTTTTTAAATCTAGTCCAACCAGTTCGATTTTCGGTCTGGTTCTGGAAACACTGGTGGTGAGAGTTCAAACTCAATTGTGAATATTTAGATAAATTTTGGATGGTTTTAAGAGTGGAGGGGGTGGAACCCTTTCAACGCTAAACTACCATAACCCTAAACTAATAAAAAATGTCACGTCATTTTTACCCTAAACTACCACCTTCACACAGGGTGAAACCCCTGAACACGTGAACTAAAGCCGAGTAGGATTGAAGAATAAACGTGTGAACTGAAGCTTAAAACACACGGGTTCGTGAACCCGTCAATTGAACTTCGAACCCAAGACCCAACCCGTAACCTTGACGCCGGTTTAGCCGTGAACCCGTCCCAACCCGAGCTGCACCCCGCCCACCCTAAAAGAAATTAAAATAGGTACGCATCTCAAAAATTCCGAATGTACGACAATATGTGTAAAGTTTTCACAATCCCCAAAAAGAGTCACACATTCTATGGCCGACACCCAGCAGCCTCGGTCAACCATGGCAGGCGATAACAACCTCCCTGCTGCAATCATCCATCGCCTCCCTCATTTCACTGTATCCTTTCCCTCTGCGAAAGACATCTTCAACCTAATCGAATCTTGGGATCCCTTATACCCGATCCACCGACCATCTGCTCGGGTCGTAATCGTCATTGGCCATAGCCCGCTCAAAACCGAGCACTTGGACCAGTATCCTTCCGTTGAATGCGTTGTTGGAACATCCGCCGGCTTGATTTAGCAGAGTGCCGCCGCCGTAATATCCGCGTCACTAGCGCCGGATCAGCCTTCTCTGAAGACGGCGCCGATTATGCTGTAGGGCTTTTGATGGACGTCCTCCGAGGTGTTTCTGCCGCCGATAGGTATGTTCGGGGCGGCTTGTGGCCCGTCAAAGGCCATTATCCTCTTGGAAACAAGGTATACCTCTTACCCTGAATTTGGATATAAATACCATAATATATATGGGAAACATTAAATTAACATGACGATCATGTTTGATGAAATTGGGGAAATTATTTAAATCTTTAACACTGACTTTGAGAGAGACATGGATCAAAAAAATCATTTTTATGCCGGATTAGGTATGAAAAGTGGAGCTGGGTTTTTATCATCTCGTTAGATTTTTTTCAATCTAAATTCTTTTTTTCGTCGGATGGGACCGTAATTTTAAGACCATTTCCGATGTGGAAGAGATGAAGAGATTTTGCAGACTTGACGAGAGAGAAAGCAGGGGCGCTCGTGGCTGCGTGCAGTGGCGGATCCAGGAATCTTTTCCAGGGGTTCACTCTATATTTTTTAAAGGGTTCACCTCAGTGTTTTTACATACCGTTCTATATAAATTTCGAAACTCGGGGGTTTCGGTGAACCCCTCCGGGCTATGTAGGTCCGCCCCTGACTGCGTGAGAGGGGAGAGAATGGGATATCTGTGGGAGGAGGGCCGTTTGGGAAAGAAGATAACAGGTCAAACGGGTAGTGCGGACGTGAAGGCTAATTTGGGATTGTTTGTTAAACTACTTGGTACTTATTTCTATAATAAATAGCTATGGGATTGCTACTTATTTCAATAAACAATAATAGTTTGCTCATTTTTTTATTATTCATATAAAAAAAAATACTACTTTCATCATGGTGGTTGTTCTATATAAGAATAATGGTTATGTAAGTTGGCTTATGACACTAACTGATAACCAAATTTCATTGTTTAGTTAGGGGGAAACGAGTTGGGATTGTTGGGCTTGGAAATATCAGCACCTTGGTTGCTAAACGGCTCGAGCCATTTGGCTGCACCATTGCCTATACCTCAAGAAACAAGAAGTCCCAGGTTCCTTATGCATTCTACCCAACTGTTCTTGAACTTGCAACCAACAGTGATTCTCTAATTGTTTGCTGCGCGTTGTCTGACAAAACGCGCCACATCATAAACTCTGATGTCTTGACTGCACTAGGGAAGAAGGGCGTTATCGTCAACATTGGGCGTGGGGCCCTTGTGGATGAAAAGGAACTAGTTAGGTTCTTGGTTGGAGGTGAGCTTGGAGGAGCAGGGCTTGATGTGTTTGAGAATGAGCCTGAAGTACCAAAAGAGTTGTTTATGCTTGACAGCGTTGTTTTGTCTCCACACAGAGCTATTCTAACACCGGAATCGTTTGATAGAGTTAGAGAGTTAGTGGTCGCGAACATATCGGCTTTTTTCTCGAATAAGCCATTGTTGTCTGAAATTAATCTGTATGATTATTGTTGATATCGATCAGTTTCATACTTGTCACTGTATCAATTTGGTCATGTGTATGTTGAACATCAATAAGCAGGCAAGAACAACACTTTGATTGAATCAATCCAATATATTTTTATTTTCTGGTTTAAGATTGTTGTTCATGAAAATAAATGTCTACATTGGGTTTCTTTTCAAGCCAATTTCTATTCAAATTTCAAAACATATGTGAGAACCACCATATTATCATAATAATTCCCAACACATTGAACTTGTTGTAAGGGATTTCTAAGATTAATACAACAATGGATATGAGTCGTGAAACACTTTCGGATCAAAATTATTCGGTGGTCCACACGAATACTTCAATCGGAAAAGTATGACGAGATTGAAGCTCAGGAGATGGATAACAAAAGAAATCTGGAGAAGATAGCATACGAACCCACAAATAACAAAATCCCAAGAAGAGAAGGAGACAATTTGGGAAGAGGTGTTCAAGGAATTGTATGTAATAATTGTCAACAAACAGGGCACATTGCAAGATATTGCCCAACTATCAAATGTCACAATTGTAATGAGATGGGGCATTATAAGTTTAATTGCCCAAAGACACCTCAAGCTAAAACCGGTGGAGGAACCAAAGGACGTGTATATATCTTGGGAGGAAGGCAAGAAATAGAAAAATAGGTACGTCATCTATAAAGTAATAGAATATTAATTGAATTACCTAAATATAAGATTATATAAGAGTTATGTTCTTAATCGAGGTATTAGAAAGAAATTATGTGAAAAGATAAAATCTTAGATCCCAAGTGTAATCATTTGATTGAAGAAATATATCCAAATTTCGAGTACGAAATTTCCTAAAGGAGTAGAGATTTGTAACACCTCAAAATTTTCACGAGGACTAGAAGTGCCAATATTCTAAAGTTCAGGGGCTAAAAGAGATAAGTCCTCAAAAGTAGAAGGACTGGAATTGTAATTATATAAAAGATCAAGGATTAAAAATGAAGAATTTTGAAATTAGGCCGGTAGCGGACCGCTACCAAGGTCCTGGCAGTCCTCAACGTGATGAGAAAGACAATAATGAGAGAATGACACGTCATCAAACGTATGCCTTTGGCTAACGGTCCGCTAGCCACATAAAGGACCCGGACAATGAGAAGTGGACACGTGTCATGGTGACTCGCTAACCTAATTGGGTAGTGGACCGCTACCACCCTGGTTAACAGTCCACTACGTGGGCGCTACGCCAAATAGGCCGCCTTAATGGGTGGCGGACCGCTACACCCTATATTAATGGTCCGCTACGGGTCCGATGGTGGCCTGTAAATAGAAATCGATGATCAGAGGTTTTGAAACAATTCTCACACACACAAACACCATTCCATACACACACTTAGTCTAGGGATTCGTGCCAAGGTTCAGGTAAGTGTTCAGAACTCCGATTTCTTAATTAAGCTTTGGGTTATTTACCATTAAGCTTGTGATACATCTTAATTAAGAAATGTCGATATTAATAAGATGTTGATCGATGTTATTATTTCAATTTACAATACATCGAGGTATTGTCCAGGTGAGTTTCTCTGAATTGAAATATGTATTTGATTGCACAGTTGTTATTTGAAATAGTCACCCTCCAAGTATATATCACGCGAATTAAGTACTGTATACGTTCCGAAAGTGGATGGGACCTACGGGTCTATCTCATGTTACTAGTGTGATAGGACCAGTAACGTGGGATGGTCTAACCATTTTATACTAGTGTGGTAGGACCAGTGGCGGGAACGGTTGCCCAGTTTTATATACATATATATATATATATATATATATATATATATATATATATATATATATATATATATATATAGGGTAAGTATACATAGAAAACTCAATGAGTTAAGAAAACTTTGGAAACCCATTGTGTGGTTGTTATCATGCCACCTATCCCCTTTTATAAAATATTTCTTTTTGGCTCCAAGGTTAAATTAGTAAATTCACTTATTCAAGCATTTTTCAAAAATCATTTTTAAGATTATTTCTTAAATCCTTTGTCCTTTTTTTGTACTTTTTTCTCTTACTTGATTTGTCCTTTTTTTACCAACCCATCAACCTCTTTTACTTTCATTTAATACCTATCTCTTCCCCACTTTCTCCCATTCCCTCCATCGATTTCTCCAACAACCTCCATAACTCTTCTTCTTCATTCAATTATCCTAGCCTCCTAACCTTTTCCCCATTTACTTCTTTGATCCTTTCAACTTTTTTTTCTTCCTCCATTAATGTTAATCAAATTTAATGGCTTCATCTCCCCCCTTCTTACTCCAAACCATCTCGATTTCGATTATGACATTAATGGTCATCCTTCACTTGTTGAGAGTATCTAGGTATATATATATATATATATATATATATATATATATATATATATATATATATATATATATATTATCCTTATTTATTTGTTGAAAGTTTTTTTTTTGTATTACATTTCAGATCATGATCAGTTGTCGGGTTCTTCTTCTACTTATCAAAATAGAGACTTCACTTCTCCAGTTCCTTCGGTTCCTGTTTTCCACTTACCAGGTTATATATTACATTATTTATTTATTTATTTTTTTTAAATAATGCTCTTCAGCACTGTAAATGTTAACAAAGTTAACTTTTTCTGTTTTTTTCAATTTACATATGTTACATCGTTAACGAATGCTATGTTAATAAATTGGACACTTGACTTATTCCTGTTTTTTTTACTTTACATATGTTAGCAAACGTTTTCCCCATATAATATATTTCACATCTACTGTATAAAAAAAATATTCCATTACAATTTTTTTATTTTTTTTACATTTTACATATGTTACACGGTTAACATGTACGTGTGCACCGTGCATATAATATATTCATTATCAATTAACATGTCTAACTCTATCCATAACATGTGTCATTGATCTATACTAGCCAGTTGCATCCGTTGAAGGTCACCTTGACTACTCATTTGTTTCTCCATGGCATCTAGATGCAAGACTGTTTGCTACAGGGAATCAAGACAAGACCTGCAGGGTATGGGATTTAAGAAACCTCTCAAACCTAGTTTCAGTTCTCAAGGTCAATATGGAGTTGTCGAAAGGACGTTACCTATGTAGCTGAGTTTGTTACATAAGTAACTAGTGAAATTTTACATATGTAACTAGCGATGCTAAAGATGTTACATATGTTGTCAACCTTCTGATGGAGTTGACCAGGTTATAAACGAAGTTCATTCCCCTAAAGATGTCCGTCGCTATAAAAAAACTGTCTCATTAGCTACATATGTAATAATTATTTGTTCATGTCTCTTTCTCTGTATTTTCACTACTATCAGAAATTTTATGTAGCAATCATATGTAATAATCATTTGTTCAGTTATTCCGATCCAATATTCATTTGATTCGCTACATGTGTAATAATCATTTTATGTAAAACCATTAATAATTATATATGTAAAAATCATAGCTACATATGTAACAATACATTTATTCACATGTGTAACACTCTAGTTTTTCACATATGTAACAATACATTTATTCACATGTGTAACATTCTAGTTTTTCAAGCAGATTACATATGTACTTGCTTATTACATATTTAAAAAACTAATGCACGTAACAAATTGAAATTGGGACGACCTAGTTCTAATTCTAGCCCATTAATTAGTTTTTGACCTTTTTCGCTTCTTCACTTCTTCACTTCTTCACTATATTTGATGCGGCTTCTCATCCACCATATATTTCCTTTTCCTAACCTCATCAAATACCTTCTTACTCGGGCCGGCTGATCCGATTATGTCTATCACAAATTCAGTTGAAACATCAGTTACCTAAGTTACATTTTTTTTTCTTCAAATTTTAACTATTGTTTAGTAACAAAAGTTACATAAGTTACATCATTCACAAATTTAGTGGAAACATCAGTTGTATATTTTAGAGACTGTTTAGTAACAAAAGTTACACAAGTTACATAAGTTACACAAGCTACATTAGAGACGTCAACAAACTGTATCATTATTTATATATGTAATAATTATTTGTTCATGTCTCTTTCTCTGTATTTTTATTATTTTAAGACATTTTGATGTAACAATCATATGTAATAATCATTTACTACTATGTAACAACGGTTAGTTACATATATAACTTTGATGCTTCAATAGGAAGATGAGAAAGCATCAGTTTACTCCTATGTAATTAGCTCTGCTTTCATATCTTATTAAAACATATTATTTAAATATGATGTAACACCTCTTTTTTTTTCTTTAATATATGAACTTTTTAAAAGTCTCTAATACATATCTCTTGTCACATACGTAACATACAGATGCTAGTTATACATACGTATATATATAGGGGGCGGTTATAACGAAAACCCTGACTTACATATGTAATTTTTTTTAAAATACGTAAAATCATTTTTTGATTTTGGGGATAGATTCTATATCTAATTTAATCACTTTTGGTTAAAAAAAAAGCGCCGAGATGTTTTTTAAAAAAAATAGTTTTTTGAAAACTTACATATGTAAAAAGTGACGTATTGCTTATGTAAGCAGAAAAAAATGCAATTTTTTTTTATTTTTTACATGTTTTTTTATTTTCATTACCCTTCGGCGTTTTTTTAATTTTTTTTTGCGACCATCCCTTTTTTTATACAAATAATCAATCCCAATTTTTTTAAAAAATTTTGTAATTTTTTTGAAAGGGTTTCTAGGGTTTTCTCAACTAAAGAGGGTTTTCATTTTACTCTTTCCCTATATATATAGGTAAAATGAAAACCCTCTTTAGTTGAGAAAACCCTAGAAACCTTTTCAAAAAAATTATAATTTTTTTTTAAAAATTGGGATTGATTATTTGTATAAAAAAAGGGCTGGTCAGAAAAAAAATTAAAAAAAACGCTGAACGGTTTTGAAAATAAAAAACATGTAAAAAATAAAAAAATTTGCGTTTTTCCTTGCTTACATAAGCAATACGTCACTTTTTACATATGTAAGTTTTCAAAAAACTATTTTAAAAAAAACCTCTCGGCGCTTTTTAGATTTTTTTACCAAAAGTGATTAAATTAGATATAGAATCTATCTCCAAAATCAAAAAATGATTTTACCCATTTTTTAAAAAATTACATATGTAAGTTAGGGATTTTATTATAACCGCCCCCTGTATATATGTTACATATTGGTCATAATAATTTCAGGTTATTATGAATTTCAAAATAGTTAATTACATATGTAACGTATTGTCTACATATATCGAAACAAGTTTTACATATGCTAAAAACTCTCTCTCTCTCCCTTTAATGTATGTAACTACTTAATAAAAAACCTGGTTGTCTTGTTTTTTATTAAACACTCTTATTTTTACATATGTAACATGCCTAGCTACATATGTGTCAACCGTAGTTACATATATAATATTGTTGGTTACATATTTTTATAAAAAAAGGAAAATAGTAACATTTTGTTAGTTACATGTGTAACATTCATATTTAACCGGTTAATATTTACTACTTACATATGTTGGTTGTATGTAAATTTATAGCATTTAAAAAAATATTAACTATTTAAAAGTCTCTTATACAAATGGGTGTATTTTTTCATGTTGGTTATATGAAAACTTATAGCAATTAAAAAATAAGATGAACTATTTCTGTTACATGGGTAACATTAGTTATTTTGAGTAACATGGTTTATATATGGAATATGTTACAAGTTATTGTATGTTGATCTTATTTTGAAAACCAATTATTTCATTTAATTGATATTGTTTACCCCTCTTTCATTTTTAAGTTATTGAATCATGTTTACATACGTAACTCAGTTTACTGGTTAACTAAACAATTGTTGTATTATGTTAACATATGTAACTCAGTTTACTGGTTAATTCAAGAATTGTGTTACATGTGTAACATGTTTAGTCACCCAACTTTTGAATATTCTGTTACATTGGTAACATATGTTTAATCATTGAAAATGACCCTTTTGTTGTATTTCTTTTATATGTGTAACATTGCACTTTAGTTATTTTTTTAGTAACATGGTTTATCTATTCATTGAAATATGTTACAATATTTTGGAAATCAATTATTCCATTTTGTTGATATTGTTTGCCCCTTTTCATTTTTAATTTATTGAATTATGTTAACATATGTTCTATTTTTTCAGCTGAAGTAATATGATATAGCTTTCGAAACTCATAATTTAACATTTTGGCTTTATAAATACCCACTAAATGATTGATTTGTCTGATATCATTTTTACATATAAATTTTAACCTGATTAATGATTCACATGTTGTTTAACAATGTTGAAAAACTGTTTTGTAGGTGGTGACACCATTTTTACATATGTTTAAAAAAATTAGAGTGCGTTTTTCAGATCTTTTAAGTATCCAAATTTTGACATGAATATTTAAATGTTAATTGCATTCTCCAAACATTCACTTAATATTACAAGTGCTCATATATGAACAATAACGTGAACCACCCTCTTAGTGTGTTGATCCTCCACAACGCAAACAGTGTCACAAAAGAAAACCTAAATTCCAGATTTACACAACTAACTGACTGAAGCAAGATTTAAGGCAAGCTTCGAAATATAATAGACTTCATTGAGAGACACATGAGGGGTAGAAACAGATCCAACACCCTCTACCAACATGGATGTAGCACTAGCAGACATGATAGAAACATGAGAGACAGGAGACAAGGAAAGAAAAGAAGACAGATAGGGAGACATATGATGTGAGGCACCAGAATCCAAAATCCATCATGATGACGAAATACCTGAGGTACCAGATGAAGACTGTCCCGCAGCAGATATAGCGGTAGGATTGGTGGCAAGAAACTGTTTGAACTATTCAAATACTTGCGGATCCAGAGCAGATGGTGGTTTGTTCTACAGATGGTGGTGTAGCAGCAGCCGTAAACTGAAGTGGTTTAAATGTCCATGAAGATGGACCAGATGAACCAGCAGAAGTAGATGTGCGAGACGGAAATTGTCCACCTGATATGTTCTGTTATGGAGGCTTCTGCAAGTTAGAATTCCTTCTGCTAAGTAATAATGGACATTGAGATTTCCAATGATTTTCCCTTTGCAGAATGCACATTTATCAAATGCAACTTTAGCACCTTGTCTATGTTGATTAGGGGGAACGACAAACACAGCTGGAGTAGTTACTTTAGGACCTTTATCAACCTAAGATTTTTACCGAGTTTCCTCTGTAATCAACTCGTGAACAACCGAATCAACTGTTGAAAGAGGGGAACGATGAAGAATCATTCCACGCAGTCCTTCAAAATCTGAACGTAATGCCATTAAAAATTGTACCAAACGCTGTTCCTCCCTTCGATCAATATAAGGTTTAAACACCTTTAGTGCTGCAGATTCCATAAGTGTCAATTGATCTCATAAATCCGACATAGCTCCATAGAAGTCTTGAATGCTCATCTCATTATTTTGAAGAGCACGGATATCAAACTCTAACTGGTACTGTTTGGCAAAGTTAGACTGAGTATACAGCTTTTTCAAATGATCCCAAACCTGCTTAGATGTATCATATTTGGCCAACTGAATACCAATGGACTGGCCTACAGAGTTGTTGATCCAAGTTATAACTTTAGAGTTATCTGTTTCTCATGTATCGAGAGCTAAGGCATATTCAGCAGCCTTAAATTTATCAGTAGGCTTTCCCTTAGTACCTGTGACATAACCCCACATATTTTTCCCTCGAATAAAGTTTTTCATTACGTAACTCAAGTAGGTGTAGTTTTTACCATCCATGTGAGTACTAATGGACTGAAGAGAGTCATCTTTCCCAGCCATATTATCAAAACCGAATGACAGCAGAATTACCGCAAACTTCAATTACCACAAACTTTGAAGAATCGCAAACTTCGAATAACCGCAACCTTAAATTACCGCAAACTTCGTAACCGTAAACTTGGTAACCGCAAACTTGGAGACCGCAAATTTTGTGAACAAACCGCAAACTTCGAAAAACTAGACAGAAACGAGGTCCAAACCTGTCAATCTGTCCAGAAGCTCATCCAAATACACAAGTCAGTTCAAATAAAATGAAATCCATAACTTTGATACCTCATGAGTCAACGAACTGAGTAGAAGAGACAATGAATGAAACAACCCTTCAACAACGAACAAACCAAACAATGAACGAACCAACAACTGAGCGGAAGCGACGACAAAGATCTTCAATCAAGCATGAATCGAGTTGCCTCTGATACCATGTTAACAAATAAACATGACAGAGAAAAGATGAAGGCTCTCTATTACTCAAATGAAGATTAGCTTACAAATTAAGAAGAAAACAACATTAAATAGAAAGATAACTGGACCTGGGCTAAGGCCCATAACAGGGCCCATAACAGGGCCTATAACAACTTATTATGCTAACAGTATGTAACGATGACTAGGTTCCATTGTAGGTTGTTTCTGCAAACCATAGGAGTAGGGACAACGCCGGTGTTTGAATGGTGAAATTTGGATGAAGAATTGAAGAAGCAGCGGTAGCGTCAACATCGATTAGGTTTTAGCAGCGATGGTGGATGTGGCGGTGTTGAAGGTGGCGGCGGTTGTAGCGCCCTGGATCTCATCTTCGAAGGATAATATTGTTGGACGAAACTAGTTAGTTTCGCTTCTGGTGGCCTGTTGGTTAGTTAGTTTCGCTTGATTTGTTAGCTTTGAGTATATAAGCATTTTTGTAATCATTATTTGAGTTATTAATAAAAATCTTTTTTTCCTCAATTATTTCTCTCATTTTAAGCCTCATTTCACTTTCACAACACGTACCGATTTCGTCTCACTATCCATGTACCATATAAATCCATACCCTTTTGTTTTTGTGTATACAAATATGATCAAAAATATGTAAATTCAATTAATTTAATTGTTATAACATTATTTTGTTTTCTAGCATCTTTAATTCTCATATAAAGAATTGTTCCATCTTAACATTTACATATATTATCTGTGCAAAAGAAGCCTTTAGGTGAGTATCATCATCCCCACACCCTTCAAAGCAACCATCTTTTAACATAAGCAATCATCACCCACCACACTACAAAGAACCCCCCCCCCCCCCCCACACACACACACACCAACTTTCTCTATAACTCTATCTTCAAATTCGACAATATGAAACACCTTTAATCATCCAAGACTCTTCTTTTCGAAAACATAAAGTTTCCCCAAACAAACCCTACATAAACCAAGAACAAGTTTCGAGATTTGTTTTCTAGATCCAACCCTTTTGGTTCCGGTGCTTATAATCCCTCCATCCAATCTCCTTTTAACTTGAAAGAAACCAAAAACATATCTCAAGATTTGCTTTCTAATCTTGATCCAAGAAACCACACAGAAGGTAAAGAAAGACTTGATCGAAAACTATATTTAAAAAGTGAAACTTTTTACGGTCGTCTACAAAAGTTAAAGATTTTCTTTCTTGATCCAACTTCATACGGGTTCATTTCCCATCTCTGGAACCAACCCCAAGATTAATGGGATCTAATCATCTTTCTCTCACTTGCATGATCCTTCTTTTATCATTACTATCAATATTAGTACTTAGTGAAGGTCAGGAGATCAAATCCACAAGACTCCTCGATCTCGTGATTCGAGATTACACATTCAAGTCATTCAACAAGCACTTCAAAACAGGCACACCATACAACATCAATTTGCCATCAAATCTCACCGGCATTACAGTTTACACATCAAGGTATCGATGCGGGAGCCTCAAGAGGTATGGTGCAACAATCAATGAGTTTTACTTGAAAGTTGGTGTGGATGTCCATCCTTGTATAGAAAGAATCCTTATTGTAACACAAAACCTAGGAAATAATTGGTCAAACATTTACTATGATAACTATGATGCACTACTAGGTTATCAACTTGTGTCACCTGTACTAGGTTTACTAGCTTATAACTCCGGTGACGACATAAATTTCAACACACAATTTGAGGTTAAGATTCGGTCTTTCGATAAAGCCGGAATTCAAATAAATTTTAGTAACTATACGAAGAATGGAAGCTCAACATTAGATGGTAGGATAAAGATGTGTGCAACATTTGAAGGGGATGGGAAAGTGAGACTAGAAAAAGAGGTTGCACCCAACATTTGTGGTGCCATGAGCCATGGGCATTTTGGGCTGGTGGTGCAGTCACCATTGATGCCGGTGAGGAAGAAGATGAGGCGGTGGACGGTGGCTTTTGGATGCTCGGTTGGTGCTGCAATTGCTGTTTTTCTAGTGGGGTTGCTTTTGATTGCTATGTTTGTGAAGGTAAAGAAGAAAGCAAGATTAGAAGAAATGGAGAGAAGAGCTTATGAAGAAGAAGCACTTCAAGTTTCAATGGTGGGACATGTGATTAGGGTTCATACTGCTTCTGCAACGAGAACTTCTCCAAGAATTGAACAAAATCTTAGACCTCCTCGATGAGTTTGATCTGTTCAATTGTTTATACTGCATCCTGTATCCATAATTCTTTATTGTAATAGGTACTATTAGTTACTAGTTGAAAAGGTTAATATTCTTGAATACATATATATGTTTTCTTTTAAGTAACTAATATATAATAAATGTATATGTTCTTCCATCAAATATTTTGTTACTAAGTGTTGGATAGGTATATAACATATAAGAAAAAAAGAGTATTAGATCATATATAAACCATAAAAAAATTTAAAACTAATATAAAATTATTAACTAAATTCATCATCCATAATAAAGTTTTAATCAACATTTAGTTATAAACTTCCTTTCTATGGTACATAATAGAAATTGTAGGCAAATTAACCAATGTAAGTGAGAGGCATCTTCAACAGCATGATTATGTCTTTGTCAACACTCAAAATTAAGACAACCAAAAGCAACATGTTCAATTCTTTAACTTTTTTCTTCACATAATCAATGGAAGCATGAAGTTTTTGCAGCCTTGTCATCATATATACCAAATATAATAAGCAAACATGTAACTTTAAAAGAAGCATTTTAGAACACACGTCATATTCAGGCGCTGACCAGTCCATTAAGATAAATATATTAAAATTTCATTCTATTAGAATTATTAAAACTATTGAAAATGTTTATGTTTTTTTTTTTTTCGAATGGCAAATTTTATTAAAAACACGCACCAGCTCAAGACAAAAAAACAAGGGCAGGCGCCAACAACACAAAAGCTACAACATAATTACACACTACAAGGAGAGGAAACAATAGGGGCGATAATTATCGCCCCTAAAGACCTCCAAAATCGCCCCTATTGCTAATAGCGGCGATCCCCTATTGCTACGTCGCTAATGCTTAATTATCGCCCCTATTGCTCTCCCAAAATCGCCCTTATTGCTAAAAGCTTTTGGGGCGATATTTTCGCCCCTAAAATCCAAAATAATCGCCACTAATACTCGTTGCCGCCTCTTTTCTTTAACTTTTAGTGGCGGTAATATCGCCCCTAAAGCCTACAGAAGCAAGAAAAAGTTCCTCGAACTGGTGGTGGTGGTAGTTGCAGGGGGTGGTCCGGAGAGGGGTTGCAGGGGGTGGTCCGGAGAGGGGTTTCAGGCGGTGGTGCGACGTGGTGGTGGTGGTTGTGGTTGCAGGTGGTGGTCCAGCGAGGGGTTGCAGGCGGTGGTGCGACGTGGTGTTGGTGGTTGCAGGTGGTGGTCTGGCGAGGGGTTGCAGGCGGTGGTGCGACGTGGTGGTGGTGGTGGTTGCAGGTGGTGTGGGCGGTAAAAGATGGAGAGCAAGATGAGCAGATGGAGAGAAATAGAGCAGATCTGACTTTCTTGGAGGGAAATACCCGCCACAAGTCCCTTGGGTTTTAGGGGCGATTTATCGCCCCTAAAGCGTTTTCTTCCTTAGCCATTAGATCAATTTCAGATCAACGGATGGTTTAACCGGTGGATTTTGTCACGCGGATTAAAGTAGGTATCACCCCTAAAGGTTAAAATCGCCCCTAAAGCCCTCGCCCATAATGCTTATATTTCTTGTAGTGACATGAGATTAAAAGTACATCAATCCTTTGAAATTAAAGGAGGGACTTGTGCTTCGATCTATTCTTTAGCCATAGAAATCCGAGCTACTTGATATCTTCTATGATCTTCTATTCTTTTTGCTCTTTTTTTTTTGAGAAAACGATTTCATTCCTAACCTTTCAAATACTCCAACAAGTGTTCACCTTTTAAAACCGTGTTATGAAGCTCCAACAAGTCCTTCACTGAGAAGGCGTAAACTTACAGGATGTTACACCAATTACTAACATGATTCCAAATAATGGAGGCAATGTAGCATGAGGTAAACAAATGATCCGCCATCTCCATCATTTCCCCGCATAGATGGCATAGTAACGAATTAACATGTATGTTCCTTTTCGACAAAGCTTCGAGAGTAGGGAGACGATCTATCTAAGCCCTCCACTCGAAAATATTGCATTTAATCCTATCTCAACCTCGTTTCATTATATATTTATATATATATATATATAACCAAATAATAAAAAAGTAAAGAAAAATGTTACTCTAGCAACCGACCATCAGTTTTGTATATATATATAATATCATGTCAAAAAAATGTTACTGTAGCCGTATCTAAAATAACCGGCCTGTCGACACGGTTGAAGGCTGAACCGCCTGACCGGAGGCCGCGGTTGGACCTGCGCTCATCTCTTTTTTGAGTTTTCCTTCAGTTTTGTAGTAAGATTGCAGTGCAGATCGAAGATGAAATCCGATACAAAGAAGACGAAATCCGATGAAAACACAGCGGATAGATGATAAGATAAGAGATGAAGTTTTCTGGGAGCGCCTAGCGGAGAAAACGAGTGGATTTTCGTAGAGAGAGATGATAAGATAAGGTTTTGGTATTCACGATCGATGCTCCAGTTGCACCTAATTAAAATATCTTTTTGATATTTTATTAATTTGAAAAGATATACATAGTTTTAAAATATTAACTTATTAATAAGTATAATTACTTTTTTTTAAAACAGGTAAGATTTTTATTTTAACGTTTATAGAAGAAGCTTCCAACTTTGACTTTGGACTTTTGAGACTACGTAGGCTGAAAGAATACTCAACAGTCAAAATCAAACCTAAAAGAGACTACACAACCGATCGTTAGATGATAACTATCTAGGGGTTGGAGAGCCTAACTATATACTATTGTCGTAGTGGTCCTAGTGGAGGTGATACTTTTAATCAAAACCGGTCGGTAATACCGGTTGAACCGGGTTTCAGTCATTGACCCGGTAAGTTTGAAAATTAAGTGTTTTTGAATTATGGATTAACTTTAGATTATTTTTTATTATGAAATCATGTACTTTCAGATTATTTTTTTAGTTGAAGTTGTATTTTTATGAAATTATAAGGTTAACTGGTCAACCCGGTTGAACCGCCAGGTACAACCAGTTGAACCATTTCTGAGCCTAATCCGGTAAGATTCAAAAACCGATTTTTAAAACATTGCTTTTAATTGATTTATGTAAATGCTAGTTGGACTTTTATTACCCTTTAAGTCACTTGCAACCTTAAAATATTTATAATTAATATAACGTAAATTACATGAGAACTAGTTTTTTTACCGCACGTTGTGACGGTTTGGTTTGGTTTGGTCCACGTTTTATAGCGGTTCGGTTTTAAATTAAATTTATATCAAAACGTATAGAAACATTAGGGGCCGGGTGTTACAAGTTAATTACTAAACTTATTAGAAGAAAAATTAATGATTTTCATATAAATAATCATCACAATAAATAGATCGAGTAAAGTACATGGATGTTCCCTGTGGTTTATCAAAATTTTGGATTTGGTCCCTAGCTTTTCAAAAGTACATGGATGATCCCTGTGGTTTGCACTTTGTAGCGCATTTAGTCTCCAGCCAACAAATCTAAAAGTTTTAGAAGGTCCACGTTAGAGACTAAGAGGGTGTTTGGGATTACTTATTTATTCTACTTATTGACTTATTAACTTATATAAGTTAATAAGGTGTTTGGATAAGCTAACTTTTTCACCTACTTATTTCATTTTCAAAAAGTAAGTGAGTACTTACTTATTATTTATAACTTATTAAATAAGTCAATAAGTAGTTTCAAATAAGTAATCCCAAACAAGGCCTAAATGCGTTACAAAGTGCAAACCACAGGGATCATACATATTTTTTTGGCAAAGTTTGGGGACTAAATGCGTTACAAATTGCAAACCCCATAAACCATTCATGTACTTTTGAAAAAGTAGGGACCAAATCTGAAATTTTGATAAACCACATGAACCATCTGTATACTTTACTCTAAATACATCACAACAAAGTTTTATGTTATAAAAACATTCAATACTATATAAAGTCGAATACGTTATTATACTGTGATTATTTTTACTTGTTTTTAATATAATTATTACAGATATATTTGAAGCAGCTTGAAGACATTTAACAGCGTATTCAATTTTGCATAAAGTATTTATACTAAAAGTTAAAATAAAAAAAAGCAAAATTATAATCTTAGGTAAGAAATTTAAAAATTAAAATATCGAATGCGATGTTTTAAAAACCGGTTTTTAAACCTTATCAAGTTGGGCTCAGAAATGGTCAATCGGTTGTACCGGACGGTTCAACCGGGTTGACTAGTTAACCATATAATTCCATAAAAATACAACTTCAACTCAAAAAATAATTTAAAAGTATATGATTCCATAATAAAAAATAATCTAAAGTTAATCCATAATCATAAAATAATCTAAAAGCACTCAATTTCTAACAAAGTTTTTTTTTTAAAAGTGTGCAATTTTTTTCCTAAAATTGGCCTTAGGTAACCGAGCAATTATTTAACCGCAAGCAGAAGGATGATGGTTACATAATTTTTTTTCTAAACGGGGTCGTTAACTTTTTTTAAGGAACTGAACAATTTTTTTTTGTTTTAAAGTTCAAACTTAAAACCGGTACAATGGTATAACCCGTTATTACCGGTAATACCGACGGTACAACTTACAAACCGTTTTTCCAATTTACCGGGCTCAAACTTACCGGATCAGTGACCGAAACCCGATTCAACCGGTATTACCGGCCGATTTAAACCGGTATTTAAAACATTGATCGCATGTGTAATGAGTAATATTTAGGTATAAATATTAATCCTTAGTAAGCACTAAACAAAATAAAAATAAATTTATATCTATAACGTACCATTAACATTTTCTAAAGAATAAATTACACGGATGGTCCATGTGGTTTTCATAAATTTTGGATTTGGTCTCTAAATATAAAAAAATACACAGATAATCAAAACTTTTACATACACGTAACACATTTGGTCCTCAAACTTGATGGGGTTAAATTTTTCTATTAAATGAATGTGAAAGGACAAAAATACCCTTCGCACTTCCATTAAAGAAACCCTAGTTGCAACCGCTTGAACCACCACCTCCTTACCATGGAACCACCACCACCTCTCCTACAACTACCACCGACAATAACCGCCTACAACCACCGCCGACAACCACCGCCTCCTCCCCCTCTTTTTTCTTTCTAATTAAAATTCACGACCAACAACACAACATGGAACCACCACCTCCCCCTCCCCCCAACCCGGACGTCTTCCTCGTCAGCCGTCCCGGCACCGGCACCACCGTACCACCTAAGATCCGGCCATCATCGCAATCCTTGAACCAGCCGTCCCCCTCCACCAGCGAACCCCTCGCCTGAACTACTTGCCCCCTCCGCCAGCCACCACCTAGCCTGAACCAATCGCACCCTCCACCTAAAGCAGATCCGGTCATCATCGACATCTCTCTCTATCTCTCGTTTTTTCGACATATATGAGCAAACTGAGGTGGTGAGGAATTGCAAGCAGTGGGTTGGTCGAAGACTTTGAGACGATGGTTGCACCGGAGAGGCGGAGAAGACGTGGTTGCAGCCAGGTGGTGGTGATGCTGCTTCCATTTGTTTAAGAACTAGGGTTTTAATTTGTGTGTATATCAATGATTTTTTTAATTTTTTATTTTTTTATATAGGGGTATTTTTATCATTTTTAAAATATTTAACAGAATAGTTAACTGTTATCCATTTCATGGACCAAACGTGTTACGTGTGTGTAAAAATTTGGACTATATGTGTACTTTTTCATAGTTAAGAACAAAATACAAAATTTGTAAATCCAGAGGGACCATCAGTGTAGTTTACTCTTTTCTAAATAAACACAAGCGACCAGATCTATGTACCTATGCTTTCCAAAACTGCAACATTCAGTTCAGGCTACTCGTTATTTACACCTGCACCCTCTTTATTTTAGCCAACCTGTCATTTCTCTTTATTTTTTATTCTTTTTCATTATTATTTATACCAAACCCTCATTACACCTCCCCTCTCTCCCACCAATGCCGGACCTACTAAAGGGATATGGGAGACAACCGTCCTTCGTAAAAAAAATTTGTGTTATATACGCGTTAAAACTCGTTCGCACCTATAAAATTTTGAAATAGCCCCCCGATCGTCATCCATGAAAAATTTTAGTGTTATATGCACATTATATATCACTAGTCAACCGACCGTAAAAATTTCCAACCCCAATGAAAAACATTTCTGGGTCCGCCATCGTCTCCCACCCCACCCTCACTCCCCGATCCATGCTGCTCAATCTCCACAACCGTCGGAACACCGCCGTTAACCTTCCGCCGTATTACGATACAAAAATTGAAGGTTTTTATCAAACTAGGAAATCATCGACTGTCTTGATAATTATTTTAAACAAAATCCAACAATATATGTTAAAAGTCGTATGAGTTTAAACTTTAAAGTAAACAGTATGGAACTTGTATGATGTACGAGTAAAATACTATATATATATACAAAAGTACCTACATGTTTTTCATCTTTCATGATTAAATCTATACACAAAGACACCCCACCTAAGAATCTTGATCAAGCTTTTTGTTGCAACCCTTGGTGGGTGGCACCACCATCATCATCATCTTGATTCTTCACAAGATCATGGGACCAAGGGATTGAACTCATTGGTGGGAAACAACATGAGCATTCTTCTAGGCATCACTACTACACAAATAGGCAAAAGCGACCGAATTTACGACCGACAAGAACCGGTCGCAAAATTAGCAACCGTATTAGCGACCGAAACAAATTAGTCGCAAATTTAGCGACCGAAACAAAATCGGTCGCAACATTAGCGACTGAATTATTTTGGTCGTAAAATGGTCGTAAATATAGCGACCGGATATGTTACGGTTGCAAAGACAGTTGCTAATTTTATAAAATAATATAAAATAAAATAAAAAACAATCTAGTCGCAAAAACGGTCGCAAATATAGCTATCAACATTGTTTTGGTCGCAAAAGTAGTGACCGAAAAAAGTTGGTTGGAAGATTAGCGACCGGAATAAAATCGGTTGTAAAATTAGCGACTAAATTATTTCGGTCGTACAACAGTCACAATATTAGTGACCGAGCCAAAGTCGATCACAAAATTAGCGACTGAATTATTTGGGTCGTAAAACGGTCGCAAATATAGCGACCTAATATGTTTCGGTCGCAAATATAGCGACCGGATATGTTTCGGTGTCGCTAATTTTTTAAAATAAAATAAATAAATCAAAAATTAATCTTGTCGCAAATATAGCCACGGACTTTGTTTTGATCGCAAAATTAATGAGCCAGCCAAAGTTGGTTGCAAGATTATTGCCCGAAACAAAATCGGTTGTAAAATAAGTGACTAAATTATTTCGGTTGTAAACCGGTCGCAATATTAGTGACCGAGCGATAGTCGGTCGCAACATTACCGACCGAAACAAAATCGATCGCAAATACGCCACCAAAATTAAAAAGTAATAGAAATTAAAGTCATTGATGATCATTGAGGGTTGTTGATTGTTAAATAGGTTAGTTGATTTCAATTATAGTCATTAATGGTCGATCAAAGTTATTAATGATCATTTTGGTCGTTGATAGTTAGTTAAGGTTATTAATGATCAATCTTGATCCATTATGGTAAATGATGGTCAACTAGATTCATTTATTGTCAATTAGGGTCATTGAATGATTATTCATGGTCAATTGGGGTCATTCATTATTAATTAGGATCATTGTTGGTCGATTAGAGTTATTATTTGTGATTCAGTGTCAATGATTATCAATTAGAGCCATTGATGCCGGGTTAGAGTCAATGATGGTTAACTAGAGTCAATAGTGGTTAATTAGAGTCATCGATGATCATTGTGGGCCATTGATAGTTAAGTAAGGCCGATTTTGGTCAATAAGAGTCATTGATAGTTAATGATGGTCAACTAGATTCATTGATTGTTAATCAGGGTCGTTGAATGGTTATTCATGGTCAATTGGGGTCATTCATGATTATTAGGATCATTGTTGATCCATTATAGTAAATAATGGTCAACTAGATTCGTTAATTGTCAATTAGGGTCGTTGAATGGTTATTCATGGTCGATTGGGGTCATTCATGATTAATTAGGATCATTGTTGGTCGATTAGAGTTATTATTTGTGATTTAGTGTCAATGATTATCAATTAGAGCCATTGATGACTGGTTAGAGTCAATGTTGGTTAATTAGAGTCAATGATTATCAATTAGAGTCATTGATGATCATTGTGGGCCGTTGATAGTTAAGTAGGGCCAATTAGAGTCATTGATAGTTAATTAATGTCATTGATGGTCAAGCAGAGATATTCATGGTGAATTAGGGTCATTATTGCTTAGTTAGGGTCAGGTTCATAAGAGTCGAGTTGTCAATAACTAATTATGGCTGTGTCAATTAGAGTACTTAATGATCATTTAGGGTTATTGATAGTCATTGATGGTCGCTTCATCATATCTAACATGTTACATACCTAATATGATCTAATAACGCCAATTAAGACCCACTATGAGCAATTATGACTCTTAAGACTCAACATGACTCGCCAAGTGATATATGACTCATTGTAACCAAAATCAAACTTCGTTAATGAAAGTCAAACTTAGTCAAAAAACGTCAATTATAGTCACCCATGGTCAAAGCTAAAGCTAAAGCCAAAGATAAAAAATTAAACGATGTTATTAACTAGTTGTAAAATTTTTCTATAGTTCTAAGTATTTTATATTTGAAGTATCGTGAAAAGCAGTGAATTATTTAATGATTGAAATTGTTATTTATACTTAGCAATATTGTTACATTATGAAATAACCAAAAAAATATATGTATATATATATATATATAATTGTAAGTATAATAGTAAAATTAATCAAGTTAAATGGAATTAAGGGGTTTCATATTTGACCTAGTCTTCTCCTCCGCAACTTTGCTTGAGAAACTTCTGCAACAAATTCAGCAAGGAAACCGGGATGTCAATCCCTCGTTTATCCACGTTCGCTTCCGATGATTCAACCCTGTCACTCCTCAGTTACTCCCTCACGAAACCGTCTACTCTCACGCCCCTTTTTGCTCTTGAACTCACTAATATTTGTGCGAAGAAGTTTTGGTGGAGACTCAATCATTCAATCAGGCCGTAACTGACGATTAAGGTACCAATTGAACTATTTGTCGAGCTATTAAACAATAGATACATCATATATACGTATATTGGTCCGATTATTTGAATGTTGTTGTGTAAACCTTTTTGATTTTGGCTTAATTTGTTGGTTTATGCGAAGATTGTAAATTTGAAAATCCGAATCTACCTATTGTCGTCATTATTCTATAAAATATCTCATAAATCATTTGAAAATCTGAATCTCCCTGATGTACCTTGTTTCTGTTTTTAATAAATTAACTAGGTGAACTATATTCTTTGATTAGTTTTTAGAATGAGATATTACTGTTTTGAAGTATTGTATTTTGTGGATTAATAGAAGTGCTTGTGTTGTCATCTAGGAAATAAACTTGATCATAGTTAATTAAGGATGTGTGGATCTCAATCTGATTTTATGTCATTGTGCCTAGGAACAAATATATAAGAGTACAAATAATAACTAAAAGCAATCACCTTGAATGGCTGAAATACCCCATAGTAGTTCTCCAAAGGCAAACTCTTTGCTTGCTTGTATTTTAAGTGCTCTGTGTCAGACGTCAGTCATAGAATCCCAGCAACACATTACTATAATTAACAAAACTGATGCTGCTCTCTTTAGTAGTTATTCTCACACTTCATTAAAACTTCATAATAGCAATGACCATCACCTTTGTATCATATCATTCATTTTATGTTGTGTTATACAATTTCATAGTTTCTAAATTTATTATGGTTGATTATGTGAGTTTTAATTTGCAATTTCTGCTTCTTGTGGGATTTGTTTAGTTTGAAGCATCAAAGAATCATGAATTAGATCAGAGTATTCCTCACTTCAACCTCAAATTACAGATCCTTTGTCGTGTTAATCATACGCAGCTGCTGGTAAGTAAAATGTTATTTCGATATTTGTTAGGACCATATGTTCTTATGGTGTTTGCTACTTTTAATATACAACTGTTTTTTGTGTTGCTGCATCCACGTGAGGGCATATTTGCATGGTTTTGTAGTGATACAAATGAAATAATACAGTAATATTTGATAGAATTAATTGTATAGATGGCCCTTGTGGTTTGTTCATTTTCTTTTCCTTTACATATTAATGCAGAAAAAAATGCAAATATGCCCTCACGTGGATGCCCTCAATAGTTTTTTTAAGTCTTGAATATAAAAACAAACAGAGTCTATTATCTGCATTGTTTCAACTTATAAAAATCTGCAGCATTTTTAAAACCATGCACTCTTTTTAAATCCTTCACTGCTATTTACTTTCTGCACTATTTTTTTAAAGTTCACACTGGTTTTTTTAAATTCCGCACTGTTTTTTATAATTATACTTTTTTTTTAAATTATGCACTACTTTTTAATATTTGCACTGTTTTTTAAAACTATGCATTGTTTTTTTTTTAATTCTGCAGTGTTCTATTTTTTTAAACTGTATTTTTGTAATGCTTTTTAATTTTTTGGGATGACTTTGAATTTTAGGGCTTACATTGACTTTATTGAACATGGCGTGGTATACTAATCGACAGTGGATGTATAAAAAAACAAATAGTGATGGATTTGCTAATATGGAATATTGTGCCAATGTGAATTTATTTTTGGACTTTGCCTATTCTAATGAAAAAGTTGTTGATAAAAGGGTAACTAAGCATGGTAGGACAGTATATGACATCAAATGTCCATGTTTTAAATGCCAAAATGTCTTCTATAGTAGTAGAGAAACTGTTAATAAACACTTGCTTAAGAACGGTTTCATGGATAATTATACAATTTGGCATGCACATGGTGAGCCTTCCATCCATGAAGTAGGACAATCATCTACTACAATGGAAGTTGATGATGATGCTGATGGTTATAGACACATGGTGTTAGACAGCATGTATCCTTCCGATAATAATTTGACACAGCAGTCAAGTCTAGAGTCAAATACTGAAGGACATGTACCGAATCTTGAAGCAAAAGGATTCTATGACATGTTACAAGCTGCTGATGATCCTTTGTGGGAAGGGAAGAAAGCTACAGATTGTTCAAAGTTAGAAGCTGCCACAAACTTTTTGAATTGGAAATCACTGTTTAATGTATCTACTGCGTGCTACAACCATAATATTTCCATGGTTAAAGCATTGTTGCCAGAAGAGAATAAGCTCCCAGAAAGCTTTTATGATACAAAAAAAAGTTTAGAAAAGCTTAAACTTCCTAAAGAACGAATTGATGTTTGCAAAAACCATTGCATGTTATTCTATAAGCAAGACAAGACACTTACGCAATGTAAACATTGCGGTCAATCTCGTTACAAGAGTGATCGAAATAAGGTATCTAATTTGGTGATGACATACATGCCGATTGGTCCTAGACTTAAAAAGTTGTATATGTCTATAAAGACGGCTAAAGATATGACTTGGCACCATGACCACAAAACAAAGGACGGAAGCATGGCACATCCAAGTGATGGTAAGGCTTGGAAGCATTTTGACTCGGAGAATCCCAATTTTGCAAATGAGATCCGAAACGTTCGTCTTGGGTTATGCACCGACGGCTTTAATCCAAATAACTCAAACTCACATCCCTATTCACTATGGCCGGTCTTTCTTACAATCTATAACTTGCCTCCTTGGATGAGCTTGAAAGATTCATTTGTTAAACTAAGTTTAGTTATTCCCGGAAGAAAGAGCCCTGGTCAAAATGTGGATGTGTTTCTAAGACCGTTGATAGACGAGTTGAAACAGTTGTATGATGAAGGCATTGAAGTTTATGATGCTTATCGTAAAGAAAATTTTGTAATGAAGGCAATCCTTTTGTGGACAGTTAGTGATTTCCCCGCCTATGCAATGTTGTCCGGCTGGAGCACGCATGGACACTTAGCTTGCCCATATTGTATGGGGGAAACGAAAGCCTTTCGGTTACGTGCCGGAGGCAAACCAAGTTGGTTTGACTGCCACCGGAGATTTTTACCTCCGTCACACCCTTTTCGTAGTGATAAAAATGGATTTCGGGCTAATAAATCTGTACCATCATCATTAGGACCTCCACCTGAGTTAACTGGTTGGCAAATATACAAACAAGTGTTTAACATTCCAACTGTCTATGAAGGTCAATTATATAATCCAAAGAATAAAGATCCAGCATTTGGTAAAACCCATAATTGGGTGAAGAAAAGCATTTTTTGGGAGCTTGAATATTGGCCGTCATTGTTAATCCGGCATAACCTTGATGTAATGCACATCGAGAAAAATGTTTTTGAGAATCTATTTCAAACAATCATGGATACTCCCAAAACAAAAGATAATATCAAGGCACGGATGGATGTAAAAGAGCATTGCAATCGACCATCGTTGCATACTTGGATGAGGAACAATAATAAATATATGAAGCCAAAAGCATCATACACTTTAACTAAACCGGAGGTAAATGAAGTATGCAAATGGTTGAAAAAGGTTAAATTTCCTGATGGATATGCTTCAAATATAGGAGGATGTGTAAACGAGAAAGATGATACCTTTTACAGCTTCAAAAGTCATGATTGTCATGTCTTCATGCAACGGTTGTTGCCTATTGTTTTAAGAGGCATGCTTCCCAAACAAATATTTGAACCAATAACAGAGTTATGCACATTCTTTCGTGTAATATGCTCAAAGGTTTTACACATTGAAGATTTACAAAAATTACAAAAAAGTATTGTTGTAACAATTTGCAAGTTAGAAAAAATCTTCCCTCCTGGATTTTTTGACTCAATGGAACACCTTGTCATACATTTGACCAATGAAGTTATTCTTGGTGGTCCGGTGCAGTTCAGGTGGATGTATCTGTATGAGAGGTAATGGTTTTAACTTAATGAATTATTCTTTTATCATTTAAAATGTTAAATAATTGGTAACACCTTTTCCAAAATTTAGGAAATTGGGTCGTTTGAAAAGGACGATTAGGAACAAAGCAAGGGTTGAAGGATGCATTGTTGAGTCATATCTGGTAGACGAGCTTTCTAACTATTGCTCCCTTTATCTTGACCCGACACTAAACACGAGGCTGAACCGCGAGCCTCGCAATTTTGCCCCTAACATTCCTGGTTATTCGAGTACCGATTCTCGGTTAAGTATATTCAAGCATCCGTCTCGAAGATTATTTCCTAAGGGTGGAAAGACTATAGTTCTTACAGATGAAGATAGACACAAGGCTCATACTTATATATTGCTTAATTGTCAAGAGCTTCACAATTCTGTTTGGTTATTTGATGAAGAATTGAGAGCTTTGTTCCCAAACAATGACCAAGCAACACTTGATAAAAATAAAGATGCGGAATTTGCTAAGTGGTTGAAGACTTACGTAAGCATAAAACTATAACAATTTTACATCCTAATAATGTAGTTTCATTGAAAACGTGATAACACACTTTTATGAATGTAGGTTTTGAATGGCATTGAGACTACACATTTGAGAGATATAGCACAAGGGCCTCTCACTTATGTTCAATCACACAAAGGCTATTTGATAAATGGTTACAAGTTCCATACACGAACATCTTACCATGGGCGAGTCACTGAAAATAGCGGTGTGTGTGTGAAAGGGGCTTTCTATAATGAATATGAAAGTGACTACTATGGAATGATAGATGAGATCCTAGAGTTGGAATATCATAGCAACTTAGGAACTTGTGTGGTCGTTTTGTTCAAATGTTCTTGGTTTGACCCCGTAAACGGTGTAAGGGTGAATCGGAGGACTAATATGGTTGATGTTAAACCTAAGGCAATGGGATGTGTTGACGACCCATTTATTCTAGCATCCCAAGCACACCAAGTGTATTATACACCATACCCTTCAAAAGAAAAAGGATTAAAAGACTGGTGGGCTGTTGTTAAGACGACACCGAGGGGAGTTTATGAACTAGCTGAAGATGCCGGTGTAGTTGGTGATGATGATAATGATGACATGGATCATTTCTTTCAAGAGAATGAAAGGTTAGGTTGTACAGCTACCGAGGATTTGCTCCCTGTAATTCATGTAGAAACAAATGTAATAGAAGAAGTCGACGATGTAAATGATGATGACCATGAAGAAGTCGAGGATGTAAATGTTGATGATCATGAAGAAGCTGAGTTTGAAGATGTTGATTCAGATGATGGTGATGAGGAATTTGAAGATGAAGATTCAGACTAGTTAGTTTGTTATGTAATATATATACTGGTTAGCTTGTTTTTCGAATATTGATTTTGTATATGACTTATGTTTTTTACTAATTTTTATTTATAATGATTCTTCTACATAATAATGATTTTATTTTTGTTGTAGATATCATGGCACGTAGTTCAACAAGAGGTGTTAGGAGTGGGGTTCGAGGTAGCAGTCACGATAGTTTAAACACAGGAACCGGTGGACGATTACACTCAGATGCATATGAGACCCAACCTCAACATGAGAGTAGTGATGATGACGATTCTATTGTTGGCCAGTGGGGACCGGTTGCCCCTACACCACTACCCGAACCAAGAAATCGCGAGTGGATTTGGATTACCCATAGTCAGTAAGTACATATATATATATATATGTAGTAAGTTTTTTTATGTAGCTACAAGTAATGTTGATTGCCTTGTACTTTTTTTTAATTTTGTAGATTTAGTAATCAAAAAAAGGCTACCCGGACTATTGGAGAAATTTTGCAGGCTATGTGGTCCCATCCTTGGCAAAGTTGGAGAGATGTTTCTAAAGAGGATGGCGATAGGATGTTTGAGCGTTTCAATGTTTGTACTTGCAAGAATTTGTGTATAACATTGTCTATAACTTATCAAACTATATAAACATTACTGAAAAGTGATTTTTGTAGGGATACTATCAATGGGAAAGTGAGTGGAATGTCGTAGTTTGATCTTGCTGGGAGAAGTTTCAAAAGAGGAAATTTAAGGATTTATTGAATAGGGCTCGGGATCATGCTAAGATTGCTGCGAGTAACACAGGGGTAGAAGTTGGAGACGATTTATCTGTGATAATTCCATATAAGCCACGGTGGATGAGGACTGAGTTTTGGGAACCACTAGTTCAAATTTGGAATACACCCGAGTGGAAAGCAAAGGCTTCTAGAAACATTAGTAATAGAGGAAAATCAACCGGAGGCAAACATACTCTCGGCTCACAAACTTATGTTACATCTAAACTGAAACTGGTAAGTGAAGCTAATTTGTCATTTTTTTTAATAAACATAGCATGTTAATATTACTTTCAAATACGGCTTTTGTAGGATAAAGAACTCGGACGCCCTGCTACGGTAGATGAAATTTGGATGCAGTCACATGGGAAGAAAGGGACAAGACCTTTAGATAGATTGCTAAGGTGTAGAGGAGGCGAGGGTTTAGAGGCTGGCGGTTTGGAAGAGATTGATCTACAAAACCATGTTGAATGGGTTGACTCTAGGGCAGAGGAATCTTTTGTAAGTTTCTTTTCTTTTATAATGTATAATATTACTAATTAATTATTAAATGTTATAAGTATGAAAATTTATTTTGAACTTATATATCATAGAAATCATATCAAGAATCTATCAAGGAGAAGTATGGGGATGACAATGGCAAACACCCATTATTCGATGAGGACTCATGGATAGAAGCTTTTGGGGGCAAGAAAAAGGGTAAATTATATGGGTTTAACGATATCGGTGATCCGCATTTCTTGATGACGGGTACACCGTCAACGCCGAGTGCTAGTAGTTCGTCTTTACATGCAAGAAATGAAGAGGTATGTTTATTTATTTTAGTCAAAATTTTCGTTTAGATTCAAGTGATATAATGGGTCAAAACGACTATTAATTAGTCATTTGGTTATAACAAGTATTAATTGGTCATATTTGATAGTCCTAATTTTTGCTTCTAATGGGTCACAACGAGTATAAATAGGTTATATTTGTTTGTAATGGGTCATAACGGGTATAAAGGGGGTATTATTTGGTTTTAATGTGTTATAACATGTCTTAACTTGTATTTGATTGTAATGAATAAACATGAGTATAAATTGGTTTTACTTTGGTGTAGCAGCTATATTAAGTAATAAACATGGGTATAAATTGGTTTTACTTTGGTGTAGCAGCTATATTAAGTTATATTTAGTTGTAATGTGTTATAAAGTGTCATAACGAGTCATAATTGGGTCATATTTAGTTGTAATATAGCAGCCTATTATTATATTAAGTGATTATTGCTTTTAATGGATCATAACGGATCGTCGGATTGTATGTGACAGTAATAGGTTATCATAGGTATAAACAAGTTATATTTGTTTTAATGTGACAGTAATAGGTTACCAATATAATGTATCACAATAGGTACAAATGACTTATATTGGTCTAATGGGTTGTTTGGTTTTAATGTATTATATAAATTATAGGTTCAACGGTTGAATGAGAAAATAGAGCAACTACAACAAGAGAAAGAAACAGAAAGACTAGAGAAAGAAAAAGAAAGAGCAGAGAAACTCACAATGATGGAGCAAATCGAGGAAAACAGAATTGCAAACTCTCAAATGAAAGAGGCAAACACTGAAATGAAACAGCAAATTGAATTCCTTTTGAAGAACATACCAAAAAATTTTCCAACTAGTTAGCCATGTGATTTCCTTTTTGTTGAACATAGTCAATTAAGATATTTTCCCGTCCCTATGTTTGAATGTTTCTTATTGTACGTATCTTTGGATACTTAGTTCAAATTTAGTTGTGAATGTTTAAATATTTTTATCATCAGGTACAATTTTGTGAATTTAATTATTTAATTTTGGGTATTCAGTTTTATAAATGGTGGAAATTCGAAAAAACCATTTTTTTTCATATATTTTTGTGACCAAAGTGGCGGTTCCAAAGTTGGTCGCAAGTTTGAAACTAAACACGGTTGCTAAATCGGTTGCAAAAATCCTTGTTGCCAAATTGGTCGTTAATGATTTTGGTCGCAAATCGGTCATAGAGAGATTCGGTCGCTAACACTTCGGTCACAACAGTTGGTCGTAAATAGGTTTGGTCGCAAACAGTTTCAGTCGCAGTTGTAGTCGCTAACACTATGGTCGCAATCTCCGTCGCTAAGATTCGGTCACAAAATCGGTCGCCAAAAGTTCGGTCACATAATCGGTCGCAAAAATTTTAGTCGCAAACTCCGTCGCAAAGTTTCCGTCGCAACCTCGGTCGCTAAGGTTTGGTCGCAAAATCGGTCGCAAAAGTGTTTGGTCACAAAATCAGTCACAAATTTTACGACAAAAATTCCAGTCGCAGTATCAGTCGCAAGACGATTTTGGTCGCAAAAAATGGTCGCAGACTTGATTAGTGACCAGGGTATAACCGACCACCGAAACCGGTCGCAAAATGGTCGCAAAAAGGCATTTGCAACCATTTTGCGACCGTTTTGACGGTCGCAAATGGTCATTTTTGTAGTAGTGCATGGTTTTGGTATCTCCCAATTGCTTGATTCCTCTTCACCAATGGTGGATCCGGATATCGACAACGATGTCGACAAGGGTCCCACTGCTTCCTTAAGTGGGCCCCAACATTCAACCCTGTTGAATTCTTGAATATTTGAGTGAAAGTAAACCCAAACAGAAGCTTCTTGCAACTCTGGGTAGTTCTTTAACAAGTTCCCATCTCCATGTGCAAATGCCTTCAATACCTAACCAATTGAAGTCTTTGATTTTAAGAGTTGTACTCTATGTATTAATGATTGCAAATAATTACTAATTAATGAATTAATTAATTACCAGAGGGAGTTCCTTGGTGAAGATGAAGAACCTGAGGCGAGCACATAAGTCAAGAAGAAAATGACCACCACTTATGTGACAATGAACGTGAAGAGACATGTTCCCTTTCACTTTCCTCCATTCTGCTACCACTTCATCTCTATATAATTTATTATACCAACCCTGAAACTGTAACACAAATATTTTATAAAAAATATAGATATCATTTCACTATCATATGATCAAACAAAACTATAAATATTGTTTATTTGAGCATGGTATATCATTTTAACTTTTTTATAATTATTGATTTGACATTATTTCAATCAATACAAACATACTAAATTAATATTTGTTATTCACAATCCTATTTATTTGATGTGAAAGAAAGTGAAAATCTTAAGATAAGTTCTGATGTTTAATTAAACTTATTCAAAATGAAAATCTAATAGGTATTTTGTATTATATTTATCATTATTTTTAGAGTACATATAGATAATTCCAAGAAAATAGTACCAAATAATATGTGCTAAGAGTTCCATAATATACCAAATTAATACAAGAATCGATCCTATAACTTTTATCTAATATCTTTGTTCAGTCGGAGCGGAAGGAACTCAAGCCGAAGTGCAAAAACAACGAAGAAGTCGCGTTACATGAAAAGACTTGCAATCTCCCAGGGTACACCAACTAAGTAGTTTGTACCGTTAGAGATGGATCACGTGCCTCAGCTATCACCGGGCTTAATGGTGTTTATAAATCTATGGAAAAAGGATAAAAGTTTTGATATGTGGAACAATCAAACAAGAGACATCGATCTCTTGGAAAATTGTAGCAAGAGAGTTCTCTTAATTTGCGATTCTCTCAAGCATGTACATATTGTTGTTGCTATTTTCATCATCTCTTAAATAAACCTTCATATTCATTAAAAGTCATACAAAAAGAAACCTCCATGCCTATTAATCTAGTATTAAACAAGATTTAATTGACAAAACTTAATTGCATTAAAATGGATCCAAAATTGCCATTTTCTTTATGGCACAAGTTGAAACAATAGTTGAACCGAGCAGTTGCCACTGCAGCAGCAGCCGCAACCCAAGAGCAATGGGAACCGAGTCACAGTGCTAACCCACTAGCAGTGGGAACTGCCCCTCAACAGTCACAACTGTTGAGCAGTGGGAACAGTGGAACACGAGCACCAGAAGTGGCAACCTGCACATAGCAGCACGCCATGAGTAGCTCTGAGCGAAGCCTTCAAAACATAAAGGTGGCTTCAAGCGGGCAGAGATGTACAAAGTGCGTCATCAAAGAGTCATACATTGCCCAAGCGCATGTGCGAGTTCGGATTCGCATCCTTAGGGTCTCCACTTGTGTCCCCTTTTAGAAAACAATATTCTTAGAAGGCTTCCATTTACACCACTCTAAGTTATCCATCCACACATCCGAAACAAGTTTCATCTATTTTTCTTCCAATTTTAGCACCTTTGGTTATTCCAACCACTCAACTTCGAACACCATATCTCCTTCATCTTAGCTCTATTTCGAACAAGATTTGGTTCGTTACGAAGCTCTCATATAGTAGAACAACCCTAGTAAATAATAATCATATTAATAATAATTTTCTATAATTATTTTTGTCCAAAGTTAACGAAAACCATTATTTCACTAATTTTTCTACAAAAAAATAATGAAAATTCACATACATTACTATTCATAAAATCTGAATAATAATTACGTTGAAAACATCTACCAATAATATCTTCTAATAATTATATGGTATACTAAATTAATGTAAAACAAACTTTTCTATTATCTTGCATCTACTAAATCTTAGATTATTGTACCAACAATATAATAGTTCTAGTGGTTAAGATGTATTGACAATAACTCAAATAAATAACTAAAAAGCAAAAAAGATTATCATCTGTTTCTAATGTAATTACTTATTTAATTCATCTGGGATTTCGAAATTATAACAAAAAACAGTTAAATTACCTGAGAATTGTTGATTGTTTGAGAGATTGCCAGAGTCAACTTAGAAGTTATATCACTATGTGTAAGTGTATATGTTCTTGGAAGATTCCCAGGATGCTTCTTCTCATCAACGCCTAGAAACAAAACCTTCAATTTTGAAGCTTCAAAGATCGAAGGCCCAAATAATCTTGCAACCTAATTCAATTTAAAAAAAGAAAACCATCAAAATTACCTCAAAAGAAACACAAATCAAGAATACCCATAAAGAAATAGTTGAAAAAAAATGAAAATTTAATCACAGGAACTAGAGCTTGATTCTTCTTGAACATTCTTCTTTTGTTGGTGAAAAAATGAGGATTTTGATGATTCCGATGGAGAAAAGAAGATGATGGAGGGCTTCTGGTGGGAAGGATTAAAGAAGCCATGTGTTTCGAATCTGGAAAGTTTCGTTTTGTGATAAATTTAAGAGGATATTGGAGCACACACAACACCAAGAACACACAGTGAAGGTGGGAAGGAAGAATGTTTGAAGATTGGCATAACTAAGAAGATGGCGTGTAGCGAAGTGAAGCGTGGCGTTAAAGAAGGTTGGCTGAATGTTTGGTGAAGCTGACGTCTTCCGTGGCCCAGGATTCCCCACATTGCAGGGGTCTAATTGAAATCCATAAAAGTTGAGGTGTTGGATTATATAACTTAAGTGTTTACAGTTGTTTACTTGTTTACTCTCTTTTGTACCAACAAAGGGTTCATGTGTTATTACTTATTTGGATACCCTTCCTAAAGTTCAAACAGATTCGCCACTAGTCCGCACTCTAACCTTTTTTTTTCAAAAAATTATACTCTTTATTTATTATCCCTAACTTAATTTGGATGTTATAAATCCAAAGAAGGATGTTAATGCCATTGCATCTGCAGTAAATTCCTTGTTGTTTAACATACAGTATTAGAGCCGTAAACAAACCGAACGTTCAAACAGTTCGGGAACCGTTCGGCAGGAAGTTTGTTTATGTTCGTTCGTTTAATAAATAAACGAACATGAACAAGAAATTCCGTTCAATTAACTAACTGAATGAACATTAACAGAGGTCTCGTTTACTCAATTGTGTTCGTGAAGGTTCATTCATTTACGTTCGTGCGTTTATGTCCCGTTCATGTTCGTGCGTTTATGTTGTTCATTAAAGATTTTGTATATTTTTATTTTATTTTATTTAAACTTTTTATATTCTTAACAATTAACTAAGTAAATTAGAAAACTATATTCTCATTTTATGCGTCGTTCCCCTATTCTCACGGCCTTCTGTAGTTCTGTTCCACCAACGCCGCCTTCGCAAATCTTCATCTTTCGCATCCTCTACAACCTTCATGGTTAGGGCTTCTAGGTTCTTAACGTTTTGGGCTTCTAAGTTCTCAATCCTAAATCATGTAAGCGTCCCTGATTTTGACCTCCATCTGTAATTTATTTCATGTTATAAGATATAAACACGTAGCACCAGTTTGTTAGGGTTTAATGGCTCCAAAAGAACTAAAACTGTAATAAGCATGTTATTTCTTTTTCAAAAATTAATTGTGAAGTTAGATAACTAATTATCAGTTCGATACATGTCCATAAACTTGATGGTAAAATGATCTTATTAAATGTTTATAATTTGAAGGCATTAGGGTTAACATCAAAAGTCCCAAACAAGGCTTCCTTCGGTTCCGTTCGTGAACAAATCCATTTTCTTAATGAACGAACACGAACATGAAATTTCGTTTGATTAGTGTTCGTAAACCGTTCGGGAACAAATTCAACGCTAAACGGACGAACACAAACAATGCTTCGTTTGGGTTTGGTTCAATTCGTTTACAGCCCTATATAGTATCAATTGTAAATTAAAACAATGATTTAAATGTTCATCCATTTAAACAAGAATAGTGTTTTATATATATATAAGGTTTCTAACGATTTCATAACCTTTATCTTGACTACATTAAGCTTTAATAAATGCCAAACTATAAAATAAAAACCAAATGAGTTCTACACGACTAATGGAGTAAAGTGTACAATCCTACATTCTTTTTTTTTTATCTCTATTTTAACATGTAATCATGGTTTAACATAATTTAATACAGTTCTAATTAAACATGAATGTACGTAGTATTTTAAAAATATTTAAGTTTGGTTTATTGTATATAATTGTGACAAATTTCGTAATCAAACTTTAGCTCAACTAGACTTATCTTGAGGCACTATATCTAGCTCCTAAGAGCATTCATATCAACTCCTTCATTCACATCCATATAATTTAACTAAAAATTATTGTTTATTAAATTTACTAGCTTAAACCCATGTAATACATACGGGGTGAAAAATATCAATATATAAAATTCTTAGATCTTTATGTTACATATCCTAAGGATAAAAAAATAAAATTCAAAATATGTAAAAATTAATATATAATTGGGTTTCGAAAATACGTTAATTACTATTTAATGTAATTTGACTTTCATTTACTATTTGATTGAAAATAAAAGTTATAAAATTAGATTTCAAAGTTTCTTATAATAAAAGATAATTTAAAATAAATATGTTTTATTAGTATAATTAGTGTTTTCTTTAAAAATATATTATTATTAAAAGATAAAAGTGTATTTAATAAGAGAGAGAGGCGGGAAAAAACGATGAGAATGAATATGGAGGCGACACGTGCCATGAAAAACCTTTATTTATTATATAGTATAGATATCTCACTTTTCAAAAAGCTTCCATATCAGACTCCCAATATCTAACATTTATTTCAATTAAATAATACTTATTTGTTTATTTATTATTATTATTTCTTTTTCTTCCACTTACACACTTACAAAATGTATAAAATAACGATGGGTGAGCTAATGTGAGCGTAAAATTACATAATTTTTCATGTTTCCTTTATAATTTAGAGATGAGGGTAAAAATGGGGGAGCTGATGTGAATGCTCTAAGTTCCGAGTTGGTCTATGAAGCGTCATCTAAGCAACCAGATTTAAGTTTGGTTGAGGGACTAGCACGTTACATGTGTTATAGTCTGAGGATGAACAAGAATGTAGTATATAGTAGAGGGACCTCTTGGCAATTACCCTTACTTTTTTATATAGAGCCGTAGAAGCAACCTCAACTCAAGAAAGACTGGTCGGTCGGTATCGACGTTTTAACTATCTGACAATATATATCATGTATGCTTCAAAGAGATCGCATTGTTCTGCCCAAAATAGAAAATATTTATAACTAAACCCATTAATCGTGTCTTCAGTTCTTAACTAGTAACAAAATCACAACTTTTTATACTAAAATTGAAATATAAATTTTAACATTCATTGTAACGATAATAATTTAAAGGGTCATGATATCCCATGCTTGACACATAGCGGCTTATTAGCAGGGGCGGAAACAGGGGAGGGTCAAGAGGGTCCATTGACCCTTCGGTCACTGCAATGTGTCGATTTTTTATGTATAAAAGTTGATTTTTTAAAGAAAATTATGAGTTGTACTCCTTAATTGTAGTCGATAGAGAAGAAAACCTTATGATAATCCTCTGACTAAAAAGTTATGGTTCCGTCACTGCTTATTAGCAATGTTGTTAGGACCAGACTAGACCAACGGTTAAACCGGGAACCGGACATCCCACTGGTCGGTTCGTATAGGTTGAACCGGTATACCGCTGGACAGGGTCAAACTAGAATTCATGAACCGGACATCTTCGATGTAAATAGACCACCCCCATTGGTGAACAAATTCTTAGTCGATCGGCTAAAATATTTATATAATAATAAATTAAAAACTTACGACCGAAGTCGTTCCACCAACACCAGTTGCTTCATTTTTTTAATAGATTTTTTGGACGCATGACAATACCTTATTGAATGATGATTTAATTTTCTTTTTTTTTTCTTTTCTGACAATCATTTCACATATAATCTGATTTTATTAATAAATTGCAATAATAAATTTAAAAATATATATATATATATATAATATAAAATATTTGGACATTCCCGTATAAATTTTATTAAAAACCAAATTTTTGAGAAAAAAAATCTTTTAATATAAAATAAATAATGAACAGTTTACAAAATAACTAAAGAAGTTAATTACACGGATGGTCCTTGTGGTTTGACCAAAGTAAAAGACTGATTCTTAAGATTGAAAAGTTTCAAGTATGGGGTTTGTGGTTTCGATTTTGTAATAGGTTTACTAAGGTTAACTTTCGTTAAACCTTCTCTTAAGTTTAAGTTAAGTAACCAAAATAGCTTTTTGAGGACTTATTTATAATTAGCTTAAAGTCTTTGGCAAACCAATCACTGGACGATTTGTGTAAAACCACCCCACCCCAACCCCCCCCACCCCCACACCCTACACACAGAAATTGACCCGCCACACAATGTCGTCTACACTAACCCACCACAAAATCGTCGGGAAAATACTCTTCCATGCCCACTGCCTGCAAATCAGTCCCCAACCCCTCTCGGCGGCAATCTACGAGCAAACAGGTGAGATTGACAAAGATCGAAGGAAGATGATGGCGCTACTGCTTCATCGAGAAACATGGCAGCCGTCGGTGGTTGTAGTTGATCGAAGCCATGACTACGACGAGTTTGGGTCGGCCTTTTGTTCATCATCATCTCTTTCGGTTTCTAGGTATTGAAGGGGCACGACACGATTTGGGTTGTGGTTGATCGTTTAACCAAGAGCGCCCATTTTCCACCTATTCGAAAGACGTTCTCATCGGAAAAGTTGTCGGAGGTATTTGTGAACGAGATTGTTGCCAGGCATGGGGTGACGATTTCGATTGTATCTAATCGAGATACGAGGTTTACGTCCAAGTTCTGGAAGAGATTTAATGAAGCTATGGGGACGAGATTACATATAAGTACGGCGTATCATCCTCAGACTGAAGGACAGTCCGAGCGAACGATACAAACGTTGGACGACATGCTTCTTGCATGTGTGATTGATTTTGGGGGTACATGGGATAGTCACCTACCATTGGTGGAATTTTCGTATAACAATAGTTATCACACAACTATTGGAATACCGCCCTTTGAAATGTTGTACGGGAGAAAGTGTAGGACCCCGGTATGTTGGGGGTGAGATTAGGCAGAAAGAACTAGGGAGTTTAGACATGGTGAAAGAAACTTCTGAGAAGTTTGAGATGGTGAAATTGAGAATGAAAGCCTCTCAAGATCAGCAGAAGTCGTACGCCGAAAAGAGACGGCGACCTATAGATTTCAACACAGGTGATTTTGTTATGCTGAAAGTATCGCCCTGGAAGGGCATTATTCGTTTCCAGAAGCCGGGAAAGCTTAGTCCGCGGTATATCGGACCGTTTAAGATCGAGGAGCGTGTTCGCAGTGTCGCCTACCGACTATTGTTGCCAGATGAACTGGCAGGGATACACCCGACATTTTATGTGCCCATCTACGAAAATGTTTGGCAGACGCTACAGAACACGTGCCATTGAATGACATTGTGGTCGATGATAAACTGAATTATGTGAAGGAACCAGTGGCTATACTAGACAGAAAGGAAAAGATATTAAGGAGGAAAGTGATCCCTATTGTTAAGGTGCAATGGAAGCACCGTAAAGGATCTGAAGCTACTTGGGAACCAGAGGCGAAAATGCGGAATTTTCGAATGTTTTTTAGCACAGGTGAACCCTAGCTGTTAGTTGGCGTTCCAGGAGGTGTACATATGTTGGATATAGGGATGACTGAGGGCCGGTCCTAGAGTGACCATAAGGCCTGAGTGAATGGCATGGTTCTTCGTGAGCTATAAGTCCAGAGTTTGTTTATGTTGTATTTTGCTAGTCAGTCCCTATTGTACAAACGTTATGTTATGAAATAAAATAATTTTATGATGATAAGTCTTTCGCTGTGTGTTTTTGGTATCAACATCACAGTAACTAGAAGGCGACCTTCAACCGGTATGTAGTTATCTAACGAACAGAATGTTCTGTCTAGGAAAGAGCGGTGTATAAATCTCTCCTAGACCCATCGCTCTTACCTGGGAACATATCTATTGGAGGTACTACTCTGGTAGATGACTGTCCTATGTTACGGGTGTGACATTATCCGCAATTATTTCTGAGTGACGCAGGTTTCGGGGACGAAACCTCTTTTAGGGGGGAAGACTTGTAACATCCCGATTTTAATGATTTAACGGGATTAGCGTAATTGTATATTTTGTATATAGAGTTGGCGAATAATGAACGGGTAATAATCGAAATTTAGACAAGATACGTTCTAAATTCGTAAAAAGGGTAAACATGAGGGACCGGTTACGCGCGTGGGCCAAACCCGACCCACGTTGGATGCCCTATATGCGACAACAATGGAGTAGGGACTCCCCTTTGCGTTGTTTATGGCTGAGAGCAAGGAGGAGAAAGGGAGCGAGCCGTTTATCGCCTTTCAGAGCCGGGTTAAGGTGTTTTCTCAATCCTTAATCATCCGTTATGAGATTTGATCATTGAGTCGTGTGATTTAACACGTTTATGATTTTAGGGTTTTGCAAGAGTTGGGATGTCGGGAAGAGCGGGTTCGATCGGGTATTCTATTCGCACGAATCATCCGATTCTAAGGTATAATCATTATGTTCCTTCCGTTTAATCGTGTGTGTATTATTTGGAACGTGTGTTAGGCGAGTTTGGAGTTGGCCGAGAACCGTATGGTGGCCGATGGGGCTTTTGAGAGGCTGACAGTGGGGAAACGAAGGACCGGCACCACGTGTGGTGGTCGGGCAGGGGCGGACGACGAGCGGCAACCGCAAGTCACGGCTGTTTGTAACATCCCTGGGGACGTCGGTTCATAAATCTGATCATTCGAGAGGAGTTTAGCAATGCATGAAGGGAAGAGGAAGTGAGAACCGGAGTGCCCGGTGACGTCGGTTCATAAATCTGATCATTCGAGATGAGGTGCATGCATGCTAGAACCCTGGGGACGTGAGCGGGTGTTCACGTAATATAACATCCCTGATTTCTATTCCTGATCCTATGATTATACCTTGTAACCAATTGAGATTATAATACTATAAACCTTTTTATACATCATATCACTTGTGATATCTTTCATTTCAAACTTTTAAGCCTAAGTCTAAAGTGAGTATTCTATTGCACTTTAGATCGGCTTACTTATTCTATTGTGATACCGTATCTGATTCTCGTATTCATTCTAGAACTTGCTACTTATGGTAACTTCGGATACCTTAGACTCTAACATAATCAAAACATTTCAAGTTTGTAACTTCGTTTGACTAAAATAAAATTTCAAGGATAAAAGTTACACATATGTAAATTTCAGGATTTCTTTTGTAACGTTTTCGAAATCTGGTTAATTATTGTAAATTATCTAATTACTTTTTATATTAATTATTATTATTAATATTATTAAAAATTTTAGAATTTTTATAAATAAATATATTTATTATTTAAATGAATAAATTAATTAAAACCTTAAACTTATCTTAAATAAATAAAAATATTATATTTTTTATATAAATCCTATCTAATTACTTTTTATATTAATTATTATTATTAATATTATTAAAAATTTTAGAATTTTTATAAATAAATATATTTATTATTTAAATGAATAAATTAATTAAAACCTTAAACTTATCTTAAATAAATAAAAATATTATATTTTTTATATAAATCCTATCCTAATAATAACTAACAAAAAAAGATATTATCCTAATCTTATATTTTTTTTAATTGGCAGTGAACCTATTCATCCTTTTTTTATTTTTTTTTATTTTATTAAATTTTATCTAATATAACAAACTAATTCAAATTATCTGCAGTTCTAGTCCTTTTCACTAATTATTTTTTGCTAATAAATCCCTATTCCCACCTTATAAATAAAGCTCTTATTCCTCAATTATTATTCACACCTCAACGATCCTCTAGGGCTCTCTAGCTACTAAAGGTCGTTCATTTTTTTCAAAAATGCTTCATAACTAGCTTAGATCTATTATTCCCTAACATGTTTTTGTTATAATCATAGACCTATCCAAGATCAAAAGCCCTATTTTAATTAAACTTGTTCAAACTTTTATTTAAAAACTTGAATTTGATATTTCTTGTTCCTTTAAATTTCTAAAATCATGTTTTTATTAAAACTCCTTATTTTCAAATTAATTCTTTCTAATATTCAACTTATTTCATTTCTATCTATACTAAACTCATATTTACACTTTAACACTTATACTTTTCAAACTTACCAAACAAACCCTAAACTTGGTCTAGTATACCTTTAGAGTAACCATCCAACCGGTATATAGTTATCTGACAAGCAAAAAGTTCTAAGTGGTGTATAAATCCCTCTTGGACCCGTCATTCTTTCCTGTGAACTTTTATGTTTGTGGTACTACTCTGAAATGATAACCACTCTAGTATACAACAACCACTTTCAACTAATTACACTATCAATCCCTCTACTATCCTTAACTTGTTTCTGATTAACTTAACAAACTTACATAGGGAATCAGGGCATTCAATCCAAGTTACTACAAGTTCAAGTTCAACCCTTCCTAACTTGCAAGGTGAGTTCATAGCCCCTCTTTTACTTTTATACTTTGGGGAGGAAAACATGCTCATATATCAAAACTGAAACCAAGTTCTCGAGTCAAAACTATACTTTTGCAATCAATAACAAACTTTCTTATTCTAGTAAGACTAAACTGGTTTATACATGTTGCAATTCTATGTCACTTTAACTACAAAGTCTCTCTTATTTCTAAAACTACACAACCATTAACTTCGGGGAAGCCACGGGAGTACGTAAATAGATCTATTGGCCTGACTAGCCCATCCGGTCCTCGGGTTGATGCATGTCAGTCAATTCCGACCGTCCTTCAAGTTGTGGATTCTGATCAACTTGGAAGGAGTTGGGTGTTCAGAAACTGCATACTAGACATTCATACTTAGTCTAACACCCTAACAAGGTGTTGGACGAGAGAGTTATCGATTACTAGGGTTGGTTGTGGACTCATGTATAAAAGTTTAATTACTTGGAATTGTGAAACTTGTTTATGACTTGCACCTTGTTATCTATTACTATGTATCTACTTAAAACTACGTTCTAACCAACTTTTTAGTTGACCTAGTTTAACATGTTTTTCAGGTAATGGAAACTAAGTTGATGCTTCGATCACGCTAGGATTTCAAGGACTCATGCTTTAGTGGACTTAGCTAGACATTAACAAAAAGAAGATTTATTTGTTCTACTTGTCTTGTTTGATTTCTTTGTAATCAATGTAATCAACTATTCAATTAATAGAAATCTCTTTTGATCATGTGTGATGATTCAATTTTGTCACCCCCCTCGTGTTTCCCCCTTGGCGGGGGTGTGACACGTAACGCATGGGAAGGGAGAGGTCGTGCATGGCGGCATGCGGGAGAGGGGTGGCCATGCATGACATTTAGTTAGTCAAGCGGGTGGAGATGCAAACGTCGGGACACGTAATGACTCATGTGTTGTGTGTGTTGTAGGTGCGAGGTCAAAAGACGCGTACGGAAAGTTAACGAGTTCTAATGATCGAGGTGTGTCGCGTAAAGGTGAGTTTCTATCGCCCACTTTTTAGATGTTTTATCCTTTTAGGCATGAATTACATGTGACGAGAATGATTTAGCAGACGCAATGCATAGACGACGTTTTGTGATGAAATGTGAAATTTTAAATAACCGTTATGCTTGTGTGTGTGTGTGTGTTATTTTATGTGTCACATACTTAACGGTCGTGGCAGGAGATCAAGCGAAAGCTTGATATTGTGTTTGACATGGTCAAACGGGTTACTGTGTCTGACAACAGTTAGGCGGGAGAACTGTGTTTGCTTGTGTCTACGGATACAGTAAACGGGATATATTTGTGTGTCGTTGTTATTGACTAAACATTTTGAGATGAACTACTCATCGGGAAACGCGATAAATCTTTTTGTGATGAAACCATTTTGATAACGGTTTTTGGGATTAACCATCCCTAATAACTTACTATAGAACTCACTCAGCGTAGCTGCCATTTTAGCATGTATTTCAGGTAAAGAGAAAGAATGTTCTGGCGGCTCTTGGATGGCGAATGGTTACCTGGCGTGTGATTGGTATAACATTCCCGTTTTGTTAAGTTTGATTGAATTTAGTAATTTACTTATGTTTTGTTTTGTTTTGACGATGGGACGTCGATTATGGTTTAACATTTTGAATTCCGCTGCATGTTATGTTGATATTTGATGTCTACGACTACTTAGCTTGTGATTATGCCAACAAGTAGGGTTTCCGGGTTTGAGGCCTTACAATCATGTAGCAGAATTTGATGAAACCAATAGACACACATGTGAAGGTAATCTCTTCTATTAACTTATTTTATTAATTTCTTTATTAAGATACTTTATTAGTTCGACATTCTCATTCTAAAACATGTAATTAAATTTAATTATGTTTTCTTTCATGTAAGATGGAAGACACTTTGAGGATTAAGAACAACTAGTTAGTTAACCCTGCGCGTTGCGGCGGGTATTAGACGTTGAAGACCCGCGTGTTGCGGCGGCGGTGTTAAACCAAACATTAATAGAAATAAGTATGTCGATTCCTCACACGTTGTGACGTAAACATGACTCAGTTATCGCCCGCTCATGTTATGTCGACATTTGTCAAATTCATGAAAGAAATTAGATTAAAGTCAAATTCATGACATTAACGTGGGTAATGGCGCGTTTGCAAACCTAGTTACGCTCGTTGTGGCGGTGACACAAACATACCCGCGCATTACGGCGGGACCTTACGGTGATATTAACTTGTTTAAGTACATAATTAAAGCCCATGCGACAAATTCGTTAAAGAAGTTATTAATAAAGTAAAATAAAAAATATAGAAAAAGTACTTTTTACAAACAAATATAAAAAAAAAAAATTTTGAGGGATAAATTTGAGAGTTTAGAAATTTGAGCGATAGAGTTTAGAAATATGTCCAGGGATAAATTTAAAACTTTAGAAACTTGAAGGGTATATTGAAAAACTTAGAAAGTTGAGGGGCCATTATAAAAATTAAGAAACTAAAGGGTCTAATATTAAACTTTTGTAAAAAAACAAAAAAAAACATGCTATTGGTAGCCGACATTGCTATTTGAGAGTATTAGAATGACACGAACAGAGTAATGACAGTTTAAAATGCGTTTATGTCCTCTTTTAAAAGTAGATTGAGTTGCGCCAAAGAAATCATTAGGTTGAAGCCTGCTCACGAACAGGTATGTAGTGTTTAATTGTTTAATTTTTTTTCAAAATCATCACTTATTATAACACTTTTGTAAAATCAATATGTTGAATCTAAACTTACTTTTAGGCCCTCTACTGAAGTTAATTCCAAAAGTGTATTTAACAAGCTTTATTAAGAATGATTCGAGGAGGAACGTCCATAAGCCCAAACGCTTTAGTGAGTGAAGACGATAGCATATACTTTTTATAGTTTCAAACTGTTGATGTTACTAAAAGACATTGAATTAAAATGTACACACATTATGATCATTGTGCTCTTTTTTTGTATTATTATAGAATGCAGGCGCGGTTGAATCATGTTTTATAGTTGTTTTATATGTTGGATTTGTTACGTACTTATTTCGAAGTATTTACCTATTTCTTTGTGATTCGTTTTAGCCGGACTTTGTAAACTTAGTTTGTCTCTTGTGTTAAGTTTTTGAAATGCATTAATTGTGTTAATTTCATAACATTATATTACCCGACCACCAAACGGGTATAAAACTAGTTTATATATGACACAAAGTATTTTATTAATTTGTTCATTATGTGTAATTAGAGTTGGGTATATAAAATGCATATTTTTTACCAGTTGTATTGATTTATTCATTAATTTTAGTTTTAATAGTCAGACTTGAATTTTATTTTTCCATGAACCCTGGTCCCTGGACCTGGAGGTCTTTTTGTGACAATTTAAGAATGCCTTTGTATTGGGCCATAATCCGGGCTTATATTGGGCTTTAAGCCTACTTGTTTGAGATTTAAATGGCTTGGTATTTCTTGTGAAAACACCCGAATTTTTGGCTGGTGGGCTTTGATGGAAGTAGCCAGTAGGGTCGTTAGGGATGCAAGCAGTCGAGTGTCGACATTAGAGGTGCATGAAAAATCCGGTTTTCAAACCGATAGTTAAACCGGTTTAAAACTTGTTCAAGCTGTCTATTTGAAACCGATTTGTTTACCTATAGAGTGAAACCGGTTTGAAAACGAACCGAACCGATCCAAACCCCTTAAAACCGGTTTCAAACCAGTTTGAAACTGGTCAAACCCCCCTCTCAAACCGGTTTCAAACCGAACAGAACCAATCCAAACCCCTCAAAACCGGTTTCAAACCAGCTTGAAACTGGTCAAACCCCCCCCCCCCCCCCCCCCTCTCAAACCTGTTTCAAACCGAACCGGTTTGATACCAAACCAGTTTTGACTTTTGTTGACCAAACCGTCGGTTCGGTTCGAAAAACCGATTTCTGCACTTTGAGTCGACATACTCTAATACTCGTTCTAATACTCGTGAGTTATTTGGGCTTGGCTAATTAGAAGCCCACTAATGTTTAACATTACTCTCTCTGTATATAATGAAAATCTCACTAATGTTTCATTTGAATTTGGCTCATTTTGGAAAAATATTTTTTCTCCACCCTTATATACTAATCATAAGCCATATTCATGCTCAAAAGCATAAAGTTTTATTACTTATTCATATATTTGTATATATAATACTAGCTTAGAACACGTGTAATACACACGAGAAGAAAAATATTAATACATAAAATTCTTAAATCTTTATATATATATATTTTAGTGTAAAAATGTATTACATATACTAAGTATAGAAAACAAAATTCAAAATATGTAAAAAATTAATATATAATTGTGTTTCGAAAATACGTTAATTACTATTTAATATAATTTGACTTTCATTTACTATGTGATTGAAAATAAAATTTACATAATTACATTTTAAAGTTTCTTATAACTAATAAGGGATAATTTAAAAATAAATGTGTTTTATTAATTATTTAAAAATATATTATTAAAAGATATAGGTGTATTTAATAAGAGAGAGAGGTTAGAAAAAAAATAATGAGAATGAATATGAAGGCGACACATGACATGTAAAATCTTTATTTATTATATAGTATAGATTAATAATTTTAAGCATAATGTCTATATCCAGTTATGAAGTCAGTAATGTTACATCCTAATTTTTTTAGTGTAATATTTACAAAGTGTGTTTGATATTAAGGAGTAAATAAAAATATAATTAAGAAATTTGTATGAATATTTAAAGAATAAAATTGATGAAAAAGTTAATATTATGATTCTTTAAAAGTAAAGTAGTGTAAACTCATCGTTATTGCTAACATGTGCGTGAATTTGTGATGTATGTCACTAGATAAAGTAGTGACATAGACTAAAACCGTATGATAAGGCTCGAGTGTAGAGATTAAATGTGGTGAAACTTGTCAAAAAAATATATGTTTATCTTTTACTATAACTTACAATAATTCAAATATTATATTTGTTTCGGGTTTTATATATTTGTAAGGGCATATATCCTCCTACAAACTTTATAAATTACATATATACATAATCTAAAATATAAATTAAATATATCTCTTTTCTTAAAGCTAAAAATATCAAATATTCTAATTTTGATTTATTTTATTAAAAATAAATTACATAATAATTATTTTACAATTTGTTTTACTAAAACTTAAAGTTTTCAAATTTACCATTTTAACTAGTTTTTTTAGTCTTTTTTTTTTTCAGATTTTACTTCTTTTTTTTTAAAGTTTTTTATGCCTTCTTTTTTCGCTTTTACTTATTTTTATCGGTTTTTTTTTTTTTTGGACAATCACCAAAATGTACAAAATAAGTGTCAAAGTTTTGATGTTGGATGTTGAAATCGAAAAACATTCGAAACAATATAAACTCGATATACTGAATCCGTCAACCTGTTTAGATGTTGGAAACGTAAAAAAAACGCACATGTTGGAATCAGTCAACTTGGATCAGAAGGTCGTATCGCTGAAATCAGCCGATTTGGAATCAGGCATTGTGCTGGGATCGATGGAATCGAAATCGTCGACCGCCTGTTATGAAACAATCGCTGCTTGAATTGTCAGTTAGGTTTAAATTAGAAAGTCGTATCGTTAGTTCGAGAATCAGAAGAGTCATTTTTTCTTGTAAGTTTAAAAGGTTATTTTTGTCATAATGTGTAATTTTATAAAATAAAGGAATATATATGTAATTTAAGTTTTGAGTTAGGTATATATGTAATTATGTTTTAAAATAAGGGGATATATGTAATTTAAAATTTGGGTTGAGTATATATGTAATTAAGTTTAAAAATAAAAGAATATATATGTAATTTCACCTATTTGTAATAGAGATTAGAAACTAATACGTTAAATTAAAGTTTATATCATTGTGAGAAAAAAATTTAAAAATTTAAACTAGAAGGAAATTTTACATATAAACTATTTAATTTTGGTGAACTTATTCTTACGTCACATTTATCTTTGGTATTTTTTATATTATATAAAGATAAATTTGTATTATCAAATTATTTTTAGTGTATAGATTACTTTCTAAAAGAAAAAGAAAAAGGGAAAGGAAAAAAGGAAAGGTGAAGACAAAAGTAAAACTGAGGGACTGCTTATGTAAATGTTAAGAATTAAAGGGGGTGTTGAAAAAGACGTCTCTGTTTTTTGACTCTCTGTCTCGAGGGTTTAACAGGGGACCATGCTAACCATGTCCTTATCTTAGGAGTTAGCCCTACAGCAATTGACGATGACTGCCAACTCAAATTTCTGGGCTCGGCTTCCACTTTGCAAGCCGGACTCTATTTTAACTTCTGTTAAACGGCTTTCGGTATGGTCCGTGATTGGAAGCCGTGAGCCACTCATACTCGCAGGAACACCATTCCTTTCATCTGTGAGTGTGTCATGCGTGAGTGGGTTCACGCTCGTGAGGAAATTGTTGAACTGAAAGAAGCCAATCACCTTTGGACACATATGCATTTCACTGTTTTTATAAATATATTTTTGTAAATATTTTCTATAATATTTTGTAAATATTTTCTATAATATTATTCAATTTTATGTATTGCCTTTCACAAAATATTCTTTAGACTTTTCTTTGACAAATCAACTTACACTAAACTTTTGTAACCAAAATTTGAAGTTTTAGAACTTCAAAATATAATCTAAAAATATTGGTCAAAATATAATCTAAAAATATTGGTCATACGTTGAAACCAAAACATATTTTTAATTGCTTAAGTTTACATATCCAAAAACAAGCTTGTACAAAATTTATTTAACTAATTCCCGAGGCTAGTAGTGAAGAACAAAGCCTGAAAAACACCAAAAAAAAAAAATTAAACAATGAGTCACACAACTCTTTATACGCACATGCGAGGTTTGTTGACCTCAACTACGAAGGTTAAAGCCTTCAAACACACTCAAAATTTTCAAACATATATGATCACTTAAAAGTAACCTTGTCCACAACATTTCATACTTAGCAATTAGCATATCTAACTTTGGAATTTCACATGTCATTCACATAAGATAGGCATACAACATCATATTCACAAATCAAACTACTAAACTGATAGATTATATTCTCTGACGAGGCTGATTATTGGCTCTGAAACTTGGATGGTCAAGATGGTTTCTCGGTTAAAGGTATTCGGTTGGTTATTGATTGTGCTTCTCTTCCGAGTAGTGATCGGGAGACGAGATGGAATAAGTTTGTTCCTAAAAAGGTTAACATATTTGCTTGTCGTGTTCTTTTGAATCGCCTCCCTACTCGCCATAATCTTAGCCAAAAAGGTCTTGATATTCCTTCGATTTTATGCCCTCTGTGTTCCGATCATGTAGAGACTATAGATCATATTCTTGGGGAGTGCTCGGTTGCTTCGAAATCTTGGAGTTTGGTGGCGGCATGGCTCGAAATGGATTGTATTGTGGCTTCCTACCCGAGGGCGATCCTTGATTTAGTGGACTGTTCTCGGTTACCGGTGAAGAAGAAAGCTTTGGTAGACGCGATTTGCTTAGTTACTTGGTGGGTCTTATAGAGTTTCATGAACAAAACTATATTTCAGCCGCATGCTATAAGAACCGGTGAAATCTTTGATTTAATAGTAAATTACTCGTTTTTATGGTTTGCTAATAGGAACCGTAAAATGAACTTTAGTTGGGTAGAGTGGCTTAAAAACCCTCTTCTTTTGATGTAATTTTTGTTTCCGGCATTCATTTTTAGCCGGTTCGTATATATTCCACTTTGATTAGTGATGGTAATGACAAAATTTTGCGTAAATTCCACTCTAATTTAATTTTGGTTTAAATCCATCGCAAACACATATAACTAAGATTCGGCTACATCTTCAAAGTTCAACTTAACCAACAAGTTATAAACATCATATGTGATGTTTTCTAAACATGTGGATGCCTCAGATGCTACAAATTTTCAAAAATCACACATATGTGTACAAAACCTACTTAAATCTCTATAATTGAAAAGTTGAGATAATAAAGAGCTTACCAATGATTATTCAGTTAATTTTAATCACTTAAAAAAGTATGGGTAAGCTTGGATTATGGTTTAAGTCTTCAACTACAGCTTAGAGTTGGGTTCTTCTCCTAGGTTTAAGCAAGACATGCACACTAACAAACATACACCATGTTTGTGTATGTGTTTATCTATGGCAAAACTGACTTCAAGAATGGGAAGAAATATCTAGGACTTTGAGTTTAGTCAAGTGAGCAAAAATGGTCCTTCAAGTCCATTAGTTTAAATTTTAGACACAATATTCAATATTTGCACTTCTAACCTCTTAATTTGACAATTTATGATATTTTAGTCTAATTTTCATAATAATTAAATTGAACTTATTTCAGCATATCACAAATGGGAGTTCATTTACTATATGACAAAGTATTACCAATGCGGTATCTTGAAAAAATGGGATCTTACACTATTGGCGGTTGGGAAGGAGAAATCTCGCGACCTCGGCCCTTACCGTGACTGTGACCCCTACCGCGACATCACTGGTAGGGCCAGTTGGTCTCGGTATTGGATCGAGGAGGCTGATCGATTGAACGAGGAGAGGTGTGGAGGGCGGCGAAGGCTGAGGCGGCGGCATTGGTGGTCTGATTGGCCTTATGGGTTTCTTCAATAATGAGTTTTGACAAGGCTTCATAAAACTTTAGTAGTGGATATGCTTGGTTAATCAGCATGGTGACGCCATCATAAGCTTCATTAAGCCCGGATATGAGTTGAAGAACTAGACGTCGGTTCGTAACCAGGGCTCCCACATTAGTTAGTTAACCTGATAACATATTTAGTGCTTGACAATAAGAAGATATGTTAGAGAAGTTGTCAAGTTTGGTAATAGCAAAGCTGTGTTCAAAATACACAGCCCTATAGTTTCGGTTATCTTGAAAAATATTCTAAGGAGCAGACCATGCTTGAGCAGCTTTTGAGTCGGATTTGAGAATGGTATGACACTACAAGGAAATGACCCTGCGCTGACGTCGCCTAAACCGACGACACTTGTCGTCGGTATAGGGTGACCTATACCGACGACACAGGTCAAAACAAAAATTTTGAATGTGACACCCTATAGCGACGACATGTCGTCGCTATAGGGTTGAGGCAGATTGGAGGGAAAACTGGTGCCCAATGAATTTTTAGAGAAAACCTATAGTGAAGACATGTCGTCGTTATAGGTTAATTTTGATTTTCTTTTTCTTTTTTTATTTAATAAATTTCCGTCGGTCAAAAAAAAATTTTTAATTAAAAAAAAATTCTGGAAAACCCTATGGTGACGAAATGTCGTCAAGATAGGGTTTTTACCTTTATTAACTGGTCAACATCCTACGAACCCTATACCGACGACATGTCGCATGTCGTCGACATAGGTTACCTGTGCCGACGACATGTGGGCCTATGCCGACGACATGTCGTCGCCATAGGGTGCAGCGCAAACAAATAGGGAAAACAAACGGCAGACCTTCATTTCTATCCAAAATCCTCCAAAACTCCCCCAAATTGTTCTCTCCGGCGATTTCAAGTTTTTTGGGCCAAATTGTTCTCTCCTGCGATTTCAAGTTTTTTGGGAGCAACTTTCACAAAAACTCTTGGGATTTAAGGTGGGGTAACATTCGGGTTTCATATTTTAGCTACTTTTTCAAGATTTTAAAGTTTTGTTTGTTTATTTTGGTTAGGTTTTAGAGAAATTTCACCATTTTTTGGATTTCTAGCTTTGTGAAGGTAAATACTAATAAAATTTGGTTTAAATCTAAGATTTTTATGATTTTGTATGTATGTGTATGTTATGTATGGTTTAGATCTAACATCCTACGAACCCTATACCGACGACATGTCGTCGCTATAGGACTTTTTCAAAAATTATTAAAAAAACAAAAAACTCTATACCGACGACATGTCGTCGGTATAGAATTTCTTTTTGAATTATTTAATTAGACCCTATAGCGACGACAAGTCGTCGGTATAGGCTGACCTATCCTGACGACACCTATCCTTGCTATTGGGACGAGGCAATACCGATGACATCTATACCGACGACATGTCGTCGGTTATCCCGACGACAAGTCGTCGCTATAGGGTCAAAAAAAATCGTCGGGATAGGATGATACCGTTGTAGTGTGAAGTAAGTCATTCGAGATAGTACTATAAATCCATTGAAGGGCAATAGCATCAATTCGAGACCAAAGGTCGTCAGTGGTTGATTTGTCTTTGTCGGCTGATTTGTCTCTGTCTTTTTTAGAAGACAAGGATGATGAAGAGAATTTAGGAAAAAGATGATCGCTAACCTGGAAGGCCCGAAAATGGATTTTGAACAGTTCTGCCCATGAATTGTACTATCAGTTTTCCATCTCTAGGGTTACGAGGATGAAGTTTCTGATGTTTGTGATGGTAGTAGCCGGTTGAAGTTTGCCGTCCATAGTTTAGGAGAAGAAAGATGATCGAAGGGGATGAAGAAGGTCGGCCGCCCAGTGACCAAGGTGACCGAAGAAAGAAGGGTCAGTGGCTTATTAGGGTTAGGCAAATCAGAGGTGCTTTGATACCTTAAAAGATATTGGTAAAACCATACGTTTATTATTCACAATATATATGTGTGTGTATAAGATACAAGTTGACATATTCTATGATTACAATTGATTCTCATAATATATTTTATACAAATATAAGTTATCCTAATAAATTCAATAAAAGGAATCAGAATCTCTTCCTCCCTCACCATCACCGCTACCATTGTCATTGCTGCTACCACCACCGACGATGTCGCAATCGTTGTCTTCTCTGCCATCAGCCCCGAAATTACCACCCCATTCTATTTTTTTTTAACAAATTTACAAAACAAAAAAATTACATGATGATTTTATCAACTAGAAGCATTATATATGTACAGGGACGCATTCTTTTGAGATCCAATCATATGTTGATAACTGAGAAAACCGTATAAGATGTGTACATATAGCTTCAGTGAAAAACGTAAAAATGAAAAACAATGTTTTATCTTAACTTGATTTTATCTGCTCTCTTCTTAATTTTTTTTAAAAGTATAAAAATATGCATATATTTGTGCATATATTGTATGTGCGTATATGCATTTAAACAAACGACTAAAAATACAATGTTTTTTTAGAATAGTGTAAGGGTTAATACGATTCTCTCAGTTGATTCTTATACAACAATTTTTAATAGATATATATTATGCACCTATTATTCTATTCTTTAAAAGACATTTAAAATGAGCATACAATATTCTTTTAATAAACTTGAAATGTTGATGTTATTCTCTAAACAATTAAAATTGTAAAGTTGAACTCGTTAAGCTTAACTCATAAAATTTCTTTGTTACTTATAGAAATGAGATTTGCTTAATTGGTTAGAACAATGATTTCCTTATTTATTGTTAACATTAAATAATAACTTAAATTAATATCAATAAAATTTATAATAATGTCACAACTAATTTAATTATATCACAAATCTCATGTTTAAATTAGCAATAAATATCATATCAAAAGAAAATATTTTAAAAGTAAATATTTTATAATGAGCAATTTATTAAAATAGGTGTAGTTAAAACCTACCCCGTAAAATATAAGAACCATTATTATTTTTCTAATATGTTTGATTAAAAAAATAGATAAAAATCCGTTTAATAACCATAAAAAGGTAATACAAACGTTTAATAACAATTTAGCAAGAATAACTAAAGTACTTAATCAAATATGATACTCATTTTTTTACTTTTCATTTTGTTTTTTCAAATACAATATGTATAATTGATCTTTTCTAAACAATTTAAAAAGTCTTAGTGGTCAACGCTCAAAAATCTTCATAGTCGATTAAAAAAACGTAATATACGTTAGTATAAAATTAAAAAAAAACTATAGGTTCAGTTAACCATATATATATTAGTTCCGTCCTTGTTCACACCCAACCTAGAAACTTGTCAAAAATCATTTAGTCTTGCAAACTATAGGGGTTATTTTTGTTATTTTATATAAACTTTAGTAAATAAATTAAAATAACAGATTAATAATAATGATTATACTTTGACAAAAGGTATTGCTTCATTGACCAAAACTTCGATTAGTTGAAGAGGAGAGTGGAGACGATAGAGTTGTACGATTGAAGGTATATATTTATTATGGAAAATTATGAAAAGGACATTAATTATGTATTATTATTATTATTATTATTATTATTATTGTTGTTCTATACCTAAAAACAAGACTTATAAGAAAGTAATCATGAGCATTTTATACATAATTGATAATTCACATGTGTAGTGAAGACCCTCTATACTTCCTGTGGCGAACAAATTATTTAAAAAATAATAACTTAAATTAGGGTATTTAAAAAAAAATTTATTTTCATAAATTATGTTTGTTACATATCATAAAGGAATATAACCGGGTCAAAGCAAAAAAAAACCTATGCTTCAATTTTTGGTTTTTAGGATAATCAAAATTATGAGATCGTTTAGATAACAGATAATGTTAACCGAACTGTTTGTCAGTTTGTGTTTATAAATCATTTAAGTTGTATATATTTAAAGTTCTAGCTTTAAGTAATTATTTGATATTAGACTACCCGCAACGCTGACAGTCATCCTTCTCACAAACAGTCCTAGTTAGCATGTCACATCAGTTTTTCACCCATCCTTCCCACAAACTTATTTTACCCCAACACTACCATACTCATCCTTCTCACAAACAACATCATTATTTCCACATCATATTTCTTTATTTAACTATAAATAGTATTATTAGTTATGAAATAATTTAAAGTAATAAATAAAAATAAATAATTAAATAAAATTAATATTAAAAATAGAATTACATAATTTTAAAATAAAAATAAAAATACAATAATACATAATTTAAAAAAACAAACAAACTAAACCCTAAAAATTGAAAAATTGACAATACATAATTTAAAAAAACATATTTTAAAACTAGCCATTAGGAAAAATATAAAAAAAAAACTAGTCGTTAGAAAAAATACAAAAAAAAACTAGCCGTTAGAAAAAAAAAACACAAAAAACTAGCCTTTGGGAAAAATACAAAAGAAAAAACTAGCCGTTATGAAAAATACAAAAAAAAACTAGCAGTTAGGTTTTAATTATCTTTAAATTAAGTTTTAATTAAGGTTTAATTAGGTTTTAAATTAAATTAGTAAATTAAGTTTTAATTTAGGTTTATGTTATAAACTATGTTTTAAATTAGGTTTATGTTATAAATTATTTTTAAATTAGGTTTTAAAAATGCTTTAACTTAAGCTTTAAATCATAATTTAAATTAACTTTCCACCAAAATTTTAATTAAATAATAAAGAATATTACCATAAAAAAAAGGAGAAAGAAAAAAAAAATTAATTAAACCATGGTGGGCCCCACAACTTTCAAACAAACACAGCCCTTGGGGCGGGCGGAGGCCGACGGGCTGCCCTTGGGACGGGCGGCCCACGTCGACTAACGGGCGGCGCTTAAAACGCGCGTCGAAGAGAGCCTTAGAAATGTCTTCAATTAATGGATTTGTCACATCCAAAGCAATACGTGAAATGTTAAAGTCAAAAGAATTTGACGAATAACCAAATTAATTGAAAATTTAAACCTTAGAAGAAAACAAAATAATAAAATCAAAACCAAATAATTTCTAATTTCTCAAAGTTTCAATTCGGTTTTTGTTAGGTTCTAAGTTATATCCAACCCAAGCCGAGCCGTACTCAAACAACGGATATCAATTATTTCATACATTATATATCTAATGTTTTATAAAATTTTGAATTTGTCGTTTCGACGTGCTTATTTTTATTAGCATTTCCACGTGAATTTTTTACACGCATGAATACCAGTGTACAGGTCGTCAAAACCGAGCCTTATAGATTTTAACACCCCGCCGCAACGTGCGAGTAATATATCACTAGTTTTATAATAAAATAACATAAAATCAAAATAATATAGATAAAATCAATAATGACGAGGAATTTGTAATCATGGGCCACTTTTGTCTTTTCCGAAATAGTTAATTGATAAATAACAAGTTTTACACGTTTATAGTTAAGTATCTGGCTCAACCGGTTGAGTAGAGGTGTTACAACCTCGCTTTGTTTCCTTTCACCCGGGTTCGAGACCTTGGGTTTTTATTTTTTTTTTCTCTCCATTTTTTCAACCTGCTGCTCCAGTATGCCGGTGTAACCCCTCTCCCACTATCATGATTCATGAACCCTTCATCTTCCTCCACCAGCCTCACCCTCCGGCAATTCAGACTCTTCCACGCCGACAACCTCCTCCAATTCGCCGGCGAAGAGCAGGTAACTGTTATCGCCGCATTCCGTTCGCCACGGCCATATTCACCTCCCGCCACCTCAGGCCGTTTTCCGGTGCCTACTTTGACCCGAGTTCACACAAAGGAAATTCATCTATAAAAGCTGATATGGAGTTCTCTCAACCTCACCATCTCATTCCCTTGAAAACCCGTCTCTAACGGGCCCTAACACCCAAAACACACGAATTTCTGACGATTTTCATATTTTCCGGACAACCAAAAAACTAACCAAAACGCCAAATGAATAATACCGGTGTTCAAAAACTCATCAGTGGTCCAAACACGTTTTTTTCCGGCAAGCCCTCTATTTTCCGGCTAAGTGTTGGAGAAGAAAAAGTCATTGGGGTATGCTTTAGATAAATTTAGTTCTTAAAATTGACAAAGATGGAGTTGCAGATGGACTTGTTTATCGCTTTTTGCACTCCGAAAGGACATCTTGTGTTCGAATCATTTCCCTTCTGTTTAGTTATTATTGTTTTTAAAAAGGCTGTATTTGTTTATTTAATACTAATCCTTTTAAAAGGTACCTAAATAATTTTTAAATGCTTTACTATCTTAATTATTTATAATAACAAACTTAGTTTTTAAATGATATATGGGTAGGAAACAGTTTTACATGATCTTATCTTTCGTTAAACGTTTTTTAGGTTCGTTTTCGTGTTTTCTTAACATTCATTTTTACGACATGACATTTTCATGATTTTCCAAACATACCTTCGCGACGTGTTATTTTTTTTACGTTTCGATTTTCAAAACCGATCCGCCGCAACGCTCGGGTAACACTAACTAGTTACTTTGATTAATAAAATTTGAGTTAATTAGAAATAAGGTGTTTATGGGCTGTATTTTGTTCCACCATATAGATCCAAGTTATTGAATGAGTCGATAAAATCGAGCTATATCCGCAAACAAGTGGTAAGACCCGAACCATATAGATCCAAGTTATTGAATGAGTCGATTGAAATCTTGTACACTAAGAAATCTCACAAAACCAAATCTTCTTCCCTTTTTAGTAGATTTACTATCAATAAACACATCACAAACCCTCCCTCATTCTTCGCACCTCTTCCAAATGTCTAGTTTATTAATCAAAGCAGGAAAATTTATAATAAATATCGAAAGATATACCTTTTGTAAACTTTGAAAATTAGGGTTTATGCCCCTAATATCATTTTTGGTGTTTCCATTCATAAAGTCTGTCTACTTTGATCTTGTACCCGTCTCTTTCCACGCTTCGTTGGACAACTTCTTTACGAAACCCATTGCCAATCCTCCAGTTGTGAGGATCGACCTGCCATGAAGCCAACCCTAATCAGAATCGTTGTAATCAGAACCGACTTCCATCGACATTGAATGATCCCTTGTTGTTGTTGCTTTTGTTGGTTAATCCTGATGATGAATGGAGTTGGCGGCGGAGTTCGGTGACTATTATATTACTGTGGTTACTAAATACTAAGTTACATGGTCGGCTCATTTAGGCTCGTTTGCCTAAATGGTTTCAATGAGCAAAGCTTGAGCTCGGACTTGTTAAATAAATGATCGAGTTAAGGCTAGAGCTCTTTTTAATTTTTTTTTTCGATCCGAATTCATCCACAAGTAACTTGGCTCGTTTACGTTCTTAGTTATAAATTGGACTTAAGTTCCGTAGGGGTAAATATAAAGGGTTTCTCTTTTTTTCGTTTGGTTTATGTGAACAAGCGATTTTATTTTTAGAAAAAGTCATGACATTAAAATATTACACTCTAAAGTCTAAATCGCTTGTAATTCGTTTTTATGTGAACAAGTCAAAACTAATATAAGGGTTTTCAACAATAAAAAATTCGGAGTAACTATGTCGAAAATAAAAGGATAAGTATAACAGATTCCGATAATTTCTTGTTTTTTATTCTACTTTCAACTATTTCTAAATAAAAAATAGTTTGAGTTTTCAATAAGGGCCTATTATTAATACACCTCAATTTTTCTTTTAACACCCCCACGTACTAGTCGTATTGTTCTAGGGTTTAATGACATAATGAATGCTAGTCAAATTAGTCATTCATGTCTGTGTATACGATCATTATGCTTTACTCTATACGACTAGTATAATGTAATACGACTAGTATTACTTAATTTTTTTTAAAATATATATAACAGATAATTATCTTTCTTTTATAAAAAAAATAACGTATGAATAAGTTTACTAAACAAATTGTTATTAATTTTGTTTATTTGTAAATGAATAAGTTTATTAAATAAAAAAAGCAAAAAAAAAATTCAAGATCCATACGACTAGTATAGGTGGATACGACCCGTATCCCTTCTCATATATACCCATACGAGTAGTTTGTCTCCTTTTTCCTCTCCCTAAAAAAATAATATGCATACAAGTAGTATTCGGACATACGACTAGTATGTGATTTTAGTGCCAGACAAGGTCTGACACACATACGACTAGTATGTAAGCATACGACTAGTATGTGTGGGTCAGGGTGTCAAAAGATCTGTCATAGTGTCCGAATATCCAAAGCCTTTCAATAATCATAATAATATAGTGAAAATATTTCAATTTATTATTTCACTAGGTTAGAAAGAAAAAATTAAATAGTAATTAGAAATTATAAAAACGCTTGAACAATTTAATTGATGATAAACAAAATTTTCAATTAAGTTGTCAAAAATAATGGAGTTGATTAAAATTTAAAAGACAATATTAATGATATAATAACTATTTATAATACACATTTATTTTTTGAAATTGATAAACAACGTTAGAAATTATAACTATCCATAATTAGTTTCATATTAAATGTATATAGTTAATGATATAATAACTTTTCACAATTAAATTTATATTAAATATCTATAAATATATTTTTATAATATCATTCTGAGTAAATTACACGCAAGGTCCTGTGATATGTTAATATTTTGGATTGACTCCCCTAGTATAAGAAACTATATCTTTCCTCCCTGTGGTATGACAACGGGTAACATATTAGGTCCCTACCATTGATGCCAGTTAACTTTTCTGTTAATTTAAAAAAAATACCAGAATACCCTTACTATTAAATACACAAAAATAAAAAATTAATAACTCAAACATTTACGAGACATAAAAGAACCTTAAATCAACCCCACGTCGGTTCCTCCATTATCGCCGCCACCGCCATCATCTCCGGTGAGTCAACCACCGCATCCATGGAGAACTGAACAACCACCACCATCGCAGCCACTGTCTCACATTCTTCTCCATCCATTTGCTTCCCTGCCATGATGAAGAAATCGGAACCGGTTCTGGTCTCACCACATCACCACCGTCACCGCTGGATCCTCTTCTCAACTGCACCGCCACTTTTGGTCTCGTCTTCTTTCCCCAAGCGATAATGAAATTTGCGGCGATGATGATGTAGTCTACACCGCCAACCCTTCTTCACCTTTTTTCTTGCCTTTTATTAACCTGACCACATCGATTTACTCAAGAAAATTTGTTCAATTTACTGATGTACTAGAAACTCAAGCTTCATCTGCAGATAGAACTTAAATATGAGATTTGAATTGAATTAAGAAATTCAAGATTCACTAGTGTAAAACTTAATTTGGTTTGAGATTTGATTTAAAATTTTGTTTTGGTTTGTTAGTGTGAATCTCGACAAATGAAGTATCAAGCTTGTATGTGTATGTGGCACTGACATTTCTTTAACCAAGTTGTGGGAAGTGATAATTGTTAAATCTTGAATTCTTGATCTGAAAGGTCGTATTCTTTAATACGATTCAAAGCTTCAATCTCGTCCGATGGAATCTGATTTCTATTTAAAAGAAAGACCCTTCATAAATGAGGACTTTTGCAATTTAAGGTGAGGATGGTGCGGTGATGGTGGTCGTGGTGAACAAGTCGCCGGCTGATTTGACGAGGAAGGTGTGGGGCTGGTTAAGAAAGGTTTACTTAAGAATTTAGGTTTATTTTCCTATAAGGGTATTTTTGTCATTTTACATTAACTTAACATAAAAAGTTAAGTCACATCTATTGTAGGGACCTAATATGTTAGTCGTTGTCATACCACAGGGAGCAAAGATGTAGTTTCTTATACTTGGTGAGTCATTTCAAAATATTGATATACCACAAGGATCTTTCGTGTAATTTACTCTATCATTATTTAATAAGAGAGAAAAGCGGGAAAATAAAAGTGAGAATACAACATAGAGTGACACGTGTCATATCATTTAATAGGAGAGAAAGGCGAAAAAATAAGGGTGGGAAAGCATAAAAAAAAGACATGTACCCTATACTTATTTATTATAATAAGAACTAGAAGGTTATATCGCGCTTCGCGGAGGGTGTCGGGCCTATCATTAGTAAAATTTAAATAAAAACGTAGGCGCAACAGTAAAAATAATGTTAATAAAAGAGAAATATAAAACTAAATAATAAAAATATATATATATATTACCGGTTCGGGTCGTCGAAAACCATAAAAACGAATACCAATACCGGTTCCGATATTACCAATACCGACAATGATATTGTTCGCTCATAATAGGTTCGGATCGTCACAGTATCACAATGGTAACGACACTCGCTATAGGCAACGATACAAAAAAAACTCGATTTTGAATACAACCCCGTTTAAAAAAAATATCGGGACGTTGACAAAAAAAAAACTAAAAACAACCGCACCCTCCGTATTTTGAAAAAAAGTTAACGAACAAAAGTTCTTAAAGGAAAACGAAATTAATAGAAAATGAAACGAGCTAAAAGTGTATATTATATATAGTATAGGATTGAAAGTAAAAATGTAAAAAAAATACGTGTAAAAATGTGAATGGGTCAGGCACTATTCAAGAGACTCATATTTTAATCTAACTAGGAAGATTCGTTGGCTCGCGCGTTGCGCGAGCGTTATGTACTGGTTCTAGTTTTTTTTTCACTCACGCTACGTGACGAGAGTTTGGTAGTTATCAATTCGGCTCGTCCACGGATATAAAACTTACAAATCCGTGCATTCCGTTTAAAAAAAATGTTAACGAACGAACGTTGTTACAGTAAAATAAAACTATTACTAATACCCATTAAACTTTTATTAAAATTTTGTGACAAATCTGTAAAAAGAAAAAAACTTTAAGTAAAAAAGAATTTATGTCAAATCTGTAAATACACAAACTTTTGTATTAAAAAAAACCATAGAAATGTTAGTATTCAATTCAGAAGTTCAAGAGAATTACTAATTTTTGCTTTTGTGGCATACACTCTGTTGGTACCATACGATTAAAAAAATAGCTAAAAATCGTTTTCTGAGTGACTTAAAATTTAAAAAAGGCAGAAAAAAAATGTGTGGAATAAGAGGCACCAACCAAGGAGGCGCAATGCGACAGTTCAACCCTCCGCCAACAACCTTAATTATACGACTACCCTTCAATCTCATATTTTTAGTTATTATTCTTTTTTAAATATTAATTAATTTATTCCTAGAATATATATTTATAATTAACTAAAGTTTACTTGCCAATGATCTACAGTCCAAGTGGTTGAGATGAAGTACCTAAGACTTCATTAAAATGAGGAGTTCTAGGGTTCAAGTCTCACTTGTGACAAAAAAGGGGTTCCAGGTTGGATCAGGAGGTTTTCTCACCTATAATAGGTTTCCTCATGAAGGTGGTGGAGATGATCCGGTGGGCCAGTGGCCGTCAGTGATTCAAATTGCCGTTAAAAAAACTAAATTTAGAGTAAATTACTATTTGAGTCCCTTATGTTTGACCATTTTAACTATTTGAGTCCTTTATATTTAAATTCGTCTCTTTTAACCCTGACATTTTATTTTTGCTTCTGTTTGAATCCAGATGACTAACTCCGTTTGATTTTCTGTTAATTTAAAAAAAAATACTGAAATACATCTCAGAGACTCAAATGGTTAAAAAACGTTTTATATTTTACCCTCCTCACCACCACCACCACCCCCTTCACCTTCCCCTCCCCATCTTCATCTTCAAGACCCCCCACCCACATTCACACTTCTCCACAGCCACCACCCCCACGAACCCCGCCGCTCCGGTGACTAGTACGGACAACCCGTTTTGTGAGCGGATCCGGGCGGAGGATCTGACCTGTTTTTCCCAACCAGGTCCGTCCCAAGAACTGGTTTTTAAAGATCCGCGAGAGAGATCAGACGATGGGTGTTGCGAGGTTGATGACGTGGCGGATGGTGATTTGAATAAGAAAACCAAGATTAATCCCAAGAAAACAAAGCTGTAGAATGTGAGTTTTGCCAACGGTGTATGCAATCTCAATCTGTTGGGATTAAACATGGATTTTTCAATTTTGAATTTGCCAGGGGTTGATGGGATATTATCCATATGAGATGATGAAGATGATGATGATGACGATGGCATTGGTGTCACGGTTTTCTTGAAAATCTTGCACACCCGACTCTTATTTTCCCCCAATTTGTTTAGGGTTTGATGAATAATTGGTGGGTTTTTGTTCTTTTTGGAATCGTGATCTGACCTCGATGGCGGCGTTGCTAGGGTTCTAAACCCGTTTTTTCTGGAATAGGGTGGCGGCGGAAGCTTGGGGTTCCGGTGGGTCCCGTTTTTTCTTAGACGAACGAACACGACAGTGTTGGTGGAGCCCAAAGGGTGACAGTCCCAGGCGGCTCAGGTGAGTACTTTGGCGACGTAGCACCCGGCTATGATAACGGCTAGGGTTCAGACTAGGACCCGGCTACCCACACTTTTCGGCAAGGTAGTGGCGGCTTTGGTGTTGGCTAGGGTTTCGAGGTCAAATCGCGATTACAGTGGTGGTTGTGGTGGAGGGGGTGGTGGCTGTGGAGAAGTGTGAAGGTGGGTGGGGGGTCTTAAAGATGAAGATAGGGAGGGGAGGGGAAAGTGAAGGGGGGGTGGTCGTGGTGAGGAGAGAGAGTAAAATATAAAACGTTTTTTTTAACCATTTGAGTCCGTGAGGGGTATTTTAGTTTTTTTTTTAATTTAACAGAAAATCTAACAAAGTTAGTAATATGGAATCAAAGAGAAGCAAAAATGAAACGTCAGGGTTAAAATAAATGAATTAAATTAAACATAAGGGACTCAAATAGTTAAAATGATCAAACGTCAAAGACTCAAATAGTAATTTACTCTAATATTTAAATTACTTGCAAACCAACAATGTATATGTATGTATATACAAACACATGTATATGTATGTATATACAAACACATGTATATATAGACATGTGTGTTCAGGCTAATATTCAGTAGCGATGGTAACAGGAGATTAAAAAATATGTGGCATATCACTACAACAAATTGACCCTGTCCCGACGTCGCCTATACCAACGACATTTGTCGTCGGGATAGGTCACCCTATACCAACGACATGTTGTCGGTATATGTCAAAATCAAAATTTTGGTAGGGAGACCCTATAGCGACGACATGTCGTCGGTATAGGGTTGAGGCAGGTTGGAGTGAAAACTGGCGCCCAATGAATTATTGAGGAAAACCTGTACCGACGATAATTTTGATTTTCTTTTTGTTTTTTTTATTTAATAAATTTTAGTCGGTCAAATTTTTTTTTTTAAATTTAAAAAAATTCTGGAAAACCCTATGGCGACAACATGTCGTCGAGATAGGGTTTTTACCTTTATTGACTGGTGAACATCCCACGAAACCTGTGTCAACGACATGTCGTCGCTATAGGCTATATGTGCCGACGACAAGTGGACCTATGCCGATGGCATGTCGTCTCTATAGGGTGCAGCGCGAACAAATAGGGAAAACAGACGGCAAGCCTTCATTTCCACCAAAAACCCTCCAAAACTCCCCCAAATTGTTCTCTCGATTTCAAAGTTTTTGGGCTTTTTGGGAGCAACTTTCACAAGAACTCTCGGGATTTAAGGTGAGGTAACATCCCTATTTCATATTTTAGCTATTTGTTCAAGATTTTAAAGTTTTGTTTGTTTATTTTGGTTAGGTTTTTGAGGAATTTCACCATTTCTTGGATTTCTAGCTTTTTAAAGGTAAATACTCGTTTTAATTACTAATTTGAGATGAAATTTGGTTTAAATCTATGATTTTTATGATTTTGTATGTATGTGTATATATGTATGTTTGTATGTATGAGTATGCACATTTGTATGTATGATGAAATTATTAATTTATGATTAGTTTATGTAATTTGGTTTAGATGTGTGATTATTTTATATAATTTAGTTTATGTAAATTAGTGTTTGTATGCATATGTATGTATGTGTGTAATTTGTGTTTATGATGATTAGTTTGAATGATTAGTTTGTATGTATGTGTATGTATATGTGTAATTTGTGTTTATGATGATTAGTTTGTATGTGTGTGTGTGTAATTTGTGTTTATGATGATTAGTTAATATGAATGTATATATGTGTATGTATGTTTGTAATTATTTAATTGGTCATTTATTTATGTATGTATGTTTGTACGTATATGTTTGTAATTATGTAATTGGGATTTTATTTATGTATGTATGTAATTATGATTTGTAGGTATATAAGATGGTATTTATTCATATGTTTATATATGTATTTTTGTATGTATGTTTGTTTATGTTCAACGAATGTATGTATGTTTGTAGGTATATTTCTATTTTTATTATGTTTGTATGTCTATAATTGTGTATTTATTCATAGGTTTATATATGTATTTGTAAGTATGTTTGTTTATGTTTCTTTGTGTATGTATGTATGTATTTGTATGATTTGTATCTATATAATTGTGTATGTATATATATAAGTGTGTATGTATGTATATATGTTTGTATGTATATGTAACTTTATTTAATTTTGTTTCAAGTTCGGAACTCGTTGCGGTTGACGAGCTGAAAATAACATTATATTTGTCTTTCATTGAACATATCCCGACTGTTTTACCTTTTTATATTTTTGTTTGTGTAGTTAATTTATATACATTCATTTATATCATTTATTACATGCACGTATATATGTATGCTTACAACACAATAGATATGACACTAGATATGGCAATTGATAAAAGCTGGGTTACACTAGAAAATCGGAATTCATCGGCTTTCTTAAGCGGTCTTCGCAACTTTATAGAGACTGCCAAGAACCATGTCGACGGTCGAGGTAGAGCGTTTTGCCCGTGTAGACGTTGTTGTAATGCGTATCGACATGATTTGAACATGATATATAGCCACATACATGACCGTGGGTTTCTACAATCATACCAGAATTGGATTTATCACGGTGAACAACATCCTCGTGCGGCGGAGATAGCATCACTTTTTTCCCCAAGAACAACACCAACTCCTCCAATAACTAGAACAACAAATAATGAGAAGTTTGATGCCATAGATGATGTGATGGCAGAGCAAAATACAAACGAGGATAATATAGATGAAGATGGAACTGGTTTAGACCCAGAGTTAGATGCGTTGTTTGAGGAGCTAAATAAGGAGTTATACCCCGGTTGCAGTCAAATGTCTTCCCTAAACTTCATAGCCAAATTGATGCATATTAAAGTTATCAACAAATGCACGAATAGGTCGTTTGACCAACTGTTAGAGCTTCTACAAATTGCATTGTCGAAGGAAAATCACATTCCAGCGTCACACTATGAAGCTAAGAAGAAACTAAGTAAGATTAGGTTAGGATATCAGCCTATCCATGCTTGCATTAATGATTGTGCACTGTTTTGGAAGGAGAATGAATCAATGCAAATCTGTCCGGTTTGTAATGAGAGCAGATGGGTTGACAAAAACACAAAGGGGAAGAAAGTACCACAGAAAGTGTTGCGCTACTTTCCTTTAACTTCACGGCTTCGACGAAGGTATAGTTCAAGATTAACTGCAAAAGAAATGATCTGGCATAATACTGGACGCTCAACGGATGGTATGATGCAACATCCGGTTGATGGGAAGGCATGGCAAGAATTTGATGAAAGATATCCAGATTTTGCTAAAGAACCAAGGAATGTCCGCTTAGGTTTGGCTGCCGATGGTTTTAATCCGTTCGGTAACATGAGTCAGACTTACAGTATGTGGCCGGTAGTGTTAACAATATATAATACACCACCATGGTTATGTATGAAAGAGTCTTTCATGTTAACCTTGCTAATTCCCGGGCCTAAATCACCTAGTAAGGACATTGATGTTTTCTTAAGGCCTTTGGTTGATGAGTTGAAAATGTTGTGGGTTGAAGGAGTTCGGGTGAGAGATGCATCAACCAAAACTGTATTTAGTATGCATGCCGCACTGTTATGGACTATCAACGATTATCCTGCTCGTATTAGCTTGTCTGGATGGAGTGGTCAAGGTTATAAATCATGCCCTACATGTAACGTTGACACACCTTCGTGCGCTATAACGAATAAGATAGCTTTTGTTGGATATAGAAGATTCTTGCCTACAAAGCATAAATGGAGGAACGATCTGTCGTTTAATGGCAAGAAAGAGACAAGACATCCTCCCCGACGATTGAGTAATGCTCAAATATTAGAACAACTAAAAAGTCTCCCAGATCGTGTTCCGGGGAAACATCCAATTCATGGAGGGGTAAAAAGAAAGCGTGTTGCATCAAAGTTGAATTGGACTAAACGAAGTATCTTCTTTGAGCTATATTATTGGTCTTCTCTGCTTTTAAAACACAATCTTGATGTTATGCACGTGGAGAAAAATGTGTGTGAGAGTTTATTGGGTACTTTGTTGATGAACGATAAATCAAAAGACACACACAAAGCCCGCAAAGACTTGGAAAATATGGGTATTCGACATAACCTATGGGTAACACAAAAAAACAACAAGTTGTACCAACCACAAGCTCCTTACTCTTTCACACCCAGTGATCGAGAACGCTTTTGTCAGTTTATTCGAGGAGTGAGACTGCCTGATGGATTTGGATCGAATTTCAAAAATAAGGTACTTCCCAATGATTCAAATATAATTGGGTTAAAGTCCCATGATTATCACATCCTCATGCAACGATTGCTGCCAATAGGGATACGATTGGGTCTGCACAAAATTGTTTCAACAACAATCAATGACGTTTGCATATTCTTTCAAAAAATTTATGCATGATCAGTAGATGTGAAAGACATGTATGAAGCAAATGAGGAAGTGGTTAAGATATTATGCAATGTGGAAATGATATATCCTCCAGCATTTTTTGACATAATGGTTCATCTCATTCTTCATTTACCTGAAGAAGCTATTCTTGGTGGCCCTGTGTATATGAGATGGATGTATCCTTTTGAAAGATACATGAAAAAGCTCAAATCATATGTTAGAAAAAAAGTCAAACCTGAAGGCTCAATTGCGGAGGGTTATGTTGCAGATAAAGCCTTGACATGCTGCTCTATGTATCTGGACGGTATGCATTCCAAATTTAACCGACCAGATAGAAATGTAGATGCTGGCATTCCCAAAAGGCAGTTTCAAGTGTTTTCTTCACAATGTCGATCAATATCGAAAAAGAAAATCAAGGCGCTCTATGAACATGCCAACAAATCATTACAATGGTTTGTGTTGAATAACTGCGATGTAATCAAAGTCTACAAATCATAAGTTTTTTTGTCCATCTACCTGTGATAAACTATTATTATATTTTCATTTAATTCTACTAATTTAAATTTTGTTTTGTCTATCTACCAGTGAATTTGAACCTAAATTTCCTAACACAATATTCAAACCGATTTTTCTTCATGGTTAAAATATGAAGCAAATGTATTTTCATCTTCATCTTCTACACCCGATAACAAAGAATTAAAGGCATTGGCACATGGTCCCTTGTACGCATCTTCTTACACTGCTTGCATAGTCAATGGTGTTAGATTTGTGGTACAAAATCGTGATCCCCGACGCACTACTCAGAACAGCGGTGTGGTTACAATAGGAGAAGACGATACTCCATTTTATGGTCAACTAGAGGAGATCATAGAGTTAAACTACATAGATGGTTACTAGGTTGTACTATTCCATTGTAAGTGTTTCGACACGAGAGGTAAAAGATTAATTAAGCAAAACAATACTACTATAATTGACATTGGCCGTGAATCGTATGTTGGCAAAGAATAGTATGATGATGTCCAATATATATTAGCCACACAGGCTAAACAAGTGTTCTATCGGCCAATGGATGGTTGTTGAGGACGTTCACCATCGGAAGCTTTGGGATTATCCTAGTGCTGTTAATGAGATAGATATATTGCACGACACTCAATCAAATGATTATACTTTGGTTGTTGATACCGGATGCGAAAGTGGTGAATCAAGTCACGTAGGTGGTGACCAAACTCCAATTCCCCATGCTGACAATCAATTTATTACACAGGAAACTCAATCATTTTTTGGTTACTTGGTTGTCGACTTAGGCTACTTTCCTATGCATACAACTTTAAATGAGGGTGGTGACCCAAGTCATGTTGCCTCGATTGATCTCGATGAAAGTTTTATTAATGATGATGAAGAAGATGCATACAATTCAGATGATGAACACGAAATAAATGACGACGATGAAGAAGATGGTGATGTTGTTGACACACGTTATTTTAGTGATGATTCTGATTGAATGTATGTTAAAAATGTACTATTTGTCTTTGTTAATTAATAATTATTTGTGCTTACTAATAAATTTTGTTGTAGGAAAAATGGCAACAATGGCGCAATCACACGGTGGAGACGGGGGTCCGTATCACTTCGACTCGGGTTGTGCGACTGGATCTGGTGGTAAGTTACTTGTTAGTGTTTAATTGATGTCTTTATAATTGCCTAACTTTTGAATGTCGTGTGTCAATGTAGGTAGTGCCTCCCAAAAAGGCGATCAAAAGGCAAAAACCCAAAATTGTATAAGAAATTTGAGCAAAATGGGAGGAAGCCTCTTCCCATTGATGTAGAACTTCATGGCGGGGGGTACAAGTTTGTGGGTCCCAACGCTTCGGATTTTATCTGTGCTATCTCGTTGGAGGTTGAAAAGGTTGTTCTTCCATATTATCCAAATTGGGCTAAGGTTCCAAATGAGAAGAAACGGGCCGTATATCCCACTCTTATAGTAAGTATAGATGTTTTATAATTACTTACAATTTCATAACTATTAGATTTATAATTACTTTCCATTTGTAGGATTATTTTGATCTGGACTCCTGGAGAAACACTGATAAGTGGCGAGGCATTGAACTCGGAATCACCGTCGAGTGTCATAGGGCGTATAAAGATCACAAGAGAGAGTTGAAAGTTCACTTCGAGGAGAATGGGGGGATACAATGATGTGGAGGCGGCGATGAATAATCCACCAGAAAATGTTGATCAAGAAACTTGGGAGACTTTGATTAATGAGCTGTTTTTAGATGCGAGCTATAAAAACCGCTCGGAGAAGAACAAACAAAACCGATCACAACAACGTTACCCAAGTTACCATGACAGCAAATCATACGCCCAGCGCCGACACATGGAGGTATGAAATACAATTGTTAGTATTATATAAACATGCTTATTAATTCTTAGTGATAATATTTTTGTTTTTCACAGGGTACCGGCCCAATTGATGTGTTCAGATCGACCCATTATAAAGAAGGGACCGGTTGGGCCAACGCGACTGTATCATCAGATTATGTAAGTCAAATGATTTTGTTGTTAGACTTACTAGACTTAGAACATCCAACTGTAACTTTAAACGGATCAAAATGACCCAAACACACTTTAAGACACATAAAATATCCAGCTTTAACTTTAAACAGGTCAAAATGACCCAAACACACTTTAATAAACTTAGAACATCCAACTGTAACTTTAAACGGGTCAAAATGACTCAAACAATCTTTAATAGACTTAGAACATCCAACTCTAGCCCAATTGTTGAATATTTTTGCTAGTATTATTAGTATTTGTTATTATTAGTGTTGGTTGATTGAAATTTGTGAATTTGGGTCCATTATAACTTATAGTTTAACAGGTTGGTTATCCATTTTACAGCAGTTATGTTGTCGAATTTTAGTAAAATAGTCAAGTGATTGTTTGTTTCATTGTTTAATGCAGGACCGAATCCAAGAGGAGTATACAAGATCCTCTGCTGAGTCTGGTGGTGACTCGTCTGCTGTCGATGAGTTTGCATGCATGGAGCGTGCATTAGGTCATCGGTGTGGCCATATCTGGGGTGTCGGTCGTGTGGTGAGTAATCCCACACCGGATTTGTTCAGTACCCCCCCCCCCCACAACCACATTGGAAAGAAGTGGATGAGCGTGTGACTTAACTTCAACAACAAGTCCAAGATCAACAACAACGCGAAGCCCAACGAGAGGAAGAACGTCGTGTGCATAATCAACAAATGCTTGAAATGCAACGACAAATGGATGAAATACGTCGACTATGGGAACGCCGAACTAGCAGCGACGATAATTAGATTGAAGCTGTTGCGCCTTTGCCTTTGTTGTCGGTGTTATTGTTGAATGTTTGAACAATTTTTATGTTTGTGTGTCGGACAACTTTATGTTTGAATATTTGGTTTATGTGTCGAACAGGTTTTTGTGTCGAACAATATGTTTCGGATTTCAATTTTTGAATGGTTTGAATTATTTGATTTGCAGGTTTTTGTAATTAGAAATTAAATATTTCTGAAAAATTTTGAAAATTAAAAAAAAAAAACAGAATAACCTATCCCGACGACATGTCGTCGGGATAGGTTGGGTCTGTCCCAACGACTTGTCGTCCAGATAGGACCAGAACCTATACCGACGACATGTCGTAGGTATAGAATTTCTTTCTGAATTTTTTAATTAAACCCTATAGCGACGACATGTCGTCAGCATAGGTCGATCTATGTCGACAACACCTATACCGACGACATCTTTGACCTATTGGTACGAAGCAATCCCGACGAAGCCTATACCGACGACAGGTCAAAACGGCCTATCCTGACGACTTGTAGTCGTCACGACAGGGCTAGATTTTGTCGTCCCTATAGAGTGTTACTGTTGCAGTGTATGGACACGTTATGTAAAAGTGAGTATGAGAGTATGAGTTGTTTTATCTTGATTATTAGTCAAAATAGAACTTATAACTAATGTTTTGATATAAGTTTTTGTATCAATCAGATTCAATTACAAACTATCTTTTTTATTACCAAAGAAGATGTTTCGGTTTATTGAGGTATGAATTAATTTAAACCTAATTTCAATTAAAAAATTTATTAAGCTTTTGGAGTAAATAATAAACAACAAACTTGTTAATTTATAAAAGAGAAATATGTAAGTTGACTAATATACTATTTATGAAACTTTGTAAAAAAAAGTGTTCCAACAATAATCTATATTATATAATAAATAAAGGTTTTTTCATGACAAGTGACACCTTCACATTCATTTTTATCATTTTTTTCTCGCCTCTCTCTCTTATTAAATGCACCTCCTATTTTTAACAATAATATATATTTAAAAAAAATATTAATTATACTAATAAAACACATTTATTTTAAATTATCCCTTATGAAACTTTGAAAATCTAATTATATAACTTTTATTTTCAATCAAATAATAAATAAAAATCAAATTACATTAAATGGTACTTAACTTATTTTTGAAACCTAATTATATATTAGTTTTTACATATTTTGAGTTTTGTTTTCTATCCTTAGTATATGATAGATTTTTATACGTGTAAAATATACACATAAAGATTTAAAAAAAATATTTATTGATATTTTTCACCCTTGTGTATACACGGGATCTAAACTAGTATATTATATATAAAAGTATAAAATATAAAGGTTTTATTTTAATGGATGTTCCATAGATATATTCCAGTTATTTGTACAGATATAATCATAAACAAATCATTAATTAGTTCCTCAATTAGTTTTATTATACGATTTAGGGTTTTTGAGTTCCTAGTTAAAATTTGATTATTCGCTTTTTTTTTTCATTTACTCTACCTCATCATAGGATGTGTAAGATGAAAAGTATAATCATGGACATACGACGACCATTATCCATAAAAGGTAAATCCAACCAAGCTACATCCTTACAAAATTCATTCGATTTACTCGTGTGTAAAACCTTAGAATCCATGAACTATGTATTAACATTTTATTGTTAATATTGTTAATAGTTGAATGACGAACCTCGAAAGTTTAGTTATGTACTAGTGAGTTAAATACTGAAATGTCGATATACTTTAGAATATTGTACGAAGTAGCATTGCAGTAAAATTAGCCGAAGTGCTGTTCAGATGAGTTTCTCTGAACTGAAATATGTATTGGTTACACAGTTATTATTTGAATTAGTTTGATAAATGATACCCTATTCTATGTATATATAACATGTAGTAAGCGCTTTATAAGTAGATGGGACCTACGGGTGGGACAGATTGTCCCATGTGCTGGCATGGGAGAGCCAGTGGTTGGGAACGGTTGACTAATTATATATTCTAAAAGCCCACAGTTGTCGTAACTAGTGGGTGGGACGTGGGATTACTGATAATCAAATAATAACTATTTGTGTGATTCATGAACTCACCAACTTATGTTAACCAAGTTGCTTTTAAAATTTTTAAATGATATTACATGTGAGACCCTAAATGGCTATAGAGGAGGGAATTCCAGGTAGAATGGTGGTGGACATGGACGGTTGTCGATTTAATGGTCAGAGGCATGTTTGGAAGAACTATAAGTCCTATGGTTTTGAGTTCCTTGACATGAACTAATGTTGATTGTAACAGTTGGTCTGTTTAGTTTGTGATAGACATTTGGTTATGTTGTAAAAACAATGTAGTTATTAAATAAAAGATGTTGACGGTTTAGCTTCCGTTGTGTGTTCTGTACCATTTCGTGACGATTAACCAGTGTCTGGGACTGGGGGTGACAAAACACTTACTATTTTTTTCTATCAATTGTTTTAAGAATTTTTAAATCATTTTATTTGAATATTTAGAAGAATAAGTTAAGAACAATTTTTTTCATATGTTTAGATTTTTTTTAATAGCAAATATATCGTAATCTTACTCTTAATTTATACCAATAATTCACCCCATGCCTGGTTCTAAACCAGGACCTCCAATCTAAGAGAAAAAAAATCTCTATCAAATGAGCTAGTCCCACATTAGATAATAAACTCTTTTATTATTCAGTAGAATCATCATTATATACACTGGTTGAATAAACTTGTGTATTACACGGGTTGAATAAAATATAATGTAATTTGTAAACACATACACTCGTCAAAATATGTTTTTAAAAAAATATATTTTGACATGACAATTATAAATTCTGTTAAGTTAATTTTCAAAACATATTTTTTCAACAAGATATTAATTTTTAAGGTATTAATTTTTTAGGTAGAATTACATATATACCATTATTTTCAAACCTAAGTACATATATATCCAACCCAAAACATAAATTATATATATCGTCCTCTTTTATAAAATTACCTTTTTAACCTTACAAAAAATACGATTATTCTTATTCTATTGATTCCAATCATAACCTTCTGATTCCCGCTTCCGATCGATTCCAACATCCAGCGCCGCTTCTGATCGATTCAATCATCTAATTGGGTATATTTGTAATTATTGAGTGGATATACGTAAATAAAATTTTGAACTGGGTATATATGTAACTAATGAAGTTTTTAGGGGATATATGTAATTGCCCCAATTTTTTATGTAACTGATATATGTTAATTCATATTAAATTCATTTGTTTAATAATATAATAACTATCCATAATTAAATAATAAGTATCCATAATTATATCCATATTAAGTATTTAAAAATATATACTTTTAATATTATTATTTAATAAGAAAAAGATGTAAGAAAGACATAGTAATAATGTATCAGAAAATGACATGTGTCTCCTACTTTAGTTGTTTATTAGGTACTAGGTTAGAGACTCGTGTACTATACGGGTTCAATACAAATAATGAAATAAAGAGTATGATTTTAATTACGTATACCTAAAAAAATTACATAATAAAAGCAATAATATCACAAGCTGATTATCTTAAATATGTTCAAATATTGTTGACTAAAAAGGATTTGAGATCAGATCTCTTTACATTGATATTTCCAACAATAGATTTGATTGAGCTAAAATTGTGTTGCAAGCCATGTATGCACCCATAGAAGCTGTTGTTCCATCAGTACTTGAGAAAAAAAAGAGAGCAGAAAATAACACAATTAACCGTAAAAACAACAACATAATACATGGTTCTTAAGACGTAGGAAAAAAATTACTATAAAGTTTATAGCAGTCTCATACTCTGGAAGTCTCCTGTTGATGTTTTTATAATCAAACTCCTTAATTATCTCCATATCCAGTGGGTTATACACCGCACGATGCAACGGGAAACCTGTGTTAACACGTCACGATTGTGAATAAAATTTATATGGTAGTATATTCATAATTTCAGAAAATATTATATGTCAAAAGTTATTAAAAAAACCAAACTGTATTTAAAAGTAAAAAAATTAAGGTGCCCTAAAACGTTGCACAACCATACCTGTGAGAACTTGTAATTAGAATCGATATGTTTCATGTAACCATAGCGTAGAAGATTGCTTGGACTGCTGAAAGCCTAAATGAAGAGGAACGGCAATCTGCAGTAGCCGATATAAACCCTAGACAACCATTCCCGCCTCTGGTCGCTGTTTTTTACCCTAATTGGACCACACGAACCTTCTATCGCCGCCGTTGAGTAGTACAACCACATGAATCGTGGTTTTCTGTCTAGAGAAATCGACACCTAGAAAATCTTCGCAAGCGATTGAGAGGAAATCGAAATAAGGGTATAACTTTCATTCTTGTTTCCAAAATTGTGGGCACAAAATTTTGAAAGATGATTGAGAGTAAATAAGGATGGCGGTTTAATTTTGACGATAAAGAAACGTATCAGAGTTATCAAAAATAAACCCTAAAAATTTAAGGGTGAGTTTAGCCGGGAAAGTTGAGTCAAAGGAGGGCTTAGGTGATGACATGTGTCATCTTTGTTATTCCTTTATTAGGATAGATTATAAATATAGATATAGATAATACAATTATTTGAATAAAGACACTAAGCTTTCCTTATAAATTAAATATAATAATAACAATAATATCTTAAACTTATTATAGGTTTCATACGTAAAAGAACCTAATACACTATTTTTTTAAATTAATTTACATTATACATTTAGAAAACTATAAATCGCTAATTAAATCAATTATTTATAACTTATAACTTACAAACTACTCTTATTTAAAAAACAACAAATTTTGGGCCCATATAAATTTATAATCGCTTTCTCTATCTTGGTCAAGCCAAATAAATTAAAATATAATAATTTAAAAAGAAAAACTTTATCTTTAATTCATCTCATTTTGTATTCGTCATCACCATCAAACCCTGAAATCGGTTTAGAAAGAGAAAAAAAGGGACTTCTTTTTTATGCTTAAATCTGTAAATTCGCAGTACTGGTCCAGAAAGTTTTCTTGTCTCTGATCCCAATAACCTCATCTCTCTCTCTCTCTCTACAAAAACCTGTAATCATACGCTCCTTTTCTCTCTCTCTCTCTAAAATTCTAGAGAGAGAAAGCCCTCCATAGATTGCCAGCCAGCTAGCTACCTCTCTTCAAAGTACAAGTGGTCCTGAATCCTTAACCCGTCTTCACATGATCTGAATCCAACCCTACAAACACATTTTAGTTTCTAGAGAGAGAAACTAGAGAGAGAAAATAATTGAGAATAACAATGCAAGAACAAGGGTTAGGGATGATGGGTGGTGGCGGAGGAATAGGTGGCGGTTTTACTGACATGTCCGTCTCACTTTCCGGCGATCAGAACTGCCATCTCAAGGCGGAGATAGCCAACCACCCTCTTTACGAGCAGCTTCTTTCAGCTCACGTGGCCTGCCTCCGTGTCGCCACCCCGATTGACCAGCTGCCGCTAATCAACGCCCAACTCTCCCAGTCCCACAACCTCCTCCGGTCATACATCGCCGACCATCACAACCACCCTCTCTCCTCTCATGATCGCCAAGACCTCGACAACTTCTTGGTATGTTTTCTTAATTGATTGATAAAAAATAATGTTCAGATTTTAATAATGAAAACTATAACTTATTAGCTCGTAATAATTCATATTTTACCGATGACAGTCTTAATTTTCACTTTTGCTGTCAAGATCAATACCAGTGGTATAATCATCATAGATTTACCTTCATTTTACTTGTACGTTTCTTTATTTCGTTAATAATCATTGTTATAAGAGAAATCAAGTGTAAATCTATTATGATTATACTACGGGGATTGACTTTGACAACGAAAGTGAAAGTCAGGACGGCCACTGATCAAATAACTAGTATGAATTATTATCGGCTAAAGCCTGATAGTTTGGATTATTAAAATCCAGTTTGACAAGATAATAATTTAAGATAAAAGATTGTATATATTTTTTTGGTGATTAATTAATTGGATGAATAGGCACAGTATTTGGTTGTATTATGTTCGTTTAAAGAACAACTGCAACAACATGTCAGAGTTCATGCTGTTGAAGCTGTCATGGCCTGCCGTGAAATCGAACACACTTTGCAAGCTCTCACCGGTACCTCTCTCTCTACACACATACATCAATAAGTTTATATATATGTATCCTATGATGTTTGTTTTGATTTGGATTCTGGGATAGATTCCTTTTTCTTGTATGAAAAAATATTTTAAAAAATATAATATGAAATATATGTGTTGAAAAATGTATAAAATAAAATATCGGATATATTAAGGTGGGTGTAATGAGGGGCTGTTGGTGATATTTCTTATTTTAAAAATGAATTAAATTTATATCCTTTTTAATTCATAGTTAATGAGTAGAAGGAAGGTTGAGTTAGTTGGGTTGATGAAGGGAACAAAGAGTGACAACAAAACAAACAGCATACCTAACAACCGATATTTTTAAATTAATTTTTAAGCAAAAAATAATAGGAAAGGATTATCTTTTTTATTGTTAATGTTTGTTGGGTATTGTTTTATGGATATATTTAATTTCTCAATTAATTTATTTATTTTGTGAAGTTAAATTTTTTTGTTTATAACGACGAAATGCATGCTTCTGGGTGTTGGAGAAAATCGAGTTTTGTTTTTATAAAAATCTAATGAACAATTTAAGCCAAATAATATTGTAATTTTATTCAAGTAATTAAATCCTTATCCTTAATTTTATGTTGGACCGATTGTAACAAGGCAATATGGATTGAAGTACATAGTTATGTAGTTTAATTCATAAAACCTTCGTTTCAATTTTCCCAAAATACACTGTCGTGTATTTCATTATTATACTGTATAACTTTTTATAAAAATCTAAATATTCAACCATTAGGAAGTATGCGACCGTATAGTTTTCTTTATACCATAGCTTGTAATCCAACCAAAGCACACGACTATATGTTTCGTATTTACGGAACCATATAACTTTTAGTCAGTTTCGATATCTCCAAAATTAGATACGTGACCATTATTCTAGAGACAGTTGTGCGTCGCGTTTTAGTTCAAACCCAACATTGATTTTGCTCAAGGTTTTATGCGATTACCTCCCAACCTAACTCTCCATTTCAACATAAGTATGAAGATCAAGTTTTCAATTTATTAGACCAAGTGTAATGGGTTAACGCCTACGTACACCTCATCAAAGAAAGGGCACTAAACACCATTACGCAGGCGTCATGGCTTTAACGGGCGCGAATGAAAGAGAGGGGTTGGTGGTGAGGTGAACAAATGAGCCAAGAGCGTGTGTGGGACGTTAGGGGGCTACACATAGATGAAATCCATATATTTCAAACACATACCAATCCAATAAATTATTTGACAAGTACAAAAGTCATTATTGTACTTGAGAATTCCTCCCAAACATGAATGGTAACTATTTCCCCCTAAATCAATGTTTTCAGAACCGGACCGGACAACGAACCGGACGTCTTAGAGGTTCACTGGTTGGACCGGATTTAAGAACCGGATGACGTAATAAATAATATAAATATTCAAAAAAATATATAGAAAAATATAAAAAATTCCAAATACTACATATACAATCATTTAAATAATTTTGAGTTAAGGACGAGGGTTGTAGGTCTGTAGGAATTTTAATTCTTTTGAATCTTCAATTTTAATTTTGATTAGGGTTTTGGAGGACCTGTGGCAGCGTATAAGTTAAAAGGAAAGAGCCAAATTGGGTTAAAATTGTAAATAGAAGTAAGTAGGAGGACTATAGGATAAAAAAGATAAAAAAATAGTAAAAAAAAATTTAACTACCCGGTTCGACCACCGGTTTGCGGTTCGACCGCTAAATCGCTTGGACAGCCCGGTTCAACCAGCAAACGGTCTCAGAGCATGTAACCGGACCGGTGGAGGTCACGGTTCCCGGTCCGACCGGCCGGTCCGGTCCGAGTTTAAAAACATTGCCCTAAATAGAAGAAGATAACATTTTGATTCTAAGTACTTGAATTAGTTAGAGGGGTGAATATGAACAATAAATTTCTTTTTTACTACCATCCGTACCTACGCATCACTGACTTGTACTATTGATACTTTTGTCACTATATGTCCAATAAAATCACATTTTTCTTTTCTAGGATAACTATGTATTTAAATTTTAAAGTTACACATTGATCTTGTAGTTATTAATTCAACTCCACAAAAGACCGTTTTTATAATTAATTATTTTTGTTTTAAGGTGCATCACTTGGAGAAGGATCGGGAGCAACAATGTCGGATGACGAGAATGAGATGCCAATGGATTTCTCACTCGATCAATCCAGTTGTATGGATGGTGGTCACGACATGATGGGTTTCGGACCTCTTCTTCCCACTGAATCTGAACGTTCTCTTATGGAAAGAGTCCGTCAAGAACTCAAAATTGAACTTAAACAGGTTTCTACTCAATTACTCTTTTTTATCATGCAAAGGTGGCAAAATGTGTGGATCGTGTGTGAAGAATTTTAAAACTAATTTTGGTAAAAATAAAGTTTGGTACGGGCTGGTTTGGGAAACACTTTTTATCCGAGTTTTAAATGTATTTAGTAATATTTAGTGTGTCAAATATGATAAAAAAATTATATTATTTTAGTAATAATCTTGTTTTATCGAATAAAATATTTTACCAAGTTATATTAATTCATTAAAACAAACTTCCTCATATTTTCTTTTTCATTTAGTTGTTACGACTCATCGACCATTTCTCTTCTAACTAATTTTTTTACTTTATTTTACTTATATCATCAACCGTTACATATAAAGCATAACTTGAATAAACTCATCGATAATTGTCACATCTATGATCACCTCGTTCATGCATGAAACTACACAAACATATAAAGATCATACTTTGTACAGGGATTTAGGTCAAAAATTGAGGACGTTAGAGAGGAAATAATGCGAAAGAGACGGGCGGGAAAATTACCGGGTGACACTACTTCTGTGCTCAAAGATTGGTGGCAACAACATTCTAAATGGCCTTACCCGACTGTAATAATTCTCTTTTACTTATGAAATATGATTTAAATGCGTACCAAATTTGTATAATGATTTTTTTTTAACATTAAATATAGGAAGACGACAAGGCGAAACTAGTGGAAGAGACGGGGCTACAACTAAAGCAAATTAACAACTGGTTCATCAATCAAAGGAAGAGAAATTGGCATAGCAACTCGAATTCAATGACTGCTCTCAAGTCCAAGCGCAAGCGATAAAAAGACAAAGATCGAAAAGCAATTTAATATATTCCATATATAATAATGCATTTAATATGGAATATATCGTGACCAAAAAACAATTGGGAGCGAACACAAGTTGTAACGAATTGAATGCATATATGATTAATTTTCTAACACGTTTTTTTTTATATCATCATCATATTCATAGATCTTAAGTCATGTATACCATAAAATAAATCAAACCCTTTGTAAAAAGAATTACCATCCCGTTTGGAATGAAAATTGTAAAATGTAAAGTAACAATATGAACGGGTTGGATAATTGTCAATTAGGGTTAAATCAAAAGGGTAATTTTTAGTGTGTCAAAACATTTAGGGTTGTGATGGGTTGCAAACTTGCAATGACTTCCTTTTTATGTTTTTTGTTATTTTCATAATTAGTGAATGTTTTAATAAAAAAATTCATCACTGTAATTGTGTAACTGAAATTGAAGTAAATAAACATCTTTTGTCGCAAAATAATAACAAAGAAGGACGGTTTACAATAAAGTGACAGGCAAACGGGTAACAATCTGCGCACAAAAGATATGAGAGATTTTATGTATTTGAACCCGCTTTCAACTCTTTTGATATCTTTTTTAATTAGTTAAATAAATTAAACGATTTTAGGCATTTCAACCCGCTTTCATTCATTTTAACATTTTAGTTATATAACATAAATTAAATGATTCATTTATAGGTAAGAAAGAACTAGAAATGTTGCCCCGCGCTCCGCGGCGGTAGGCAAATCTTAAATGGTTGAGGCGGTGACATTAACGTGACAAAGCACAAAAAGAAACGTTGCCAGATACATAAAATAAACGTATGAATTTATGATGACTCGGTTGTGGAGATCGAAACATAGATAAAAAACAACGGTACCAATGTTTTTCAGTCGGTGTCGGTTTTATTCTTCACGGTACCAGCACATCACCGTCAGTCAATATAACTCATGATACCAAAAAAGTATTCTATTTTGAATACGACTTCGTTTTTAATAAAATTTATACCGGGACGTTAAAAAAAAGATTAAACAAACAAATGAAAATAATTAAAGAAAAATTAGATTATATATACTATAGGGGGTAAACTTCAAACTCTAAAAACTTGAGGGGATCATACAAAATGATATTTTACAAAGTTGAGGGGCTATTTTTATCATTTCACCAAAGTTGAGGGTTGAAGTGGTCGGTGGCATTTGCCATATTTTGAATACGACTTCGTTTCTTTAACAAAATTTATAGTGGGATGTTAAAAACGGATTAAACAAACAAAAATAATTAAGGAAAAATCAGATTATATACATACTATATGAGGTACACTTGAAAATTTAAAACTTGAGGAGTTCAAAATGATATTTTACAAAGTTGAAGGGTTATTTTTGTCATTTCACCAAAGCTGAGAGTTGAAGTGGTTGGTGACACACTTCTCTTTAAGTAATAGTAGAATTAGCCAAAAAGATTGTGGTGTAGTGGTTGAGGTAAGACCCGGAGTCCCAAGGGACCCGGGTTCAATCCCTGTCATCACCATTAATTTTCGCAGCATCGCAAATGAGGTCTAGCTTTTAGGCTGATGCACCAGGGTTTTACCCACGTCGATCCAGGGTTCGAGCCTCGACTCTCCCTCAAGCCCGGAAGGGGCCGTATTGGGTGGGGTTTTTTCCTTGAAAGCTCTCTAACTCTGACACCAAGTGGGCCCGGTTAAAATAATATATTAGCCGGAGTTGAACGAAGCTCTCTCACATAACGAGAGTACGACGTCACAACATTCAATGTTCGCATTTAAAAAAAAGTAATAGTAGAATTATCACACCTAATTAAATGCTTGGATTGTCATACACTTTATTCAATTGATTTAATTATACATAATCTTAATTTGCAATGTCGGTGATAGATGGTAGATCTAGTGTTCATTTTTTACTATTATTAATGCTTGAGATACAACTCCTCATTGCATCTTTTGCTTATTTATATTTTGACTAAACTGTTATTTTTGTTTTTATGATTTGGTTATTTTTATCACTTTCATTCAAAATATTTATTTTTCTTCTGGGTATCCTTGTGCTTTCTAAAACTTGCAATTTTCATTGAATTGATTAAACTCATCCGTTTTTAACGTTAAATGAGGGTTATTTTTGTCTTTTTATATATTTGTTTATTTTATTCATTTTTAAACACTTAATTATCCCCCTCCCCCCTTTCTAACTCTAATTCACGATCGTCCTCAGCCATGACAGAGATCCTGGAGAACGATTACATCCTCTGCAAACAGCTCGGCCAATGTCAGTTCGGGATCATACACCGTTGTATTTCACTAAATTCCGGCGAATCGTTCACCTGTAAATCAATCGACAAGCGTCTCCTCTCGGAGTCCACCGATCACGAACAAGTTTCAAATAAACATTAAAAATGAATAAAATAAACAAATATATGAAAAGACAAAATACCCTTCATTTAATGTTAAAAAATAGATGAGTTAACCATTTGGATGAAAAAGGCAAATTTTAGAAAGCACGAGAATATGTAAGAGAAAAATAAACATTTTTGATGAAAATGACAAAAGTAACCAAACCAAAGGGACGAAAATGACAGTTCACTTTTTTTTTTAGTTCCAAGTTTTAAGCTATCTTCATCTATTGTTGGGGGCAAATTTTTAACAAAAGAGGTCGTAAAGTCCGAATGAGTTAAAAGGCGAAGACCGCGCTCGAGGTCTAAAATTCAACCTCCCCCGCACCCCCCACACACCACCCAATCCACCCAATCCGAGTCCTTTGTCTGTGGATTACTTGAAGTAATAGTCATTTTATAAAGATTAAAACCTGATCAAAGTGTTATCAATCTTAATCATAAAAATATACTACTAACACATCATATCAGCCCCCGTTGACAAAAAATCTTGGATCCGCTAGTGATCAAACATTTTATTTTCTATTGCGAGCTTTAGAGATTGTGAAGAGAACTCGCCGGTTCTGTTAAGAAGCCAAGACCAAGCATCCTTTAGATCCAATAAACTTGAGAGTTGCAACCGAGTTTTTAAGTACACAAATATATGCATATTTTTATACCTTTTTTTAAATAATTCAGGAAAGAGGAGACATAATCAAATTAAGAGTGTGAATAGATAAATAAAATATTGTATTTCAATTTTATTTCTTTTACTGAAATGATATGTACACGTCTTATACGGCTCTTAACATACTAATTATATTTCAACTATTTAAACATATTATTAATAAAAACATAATAATTATATTTCAACTATTTAAAAAAGGTATATTTTTATTCTTTTGATCTTTTTAACGGTGTCGTTTCGCGCAAATATGGTTATGACGTGCTTATTTTTATGACTTTTTCACATGAACTTTTTTAACTGCTTCATTTTTATATATAAGGTTTCAAGTATTTCGTTTACGTAAAGGTTTTGGTTTTCGCTTTCATTTTTCGCGGTTGTGAATTTACGAAAAGGTTTTGGTTTTTTGTAACAACGTACGAGACTTTTGTACTAGTTTTATTAAATATATGAAATATGAAATTTGGGATACCAAATCGAACGGAATAAACCATATGGAATTGAATTCTAAAGAACTACAAGTCTACAACTACCCCCTTGTTAGGTTATTATCTCATCGTCCTGGGCCTTCTTTAAGTGTGGCAAATAACTGCTTTTATTATTACATGCTTATTTATTTGTAGCACGTTTATAAAAATAGATTTTTAATATAAAATTAATTTTAAACAAATAACTATAAAAATCACATAAATATTTATATATATTTTAAATAATTTCTTTTTTCTTCTCTCATCACATGTTTGATACAAAATCAATTTTAAATAGATAAGTGTGAAAATCGCATAAACATTTATACATGCTTGAAATGTAATACATAAGATGAATAGTTTATTTTTACCCATCTGATCAACCAGTGTAAGTTGTGCTTCAGTTAGATCTTTAATCAAATTGTAAAGTTGTTCGTTTTATAAAGTAAATTTATATCAAACAGTGTTTTCAGTTAACAACGCTGTGTGCATGTGTTATAAACACAGTGTTGGTAATATATCAACACCATGTGTATTAAAAATAAACACACATACAAACATCTCATTCAAACAATAATCCTTCGTTCTGGACTATGATCCGACTCTTTAAAAAAAATAAACACACATACAAACATCTCACTCAAACAATCAATCGTAACAATACAAATATATAAAAGGAAAAGAAATCAAAGAATAATCAAACTAAAAGTATGCAAGTCGAAACACACATGAAATATTTATTAAACAAAAAAAGTAAATAATTAACAAACTCAAAGAATGCAACTCGAAAAACACAGAATGAACGATTACCTTCACATAATACATATTACCATAATGAATAATACGAATAAAACTCGAAAAAAAAAGAATGAACAATTACCAACACGTAATACATATAACCAATAATATAAACAACACATGATCACTATTTCCAGAATCTAAACAACACATGATCCATTAAGTTTTGCATCGCCATTAATATTTCTTCAGATGAACGATTTGAGAACTGTCCAAATTTAAAAAAGGAATCTTGTAATTTGCATTTGTACTAATTAAAATAGAAAAAAAGGAAAAACGTAAAAACTGATAACAATCTTGCAAGTTTTAGGGGATGTCCAATTTTAAAAATTGAAAACAATGACACAAGTACCCTTTAGCAAAAAAGTCAAATTGTCCATGTGTCGTTTCCCCATTGGTTCCTACATTTTTTAGGTTAATATTGTTTTGTATCTGATCCTACTACTATATATACATATTGTAACACCCTATTTTTAAAACACCGGTTATAATAAACATTTAAAACGCACGGGAGCATTTATCCCAAAGTTTTTTTTTAGGTCACTCGCGTACCGCGAGAGACCAGGCCCCATCCCCTCGCGTACCGCGGGCGAGCCTCAGAAAGCCAAGCCGGAATCCAGGTCCATCGCGTACCGCGAGAGAACCCAACCTGGTTCTTCGCGTACCGCGAGGCACCAAATTTCCAGTGAGTTTCCTGGACCTGCAGATTTCAACACTTAGCCATTTTTTCAACTTTTTCATTTCAAAATGACACCAAAAATTCTCAAACACCTGGGATTTTGACCAAAAGTATACACACACCATAATATCACCAAAACATCAATTGTTGTCCCAACTTCACACCCCTTTCGAGGATTTCAATACGCATCCCAAAATCAACCATTTACACATACGAGAATCTGCCAACGCCTTGGACTTGACTTGGACTACATCGGAGCTTTTCCTACATAACCAAATAAACATATCACCATTATTAGTGAAGATAAAACATAACAAACAAGTAAAATTCTACTTGTTTCACCCATTCACCCATTTGACCCGTTTCCACCCAATTTGTCATTAGGCAACCTATCACTTGCATATTCACCTACAAGTTTCACCCTTTTCGTTTCATATTCATGCTTATCCCATTTCCATTTCCATTAGGACACATATGCCATAACTTCATCACCACATTTCTATTATGATTCTTAGATCATAACTTCATATCTACATATCCATTATGGTACTTAGACCATAACTCCATATCCACATACCATTATAGTATTAATACTATAACTACATTCTTTCACTTATTCATGCACTTTTATACACATTCATAGTACATAACACATTATGCATACAAAATTGCATATAACACCATTTATCATCAATTACTAAGTAAGTGCAAAAGCACTTACTTTGTGGATTTGAAGGTCCCGATTCCACTTCACGTTTTGCAATTTGATTACGTAAACACAATCATCTAGTTTAGTAATCTAACATACATCAAAATCACATTTTAATTGGGTTCACAACCCAATTTCCCATTTCCAACCCAAACTGACCCGTTTGAGTTATACTCATATCCAAACACCCTCTTTCAACCCAAACTTACCTACTTGAGTTTCATTATCCTTACATTAACACTAATTTTTTATTCAATAATTATTATTAGGTTAATTTGGTGTTTGTTCAAGTGTCTAACAGCATACAAACACTTAATCATCATTAATTCAACATTCTATCATCATAATCCAAACACCCCCAAATTTCTCCATATGAACCCTAACTCCTCATAATCAAAATCAAAGGGTTCTAGGATGTTAATCACCATTTTTTACCTTTAGTTTAGCTAGATTATCAACAATCTAACACTAATTATCAACATGCATTCAAAATTTTTGGATTTCTACAAAACCCACCAACTAACACATTAAAAACTGAAATCAATGGAAGACTACACTTACTTGATGTTAGGAAGGTGTTGTGTGAGCCAAAACCTTCACGAATTCAAGCTAAATTGCATGATTTAGCTCTAACTCCTCTTTTCTCCTTTTTCTCTCTTGCACAAGAACGAACAAAACACAAATGAAGTCTCAATTTTGACTTTCACTAGTCAAATATGACAGATTTTACCATTTTACACTTTTAGCCCCTCAACTTCTATTTCACCCATTTCATTCCATAATTAGTTAAAAACTAATATAACCCCATTACTAACTTGAAACCCACTTGTTTCAACGTATTTCTAAAATATTATTTTCACCATAACATTTATAAGAATATTTAATTATTTATAACGAAACCCAGATTTTAGTTCGTTACAAATCACCTCCCCTTATTTGGGTTTCGTCCCCGAAACCTGTCACACCCCGCCGAAGGCGGAAACACGGAGTGGGACCGGTATATCGCATTGAACACAAGTACAAGAGAAACTAAAAGGAAAATTGTGCATTACGTTGAATCATACTACATGTCTCTATCGAAAGTACAAATATACGAAAAAATCCGAATCAATACAAAGGGTCTAAAATGCCCAACTACAACCAAAAGTACATAATAATAACTCTTCCCAAAAGCAATCCGTTTAAAGTTTGTTATCTCCATAACTGTTTACCTGAAAAGCATGTTTCGAAAACAGATCAACTGTTAAAATAGTTGGTGAGCACGCAGGTTTTGCGACTCTATAAAAAGTAAGTAAATAAATTTCAAAATGTAATAGTAACCATTCGTAGATGATCAAGTACACGTGTTAAGATATAATTACCCTGAGCCACAATCAAAACCGTCAGACTAGTTGTTGCCCCTGTATCCAGGTGTCGAATGTGAACACCTACTATGGCTAATTATGCGCCCAAATGACCCTACGAGTCTGGTTGGCGCGACCAACCCTGGGCGGGGGTGTCAACCCAAATAGTACTATTCATAATTTCCACCGGCTATCCAAGCTAATTGATTGCGTTAAAGTGGGGACTTGATACATCCATAAGTAAACCCAGGTAACCCTAATCCCAAGTAACAACGTGTAGACTGAAACAGCTTTTCCCCCGTAAAACAGTAAAAATTTAAAAGTGGGGCCGCGAAACTCACCTAAACAACGTCGGTGATAAGTGTGACATAGTCAACAAAAACCGCAAAGTATGGTTAATATCCAAATTCTATCAAAGGCCAGCAGCCAAATGCAAGCAAAGTGTGGCTAGCAACTCAGTGCTACCAAGGTACGGCTAAGTCCGCAAGAGCCGCAAAAACAGGTGTCCTAACCGAGTCCAAGTAGACACAAAAAAGTAGCATTTAGGACGCCTAAAGTATAAAACTGAGTCTACTACTCAAAAGTGTCTATGCAGTCGGTTGCATACCTAAAACCCGTGCACACACGTACGAACCGCTCAAAAGTTGTAAAATCGGCTTTTATATAAATTCATGACTTTGAAGCCTTAAGTTTTAGATTTTATTAATGAATATCAGTAGTTATAATGTCATATATTATAAAATCTCAAGTCACAGTTTCGTTTGACCAAAAACGCGATTAGGCGCTCAAAGTAAGGTTTACGGTTTAAAAATCTGATTCATCCGAAATTAGGGTTTTAGCGTGATTTTAGCATCCAATTTAAAAGTCCAAGTTTTATATTTTTAATATGATAATACTTCTATCCAAACTCCCATTAAGACTTTTATAAAAATATTTTTATACAAAAATTGCCAAAAATGGTAACTTTTTATAAAGTTTTAATGGACAATAATTCAAAAACCATATTTAAACATAAAATTAATATTTGAAACTTTCACTAATTTTTCATATACATAAATAAAAATTTCTGACCAGTTTTCATAATTTTTCAATATCCATATTATTTATTATGAATATAATATTGTTAGAATTTAACAAATTCGGGAAAAATAGTTATAATTGTCCAAACTTCACCAAATTGTTACCAAATTAGTTTTAGCTCCATATGAGATTCTATTATAAGTTTCAAGTCCTAATGTTATCCAGAATTATATGATCCCAAATTCAATTGTTAAAACTTTATAAATACCAAACATCTACTTAGACAACTCCAATTTTTATGAATTTTGGACAGGATTCATGTTTTATCATATACTAATTAATGAACAAAATTCCAGGTTTTTCCAATACTCAGAGGTATTTTTCCCAATTTTCTTGTATTAAACTTGTAGAAATTTTAATAAATAATTTATAAATAGTTTAGTTACCAAAATTTTCAGATCTTACTTTTTATATAAATACTACTTTTTAAAAATAAATTTGAAAGCTAAATCAAAAGTTTATAAAAAAATCCATAAAAACAATTGTCGTATAAAAATAAATATATTAGTTCCACGTGAACCGGGGTTGGGTTTATAACCTAATAACCACTCAAAATATCAAATATCTCAATACTAAATATTTTCGGGTTCAATTCCCAACCAATGACTCATAAAACTATTCTAACATAAAATTAAATCTTAACGGGTAAAGTTTATACATTTCGTATAAATGGTTCGCGTATGCGGAACCTCCCATATTACACATGCAATACGAATCAAAAACACCATTATGATCGTTTTTATCTCCCGAACATTTCCAAATGCTCAAAATTGACATGCAATGACGTTTGGATGGCCATGGAACCCGATCAATTTCCTGTGTTTCGATCCTAGAAACTGTTACAATCTGTTCGTACTAAAAAAATATATTTCCCAATATCTGATCGGAATTTCCTTTGGTGAAAACATTCATATATATGTTAAAAAAACTACTGTCCAAAAATCGTCACGATTCAAAGGTCGGATCTCCGGGGATCGACGATTCTTTAAGACCCAGTTTTTCAAATCCGAAAATCCGATCAGTCACATTCGAGGGTATGAACATCATAGCTCGAGAGATCATATCAAAAATTCCTATGGTAGGGTTTTGCGTCTATGTGTTAACAACATCATATCCTAAATTCATGTATTTCTAACGGTCGGATTTCCGGGGTCGTCCGATCTTTAAAACTGGGCATGCATAAAACTTTCTGGACAGATTTTAAAAACTCTTTTTCACGAATTTAAGCAAGAATTTAGAGAAATCTGAGCTTACCATTGCGTTCGTAGCATCGAGAAATGGTTCCGGGTTAAAAACGGGCTTCGGCCGCCACTGACCACCGTGCCGGACCACCGTTGGCCGCCACGCACCACCGCCGGACCACCACTACTTCGCCGGAATCCTCTCCACTCTCTCTCTGAATTTTGTAAATGAGAAAAGGGAGATGGAGTTGGGGTATTTATAGCCCCGTGGTCTCCGATCGCGTGTCGGTTTTTCGCTTAAACGAACCCGATAAAAATAGAGACGTTATTTTACTCAGAAATAACTTATTATAATTTATTATTTTCCCTCGAGTCCTTGCGTCTCGTAAATATATATCCTTTCGGATTTAAATTAAAATTTACGAAACCGTTCGACTCAGGTGTTAACGCGTATAAACTAGAACTTGATCAAAAATTTGACATTATAACACCCATATAAATCTTGCTATTATTTTTCATTCACTAACGAGTTCCTTTCGTTTGAAAGTATATTTTAACATAATAATACTATTTTTATTATATGAACTCGTCAAACGCGGTGTTGACCTGAAAATTCGCGGTTGTCACAAAACCCGACTTCACATAAAAATGTTCGGATAATATTTGAGCATTTCTTCCTCGGTTTCCCAAATCATTTCCGCTCCCATCTTAAGTTTCCACCTCACCAAAACTTGGCATATCTCTTTATTGCGTAAACGCTTTACCTTCCTATCCAAGATTGCCACAGGTTCCTCAACATAATTCAACTTTTCATCCAATTCAATATCATCCAATGGAACAAAAGTAGAATCATCTGCCAAAAATTTTCACAAATGAGACACATGAAACGTGTTATGAAGTCTACTTAGTCCTTCTGGTAGCTCCAAACGATAAGCCACCGCACCCACCCTTGCTATCACCTTAAACGGTCCGATGAAACGTGGACTTAACTTCCCCCATTTCCTAAATCGCATCACCCCTTTCCAAGGAGAGACTTTCAAAACACAAAGTCCCCCACTTGAAACTCAATCTCACGCTTTCTATTATCCGCATAGGACTTTTGGCGATCTTGGGCCGCCTTTAAGTGTGCCCTTATTTGGTCAATACTGCTATTAGTTTTCTTGACCAACTCTTTACTACCAAGTTTCCGTTGACCAATCTCACCCCAACACACGGGTGTTCGACATTTCCTTCCATACAATGCCTCGAAGGGAGGCATACCAATGCTAGAATGGTAGCTATTGTTGTAAGAAAATTCCGCCAACGGTAAATGGTCGTCCCAATTACCCCCAAAATACAAAGCACACGCTCGCAACATATCCTCGAGCGTTTGAATCGTCCGCTCGCTTTGACCATCCGTTTGTGGATGATAAGCGGTGCTAAGATTCAATCTAGTCCCCATTTCCTCATGGAATTTCTTCAAAAAACAAGAAGTAAATCTCGTATTACGATCCGATATAATCGACACCGGCACATCATGACGTGACACAATTTCCTTCACATACATTTCCGCCAATCTATCCGATGAATACGATTCCTTAATAGGAAGGAAATGTGCACTCTTTGTCAACCGATCCACTACTACCCATATCGCGTCATAACCCTTTCGATTCTTTGGTAGTTTAGTGATCAAATCCATGGTTATGTTCTCCCATTTTTAAAGCGGTATTTCAAGCGGTTGAAGCTTTCCATACGGCTTTTGGTGCTCCGCCTTTACCCTTAAGCATGTAAGACATCTCTCCATATACTTAGCAATATCACGCCTCATACCCGCCCACCAAAAATGACACCTCAAATCTTAAAACATTTTTGTGGCCCCTGGATGGATAGAATACTTGGACTTATGCACCTCATCCAAAATAGTTGTCAAAATACTTGACAACCTAGGAATCCAAATTCTATCAAAGCATGTCTTTAAACCCGAACTATTTTCCCCAAGCTTATCAACATAAGCAACCATCCGTTCCTTCTTCAAATCACCACCAAGTGCTAACACTTGAGCCTCCCAGATTTCATCAATAAGAGATGATGAAATTGTCATCTTAAATGACTTCACCTTGATTGGTGTATGGCTCGTCTTCCGACTAAGAGCATCCGCCACCACATTCGTTTTACCCGGATGATAAAGTATCTAACAATCATAGTCCTTCACCAATTCAAGCCACCACCTTTGCCTCATGTTGAGATCCTTTTGGTCAAAGAAGTTCTTGAGACTTTTGTGATCCGTGTACATCGTACACTTAGCCCCGTACAAATAATGCCTCCAAATCTTGAGCGCAAAAACCACGGCCGCAAGTTCTAACTCATGGGTAGGGTAATTCATCTCGTGAGTCTTCAATTTCCTAGACGCGTAAGCAATCACTTTCCCCCGTTTCATCAAAACACAACCCATGCGAGGCATCCGAATACACAACAAAATCTTCGGTCCCGTACGGCAAGGATAAAACAGGCGCTTTAGTCAACTTTTCTTTCAAGAGTTGAAAGGCAGATTCTTGCTTGGAATCCCATACAAATTTAGTCTCCTTTCGCGTAAACTTCGTATCGGCAAATCAATCCGAGAGAAGTTTTCAATAAACCGCCGATAATAACCCGCCAACCCCAAGAAACTACTAATCTCGAAAGGCGTTTTCGGCGATGACCAATCTTTAACCGCCACTATCTTGGATGGGTCGACAGTAATCCCTTTCTCATTAATCACATGACCCAAGAATTGGATTTCGCGCAATCAAAATGCACACTTAGAAAATTTTGCATAACACTTTTGCCTTTGAAGAACTTCAAGAATTTCACGCAAGTGACAAGCATGGTCACCTTCGCTCCTTGAATAAATGAGAAGATTGTCAATAAACACAATGGCTGAATGATCGAGGAACGGTCTACACACTCGGTTCATAAGATCCATGAAAACCGCAGGTGCATTGGTTAAACCGAAAGGCATAACCGTAAACTCATAGTGACCGTATCGAGTGTGGAAAGCTGTCTTATGAACATCATCTTCTTTCACTTTCAACTGATGATACCCGGACTTCAAATCAATTTTAGAGAACCATGACGCCCCTTGTAATTGGTCAAAGAGGTCGTCAATTCGAGGTAACTGGTACCGATTCTTCACCGTCAACTTGTTCAACTCCTGATAATCCATACACATTCTCATGCTTCCATCCTTCTTTTTAACGAAGAGAACGGGCGCACCCCAAGGCGAGACGCTCGGGCGAATGAAACCTTTATCAAGTAGTTCTTGTAATTGCTCCATTAGCTCTTTCATCTCCGGCAGTGCCAACCGATAAGTTGCTTTGGCTACCGGCTTAGCACCCGGTAACAAATCAATCCCAAACTCTACTTCCCTCTCAGGAGGAACCCCCGGTAATTCATCTGGAAACACACTCTCAAACTGATTCACAACCGGAACATCGCGAATATCTTTCACTTTCTCGATCACATCCGCAACACAAGCCATGTACGCCTTGCACCCACGCGCCATGTACTTTGTTGCCTTCACATAAGAACACAATCTTACCTTACCTTTCTTTTCACCTTTTATGTAAAAGGACTCACCCGTCGGGGAAACGAGTCATATCACTTTAGGTCCACATAGAATATTCGCTTTGTTATTTGATATCCAATCCATCCCCACTATTACATCAAAATCCCCCATGGTCATAGGAATTAAGTCTATAGGGAAGTTTCACCCCCCGCCCTTAACTTGCAATTTTTATAAATATCAAACACTTGGAAACTTTTATCATTTGCCGCCTCGATTTCTAAGGGTTCATCTAACTTGCTACTTAGAAACGAAGAATGCTTAACAAATTTCAAGCACACAAATGAACGACTAGCCCCCGAATCAAATAGAACTAGTGCAGGTAAAGAGTTAATCTTGAATGTACCTGACACCACCTCCGAGTTATTCCTTGCCTCTTCCGTCGAGATGTGGAAAGCTCTACCCTTTGGCCTTGGTATTTCAACCTTCCTTTCACTTCCACCTTGCTTCAGTTTGGGGCAATCTGCCCTATTGTGCCCCAGCTTATAACAATTATAGCATATACGGATTTGGCTTGGACATTGATTAGCCATATGCCCCGGCTTCCCACATTTATAGCAATTCGGCGTTCCCTTCCTACACTCCCAAAAGTGCTCGTTTCCACAAACCTTGCATCCCCTTAGAGAAAACTTGCTAAAAGGCTTCTTACTAGGGCTCCCACCCTTTATCTTCTTCACAACTTGTTCCACAATTTCACGCTTTCTCTATTCACCTCTAGCCTCTTGCCTCCTCAACTCCACCTCTCTTTCTCGACACCTATTTATCAAGTCAACAAGTGTGGTAAAGAGGAAGGAGATATGCTATCCCTGAACTCCACAGTCAACATAGCATAAAATCTGTCAATCTTTGCCTTCTCGGTCGACACCACGTCCGGACAGAACTTGGCGCGATCAAATAAAGTCCTTGCCAACTCATCAATCGACTCTGTCATTTGCCTCATGAGGAGAAACTCCTCAGTCATCCTGTCAACTGCGGCTTGGGGGCAGTGGTATTTTAGAAAAGCCGCCTTAAACTCCTCCCAAGTCATGGAGGTCACACCCAAATCACCCCTCTCCTTTCGGAGATTCAACAACCATTCCTTTGTCCTCCCAGTCAACAGTGGCACACTGAACATCACCCTGTCTTCGGGCATACATTTAGTCGTTTCAAAGTTGGATTCCATGTCCACCACCCACATGTGGCTAAGGATCGGGTCCACTTGCCCGTTATACTCCTTTGGCGTGATTACCATGAACTCCTTAAGAGTGCAACCTTGAGGTTCCTTCTCTTTCTCTTTCGATACTTCCTCAAGAGCAAGCTTAATAGCCCATCTCATTTCTTCCATCAACAGAGTTGTGGCTTGCTAAAAAGCCTTGGCCACTTCTTCCTTAATCATATCTTGGTTTCTTGGATCCAACGGTTCCCTATTCGCATCATCTGTCATCTCTTAGCTGAGAATTACAACAAAAACACCTTAACATCCTTACACTTTCAATACCTAAGGTATCCATCACACTTACACTCTTATGTGTACTAAGTATATATATATATCTACCTATATACATACATACATATATAATCACCTTCACATAATCTTCGCAAATATTCATTTTCATATGGTTATCATAAAGACCCTTACACATATCGTCTTATTAATCATATTGGCCAGACATGTTTAATAATACGTTATGCCCAAGTGTAATTATCATATTCATATAACAAATCACAAAACAAGTTTTGGCTTACATAACACTTTGTCATTCAATCATACATATACATATATACCTTATGTAACAAGATTAATCATAACATTACTAACCTTTCATTTCCGTAAGCTCCGAGTATTAGTCAAGTCCTTCATGGATTCTCGTATCATTTCCCCCATATCAAAAGCATCCGGTTTGAGTTTGGTGCCTCGCACACCAAATCCCTCAAACCATCGCCCTGATACCAAGTTGTAACACCCTACTTTTAAAACACCGGTTATAATAAACATTTAAAACGCGCGGGAGCATTTATCCCAAAGTTTTTTTTAGGTTCCTCTACCGCGAGAGACCAGGCCCATCCCCTCGCGTACCGCGGGGGAGCCTCAGAAAGCCAAGCCGGAATCCAAGTCCCTCGCGTACCGCGAGAAAACCCAACCTGGTTCTTTGCTTACCGCGAGGCACCAAATTTTCAGTGAGTTTCCTGGACCTACAGATTTCAACACTTAGCCATTTTTCCAACTTTTCCATTTCAAAATGACACCAAAAATTCCCAAACACCTGGGATTTTGACAAAAAGTATACATACACCATAATATCA